>JAMWYP010000016.1:1606698-2874198 GCA_025563575.1 Acacia pycnantha
GAGGAGAATTGAGTTCAAAAAGTTGCTTTAATTCTATGGTCTAAATTAAAGGGAAAATTACCAAGTTGCCCTTACAATTTTTCTATAAATAGGCCTCATTTCCTCTTCAATTCTTCACACCATCATCTCTCAAGAATTTCGAATCTAGAGAGAAGGAAGAGAAGAAGGAGGAGTCCGAGAGAAATTTGTAGCGAAGCCCCGAGTAAGTTTTTCGGTCCTTAGTTTTTAAGTTCTAGTCTTTTGTTCGGTAGTTTTGGTAGAAATGTTAGTTAGATCTAGGAAGTAGGAAATGAAATTCTTATTCTTGTTTTTAAGCCTCATTGCATTGAAAGATGCCCGACGAGGTAAAAACATAGTAGGGATTGAGTTTCGAAAGTTGGGAGTTAAAGTAGCGAAGCTCGGAGAAATTCCGCCGATTAGGGGTCAGGGGTAAAATGGTCATTTATGACTAAAATGTCCGTCATAATGTTTGATCATTAATAAATGCGCTATTGTCCTTATAGGATATCCACGATTACGTTCGACCTACTATCGTACCGTATTCGACAGGAAGTACCGTTCTACCGTCAACGAAGGTATGTTCGCATCGGTAACCTTAACTCGATGTATATGTATGCTTATATGGCATGAATGGTAACTATATGTTTGTTGTGTGTTTATGTACTATTGGTGTACGGGTATGTAGTATGAGTATTGTATGCGTATATGTGGTTGATGGTCTGTTGATATGTTGTGAGTATTGTTATGTGCTTTTGGATACATGCACTCCGTGTGATACATCTACATGCACTCCGTGTGATACATCTACATGCACTCCGTGTGGTACATCTATATGCACTCCGTGTGGTACATCTACATGCACTCCGTGTGATACATCTGTTATATCGTTAATGTGATAAATGATCGTGGTCTATATACTGTATATGTAAATATAAGGTTAACCGTTACCTGAGGTCCGGTGCGGATCTTAGCTCATAACATAGCGTCAGGGTCAGAAGGACCGAGGACCGAGGAGAGAGGAAAGCAGCAAGCTTAGAGGTTCGACTGAAGACTATCTTTTGATGCCACGGCGTGGGAATCGCCAGGAGACATTTCGTTGTATCACTTTAAAAACTCTCGGTTATTATACCGCTTCGTAAATAGCCGTTGGCATTTTGAATATATATCGCTTACTCTTTCGCTCCGATGCTCTACTCGATGAAAAAATTTATACTGCTTTTGAAAACGGGATGTTACGGATATGCACGGAAATAACAATACGATCGGATGTAAGGTTAAGGCACAACGGACAATAATACGGTCGGATGTAAGGCATGACAAACAAGTGATACTGATCGAATGTAAGGCATGACAGACGGTGATACTGATCGGATGTAAGGCATGACAGACATTCGTACAGATCGGATGTAAGGCATGACAGACAATAGTACAGTCAGAGTACAGGCATGACAGAGGAAACACATATATGCATACAATAACCATCAGAGTTAGTGTTACAGTACGCGAACGTACCTTCGTTGACGGTATTTCGGTACGACGGTTAGTCGAACGTAATCGGGGATATCCTATAAGGACAATAGCGCATTTATTAATGATCAAACATTATGACGAACATTTTAGTCATAAATGATCATTTTACCCCCGACCCCTAATCGGCGGAATTTCGCGAGCTTCGCTACTTTGACTCTAATCTTCCAAAATTTCAACATATCTCTTACTCCAACATATTTTCCAAAATAAATATCATATTTAATCCTAAAACATGATATCTAAAAATACATGAAGATTAAAGATCAAAACAACCTCTACCCTAGAACTTCATGAACTACCAAACTAAAGACTAGAACCGAAGAACTTACCCGTGCGAGAACCTCACTACGACTTTCTCCGAGCTCCTCTCTAACTTCTCTCTATTTTTCAAATACCTCTTGAGGTTTGGTGTGAGGAATATGCAAAGAGATGTTGGCTATTTATAGAAAAATGTGAGGTCAACACGGTAATTTTCCTTCAATATCAACCATGGAAAATTAGGGTTTTTGGCAAACTCATTCTCCTCCACTAGCTGCACATGCGGACCTCCCCTCCCCCAAATTCAACAAAATGACATCATCCCATGTCATGCATTCTTGCTTTATAAACATTCTACCGATTAAGTCTCCTGTTCGGTGTTCTAATCGTGTAATCTTGAAAAATCTTAGAAATTCCTTAGCATAGCCCTGAAGATCTAAAATTCCTCTTTAAAAGTATCTGGGTTAACTAAATTTTTGATCCCATACAAGGTATTTCCTTGCCTGCTGAAGATTTTCGGTCAAACCGTGTCGGTTACGGAAATGACTTCCGGAATAACCAACTTCTGGACAAAAATCCACTGATTCATAATATGTCCAATTGTTTTCTACTTAATCCAAGGTTTTCAAGATATGATTTAATTTCTATCGGTTCTCATTTATCCTATTTGCTTTTTCCCCAAAAATCTCTTTCTACTTTATCACTTTTACACCAACTTGCTTTATGCTTTCACACTATATGAATCCAACCATTTTCTCTCTCTTCCCTCTTTACAATTTCGCATGGCATAGCATCTTTTTGACAAAAGATGTTGCCTCCACTTGCTTCAAATATCCTATGCTCAAAGTGCTCCTATTGGTTGATTGTAGATTTTGACTTTTCAACACTTCTTCACTAAGTTTTCTATCAAAATACCATAATCTTTTCTTCAATTTTTCTTTCTCCTTTTCCTCCCATTTTTTCGAAAATGCATGGCATTTTTTGACAAAAGATGTTGCTTTAATATATCTTATATTATTTACCAAGAAATTCCTCATTGGTTGCTAATCTTTAATTAGGGTCTCACATAATTAACTTCCTTTGTTCATCTTTAAACAATTAGCAATTAATTACTTAATTAATCACTTACTAATTGTTGACAATTTTATTAATTAGGAATAATCATTATCTCTCAACTATTTTACTGATACTGGTATTTTATGATCCATATAATATATTAAAAATCATAGGGTCAATTATAGTCCCCAAAATTATATTTATTTTCGCCTCTTCATTTTTCAAGGAAATAAATTCCAAAAATTATCTAAATTAGAGACAACATATTCTCTAATTTTTAATAAATATTTTGTTGCCCTTTAGGATTTATTACAATATTTTCGTGGCATTTTATGGCCAGTAAACTTACTTAGGATTTTTAGCTCTTTATTTCTTCTAATTTTAATAGAATTTACCTTAGAAAATAAGATAAATACTATACTAGTTTTGAGACCACATATTCACCTATTTCCAATAAGGTATTATTTTCTAAAATGTGATACCTATCATAGGTGTGATTTTTAGGGTATTACATAATGCTTATCATAGGTAGGATTTTCGGGGTATTACAGTATGGCCCGGTTAGACCATCCTATTTTCCAACTTTTTATGATACCTTGCCAAATTCGGAGGACATAAGAATCAATGTAAAGTGTTTCTTTCCATTTCTACACATATGTTGTGGAAGCAGCTATCATAGAGTTAAAATGAGAAATGACTTAGTGAATATAGACAACCTAAAAATCAATCCATTAATTGAATTTAAAACTAAAAAAATAAACTTTCATGATTGCAAGTTTAACCTCTCCTATGTCTTTCTCCTCCAAAGATATGAACTCCTTGATATCGTTGCTATCGATTGTAAAGGGATATGATGTTCTATCACCCACAATCCCACAAAGCTACAAGTCGACCTTGTTAATTTTTTTATGGATCTTTTGCAGTTGTGCCAATAAGGAAAATTTGTCCCATCTTCTTGATCCTAACAAAGCATAAAATAACTAATATAAGTATGGTGTCAAAGAAAACTCAAGTAATAGTAAGGTGTTTCCTAACATTGAAGGTGTTGTCATCATATAAATAAGATGTTTAGGCTGAAAAATCCTTTCGCGACCTAGTTTGGAAACCTCTTCATCGAGCAACGAGATGTCTACATCCTCCTCCCCCTCTTGAACACATGTCATAGTGACCCAAATTAAGTTGATCATATGGAATTTGCCGATTATGGTAGGTGTTAAATTGCCTATATACGGGAGCATCTACAACAACACGTAGTAGCAGGACATCCAATTAGAGAGAGCATGGTTCTCTAGCCTTTGATATGGGACTATGGTCACCTTGTCATTAACTCTAGCAGATTATAACTACCTTTGGTGCTAGGAAAGGCGGGGATTCTTGGATAAGAGAAATTAAAGAATTAATTAAACTAGCGAAGGAAAAACTCAATGTTAGCTTAATTGAAATTATTTATAAACATGATATCTATGTTCCTCTTGAACTAGCCCTATTTGTGTGTTAGACACGATAGATCTCATCTCATAACGTAGCTCGTGCAAAAGCTCTTCTCGGAGTGATTTGAAAAGTTGCACCTCGAGCTCTTAACAAACTTCCTCTTGAATCCACGGGCACAAGCTCCCTATTGGGTTCACTTTGTCTAGAATGCTATGAAGTTTGTCCAAAATATCTTGTGATACTAATTCCCCTTGGCTTCCCTATAATGCAACTAGGGTGATCTTGTAACATCCCAAATTCAGGATTTGAAAACTAGGAATATTGTACGGGAAATTAAATTGTGAAATTTGGCCTAAATAATTATGAAGTTAATTATTTGAAATAAAGGCCTATTTTTCCCTAGTAATTTATAGGAAAATAATAAATTCAAGGAATATTTGTAAATGATAATTTTTGGCCTAAAAATTATAGAATCAATATTTTACTTCCCCAAGCCTACAAATGAATTTGGGCAAAGTCAAAGCCCAATTTGAAGAGTTAAAAGGCTTATATATTTCCTCAAGGTCTATTGAATTTCGGCCCATATACGTCTTATGCATACAAAACACCAATTCTCCATTGGCCCAAGATCAACCCAATTCACTCTTACACTCATTTCGGCCCAACACGAGAAAAGAAGAAATCACGGCGTATATTTCTTCAATGCAAAACGTGGAGGATCATAACGGTGTGAGAGAGGCAACACGTGATCTTGGCAGCGAGAGCCATGCTTCCCATGCTTCTTGAGCTCCACACCACCTCCCCATTCCTCCTTATATCATCAGACCAGACAGCAACCAAGAGACATAAAGGAAAACAAGAGACGAAAGCATAAGTCGAAAGGTGAGAGAGTGAGGAAGAGAAAGTCACGACCGAAAAGAACGAGGGGGACTAAACGCATGCAATCTTGAGGAATCAACCAAGGTGATCTCCTTAATACTTTTAATTCTTATTCTCATGGTTTTAGTCGGCTGGATATCTGTTGGTTAGAAGAGAAGACGAAGAAACCAAAGGAAATATCAAAGTTGCCTTGTTTCTAACATTGAAAATAGAGTGACTTTAACTGATCATTTTATGATGAAAACCTTTGCGTTGTTCCATGAAATTTTAGCAGTAAATAGTAGACATCTTAAGCTTTGAAAAGAGCCAAAGAACACCCAAAATGAACATGTATAATGAGAGTTATGATTTTTCAAAGTTGAAAGTTGAAAATTGGAAAATGTCAATTTCAGATATGAGCATATCAGTTTTGGGCTCTATTTTGAAATGGTAAATATTTTATTTTTTCCATGAAATTTTTCAAAATATAGTAGACATCGTAAGCTTTAAAATTATCCAAAGAACACCTAAATCGTATGTGTATCAAGGGCGTTATGATTTTTCAAAGTTGACACACGTGCCTTGGAAAATGTCATACTCTAGAAGTGAGTGATCATTTTCAAGCTCCAGTTTGGAATGGGAAAATTTTGAATTTTTCCATGAAATTTTGTATGTTAATATTACACATAATAAGCTTTAACATGAGCCAAAGAAAAATTAAAAGAATGTGTAGAATGAGAGTTATGATTTTCCAAAGTTTGATAAAACAATCTAGACAACTTCTATGTTCTAGTAGCATTGATCATTTTCGGGCAACATTTTCATTGAGTACATGCTGTATATTTCCCATGAAACTTTTCATATTTGTAGTAGACATAAAGAGATTTATTTTGATAGTTAGTTAGTAATTTTTGGAGTTTTCTTACAAAAATATATGGATTTTTCAAATTGATCATGTTTTTAGAAGTATGATCGGACAATGGAGACACGTTATTATTCGGGAATGATTTGAAAGTTTCTTACTATTGGGAGTATTTTTCATGAAAATAGACATGACAAGGGTCATGTAGCTTTTACGAGCACATCATTTTGATTTTTGTGCATTTAAGTATGATTTTTCAAAATTCTTGAAAATTTCGGACATAAATGAGGAAAACTCCGAAATAAAGTACAATAAAGTTAAAGATGAAATACTTGTCATTTATGGATTAAAGAGTGAATTAAGAGACAAGGAAAACCCTTTTAATAATTTACAATGGTATTTAATATAATGCCTTACAAAAAAAGGAATTAGTATTTATAATGGTCTTACTTTAGGATATTGAATGAAGTTCGAATTTCTAACACCGGCGGTTTTATATATTCGTGAAATTGAGGTTGTTAACTCAATCTCCTATTCCTTGTGTTTTAATATATTTCTTGTATGTTCATATCTTGTGGATTGTTGGCCGAGTTTGTATGTTTGATGAGTCATATTTATGCCATATTTTCCCTATGTGTTTTGATTGTTTTGAATGCTAAATCTGAGCTTTATTGTGTGCTATCTGATAGAATGTCTAAGAATTCATGCACATAGGGAAATAACATATAGATCTTACAAAATGTTTCATTCATATCATTATCTTGCTCGTGTGCATAAGAAAAGGACCACTTTATGGTTTGTTGTAAAAGCGCATAATGAAGCTGATATAATGCTATATCATACCGCATACGCACATCTACACCAGCAATACAATGCGACCGCTATGCTGTAGCATTGTAAGTGATGCAGAATTATAAGCTATGTTATTCTAACATTTCCTCGTGAGTTTTTATGAAATTAAGACGGGTCATCCAAACGGACATTAAGACGGTGATTGAATCAAGCTGAATCCAGAAGATGCAGAGGATCAAGAGAAAGATCTGAAGAATCCCGCAGTATTAAAAGAAAGATCAATCAACTGAATCAAAGGATTTGGACCTAATGATTCAAAGGCCCAACTCACTAGACACACGACGCAAGGAGACCTAACTATAAGAGGAAAGCGTGGCGAGAACCTAGGAGTCGTCGAAGTCATGAGACAAAAGTAGTCAACAAAATTCCAATCCGACGAACTCACACCGAAGGAACGAGAGAGAAGATCGACCGAGAGGACAGTTGATCGGACCCAACTCTTACCTCGAGCAAGACGTATCATAGAAGACGTAGATACATCGAGTGACAAGATGCCTCTTACACCATCAACCTTCCGACGAGCTTCCTTGTTTTTATTCTGTTATTTTATTTTTGTAATTACGCCATGGGCTGTTCCATATTACTTTGTTTTGTGTTTCCCTCGTCAGTCATAAACTAAACTTTCATTGGTCGAACGAGGATGAATTTCTAAGTTGTAGAATGAACCCATTTTAGTAAGGTTTTAATTTAATGAATTTAGTTTGTTTAATGCTGCTTTAATCCATAGCTAGTTAGCGGATACTAAGGGTTATCCCAGTGGTCTTACCTTACCGGATTTGGCAACATTTACTATGGTCAGATATAGGGTATACATAACAGATATGCATGACAACAACAGAGACAATCGGATGCAAGGTTAAGGCACAATGAGAAATGTACATGATCGATATGCACGGCAATAATGAAGAAGATCGAATATAGAGTTAAGGCACAATGGACAATAATACGGTTGGATGTAATACGGTCGGATGTATGGTTAAGGTACAATGGACATTGGACATAATTGGATATGGATGGCAACAACAATACAGTCACATGTGAAATACAGCATGACAGAGGAAACACATATATGCATACAATAACCATCAGAGTTAGTGTTACAGTATGCGAACGTACCTTCGTTGATGGAATTTTGGTATGACGGTTGGTCAGAACATAATCAGGGATATCCTATAAGGACAATAGCACATTTATTAATGATCAAACATTATGATGGACATTTTAGTCATAAATGACCATTTTACCCCTGACCCCCTAATCGGCGGAATTTCGTCAGAGCTTCGCTACTTTGACTCCCAACTTTCGTAAACTCAATCCCTACCGTGTTTTTACCTCGTCAGAATCTTTCAATGCAATGAGGCTTAAAAACAAGAATAGGAATTTCATTTCCTACTTCCTAGATCTAACTAACATTTCTACTAAAACGACCGAAAAACTAGAACTTAAAAGCTAAGGACCGAAGAACTTACCCGTGCGTAACTTCGCCGCAACTTCCTCCAAAGCTCCTCCTTCTCTCTAGAATCTCTCTATTTCGAAATATTGGAGAGGATTTGGTGTGATATTTATGTCAAGAGCTCATGGCTATTTATAGACTTTTGTGAGGGCAAAATGGTAATCTTCCATATTGAATTCTAGCCATTCATTAGAACCCTTAGCTAACAAGTCTTCCTCCTTCATTTTCATCCACAAATTCGTCCCCCCCTATGTCATTCTTCAAAAGATGACTTCATGCAAGTGATGTCATCCCTTACTTTATGGGGTTTCATCCGATAAAGTTCCCGGTTCAGTGTCCTAATCGCGTAATCTTGAAGAATCTCAGAAATCCGGCAACATAGCCCTGAAGGTCTATTCTTCCTCTTTGGAAGTATCTTGGTTAACTAAATTTTTGATTCCATTCAGGGTATTCTTTGCTCGTCGAACATTTTCGGATAAACGTCTTTGATTACGTAAATCGCCGGAAATGTCCAACTCGAGACAAAATTACACTGAATCATAATATGTCCAGTTGTTAGCAACCTAATTCAAGGATTTTGAGTTAGGATTTATTTTCTATTGGTTCTCATTTATCCTGTTTGCTTTTTCACGTAATATTCCATAGAAGATTCCTTTTTCCTCAAATATCCTTAAACCAGTTTGTATGTTCACACTACACAACTCAAATTCAATCATTTTCTCTTCTATTTTTTCCCAAAATTTCAGTTTTCATGGCCCCTTTTCTTGACTTGTGAAACTTTGCTTTATTTAATTAATCCATGTTTTAATTTATCTAATTAGATAATTATCCCATTGGCTAATCCTATGTTTAGCAACCTTTTAGGATTAGGGATTTCCATGTACTTAATCTTTCTTGATTAATTAGCAAGTATATTTTATGCTAATTTAGCCACTAATCATTTAATTAAAGGGTTTTCACATAATTATCTTGAATATTCTCTTGATTCATGCTTAAATAATTAGCCAATAATTATTTATTTAATCCCTCACTAATTGTTGACAATTTTCTTAATTAGAATTAATTATTATCTCACAACTATTGACCGACATTGGTATTTTATGTCCAATGTAAAATATTAAAAATCATGGGGTCATTTTGGTTCTCAAAATACTTTTTGATTTTTGCCTCATTATTTTCCAGGGAAAATAATCCCAAAAATTATTTAAATTAGAGACAACAAACTCTCTAATTTTTAACAAATATTTTGTTGCCCTTTAGGATTTATCACAATATTTTCGTGGCATTTTATGGCCCGTAAACTTACTTAGGATTTTTAGCTCTTTATTTCTTCTAATTTTAATAGAATTTACCTTAGAAAATAAGTAACGTTGTGAAAGGCGGTTATGTTGTAGCATTACAGAAGTTGTGCAGTATAATTGCTATAGTAATGCATTGTGTGCAAACTAGGAGAATAATGCGACTTAGAATTAAATCTGAACTCAGCCTACTTCTAAACTGATATCTTCCTTCGACTTCCAATCACTCATTTATTTCTTGTCATTAGCTATAGCAAAAACAACCAAAAGCATCTCTACTTTCACTTCACACAACTGTCATTAGAAATTGAAATCATCCTTGGTACGGAGTAGCTGATGAAAACCCTAAAAGAGGGGATTGATTTAAGGAAAACTTTATTATCCGATATTTTGGGATTGTAAATACTAACTTTTTGATTGACATTAATTTGGGATAAATTTACAACCAATATCCTTCAAAGGGATTAACCCTAACTATTTATGAATTTTAAATTGTATCACGTGTATATTCATCTAGGAAGTTAAATTAACCAGCATATGTCTAGGCATATGTTATTAATTACTCATAATCCAAATGCTAATTGCATTAAAAGTTATATTTGTTAGTCTATAACTCTTTATTACCTAAGAATGTTGTTTGGTTTACTAAAAGTCATTCCAATTATGTTAACCCCTAATTCCTTGGGCGATCAATACTTAATTGGATTAATTTAAGTGCAAGCCTAATGAGGCTATGTAGGGCTGGTAGGTATATCTTTATCCTACAAACAAATTAAGTCCGAAAACTTAATCCTACACGATTGAATTGAAGGTCTATTTTAAATTTCCCATGTCCCTATGTCTAGGCTCCTTTAGAATATAAAAATAAGTTCCAATTAAATTTCTCATCTTTCAAAATTATACTCACAATTGAATCAACAAACATAACATTGTAATAATTAAAAATAAGAAATCATAATCCAGTAATCCATAATCAAACTAAATAATCCAAAATGAAAGTTTAGTTTCATAAACTGAACATTGCCATAAACAAAATAATAGCTACCTAAAGACAAAAGAAAGAAGAAAGAGAAAAGGAGAAACAAAAACTTAATGCCGAATTTTCATCTGTGCTATAGATCTTCTCCATCACTAAACTTTAATCTCCCTCCATTAAAATTCCGAGTTCTTGCATTCCTGCCACCAACAAAAAAAAAAAATAGAATACACGGTCTTCACTAGTGCAAAAAGGGATTTAAGACCGCCTCATTTAGAGCGGATCATCAACGCCCGCTCTTAAAGGTGTGACCGTGAGCAGTTTTATAAATAAAAAGAACTTCTTATACGCTAAAGTGCTTTAAGACCGCCTCATTTAGACCGGACTAACGAAGGACCGCTCCTAAAACTATGACCGTGGCAGATTTGTAAATATAAAGAACTTCTTATACTAGATCATTTTTCATAGGTCTTATCCGGACTGTTAAAATAACAACCGGTCTTAAAAATGTTATTAAAAAAATTGAAATATCAATTACTTTTGGAGAAATCTCATACAAACCGGACTTATATTTTCTACACTCCAAAATTAATACGGAAAAATTAAAATATAAAGGTATTAAAGTTTTAAGACCGAACATATATAATAGACGATCTTAAAAGTTAGACCTTTAAGACCAGACATAAATCACGGTTGGTACTAAAGTTTAAATAAAAAATTAATTAATGTTAAGACCAGAGTTACAGAATGACCAGTCTTAAAAGTTAGACTTTTAAGACCGCACTTAAAATCAGGCAGGTACTAAAGTTTAAATAAAAATTAATTAATTTTAAGACCGGAGTTATATAAAGACCGGTCTTAAAGGTTAGCTTTTAAGACCGTATATACTCATTTGTCCGGTCTTAAAAATGAGGCGCCAAATATACGTTTCTTCGCGCGGAAGCTTTTGTCACACTCACTGAAGAACCCCTGTTCACGTTGCGAAACCCTTCTGTTGCATTACCTCTCTTCCTCACCCCACGCACAGTTAGCCTCATTACTCCCTCATTTGCTCAGCATTCCTCTCACTTTCTTGAAAATAAACGGTGAAAACGATTCCACTCTGTTCCTGGAACTCCGACATCGCTTTGACCGGTGTGAGTCGACGAACGAACCCTCTTCATCTCACAATGAGCCTCCCAGCGCCGTGCACGCCGTGGTAGAAGCGGCACACGAATGAGGAGGTTTCCCTTAATCGGAATTCCGGACGAAGCTCGAGATTCGGTTTGATGAAAATTTGCAACCTTTCGGTCCTAATAAAACCACATATACTAGTTTTGTCGGCACTCTAGTACGCAGCAAGGTTAGCATCTTGATTGATGAGTGGAAAAATGTGGACCAAAGCACAATAAAGGATCCTATTTGGGACACTATCCGGCTTACATACACCGTCCCTGACTCTGAGAAGTTGAAAGACTCAACATTGTCTTATTGTACTGAGCGGTCCTGGAAGTTTAAGACCTTTCTAGCTAACACGTATATTTTTGCCAAGGTGAAGCCTGACCATAAACCCTGGCTGTGTAATGGTTTTGGTGCAAGTAGTTAGTTAGTTATTCTAATATGTGTGTAGGAATCAATTATGATGAATGAATGAATTGACTGAGTTGGCAGCAATTCTGCAAATCCCTTTCCTTTGGTTCTCCCAATTTCTTCTACAATGCTACATCTTCCTTAAGTAAAATGTTGAATCTTGATGAAGTGAATTTGACTAATGTTTGACGTTCATATCAAGCGAAGTTCTCTAATTTCGTTAGTGACATGGTTGGAATTCATAATTGATAGTTGTTTTCAATCCCGATTCACGTAAAAGAAGGGAAAAATACCAAGAGATCGGAGAAAGAACGATTTCCCACACAAGGCTTCTCGCGGTGGATATGAAAAGGCCGAAAAGATTTGATGGCGGCCAAGCGGAAGAGATTGGAAGATGAAGGTGAATCCAATCCTTCCGCGGTAGTTGACCAGCCGCCATCTCCAATACGTCGCGAGGAGTTGTGGTTGTATATTCGGCAAAAGCCAAGCGGCGCCTACACGAGTGAACGAACTCGTGTAGTTCTTGAACGAATTGTAAGTATCGATATTGTTATTTTTTACTTACTAAACATGTTTCATTACTAAGCTTCTCGTTATCTGTATCTTAAAGAAGATCTTAAAAATAAAGAGGCAGAGGGATCTTTTGCGTCGGACGGGAGGAATGATGTTCTGACCGTTGCGACCGGAAAACCAGATCACTCGGGGCGTGTAAGGGGGATTGGAGGACGGGTAGGCCTAAAGCAATACTTTGGTAAATCCAAACGCCACAGACAAAGTATGGTTACCCGGGAGGAGATGGATCAGATGCTTGCGGCCAGAGAAGCTATATTGAGGGTAATGTTTCAAGCCGAGATGAGCAAGATGAAGGAGGAGATGGATCAGAAAATGAAGTGTCTCCTCCCGAGCTCTCTGCCGAGACCAGTGTTCCCTTGACACCTTCACTGCACATATGCAAAGCAGAGCACTAGATGGAGCTGCATTGTTGGACAAGTAAAAGCAACCTTGTCATCTGTGTGTGGAGGATAGTGATAGTCATAGACAATTGGTTGCTAAAGGGACTGTCCACAACTTCGGATCAACCGTACACCACCAACAAATGGGTGATGATGAAGTCGAGTGTCGTTGAAAAGGTGATCTTTGATGCACCCGCCTCTCCCAACCGATGAGTCAAGATTGTGAGTGATGTCAAGGGAACCCTCATCTCTTGGCCGGTGAAGCTTGTAGATGTCTCTACTCCTTGTCAAGCTTCATCCCTCGTCAAGATCCATCCCTCCTCAAGCCCCACCCCTCATCAAGCTTCACCCTCCTCAAGATCCACCCCTCATCAAGCTTCACCCCTCATCAAGCTTCACCCTCCTCAAGTTCCATCCCCTACCGCTAACTTGACGGCCAAGGAAAAATATCCGATTTGGTAGCCAACAGATGGTTTAAAGATAAATCGTGGCATGTCAATGAAGTAGTAGGCCTCGATCATCCTCAACCGCTTTTAGTTGATAATGAAGATGTAGAGTCCATGCCGCTTCTGGACAAAGGAGTTACTAGTGCATGTCTTCAAGTATTTATCAAGTAAGTATCTTCTTCCTTGATTACATAATTTAAATGCATCGTTTAGACACACATACATATATACTAATTCCCTGATCGATGTCATTCTTGTAGGTGCATGCATGAGAAACTTGTTGAACAGGGCAGAATCGAGGATTTTGGATTCTTGTGCCCAGTGTATGCAAGTTCAACATCCAAGGAAATGAGACAGGGGTACATATCAAAGAGGGTGTGTGAAGTGCCAAGAAAGGTGTACTTGTTTCCACACTGGCTCGGGTACATATATATCACAATTATTGTCTTTTGATGATAGTGGCATGACGACCTTCCAAAGAACGGTAAAAAAGGCGTCTTGGGTTTGATCTCAAAGACCTAAATGGTACCAACCAAAGGTTAGTACATATTTGGACATGGCATAACTGTATTGTGAACTTGGTCAGTAAGCTATATATGCTCTTATATATTTCTTGTTCTTTTTAGACCGTCGGCAACCGCCAGAATCGAACTTATGTGGCGCTTACGTCATGAAACACATATATGACATTGTGACGGAGGGAAAGACTAAATTCGGTGCAAAGGTAAAATGTTATGGTTGAATTCAATCACTGATGGCTTAATGTTACATATGAAATATGTTATTTATGTTTCTATCTTTGATGTTACGAGGTTTGCCTGTTTAAAGCCATTTGATGATGATGAAGTGGAGCACATACGCCATGTGTTTTGTGAATATATGTATAAACCGGTCTTAGAAAATCTAAGTGAGGACAATAATTAATGTCCTAAATTAATTCATTTGTAAATAATATATGTTGTAGCAACAATAGCCTTCGTACATACATTTGTTTATTTTTTCGACTAGCTAATTCATTCATTTGTAAATATAACGCAATGCAATTCAATAATAAATTTGTTTATTTTTTCGAACAATTTGTGTGTGTCCATTTTGGGTTTCGAATGAATGGGATGGTGGATAAAGCTATTTAATTAGTGCTTGAAATTTGAGATACAAAGCGGATGTTTTAAATGAGCCATAAGAGACTCGAAAAGTATTCACGACTTTTAGGACCGTATATTTGTTAAAAGTCCGGTCCTAAAGGTCTTCGTCCATTTTAAGACCGCATATTTAACAAATATTCGGTCCTAAAAGTCTTCACCTAATTCTAAAAGTATGGGTAGACTTTTAGGACCGTATATTTGTCAAATATCCGGTCCTAAAAGTCTTCGTCTTCTAAAAAAATATGGGTAGATTTTAGGACCGTATATATGTCACATATCCGGTCCTAAATGTCTCTAAAATATACGGCTAGAATTTTAGGACCGTATATTTAATTAATATCAGGTCCTAAAAGTCTTCGTAAAATTCCAAAGAATGTGGCTAGACATTTAGGACCGTGTATTTGTTAGGAGACAGGTTCGGCGTTCTTCTCAAGCTTTGTCTTCGTTGTCCTCGTTTTACTTAACTCGGATGTGAAAATCATCATCGGTGTCCCTTTTCTTTTGTCGGAAAAAGAAAGAAGATAATGAAAATGACACTGAAAATGTTCACACCGGGGTAAGTAAAGAGGACGACAACGATGGTCCAAACTTGAGAAGAATCGTCACACTGTTTGTTTTTGTTCGAATAAGGTAAACAATATTTTTTTTTTTGTATGGTCGTAATTGTTAACTTTATTCTGCAAATTTTTAATGTTGATCACCACGAAGAGGACAATGTTTTGTTTGTTTCCTTTTGTCGGAAAAAGAAAAGAACATCATAAAGACAAGTACAAGGAAAGCGATTGGGATCTAAACATTTTATTTTATTTCTATTTTTTTCGCCTTGAGAGGCGGCGTAGTACAAAAAAACATAAATATTTCTAATCCTCCCCATCGTTGTCGGAGGAGGGAAGGGTCGGAGACGTCGTCATCGAGGTATGGTACTCAACGTCATTGGCGCGAGTACCGCATTCTTGTTGTTGACGGCGTGATAGACTGAAACAGTTGGCCCAAGCGTCGGTCTATATGATCGACGCGGGCTATCAGGTGCTGCAGCAGCTGCCAGAAGTTTGGGTTCGGAGGCAACGGAGGAGGATATGGAGGTGCCTCAGGATTTCGCCCAGCAGGAGGACCTCGTCGTGGTGGAGGAGCCATTATAGTGGAGGTTGTAGGAGGAGATGGAGATGAATGTGAAGAAAGTAAAGTAACAACGGGTTTAAATAGAGAACCCATACTGAACAATGTGATACGCTGGAAACATTAATGAGGAGACGCATAGTTCCTCAGAATACGAGGAGACGCCTAGTTGTGAAGTTTGTGTGAAAGCCGAAGAGACTCTCGAATCATTCATTGAAAAGAAATTGAATCAAAAAGAAATGAGTTTTAGGACCGGATAAAAGATAAAAAATCGGTCTTAAAAGTAATTAAATTGAAAGAAATGAGTTTTAGGACCGGATAAAATATAAAAACTCGGTCTTAAAAGTAATTGAATTGAAAAAAATGAGTTTTAGGACCGGATACAAGATAAAAGGTCGGTCTTAAAAGTAATTGAATTGAAAAAAATGAGTTTTAGGACCGTATACAAGATAAAAGGTCGGTCTTAAAAGTAATTGAATTGATTTGAAAAAATAAATGACTTTTAGGACCGGATATTTATATAAATACACTCTTAAAGTAGAAACACTAAATTAATTTGTACCAATTAACTTTATCATCACCGAGATGCGTATCTCTCCCGCTCTCTGTCCTTATTAACTCCTCACACGAACTCCCCGTCCTTATTAACTCTTCACTACCTCGTAACTCCTCACTACCTAGCTCTCGCCCCAACTTGCTCAAAGCCTCAAACAATGGTTAGATACAAGCAAACCGCTCGTAGGGGTACTCTTACACCTCAAGCTCGTGACATGGTTAGATCGTTATACGGTGCGCTCCTCCAGCGAGAGTGCGTCCTATTGTGGCCGAAGGGTCTCGGGTCGTTGGACCCATTGTTATTTCGATGATGAAGAGATTTCCGCACCCCCTCGATCCTTCCGCCGACCTGTCCCGAGATTGCCGCCCCTCCAACCCCCCTCCCGCCTTCGGACCATGCAGAGGTTCGTGCTCCCCACTCCAACTCGTTGGCCCGCCGCGCCTACCTCGACCCTCTCCGCTTTCTATTAATGAGAGATTCATATTGAGGTGGAGCAACTAAGACAGGAAACGCATTTAATAATTAAGCGGTTTTAATAAAATCCAAAAGGCTAAATAAGGTGTCGATGTCGCGCGAAAAATTAAATTTCCCACTCGAATATCTCTTGTCGCGCCCGAAAGTGATTACTCGGGTTCCGACTCCGATGTTTGTGGGTTGCTTCGTCGCCGCTTCGCGTACCTCTCTCGACAATCACTCTCGGTTCCTTAGCTAAACGTGTATAGACGAAGCCGTAAGAGGTGTTTCGGTTATATAACTTTATTATTTTCTAGCTTATCGTTCGGGTTTTCATGGGTTTTACGAAATCGATGAAATGTTCTTGTGGGTATTATATGTTGTTAATGAATATTGTTTTTCGTAGATTATATTTGCACTTAGACCTACCGAACCGACAAACAAGGTTTTTAGGTTACTCTTATTGTATTGTCTCGCAACATCAACGTTCGTGGCCGGAGAAGTAAGACTCATCAAGCAAACGCATTTGAATTTATATGCTACGGGTGAGTCCACAAGACCTTCATCCCATGCATTTAATTTCCTCGTCTTGCATTTATTTGGGTTCTTGGATTCACCGTGATGCATTTATGACCAAAAGTGATTATTTGTTATGCATTTAATGGGCAAGTTCGTTCCTCCGTAAAAGTGATTCTTTGAGCGTATATTTGCATTTGGATGTTGGCTTATTTTTTATGCAAGTTTCAATTTTTTTGGATTATGTATGATCAATGATTTTCGTCTATATATAGGAATTCTACTATGGACCACAGTTGGATAAATGCTTTACGAACGAGTGTTGAATATCAGAATGGGGTGAGGGAATTTATAGAATTTGCTAAACAAAATGCCCATGATGATGGGGGGAAGTTTTATTGCCCTTGTGTAAAATATTTGAATGAGAGTCGACTAAGTCCTGAAGTTATACGCACACATTTAATTTGTCACAATTTTGTAAGACTTATACAGTATGGGTACGGCATGGTGAAAAAGTGCCAAGTGGGAAAAAACATGGGAAAGTGGCCTTTGATGATAATGACACGGATATGGATGATCGCATAGAGGACATTATCCGTGATGTAGGAGAAGAGGCTTTTGAGCGATCACATGCATATGGTAATATGTGCGGTGATGCGGAGACACCGCTATACCGTGGGTGTAAAAATACCAATTGTTGAACGCCGTATTGAAATTGGTAAGCTTGAAGGCACGTCATGGATGGAGCGACAAGAGTTTTTCGAATTCCTTGAGGCTTTGAAGGACATGCTTCCGGATGATAATGTGTTGCCGCATCGCTACTATGATGCTAAGAAAATACTTTGTCCACTGGGGATGGAGTACAAAAAGATCCATGCATGCCCGAATGATTGCGTATTGTATAGAAAAGAGTTTGAAGAGAAGCGAGTTGTCCGATATGTGAAACCCCACGGTACAAGTCGGATAAGGGCCGCAAAGTGTTGTGGTATCTTCCAATCATACCAAGGTTCAAGAGGTTGTTTGCGAATGAAAATGATGCAAAGAATCGAGGTGGCATGCGAGATGAGAGGATTTCGGATGGACGGCTTCGACATCCGGCCGATTCTTCTCAATGGAAGAAGATTGATCAATTATTTCCGAACTTCGGCGAAGAACCTAGGAACCTCGGGCTTGCCCTTAGCACGGATGGCATGAATCCCTATGGAAGCCTTAGCGGCATACATAGTTCATGGCATGTACTCCGATTTTTTACAACTTATCTCCTATGTTATGCATGAAATGAGTTGTCTATGTTGATTTCGGGACCAAAACAACCCGGAAATGACATAGATGTTTACCTTGAGCCCTTGATCAAAGACTTGAAGGAGTTGTGGGAAGAAGGTGTCGATGTTTTTGACTCTTTCAAGAAGGAGGTCTTTAGAATGAGAGCCATGATATTTTGTACTATAAACGACTTCCCAAACATATGGAAACTTGTCGGGGTATAGTGTAAAAAGCCATAAAGCATGTCCGGTTTGTGAAGAAGGCACACGCTACCATCAACTTCAACATGGAAGAAAGACGGTGTATCTTTGACATAGGATATTTCTTAGACGGGGCCACCCATATCGTCGATTAAAGAAGGCCTTTTTGGTGGCCAAGAGTATGAAGAAGCTCCGGTGGCATTGATCTGGGAGCAAGTGTATGAAAAGGTTAAAAATATCGGTGTCATCTTCGGTAAGACTGGAAAGAGTAGAAAAGAAACAAATATATGGAAGAAGAGATCTCGTATTCTTCTTTGTATTGGCGCAATCTTGATGTGAGACACCGTATTGATGTCATGCATGTGGAGAAGAACGTATGTGATAGTATTGTTGGCGTATGTGATAGTATTGTTGGCACGCTTCTCAACATACAAGGTAGTTCGAAGGATGGTGTGAAGGAAAGATTGGATTTGCAAGCAATGGGAATACGCGGAGACTTGCATCCAAGGCCATATGGGAAGAGAACTTATTGTCCCAGGCTTCTCATACTTTGTCTAAGGATGAGAAACGAAGCTTTTGTGAGTGTTTACATGGCACAAAAGTTCCCTCGAGGTATTCTTCAAATTTTAAGAGGCTTGTCTCGATGAAGGATTTGAAATTAGTAGGCCAAAAGTCTCATGATTGTCATGTCTTGATGCAACAGCTACTCCCAGTAGCTATTCGAGGCATCGCCGAATATGATCTTCTGGTCGTTTTGACTAGACTTTGTTTCTTCTTCAATGCGGTTTGTAGTAAAGTCTTCGAGATTGAAAAGTTGGATGAATTGGAGAATGAAGGATATCTTATATTGTGCCAGCTTGAGAAGCTATTTGTTCCTACATTTTTGACATCATGGTTCATCGATTGTTCATCTAGTGAGGGAGATAAGGTTGTGCGGCCCTATCCATTTACGGTGGATGTACCCTATTGAAAGATCTATAAAATTCCTAAAAGGGTACGTGAAGAACGCGTACCCCCAGAAGCATCAATTGTTCAGAAATATGTTTCTGAAGAGGCCATGGAATTTTGTCAAAATTATTTGTCCAAAGTAAGACATATTGGGCTTCCAAAGCGTCGGTGGTGAAGGGGGTAGACGAGGGCTTCGGTAAAGAGTGTGGATCGTGATGAATTGTCACAAGTCCACTTATACATCTTGAATAATGTTGATGAAGTTCAAGCCGGCATATCGCACATAAAGAAGTTGTAAGGAAAGAGAACCATCAAATGACCGAACAAAGGTTGATTAGGGAACATAATGAACTTTTGCAAACTGGTTCAAACAAAAGGTCGAGGGATCGAATGTGTTTCGATACAATGAAATGGTTAGCACGTGGTCCCGAGGTTGATGTCATAAGTTGGAATTCGTATGTGATCAATGGTTATACATTTTACACGAAGTCCCTAGATGATATGAGCACAGTCCGAACAGGTGGTGTTATGTTAGAGGTGAATCTATGCACTTCTCCAGTTCGAAAGGCAAGAGGCCTAAATTGGCAGTCATGCCATATTATGGGGTTATTGAAGAGATTTGGGAGGTGGACTATGTCAAAGTTATATTTCCCATCTTCAAATGCAAGTGGGTTAATGTCAATAATGGTGTTCAGATCGATCGGCTAGGATTCACTTTAGTCGATGTCAATAGTAGAAGATTTGGAGATGAACCTTTATTATGGCGAGCATGCAAAACAAGTGTTCTATATCACCAATCAATAAAATAAAATGTGGTGCGTAGCTCTCCAAGGAAAGAGGGTCATTGATATTGATGAGGAAAGTCATTTAAATTATGGTCTTCCCGAGAGTACTCCTTTTCAAGGGGTCTCTAGGACATGAATGAAGAAGATGAAGCGGATAATGAACCCGGCATAAGAAATGATCATCAAGAAGGGATATGGGAGGATACCACTTTATAAAAGAGTCAATTCATAAGGTAATATTCATATGCATAATTCTTAGAAAACTTTAAGGTTTTAACTATATTATATTCCTTCTATGTTCTTAATTAAACAATGTCATCATTGACTATGAATTTGTTCTTGTTTTGTTTTTGTGGCGGATCCGATTCAAAGGGGCATGTTATAAAGAGGATGCATGTTACGTTGTTGGGTGGGAATCGATGAAGACATGGTGAATAATATATTGGACTACATGTATGTTGATTTACGTCTTTGCATGTATTGTAACTCATTGTGATTGTAATTAGTTATATCTTAGCTTATTGTATAAATTACTTTAGTTATTGTAGACTTAAGAGGCCACATAACTCATGGTGGATAATATTTGTATTCTTTTTCCCAATTCAATTTATTCATGTTCATAGCTTATAGCTTAAAGTATATCGACTTTTATGTCTTGTTTTGGATGGTGGATTTGTGTATATATATGATCGGGAAGAACAGAACAGGGAAAAATTCGGGAAAATTTAGACCGCAAATTAAAAAGACGGTGTTAAATGTTCAAATGTTAAGACCGGATGTACTTCTATGACCGCTCTTAAAGATATTAATCCGGTCTTAAAAGTTGGTCTTTTAAGGTGGTCCATTTATAACATCCAGTCTTGAAAGTCGAGTCTTTTAAGACCGGTAATTAGTCCTCTGGTCTTAGAGTCCGCTATCTTTTGGACCGGATTGATATTTGTCCGGTCTTAATATTTGGATCTTTTAAGAGTGGTCGATTTTATTTCCAGTCTTAAAGTTTGAGTTTTAGGACCGAACCAAAAATATTTCAGATTTATTTAGTACGACTTTTAAGACCGAAGGTTTAAAATGTCCGGTCTAAAAGAAACTCTTTAAGACCGTTTACAAGTCCGGTCTAAAAGGGAGACTTTTAATACCGCCTGGAACAAGACCTGTCGCGGGTCCGGTCCTAATATACATGTTTTGTCCGGTCTTAAAAGCCTTTTTTCCACCCGTGTCCAAGAAAATAAGACATCTCTCCAATATCTGTCATTTCAAACTCTCTAGTCATAGCTTCTTTAAACTCAGCAAACATACTTGGATTATTTCTGTGAAGATCATATCATCCACATACGGACATACGATCATTATATCTCCATCTTCATTCCTTTTCGTATATAAAGCATTCTCGTACGGACTCTTCACAAATCCATTTTTCGAAAATATTCATCTATTCTCGTGTTCCATGCTCTTGGAGCTTGCTTCAATCCATATAATGCCTTCCTCAATCGATAAACTTTGTCCTCTTCTCCTTTAATTACGTATCCTGGTGGTTGTTCAATATAGACCTTTTCTTCTAAGTAGCCGTTAAGGAAAGCCGACTTTACATCCATATGATATATCTTCCATTTGTTTTGTGTTGATATTGTTGTAAGAAATCTGATTGTGTCAATCCTTGCAACCGGTGCAAAAACCTCTTCATAATCAATTCCATATTTCTTCTTGTAGCCTTTCGCCACCAATCTCGCCTTGTGCTTCTCCACCTTTCCTTCTTTGTTAATCTTTGTCTTGTACACCCACTTTACTCCAATGGGCTTATGCTCATTAGGCATAGTTGTTAGCTCCCATGTATCATTCCTTTTAATTGTGGCGATTTCATCATTCATAGCTTTATTCCACCTTTCATCTTTTCTTTGCTTCTTCATATGTCACTAGATCACATTCAAATACGAGACAAAATAATGAATAGTCAAGTGTAGTTTGTATTGGATATGTAGCATCATAGATATCACTTAAGCTTCTCATTTTTTCTCTTGCTCCCTAAAATGCTACTACACTCTTCGCTTCCCGTTGTTGATGGCCGGTTTTTGATTGATCACCGAATGTGACTTCTCCTTGGACTTCTTCATTCAACTCGTGAATAACTCCTTTTTGCCACTCATGTGATTGCTTGCTCCAGTATCAAGATACCATACATCTTTTCCATTATCTTCTTCACCTTTGGAAGTGAACAGGATGGCCAGTTTTTAGATTTTTCTTCATTTCTTTGTATAAAGACTTCTTTCATCAACTTTAGCAAGATCTCTGCATTCATAATCGAGATGACCAAATCTATTACAATTATAACATTGTAATTTAGATTTATCACCTCTTTGTTGGGATCTACCTCCTTCTCTCGGTTAAAAATCCTCTACCTTGACTTTGACCACGACCTCAATTATATGATCTTTGACCACATTCATATTCTCGTCGTATAAGTTTCAAATCTTCCATTTGATCGGCCATATCTACTGTGTCCACCACGACCACTTCGAACATTGAAACCACCTCGGTTGATATATCGACCTCTATATCCACCACGATTTCCTCTACCACGTCCATAGGCTGCTGCTGCGGCTTGATTTTCATTTAATGATACTTTACTTTGCAAATATTGCTCCAAATTGCTAGAACCTTCATTTAGATTCTTTCTTTGCTCATGAGCTTGAAGAGAACCCACAAGCTCATCAACGGACATAACTGACAGGTCTTTGGCTTCTTCAATGGCAGTGACAATGTAGTCAAACTTCTTGTTAATGACCGCAAAATTTTCTCCATTACTCTGACATCATCTAAAGGCTCTCCATTTCTTTTCATCTCTTTGGCCACCTTTTGCACTCGTGAGACATAATCAGAATCGACTCCATATTCTCGCATTTTCGATTTTCAAATTCGGCTCTAAGTGATTGCAATCGTACCTTTTTGGCTTTTTCTACTCCTTCACAAGATTTTTGTAAAATCTCCCATGCTGAAAAATTTCTTTGTTCCCACTTATTAGAAATTGGATTAGAAATTGGAGGTATAAACAGATGAAAAACAATACTTTTATTATGAGACAATTAAAAAATACACAACAGTATTTTTCTCTGACACACACAAAATAATTCTCTTATTTTTCTCTCTAAGTGCTACAACACTCTATCTCATATTTCTCATACTAAGTAAGTGCTTCGGAACTTATCCCTATTTTCTCTCAAATCTCTCTGTTCTCTATTTCCTTTTTTCGGATACATATAATTCCATCCTAACATCTATATTTATAGTCTAACTAAACCGACTAATAAGTATTATTTTATTATTATGCCGTCATTGCAGTAGCCTCTGGAAATTCCGTGTAGTCTCTTCTTTCTTCTACATTTTTCCTGTTCCTTCTATTTATTTAATAGCCACCTTTTTGACTTCTTTGTGCATTCGTAGCTTCATTCATTTTCTTCACTATTCTTGGAGTCTCTACTTTATTCACGTGACTTCTATATGCCCACCGTTTTTGACTTTTCAAATTGCTCTTGTCATCCTGACTAAGTTTGTATATTATTTTATTCATTTGCTTTTCATTAATCCAGCGACTTCCACGTGTCTCTAGCTCGACGGTGAGAAAACAAAATTGAGTTTGAAATTCTAACATTCCTTTCTTCCGCTTGCATATCAAGGAATATGATCCGTGAAGAAGCATACAAATAATGACAACCCATAATATTGATAACAATAAGAAAATGATATTGAGGTAAAATCACCTAATTTAAAAATTCCTAATAAACTTCCTTAGCTTGATTAGGAATTTGATTGAAGTGGACATCTAAGTCTAAGTCTGAATTTCTATATTTTAATCGGATTTAATTGAGATTTTTCTTATTTTCAATCTAAATATTATTTTTATTATTAAATATGGATATTTTTTATAGATGAACCAAGAGCCCAGAGTGCATTATCCTTCCTTCTAAGTTGTGACAGGATACCTTTGAGCTTGGTAGTGGAAACAAAATGGATAAGAATCTCTTGGAGAAAAACACAGAGCTGGTGAACCAAGAGGATCATCTACGCTTGACATGGTGTGTGCTTGCTAAAGAAGCGAAAGAGGTTTGTTATTTGGCAGGCCCAATGGTAGCTGTGAATTATTCAACCTACTTTTTGCAAACTATTTCTTTGATGATGGTGGGTCACTTGGGTGAACTTGCTCAATCTAGCACCGCTGTTTCTATCTCTCTTTGTGCCGTCACTGGTTTCAGTGTTATTGTAAGGAACTTCATCTTCTATTGTGAGATTATATATTTTCCTTTAATAAACTAATAATTGGGGATTTTGGATTTTTGTATTTTTCTACTTCCTTGACAGTTTGGAATGGCTTCTGCTCTTGAAACACTATGTGGGCAAGCCTACGGAGCTAAGCAATATAAGAAGTTTGGTGTTCAATTTCAAACTGGAATCTTCTGTGTTATTGTTTGTTGTGTTCCTTTCTGTGTGTTGTGGCTATATGTAGGGAGGTTATTGGTTTTGGTTGGTCAAGACCCTTTAATTGCACATGAAGCTGGCAAATTTTCAGTTTGCTTGATCCCTGCTCTCTTTGGTTATGCAATACTTCAAGTCTTGATTCGATACTATCTTATGCAAAGTTTGATCACTCCTCTTATACTCTCTTCTTTAATTACGATTTGCTTCCACGTAGCTTTTTGTTGGACGCTGGTTTTTAAATCTTCTATGGGTCGTTTTGGAGGAGCATTTGCCATTGGTACTTCATATTGGTTAAATGTGTTCATACTTGCGTTATATATGAAGTTCTCTGATTCTTGTGCAAAGACTCGAGTTTCTATTTCCATGGAGATTTTCCATGGGATTGGAGAGTTCTTTCGCTTTGCTATTCCTTCAGCTATAATGATTTGGTATTATTCTTCCCTACATACACACAATATTAATACGACTTTCTGTATATCTATATGTTTTACCTTGAACATTGATATTGATTATTGAATATTACAGCTTCCAATGGTGGTCATACGAGGTAGGTATGCTGTTGGCCGGTCTTCTGCGACCAAACCCCGGGCTTGAAAGTTCAATTTTAGCCGTATGGTATATGCTTTTCTTTATGTTTCAGTTTTATCCCTTTTTTTTTTTTTTGGAAAGGTCTTTTCAGTCCTTTATATGTGCCTATTTGGGAAGGCGTTCCAACGCAAAAAGTCGAGTGAGTTTAGAAAAAAAGCTCAGTAGGAAAAAAAGCCTATCAATATGGTGTTTGGGTTAACTTGGGCCCGTTTGGGATAGCTGTAGTAGAGGTGGCTTCAACATCTGATGGACTTTTTTTCTGCTGTACTTTTCATGATGTGATTTGTATTTGGGATAGCGGTGACAGAAGTTATTTTTTTCCTAATAGGCACTTGTTAACGGCCTTGTTTGGCATAGCTTTTAAAAAGATAGTTGAGATGAAAAATGACTAAAAAGGATATGAATCATATATATATATAATGTGATAATTTAGGATAAAAATTAAAATTAAATATAAATTTACTAAAATCTTAAGTGATGCCACCCTAAACACTCAATTGTCAGGTTTTCCTCTTGATGGGCTTTTTATCCCATCTAATGCCATCCCAAACACACCATAATATTTGTGACTGGGCTTCTAAAAGAAGTAGCTTCTGATTAAAATCTGAAATTATGTGCTTCTGAGAGTGTTGAGCCGAATTCCCACACCTCCTTGGCATCTTGTGGTGCTGACGATGAATATTAAATTCCCACTCCTCACCGGAAAAGAGAGAAGAAGACGAGTCTACTAATCCACTTTGTTAGCCGGGAAAGAATACGACAAGTCGAGCCTCCACGTTGCAATCTAAGCTCTGCCTCATCTCTTCAGACCTCCTACAAACTAGGACAGTTGCGGTGATGGGATAACGAAGTTGGTGTGATGGTGGTGAAGGAAGGCCAAAGGTGAGAGAGGAAGGATCGAAGGTTCAGAGGTGACAGTCTATGGCTCTGCCACGCAATCCAGGTGTCTCTAGGTCACTGTGGCTAAAGCTTTGGTTTGATTACTCCAATGGTGGATACAGAGTGACTGTGGATACAGAGTGACTGGCGTAGGAAGTCGATAGTGGTGGAGTGAAGGTGGGTGATTTTAGAGGTGAGATGCTGGGTTGAAAAAGAAGCCATTCAACCTCTTTCTGTCGTGCGTGCGATGAATATCAATCATCACTATATATATATATAAGTTAAGGTGCAAATTTGCCAACGAATTATTACCCGAGGAGCATCTGGCACAAAAAACAATGAGGGTACCAAAATTACCAATCAACAATTAAAAAGTGAAAAAAAAAACACAATGAGGTGCAAATTGGCCAACAAACTATTATCCCGTCACTATCTTGGTGTCTCCGTCTTCCATTGACTGTCACAGTGTCAGCGAAGTCGGCGTCTCCAAAGCTTCCATTGTTGTTGAATGTTCCACTCACCCTCTTGAACTCATCAGGGTCCGTATGCAGCTTCAAGACGAGAATCACGCACCGAAACCAAATCCAGCAGTCCAAAACGCCTGCTCGCACGGGTCCCATCACTGTTGGTGTTTGCCTTATCTAACAAGAAGGCTTAACCGCTCTTTTTCTAGCGTCTCCACCACCATCCTATGTCAGTGCCTCATATTTTAACGTAATTGTGATAGTTGTTTTTTTAATGGTTATTTGATACTTTTTTCAATTTTTAATTGTTTATTGATAATTTTGGTACCCTCAATTGTTTTTGTCCCAAATGCTATTCGGGTAATAGTTCGTTGCCAAATATGGACCTTAACCCTATATTATATATATGTATGTATGTATGTATGATACATACATATTATTCAATAAGATTCATGCCCTTTTCAATCATTTTCCATCTCAACTTGCTTTTCAAATAATAATTCAAACAAGTTTCAATTTGAAAAAATGTCACTTCTACCACTGTCAATCCAAACACAAATATTATTTACAGTCTCACTTTTATCCTATATCCCACTTGTAAAAATCATATTGAAAAAAGCTACTTCTACCACCGCTAATCCAAATGGGCTCTTGTATATTGTTGGATGGTCTTCAACAACCAAACCTCAAGCTTGAAACTACAGTTTTGGCCGTATGGTATATGCTTTTCTTAATGTTTCTATTTCCAAAATCTATCACAAGTTTAGTCCTTCAACTTATATAGAGTTTCGGTTTGATACCTTAATTAAAAGAAATGATCTTTTCAGTTCTTTATAAATTGTTGACTGATCTTCAACGACCAAATTACAAGCATGAAACTTCAGTTTTGGTCGTATGGCATAGGCTTTTTCTTAATGTTTCTTTTTCACAAAGGAAGAAGCATGCAATGGCGAAGAAGCTAAACTTAGATGATCTTGTGGATGTACCTATTGGAATGGCAAGAATGGAGGAAAAGTGGCTGAAACCGATGGAGTGGACAGGGGTGTCTTTTAAGGCGAGTGAAAAAAGGTTGGGTGGCTGGCCAGAAGCAGCCACCAAGGAATTATGAGCGCCTTAGCTTGGAACTGTCAAGGTTTGGGAGCTACCTTGACAGCGTCATCTAAAGCACCTAATAAAGAAATATTTTCCTTATGTTATTTTTCTCTCGGAGACTAGGATGAAAACAGAAAAGCTAGAAAATATGAGAAGGACGTTCAAGATTGATAGTGGCTTGTATGTGGAACCAGTTGGTTGTCTGGTGGTTTGGCGCTTTGGTTATTCTCTACTGTTAACATAGTCTTTGTAAGTAGCTCGCGAAATTTCATACATGTGAGGGTAGATGGTTCCGCAGCAGGGTGGGTTGGGTGCATTACCTTTTTTTATGGCCCTCCGGAGAAAAAGGACAGTAAGGTATGGTTGGGTAAGCTTATATCTTTAAATCCTGACGCTAATACCACATGGGTAATCCTGGGTGACTTCAATGATATGCTGGATAGGATTGTGTGCAATACGTGCTAGTTTGGAGTGATTGAGAAGGCGCAGGGGTTTATTTTAGAGGCGGTAACATCTGACCACTGTCCTATCTTGCTATGTCTTGAGTACATTGAGTCAAGGACCCCGTGGAGGTTCAAGTTTGAGAGTTTTTGGGTAGATGATCCTGAATTTCTTCTACTTGTTCGGGAGAACTGGTGTTGTAAGATAGAGAACGTAGACTTGGTGTCTGAATTTGAGAGAAATTTGGCAAAAATTAAGAAGGTTTTGGCTGGATGGAGTAGAGAAAAATTCTTAGCCAACAAAAAACTGACTGAGGAGCTGCTGGTGCAATTTAGGGGCTGTTATACTCAAGGGTGGGGCTTGGAGGAGGCAAAAAGAGCTAGGGAGGTTGCATTCAAGTTCACTGAGTCACAGAGTCAATTTTTTTTCAAACGTCAGATTGAAGATTGAATAGATGGCGGTGTCAACGTTTATAGAGAGAGAAAGGGAGAGAGATGGAGAGAACGAACGATTGCTCCCTTGTTCGACGTCCCTGGTTCTGTGCGATGAAGACAATGAACAGTACCTTGTGCGGCTGCCTCCTTCTCTGTCGACAACAGTAGCAGCTGCTCCTCCCCTTCTGTGCAATCACGTTCTCTCTCTCCCTCTCTGGTTCAGATGCATTCCAAGGAAGAGTATGACTCCACAATGAAGCTGCGCCTCCTTCCTTATTTTTCCCCTCTCTCCTGCGCCTCTACTGCTTCATAAAACAATTCAAGTGTGACAAATCACGTGCCTTATCAAGGGTGACAAATCACGCGCCTCATCAAGTGTGATAAAAGGACATGATGGAGCAAACTCTTAAGTGAGAAGCAAAGAAAGAGCAGACTCTCAAAAGGCACGACTCTTCAAGTCCTTTCAAGCCTTTTTCCAATTTAGGTCTTCCTTGTTTTTTATTAAAAATTTGTGGGACCTAATTCCCATTAAATCCAAACGGTGCCAAACCTTCGTAGATATGATTTTCGATCCTGTGGCTGTGTTGTCAAAAGAGAAGCAAATAAATATTACTACCTTCGGTCCTAAATGTAGGGTATAGTTTGTTTAGTTTGTAGTGCAAATTGTATTTCTCAGAGTCTACTTTTTTGGAAGCAAAGAGGGGAGGGAGGGCCTCTTGGGCTTGGGTCAGTTTGTTAAGGAATAACTATTTTACAGGAGAATATCTGTTTAATTGTGGGGAATGGTTTAAGTACACGAATTTGGGGAGATCCTTGGATTGATCCAAATCTAGGATCAACTACTCCTACTCAAGATGCAAGAAAATGGAAGGTGGCTGAGCTTATTTCTCCATTTGGTTGGAACCTGTGGTTAATAAAGGATTATATAACAGAAGCTGAAGAAAAGGCAATACTCAGCGTTCAATTACCTAGTAGATCTCGAGAGGATAGAATATGTTGGGTGGCTAGGAATAATGGAGAATACTGTGTCAAGGCTGGGTACAAGTGGGGAAAGAAGAACCATCCTATCCCTCTAAATTGACCAGGTAGATCTGTTTCAGTGGATAAAAGATTATGGAATGGAATTTGGAAGCTAAAGGTCCCAGTTATGGTTAAATAATTCATACGGAAAGTGGCAAAAGGTGCTGTCCCAACTAGAGAAGCCGTATGGAGGAAAAGGTGTGTATCCTCTTCTATTTGTCTTGTGTGCAATACTGAACCTGAAACTCTTGAACATTTATTGTTTCTTTGTAATAAATCGCAAGTAGTGTGGTTTGGAAGCTCGCTGGGATTAAAGTTTGACAGTAGAAATATTTCTAGGATGGATTATTGGTTGGTAAATATATTGTATGATGAGGAATACACTGCAAAGGCTAAGGCTCTTATAGCTTGTTTGTTATGGCAAATTTGGAAGGCACGATGTGATTATGTGTTTGAGAATAAAGTATATGACCCCATGTTTGTGATTCAAATTGCTGCTGAATTGGTTGAGTTCTTTTGGAATGCAAATAGATGGAATGACGAAGAGAGTAAAATACAAGAACCAGTAGTGAAGGAACAAAGCCAATTGATGGGAGGTAGTGGAATCAGCTTTGATGTTACTGTATGGTGCGATGAGGTTTATAGTAGCAGTCAGAGTGTGACTGGGATGGGTATTCTGGCAAGAAATAGTGATGGTAGATACTTTTGCATACAGAGAATGATGGTGGAGGCAATGTCACCCTTTATGGCTGAGGCATCTGCTATGTTGCAGGGAATAAAGTGGTGCGTGATGAATGGGTTTAGATGAGTGAGGATCAAATCAGATTGTCTTTCACTTATTCAAGCAGTGAATAATGTTGCGTCTTGCCCCGAGTGGGAGAGCTTGAGTAGTGCTAGTCTGTTATCAGATCGATGGTTCTGATTTTTCTAGTTTGTAAGATTGTCATATTCTGGTTTTTGATGGAATGAAATATTTGCTATTGATGCCAAAAAAAGCTTTGTATAAAGTTAAGTTTTGACTCGTTGTGCATATAATTTAACTTTGATGAGCATTGCATCAACTACAACAACAATATATGCCTCTAACTAATTCTCTGTATAAATTTGAATTTTGTGACCAGTACATCACTGACCTACACAATCTATTCAATACCAGAATCGATTGGCTCAGCCGCAAGGTTAGTATCACATAACTAACATCCATCAATATGTTCATATGTTTTCATCTATATTCATATCTAAGTTAAATTAGTGCAGCCTCTTAATTAATCTTTTTTTTTTTTTTTCAGCACAAGAGTTTCAAATACATTAGGAGCTGGAAGTCCACAAGCAGCACGAGTGTCTGCCTTTTGTTCAATGGTGCTAATGCTTTGTGAGGCTTTTATAGTGAGCTCAATTGTTTTTGCCAGCCAAACTGTTTTAGGTCATGTTTTTAGCAACGAGCCAGATGTAATACGCTATGTCACAGACATAACTCCTATATTAGCTATGCCTGTTTTCGTGAGCTCAGTACAAGGTACCCTTACAGGTAAAATCTTTCACTCCAATATAGGGTCTGCTTGGTTTCCAATTTCCAAAACTGTTTTTAGGGAAAATTGGGAAAAATCCCCATTGGAGATTTTATTGGTGAGAAGGATTTGATAATTTTTTTTACACATACTCTAAAAATTTTGTATGTACAGAATACCCATGCTTATTCAGGTCCTTCCCACCAATAAACTTTTAATGAAAGACTTTTCCCCAATTCCCCCCCCCCCCTTCTTTTGAAACATTTAAAAAAAATGCTAGAAAATGTGTTTTCGTTATTTTTTTGTGAACAGTTATGTGTTCTGAAACACCAAAAAAATTGAAATTTTGTTCTGAAAAACAAAAAAAGTCAGAAAATCATTCTTTTGGTGCTTTCTTACTTTTTGTTTAAAATTAGATAAGAGATAGAAGAGATTGTACTCCTCTGGACCGAAGGTATTATTTTCATTAGTGACAATCATACTATAAAACAAACTATTATTTTACCCTTCACTTCAATACTTTAGATATATTTTTGAAAATAATGATTCAAACGCTGCATTTTTTTTTTTTTAAGTTATTGTTTCCAAAGCTTGTTCTAAGAAATTTACTCTACAAAATTGTCCTAAGAACATGAAAAAAGATAGTATAATGAAATAAGCCCATATTCTTATTGGAGTTAAACTCTCATTTTTTTTGTTCTGTGAAATCTAATTCTTGTCCAAAATATAGGGATTGTAAGGGGAAGTGGGTGGCAACACATAGGAGCATATGTAAATTTCGGATCTTACTATGTTTTTGGCATTCCTCTTGCTGCAATTTTGGGGTTTTGGGTACACATGAGAGCAAAAGGCCTCTGGATTGGAGTAACGGCTGGTACAATTAGCCAAGTGATTGTTCTATTGATTGTTTTAAGCTGTACAGATTGGGAAAAAGAGGTTTGTTCTACACACTTTCAAGAATACCATTTTTTTTTTTTGAAATTTGATGTATGGTCTCTTTTACACTACTACAAAAAAAATCAAAAAATGACTTAAATAAGACCCAATTAACGTTCTTTTTCAGAGGGATGTCTCAGGCAGGGTAGTTGTTTTTTAAACGTTTGGCGTCCTGAATAAATTTCAGGACGCCTCATATGAGGCGTCCTAGTATTTAGGATCGTCATGAGGCGTCCTCCTAGTATTTAGGATCGTCATGAGGCGTCCTTAATTTATTTAAGGACTCCTAATAAAATTTTTTGGCGCCCTGAATTTCATTTCAGGACGTTTTATTTTATTTTATTTTTTAAAATGTCATATGAGGCGTCCTTAATTTATTTAAGGACTCCTTAAATGATTTTTTGGCGTCCTGAATTTAATTTCAAGACGCCTTATTTTAGTTTTTTTTTTTAAATGACTACTACATATTTATATAATTCTCAAATTGTCTGCAAAACAGAAATATAATATTTACAAGCCACTAGCCACAGTGCTCAAAAACAACCTTCCTTCATTAACTAATCAGGCGGATTAAACAGTGAGACATATATAAACAACTATTGCATTATACATTTGAAATACATAAAATATACATGAGCATCAACAACAATGTCAAAATGATCAAAATACTTGAGCATGAACACAATGTCAAATTCGCACTATATACAGTTGAACTAGTAGTGCACTACCAACAACAACAATGTCAAATTCACATATATGCCTATAGGTATTGCAGAAGATGTCTAGTCACAATGTCTCGAACCGTATCGACTTCTTCATCCGAGAACGGAGCAACACTATCAAAAAACTGTAAATTGGAAAACAAACCATAAGATAAACCAATGAAGTACTTCACTAGTGAATGAAATAATTAAAAACTCAAGTGTGCAATCTACAAAAATATCATAATTTGAGAATCATGGAGCGATCACGTACATGTTGAAAACCTGTAAGACGTCCGATGGAAACGATGGACTGCATGAAATGGATAACGTAGTATCCACACTCAGGGTCCCCTGGTTGTCGAGGGCACTATAAATCAAAAGCAACTTGTTAAAACGAATAAAGGCATATCGAAAGTTACTGTGTCAATGAAAGAACTTGAATTGAAACTACTTACCTTCGGATAAAACCACTTCGGTCCAGCCTGATCTTTTGCTCCAGAAAGCTGTCTATACATCTTGAGATCACTATCATTAAAATGGAAATTAACAGACATGAAAACAATTCATTTAAAAGAAGAATCGATGATTTAGACAAAAATTTACTTACTCGGCAAACATGGCGTGAATGAACCCTGGCTGCTCTGCTCCTCAAGTGCATCCTGCATCAAAATATTGTTCATAAATAATGTATAAACTTGCGTAATATGAAACAACTAAGGCTTGTTAATACGTCTAATTTAACAACTTACAATCTTTGAGGCGACCTCAGCTACATCTACATTGATGTATTTGTCACCCTTAATTCTCGCAGCTTTCCATTTTTGGTGACGAGGAGGACGGGCAGGGGGCTGGACAACAATGGACGGATCAGCCTGGGAAGCTTCCTTTATTCGCTCAAACTCTTCTTTCATCATCTTCCGTTCCAGCTTTTTATATCCACCTCTAGACATGCAATGGGGATACTTATTTCTCGCCTGCCTCTCTCTATTGGCTTGAGCTTTTTCCTATGACACGAAAATAAATAAAACTTAGCATACGATGTCAAGTAGATTCAACTAAAAGATAAGATACGAAAGAAATTTTACAAGAAATTCAGGATTTTTCCGAGACGCCACAAACTCTTGCCAGTCCTCTGGAGAAATGAAATCGTAGATCTTACAGGGATCCTCGTTCCTCTTTGGCCCTCGAATGTACTTTCTTGTTAGCTTGTTCTTAAAATCCTTCCAACGTAGACGAACTTCGCCCATCCAATGCTTGTACATCGCCTTATTGTTGGGGACATCGAACGTTTCCTGCAAGGTAAAAGAGAAGATCATTACATATCAAGTAATAAGACTAAAGATACAAATGCATTAATGTGGAAATTGATATACCAAAATTTTTGCCCAGATCAACTTCTTCACTTTAGGAGGAACCAACTTCCAATGAGAGTAGACAATGCGAACTTTGCTTCGAGCCAAATAACCTAAATATCTAATGAAATTGTCCTCCTCTTTACCAATTGGATTCATATTGGCATCAAACTCCACATGCAGCCGCTTCTTTTGACTATCACGGCGTGCAATTAGCGCACCCATATGCGTGCTACCTCTACCCTTTCTTTTAACGGGTCCATCAACCCTATCACCCGATGACTCCTCTGAGCTCGACATATTCATTATGCAATAAAGGCGCCCTGATCCTAATTCAGGACACCCATAAGTAAAATAAAGGCGTCCTGATCATTATTCAGGAAGCCAAAAAAACATTTACTCCTCCAACGTTACCTGCCGCCAAATAAATTCGCGGAATGGCGCCAATGGAGCTAAACAATTAATTTTTGGCGCTAAAAAAAATTAATTTTAGGCGTCATGAAATTATTTTAGGACGCCTTAATTGTTTTTAGGCGCCCTTAAAATTATTTTAGGATGCCAAATTATTAGAATTCAAGTATATAATTACAGGAATGCCACTGCGTTTAGTTTTGACTTCCTTTTAAAAAATAAGAACGTTTTTTAGGGAAGTAGTAACCCTTTTTTGTAATAGTGTTACTTTTGAGCAATTAAGATTATGCAGTAACATTTCAAGATTTATGTAATGCTTAATTATTTGAAATGTTCTCATTATGGGAGAGTTTGAATTCGCAGGCAAGACTGGCTAGGGAGAGGGCACTCAAGGGACCTTCGGCAGAACCTTGTGGCTTGTGTAATGTTGGTGAACACCGGCGTTACGCCAGTTACAAGGTCAGGGGTTGTCGTAGCTAGTGTAACTTCTCGCTACCTATGGCTTCTCCAAGTGGAGTTTACCAGTTTGATAGGATTGTTAGACTCTGCTAGACATAATGCGAATGTAGGATCCCTAGTAACAACCTCAATATTTGAGTGTTATGGTAGTATCGGACAGCTCTGCTGCCGTAATACTCTTGTGTTAAGGTTGCTGCTAGGGGGGTGGCATCCTATTTTGACCAAAGTCTCATTATATGGTACTTTGCGCTCTTGCTCCACAGTGTTGGATACAGCCCCTACTGGTGCATTGTTGCTTAGTGAATTAGCAAATACTACTTAGTAACTAAGTAGCAGTGTGCTAGTATGGGTTGTGTTCAACGCTGTGCTGTGCTGCAATCCTGTACAGGTATATGACACCACTCTGACCAAAAGTCGGAGTTGTGTCATATACGAGGTTATGGTAGCAGTCGACGAATGTCGGCTGTTATTGGCGTAGGAGGCATCTTTTCTTAAAATTAGACTTAGTAAAGGTCACACATATTTTGTAATCAGTACAATTCGATATTTGTACATAAAGATATGGATTTTCAAAGTCGAATGAAAATTCTTCTAGCTTTTAGCTTTTGTACGAAATTAAGAAAGTAAGGGCAATTGGTAGTAAAGTTAACTTCCTAAAGTTAAGATAACCAACCCTAGTATTTTGAGATAATGAAGAATTTGGATAAGTAATAACTCATTCATCCATGAATATGTAATTATAGGATTTGATATCTGCCTGAAATGACCAAAGGATTGGGAACCAGTCTAAGAATTAGGAAAACCACCAGATAGTAACTTTTCTCTCACATACTATGTATGTCTTTAATGCATGTATGAACTATTGTGTTATCTGCTTTATGAACACAAGATAGGCAGTAGGGCCTAGTGGACTAATGGGTCATTGGGTCACGAACCTTATTAAGCATTTAGATAAGAAGGGTAGAGGCCCAGTTAAATACCCAACGATGTGCGAAAGGACTAGTGGGTCCTATGATTGTAATCAATGCAGCATATCATGTTCATATCATGTTGAATGTGTTGTATGTACGTTTGATGGTTGACTACCATATTTAGTGTATGCATTTTATATAAGTGATTAACTGTTAGTACTGAGATGCATATGAATCTCAGCCATTTCCACAAATTTAGGATGTGGTCAGCATAGCAGATGCGGCTCCTAGGGCAAGGCGGTAGATATCAGCAATTGAGGGTTCTAGACCTGTTCAAGTATTATCATTGGTTATCTGCATTTATATATTAAACTGTTTTAAGATTTGTAAATATTATGTACAAAACCTATAAGAATTCCTATTATATAATCAAGTACTTTATACTAGTATGTTTATACTTTTTGTGTTCGCTTGCTGAGTTGTATGTCATTACTCTGATAAATATCAAAATATTAAGGGGTTCGACATTTTTGGTATTAGAGCGAGTAGTTCTAGTAGCATCAGAATAGTATACTAATATGATATTGATTCTATGGTAACAGGAAATATATGCAAAAGGAGGCGTCGAAGGAGTGGATCACTACCATCTGTTAACCAGTTTGTAGAATGAAGGGGTAGAGGTCTATAAAGAGAAAGAAATAGAGCAGTAGTGATATATACCCTGAGGAGCAGGGTTCAGGCTCCAATGAGTTGAGGCTCTAGAGATAGATGAGGTAACACATGATTTAGATTTTGTTGCTAACTCTAGGACTCTTGATATTAAGATGGAGTATGACCTAGAGCCCCACCCTATGTTACGGGAATACAGATTGAGGATATACCTTACCAAGAAGTTGGTACTATTTAGATTTCCTTGTGGGGACAATATCTAGCATTTATGGGGGAATGATGTGATATACTAGGATTGAGATATGTGTGGGATACCTATGCCTAGTAATATATGGATTTGTGTCAGCCCTAATGCCCCGGATCCCATTAGAACTCCGTGGTTAAGCATACTCAAGCGAGAGTAATCTAGGGATGGGTGACCCCCTAAGAAGTATCATAGAAATTTGAAACCCCTTGATTTATGGCCTAAGTGTCTTGAGATATGGAATCTGATGATCCTTAGGGGTTTCATGAGAATGTTAGAACAAATACGATAAAAGTTGAGGATAGGCTTGAATTTGATCTAAGCTGAAATTGAGTTTAGGTCAAAATATGACTAAGGTTGCACTATGGTTCCAATACATGAAAGTATAAACCTTGTGATTAATGTTGTGCTATCAGAAATGCTTTGGGAATATTTGAGGTTATTTCCTAAATGTTATGAGAAGAGAATAGAAGATATAATCATGATGATCCTAGCATGCTTATTAGGTAGAATTAGGTTGATGAACCTAAAAGTTGGATAAGCAATGAGAGGGTTGATACTAACTGAACCGTGACCTAAGTGTTAGCTCCTAGTGTTTTGATGGTAACAATGCTTGAAAGATTTTAAGATTTTGAATCAACTCAAGTGTTTGAATAAATGAGTACTCAAGCATTATGGAGTAGTTAATTCTTCCAATTGAGTGTTTCAGGTTACAATTCTCGAGAATGAATAGATGATTCTCGAGAATGGCATGTCAGATTCAAACAACTTATGATATGGTTATGATTCTCGAGTATGAGCTTGTGATTCTCAAGAATGGTGTAACAGTTAACCATCACAAGCCTTATCTGATACAATTCTCGAGAATTAGTAATCAATTCTCGAGAATGGTTATTGAGAATGGGTAAATTGATTCTCGAGAATGTTTTGACAAAATCATCATGATATGTTTTCTCTGATATGATTCTTGATAATGGGATTTTGATTCTCGAGAATGGTACTTATTCAATTTCAACATTTCTATTCTCATTATAACAATTCTCAAGAATGAGTAAGTGATTCTCGAGAATGGTACTCGAGAATTGGTAAGGAATTCTCGAGTATGCGAGGTCTGATACGGTAAAAATTTGCTGATCTTATTATTCTCAAGTAGTTACACTTTGCTAATTCTTGAGAATGACGATATGGTTCTCGAGAATGGTCATTTCAATTTTCTTAAGTAGTTCACTTTTCATAGCATTCTCGAGTATGTATACAAATGCTCTCGAGTATTATCGAAGAGATGCATTTACAAAGTCCTCCTGTTAAGGAATTCTCGAGAATATGTTCTTGTCATTTTTATCATTTTCCAGTAGCGCTAATCACTTCCTCAAAATCAATTGGGTCATTATCTATTCTGTGTTAATCATACCCAAACTCATTTATATCATATTTAATCACTTCTTTGATTGAGTTTAGATTAGCCGAAATGCGATCCGACGTGTCAAAAGCATTTAATGCAACTCAGAAAAACAGAGCAACAATCGGAATTAATCTTTCATAGCATACGAAATCATTCTTTCGAGGCATACTTATTCCAGCTATCATTCTGAGTCATCCTCTGAGCAAGTACAATCGACGGCAAATGCATTTTAATGCTTCAATGGTCAAATACGCTCAACCATAATCATCTGTGTCTAACGAAAACTCAAATATTCTCAACGGATATATTCAAGTTCATCTCAATGGGATTAATGGCAAATGCTATAAATGCTCATCACATTCAATTCCGCCAACCACTAAAACTCTACGCATTCAGTGTTCATTTACTATCTGCTCGTGAGGAGTTGTTAAACACTTATTCATTTTCTGTTTAAATCTTAAGGTTGAGGAACCTTAAGTATGGGTGTACAATCACAACTTGTAAGGGGGAGTGAGTCCTCGTGAGATGATCATTCGAGTACAGTGTGTAATTGTAATTGTTTTGAAGAGTTAGTAGAAATCCCAAGGTGTGCTTGGGGACTAGACGTAGGTCAAAGTATTAGACCGAACCAGTATAAATTGCCTTGTGTCTATTTCCTTTCTCTGCCTCTGTTTATTTGTGCTCATGTGTGACTTGCAAAAAGTTTTTTTTTTAGATCACCTATTCACCCCCTCTAGGTGATATTCCATCTTCACTAAGAATCAAACTTAATAGTTGAATTGATTATTTAGCCAATTTAATTGATTTGAATGAATTGAGGTACTATAATATAGTATAGATGAGAACAAGGTTTCTGAAGGTTGGTAGTTGCTAATCTAGCATAGGGAAAGATTTTGATCATAGAATATTCCTTTAGAAAAAATGTTGATGAAATAAGATAAAGAATGAATGTGCCTACACATACCACAAACTTGAGGTTATACTATGAGTCGATTGGTGGATGGCAGACAATCTATTGAAAGGTATAAGTAGAATATGCTCGGTTAGGGAAGTAGAATTTACCATGTTGCCTAGAGCTAGACTAATATCAAAAGTCCATGCAGAATGACCCCAGATAAGATGACAGAATTAAAGAAAGCATATTACGAAACTACTACAGAAGAGGGACCTCATAAGATTTGGGTTTCTCGTTACATTGGTACTTCCATTCAGAGACAGCCAACCGAAGAAAGCTACTTTCAAGGAGTTCTGATCGGGAGGGCTACCTATGTAGGGTTTTGATTGGAAAGGGCTACCTATGGAAGGTTTTGACCATAAGGCTAACTAGTCAAAGTGGACTGAGTAAAGCACCAAGTGAAGTACTGCAAAGTGGAGCCACTATGACGTCGAACCATAGAGTGAAACCATCGTGACAACCAACCATAAAGTAGAGCCCTTTCCTATTCAAGTATTGTCGTAAGTTATATGCAATTATATATTAAATAGTTTTGGCATTTGTAAATATTATGTACAAACCCTATGTGGATTCCTGTTATGTAATCAAGTACTTTATGTTAATATGTTTATACTTTTTCTGTTTGCCCGCTGAGCTATGTCATTACTATGATAAATGTCGAAATATTAAGAGGTTTGACAATGAACTCGTAAGAGTGTTTCATCTTGTGTATTATTAACTGTAATAACATATTTGTGTAATCATTGAAAATTGGATTGAATTATTGTTGTTGATGATGACATAGATAAATCTAAGTGTTAACTGATTTTATTTTATTTTTGGTAATTGAGCTTCCCTTGTTGAAATGTGAACACTATTTTTCTGCTATATTCCATTGAGTTTGTGCATTAAATTGAATCTGAACTCTGCACTTGGCTTTCTAAACCTGACTGCAAATTGAATCTGAATTTGAGCTGCTATTTAGTGTGGGCTCGAGAAACTATTGACTATTAGACTGAGTTGTGATTGTTAAGTGCAGTTGACTCTCTGAATTTATGAGTGAATCTACATTGACTTTACACTTATGCAAAATTTTGTTTCTCATAATAGTTGTGTTGTATTGTACAGAACAACGTCCATACATTGTTTAATTGAACTCATGTCAAATTCTTAAATTTGCTTCTAAATTCAGGTGTTCACACTTCTGAATATGCTTATGTGCATAAGAGTGAAATGTTGATCATAATTTGTGATTTTGATGATAGAGCAATGAAAATATTTTGAAACATTAGTGGTGATAAGCATGTGCATGAGGTCAAAACCCTAAATGGATCACACCAAAGTGTTGGATTTAGAGAGATAAAAATCACTCTTATTAAATTCAATAAATAAAAAAGAATACATAGGGGCCTTTATATAGGCAAACTTAGAGCTAACTCTAGAATCAAATTTAATATAATCAATCAAAATAAATCAACTCAAAATGATTAAGATATATTATTATAAGATATAATATACCCATATCTAATACTAAGATATAATAAACCTAAATAATAATAAGATAATGATTAATCTAAATAATCCCTAATATTCTAACACTCCCCCTCAAGTTGGAGAGTATATGTCGATCATTTCTAACTTGCCTCAAAATCCTTCAAACTTTGTTCTGTCTGCTTCAATCTTCAAAATCTTTAGGCTTGTACTTCTTGAGTCTTAGCAGCCCATTTATTTTAGTCTGGGCTTGTACTCTTCTTAAGTCTTAGCTGCCCATTTGTTTTTGTCTGGGCTTGTACTCTTCTTGAGTCTCAGAGGTCTCATTTATTTTGTTTGGGCTTGTACTCCGTTTTGAGTCTCAGAGGTCCCATATTTTGTTTGGGCTTGTACTCATTTTTAGAGTCTCAGAGGTCCCATATTGAGTAGCAGAACTTGCCCAGAAGAATCTCGAGTCTCATTCTCTAGAAGTCCCAATCGTCCTCTTCCCTTTTAAATTCGAATTGGACCAGATTCACACTGGGGATGCTAGAGTTTGACATATTTTGCTTCTCAAGTATCCTGCGAAGCATCTGTAATTCTTCCTTGCTTAGGCGATCATTATTCTCAACCATTGATTCAGCTGGGATAATGTGACTTTGGAAGTTCGAGATTCCACTAGAAGGTTTTCCATGGACTTTCCAGCATTCTTCTCTATTATGGCCCTTCTTCCTACAGTAGTCACACTTTTGTTCCCAGTGTGGTCACTTAACTACAAGAGCTGAGCTTTCATTTTGGCTTGGGCCACTTGGATTTAAGAGTTTTCTACTTTCCTCAAATTGTACGAGGTTAACAACATCAAAGAGTTGTGGTAGAGGCTTCAACCCCATGATTCTGCCCCTTATCTCTTCGAAAGGATCATTTAGGCCTAGGAGGAAATCATGTATCCTTCCTTCTTCCACGATCCTCTTGTATAGTTGAGCATCGTCGATGCTTTTCTAGGGATAAACCTCAAACAAATCTTGTTGCTGCCACAATTTTAGTAGAGAATTATAATATTCAGTCACCAACATGTTACCTTGTCTTAAATAACGGAGTTGTTGCTTCAGGTGGATCAAGGCAACAATGTTATCAAGCGAGGAGTAGGTTCTTCGAGCAATATCTCATATTTCCTTTGCCATGTTGGCAAGCATATAGCCTTTACTGATCTCCACGGTCATTGAGTTACACAACCAAGTCATAACTTGGTTATTTTTAGCAAACCATGTGTCAAAATTTGGGTTACTAGGAGTTGGTTGAAGTGCTTCCCCATTAATATATTTCTCTTTTCTCTTGCCACGAATATACCTCAATACACTTTGTGACCACTGTAGATAGTTTCTACCATTAAACCGATGGTTAATAACCATACTATGATTTTTTTGAGAAATCTGGTGTCATCTCTGTGGTTCTGAAGGGTACTGTTTGGTTTGGTGGTTCTGAAGATGAAGAGTCTTGAGTTTCAAAATTTTTACCGAACATAAAATCCATGGGAATTGGACTGGAATTTTGAGGTATTGAACCAATTACAGGAGGGTCCATCGTTCTGGTCAGAATAGGTCACCAGATGTCATTGTTCACGACGACGCGTGGGTGTCATGCACCGGGAAAGATGCTGGCGCGTAGTGGTCATGTGTCGAGGTTGTGAGTGGCATGTGGGTGTCACGCGCTACTTGGATGGCCGTCGTCTCTCAGGGATCGGAAGATCGGCAGCCTCTGGTTCCGTCTGTGGTGGCGGTGATGCGACACACGCTCCCCTTCACTGTAGATCTAGAAGTTGCGCTCTCAGTCACTGTCACTCGTTCGTCACTGCGTCTCGCTCTCTCTCGTGTTTTCCTGTTTCTCTTTCTCTCACTTCCCTCTCTATCTCTTGCCTATGTGAAGAAGGTCTGGAGGTCTTCGAAGATCTAGAGGTTTTTCTAGCTTCTGTAGCAAAGAACTCAGACGAAGATGAGAAAACAAAAACTGACGAAGGGCTTCGACTTACTTTGGGTATAGAATCAGAACTAGCTTTGATACCATGTTGGATTTAGAGAGATAAAACTCACTCTTATTAAACTCAGTAAATCAAAGAGACTACATAGGGGCCTTTATATAGGCAAACCTAGAGCTAACCCTAGAATCAAATCTAATCTAATCAATCAAAATAAATCGACTCAAAATGATTAAGATATATTATCATAAGATATAATATACCCCTGTGTAATACTAAGATATAATAAACCTAAATAATAATAAGATAATGATTAATCTAAGGTAATGATTAATCTAAATAATCCCTAATATTCTAACATAAAGGTTAGTATATATTTGTTTGCTTTATGAACTTGGTTAATAAACTATGTTTTATTCAGTTTTATTATGTCATGTTCTTTTTAGACTTGTAGGCAACCACCGGGATCCAACTTATGTGATCTTTATGTGTTGAGACACATATTTAACATTATCACATTAGGCACGATTGAATTCAATAAAGAGGTAAATGTGTATTTCAACAATTTTGTATGACTATATACTTTTATTTTTTTTTAACTTAGCACACAAGTTAATGATTTTTCTGACTTTGATGTTACAAATATTTGACTTTACTGATCCATTTCCTGAAGAAGATATTGATTTCATCCGCAGATGTTGTTAATTCATTTATGAGTTTTTAGAACAATAGTGAGCTTAAGTCTTGTGTATTTTCACCATGTATGTATTGGCACATTTAAATATTGTTGGAATTATTGGAATAATAATGAATAATAGTTATTAGGTCGATTTTGTTCCCATTTCAATTGGAATATTGTTGCAATTATATTCATTTTCAATAATTAATCAATTTGTATATTTATTTCCAACAATTTATATTCTTTTAGTTGCTGGATATATTGGATATTTGGTAGGTAAGAGGAAAAAATATAGTGGATAGGTGAAAAACACGAAAACATTTAGACTAGATGTTATATACATCAGTTCTAAAAAGAATTAAGACAAGACTTTTAAGATCGATAATACTATTTTTAAGATGTGTTTTTAAAATAATTGGTCTTAAAAGCCAAACTTTTAAGACCAGATGTTGTACACAACCAATCTTAAAAGCTAGACTTTTAAGACCGGATGTTTTACACAACCGATCTAAAAGTTGGACTTTTTAGACCTAATATAAGCACTAGTGGAAAAAGGCTTTTAAGACCTAGGACAAAAAGGTACATTAGGACCGGACCCATGAAGCGATCTTGTTCCGGGCGGTATTAAAAGTCGACCTTTAAGACCGGACTTTTACACGGTCTTAAAGATTTTCTTTAAGACCGGACATTTTAAACCTTCGGTCTTAAAAGTCGTACTAAATAAATATCGACCGCTCTTAAAAGATCCAAATATTAAGACCGGACAAATATCAATCCGGTCCTAAAGATAGAGGACTCTAAGACCGACTTTTTCAATTACCGGTCTTAAAAGACTGACTTTCAAGACCGACTTTTTCAATGGACCGGTCTTAAAGACCAACTTTTAAGACCGGCTTAACACCTTTAAGAGCGGTGTTATATATACATCCGGTCTTAATATTTGAACATTTAAGAGCGTATTTTTTATTTGCAGTCTAAATATTCCCGTATTTTCCCCTGTCTGTTCTTCTGATCAATATATATACACAAATCCACCATCCAAAACAGCACATAAAAATCGATATACTTTAAGCTACAAGCTATGAACATGAATAAATTGAATTGGGAAAAGAATACAAATATTATCCACCATGAGTTATATGGCCTCTTAATTAAGTCTAAAACAACTAAAGTAATTTATACAATAAGCTAACATATAACTAATTACAAAGGCAATGAGTTACAATACATGCAAGACGTAATTCAACATACAAATGTAGTCCAATATATTATTCACCATGCCTTCATTTGATTCCCACCCAACAACGTAACATGCATCCTCTTTTATAACATGCCCCTTTGAAACGGATCCACGCCACAAAAACAAAACAAGAACAAATTCATATTCAATGATGACATTGTTTAATTAAGAACATAGACAACATATAATAATTGTTAAAACCTTAAAGTTTTCTAAGAATACTGCATATGAATATTAATTACCTTATGAATTGACACTTTTATAAAGTGATATCCTCCCATATCCCTTCTTGATGATCATTTCTTATGCCGGGTTCATTATCCGCTTCATCTTCTTCGTTCATGTCCAGGTAGACCCCTTGTAAAGGAGTACTCTCAGGAAGATCACCATAATTTGAATGACTTTCCTCATCAATATCAATGACCCTCTTTCCTTGGAGAGTTACAGACCACATTTTATTTTCTTGATCGGTGATATAGAACACTTGTTTTGCATGATCTGCCATAATAAAAGGTTCATCTCCAAAACTTCTACTATTGACATCAACTAAAGTGAATCCTAGTCGATCGATCTGAACACCATTATTGACATTAACCCACTTGCATTTGAAGATGGGAAATCTAACTTTGACATAGTCCACCTCCCAAATCTCTTCAATAACCCCATAATATGGCATGACTGCCAATTTAGGCCTCTTGTCTTTCGAACCGGAGAAGTGCATAGATTCGGCCTCTAACCAGATATGCTGGCTTGAACTTCATCAACATTATTCAAGATGTATAAGTGGACTTGTGACAATTCATCACGATCCACACTCTTTACCGAAGCCCCACGTCTACCCCCTTCAGCATGCTGACGTTTTGGATGCCCAATATGGCTTACTTTGGCCAAATAATTTTGACAGAATTCCATGGCCTCTTGAAACATATTTCGAACAATTGATGCTTCCGGCCGTACGCGTTCTTCACATACCCTTTTAGGAATTTCATAGATCTTTCAATAGGGTACATCCACCGTAAATGGATAGGGCCGCACAACTTTATCTCCTCACTAGATGAACAATGAGATGAACCATGATGTCAAAAATGAAGGAACAAAAGCTTTTCAAGGTGGCACAAGATAAGATATCCTTCATTCTCCAATTCATCCAACTTTTCAATCTTGAAAACTTTACTACAAACCGCATTGAAGAAGAAACAAAGTCTAGTCAAAACGACCGAAGATCATATTCGGCGATCCTCGAATAGCTACGGGAGTAGCTGTTGCATCAAGACATGACAGTCATGAGACTTTTGGCCTACTAATTTCAAGTCCTTCATCGAGACAAGCCTCTTAAAATTTGAAGAATACCCCGAGGAACTTTTGTGCCATGTAAACACTCACAAAGCTTCGTTTCTCATCCTTAGACAAAGTATGAGAAGCCTGGGGGACAATAAGTTCTCTTCCCATATGGCCTTGGATGCAAGTCTTCGCGTATTCCCATTGCTTGCAAATCCAATCTTGCCTTCACACCATCCTTCGAACTACCTTGTATGTTGAGAAGCGTTCCCACAATACTATCACATACGTTCTTCTCCACATGCATGACATCAATACAGTGTCTCACATCAAGATTGCGCCAATAGGGAAGATCAAAGAATACAGATCTCTTCTTCCATATATTTGTTTCTTTTCTACTCTTTCCGGAGCTTACCGAAGATGACACCGATATTTTTAACCTTTTCATACACTTGCTCCCAGATCAATGCCACCGGAGCTTCTTCATACTCTTGGCCACCAAAAAAGGCCTTCTTTAATCGACGATATGGGTGGCCCCGTCTAAGAAATCTCCTATGTCCAAGATACACCGTCTTTCTTCCATGTTGAAGTTGATGGTAGCATGTGCCTTCTTCACAAACCGGACATGCTTTATGGCCTTTACACTATACTCGACAAGTTCCCATATGCTGGGAAGTCGTTTATAGTTCAAAATATCATGGCTCTCATTCTAAAGACCTCCTTCTTGAAAGAGTCAAAAACATCGACACCTTCTTCCCACAACTCCTTCAAGTCTTTGATCAAGGGCTCTAGGTAAACATCTATGTCATTTCCGGGTTGTTTTGGTCCTGAAATCAACATAGACAGCATGATGTACTTTCGTTTCATGCATAACATAGGAGATAAGTTGTAAACAATCAGGACTACGGGCCATGAGCTATGTATCTTGCTAAGGCTTCCATAGGGATTCATTCCATCCGTGCTAAGGGCAAGCCTGAGGTTCCTAGGTTCTTCGCCGAAGTTCGGAAATAATTGATCGATCTTCTTCCATTGAGAAGAATCGGCCGGATGTCGAAGCTGTCCATCCGAAATCCTCTCATCTACATGCCACCTCAGATTTTTTGCATCATTTTCATTCGCAAACAACTGCTTGAACCTTGGTATGATTGGAAGATACCACAACACTTTTGCAGGCCCCTTATCTGACTTGTACCGTGGGGTTTCACACATCGGACAACTCGCTTCTCTTCAAACTCTTTTCTATATAATACACAATCATTCGGGCATGCATGGATCATCGGCTTCAACGTAGTCGATGGATCGTTGTGAGTGGAGCATAAGAAGATAACATAATGGAACTCCATGTTCATGATGACCAAGCGCCGGTGGTTGCTGAAAATTCACAGCAGATAAAGTACTCGGTGATATATATATATGTAGCATAATTATATTAAGTGAATTGCGGAGACAAGTATATATGTATACCCGAGCCAGTGTGGAAACAAGTACACCTTTCTTTGCACTTTACACAACCTATTTGATATGTACTCTGTCTCAATTCCAGAGGTAGTGTTGTGCTTGCATACACCTGGGCACAAGAATCCAAAATCCGAAAGTCCGCCCTCTTGAACCAGTTTCTCGTGCATGCACCTACAAGAATGACATCGATGAGGGAATTAGTATATATGTATATATGTGTGTCTAAACGGTGCATTTCAATTATGTAATCAAGGAAGAAGATACTTACTTCATAAATAGTTGAACACATGCACTAGTAACCTCAGCTCCGAGAAGCGGCATGGACTCTACATCTTCATTATCAACTAAAAGCGGTTGAGGATGAGGAGGCCTACTGGGGGATGGAGCTTGAGGAGGGGGTGGAGCTTGATGATGGGGTGAAGCTTGATGAGGAGTAGAGACATCTACAAGCTTCACTGGCCAAGAGATGAAGGTTCCCTTGACATCACTCACAACCTTCAGCTCATCAGTTGGGAGAGGGACAGGTGCATCAAAGATCACCTCTTCAAGCGACACTCGACTTCATCATCGACCATTTGTTCGTGGTGTATGATTGATCCAAAGTTGTGGACAGTCCCTTTAGCAACCAATTGTCTATGACCATCACGATCCTCCACATGAGATGACAAGGTTGCTCGACTCGATTGTCCAACAATGCAGCTCCCTCTAGTGCTCTCGCTGCATAGGTTCATTTGAAGGTGTCAAGGGATCCACACTGGTCTCGGCCAAGAGCTCGGGAGGAACTTCATTTTCTCCATCTCCTCCTTCATCTTGCTCATCTCGATTGAAACATCCTCAATGTAGCATCTTTCGCCGCCGATTCCTCACTTAATTTGGCCGGCGTCGATCCATCTCCTCCCGGGTAACCATACTTTGTCACGTGGCGTTTGGATTTACCAAAGTATTGCTTTAGGCCTACCCGTCCTCCAATCCCCTTACACGCCCGCGTGATACGGTTTCCGGTCGCGCGGTCGAACATCATTCCTCCCGTCCGACGCAAAGATCCCTCTGCCTCTTTCTTTTTAAGATCTTCTGTAAGATACAGGATAACGAGAAGCTTAGTGATGAAACATGTTTAGTAAGTAAAAATAACAATATCGATACTTACAATTCGTTCAAAGCAACTACACGAGTTTTTCACTCGTGTAGGCGCCGCTTGGCTTTTGCCGAATATACAACCGAGCTCCTCGCGACGTATTGGAGATGGCGGGTGGTCAACTACCGTAGAAGGATTGGATTCAGCTTCATCTTCTAATCTCTTCCGTTTGGTCGCCATCAAATCTTTTCGGCCTTTTCATATCCATGTGAGAAGCCTGTGTGGGCAATCATTCTTTCTCCCAATCTCCCGATATTTTTCCCTTATTTTACGTGAATCGGGATTGAAAACAACTATATATCAATTATGAATTCCAGCCATGTCACTAATGAAATTAGAGAACTTCGCTTGATATGAGCGTCAAACATTAGTCAAATTCACTTCATCAAGTTTCAACATTTTACTTAAGGAAGATGTAGCATTGTAGAAGAAATTGGGAAAACCAAAGGAAAGGGAGTTGCGAAATCTTGCCAACTCGGTCAATTCATTCATTCATCATAAATGGTTCCTACACATATTAGAATAACTAACTAACTAATGACAACGTCTAACCATGGCCATTACACGGTTTACATATCAAACTTGCATGGAACTAGGACATGCTCCTCTCATGCAGGACAAAGGCAGCAAATGTATACTTCTATTCACACACCAAACCATTTAACTAACGAGATTAGATGTACACAATAACATTCACATATCCTCACGAGTTAATAAGCAAACAAAAGTGCAAACAAAACTAAATATAACTCACGAGCTTCGAGGAGTGGTAAAACCCGAACAAATTGTTGCCAAGTTTGTTCATCAATAAATTTGTACTTGTCCCGGGGTTGATGGTCGAGGCTTCTCCTCGGCAAAAATACAAGTGTTAGCGAGAAAGGTCTTAAACTTCCTGAACCGCTCAGCACAATAAGACAATGTTGAGTCTTTGAACTTCTCAGACTCGGGGACGGTGAATGTAAGCGGATAGTGTCCCACATAGGATCCTTTATTGTTTTTGGTCCACATTTTTCCACTCATCGGTCAAGATGCTAACCTTGCTGCGTACTAGAGCGCCGACAAAACTAGTATATGTGCTTTTATTAGGACCGAAAGGTTGCAAATTTTCATCAAAATGAATCTCGAGCTTCGTCCCGATATTCCGACTAAGGGATACTTCCATCATTCGTGTGCCGCTTCTACCACGGCGTGCACGGCGCGAGAGGCTCAATGTGAGATGAAGAGGGTTCGTTTGTCCGACCCTCCCGGTCAAACCAGTATCGGAGTTTCAAGAACACGAGTGGAATCGTTTTCACCGTTCATTTTCAAGACAGTAAGAGAGGAATGCCCGAGAAAATGAGGGAGTAACGAGAGGCTAACAGATGCGCGGGCGAGGAAGAGAGGTAATGGAGCAGGAAGGGTTTCGCAACGTGAACGGGGGTTCTTCGGTGAGAGTGTGAGAGTGACAAAAGCGTCCGCGCGAAGTTAACGTTTGGCGCTTCATTTTAAGACCGGACAAATACACATATACGGTCTTAAAAGATAACCTTTAAGACCGATCTCTATATATGTCCGGTCTTAAAATTAATTAATTTTTATTCAAACTTTAGTACGGCCAAATTTTTGTCCGGTCTTAAAAGTCTTACTTTTAAGACCGGTCATTCGTAACAATGGTCTTAACATTTATTACTTTTTATTTAAACTTTAGTACGGACAAATTTTAAGTTCGGTCTTAAAAATCAAAGTTTTAAGACCGGCTTTTATATATGTTCGGTCTTAAAACTTTAATACCTTTATATTTATATTTTTCCGTATTATTTTGGAGTGTAGAAAATATAAGTCTGCCTTGATGAGATTTCTACATAAAAGTATTTGATATTTCAATTTTTTTATTAACATTTTTAAGGTCGGTTGTTATTTTAACAGGTCTGGATAAGATCTATGAAAAATTGATCAGAATAAGAAGTTCTTTATATTTACAAATATGCCACTAGGTCACATATTTAGGACCGGTCGATAATTAGTACGGTCTTAATGAGGCGTCCTTCATTGTGTAAGAAGTTCTTTTTATTTACAAAGCGCCACCGGTCACACCATTAAGGCCGGTGCTTCGATTATCCGCTCTAAATGAGGCGGTCTTATAGCCCTTCATTGTTTAAGAAGTTCTTTTTATTTACAAAAGCGCCGCGGTCACACCTTTAAGGCCAGGTGCGTCGATTATCCGCTCCAAATGAGGCGGTCTTAAAGCCCTTTTTGCACTAGTGAAGCTAGGTCAGGTCTAAAAAGTAAAATACTTTTTAGATTGGTTGTATCGAGACTTAATTTAGAACTAATCTAAAAAGCAATTTTTACCCGATTTAAAAAGTGATTTTTGCACTAGTGATTACAATTTCTGTTTTTATTTTTCTTTTGATATAAAAATTTTAGGAGAAAGGTTGGGTTCACCTACAATCTAAGGGCGGGCGGTTGGAGCCCACTCGCAGAAATTCAGGACTAAGAGTACACATGCCTCCACCTTAGCACAGGTTACCATTGCTTTGTAGACCCCTAAGATGCCTTCCCAACCCCTTGACCAACTCCGGGATCGAACCCTCCCTTTTGGTGAGAGTGTCAGCCATTTACCAGATTGAATCCAAGGACGAGGGTGATTGCAATTTCTGTTATACAAGCTATGTATACACTCAACCAAAAATAATTAAACAGAAAAACCAGAAAAAGCAAAGCAGAAACAAAATTAGAATAATTAAAAAATCTACATACAAAGCACTCCTCTTTTTTTTTTTTTTGGTCAAAGTATCAAGTTCATAGTAGTGTGTGTAATTTGGATAACTTGTAATATTGAACACTCCAAACAATAAAGCAGTCCTCTTTTGAAAAAAATAAACTTAACTACTACTTTATTCAGAAGAGACTGGAAAGAAGATTGCTCCCATCCAAAATTTAGCATCAGAATTATCCCCACTACTTGTTGAAGTTAATCCATTATATTTTTAACCGATCATCCACATCCCATCATCATGATCAATTTCTCCTGTAGAGACGCACTCGGTCATTCTAATTCTTCACCCCATTATATTGGTCACTCATTTGACCAAAGCTAATACAACAATTTTATAATTCCATTTATCATTTTTATATTAAAAATATTGAAAAAAATAAAAAATATATCTTCTATTTAAGATTAAAATCAACTCTTCAAAAAAAATCCTATATAAAGGATAGAAGGGAGCGAGTATATATATACTTTCCCCCAATATTTTTGTCACGGGATTGTGAAATGAATTTTGTTTAACAAAAAATAAAGGGAAAATTACTCGCAGGTCCCAAGAAACAAAAATAATTACAAAAAAGTCTCTTGAAATCACAAAATTACACAGAAGTCCCAAGGGACTTTTTCGATATTATTTGTATTAACAACAAAAAATGTCATATTTACAATAGGAAATGCCTATATTTACAACAACATTTAAACACCTGACCATTTACAACCGAAAAAATCATATTTACAACAAGAAATGTCCATATTTACAACAACATTTAAACATCTGGATTTTGAACGTAGAGAGATCATTTACAACAAAAAAAAGCTAGATTTACAACAATAATTGCTTTATTTACAACAACATTTAAAATCTTGATATTTACAACAGAAAAAATCATATTTATAACAGGAAATCCCAATATTTACAACAACATTTAAACACCTGAATTTTGAACGTAGAGAGATCATTTACAACAGAAATAGGCTAGATTTACAAGAAGTATTGTATTTACAACAAAATTTAAAATCTAGCCATTTACAACAGAAACAACCATATTTACAACAAGAAATGCATATATTTACAACAACATTTAAAACCTGGATTTTATTTCCATACAAATAATATCAAAAAAGTCTCTTGGGACTTTTGTGTAATTTGGTGATTTCAATGGACTTTTTTATAATTATTTTTGTTCCTTGGGAGTACGCGTAATTTTCCCAAAAATAAATTTCCCACTCAATCAACACAAATTTTGTTTAACAAAACATAAACGATAGAAGGTGATCTGCACCTTCCTGAAAATAATGGTGCTCTATAAGATCACATCCAAGTGGAAATTGGTTTACAAGTATTGTCTAAACTAAACTGCTCAAATTCTAAAATCCGTTTTTGTGTTTCATCGATCAGTTTTCAATATTGAGTTTCTTATTATTTTATTGGTTTAATTTTGTTTTAACTAACTTAGGGAGTAGTTAATTCTCGCCGCTTTGTTGATGTGCTTTTCAACTACTCCCTTTCCCTCGAAAGGAGATTCTCTCCATATCTCTTTTTTCATTTTTCTCATTGGCTCAATTTGGGCCGTTGATTGAGAAAATGAGAGAAAAGTAAAAGTAGTATTGTGTTGATCGATGTGATTTAGAGATTATGTGGGATAACGAGAAAAAGATGATGAGGAAAACCCAACCCCTTTCCCTCGGTTACTTCTTAAAGAAAGAAAAAGAAAAAAAGAACTACCATTATAACTTGTTCCTATTTATAAGATTGTCTCAATTTTTTTGGGAAAATTACACACAGGTCCCAAGGAAGAGAATTTATCACAATAAAGTCTCTTGAAATCATGAAATAGCATAAAAGTTCCAAGAGACCTGGTTGTAATTAAATCTAAATGTACAATTACCAATCTGACCTTCCCTCTCATGTCTTCCAATTCCACTTTTTCTCTTTGTTCTCATTCTTCCTTCTCCTTTCTCCCTCCTCTCTCCCTTTTTCTTCACAACATAAATGCCCCTACAAGAACCATACTTTGAAGAATCACTTCTCAACCCATGAAGCAACAACGTCTTCGAATTCCAACGGCTATCACCCCCTGTCATCCTCCTCCAGTTTTTGTTTATGTTAGATAATTGGTATAATGGGTAAACAAGGGTCCGCGAGATGTTGGGTATGCTTCCTACAGTGGACCTAAGAGACATTTAATGGGTGGCGAAAAAACGATATGATAATATCTTACTTTGCAAGTGTTGGAAATTTGAAGCATTCCCGCAACATTATTCCACAGCTCAAGGCAATTTCTTTGTTATCATAGATGTTTGGAAAACAAGAAAGAAAACAGACAGTTTGTGAACCCCTAATAATATGGAAGAACATATAAAACTGTTTTGATCCTGTTTTGAGAAATGAAAAAAATCCATATTTTGAAAGTTTGTTGTAAATATAGCATTTGTTGTTGTAAATAGCCTTTGGACTTGAGAAATGAACAAATCCATGTTTTGAAAGTTTGCTGTAAATATATGCTTTTTAGGTTGTAAATATAGCATTTATTGTTGTAAATAGCATCTGGACTTGAGAAATGAAAAAATTCCATGTTTTGAAAGTTTGTCGTAAATATATGTTTTTTTGTTGTTGTAAATATAGCACTTGTTGTTGTAAATAGCCTCTGGACTTGAGAAATGAAAAAAATCCACGTTTTAAAAGTTTGTTGTAAATATATTCTTTTTAGGTTGTAAATATAGCATTTTTTGTTATAAATAGCTTCTGGACTTGAGAAATGAAAAAAATCCATATTTTGAAAGTTTGTTGTAAATATATACTTTTTCTATTGTAAATATAGCATTTGTTGTTGTAAATAGCCTCTGGACTTGAGAAATGAAAAAAAAAAATCCACGTTTTGAAAGTTTATTGTAAATATATGCTTTTTAGGTTGTAAATATAGCATTTGTTGTTGTAAATAACCTCTGGACTTGAGAAATGAAAAAAATCCATGTTTGAAAGTTTGTTGTAAATATATGTTTTTTCTGTTGTAAATATAGCATTTGTTGTTTTAAATAGCCTCTGAACTTGATAAATGAAAAAAATCCATGTTTTATAAGTTTGTTGTAAATATATGATTTTTTGGTTGTAAATAGCCTCTGGACTTGAGAAATGAAAACAATCCATGTTTTGAAAGTTTGTTGTAAATATATGTTTTTTCTGTTGCAAATATAACATTTGTTGTTGTAAATAGCTTCTGGACTTGTGAAATGAAAAAAAATCCTGGTTTTGAAAGTTTATTGTAAATATATGTTTTTTCTGTTGTAAATATAATGTTTTTTTGTTGTAAATAGCCCCTGGACTTGAGAAATAAAAAAAAAATTCATGTTTTGAAAGTTTGTTGTAAATATATGTTTTTTCTGTTGTAAATATAGCATTTGTTGTTGTACATATATGCTAATTCGAGTTTCTGTAGGATGAAGCAAGAATGAATCTTTAAATTGAGTATTATTGATGTTATTGTTAATGTTAGATAATTGGTATAACGGGTAAATATATGCTAATTCAACTTTCAATGTTTTATTGAGTTTGATCGAGCTTATAAGGACAAGAGAAAATCATTAGTTCAGTTCGTTGAAAAAAAGAGAAAATCATTAGTTCAGTACTCTAATGTCTTATAAGGACAACTGTTCCAACCAGCTAAATTGTTACTCCGTTGGCGTTCCAGCCCTCCAACTGCAGCAGAAATGGTACTTCCCTGCTCTGAAGCCTTCTCCATCTTAGCTATGGCGTCATAAAGACATTTGGTGATATCCAGAAAGGCAATTACTTCGCCATTTTCCACCACAGGGAGGTGCCTGAATTTACCTTCCAGTTCAAAAGGAAAAAATATACCTCACTTGATGAAATCATTATGCATAATACATACTGTAGATTCATTAGTATAAGATGTAAATATAAAGAAAATACAACAAAGACATTTCAACTCTTGCAGTCCACAGATAAACTAATTAAAAGAAACGAATGGAACCCACTTACAGCAAATTAAGATAAATGATAAGACCCTAATTGCAAAATAATAGTACAAGTCACTACGATATGAGGTGAAGGTTTAAGTATACATAAAAGAATGTAACTATACTAGACATCGTTGGGGGCAGGGGAGGCCGCAAAGGTAAAGAATATTAAAAGGAAGAGTAAGTGCGTCAAGAGTTAAAAAAAATGGTCTTTTTTTTAATATGCAAACAAAAGCCAAAACAATGCTAACCATGTAAATCATAATGTAGCATAATATCTTCCTTAATATGAACCCGCTTTTGGAGAGGTAAAGTGCAAAATGTAATTACCAGTGTGGGATAAAGTAACTATTGTAATACCCTAAAAATCATACTTAGGGTAAATATCAAAATTGGGAAATATACCTATTAAAAATAGGTGAATATGAGGTCTCAAACACCTTGTATTGAGTTTACCTTGTTGTCAGGGTAATTTCTCTTGAAATTAGATGATTTGCAAATAGGTCCCTAAAATAATTGACAATTTGCAAATAGGTCCCTAAATACATTATGGGTGATAAATACCCCGTAAAAGCTATAAAAGAGGCAAGTAAATATCTATTTGAAATAGGAAAGGATATTGTCCCTAATTTAGGTAATTTATTAAGTTACAACCTTGGAGAAATTGAAGGAAAATACTCAAAAAGTATTGAAAAGACCATAATGCACCCGTGAATATTAATATAATGCGTGAGGCATAAAACACTAATGTCAGTATAAAAGTTGTGAGGTAATGAGTATTTATAAATAAGAAAATTATCAACTATTAATAAGAAAGTAATTAGGAAATTATTGGCTAATTACTTAAGCATAAGCAAAGGAAATTCGAGAGATAATTAAGTAAAACCCTAAAATTAGTGGTTTTTGGCCAAGAATTAGTAAAAACATATTTGCTAATTAGTTGGAAATTTTTGAGGAAAATGGATGAGTTTAGGTATTTTTAAAGCCTAAATACAAGAATGGACCAATAGGAAAGTTTTGTGAAAAATTATATAAAATAATTATTAAATAATTATTTTATATAAAATAAATAAAATAAAAACGAAAAAAAAAAGACCAGAAATTGTTGAACAAAATTTTGGAGCAAAATTGAAGATAAGAATTTGAAAATATTAAGACAACTTAGATTACAAGTTTTCATTATTATAATATATAATTAATTAAAGTAAAAAGGTGAATAGTAAAATATTAAATAGGAAACGGATCCTATCTAGAGAGTCAGGAATAGGATTTTCAAAGTCAAGGTAAAATATTGATCAGTGGGTTTTTATCTTCCATTAGACTCTTAGGAAGTTAATTCAAGCCGTTAGCGCATTTTCCTAATAAGGCGAAATAGGGAAAAATGCGGTATGCACATTTTGGATCGAAGAAAATAAATTCTAACTCAACATCTAGAAATGAGTTTGAAATTATCTGGACATATTTGGAATCGGTGAATTATTATCCAGAGGTTGATGATTAGAAAAGCGAGTTCCATGCCGGACGCTTTCAGACACGTTTTTCGAGGAACTTCAGACTGACAGTTGAAGCCTTATATGAAATCGAAATTTAGGTTAACTTGGACATTTCTAGTAAGTGAGAAAATTTCTTCAAAGTTGTAAATCCAGAATTTTGAAGTTTTTCCGAAATTACGCGAATCGGGTACCGATCGGGGAAATCTGCCAGACTGGGCATAAAGTGACCATGAGTCACCATTTTTGGACCAATCATGGGCTGCCACATCAGCCCTCCAAGTCGACCAAGAGCATCCAAGGGCCAAGATCTTGCCTTGATGAAGAAGTTGCATCTAAAGGCTTAAAACAACTTTGAAATTCCTTTTGTATCCCTTGAAAATTCTATAAATAGGAGGCCAATGCTCTTGAAATTATTCACACCATTCCTTCTTGCTTTGGCGAAATCTAGAGGGAGAAAGAAGAGAGAGAATCTCTGGGAAAAATTGTGCGAAGTCTTCAACGGGTAAATTCTTCGGTCCTTAGTTTTAAGTTCTAGTCTTTAGTTAGTAGTTAGATTTAGTAAGTAGGGAGTGAGATTCCTACTATTGTTTTAGGCCTCATTGCATTGAAAGATGCCTAAAGAGGTAAAAATTGGTAGGGATTGAGTTCTAGAAAGTGGAAGTTAAAGTAGCGAAGTGCGGCAAAATTCAGCCAATTAGGGAATAGGGGCAAAATGGAAATTTTTACCTAAAATGCTGTTATGATGTGAATCATTAGTTAATATGATTTATATTTCGAAAATAATGTTGGAAGAGGAGTTATGTTGAAATTTTGGAAAAAATAGGGTTAAAGTAACGAAGTCTTTGTCGAAATTCCGCCGATTAGGGGGTCAGGGGCAAAATAGTCATTTTGACTAAAAATATTCCGTCGTAATGATAGATCCTTAACAAGTATATTGTTATCTTGATAGGATATCCTTGATTACACTCTGACCAATTGTGGTTCCGTTTTCCGTAAAACGTGCAAGAATACCGTCAACGAAGGTACGTTCGCGTACTGGTAACCTTAACTCTGATGTTTATTGTATGCATATGTGTATATTGTCTGTCATGCCAATTTTCTGTCATGCACGTACTTTGACCAATCTTGTTGTTCTGTCATGCTTATTATCTGTCATGCTGTACTCAGATTGTACTATTATGCGTACTACGATTGTACTATTGTGCGTACTACGATTGTACTATTATTACGTACTTTGGTTGTACTATTGTCTGTACATCCGATTGTACTATTTTACGTACTCATTTATCTTGTTGTCTATCATCCGATTGTATGATTGTCTGTCATCCATTTGTATTGTTGTTGCCATACATATCGATATGTATATCCTATGTCGTAGTAGTAAATGTTGCCAAAAGTCTAAGAATGTACATTGTACATATATGATGTATGTAATCATGAGGTTAACCGTTACCTGGGGTTCGATGCATGGACTCCAGCTCTTAACTTAGCTTCAGGATCGGGTGGACCGAGAATCGAGGAGAAGGACAAGCAACACGCTTAGGAGTCCCAGCTGAAGACTCCTTTCTGTTATACTTTTGAAACACTCTTGTCTGCATTGTTTAAAAGACAAGACATGCTACCGTGGGTATTTTAATACATATATCGGTTACTCAATCGCTCAGGTGCTCTACTCGATGTTTACAAATGAAGTTTGATGAAAAAAATTTATCTTGCTTGTGAAAATGGGATGTTACAACTCCCTCCGGTCCTAATTATAGGAGCAAATTAAGAGTTGGTTTTGGTCCTAATTATAAGAGCAAGTTTTAACTTTTGTCAATTTTTTCGTATAATACCCTTATTTATACTGTGTGTGTATATATATATATATATATATATATATATATATATATATGTGTGTGTGTGTGTGTGTGTGTGTGTGTGTGTAGATATATGAGTGTGTGTCTCTATGTATGTAGATAGATCTATATATATACACATATATATACACACATATATGTTTATATAGCAAGACCATTATTTCAATTAGAAAGCGTGTGGAAATGAAATTAGATCTATATGTATATACATGGCTATATAAAAAGCAACTAATATATATATATACTAAACTAATATGTCATGGATGTCTAACGTAAGACAAATTAGAAACACTTATAATTAGGGCAACTTGTGTCATTTTAAATTTATATAAGGACATTTTAGGAAAATAAGTAAATTTAACTAATTTAACTCCTCTCCTTAATTCTCCCAAAATCGGTTAAATTGCTCCTATAATTAGGACCGAAGGGAGTACTACTGAGATATGATCCAATTGATTAAGGAAAGAGCTCGATCAAACTCAACAAAACATTGAAAGTTGAATTAGCATATATTTACCCATTATACCAATTATCTAACATCAACAATACTCAATTTAAAGATTCATTCTTACTTCTTCCTACAGAAACTCGAATTAGCTTATATTTACAACAATAAATGCTATATTTACAACAGAAAAAGGATATATTTACAACAAACTTTCAAAACATGGATTTGTTTCATTTCTCAAGTCCAGAGGCTATTTACAACAAAAAATGCTATATTTACAATAGAAAAAGCGTATATTTACAATAAACTTTCAAAACCAGGATTTTTTTCATTTCACAAGTCCAGAGGCTATTTACAACAAAAAATGTTATATTTACAATAAAAAAAAGTATATATTTACAATAAACTTTCAAAACCAGGATTTTTTTATTTTATTTCTCAAGTCCATAGGCTATTTACAACAACAAATACTATATTTACAACAGAAAAATCATATATTTACAACAAACTTTCAAAACATGGATATTTTTACATTTCTCAAGTCCAGAGCTATTTACAACAACAAATGCTATTTACAACAACAAATGCTATATTTACAACCTAAAAAGCATATATTTACAGCAAACTTTCAAAACGTGGATTTTTTCATTTCTCAAGTTCAGAGGCTATTTACAACAGTAAATGTTATATTTACAATAGAAAAAGCATATATTTACAACAAACTTTCAAAATATGGATTTTTTTCATTTCTCAAAAGAGGATCAAAACGGTTTTATATGTTCTTCCATATTATTGGGGGTTCACAAACTGTCTATTTTCTTTCTTGTTTTCCAAATAGCTATGATAACAAAGAAATTGCCTTGAGCTGTGGAATAATGTTGCGGGAATGCTTCAAATTTCCAACACTTGCAAAGTAAGATATTATCAAATCGTTTTTTCGCCACCCATTAAATGTCTCTTAGGTCCACTGCAGGAAGCATGCCCAACATCTGCAGACCCTTGTTTACCCATTATACCAATTATCTAACATCAACAAAAACTGGAGGAGGATGACAGGGGGTGATAGCCGTTGGAATTCGAAGACGTTGTTGCTTCATGGGTTGAGAAGTGATTCTTCAAAGTATGGTTCTTGTAGGGGCATTTATGTTGTGAAGAAAAAGGGAGAGAGGAGAAGGAAGAAGGAGAACGGAGAGAGAAAGTGGAATTGGAAGACATGAGAGGGAAGGTCATATTGGTAATTGTACATTTAGATTTAATTACAACCAGATCCCTTGGGACTTTTATGCTATTTCATGATTTCAAGGGACTTTATTGTGATAAATTCTCTTCCTTAGAACCTACGTGTAATTTTCCCTTTTTTTTGTTGATTTCCTATTTTACCCACATTTAATACTCATATTACCCATATCATCTCTCCATGGGAGAGGATACTTTCATATTATTTTTTTTTCCTTTTCTTCTCACAATCTCATCCCCACCTTTATATTAAAAAATGGATGCTTAGATTTCATAATTTATAAAACTATTATCATAATATTTTATAAATTAATTTTTTTAAAAATTTGTGTTTGTATTGCAATTATAAATTGTGATCATCAGATTTTAACACTTTAAATTTATTTATTTATGATGAAAATAATTATTTTATAAATATTGAATCTAGATCATCCCCTTTTTTTATATGATGGTGAAAGTCAAATTATGAGAAGAAGATAAAAAAGAGGAAAATGAGACGGTGGTGGCGGTGTGGCGATGAGGTGGGGTGGCGGTAGCGAGTGGTGGCGGCGGCGGCGGCGGTGGGCGTGAGGTGGGGTGGTGGTGGCGGTGACGGTCGTGGTGGTGGCGGTGGTGGTGGCGGCGGTCGTGGTGGTGGCGGTGACGGTCGTGTTGGTGGGGGTGGTGGTGGCGGCGGTGGCGGTGGGGGTGGTGGTGGCGGCGATGGTGGCGGTGGCGGTGGGGGTGGTGGTGGTGGCGGTGAGGTGGGGGTGGTGGTAGCGGCGGTGGTTGTGGTGGTGGTGGTGGCGGCGGTGGTTGTGGTGGTGGTGGTAGTAGTGGCGGTGAGGTGGGGGCGCGGCGGCGCGGTGGTGGTGGTGGTGCGGTGGGGGTGGTGGCGGCGGCGGTGCGATGGGGGTGGTGGCGGCGGTGGGGGTGGGGAGGGTAGTTGACACTGCGAAAGGTTTTCGAGAGAAAGAAGAGAGGTTGTAGGTTGAATAAATTCGATTTTGTGCCCGAAATAAAATGAGAGTATCCAAACCCTCCTGATCTCCACTTTAGATTATCTTTCTTCCATAGAAATGAGGGTATTGTAGCAAAACAAAATATTTTTGTTATCTCTAATCAACTTTTCAATCAGTGTTTCAATTAATATTCTTCTGGTTCTTTTTATAAAAAAAAAACAACTACCACTCTGTTCCTATTTATAATTTTACTTTGATCAAAAAAATTTAGTCTTATTTATAAGTCCAGTTTCATATAATAAATGAGATTGTGACAATTTTATTCATATTAATTGTACCCATGAATATAGAGAGAGAAGAAACAATTTAAAAACACTCAATCATAAATGAGGACAAAGTTGTTATATTAAAACAACACGAATCATCTAACAAATAAGCACAATCACTAATTCAAAATCAAAAGCAAACTGTATTTACAAATAACTCACATAAAATATAAGAAGCATACCACTAAGCGACATTAGTACGATGGCTATTATTGCCGTTATCTTTGTCACTATCATCAATTTCAACATTTGATTATGCTTCGCTTTGAGTAGGCTCTAGTTTATGAGTAAGAATATCATGAATTTCTTCTCCCGCAACATGAAGACATCCATAACCTTTATCTGCAAACAAATAATAAACCAAATCATAAAATTAGAGTATAGTTATTAGGTATTTGTGTATTTATACTTAAATGGATAAATAACTCTATAACAAATACAAAATACATATAAATTAGTAAATTACCATCATATTTGAATCCATGCATCCAAAAAATAATAAAAATAAATTAAAAGGGCCTACAGAGCTGGCCCGAGGCCCTCCAAGGCTAGCTCTTTTAAGCCCGAGACCTTACAGGGCCGGCCCTTCAAGGCTTATTTCATTAAATTCCTCTAATTTTCAAGCCCGGCCCTTGAAGGGCCATGATTTAAAAAGGTCGGCCTGATGGGCTCGGCCCGTTTTCCTAACTCTATCTTCGAGGATCTATGGTGCTAACAGGTGGCAGGTCGCATGCCTGGATTCCTTTGGTGCCACCATGTGGCAGCATCGTAACAGTTGCATGTCTGTCTTTTTTTAAGAAAATAGCCCAAATGAATAACTCCAATTGCCTGCAGTAACCAAAATGTCCCCGGAATGTGTGCCAAAGAAATTAAGATAAAAAAGTAATTACTCTCTTTCTGTTTCATAACTTTCGAAAGTTTTGGCGTTTCAGTTAGTGAGAAATTCACAAAATCGAGGTAATAATTAACATGATATTACAAAAAATCTCCTAAAAAGGATTTTTTTTTTAATAATTAATTAAGAGAGTAGAAGAGTGTGCGTGAGAGAAAAATATTTAATGAAGTGTATTTTTGAAAAGATGAGATAATAAATTAAACATTCCCTCCAATTCTTATTATAAAGCACTTTTAATCACCTCATCAAAATTAACAAGATATGGTTGAATCAGTTACTTTGTCTGAATATGAAAATATTTTAATACCATGAATTACATTCAAAAAGTCATTGAAGTTGCCTGGGATTTTAAATGAGGACAATCTTTCATATATATATATATATATAACTAATACTTAATTTGGTCAATTGTAATAAAGATCATCTATTTTTTATGAAAGGTATCTTATAATTAACAATGAACAGGGAAAGTATCACTATGGTTGTATTTACGGGTGTAAATTAGCTAAACCCCTATCAGACAGCTTGTAGTTTGTCCTGTTTAGGGCCTGATCTAACTTAACATGCGTTTGTTACAAAGACCAAGTCAATGCATATTTAAAGGTTTAAATGTGTAAATAAGTTAGACCTATTTTGTTAAGACCTGACCTGTAAGCCTTCAAGTCTGACCTATTTTTTTCATTCTTATATTCTAATTTCAAGTTATAATTAGTTAATTACATTACTACCCCTACTATTCTTTGAAAACACAAAATTTGGAACATTCTTTTGACTATTCATGGCTGCATCCTTACTATTCTCTTTAATAATAATAATGTTTTATTTTGGGTGATTATATTATTAGCTTTGAATGAATGTTGGTGAAATCATTTTTTAATAATAAAAATATTTTATTTAAATTATATGTAAGCTAAAATCTTGTTTAAATGGTACAATTTGTAAATATTATGCTTTGAAGCCTACTAAAAGCCTATATTTATATAGGTTTTGATACGCTGAATGTGCACAAAGACTACTTATGGCCTTCAAGGCCTACAATGTGATGCCTTTTAAAAGGCCTACATTGCAAGTAGGTATTTAAAAAGGCTTTAGGCTCGACCAGACCTTATGAAAGTTTAGGCTTTAACCTTAAAAAAAACGTTTGCATCCATACTCAAGCCTTTTACTCCCATTTCAAGATTAGGCTTGTTTAACTAAAGCTTGACTTGGTATAGCATATTTCCATGCCTAGTTATAGTTAGAAGTCCAAATTACATAATTGATAATTCTCACATACCAATGAAAGTTAGTTAACTCAATAAATGTGTACTGAATTGATATTGCTTTCAATTTTGCCCTCATTTTTATAAATGAATATTTTTCACCTCTTTCTTCTCTATCTACATTTAATAAGAGTAAAATTGTAACACTCTCATTTATTACTCTAAAAGTTGACTTATAATAAGGACCAAAATTGTTTCCCATAGTAGACTTATAAATAGGACCTTAAGAGTGGTAAATCATTTAGACTCTTTTAATTTGTGTAAAACAAATTATTGTGTCTTATAAAAGTTTTTTTTTTTTTGTTTGAGGGGGTGGGACTCAGAATTACAGCCTACAAATTTTACAAGGGGTCTTCTATTATTTACAAAGACCTTGGAATCCAAGTGCTTCAACTTTTTTGTAACAGCACTTCTTTTTTTCCGCCCCCTTCCATTTCCTCTTCAGAAGATATAAGGAGATCATTTCAGTCATTTTACAATTTAAAGTATCTGTACGACCAGGCCAGTTTAAAGGCATTGTGGTCCTGAACGACAAAAATGTTTCACATGACACATCCTAAGATGGCCAGAAAACAAAACACGTAGGTTATGTTTCTGCTGCAATTCTACAAGAATATGGAAACACCTTATCATCAGGATTCACACTACAAAAAAAATGTCAATTCGTAACAGTTAAAATAAACCATTACAAATTTGTAATGGTATAACTTGCACTGAGTGGCGTGTTGGTTAGCGAACGACTTGTACCAATTTACACACACAAAAACTGCTACAAAAATTGGCACCAAATTTACAGCGGTTAACTTATACAAACTGCCACAAATATGACGCCAAGCTAGCATGGCATTTGTGGCGGTTCATTTTATAGCGGTTTATATGAAAATAATCGCTAAAGAATGCATAAGGATTCATATTTGCAGTGGTGATACATAAAAACTGCTACAGAATGCAGAAGGTTTGTACATTTGTAGCGATTATATATAACCAGTGGCGGACCCACACTAGTGCCAGTGTGGAAGAGTGCAGACACAAAAATTTGAAAAGATATATATAATTTGAAAGAATTTAATGATAGTATGTATAGGTAATGTAGTTGGTTAATACTCTACCCCCTTAACACAAAGGTCGCCAGTTCGAGCCTCCTGTCCCCTTTTTTTCCCCAATTTCATCGTTCATCCGCCTCGCTCTCGTCTCCAACTCTTTTTTCTCCCCCAATTTCATCGTTCATCCGCCTCGCTCTCGTCTCCAACTCTCACTCTCCATCGCTCAGGGGACGATCCAACAACTGAATTCGAACATTGAGAATCGAGGGAAGCCGCGTGAAAGTTCCAAATTGCGAAGTCTGTAAAACGGTTTCTTTTCAGTTAGATGAATGGAAGGAGAACAATCTTCAGGGTTTTCTCCACAAACGACCTCGATTGTTTCTCTATTTCTCTACCTCACCCACCTTTGATTCACTTCACTCCCAACCTTAATACGACCTCACTATCTGCATTTCCTCTCTCCAAGCTTGTGCTCTCCACAACAACCTCTTCAAAGGTAAAGAAATCCATTCCTACATACTCAAGAATGGATTCCTCCATTCCCCGCTCTCCATCACTGCTCTCCTTACTAAGAATGTTTATGCATACAATGCAATCATTTCTGGTTTTATTGCTAATGGGTTTGCCCACGACGCATTTGAGGTTTCTACACAAATGCGATGTGTGGGAGTTTTGCAAGATAAATTTACGTTTCCGTGCATCATTAGATCATGTGGTGATGCTATGGATACTTTTGAGGTTAAGAAGATTCATGGGTTATTGTTTAAACTTGGGCTAGAATTGGACGTATTTGTTGGCGGTGCTTTAGTTAATACTTACTTGAAATTTGGGTTGATGGTGGAAGCACGGAGGTGTTTGATGAATTTACTGTTAGAGACATGGTGCTTTGGAACTCAATGGTCAATGGGTATGTGCAGATTGCACAGTTCAATGAGGCTCTAGAGGTGTTTAGGTTGATGTTCCTAAACAGGGTTCTTGATTCTAATTTCTCAATGCAGGTATCGTAATTTGGGCTCACTACAAAAAACGTATTTTGCGGCGGAAAAAATCCCTCGCAAAAATGCTATTTTCCGTCGCAAAAAAGTCCTCGTAAATCACTTTTGCAACGGAAAATGCCCTTTTCCCTCTCAAATTCGGCTTTTGCGAGGAAAAATTTTCCTCGCAAATATTCAGAATTTGCGAGGGAAAAACCTTTCCTCACAAAATGCAGAATTTGCGAGGAAAATTTTTCCCATAAATTCCATTTTTTTTAAAAAAAAATTACATAAAAAATATTAAAAATTAGAAAATAAAAATATTTGTATATCATAAAAATAAATTGTAACAATCATAAGAGTTTACATAGCAAAAACAAAATATTACAAATTATAATGTTGAGACCAAAATGAACTAAAATTTGGATAATGAAGCACCGACTTGGGTCTGCGAAGTTGACTTAGGCAAAGCTGAAAAAAGCAGATTTAATCAAATGACTTAGAATATGGGGAGAAAATAACTTGGATCAACTAGGAAAAAATGCTAGACGATAGTCGATAGATACTAACTAGTAACTAGTAGCTTTGGAAAAGAGCCAAAGGAAAATTCAAATATCAATACTCAAATTAGGATTTTTATCAAAGTACTTCTCATACAATCGAAACAAAAAAAAAAAACAAACAAAAAGAAATCATGAAATTTCAAATTAAAGAGCATGATCTTTGTCCTTTAAGGCTGAACCATTGGAATCTAATCCAAACAAAAGAAATCATAGCACTAATATACAATAAAGCCATTTCAAATCGAAATCATAGCATCACTTCAACGTGAAGCTCAAGGGTTGGTACTAGCCAGCAATATGCTGCAATAGCTTGTGGACTTATAGATAAACAAGAAATAAATGGAAAAATATTTTTCAAAAGATATATCTTACCAAAATGTCAAGAGGATTTCTTATCGAATAAAGTGCTTTCCTTTCTTCAATAGATCATTTGTCAAGCCTGGTACCGTTGCTTTGCAATATGCTGGAGGCAACAGGTAAGGGTAAAACTTGGAGATAAGTTAGAGATTGAATTATTTGTCAACCATTATAGTCTTTCGAAGAGTATTCACATGCGGAGCAACAGATAAAGGGATAAGAACTTTTACAATATAGAGAGAGTAATTTGATGATTTAGTCCTTGAACTATTTAGAGGATTCATATTTGAAGAGCCAGCTTGATAGGATACTCTTTCAGGGACTGAATCATTAACTAACCCTACCATATAAAGTAAAGCTAGAGAAGATTTTAGACATGATTAAAATGGGCATAAAATGGTCCTCATAGTATATACTGAACCAAGAATTTTAGTTATGGCTAATTAATAAAGAAGATTCAAGATTTATATAACTAGCATAATAAATTACTTCCATAACAAGTAACAACTCCAAACCAGCCAAAATAGTTGTCCAAGAAACTGCTCCACTCCTGTATCTACAATAAAGTTAGTGTCATTTGCTAATTGCATGTCTTGAAAGAGAAGTTCTTTAACTTACAGAATTTGTACTTCCTACTTCCAGGACCATAAATGATGTTCTTTATAACTTTATTTCCATTAGATTCCTGTTACAATTGGAACATCAGCATTTCAGTGAAAAGTGCAGGAAAGCAATAACACAAGAATTTCAGGATTAAATGGGTAGACATTTATTCAGTGTAAAATGAGTGAGCCTGACAAATTACGAAAATCAAGTTCCTCTTCATTACAGAAAATTAACAATTAAATCTGCAAAACCATATTGGCTCCATGCTTTTCAAAGAATAAACCATGTGAGAATCATCTTAATTTTTTCATCAAGAGTTAGGAGACGGGGAGGAAAAATTCGATGAAAAATTACAGATGTACCGTTTTAGACATTAACTCTTCCCTGTAATGTCTGTCGAGACCTGTTACTCTTAGGAAATTTGCATAAAGAGGCTCATCAAGCACTTCCATATCATCCCTCTAAGTCAATCATGGTATGACAACCAGATAAGCACTAAATCAAAAGGCTAGGAAGCTACAAAAGGAGGGGGAAAATCATGAAGAAAAATAAGTTGCTTTGGATGTTAATTTATCTTGTTTTGGATTACTTGTTGATTACCTACTAAATTGACATAGAATGTGAATTGTTTAGTTGCTTTGAAATTGGAAATCATAGCTTCGAGTTGCTTAGTGTCCCCGTATGAAAAAAACAATCTTACGAGGTTTCGATAGAGGAAGCATTGAGATGAGCTAGCTTATAGGTTGCAACATGTTCCCTAATCTTGTTTTTTAATGCGTTTAAAACTTTGCTTAAAAAAAAATTCAGGGGCGCTGCCCTCGAACCCCCAAATCTCACCACTAATTGTGCACCCACAAACCTAAAATCCTGGGTCCACCACTGTATATAACCACTACAAAATTTCACTTTGCAGGAGATACGGTTTCATAATTTGTAGCGGTTGAGGTAGAGGTTAGGCTACATATATCGACACTTTGTAGTGATTTTTTTGTAAAACCACTAAAAAGGTTAGCTCTTTCAACGCGTCATCGCCCCTCAGTTTACCAATTTTCGCAAATTCGTTTCTCATGCACTCTCTAGAAGATTTTGCTACATCTCTGAGGTTTTGCTCAAGCATTTACAGAGTTACGAATTTAAGGTTAGTAAAGTTAACTCTTTTATTTCGTTCCATATTATTCTAATTTTGTTATAAATATTGATAATTTTTAAATTATTTTATAATAAATGTAGTTATTATGACTTCTGAGAGAAATAAGGGCAAGGGGAAGGAGGTTTAGTGTCCCCAAGACCTATTCTGTAGGGGGAAGTAGTAGATGGGGTAGGGGTAAGGGTAGTTGCGCGCAACACGGAGGTATAAATGTCCTCGTGCCATCGCAGGAGGCGAACCCAGCAGAGCAGCTAACCTCAGAGTAGCCACAATAGACCCCACAGGAGGTGACTTCACAAGAGCTTCCTATTCAACCAGAGTGGGCTGACATCAGTCTGAGCCATTATGACGAGAATAAGGAGTTTGACTTCTACATTCTCATTCTTAGTGCCATGGATTGGTTCCTAGATGAGGAGGAGGCCTGGGACTAGAATAACCCATGCCGGTCGTCTTTGTTATACACAATTGAAAAAAATGTATACGACAATGTGCTATACACAAGGCTTAACGAACCAGGCAAGTCAAAAGATCATCTTCAAGTAAGGACAGATTTACGAGCCATGGGAGTTTGTGAAGACATGTAGCCAGATGAGCATGACAAATTTTAACCAGCAAAATTCACCCTCACAAATCCGAACAAGGAAATCTTCCTCGCGACATTGAAGAAAATAAAAGTTCCTTATGGGTATTCAAGCAACATTTCACGATTATTGACATATAGGATTGAACGGTTGCTATGATGAATAGTCATGACTCACATGTTTATATGCAACAGTTACTTCCGCTAGCAATAAAAAATATATTTACCCCCAATGTTTCCACCAATTTAGTGGAGCTGTGTTCTTTCTTATGGAAATTTTGTTCCAAGGTTTTGATTATTGGGGAGCTCGATCAGCTGCAACACAAAATTATTCATACGCTTTGTCATTTGGAGATGATTTTTCCTCAATCCTTTTTCACTGTGATGGTTCACCTGACAGTCTACCTTGTTCATTGAACAAAGCTCACTGGCCCAATTCAATATCGATGGATGTATCCTATTAAGAGGCTCATTTTACATATGCGCATCAGTATTAATTTCTAAATTTTCTAGTTGCACAGTTCAGTATTTACTAACATCTTTCCTTCTTTACTTTATAGCTTTCTTAGGAAATTGAAATCTTACGTACAGAATAAGGCATGGCCAGAAGGTTCTATAGCTAAAGGTTATATAGCAGATGGGGTCTTGTATTTCTATTCAAGGTATTTTAATAACATTGAGACATCTTTCAACTAACTACCTTGTTGAGCCATCAACAAGAGAGTTTTTAATCCCTCATGTTGGTAAACTAGTTGGAGGAAGTGAGAACTTCAAACTAACTGTTGGATATGATTAGTTTTGATTATGTCTTATATAGATGTCATTATTAAGAGCAAGACTTTTGTATAATATATTTATCTCCTACATTGACTAACTACTATAATTAATGTAGATTAGTCCAAGTTGAATTATAAAACAAGAAGGAGATAAGAGATTTCAGAAAGAAGAAATTGGAGAAAATGTTAAGTTCAAGAAAAAGAGGAAGTATTGAAGAAGGTCACAAAGAATGATTAGTCCAAATTAAATTATGGAGAATGATGAAGAGAAGAGAAGAAAGAATTGAATTATGGAAAATGATCAAGAGAAGAAGAAGAGAAGAGAAGAAAGAAAGAGTTAAATTATGGAGAATGATCAAGAGAAGAGGAAAGAAGGAAGAACTTGCTAAATGGAATGAGAATATCATTATACAAGTTTCAAGATTGATTCTAGAAGTCTCCATGATCAAGTGGAAGTTGAAATGGCTAAATTCGGGGTTAAAATAAGCTACAATTGCATTCCTGAAGTCATGCTCGAGCACACCGATGTCATGCTCGAGCAAGGTACACTTCCAGCTCCTATTCTCGCAAAAATATGCTCATGCTCGAGCAGAAAAATGCCATGCTCGAGCATGGTGCTCGAGCAGAGGATATTCCATGCTCGAGCAACAATGTTTTTCAGCACTTTGTTCACCTTTGTTTCGCGTTCCAGCTGGTGACCTCTGGTAATTCGATGATATCTCTCAAACCAGAAGTCCGATTGAGGTCAAACCAATTTTTTTGGAACATAGACTTCAAATGCGTCATTTTGATATAAAATTAAAGTCCAAATGAGGTTAGATGAAGGAGCTATAAATTTTGGAAGATGACAGTGAAATTCACGCCACACAGCAAACCAAGCCTCGGTATTTTGAGTGTATCTCCCAAACGAAAAAAAATCCAAATGAGTTGAAACTAGTTCCATTTGAAAATAGACTCACATACCTTTCCAAAAACATCATGATCACGAAAAAAAAAAAGATCAATTAAAGGAGATATGATATTTTGAAGTTGACGGTCATTTCAGAATGTTGCAAAAAACATTGGTCAAGAACAACCTCCACTCATCTGATGATAATGGACGAAATACAATGAGTTTGGAGCTAATTCTTCTTGCATTGGAAAGAAGACTTAAAGAGCTTTTTGAGAATGGGTGATTTGCCAAATTTAGAGCTATATTAAAGACATTACGCACACTAAAAATTGACTCTTGTACTGCCAATGCTATTATGTTTTGAAAGTCAATAAAGTTTGATACTTGCACAAGATCATGGTAGGCAGTAGCTTGACACTCGAAGGCAGCCTACTCGAGAAAGGTATTTGTAATGCTCGAGCATCATCGAACTCAGAGCGAAGAAGTGCAAATTGGACAGTCATGCTCAAGCAGAGCATTTGGCGTGCCCGAGCATCGTCGAGCAGATAGCAAAAGATTTGCACATTGAAGAGTCATGCCCGAGCAGAGTGATAGGCTTGCTTGCTCGAGCAGAGGTAAAAGTGTGCCCGAGTAGCATCAATCGACACATCACTTTTCGTCTCTGGATAACTCTTTCCCGAGCATGAATATGTCATGCTCGAGCACCATGCTTGAGCAGAGGTAAAATCATGCTGAAGCAGCATCATTGAAACTGTAAGTCTTCCTCTCTGTTTGGGTCTTGCCTGAGCATAGTTTTGTGTTGCTCGAGCATTGGCAAATGATGCCCAAGCATGAAGCTTGTTTTGCTCGAGCATCAACGATAGTTCAAGTTTTAATAGCCTTATTCAAGTCTTGCCCGAGCAAGCTCACTGAAGTGCTCGAGCATGGTGCTCGAACAGTAGGTCCCTGTTGCCCGAGCATAAAACGATGATCTCCACTTACAACGTATTTGTACCTTGGTTGCCCGAGCATACTATTAGTCATGCTCGAGCATGATCATCTTTGTTTTCAAAATCACCGTCTTTGTAAATCCTAAATCATCGTGTGTGATTTCATTTCTACATATCATTACTCGTTGCTATTTCTAATTGCTTTTAATCAGTTTGTTAATGAGTTTCAGATGATTTTATCACGAATTAACAACAAATTTGCATAAAGCAATTTGTGTGTCAGACAACATTAAATGCTATGTCAGAAAACAGAGGAAAGCTTCTGAGTCTAACGGATAGTTTGAACATTCTAACGGAAAGCTTGAATCTTTTACAACGGTCATTAATACAACACTCAAGACGAAGTATTAACGAAGTCAACGATAAACACTCTATGATTAAAGTTGGATTAGAGCTTAGCAGGCAAAAAGCAACAAAAGCTTCAACGGCTACTTCCAACTGATCTCCAACAGTCGAATGCTCGCAACAGTCGAAACACAACAACCTATAAATTGTGAAGTCTTGAAACCGGAAGGGGTGACGACGATTGACGAATGAATCGACGAAGCCAACGAAATGATTTTACTACTTCACCGTCGATAGTTCATGCACCCTGTTTCTCAATGTTTATATAGCTTTCAGTAGAAAGTGTGATGATCGATTATGTACTTCAGTGATTATTATTCATCTACTCTGTGAGAGAGTCTAAACACTTATTTGATTGTCTGTTTAGTGATCAAATCTCAAGGTTGTGGAACCTTTGAGTGTGGGTGTACAGTTACAACTTGTAAGGGGAACTAAGTCCTAGTGTGAAAGGATCATCCTAAGTACAGAGTGTGTAATTGTATCCTTTCAGTGTGTAAGGGGGAGTATCTCGGTAAGAGATTGTAAAGGCTGCACAAGTGCCCGACTAAACTTGTGAGGTTGTAAAGGCTTTTCTGGGACCTGGACGTAGGTCAAGGATTGGGTGAACCAAGATAAATCTCGTTTGCATATTCTCTTCCCTAAACTCTTACATTTCCAGCATATATGTTTGAATGACTGACTATTGCTTTATAAACTATTTCTATCATTTGAACTACTTTCAATAAGTTGCGAAAAGATTTTCAAAATTATCTAAAGTTTTATCAAATACCCAATTCACCCCATCTTGGATGATACCCAGGTCTAACACTAACAATAACTGAGAAGTTGCAAGTGTTACACCCCTACCTGCCTCGCCCTTTCCAGTGGCGGATAGAAGGATTCCCTTTTAATATTACCAAAAATTATCTAATTACTACTTTTTAGCATGCATCAGAGGTTAACGCGGTAGAGCATTACCCAGTTTGGATTTCAAACAATACTGGTAAAACTAAAAATCTGGTAATAAAATATAATTCCCGAAGGGTTAAATATACAATCATCCACTAGTTCCCAAGGGCCAAAATAATATACAGTCAACGAATCTCAAAATAAATATAAAAAATAATCTTCCTCTGCCACCATCAACTCCACCTACTCCTGCTCAGCAGTCTTACCCTTCTCTCCAGATACAGCCCTTGAAGTACTTCCTCAAGCTTTACAAAAATCTGAGATTCATAAATGAATCTCAGAGTAACCATTAATCTCATATGCAATGCATAAACAGTGAATGTATGTAACCATAATCAGGAAAACACCAGATAAAAGAGCATTCAGTAAGCAACACGCAGTAACACAAATACAACATACCAAGTATACCGTGTTAACTGCGGAAGGACTACATGTCCTAGAAACAAACGCAAGACTGCTTAACAAAGCAAGCGCTGGATCCACAGCACTAGGAAAAACACAGTAGTCGGGCTTTGAACCCAGACCACATTGAATGCACAAAATGCATGTCCCTTTTTAGGAGACACGGGTCCACAATCATGGAAAAACAAACATACAAGGCAACACAAGACATGAAGATTAAGATTACTACCTGGTAGCTGATCACAAATATCAGTAAAAAATTTCCCCGAATATGCGAAAATCAAAGTGATCCTAAAATAACCCAAATATGAATATAAGTAACCCGTCTTGATATATTTATTTGATGGCTAAATATAAGCCTTCTTCAACCTAAAAATAATAATAATAAAAAATTCCCAATCCTAAATTAAAGTCCTATTTGAACACGTTAGTGGCACGAAAATACCAATCAATGAATTAGTTCTCACGTCCTTGAGGCCAACTAAACTTATATCTTATATTGCGTAGCAACATTCATTTTCTTAACAACTAATTTCCTTATATCTCAATAATCTTTCTTCCAAGTTTTTTAAATCTTCTTTATTCAGCCCTTTTTATCCTTTAATCAAACCCTTTTTCATGAACCAAAAACGCAGGATACTACCACTTTAACTCCACAACCATAAAATCATAAGGTAGTTTAAATCATAACTTACTTTTTTTTTTTTTCTCCAACTAGAAACTTAATCCTTCATGCTTCCTCCTCCTTTCGGCCTCAACCTTTAACACATCAGAAAGAAGTTTTCCTTAAAGGTATTTAACTTTCAAGAACGTAGGTAGGAGAAGGTGGAAAGAGTATTCAGAGACACTACATTTCTCTTGGACGTTTGCTTGGCTCTTCTAGTGTCTCCTACTTAATCTTTGATCTTCTTCTTCTCTGCCTCTCAAACACATCCAGCAAGCTAAAATGGGAAGGGGGCAAGTCCCTTAAATAGATCTCCAAAGACTGACTCAATTTTCCTCTAAATCTCTCTTCATTGTTCTAGTAAAGCTTAATTTTTTTTTTTTAAAAATATTTCCCTTGATCTCTTTCTCTTGACCGACAGTTTTGGGAAGGTTTGAAGAAATAATTTTCTCATTCCATTTAGTCTTCCTCACGTCTTGTGCCTTGGGAAAATATGGGAGAATTTTTTTTTTTTTGTTGGTTTATTCTTGCCTCACGTGCTCACTCTCTTCCGTCTTCATTAATATTGTGTTGTCCTATCATTCACATCCTTCTTTTACTCCTCAAGTACACCTAGGCTAGGTTTAACATTTCCTACTTTTTCCCCTCTTTTCATGCGACGGTCACAGATAGGAAAGGAGTGAATTCAGTTGAGTTTATCCTATTCTCTCCCTTTCACAAGTCCGACGCATCTTGGAGAAAATAATGGAGAAATATTTTTTTTTTCTTAATTAATTCCTCTGGCTTCTCCTTATGTCAGACACGTTGAGTACATTGAAGGAATTGTGTGATCTCTATTTTCCTTAATCAACGTGTTTCAACCTCTCTCCTTCATTAATTGAGTTTTATCACATTCATCAAATCTCTCTTACACCTAAAGGTAGGTAATTATTTCCTACTTTCTCCTTCCTATTTGTCTGAAGCCAATGGAAAAATATGGAAAATATATATATATTTTGTATCATATAAGTCTCATCCAACGTCCACCTTTCTAAGGCAAATTAGACTTATATTGAAACTCTACTTATTTTTCTTCATGATTTTCCCCCTCCTTTTATTGGACGAAAATTATGGAAATAATGAGGAATATATATATATATATATATATATATATATATATATATATATATATATATATATATATATATATATATATATATATAATTTAATTGACATTACTTATCTCCAATTATCCATAACCAAATTTAATTTCCACCTTTTCAAATAATTCCTCATCATTTTCCAATAATTAATTTATCTTGTCAGAAAAATATATACCATTGGCCACTACTTAGTGAAAAATTCTTATATTCCACTAATTGATTTACATAAAAATTGAGGATGTTACAGCAAGCACATAGATATGTTTTTATTAATTGCACTCAAGTTGAACCCTTCATTCAATAAGTATTGTACACTCATATATTATTCTATATATTTTCTTATATTTTTTACTTACATTTCATAATTACCATCTCATGATTAATTGCAGGGGATTTAAAATTCATGTGAAACATCAACTCAAGATCTGTACCCAAACATCGTCCAATATTGACAAAAATGTCCATAGAGAATTCTCAAATTGGTTTGCTCACAGAATACTAAATGACCACAACCCGTACTCACTAGATTTCATAGCTCTCGCAATCGACCCTCTTGACCATGCAAAAAGGTTTACGGCATACAATGTCAATGGTTTCAAGTTTTGCATGATTTCACAAGATCAGAGATTGTTATCTCAAAACTCGGGTGTTTATGGCACCTTTGGGACAAGGAGTTATGCAAGAAGCAATAACGATAACATGCAGTTTGAAGCCGTCCCTTATCATGGAAAGCTTCTTGATGTCATTGAACTAAATTATCAAAGTCATTTCATTGTAACAATGTTCAAGTTTTTGTAGGAAAATACAACTTCTTGCCAAAAATTTACAACTGATGACTTAGGCATTACATTAGTAAATTTCTCTTGGCCAATTCACACTGGTCAGTCTGAAGATGATGAGTCATATATTCTTGCCTTAGAGGCACACCAGGTTTATTATGTTGAGGACAAGAGGCACATATATGGATTGGAATATGGTGATTCACTTAAAACTTCAAGACCTTCACGACATGGGTGATGGTGATAACATTGACTACGAGAGTGAGCTATTCCAACCTGCCAATTTTGAAAACTTCTTCCCTGAAGGCAATGACAATTTACTTATAATTCGGTGCGTTTTTATAAGTTACGCTTTATTATCACTTAATTTAAGTTTAAATTTTATACAAAAATATTAAACTCACCACTAACATTTTCTCCACACATTTTTTGTAGGGATGACGATGAAGATATTAAACAAATTACAAAAAGATGCAAAAATAGCGTTTGACCGTTAAGTTTGACTTTTTGCCGATCGGACGATGACGTGGCATTTCAAAGGTGCAAAAATAATTTTAGGATCTTGAAAAATATTTCGTGTATTGATCGGCATTAAAAGGATACTGAAAAAATATTTCGTGGTATCTGACTGGTACTAAAAGGATACTAAAAATATTTGAAATGCCACGTCATCGTCCAACAAGAAAAAGTCAAACTTAACGATTAAAAGTCAAACTTAACATCAAATGCTATTTTGGCACCTAATTTGTAATCACATAGTTACTTTTTGCACCGAAAAACATTTGCTACTTGGGCACTCCTCGAGAAAAGCATATGTCTATTTTTGCCCTATAACGCTTAAACAAATTATACTTTTGTTCTTGTAAACCATATATATATATATATATATATATAGGGGTTTAAATTTCTCATGTTACATGGGAAGAAGAAGATTCCTACACACACATGAAATAGTGGGACCCGCATATATATATATATAATGAATTATATATATATGTGGATCTCACCATTTCATCTGTGTGTGACATGAGAATACACTTCTCCTACAACATGAGAAGTGTTTTTCCCATATATATATATATTAAAAAAAGTATCAACGCATTTTGGTAGCGATTTTATAACCGCTACATAACAAAAATAAATGCTACAAGACTCGTCACATCAACTGCTACAAGAGTTACGCAAATCCCTATAAATATTCGCACCATACTTCATTTCAAACATTCCTCCATTTCTTTCCACCCCTACTCTTTCATTTTCTCTCATTTGGAAAGGTTTTTTTGAAGTGCAGATCAAACTGATCAAATATAGTAAAAAAATCTTTGATTTTAATGTTTTATTTTTTCTTTCTTATAATACTGACACTAGTTTTATTCTTGTGCAGAAATTTAAGGACATTTCTTCAACATTCCTTCTATAATTATCAACATTCCTTCCATAATCAAATACCATCTTGTGGATAACATAATAAGTCCTTATTATCTACACATTATCAATGTTGTACCTCCATAATATTGATACGTATTTAACTTAAATTAATCATTTTTTCAAATATTAGCTATTATTATTTAAATTGTTACTCAAATAACAAAACATTCAACATAATATTGTAAAAATTGACTCAAATTATGGTTTTTTTTTTATTTTGCAATATTTTGTAGTGGTTTTAAAGTTGCTACAAATTTAAATTCAAATTCAATTTAAATATTTGGCACAATTTTCGAAATTTCATCCAATATTTGTAGTGGTTTAAAAATATTTTGGTACCAATTTTTTTTTTTTAAAAAAAATCCTAGATGTACATAGGAGTGGTTTTAGAATCTCTACAATGTTGGTACCAAATTTTCAATTTTCCTTTCCTGCCATGGAAAATTCTGCCAAAATTTTGTGCCAACATTTGCAGCGATTTTTAAAACAACTACAAGATTCTCAGATAATGTGTCATCTTGATCACATCTTGTAGCGGTGACTCGAAACCACAACAATACGATAGCGGTTTTATTACATAAGTAACATTAAAACAAAAAACAAAAAACAATACAAAACACTTTGCAATAGTGCATTTATAGCAATTTTTTAAACCGCTACTTTTGTCTTTTGTAGCAATTAAAACCGTTACAAATACACCATTTTAACTGTTAGAAAAGGATGGTTTTTTTGTAGTGTGATATAAATAAATTATCTTCTACTGCTATATCCTTCCTTAAAATGATTACAACCATGAATCAATTAGAGGCCAGCGTGTGTATGTCTTGTCATTTTATGTTCAGACAAAAGTACCTGCTTTAAGTTACACGGAGGAAGGAAAAGGGATAAGAATCTCTTCAAGAAAAACCCAACACGAAGAATTGAAGAATTGAAGAACTGAGAGGAAACCTGGCGTGTTTGCTTAAGAAGTGTTTGCATGAAAGATTCAACACTCGGACCACCCAACCATTCTGCAGACCTCAGTAATCCTCTCTCTCTCTCTCTAGATATATATATGTAGATAGGACCAGTGGCGGAGCCAAGATTTAAGGTTTGTGAGTGCACAATTAGTTGTGAGATTTGGGAATTCGGGGGCAGCGCCCCTGAAATTTTTTTTTAAGGAAAATTTTAAATGTTTTATTTTTCATAGGTTCAATTTGTATTTTCATTACTGATTGAGGGTTTCTTATAGGGGAAAACAATAGTGATGCCTACCAGTTATCTTATCTGTAAATGTAGAAGAGTCCAAAACGAAGCTCATTAGAATATTACGAGAAATATAGAAGAATGGTATCACACGCCTTTTCAATTGGGTAAACTGTCTTCTTGCAAGCAACACACTTTTCCTGAGTTCCTACACACACACACAAAAACAAGTTAGGGAATGAATAAAAAATAACTTGGAATGAACTGAGCATAGTATATGTTAGTGCTAGAAACAAGTGAAAATTTACAATAGTTAATCAGATAAAAAGAACTCACCTTCAAAACTTTTTTCTAAGCTTCCAGTCTTCTTCAAGAGTTGATCATAATGAGGCTTGCAGTATAAAACACGCTCAAAGGAACAATAATTACTCAGCTGTACAGACCCAAAAGGTAATGAGGATATAGCAACACAATCCAGCAATCCAAAAGAATCATCTAATCTAAGACACATAATCTTCCCGCATTTCCAAATATTTTGACAAGAATCAGAAAGTTGTCCGAGAGTTAAACCATAAAGAACTTCGCTTACTCCATTTTAAGACGTGAATGAATCATATTGCATATTCTAACCTTTTGTATCCATAAGAAAAACACAGCACCCAAAGGTCAATTCTATAAGTTATCATCATACAAATCATCATATAGCGATTTAACAGAAGAAAAAAGAGAGGGAAGCACCTATAACACAACACCAAATTGGGAAGATAAAGATGTTTGCTTTCTGATGAACACAAGATTGAAGATGTTCGTGAAATACAAAAAACACTGAAATCTAAATAGGTACTACAAGCCAAGGCCTCCAAGAATTATACCAAACAGCACAGGAAAGATCCATAAAATTGAATGCCCCATCCTCAATTAAGGATTTACACACACTCACAAAAGTCAATAAACATTTACAAAATTAATCAGAAAATCATCATTATTTTAGCCTGAGACTGAGACTGAGACACAATCAGCAATAATTTGTTTTTGTTTAGACTAAATCATTAATATAAAGCTCAAAGTGATATTACACGACACTGGTATAAGCCATGAGATTGACTGCAATCAATAAAGGAATATAAATGATGGGATCTCTACCAGAGCCTCCACTGAAATCTCAACTGTATCAAAAACCACACACAAAAATGCACACACGAAACCAATTACCAATTCACACCACTGTTGATATATATAATCAATCAAGTTATCAAACGGATGGTTAAACCCCAAAAAAAATGCTATGCTTGAGAAACTTTACCTGAGCAATTATTCTACAGGAAATAATTGAGACAAGTTTATGTCTCCCAACGCAAAACATGTTCTGTGATAAGGAGAGAGGTGCAATTACTTGTATAAATAATCAAAGCCAACAGAGAGGGGGATCTGGAAGTACTGATGGTGGACGAGAGTAGAGAGCATGGAGATGGACGGCAGACGATTTGCAGCTGAGAACGAAGCCGAGAACGGAGAGATCGATCAAAATGGGGGAAAAAAGGATGGAGAGTGAGAGAACTAAGAGATTAATACGATGGAAATGGGGAAAAAAGATCTAGAACGGAGAAGGGGGATCTGGAAGTACTGATGGTGGACGAGAGCGAGGAGCACGGAGATGGATGGCGGACGATTTGCAGCTGAGAACGAAGCCGAGAATGGAGAGATCGATCAAATTCGAAATGGGGAAAAAAAGAGGATGGAGAGTGAGAGACAGACCGATAGGATGGAAATGGAAAACAAAAAAACAAAACGGATAAAAGGAAGTTGGAGGCTCGAACCGGTGACCATTGGCTAAAGATTTAGAGTCTTAACCAATTACACTACCTATACATATAGTTACTAAATTCTTTCAAATTATTATTATTTTTTTGTCTGCACTTGCCCACACTGGCACAAGTGTGCCTCCGCCACTGGATAGGAGTAACTGGACTTTGTTATTACCGCTATCTGTGTAGGTTTTCGGATCCTTCTTCAGTGGCTTCTTTCTAGGGTGATATCGCAAGCATTGTAAGTACTATATATTCCTTTCTTCCTTCTACCCATTCTGAGTGGAGCCTTTTTCCTCTTGCAATTTTTTTTTGGTATAATGAATCTTAATTGATTGACTAATTTTGATTCGTATATGTGCATGTATTTATTAGTTGGGGATTTTAAATTTTTTTCCAAGTTTTTCCTCTTGCAATTGTTCAGCTTTTGAATTGTAGTGACTCCCATCACCATAACGGTTTATTTGTCTTTTTTTTAAAGAAAAAAGATTAAGGTGAAAAAAAAAATTTAAGATGCATCTAACATTCTAAACATTCTAAAGTATTTTTTAAAGTGTAGTCAGTGTCTTAAAATATTTCATGGTACATTTAGCACCGGCCTATTTTTTAGATGATCATGTACCTAAACTATTTTTTTAAAGTGTATCTAACATCCTAAATTATATAACTTACTAAGTTCAAAATTGTAAAAAAAATATTTTAGTGTGATGAACGCACCTAAAAAATACTTTAAAATACTAGGTGCATTACAAATTTGAGGACACTATAGCTGCATTTAACAAATGCTTTAAAGTGCTAAATGCACCCTAACCACAAAAAAAAAAAAAATGGTTGAATCTTGGTGCTCAAAAAAAAGACATGCGACAACAGCTTGGCCTGAAACCTTGAACCATGTGACTCCCAAGTCCCAAGAATAGTTTTAATAAAATTGTACTGAAGTCTCAAATAAGATATAATACAACCCAAAGGTCACTTAAAATTTTAAATTTAAAGGATAGTCCCGTAAAACATTTGGTTAATATATTCCAATTAAAAAAAAATGGTAATTACCTTGTCACAATTCTTAATACCGGGGAATTGGATTCTCTTTTTATCTTATTTTCTCATCATCCCTCCTCATCCAATCTCAACCTTTCATTTCTCTCCTCAACCAATCTAAACCATTGATTTGAATTAATCTTCACTGCCCTCCTGAAGTACTTTTTAATATCAATCAGTATTCTGAAATATTTTTTTTAAGATCCTAAAATTTAGGATCTTGAAAAAATATTTCTGGTACTAAAAAAATACTTTAAGATGCTGAAAAATACTTCAATATATTGAATAGTACTAAAAAAAATACTTCATGATCTTAAGAAATTCTTTTAGGATCTTAAAAAAAATATTTTAGAATATTGACTGACACTAAAAATATATTTTAGAACACTGATTAGTATAAAAAAAATGAGAGATAAGGAGGGATGAGGAGAGATTCCGCAGAGCAGAGAAACTGAACCCCTCCAGTGGCCGGGTTGGGTTTCTCTCATCATCATTTTCTCATTATCCCTCATAATCTCTAAATCACATCCGTCCAATCAACACAATACTACTTTCACTTTTCTCTCATTTTCCCAATCAATGGCCAAGATGTGACCAATGAGAGACAATGAGAATAAGGATAAGGAGAGTATCTCCTTCCCCAGTGGCCATCGTCTCCGATTTCTTCCTCGGCTGGACCCACCACCTCGCACTCGCCCTCGCCCTCCGTATCAGAGTCTGCAATCTCATCCTTTCATCCAACTGGTCCTTGCATTTTGCCTTTTGTTTGCAGTTTCTATTCTCATCCCATAACACCCCAATCCTATCTCTAAACCAAATACTCCCTCCGTTCCTAATTATAGGAGTAATTTAACCGATTTTGAGAGAATTAAGGAGAGAAGTTAAATTAGTTAATTTTACTCATTTTCCTAAATGTCCTTACATAAATTTAAAATGACACAAGTTGCCCTAATTATAAGTGTTTCTAATTTGGCTTACGTTAGACATCCATGACATATTAGTTTAGTATATATGTATATTAGTTACTTTTTATATAGCCATATATATACATATAGATCTAATTTCCTTTCCACATGCTTTTTAATTGAAATAATGGTCTTACTATATAAACATATATGTGTGTATATATGTGTATACATATAGATCTACACATATATATATACATATATATGTACACATATATATAAATGCTCCTAATAATAAGTATAAATAGGGGTATTATAGGAAAAAATTGACAAAAGTTAAAACTTGCTCTTATAATTAGGACCAAAACCAACTCCAAAATTTGCTCCTATAATTAGGACCGGAGGGAGTAAGTTATTAAAAGGGACCTTCCGCAAACCTATGTTTTGCATAATTTTATTTTCTAAAACAAACATTGAAAATTGCGGCATTTATTGACAGGAACGAACAGAGTAATGGGTGTGCTTCCGGTTCAGCTGATCCCACAAGTTGCAAAAATTTCGATCCTTTCAAATGGTCATTGACAAAGTCAGAAACTAAACTAATTTCCACATAAACAAAAGCACAATGAACTTAGAAAAGTGCTCTCTCTGTTTTTTCCCTTTCAAACTCTAAACCCAGTGAGAAAACAAAGCATCTTAAATCTCTGTGAACACTTCCACAATGATCTTATGATGTTGGTATGAATTAAGTGACAGAAAACACTGCAAAAGATTCTCCAAATCCTTTGGAACAAATATTTGTTTCTCCACTATCATTTCCACCATTGATGTCCTGAAATCATTGTAAGGATCACTCGAACGTTTCACCACCGCGAAGCTGTCCCTCACCTTCTCCTGCAACGGCACTCCACCCATATCAGAACTGACTCGACCGCCGCCGTACGTCTTGCTTTCTCTGGCGAGATGTCTCCTTCGGCGAAACAGGCGAGACCGTGAGGAATCAGAGGAGGTGCTTATGGAAGAGAAAAGAGTCTCTGTTTCGTCGTCATTGCTGCTATACCACCAATTCCCTCCAAAATCGTCTTCGTCTTTGGTGCCATAGCTGAACTGGGTCATCTCATTGTGATTACTTTCAATCTGAGTATTCTTCTTCTTCTTCTTTGTCTTCGTCATTGTCTTCGTCCTCCTCTTTGAATCCTTCTACTTGCTTGTTGATTCTTTCACTTTCTTGGCAAAAACAAACTCTTTTTTACAAAAGGAATCAAAGCATGGAGGAGCGTGAAGAGAATATGAGGATTTGGGTCTGGAAGGAAAGGGACGAAGTCGAGGGGACATGGGTTCGACGAGATGATGGCAACGGGAGGGGAAGGGTATTAAGAATTGGGACAAGGGTATTACCGTCTTTTTCACAATTAAAATTAAAAATTTTAAAAGACTTTGGGTCGTATGACTTTAATGCACATTTTCCAATAAATTTTAATGCTTCAACACAATACGTAACGTAGAAGATGAACAACATAACAAGAATGGCTTTTGCCAAATAGGACACATGTGCAATGATTTTACTGTAAATTGGAAATTTTAAGAGATATTTAGGTCATATTTTATCATACTTAGGCCTCTAGTGCAATTTTCCTAATAGTTTTAAATACTTCAACACGTTACATAGAAGATGAACAACGTAACAAGAATGGCTTTTGCCAAAATAGGACACGTAGGAAAGGTTTTCGCTACAATTCGACATGTGTGTGGATACTTCATCACGATTAACGATTTTCTGCTATACATTTTATTCATCTTATCAATAACAAACATGAACCATCAAGAGCTTAGAGTAATATATCTTGCTGTTTCAAGATTTGACAGCAGTGCGTATGAGCTAGACAGCAGTGCGTATGAGCTAGATATATTTCTAGAGGAAGAAAAATGGATAATAAGAATCTCTTGGAGAAAAACATAGAGGTGGAGAATCAAGACGATGGTCTACGCTTAACATGGCGTGTGCTTTTTAAAGAAGTGAAAGAGGTTTGTTGTGTAGCAGTGCCTATGGTGGCTGTGAATTGTTCAACCTTCTTTCTTCAAACTATTGCTTTGATTATGGTAGGTCACTTGGGTAAACTTGCTCAATCTAGTACTGGTGTTGCCATATCTCTTTGTGCTGTCACTGGCTTTAGTGTCATCGTAAGTACAAAATCTTAATTAAAAGTAACACCATCTTTACAGATTTGGGGTGTTAGATCTACTGGCCCTTGGGATCTCTTAAATTTTCCCAACTGTCCGATTATTTTCTGTTTATCATTTTATCATTTTATATTACATAAAATAAGTGACATTTTGATTTTGAAATTTTATGATTTTTTCAAAGTTCACTAGTTTATACCCTATAAGATTATCAAAATATCTTTTTTTTTACTAAAATCTAATAACCAAAAGAAGAAAAAAAATGGAAGTTGGGAAATTTTAGGGGACAACAGACACCCCAAATCCCTTGCATCGTGGGGTTTATACTCTTGATTCATAACTAATAATTGTATTCTGGATTCTCTAATTTGTACTTCCTTATAACAGTTTGGATTGGCTTGTGCACTTGAAACACTATGTGGGCAAGCCTACGGAGCTAAGCAATATAAGAAGTTTGGCATTCAAATTCAAACTGGCATATTCTGTCTCTATTTATGTTGCCTTCCTTTGTGTGTGTTGTGGCTTAACAAGGGGAAGCTATTAAATTTGCTTGTTCAAGACCCTTTAATTGCACATGAAGCTGAAGAATTTGCAGTTTGCTTAATTCCTGCTCTCTTTGGTTATGAATTTCAGGTCTTGGTTCGATACTATCTTATGCAGAGTTTGATCACTCCTCTTGTATTCTCTTCTGCATTTACTATATGCTTCCACATAGGTTTCTGTTGGACAATGGTTTTTAAATCTGGTATGGGTCGCTTTGGAGGAGCATTTGCAATTGGTGTTTCATATTGGTTAAATGTGATATTACTTCTGTTATATATGAAATTCTCTAAATCTTGTGCAAAGACTCGGACTGCAATTTCCAATGAGCTTTTCAAAGGCATTAAAGAGTTCTTTCGTTTTGCTATTCCTTCAGCTATAATGGCTTGGTATATATTCTTCTTCTCCACATGATTAATAAATAATATGGCTTCCTATTTACATTTTATGTTAACACCTTAAATAGTAGTATTATATATTGATATAGATGTTGATGATTGAATATATTTCAGCCTTCAATGGTGGTCATATGAGGTGACTACATTGCTTGCTGGTCTTCTACGACCAAATCCAGAGCTTGAAACTTCAATCTTATCCGTATGGTATATTCTTTTCTTTTTCTTTTTTCTTATTCTAAAGATTTCATCAATTTACAAAACCTATCAAAAGTTTTTCTTATAGTCAAATAATGACTCCTCCATTCTTAAATGTAGGACCAAGTTTGGAGATAGATTTTAGTCCTAAATGTAAGACCTTTATATATTTTATCTCTTATATTCACCATTTTTCTCCAAACTAATTTGTCTAACTTATAAACTTATATATAATCTAATGTTACACATAAGTATTTTAGACCGATCATGTCACATATGTTATAATTAAATAATATCTTCAGTTCTTAATATAAAATTCAGTTGATTAATTTTGGAAGATTAAGGAAGCGGTATAAATTACTTTAAAATATATCTTTATCTTTATCTTTCTTCCCCAAGCTAATTTGACATTCTTATAAACTGATATATAATCTAATGATACATATATAAGTATTTCAAAGAGATCATGTAATATATGTTATAATTATATAATTTATTTAATTTCCTTTCAAATGAGCTAGTTAGGTTTTATAGTAAGGACCGGATGTATTAATTTATTTAGTTTTTTTTAATCTACCTAAAGTTTTGGGTTTTACATTAATAACCAGAGAAGTATTTTTAATGATGTAAACTTCCTTTACATTCTTTATAACCATTGTATCAACTACTACAATATATTACTAACCAATCTTTTTTGTACAAATTTGAATTTTAAAACACCAGTGTATCAATGCACGTTACAATATATTCAATACCAGAATCCAATATATTCAATACCAGAATACATTGGCTCAGCAGCAAGGTTTGCAAGATATAACCTCCATTGATAAAGCATTCATATTTATGACTTATAATTAGTATGGCTTCTTATTATATTGTCAATTATTAATTAAATCTTTGCATTATCAAGTACAAGAGTTTCGAATGCATTAGGAGCTGGAAATCCACAAGCGGCACGTGTTTCTGCCTTATGTACTAGGATTCTTGCAACTTGTGAAGCTCTTATAGTGACCTCAATCGTTTTTGCAAGCCAAAATGTTTTAGGTGATCTTTTTAGCAACCAGCCAGATGTGATAGCCTATGTCACAGACATAGCCCCTTTTTTAGTTATGTCTGTATTTGTGGACTCCTTACAAGGTACCATTACAGGTAAAAAATTTCTTTTTCGTTGTTAATCAAAACAAATGTATATTCTTATTGTATTAAAACTATGGTATTTTGGTGTGATATTATGAATTCTATTTCTTGTCCAATATAGGGATAGCTAGGGGATGTGGGTGGCAGCACATAGGGGCATTTGTGAATTTTGGAGTTTATTATGTTGTTGGAATTCCACTTGCTGCAATTTTGGGTTTCTGGGTTTGCATGAGAGGAAAAGGCCTTTGGCTTGGAATAACAACTGGTACATTTTGCCAAGTGATTGTGCTATTGATCATAATAAGTTGCACAGATTGGCCGGGTAAAGGAGGTTTGTTCTTCGCTTTCAAGAATACCATTTAAATTCATCTTGACAATTGCTACCTGATCTTTTACTTATTCCTCCCTCCAATGCTAAATGTAGCTGTTGAATAGCTAACTTACAGATATTAATTAAGAAAATGAGTTAAATTAGCTATATGAAAAAAATGTATGTTGGTTTTTCTAAAATATTAGCTCTTTAATTTATTTGTATTCTGGAAACTGTTTCTTGATGAAAAAACCCTCTTTAATTAATATGTATAATCAATAAGGAGAATTTATGAAAAAATATTACTATATTTGTTCCCTAATAATATAAAAGTTAGTTAGAGGTTAAAGATTTAGATAAATATCAGATATCAATCCACTTTATCCTCTATATGTGTCATTGTTTGAATTATCCCTAATGTTAAGGGAGTTCGTATCAAGGAATAGAGTTTCAATATATTAAGATGTTTTAAATAAATCAACACACATTTTAAATAATTAAATAATTTAACAAATTTCCTTAATTTACCCTACCCAAATGATTTAAGTAGATTTTATATTAACGGTTAGGGTAGTATAAATTCAAGAGACAAAATGAAGTGACACATTTTAAGAACAAAGCAAATTAAACTTGTCTACTAGCTCTTACATCTAAAGCCAAATGCAATATCAATTTTTATGATGTGGCAACTTTTGAACAGTAATGTACTACTTATTTGAAATGTATGTTCTCATTGTGAGAGCCCGAATTTGCAGGCAAGACGGGCTAGGGAGGGGACATTGCAGAGGACTTTGGCAGAAGAAGGAAATGTTTTGGTTTGAGCTACTAGTTAGGATAGATTCCTTATATGTTGTGCCAATTATTACCATCTTCTTTAGAGACTACTTGTGATATTTAATTTGTAGGAGTCATCATTTCTTTCTTTTTTTTTTCAATTTATAACTCTTAATAACAACTTTTGCCAACTCGTTTGCTACAGTTTTCTTTAATCAATTAGACCATATGAGCCTTGTGCTATGTATGAAAATTAGATTAAGTCATAAGATTAGGAAGCCTTCTTAAAGATTTCATATTTCTATTACTAAAGTATACATTTAGTTTTTAATATTTTAACCAAGGTATACTTTTGATCCCTTAACTTTATAAAGTATACTTCTTCGGTCCTAATTATAGGACATATTTAACCGATTTTAGGAAGATTAAGGAAATAAGTTAAATTAGTTAATTTTACTCATTTTCTAAAATGCCCTTATATAAAGTAAAAGTGTATCAATAGCTCCTGTCACATAACACTCCAACTTATAATTTTCCTTCCCAACGTTATCTAATTGAAATAATGGTCTTACTATATATGTATGTATATGTATCTACACACATATATATATGCGCACGCACACAAATATATATATATATATATATATATATATATATATATATATATATATATATATATAAAATAAACACACACGCACAAATATGTGTGTGTGTTTATGCATGTACACACACATATATTGATAGACACACACAAACATATATATGTGCTTGTGTGTGTCACACACACACACACACACACACACACACACAAACACACACACACAGTCACACACACACAGACACACACACACACACACACACACACACACACACACACACACACACACACACACACACACACACACACACACACACACACACACACACACACACACACACACACACACACACACACACACACACACACACACACACACACACACACACACACACACACACACACACACACACACACACACACACACACACATATCTATATCTAAAAGTTTCATTGATTGGAAGAGTTTACGTATGCATATACATATACTTACTAAAAACCAAATACACTTGAAAGAATAAAATAGGGGTATTCTAGGAAGAAATTGACAAAAATTAGAATGTTGTCCTATTATTAGGACCAAAACCAGCTTCCAAATGTTGTTCTATAATTAGGGCTGGAGGGAGTACATTTTAGTCCTATATTTCTTTTTTCTTTTTTGATACAAAGAGACACCTCGATTAACAACTATGGGATAATTCTCATTACAATCCTAACATAAAATAGCTGCTGACTCCGTAGATGGTTGATAGATCTCTTGATGCCCTAAACCTGCTGCAAGACCCTTCTTAACTAAGAAATCCGCCGGAATTACTCAACCGAGGGGTATGGGTAATCTTCGTACTCAATCCATTTGAAGCATCACTTGAGCTTCATGAATAACACATGCATCCTGTGACCGCCACCACCCTTGAGAAGCGAAGTTCAAGGCATTCGAAGAGTCTGTTTCTAGCCACACTTGTCTCACACCCAAAGACCATGCTATCTTTAATCCTAAGAGACACGCCCAGATTTCTGCCGTCAGTTCATCACCATCATCAATAGGGTGTATGAAGCCCTTGATGGATTTCCCAGCAGAGTCACGAATCGAGCCTCCACATGCACTCTTGTTAGAAGTTCTAGAATATGCTCCATCTACGTTTCCCATCCCTCCTCGGTGGCCGCCAACTTTCCGAGAAGGGGCCAAGGTAACACCTTGGAATTTGAGACCGATAAGGCGATCATTAGTAGTGTTTGAAAATGGAATATCACCTAGAGGGGGGTGAATAGGTGATTATAAAAATTTTCGTTCTAAATAAAATCACTACTAGAAGGAACGATAAACAGAGACTGAGAGTAGGGATAATGAACACAGAGAGTTTATACTGGTTCGGTCTAACTCAACGACCTACGTCTAGTCCCCAAGCACACATTGGGATTTCACTAACTCTTAATCACAATACAATTACACACTTTGTACTCGGATGATCCTCTCACTAGGACTCACTCCCCCTTACAAGTTGTAATCGTACACCTTCACTTAAGGTTCCACAACCTTAAGATTTTACAACAAATGAATCTAAATAAGTGTTTGATAACTCCTCACGAGTAGATAAAGATTAAACACTGATGTACACAAAATATCCGAAGATATGAATGAAACAGTAAGGACGTAATAAATCGAAATGAATGCTCAGTGTTTCGGTAGGTGACGACTTTAATGCTTCTGGTATTTATAGTTGAAACATTTATGACTCAAAACAGAGGGTAATCATGCTCGGGCATGATTCAAACTTGCTCGGGCATTGCTCAAGAAAAACATGTTAGAAAGTGAAAGCATTGAGCTATGCTCGGGCACATCTCGAAGCACGCTCGAGCAACTTACTCGAGCACTCAAAAGAACTACACGGGCAAAGTGATCTTGAAAGCACAAGAAAGTTTCACAAGTCGATAATACTCGGGCAAGTTACTCATCATGCTCGTGCATGATAGCGTCTATGCCTGGACATGATGAAAGTGATACTCGAGCAAAGGTCAGGCGGTGAGCATTTGAATATAGAGAGATAGGCTTGCTCGAGCATGATTTTATGTCCGCTGAGCAAGATATTTTCTTGCTCGGGCATAGAGCATACAGAGAGAAGAAGAGAAAAGGCACGGCATTGCTCGGGCATACTTTTCTCTTGCTCGAGCATGCTAATTCATGCTCGGGCAATATCCATCCGAGACGAATGTTAAGATGTAGAGTGGTGTTGCTTGGGCAACACTTTACTCTGCTCGAGCATCTTTGCTCGGGCATGAGAAGATTATGCTCGGGCATGTGCGGACCAATTCCAAAAATACTTAAGAACTTGGTAGCCTACTCGAGCATGCTTCTACCTATGCTCGAGCACTATGCTCGAGCAACATTTAACTTTGCTCGGGCATAGTCTATATAAAACTTAGAACTTGCGATGATGCTCGGGCATCATTATTTCTCTGCTTGGGCATAGTATGAATATCCTTGTTCTTTTAGCTTCTGGCCCGACTATGCTCGGGCATCACTATTACATTGCTCGGGCATAGTTCATATAATTTACATACTCTTACATTTTGTCCCGATGATGCTCGGGCATATCTGATTCCTACTCGAGCATGGTTTACCTTGATTGTTTAATTTAGAAGAATCTTTGCTTATCATCATCAAAACACATGAGAGTTAACAATGTTCATACAGTCCATCATGGCACTTGTGCTAGCAGGATATTCTCATTCAAAGTTGGTTTACCTTCAAAAATAAGTAGATTCCTCCGTCGCGAGATCCACCAACATAAGATGACAAAATATTGACACAACATATTCAAATGACGATTGTATAGGTGACAAAACATATTTAAATTTTAATTTTTCATATACTTTTTTAATATAATATATTTAGATTATTAAAATAAAATAAACAGAAAAATATTACAAATTTAAATGAAATCGAGGTTTTGATATTTACATTTTCAAATTAATATATTTATATTAATAAAATACATTTTTAATGCAATCGTGGTTTTGATATTAATTGCTTCATTAGGTTTTTAGATATTTTTCAATTTACATATATTTTAAATTTAAGGTTAATAGTATAATAATTTAAATTTACACTGTCATCACTTGAGTTTATTATGTTACCATTTTCTATTAGTAACATTACCGGTGTTATAATTAAAGGGCTAAAAGTATACTTTATAAATTTAAAAGATAAAAATATACCTCATGGAAATTTAAAGGACTAAAAATATAGTTTAGACGATTTCTATTCATATTGATTTTGATTGATAATATATATGTTTTGTGTCATATATGTATAGATTATTACATTTTAAGTTTTGAATGTTGGCCAAAAAATATTTTTACTTTTCAATAATTTTTCAGTTTTATAATTTGCGTCCTGCATGTATTTATACAACTCATAATTATTTTTGTTTATTTCTTATTATTCATTAATTAATATTCTAAAACCTGAATATTTATTGTTTCAGTCGTTGTTTTTCCCGGCCACACTTTTTCAAAACCTACTCACCGAAATATAGAAAAGAATTTGGAATTTATGATTAATAATCATATATGAGAGACATATCAATTCATCAATACCATTTTTCCTAAGAAAAACAAAAGTCTTTACCTATGAGGCACTAATAATCCTTTGTTCAAAATACATATTATCACCTCAACTTTAGTTCAGTTGCACATAATCCCCTCATATTTAAAAGTTTAAAAATCAAACACTCAACTTTCAAATCTTGACCATCAGGCCTCTACCGTTAAAATGACAGTCAAATTTAACAGAATGTAAGCTACGTCAGATTATTTAACTTTACTTGACGAATGACATATAATTTTTATATTTTATTAATTTATCCTAAATTAAAATTCTAAACTTTACTAAGGGGTCATTTTGTCATTTCCGCTAATAACAATACCTAATTTATAATTTCCTTGGTCTCCCACGGCATTGTGTCTTGCTCTATTATTCGTCTCTTAATTGAAAATTCTCCTATTGAAGAAGGTAAGTAATCATCCTAAAAGAACAGGGAAATTAAAGGCAGTAGCAAAAGGAGCAGTAGAAGCGGCGTTTGGTTTTGAAGAATGAAGACTTGAGCTTTGAGTTTTCCAGAGAATAATGATGACAATGAGGTTTATGATAGAATCACTCGTTTTATGCATTTATGGTTTTCTGGTGTAGGACGATGAGGAGGGATTTATGATCCAGTGCAGCAGCTTAATTTTGCACTACTTGATTGGAGAAGGTGAAGAGAACGATAAGGCTTTTGACTTAATCGTGGCATTCATCGGAGAAGCAAAAAAGTCATTTGGTTTTATATTGTGGCCATTGGTTGGGTAACATGGAGGAGATGGAAATTTTGGGTAAGAAAATTATGATGAAGACAAAAAACCAAGAAGAAAATATCATGAAGATATGAACCCAATCGATCATTAGAGTCAAGATGTCTTAGGTGTTTGTGTGCGACAAGAATCACAAAATGGCAATTAGGAATTTTTATTGGCAGAATGCCAAATATTTCCCTTCAGTATAGTTTAGAATTTTAATTTAGGATAAATTTATAAAATATAAAAAATTACATGTCATCTGCCATGTAATGTTAAATAATTTGGTGTGGCTTACATTTCAATAAATTTAACAGCCATTTTAACCGTAGATTTGATTTGAAAGTTGAGGGTTTGAATTTTAAACTTTTAAATATGAGAAGTACGTTTATGTACAGGAGAGTTAAAGTTGAGGGGGTTGGTTGTAAAGCGAGAATCATAACCGGCCTCGCCCTACAGGCCGGCCGTGAAGGGCCAAGGCCTAACAGGGCCGGCCCTCTAGGGCCCGGGGTAAAAAAAACATCTGTTTTTCAAAGCTCGGCTCGAGAGCATTAAGGTCAAGGCCGGCCCTCCAGTCCGGAAGTTACTATTACAAATTTTAACTATTTTTCCTTCTCAAAGAAATATAATTAGTAAATTTCAACAATTAAAGTTCTAATTAATCAAATAAATGTTGTTAACATTAAAATCAAAACAACATGAATCATCCAACAAATAAGCACAATCACTAATTCATAATCAAAAGCAAACCATGTTCACAAATAAGTCATATAAAACATAAGAAGTATACCACTAAGCGACATTAGTACGATAACTATTATTTGTTAGTTCTCTATTGGTTTTGATGATAACGGACAATTGTAAACATAGATAAATTTTGTCTAATTGTAAGTTGAAAAACTTACTGTCAAAGGCAAACTCGAGTTTCAGTTTGGAAACTCGAGTTTTGGCTGACAGAGAAGAGCTCAATGTTTTACAAAGAAAGGCAAACTCGAGTTAGGTTTTGAAAACTCGAGTTTTGGCCATACAGAGAGCCTTCAAGTTTTTCATAGACAAAGCAAACTAGAGTTTGATTTAGAAAACTCGAGTTTAGGCTATACTGAGAGTTCTCTAAGTTTCCAATGTTTTATGGAAACTCGAGTTTACTTTGAAAACTCGAGTTTGCATCATCAGAGAACAATGCTCGACTCTGACCTTGTGAAAACTCCATTCTTCAATTCGACAAAGTCTTTCAATGTTTTCTCATACATGAGGAAACTCGAGTTTCGGCTTTACGAAAAGATTACATAGTTTTCAAAGAATGTGAAAACTCGAGTTAAGTTTGGAAAACTCGAGTTTTGGCCAGTAAAGAAGCTCGCTAAATTAGAACATTTGAAAACTCCAGTTTTGATTTGGAAACTTCAGTTTTGAGATTTTGGACTAAAACATGATTTCTCATCATAAGTCTAAAACTCGAGTTAGTTACTTAATGACTCGAGTTTTGCACTGTTCACAAAACATGTCCAAATGCCAAACCGCGATGTTTGTCTCTGAAATGAGAAAACTCGAGTTAAGATTTTGAAACTCGAGTTTCGACTTTTTACTGAAAAATTATTGAAACATGAAAACTCGAGTTTGGAAGAATTGACTCGAGTTTGCATCGCAGAATTTGAATTTCAAGTTGAATTAATTTGCGAAATGTTTGTGTTTGATCTTAATACTTTATATCATCACTCATTACTATTCCTAACTATGTTTAATCAGTTTGTTAGTGAGTTTCAGATGATTTAGACAGATTAAATGGAGATTAAGCAAAAGCATAAAGCATGTCATCACATTAAATGAAGAGTGCGAAAACCTTGCATGCTTTTGGACAAACATTCTCCACACGTTTTGTAGAAGTTAATGTTTGCTTTCTACATCCAAAGATCTGCTTCTCCAATGGATTAATTGTTAGGAAGTCAACTCGATATTCTGCAAAGTCGGATTGACCAAAGAGTAAATAGAGAAGAAGACCAAAACCTTCACTAATCATCCTCTAATGTCTCCAACGGTTATATGAGGATTTACAATGGTCATTTAATGATCTCTAGCTATAAATAGAGATGCATTCAAATCCTCTCAACAACTAATCAGTGCAAGAACGAAAATCATTAAAAGTGTCAACTACTCTTTGAGTTTTCTTGTGTAAAGTATCTGTTGATACATTCATTCTTCAGTGTTTATCTTATCTACTCTTAGAGAGAGTTTTCTTGATTGTAAATCATTTATTGTAAAGTATCTCAAGTCAAGGGGACTTGGAGATTGGGTTATTGATTACAACTTGTAAGGGGGAGTAAGTTCTAGAGAGAGAATTACTCTTGAGTGCAGAGTGTGTAATCAATCTTAATAGTGAGAAATCCCAGAGAGTCTGGGGACTGGACGTAGGTCAAGAGATTGGACCGAACCAGTATAAATCCTTGTGTCTTGCTTCTCTACTCTATACTCTGTTTTACTTCAGTTTTATCATACAAAAATAGAGTAGTCCGAAAAGTTTTTGAGAATCCCCAATTCACCCCTCTTGGTGATTCAGCTCCATTTTCAGCCTTGAGTTTTGCATAGAAAAATGATGACAATGAGTGTTTATGATAGAATCACTCGTTTTATGCATTTATGGTTTTCTGGTTAAGGAGGATGAGTGAGGGATTTATGATCAAGTGCAGCAGCTTAATTTTGCACTACTTGATTGGAGAAGGTGAAGAGAACGATAAGGCTTTTGACTTAATCGTGGCATTCATCGGAGAAAAAAATTCATTTGGTTTTATATTGTGGGCATTGGTTGGGTAACATGGAGGAGATGGAAATTTTGGGTAAGAAAATTATGATAAAGACAAAAAACCAAGAAGAAAATATCATGAAGATATGAACCCAATCGATCATTAGAGTCAACATGTCTTAGGTGTTTGTGTGCGACAAGAATCACAAAATGGCAATAAGGAATTTTTATTGGCAGAATGCCAAATATTTCCCTTCAGTATAGTTTAGAATTTTAATTTAGGATAAATTTATAAAATATAACAAAATTACATGTCATCTGCCATGTAATGTTAAATAATTTGGTGTGGCTTACATTTCAATAAATTTAACAGCCATTTTAACCGTAGATTTGATTTGAAAGTTGAGGGTTTGAATTTTAAACTTTTAAATATGAGGGAGTTTATGTACAGCAGAGTTAAAGTTGAGGGGGTTGGTTGTAAAGGCGAGAATCGAGCCGGCCTAGCCTACAGGGCCGGCCCGTGAAGGGCCAAGGCCTAACAAGGCCGGCCCTCTAAGGCTCGGGGTTAGAAAAACATCTGTTTTCAAAGCCCGCCGAGAGCATTAGGGTCAAGGTCTGCCCTCCGTGGTCCAGAAGTTACTATTCCAAATTTTAACTATTTTTCCTTCGTTTTTAATTTCAAAGAAATATAATTAGTAAATTACAACAATTAAAGTTCTAATTAATCAAATAAATGTTGTTAACATTAAAATCAAAACAACACGAATCATCCATCAAATAAGCACAGTCACTAATTCATAATTAAAAGCAAACCATGTTCACAAATAAGTCATATAAAACATAAGAAGTATATTCAACGACATTTGATTGTGCTTCGCTTTGAGTAGGCTCTAGTTCATGGGTAAAAATGTCATGAATTTCTTCTCCTATCATGAATACATCCATAATCTTTATCGCAACAAATAATAAACAAAATCATAAAATTAGAGTATATTTATTATGTATTTGTAATTAAATTGATAAATAACTTTATAACAAATACAATATATATATATATATATATATATATATATAAATATATATATATATATATATATATATATATATATATATATATGAAAATTAGTAAATTACCATCATATGTGAATTCATGCATCCAAAAAAAAATAATAATAAATTAAAAGGGCTTACGGGACTGACTGAGGCCCTCCGTAGTCAGCCCTTTTAAGCTGAGGCCCTATGGGGTGGCCCTCGGGGTTTATTTCATTAAATTTCTCTAATTTTCAAGCCTGGCCCTTGAAGAGCGGGGCTTAAAAGGGCCGGCTTTGATGGGTTCGACCCGTTTTCCGACTCTAGTTGGTTGTATGCAATTGAGCCTTTTTTTTGTATATATATTAGTAGACACACATAAAGTTAAATTATCTGCATCGAAGAACCTAGAGCTTATTTACGGCATATTTGTGCCTTTTGTGGGACTTAAATTAGAATCCTTCCACGAGACATTAGCGTAATTTTCATGAGGCCGGGTGCATTTGCTCTTAACAATTAGAGCCGGAAAATCAGGTCGAGCCCATCGGTGGCTGTTTAAGCCCTAGTCCTTCAAGGATTGGGCTTATAAATTGGAGCTTCTAAGTGAAGTTGGCTTTGTAGAGCTAGCCCTATAGGTAGAGGCCGAAAAGGGCCAACCTACGGGGCCAAAGGCGGCCCATTAAGCCCTTTAAATATTTTTGTTTTGTTTCGTTAACTTAACTTGACTATTTAATTTACTAATTTATGTCTTTTGTATTTGTTATAGAATTATTTATCTATTTAATTACAAATACATAATAACTATACTTTAATTTTATGATTTGGTTTAATATTTGTTACAGATAAAGGTTATTCATGATGTGAAAGAAGATATTCTTGATATTTTTACCTATGAAGTAGAGTCTACTAATCAAAGTGAAGCACAACCAAATGTCTTTGAAATTGATGATAGTGGTGAAGAAGATTAAAATGATAATCATCATATTCATGTTGTTTAGTGATAAGCTTCTTATGTTTTCTGTGAGTTACTTGAAGACAATAGTTTACTCTTATTTATGAATTAGTGACTGTGTTTGTTTATTGCATTAAGTTTGTTGTGTAGGCATTAATATTAAAAACATTTATTTGATAAATTAGAACTGTTGTATTTTATTAATTATATTTCTTTGGAAAAATGCAGGAAAAATAATTTTAATTTATAAAAATGTCTTACGGCTTTGTAGGGTTGGCCCTAGCCTTCATGCTCTTGGGTGGGCTTTGAGAAGCAGACATTTTTCTTACCTCAAGCCTAAAAGGACCGGCCTTTTAGGCTTTGGCCCTTCAAAGGTGGCCTTGATTCCCGGCTCTATTGACAATAACATAGCTCCATGAGTGGCGGGGACGGACCTTGGAAAAAATATTTGGGGGGGCCAAATGTATACTCATTAACTAATTTTTAAGAAAAAAATATTTGGGGGGCCAAATGTATAAATTTTTGAGCCAAATGTATAAATATTTGGGCCAAATGCATAAAAATCCAATTTGCATGAAGTATTTGGGACCAAAAAAATTTGCGGGGCTATTGCCCCCATTGTACCAACAAAGGCCCGTCATTGTGAGTGGGTGTAATTGTCCATTTACAAATATTTGATAGAATTACTGTATGGTCCAAAAAATGTACTTACCAAAAAATCTCATAAATTCGAATAGCATGTTCCGATGCTACTTAATTAAAGATAATTTTCTGATGGCCATATCCCAAGCTAATTTCAAGCCATGCAATTGCGCCCATTCTTTAGCTTCAAAAGGGCTGCATTGGCCTAAAAGATCCTAGCTCTTTTTTTTTTTTGCTAAAAGGGATGGCTAGAAGCCTACATTACAAATAAAAATTACACATAAGGGGAATTTAATTCCAAACACTCACAATCCAACCAACCTCTAAGGTTAGGAGGGCACTCATCCAAAATAGTATAATCGAAATGCCTATCTTCACTAAAGCATCAACAATACAATTACAATCTCGAGGAATAACTCTAACACCAACTTGCCAATTTAATGTTAACAATTCCCTATCTTTCAAAACTAAGTTGCTACGGAAATAGAAGCATGATCTAAAATCAAATTGATTACATTGTGCGCATCGATTCTAAAATAATTTTCTTAAAACCCAAATCTCAAGCCAACCGTAATCCTTCAATGACCGCCCATTCTTCAACAGTATTAGATTGGCAATCACCGATTTTCTGGTAAATCCCACAATCCAATTGCCTAAGGAATCTCGAACCGCCCCACATCCTCGCCTTCCAAGATTGCAAAGCTTTAGCTCCATCGACATTCAATTTAAACCAACCATATGGCGGTTTCTCCCACCCTACCATCGGTCACTAGCTCGATGGGCCTTACAACTCGAGCCATCGGCAAAACAAGCACACTTGGTCCAGTCGAGGAAATAATCGACCCAGTTTACTGGGTAAAACACTTTTGCTCGGACAACTAACTTGGGCTAATGCCAATGGTGCTCTAGTCGGTGCTCCCATCCAAGTCCCTCCTTCCGACGAGGAAGATGACCTACTCTGCGAAGCTCTAAGAAATTCAAGAATAACAACATCATGAGCAATGAGGAAGAATGGCCAAAGCTTGGAATGGCTAAGCGGTCGCGATGGGCCAAATAGACAATCCTTTACGGAAAAGCTCCGAGGCATTAACAAAGATGAAAATATGGGTGTTGGCTCGGTCGATGCAAGTGATTTATCGGATGATCTTGTGTTGAAGAATGATTCGAGAAAGATGAGGATGGTCCGCCTCGTGTGATTAGCGAGAATCCAGATCGGAACTTCCCAATGTTTTCCTTCTCAAGTAAGATGAAGAGAGGTTGTTCAAAGCCCTGGAACAGAGAAGTAATAATGAAACTTCTCGGTAGAAGCATAGGGTATAAATTACTCCTTTCAATCCTTCGGTCTCTATGGGCAAAAGATGGAGTCATTAACCTCATTAACATTGGCAATGGGTACTTCATTGTTAAACTTACAAACATGGAGGACTATTCTAATTCTTTTATTGGGGGTCCTTGGATGATCTTCAATCACTATTTGATGGTTAGGCCATGGGAACCTCGGTTTCAACCTCAACGAGCTTCCACCAATAAAGTGGTCGTTTGGGTTAGAATGCCAAATTTTTTTCGGAATATTATGATCGTGAGGCCTTAACCTAGATCGGGAATTGTATTGGAGACACCGTTAAAATTGATATGAAAACCTCACGGGCATATAAGAGGCCATTATGCAAGGATTTGTGTCTTGGTGGATTTAGGGAAACAACTTATGTCGAGGTTTACGTTAGATAGAGAGGACTACTATCTAGAGTATGAAGGTCTCGCATAGCCTCTGCACTCATTGTGAGATATTTGGTCACAATTCGAGACATGTCCTGGTCGTAACCAGTTCTCAAAAAATAGAGTCTATTCCGCAAAAACGGGGATAACTAGGCTGAACAAAACATCCAAGAGAAAGGTGAAATGCCAATGAGGGTGTCTAATAGTGATGTTTGGAAGGTGGTTCATAAGCCACGCCGACGAAGCACGATAGGAAAGAGAAGCGGTAGATGGTCTCTAACACACCCCTGGTGGTTCTCGTTTTGAAATATTAGTCGAGGATGTACAAAAAGATGTTGGTGCAAATCCGGAAGTGGCCATGCAGGTTGTGCAAGATGGTGGGGATGTTGGTGTTGGTGGGCTATTGCAGCACGGTGGTACGAATAAAGTACATAAAGAGAGAAAAAGCGGCGAGAAAAAGCAAGGCAAAAGTCGAGTGCGGCCGAGGAGGATAAAGGTCGTGGATACGGCAAGATCTGCGCTTCAAAAAGATAAACATACAAGAGACATGATAGCCGGGAGTCTAACGGAAAGGAGATTTTGAGGCTAACCTCTTCGAATTCGAAAGATGAGGTTACGCCTATGGAGGACTCACGTGCAATTATCTGTGTGGAGGGAAAGGGCGTTATTCAATTGGTGATCGAACCGCCTGATATGGACCTCTCCTTTACCGAGCCCATAGATCCAAGTGAAAGGTGTCCAGTTTGGGCCCATCAGAAAATTTTGGGCCAATCCGAATGAGGTTGGGCCTAGCATCGAAATGGAGGATGATGAATTAGTAGAGGAGTCCATGAGATCCATGGTCCCAAAACCTAGGTGCAACCATCCTCTTAACTCGATTTATTGTTATTAATTAAAGCCCAATGCAAAAGTGAGACCCAATTGCTTAGGTTGAAGAAATTGGGCTTCGATGGATTCGTCGGTGTGCCAAGTTGCTGAAGGTCCGGGGCCTTGTGGCTATGTGTAAATCTCATCGGATCGGTGTTACGGTGCTCAAGTGTGATCGCCAATATCTTCATTTCTGTGTTGCGAACTAGTGAGCCCTCTTTCCTTCTTACGGTGATATACTCTCTTCTACCTCCGAATCTCAAACAAATTCTTTGGCAAGAGTTGCAAAATCTCTCGGGCTCTATTTTGGATCCCTAGGCAATTTTAGGGGACTTCAATGATATATCCTCCTTCCGAGAGGATCGAGGTTCATATCCTTATCTTTCAAAAATGAATATTTTCCGAACCGCATTAATGCTTGCCGATATCCGACTTGGGCCACTCTAACCCCAAATTTACGGTGTGGTCCGAAATCAATGGGTATGACAAGATTGTTTGAATGTCTTGACAAAACTTTGGCTAATTCGGCATTTCTGCCTCGCATTCAATAACTTGTCATCTACAAGTGCTAGCTCGGCTGAAATTTTCGATCACAACCCAATCGGTTTATGTTTCAAGGAACAAAGCGATTCTCGAATGACTAGTCACTCCTTCTGTTTTGAGGCCATGTGGTTGCAAAGCATGAGAATTACAAATCTTTTCTTGCAAAAAAAAAGGGAATCAATGAATAATTTTAATTTGTCACTTGCACAATTTCAGGAATCATTGGCATCCGGAATAAAGAAGTCTTTGGGATGGTGGAAAATAGGATGCGCAGGATTTTGGCCGACTTGAAGGTATCCGTATTTCAAGGTAAGACAAACTCGAGTTTGTATATGTATACTCAAGTTTGTATTACTCAGAGAGCTTCCAAGGAATTGTGAACTTAACCAAACTCGAGTTTGGTTTTGGTAAACTCGAGTTTGTGCTTGGTGAGAGTCTTAATGCTTTTTCAACTAAAGCAAACTTGAGTTTAATGTGCCAAACTCAAGTTTGCACTTGGCCAAGAGATTTCAAGGTGCTTTTCTTAATTGTTTTATTCAAGAGGAAGTTTATGTTGAACAACCTCTTGGTTTTCAAAGTGATCATCACCCGGATCATGTTTATCGTCTCAAGAAAGCCCTTTATGACCTTAAGCAAGCTCCTAGAGCTTGGTATGAGAGATTAAGAAAATTCCTTCTTAATCAAGGGTTTGTTAGAGGAAAAGTATATACAACTCTCTTCATAAAGAGTAAAAAACTTGATGAAATTTTAATTGTTCAAATTTATGTTGATGATATTATATTTGGTGCTTCTAATGATGTTTTGTGTGAAGAGTTTGCTACGAATATGCAGGGAGAGTTTGAAATGTCAATGATGAGAGAATTGAATTACTTCCTTGGCCTGCAAATCAAGCAAAAGAAGAATGGAATCTTCATATCTCAAACCAAGTACCTCAATGATCTGCGAAGAAGTCTATCAAGAAGTTTGGATGGACGAATGCAATGGAGCCGATACTCCAATAGACATCCAATTCAGTGTAGGGATGTGTGCAAGGTTTCAATTTGCTCCCAAGGAGTCTCATGCTAAGAATGTGAAGAGGATCTTTAGATACCTTGTTGACACAAAAACCCTTGGATTGTGGTTTCCCAAAGGTTAACCTGAGCATTTGGTGGCTTATTGATTCAAATCATGCTTGTGCACAAGACAGATAAAAAGAGCACGGTGGCCAATGTCAATTCCTTGGTGGCTTACTTGTCTCCTAGTTCAGAAGAAGCAAACAACCGTCTCTGTGTCATCGAACGAAGCCGAGTATATTGCTACATCTAGTTGTTGTGCTCAAGTCTTATGGCTCAAGCAAAAACTATCGACTTGGGAATCAACCCGAAGGAGATTCCAATATTGTGTGACAACACAAGCACAATAAGCTTGGCAAAGAATCCAATTCAACATACTCAGACTAAGCATATTGATGTGAGACATCACTTCATAAGGGATCATGTTCAGAAGAAGGATGTCAAAGTCATGTTCATTCCAACTCATCTTCAACTTACTGACATCTTCACCAAACCATTGGCCAAAGAACAATTCAATTTCATTAGAAGAGAATTGGGAATCATAGATCCCAATGAGTTGTAAGTATCTCTATCTAATGTTAGTTGTGTTTTGATGAGTAATACATACTAACATAAGCATCAGAGTGTTTAGTAGTGGCTTATGCGGGATGCTTGAATTATTGATGATTCTTTGTCAAGAGGAGAAAACTTGAGTTTTGATGCTAAACTCGAGTTTGTCGGGTGCGAAATCATTTCGGTTTTGAAGATGGACAAAACTCGAGTCATTAAGTGAGTAACTCAAGTTTCCATCAAACAGAGCAACATACCTGATGAAGAAAGATGCAAAATCGAGTTGGTAAGTAAAAACTCGAGTTTTGTCGTGGAAGTTCAAGGGTTCACTTATATACCCTTGAAGTCCAAGTAAACTTTTGGCGCGCTTTATATATGAATAGGTCTTGTCTATTCGTCTCCGCACTCTTCAAAACTCAAGTTTGCCCTAGACTTCTAAGCCTCCTAAGCGAAGAGAACCAGGGTTACATTTGAGTCCCAAGGAACATATAAGCTTGCTTAAGTCCCGAGGATCTTGAATTCGGGTTACGCATCTAGTTTTGGTACCCTGCGGCCCTAGTTTCAGCACTCCCAAGCAAGACCCTTCTCCATGTACCTCACCTTCATTCACTTTCACCACACCCATTGTCTCCACCCCTACCACGAGAGATCTTACCTTCATCATGCTCTCCAACCACTGAGTTAATTCCTCCCTCTCACACCTCCACAGTCAAGCTTGATTCCCCTCCTCCTACTCCTCCTGGTAGATCCCATTTTGATGACCTTTTCTACTGCTCTGCTCCCTCCCATTTTGGTGATGACAAAAGGGAGAGAAACTAGAGCAATGAAGAGTTTGGAGTTATGTGTTTATGTATTTTGGACACATCGGTTGTATTTCTCTTAAGCGATATGAATGTACTTATTGCTTAACTAATATGGACTCACTTGCTTCGCTATGATTTAACTCTTAGATATTGTGAAAATGCCAAGTAGTTGGTTTTGTGCAATTGCCTAACCGAAATCAATTGCTTAACTCTTTCAATCCATTCTGTGCATTTCAATCCATTTTTGCAAATCATTTCAACATGCCAAATTCTATCAAACTCTTGGAAATTTTGGCTTACAAGTGTTGTCATCATCAAAAGGGGAGAATGTTACTTCTCTATGTGTTTTGATGATAATCGACAATTGTAAACTATAATGGAAGTTTGTCTTTGAAGTTGATAAACTTATTGTCAAAGGCAAACTTGAGTTTGTGTTTGCAAACTCAAGTTTTGTCGAGACAGAGAGTTGCTTTAGTTTTTACAAACTTAGGAAAACTCAAGTTAATTCTTGGTAAACTCGAGTTTGAGTCATACAAAGAACAATCAAAGTTTTTCAAGGTAAAACAAACTCGAGTTTGTATATGTAAACTCCAGTTTGTATTACTCGGAGAGCTTCAAGGAATTGTGAACTTAACCAAACTTGAGTTTGGTTTTGGTAAACTTCGAGTTTGTGCTTGGCCGAGAGTCTTAATGCTTTTCAACTAAAGCAAACTCGAGTTTGATGTGCCAAACTCAAATTTGCACTTGGCCAAGAGATTTCAAAGTTTTCCCATGTTTTGGGAAAACTCGAGTTTAGTCTTGTAAACTCGAGTTTACTCTTGACGAGAGAGTTTTCATAGTTTCTAACTTTGGCAAACTCGAGTTTGAACTTACAAACCTAAGTTTGCTCTTGGTAGAGAGTTTTAAGATTTTTCATCTTTCAAGGAAACACTAGTTTAAGTGAGCAAACTCGACTTTGTGCAAGCAGAGAGTTCCCAACAAATTCGTGATTTTGGAAACTCTAGTTTAGTTTTGGAAACTCGAGTTTAGAGCTTTGAGGACTTAAACTTATTTTCATTTCAAAGTCTCAAACTCGAGTTTGTCATTTATTAACTCGAGTTTGCTCTCTTACTCAAAATGCTTTTCAATGCTCAAATTGCGACATTCTTCTCTGGATGGAGGAAACTCGAGTTTGAGTTTCTAAACTCGAGTTTGGTTCCTGAAGAAGAGTTGCAAACTCCAGTTTGCTTAAACAAACTCGAGTTTGCATCGTTAAGTTTGAAAATCAAATTGCACGATTCTGTGAAATCTTCATATTTGATCTAGATACTTCTTATCATCACTCATTACTATTCCTAACTATGTTAGTGTGTTTCAAATGATTTAAAGAGTATTAAATGAAGATTTAGCTTAAAGCAAAAAGTGACGTCGACATTAAATGTAAAGACCAGAAGACTTGCATTCTTTTGGATAATCATTCTCTACACGTTGCTAAGGGTTTAATGGTTTCTTTCCTTATCAAGAAGTTGCTCTTCCTTTCAAGGGAAGTCAAGCATAAATTTATGTGCACTTGGATTAACATTAATCAAGAGAGAGACTGGACCAAGCTTCAACCTAATCACTTCATCAATGTCTCCAATGGTTACATTGAAGAATCCAACGATCATTTAATGCTCTCTTCATATATAAGGAGTTGCATTCAAGTCTCTATAACAATCAATCTACGAAAACAAATATCATTCAAGTTTCCAACTACTTTTTCGGTTTTCAAGCGTAAAGTATCTTTGATACATTTGTACCTCGGTGATTATTATTATCCACTCTTAGAGAGAGTTTCATTTGTTGTAAGAATCTCAAGTCAAGGGAACTTGGAGATTGGGAATATTAGATTACAACTTGTAAGGGGTAGTGTATCCTAATGAGAGGATAACTTTCGAGTGCGAGTGTGTAATCGATCTTGTGAGTTAGTGAAAATCCCAGAGTGTGTGGGGATGGACATAGGTCAAGGATTTAGACTGAACCAGTATAAATTTCCTTGTGTCAAGCTCCTTCTTACTCTCCTCGTCGCTTTGTTTTAACTCTATAAAGCAGTATTTGAAAAAGTTTTAAAATCCCCAATTCACCCCCTCTTGGTGATTTGCTCCATTTACACTTGCTTCCAAAGATAGACCGAAATCTCCCACTTACTTTTACGGATGACCTCTTGTTCTTTGGTGTGGCCTCTAAAGCACAAACTAGTTGTATGCTTGATTGTCTTGAAAATTTTTCAAATGCTTACGGAGCAAGAGTTAATAGGGTGAAATCTTCGGTTTTTCTCCTCTAATGTTTCGGTTTTAACCAAACAGAGAATTAAGTCCATGACCCGGATGAAGGTTTCTTGTGATATTGGGAAATATCTAGGTTTCCTGGTTGCCGTAATAGGAAAACTAAGGAAGAGTTTTATTGCATTATAGAAATAGTTCGATCTAAACTATCCATTTGAAAGCTAATTCCCTTTCCCGGCCGGAAGGATTACTTTGGCCAAATCGGTCTCGAGCACCATCCCATTATTCCCAATGCAAGTGGCTAGTATCCCAAAGAGTATTTCTTGTAAAGTTGAGAGTATTCAGAGAAATTTTATTTGGGGTCACGATGATTCTACTAAGCGTTATCATCCTACTGTGTGAGAGCAAATTATTAGACCAAAACAACTTGGTGGTCTTGGATTTTGAAGGCTTGAGTCGGTAAATCGTGCGTTTAGTGCCAAACTAGCATGGAATTTAATTATGGGAGCTAAAGGCTTATGGGCTGACATCTTTTCGCATAGGTATATGTTAAGGGAGGAGAGTTATCTTTTGTCTTATAACCCGGGGGACTCTAAAGTGTGGAGGTTTATATGTTCTCATCAAGATATAATCAACTCGGGGACTAAGTGGCAAGTTCGGGATGGCGGTCAATTAGCTTCTTGGTGATTGTTGGTTATTGGATAACGACCTCCTAAAGGACCATTGTCGAGAGGAGTTATCGGATTACGAATGCACTTCCTCGATAATAGCTTGGGTTGTTAACGTGTCTTGGGATATTGACCAATTGTCTACCTTCTTGCCCGCTTGATATTATTAGTAGACTTTTGGCTCACTTACCCTTTAGTCCTAGAGCATGTCGGGATCTATTGGCTTGGGGGCATCTAATGATGGGCTCTTTTCAATTAGGAGCACATATTTCGTAATCGAAAAACATCCCCAGGATTTGAATTTACATGGATTGAAGGAAATCTAGTCATGGCAAGGGGTGGAAAGGATAAAAGTGTTTATGTGGAGGGTGTTTTTGATCGACTACCAACAAACATGTGGCGAAGCTCGTGGGGCTCTTCTTCGAACCTATGTGAGTACTACTGTCTTGAACACGAAACCTCATTGCATGTGTTATGAGATTGCGGTATGCACATCGATGTGGTCCAAACTTATCGGGCCTAGTAGTTGATCTGCCTTCTTTCTTGCTAACCGAGAGACCGACCGGTGAGGAACCTCCAAGGTAAGTGGGGTTGTGGAGGAAGTTCACCTTTGGAGCATCATTTTCGAGTTGCAATGCGGAAATTGTGGGGATGGAGAAATTCTTCTCTATTTGAAAACAATTTTGTAAAGCCCTCTAATCCGCATACCTCGGTTCTTCGTTCTTGGAGACACTTTATGCTAGGGGCTGATGCGCTTAGGGAGGCTCCATATCGAAGGCTTCTCGATTTTGAGGTTAGAAGAATATGGTAGAAGCCTTTGGGTGATTGGATCAAATTGAACGTTGATGGTGCTTTGATGTTAAGATCTTCCAAGGCCGGATGTGGAGGCCTTCTAAGAGATAGCAGAGGCACTGGTTATGTGGTTTCATGAAGGACATAGGTACATGTGATGCTTATTCTGCTGAGGAATGGGCGGTATATGAAGGCTTAATCTTAGCGTTGGACCTTGGCTTTCGGAAACTTCTCTTAGAATCGGACGCCTTAGATCTCATCTCAAGGCATCAAACGCATGCTCCCTCTCGGTAGCCTTCTCTTGATGCAAATACATTAGTTGCTTCGAAAGGATTAGCAGGTCTTTTCCATCATATTCCTCGAGAGGCAAATCGAGTTGCTAATGCGCTAGCTAAACATGGCATTAATAGCTCTTTAATTTTTGATAATTGTCCTTTATTTTTAAGGTCATGGGTTAGTCGGGAAAGTCGGGATTTTCTCCCGGCTGCTTAATTTCTACTTTATGTAATTTTTGGCTTTTTAGCCATCCCTTTTGTAAAAAAACAAACTAACTTAGGTGATGTCCACTTCAATTTTGGGCCTTTCGGTATACTTTTGGGCTATAAAACATGAAATGTCCTCGGCCACATATTCAATGGTGAGTAGGCGATGACTCTCGTTCTCTCTTCGAAAGCCGCCGCTCAAGCCCCCTCCCGGTGAGGAGGACGACCTCTGCATCGAAGTTCCAAGAAGATAAAGAATTCTAGGTCCGAGGCGAAGAATGGCCTTTCTTGGGTGGTGGACTTTGTTCCTCGGTCGTCCATGACGTATCCTTCGCTGCAAAACTCAAAGGCTTTGGTGGCTCGCTTCACCGGTCGATGTTCCAATTAAGGAGGACGACATCTCGACGACTCCATGTCGGATTTCGACGAGCGAACCCCCTGCAAGATTATTGAGGACCCTAAACGAAATTTTCCAACCTTCATTTTTTCGGAAAGATGAGGAAGGAACTCTGTAAGCCTTGGCGCAACGCTCGATCGTAAAACTCTTAGGTAAAAGCATTGGTTACAAACTTCTCTTATCTATCCTCCGAAACTTTGGGCAAAACGTGGAGTGATTAGCACGATCAACATTGGAAATGGATTCTTTGTGGTCAAGCTATACAATAAGGAAGATTATTCTCATGCTTTGTGGTGGTCCTTGGTTAATCTTGATCATTATCTAATCGTTCGTCCACAGGAACCTCGGTTCCACCCAAAGAGAGCTACCTTAAATAAAGTCGCGGTTTGGGTTCGGGTGCCGAATGTCTCTCTCGAATATTACGGTAAAACGCTCTCACTAAGATAGGGGACCGCATAGGAGAGACTTTGAAGATTGACATCAACACATCCTCCACCTCGAGGTCACTTTGCCGAATATGTGTACTTGTCGACTGAGAAAGCAACTTATGGCGAGCTTCACGATGGATGGCGAGGACTTTATCTTGCAATACGAAGGCCTCACGGTTTGTGTACCAAGCTTGTGGAGTTTATGGGCACATTGTTGCATATTGTAAAACAGGGGACGGGTGTGTTAAATCGGCGAACAACTCGGACGCAACACATACATTGCTAATGCGGGAGTGCAATCGTGAATGATGCAGGGGAGCGCCAGAATCGATGATGCACCATTCCATCGAACAAGATACTTGGACGGTCATCCAAAAGCCTCGGAGATCAAAAAAGGTTCTAAAGATAGACCTCCGGCTTCCTCCATTTCTCGGTCTAGCGGCTCGAGATTCGTTGCTCTGGCCGTCGCCTCAGATAAGGCTCCGATGAGCGGTGAAATTGTCGTTGAAGGTGCGAATGGGGGCCCACAAGTGTCGGCCCAACTTTTCTTGCTTCCTAGATAGTGGCCGACCCTTCGAGGACCCTAAGAGCACTACCACTGTGCGTCGCATAAAGAATAAGAAAAGCACCCCTTTAAAAAAATCCACAAAAGGCAAACCGATTTCGAGAGATAGTGATGGGGAGGCGCCGGAGCACAACCAATAGAGGATGGAAAAACGCACTAGAGAGATGGCCCCCATGATACAAAAATGTGTATGCAGGTTTGTCCCCCTTGCGTTGATACAATGGCGTTAGTTCCCTTCGGCACCCATAACTCGAGTCACACCCCCAGCGTGACCGTTAGTTCAAACCCTCAGAGTGCGTGCATGTCCCTCTCGCCCATGACCACAGCGACCCTAGGCACGCATCCAACCTCCACGGGAAGTTTTGGGCTGTAAGGAGGACTTTGATAGTGACATGGTGAAGAGTCTCGGTTCGAGCACCACAGTCATCTAAAGCCCATCGTATAGAGCTGATTGAGTGGGCCCTCTTTCTTTTTAGCCATAATAAATTGATTCTGTCCTCTTTTGGAATTGTAGAGGAGCTGCGGCAAGGTCTTCTCAACCACCTACGCCTTGTTTGTACTCGTTCTCGGCCTTCCTCATCATCAAGTGAAACAAAATGTGACAAGGAAGACCGTCTTCTATCTCTCTCTCCTCGGGATTTGATGGCTTCTTCTTTGTGCCTAGCGTGGGTCGCTCGGTGGCCTTGTTGCGGTATGGAAATCTGATCGGATTGGCATCTGTTTGCGATCGGACGAGACAATTCCTTCATCTCCATTGTTCAATTCCAGTCTGTCTCCTTTCCTCTTGGTGGTATTTATGCTATTCCTTATTCTAACTTGAAACAGGTTCTCGGAACGAACTAAAGAAATTATCGACTCTACTTTGGATCCACAGGTTATCATCGGAGATTTCAATGATATCTCTTCATCTTTAGAGAGAGCCGGTGGCTCTGGTTCTCTGTCTCCAAAATTAAATTGTTCAATGGCCGTATCTCTAAATGCAATCTTACGGATTTGAGCTTCGTCGGCCCAAAATTCACTGGAGAGGCCTCGTTTGTCGAATGGTACCAGATTGTATGAGCGCCTTGATAGAGCCTTTTCGAACGAAGCTTTCTTGTTGTCGTTCTCAAGCTCCTCGGTTCAAGTTCTCCCAAGAACCGGGTTCTCAAACCACAATCCCTTATGTCGCATCTTGGAATCATCTCGATGTGAGGCCTCGTTCTCGCCCTTTCCGTTTTGAGGCCATGTGGATTTGTCATGAGCAGTTTCGTCGGTTTTTATCGATTCTGGTCCAACGAGTCGATATTAATCTCTCGCTCTCTAAATTCCGGGAAGCGGTGGGCTTTTGGAACAAAGACGTCTTCGGTATGGTTGAATCACAAAACGTATACTTATGGCAAGGTTAAGAGGCATCCAGGCCTCTAGCGCTTACCCACATTCAGAATTCCTTTGCAACCTTGAAGTCCAGCTTAATGATGACCTTGAATGTATCTTAAAACTTGAGGAAATCAAGTGGTTTCAAAAATCACGTTCTGAATGGCTTACGAAGGGAGACAGGAATACTCGTTATTACCACCTTCGAGCAAAAATGAGGAAACGTCGTAATACTATTATCGCTCTTAAGGATGACAATGGCAACTGGGTTGAGGATGCTGAGCTTTTAAAAGATCTTGTTCTCAACTACTACAAATCTCTCTACTCCACGCCTTCTCGAGGCTTCCCATTTGCTTCCTTCCGGTTCGGGTTCCCTTCTCTACGACATTAGGTTACGGCGGACCTCTCTTCTCCGCCTTGGATGAGGAAATTAAGGTTGCCATGTTCTCTATGGGCAATTATAAAGCCCACAGGTAGATGGCTTTCCTATCTTCTACAAGTCGAATTGGAACATTGTTGGGGCGAGATCTTTGCTTTTGTTAAGAATGTTTTCTGCAATCCTCTTCTAGTGGCCGCCTCTAACAAGACCACGATCGCCCTTATCCCCAATAAGGAAAACGTAAGTCAGGTGTCCCACTTCCGACCAATCTCTCTTTGCACGGTTCACTACAAATGTTTATCTAAAGTTATCGCCCTTCGGCGAAAGGTATCATGGACAACCTTATTTCCCCATTCCAAGCCGGTTTCATCGAGGGTCGGCATATTCAAGACAATATCATAGTTGGCCAGGAACTCCTTCACACGATGAACAAGAATAGGAGTAAAGGGACTTATGTCAATTAAGATTGACTTGGAAAAAGCTTTTGTGAGAATCCGTTGGGACTTCCTCACTCAAGTCCTCCTGGATGTGGGTCTTGAACCTGGATTTGTGAACTTAATTATCTCTTGTGTCACTTACATTTCATACGGTGTTCTCTCGGAATGGATCTTCCATTTGAATTCTTCTCCCTAGCCGCGGTCTCCGCCAAGGGGATCCTATTTCTCCCTTCCTCTTTATCCTTTGTAGGATTAGACAAAGGATTAAGGCTAAAACTGGAATGCAGATATCAAACGAGATTGGTAAATATCTTGGCTTCCCTCTCACCAGGAATAGGAAGCCTAAGGAAACGTTTCAGTATGTTGTTGACCGTGTCCAATCAAAGCTGGCTGCTTGGAAGGCTTCATCTCTTTCAACGGCGGGTAGAATCACCCTTGCTAAGTTTATCTTGAGTACTATTCCTCTATACCCTATGCAAGTTGCCAGTTTGCCTGCAGGTATCTGTCAAGAAGTGGAACGTTTGCAGAGGAATTTTATATGGGGCCACACCGGCTCTGCTTATGGCTATCACCCGGTCGGTTGGGACCAACTTTCTGCCTAAGGATTTTGGTGGACTAGGGTTCCACAAACTTTCCTCAGTTAAGCGTGCTTGCGGCGCTAAACTTGCTTGGAACTTAATCCTTGGGGCCAAGGGTCTACGGGTCGACATTCTCCATCATAAGTATTTATTGCGTGAAGGCGAGTCCCTCCTCACTCATCTGCCGGTGACTCTAATCTTTGGAGATTTATCTCGCTCCCAGCGTGATATAGTTGATTTGGGTACCAAATGGCGGATTAGAAATGGTCGTATGATCGGCTTCTTTAATGACCACGGCTTATTGAGGGTGAAAGCTGAAGATTTGTGCCACGCTGCGGTTGTCACCTGTAGAAGAACGTTCTCTTGTGGGCGGCCCAGGTGTGTAATAACTCATGGGACCTTCATAAGCCGATTCACACTATTTCTCCTTCTACGCCGAATAGGCTTCTTTGCTTGCCTTCCTCCTCGACCGAGATGCAGGGGAGGACTTTATGTTCTAGGCGGTAACTTCGATGGCTCTTTCTCCATTAAGAGCGCTTACTCCCTAATTGAACCCCCTCCACATCATTTATTTTCTAAGACTTTCAAGTTAATTTGGAGATGGGGAGGTGCTGAGAGAATTAAAATCCTTCTATGGAAGGCTTTCCTAAATAAGCTTCCTACTAACAAATGGAGGAGCTCCTGGTCTCACCATTCACCCCTATGCGGTTTCTGTAATTCTTGCCCAGAAGACATCCTCCACATTTTTCGAGACTGCACTTATGCAAGGCAGATATGGTCTGGCCTCATCTCCCCTAGATATGCCCATTCCTTTTTCAGTGGGGCTTCGATTGGTTATCCTTTAATTTGAAAGGTAATCTTGATACTGTCTATGGTCCTCGCGCATCTATTTTTGGCGTCACCATTTGGAAATTATGGGATTGGAGAAACTGAAGAATGGGCTATCCTTGAAGGCTTAAATTTGGCTTGGGACTTGGGTTATAAAAAAATCATTATTGAATCTGATGATAGTACCCTGATCTTAAACCTCCTTGATTTGTCTTATAGAAATGGCAGTTTATTGTACCCAGAGATATGTTGATCTCTCGGAATTGGGATGTCACCTGCATCACATCCCTAGAGATGTTAATCGCTTTGTTTGCTGCTCTCGCCAAACCTCAAGATCTGCCCTTATGGACACTTGCCCTCCTCCGTCACGCAAGGTGGGTTTATTTAAATTCCTTGGGATTAGATCCCTCTATTATGTAATCTCTTTGGTGTAACTCGGGCTTCTTAGCCTCTTTCTTATCAAAAAAAAAAAAAATGGTGAGCAGGCCGGTGAAGCCCAAACTTTGAGGCGCCCACCCACACTTTCTATCTCACTCACACTAATGTTGTCAAGTCTGTCTGCTTATTATCCAAAAAAAAGTCTATCTGCTTATGTACCCAAAAAAATAAATAAATAATGTTGTAAAGCTGAGACATTACCAACGACAATAATGTTAGAAAACTTAGAGCGCGTGAGTTCCTTATTGAATTAATTACTTCCAGTAGGAAAATTTTTGTGCCAGAAAAAAAAAAATCTAAAGAGGGTAGATGATAAGTTTTATTTAAATACAAAAATATTTTTATTTAAAAAATTAATAATACATTTCGTTAGTAGTAATAAATAGTAAGAACTTTTTTTTTTTGCTCAGATAAATAGTAAGAACTTGGAAAGCACAAAATCGAGGTGCTTCCAATATCAATAATTTCTATCAGATGTGAGATTTTTAAATGCGATTTTTAAAATTTATCCAAAAAGACACAAATGCCCTTATTTATATATAGGTTAAAGACGAAAAATACCAACGAACTATTGGGACAGGACCACCCAGCACAACAAACTATTTTTTGGACCAAAAATACCAACAAACATTTTAAAGAGGAGCGCTCAGCACAACGCCATTAACACCGTTAACAAAAAGTTAACCTCTGTTATCTAATGTGCAGATTGGCCAACGAAGTCTTATTCCAAGAGCGCCCAGCACAAAATTCTAAATTTTACTAAATTAAATAATTTTTTCTCAATTGTCATTATTCAAAACTACTTGTATAGATATCTATGGACAAAAATTATTCATTATTTAATTTTTTCAAAATTATAATTTTCTAAAATAAACAAAAGTTTTAATTAAAAATATAATTATATAATTTAAATAAAACTCAAGGTGTTTTATATTCTTTTCTTTCGATTTTGCCGTTAACTTAATATCATTATATTCAAGATAGATAATGTATCGTTGGGAATAAGTTATACGGCAATTGACACAATTGAGCTTTAAGAACTACTAACCTAAATTTCTTGCTATAATTTAAAGAGGAAACAAATTATACTTATAAATTTAGATTAATAAGACTTATATTTAGAAATAAAATAAAAATAAAAATCATGATAGAGTAAAAATACATACATAAATTTACTCTAATTTATTTGATTAATAAGTTCACTTTTACATATTTTACTCTAATTCTCTCATATCATTTATCATACATTCTTTTTCTCATAAAAATTATTATTTTATTTTAGAAGAAATTTATGTGAGTTTTATTATAAAAATAAATCATATAATTTTTTGTTTAACATATATAATAAATTATAAAACACCTTGAGTTTTATTTAAATCATATAATTATATTTTTAATTAAAATTTTTGTTTATTTTATTTATATATTTATATTTTAAGAAAATAACATCCCTCGCCGCGTGGTCAGGAACCACTAACAGCCTGCTGCCAGTGACTTAGCTTGCCAACGTCAGAGTTCCAACCGGAATAATTTGTTTTCCCAAGTGGTTAGAGTGGGATTTGATCCCCACCACTTGTTTGCTAAAAATATTGGTAGCTAAATTTCAATATATATAATGCAATAATAATAATAATAAGTTTACTCTTTATTTTTACTCAAGCTCTTTTCCAAGTTTTATTAAAGGCATTCCTCTCATTTTGATAGGCATTACCAATAACATTGTTTACCAAATAACAAATCCACACTTTTAGATCATTTATAAGTTTTGTAGTCATTTCTCATTAGTTATTACCAACTTTTGTTTTCCTAATTATAAAACCATACTTTCAAGTTATTTACAAATTTTATATGTGCATATTACTATTATTTCATTAGGTATAACCAACTTTTATTTACCAAATAACAAATCCACAATTTCAAAACGAAATTTCGTAACACCTAATGAAATGTTGATAATGCATGTACAAAACTTGTCAACGGTATAAATGTGGGGAAGGACTAGAAAAAACTTAAAAATGGCTTGAAAGCTTGGATGGGGTGACTAGTCTAGTTGTTTTCAATAGTTGACGCACATTAACAAGACTTTAATTAAAAATGACTTATCTAATTCTAAATCTAACAACTAGTGAAAGACTTTGATAATATTCTAAATGCAAGACTTCAATTTACTTTATTTTTCAAATTTATAAATTGTTCTCTGTATTATTATTCCTATTAGTTGCACTTATTAAAAGGTTTTTATCACTAGTTAGTTTTCAATGCAAATAGTTAAAGGGGTATTTTAGTAAAACAATACACATTTTTACAAATAATTAATTTAACTAATTCTTTTGGTCTCTACAAATTAATAATTTAGCCTATATATTTGAGAATTAGAAGTAATTACTCATTTCTTTCTCCACCACACAGAGAGGAAATAGAAACAATTAAATTAAATTAAACCACATATGATTACTACTTGATGGTGAAAGACAGAAGAGGTATGGGTAGATGTGAAAGTTCCAGACCCTCCCCATATATGGGTGTGGCTCCCATCCTCTTCCTTTCCCATCCACTTCCCATTTTCTTCTCAATCTCAGCCGTTAGATTGAAATCTAACTTTTTTCGCCTTCCCACGTTCATATACAGTAGGTCCTTCCCTTCAATGGCGGACCATCTATAAAGTTTACAGTAGGTATTAGCTATAAACTTTGTTTTATAATTAGGATTTAAGGGAGTGACTTATATTTAGGGGAGGAGGGAGCATCTTTTTATTGATATATGCAAAATTTAAAGATTATTGTTTTTATTAATATTATTTATTCTAAAGACTGAATAATGATAGATGCTTAGCCTTACAAGTTAGTCTTTTTTCAATTACCATTAGAAAAAACATATCAATAATTATAAGAATTGTGCATTTAGTTATTTTAAATTTTTATAAAATTTGAAGATCTGTCATACATTAATATAATTATATCTAATTTATTATTTAATCATCATTATAAAATTATTTAAACAAAAGAAACTAGTATATAACCAACAAGAGCCTCACCCCATAAGGAGGAAAATACAAATTTGAATCTTGGGAAGCACATTTGTTGGGAGAGGCAAAAACCCTTTACACCATAAGTCTGCAAAGGAAACCCTTAACCAAATCAAAAAAGAATGAAACTAGTGTGTGTGTGTAATGAAACCCTAAATAATCATCAATATGTATATCAATTTGGTGTTATACCATCCACATGCAGCAGATCCTAACTAATAGGATAAAGCTTGTTCTTGCTGCTATAATCTTTATTATGTATATCAATATTAAAAACTTTGGCCCCTCTGGTCCACCCTTGTCTAAAGGAGACGCGTGATTACGCATCCACAATCCACACACAACCATATGGCACCAACCACATACCATAACGTTTCCTATTAATAGAACTCTAGATTGGTTTTGCAATTCGTTCTTACATGTGTATACACACTCTTTATAGGGGGAGACCATTTTCCTATTATTTCCCCTTCTTCTATAAACACCAAACAATCACTACAAAAAAACGACAATTAGTAGCGGTTAAAATGACCTATTTGTAACGGTTTTTGACGTGACAAACGACATTTGTATATTGAGAATATGTAGATAATAAGGATTTATTGTGTTGTCCACCTCTGAGCAAAAAAATTATGTTGTGCATTAGATGATATTTGATTATATAAAGAAAGTTGATGATGATAGAAGGAATATTGAGGAAATATACTTAAAGTTCTGGATAAGGAAAAAAATAGTATCGTATTATAAGAAGTAAAAATAAAACATTGAAATCAAAGATTTTAGAAGGAGTGGGAAGAAATGAGAGAAAACGAGAGAGAAGTGAGTGGGAAGAAATGAATGAGTGTGTTAGATGAGGTGTGGTGGGGATATTTATAGGGATATACGTAACATTTGTAGCGGTTGATGTGACGGTTTTTGTAACGGTTTAATGTTTTGTAGTGGTTAAAACCGCTACAAAATTCATTAGTATTTAAAAAAATATATAATTTTCAAATTTTGTAACGGTTACACTAACAACCGCTACAAATGAATGAACGTTAGCGGGATTCAAAATATTCAAATTTCAATATTACACACTTTGTAGCGGTTGATGTAAGTTTTTGTAGCGGTTCACATTTGTAGCGGTTTTTTTTTGCGTTTTGTAACGGTTTCAAAACCTCTACAAAAATTCATTGGCATTTTTTTTAAAAAAAAATCAAAATATCAAATTTTGTAACGGTTATACTAACAACCGCTACAAATATGAACATATTTTTTTTTTTAAAAATAAACTTGGCGGAATTCGAAATATTCAAAATAACACACTTTGTAGCGGTTGATATAACAGTTTTTGTAACGGTTCACATTTGTAACGGTTTTTTCGTTTTGTAGCGGTTTCAAAACCTCTACAAAAATTGATTGGTATTTTTAAAAAAAAATTCAATATATCACATTTTGTAGCGGTTATCCTAATAACCGCTACAAATATGAACATATTTTTTAAAAAATAAACTTGGCGGGATTCAAATATTCAAATTTCAATATTACACACTTTGTAACGGTTGATGAAAGCAGATTTTGTAGCGGTTCACATTTGTAGAGGCTTTTTTTGCATTTTGTAACGGTTTATATAAATAAACCGCTACAAAATAACCGCTACAAATTTGGCGCCAACTGCGCCATATTTTGTAGCGGTTAGTTTATGATAACTGAGTCATACCGCTACAAATTTGTAGCGGTTTCGGTATAAACCGCTACAAATTCGCATATTTGTAGCGGTTTATTTTGACCGCTACAAATTAACCGCCACAAAGTGACATTTTTTTTGTAGTGAATCAAACATGAATCATCAAAACCCAGAGTCGGTATGTCCCTGCAGTGAGCAAGACAAAGAAGGGAAAGTAATGGAAAATGATCTCCAAGAGAAAACCACGGGGCTGATGGACGAAGAAGACGACGATCGCCTACGCCTAACATGTCGTGTGTTTTTCAAAGAAGTAAAAGAGGTTTGTTCTGTAGCAGCGCCTATGGTGGCTCTGAATTCTTCAACCTTCTTTCTTCAAACTATAGCTTTGATGATGGTGGGCCACTTGGGTAAACTTGCTCAATCCAGTAGTGTTGCTATCTCTCTTTGTGCTGTGACTGGCTTTAGTGTCATAGTAAGTACAAAAATATTACTTTACTCTAACACCATCATCCCCATATCTTGTATTGAGGGGTTAATTAATTTTTACTTTTGAATCATTATAACTCATAATTGATTTTCTTTCGATTTTGTTTTTTTATTTCCTTGACAGTTTGGATTGGCTTCTGCGCTTGAAACACTATGTGGGCAGGCCTATGGAGCTAAACAATATAGGAAGTTTGGAGTTCAAATTCAAACTGGCATCTTCTGTCTTCTTTTATGTTGTATTCCTCTCTCTCTGTTTTGGCTTAACTTAGGGAGGGTATTGGTTTTGCTTGGTCAAGACCCTTTAATTGCACGTGAAGCTGGAAAATTTGCAGTTTGCTTAATTCCTGCTCTGTTTGGTTATGCAACACTTCAAGCCTTGGTTCGATACTATCTCATGCAGAGTTTGATCACTACTCTTGTGTTCTGCTCTTCATTTACTATATGCTTCCACGTAGTTTTCTGTTGGACAATGGTTTTTAAATCTGGTTTGGGTCGTTTTGGAGGAGCATTAGCCATTGGTACTTCATATTGGTTGAATGCGATCTTACTTCCGTTATATATGAAATTCTCTGATTCTTGTGCAAAGACTCGAGCTCCAATTTCCATGGAGCTTTTCCATGGCATTAGAGATTTTTTCGCGTTGGCCATTCCTTCAGCTATAATGGCTTGGTACTCTTCCTTCCAACTTAATAAGTCATCTTCTTTTATATATATATATATATATATATATATATATATATATATATATATATATATATATATATATCTTATATTATATTCAGAAAAATTAATCTATTAATTCCTATAGTTTCACCTGATTTTTAATGATGTCTCTATAGTTTTTTTCTTCTTGATTTTATCATGTCCTCATAGTTTTATAATTTTTTAATAGGACTCATGTAGTTAAAAAAAAAAAATCAAATCCTTATAGTTTCACCTATTTTTAATCAAGTCCATGTACTTCTACGTAGTTGATATAAAAGTTACAAAGATCATATTACAGTTTTGATGAAAAAAGGACCTTATTAAAAATAAGTGAAACTATAAGATATAATTAAAAGAAAAAAATTATAGGGATCTGATTGAAAATCATATCAAACTATAGGGACTTTTATATTAAGTTTCCCTTTTATATTATATCTTGAATATTGATATATTTATGTTGTTATTGATAACTGAATATTTTCAGCCTTCAATGGTGGTCATATGAGGTGACTACATTGCTCGCTGGTCTCCTATGGCCAAACTCAGCTAATTGAAACTTCAATCTTAGCCGTATGGTATGTTTTTTCTAAATGTTTCACTCTGCAAAATTTAATAAATTAATCAAAAGTATCATATACTGTAATTATATATCATGAGAACCTATAACTCTTTTTGGTGCTGATGAGTTATGACCCAAAGGTGGTTCTATTTATCATTGTGAAACCCGTAAATCTTTATGGTACTCATGAGTTATAAATCGTAACTCTTTACGATGCTCATGAGTTACGTTCACAAATTTTGTTGATCATTGCGAATCCGTAACTCGTATGGTCCTCATGAGTTATGTCTAGGATCTACTTGTTAAAACACGTATAAGGGTTTAGGATTACCTTTGATCAATTGAAAAGACGACAAGGATTATGAAGTCCTCTAACATTGATCCACACAGATGCCTCTTGATTGCAACGCGAACTCTTTTTCCTTGGATGCTTGCTAAGGATGGCAAGGTAGAGGAGTCTTTGGGTTTTCTTTTCTCAAGACAGTGATGGTGTCTTGAGGTTAGGTGAGGTGTAAGATTGGAGGATAGGATGAACAAGATTGGGTACTTACCTTTCTTCTTGAACCTTAGATGCCGCCATCCTATCTTAGATGAGCCGTACAACCAAAAACATCCATAGACACCACACAACCAATCATACACTTAATTATGGTTTAATTATAATTCAAATGCTTACAAGAAAGGCTCAATCCAAGTAGAAAGGCCCAGTCAACTAGAAAGGTCCAATCTAAGAATGAAGCCTTCCAAGAAGCCCAATCCATATCCAATCTTTATTGGATCTTTATCCAATATTTATCCAATCTTTATTGGATCTTTATCCAATCTTTATCGATATTTATCCAATCTTTATTGGATATTCCTTTGGATAATACAAGATTATCTTTTATCACCTAACCTCTTTAATTTAAAATTCGAATTTAAATTACGAATTTAAATTCAAATTGGCTTAAAACCTAATTGAGCCTTCAAACATATTTGGGCCTATTAGTGAAGAACTAATTTCTCACTAAATACCCAAACATGGCACCATTTGTTAATTGGAGAAACTAATTTCTCACTAAATACCCAAACATATTTGGGCCTATTAGTGGAGGAACAACTTTTTGTATATAACTTTATATCTTCATTTTTATCTTTATTTGTATTGGTTCATATACAACTATATTTTTTTCTTTGTAGCAAACCTATGATGTCCCCAACACCAAGAAGATGTACAAGCATTGGATGGGGGAATTTCGTGAGCAATGGAAAGACTTCAAGTCCAAGCTCACAACCTAGTACATTCGAGGGCCAAAGAGAAATCAGATCCCTATCAAGATTATCCTTATCTTACTCCAAAAGATCGGAGATTGTTTGTGGCATCACGACATGATCATAAATTTTTGGTATATTTTGTGCATTATGGTATGAAACATTTTATTTGAATCTATTTGACCTCATTAACTCGTTTTCTTTGTTCTCTATTCATAGGAATTATATGGGAGCCAAGGGGAGTCGGTTTCACAAGATATTTTGGACGAACTTCTTCACAATATTTTGGACAAAGGGAACCTAGTAGAGAGCTTGTGGCCAAGGTTCAAGAGGAAGTTTGAGAAGAGCTCGAGGTGCAAATTCGCCGATCACTTGAGAAGAGTTGTTGGAAGGGCTATGGGTAAGATGAGATCGATGGTGATATCTAGCATTCAAGTTGGGATCGGTCAATCGGAACATAGATCTCAGGTTTGTAAATAATTTCAATTAGGATAACATTAAGTTTTGCCTTAAGTTTGTCTAATTATTTCTTTCATTTCTCTTACAAAGGAATTCTCAGCCTTTCCTAGCATCAAAGGCAGTTACAATCCCTTAGAGTTTGGATATGGCAACCCTACTCCTCCACCAAGTTTGGAGAACCTTACTCTCTTTGTTGGATGTCTCGTTGTTGTGTGTTGTTGCCGATGTTGTTGTATACACGCATGCTACCACCCACCATCATAAGAAAATTCGGGACGATGAACATAAGGTCAATATTACAAGTGTTTGATAGGGAGAGGAAGGTGTAGACATCTCGCTCCTCGATGATGAGGTTGCCAAACTAGGTCAAGCAATAGGATCTTTCATCCTTTGGCCCGAACATCTTGTTCACATGGCGTTGACACCTCCAATCGTAGGAAACACCTTACTATTAATTACTTGAATTTTTTTTTTTGACGTGTACTTATAATCTTTAATTTATGTGTTGAGAGGATCAAGAACAAGCAGCAAAGTTTACCTTTTTGGCCCAACTCCAAAATATCCACACAAAAATTAAAAGGTTGACTTGCAGATGCCTTGTGGGATTGTGGGTAATAGGATCTTGTATGCCTATTTAGTTGATAGCAAAGGTATGAGAGAATTCCTATCTTTGGAGGAGATAGACATGGGATGGGTTACATTTGCAATCAAGTGAGTTTATTTTTTATTTTTAACTTTAATTAATGCACTAATTTGTAGGATTCCATATTCACTAAGTCATTTCTCATTTTAATTCTATGGTAACTGTTTTCACAGAATATGCGTTGAAATGGAGAGAAACACTTCCTATGGATTCTTATGTCCTGAGCATTTGGCAAGCCGTCAGAACAAGTTGGAAGATAGGATGTGCTATGTGGGCTATACAATCGGAGCAACTCAGTTTTCGTGTTTTCTAGCACTAATTGTTGAAAGGCAAGTAATTTTATTTTATCTATTTAAGGCATACTCAGTTCGTTATGTTAACAAATATCATGTTGGCACGTATGTGAGCATACCACATGCTATAGCATTGTATCAGCTTTGTTATGCGCTTTCACAACAAACCATAAAGTGATCATTTTCTTATGCACATGAGCAAGATAATGATATGAATGCAACATTTTGTAGGATCTATCCTCTATTTCCTATGTGCATGAATTCTTAGATATTCTATCAGATAGCACACAATAAAACTCAGATTCAACATTCAAAACACAGAGGGAAAACATGGCATAAATACGACTCGTCACATATTGGCAAGCATGATCTAGCCGCTATATATAATCAACGAGGAAACTTTTTAAGGAATGTTTTAAATGCATAAAAAATAAAAATTGACAAAAAAAGAACAGAAAACTTCAACTTAACATAGAAAAATAATAATCAAGAGTCAACTAAGCTATTACAATAGAACGATTACAAAAGCATTCTTCGATTTTTCATTCATTGAAAATATTACATTATATCTTCATCATCAATCTTATCAAACATATCACATTCAACATAAGTTAGCAAAAGGTATATATGATGAGAAGAATATGTAATGGTGGAGAAATTGTCCAATCTTGACACGTGACAAATTTTTCCAGCTAGTAATTAGAAGAATTCATGGAGGTAGAGATTATATAAGAATCAAACAAGCAAAAGGTATATAGAATGAGAAGTTGAGGACCATGCAAAAGAGTTAAAATCAACATTATGTTTTAAGAGTATGGCCTCTCGAGAATTCCGAGAGGCGAGTAGCACCCAATCACCACAACCCCTAAAAGGAAGCAAGAGAGTTTTTAATAAATAGATTTCCAAAGTGCAAGAAAACCAAAGAAAAAAAGAGATATGATTGCACTTTGAGAAGGTAACTTGTACTTATGGTTTAACATACAATATTGGCATAATTTGACTGCATACAATTTTTTTTTATTTATTAAAAAAAAAAGAAGCAAAATTTATGTATGCACTTACCCCACTTGCAACAATGTGGCCCGCCGCTAACTGAAATTGATTATTGTTTCTCCCAGAAACACTATTATAATTATCCATTTCTTTAAATAAAAAGGGTACTATATTGAAGGTGTAATTATTTTAATTTTTGCGTTGGTGCCTGCTTTTGTAATTAAAAAAACAAAAAAAAAAAAAGTTCTTGCGCCTTCTGCGAAAGATATACTAAGATAATTTTCTACAGATAATCTCGTGGATAAAGCTTTTGATGAGACTCAGTGCGCCTCAGTCGTGCTATCTTCCAAATCACATCAATCATTATCGTTATTAAATTATTATAAAACAAGATGTGATATGAATGTTGTCGAACTACTACATAATAAGGGCCGCCTTAAAAGTAGGATCCCCACCCCCCGCCCTCCCCAAAGTTTCTTAATGTGGTTGCATTAAGTTCTTTTGTTTTATTATTTGATAGAAATATCATTTGTTGGGGGAAAATACATTTGAGATTTTTTTGGATATTGTTTACATATTTTAAAATCATTATAAAATAAAATATAGATTTCTGATAATTTTAAATTGTTTCTTATTATTTTAATTAGTTGAAATTAAAAATCATTTTTAATAGACAATTTGAAAATCATTGTTGTAACAAAAAAATCATATATGTATATATATTGTCCCTTTTTAAAATACAGAATATTATAATTATAAATTGATATATTTATGTGTGTCTATGCATAGTTACTTTGAAAAGGGGAAAATCAATGAAGAATCCTTATTTGAAAATTGTTTGGGCCAAAAAGACATAAATTGAAGTGCTCGTAGTTTTGGGCATGAAATCCTGGAGAATATTGATACTTTCGAATTTCGATATATAAAAACATATTAAATCATTATTTCCAATAAAATTTTTAAATAGAAATTTTACATCAATTTTCGCTTTTTTGAAAACAAATAATTTTCTCTTATAAATGAATTAATGCAATGGTGGTATGTTGAAAGTTAAGTAACATGTCGATTTTGGTAAAGCTTTTCCGTTTTGGGTTTAGGTGTAGATTGGCCCACTAACTATATATTACCCGAGGAGTATCCGCATGATATTAATTGAGGTATCTTAATTATTGATCAACAATTAAAAAGTGAAAAAGTACCAAATAACAATTAAAAAAACAATTATCATATATGAGGCACTAGCGAAGGACGGTGGCGGAGACGCTGAGAAAATAACGGTTATGCATTTTTGTTGGATAAGACAAACACCAACAGAAAGGACCTAGAGCAGCATTGTGGCAGCGGCGCCTGTTGCTGTGGCATCGGAGGGACGGAACCAGTGGTGCAAGGCACGTGGCTTTGCCGGAAACTCGTGGATCGCTAGATTTAGTTTTGGTGCATGATTATCGCCCAAGCCGCATATGGACCTTGATGAGTTCGAGAGATGAGTGGAACACCCAACAACAATGGAAGCTTCAGAGATGTCGACGCCACCAACACTATGACAGCCAATAGAAGACGGAGACACCAAGACAAATGACGGGTAGTTTAACAAAGATTGTGTTTTTTTTTCACTTTTTGTGTGTTTTTTTTTTTCACTTTTTAGTTGTTGATTGATAGTTAAGGTACCTCAATTTGTGTTTGTACCGTATGCTTTTCGAGTAATAGTTCGTTGACCAATCTACATCTTAACCCTTCCATTTTTAAGGGGGAAAACAAGACATTAGTGTATGTCTGAATAGGAACTCAACCCCCCCACCCCACCCCACCCCGGGACCAATCCTTTTGCATGCTTCCTTTTTCTTGGACCGTCTTTGCCGGGTTGCTTTTGCTGTTTTGCTGATGGGTGGTTCCAAAAAATTTCATACACATACATATATAAATACATATAAGAAGAATAGTATGGAACATTTGAAGAAAAATTATATAAAACAATATGTTTGTACTACTATAGCTTACTCTCATTCCTTGCAATCCAACTCACCTAAATTTTTTTCTCCGTAAGACCATAACATAAAGATATTAGTCGGAAAAATTAAATCATGTCGAAATGAGGTGATTTTACATCTTATGAAAATGGCTCAAATAAAATTGGTTTTTGCTAATGATAGAAGATACTTCTAGACTACTTAAAGGATATAAGTAGTACTCCCTTCAATTCTAATTATAAAATCTAGTTGATTTTTTTTTTTTTTTGAGAGAGATTAGTAACATGTATGACCCTCATTAAATTATATATTTTACTAGTATATCTTATCACATAAGATTATATATATATATATTGAAACAAAGAAGGAATGAAAGTATACTACTCGCCAATCGTTCTCCACACGTTGCAAAGGGATTAATGTTTCTTTTCCACATCCAAGAGCTACTATTCCAACGGATTAAAAGTCAAGAAGTCAAACATAAATTTCTCAGGCAGCTAGATTAACCAAAAAGTAGAGAGAGAAGAAGACCAAAACATCAACTAATCCACTCTTAATGTTGACAACGGTCACATTGAGGATTACAACGGTCATTTAATGTTCTCTTGGTATAAATAGAGATGCATTCAATTCTTCTCAATAACCAATATGTAGAAAACGAAAATCATTCAAGTTTCCAACTACTCTTTGAGTTTTCTTGTGAGAAGTATCTTTGATACATTGTACTTCAGTGATTATCTTTATCCACTCTTAGAGAGAATTCATTTATTGTAAATCATTCATTGTAAGAATCTCAAGTCGGGACTTGAGATTGGGATATTGATTGCAACTTGTAAGGGGGAGTAAATTCTAGTGAGAGAATTACTCTTGAGTTACAGAGTGTGTAATCAATTGTGATAGTGAAAAATCCCTGAGAGTCCGGGACCGGACGTAAGTCAAGAGATTGGACCGAACCGTATAAATCCTTTGTGTCTTGCTTCTCTTCCTTATCCTCTGTTTATCCTTGTTTTCGGCATCCAAAAACAGAGCATTTCGAAAAGTTTTAGAATCCCCAATTCACCCCCTCTTGGTGATTCAGCTCCACTTTCACTAGGAACACTAAACAAGAGAGTTTTGTGAGCTAAAGAAGTAGGAGGCAAAGACTAGAGGTTACAAGTTCATATCGCAAGAAATTACCTCGATTCCATGAGTTTTCGCATCATCTTCCTCCTCCTTGTAGTTCGGAAACTTTGGTGCTAGGAATGTAAGTTTCGAATGGTATGGACAATTAGAGAAGAGGAATATCTAATATTGAAGGGTCAAAGGTGATTTAGTAGGGTAATTGACCAAATTGCCCTTCAACCATCACGTAATTATGAACCTTTTGGAAGAAATTTTAGGCAAAATTAGGTATTTTGGGTAAAAATAAACTTTTGTCAAAATTTCACCATTTCATTTTTTAAAGTACACATATATCATACATGAAATTTGTGAGAGCAAATTTAGGATATTACGACTACGCACTATTATGTTCTTTTTCCCACACCATGTGTTACATGGTTGTTATTATGCAAGAAATGTTATTTATCTTTCCATTCATAATGGTTGTTTCATAAAACAGTTGAAGAACCATTATTTATTTCATTTCATGACAGTTGCTTTGTAGGAACTGTGAGATATGTTCTTTTATTTACAATTTTTTAAAGACAAAGAACGAAAAGCAAAAAAGAATAGTAGCGAGTAGCCCGATGAACTAAGGTCCGCTCTCTAATTTTAGGAACTTTGGTTGAACAAAAGTTCTAAATAATTAGCATCCTATCTTAGATCATTAGGCTATTCATCACCATAGAGTGGCTTGGATCATCTTGGTATAGTCTGTTAGGCTCATGGCTAATCTCATACTCATCAAGTTTGAGATTAGCCTTTGTTCATACTCGAGAGGTATCAAGATAGCTTCCTCATGACATGTTCAATTTGTTCTCGCATGCCACATCATTGCCTTTAGTTGAGGAAGCATAGGTGATAGCGACTTCGGCAAGTGCACCGGTCGTTTCAAATAATAAAGTAGTGAGAAAAAGATCGTCCCACGAGGAATAGTACTCCAACCACTAATTCGTTATTTCACTTTAGTTGGATCAATGAGAAATAGGGGTGAATTGTAACCAAACATAATTTTTAAGGAATTTAATCAAGAAAAGCATTCGAGATTAAGAATCTCAAGAATGATTGTTTAGAAAAGATGATCGATAGAGAAAACGCAGTAGGGCATAGAATTCCCTATGTTCCTCTAAGTATTTGAACTAAGTCCCTAATTGATTATTATTCTCACGATCGACGACCAATTCTCTAAAATTAGACTAAGTCCCAATGTCTTGATGCTACCTTAATCCGTTATCTTTGAAAACAACCTAATGTCTTAGTATTGTTTGGAAAATCAATTTGTTTACCGTAATTATGAGATCGCATAAATTCGTAAGCCTATGTCTAGGTCATGCAATTCTACGATGGATTAACGGTTCTAGTTAAATGTACCAACATCTCTATTGTCATACACCAACCTATGAACAATCTAAAAGGCGATCACTCTTTAAGAAAGCTTTAAGTACAGATAATCCATTCAGTCAAGAAAACAATAATCAATAAAGAATCCCAATAAATACTCTAAATTCACATAGGGTTCATCCTCGCCCTAACTACAAAGGAAACTAGCCAAGCGCATGGCTAGGTTAACAAAATAAAAGATGAAAAGTCACAACTACTCGCCGTCATCCGTGCTTTGCGTTGCTCTCGTGCGTTCCTTTCTTTAATTGCGTTGTGCTTCTTTCGCTTCGTCCGAGTTCGTTCTTGATCGCTGCGTTCTCCCTCCTTCGTCTGTATTCTGTCCCATATATATATATATATTATTGCTTGGGATCCTTTTTCTTTGCGTTATCTCCACGTCATTTATTTTTTTGGATATGATCAATATAAGGATATGATATATCATAAATCTCCTAGTATCCATCTCGCTTCTATTGTACGCACTCCGGTCCACATCCTTCCTTTGGTCAATTCAATATAATATAATAATATATTATATTAAATTCTTTTAATTCAATTTGTTGCCTTTATTGTCTTTCCTATAATTTCTCTTCTTTTAGATCACATAATATCTCTGCACAAATAAATAGGATATCAATAGATTTTCTCGTTATAATATCATTTTATCCTATATTTGATTAAAAGATAGATAAATATATTAAATAGGTAGAATATTAGTAAATTCAATCCAATATATCCCAGAATCTATCCTTATTTAATTATAAAATATCTACTTATCAAACTCTCCCACACTTAAATCTTTGCTTGTCCTCAAGCAAAATAAAGAGAATTAATTATCTGAAAGGAACATTGCATATGAAATTCCTAAACAGAGCAATAAACCACCACACTTAGATCATATCATCAAGTCTTATTTAAGTTAATGTCTTATAAGAATAGGTCACTAAGTCAATAGCCTTAAACAATTATAATAATCTCTTAACATCACATAATCAAAGGTCGGTGAATAATAAGATCAACAATAAGATTAGTAGACGAATATTACGCTACTTAATTTTTTTCCGAAAAATTCAAATGCCCCCACTAAACCAAGCTTTTCATTTAATTTAATAAGGATCATCAGTAAGAACCGACTCATTCTTTTTTTTCTTCTTTTTTTTTTTTGGTCTTGAGCCGTTGTAGGTCCCTTGACGCGACTCCGCACATGGGTGATGCAGCACGGCTACTCGCTTACTCCAACAGCACCTCAAGGGGCTTTTAGCCCAACTCATAACTCTCTTGACTTTACCGCTTTACGCGACCCCGCACATGGGTGATGCAGCACCGGTTACTAAGTCAAGTCTAGAGATGTCAATGAGTTGTTTTTGTTGTTGTTGTTGTTTTGTTGTTTTTTTTTGTTTTTTAGTCATTTCCCGAACAAAAGGTTTACTTAGCTAGCAATGTCATCATCTAATTTTCTAAAGAAATCATGTAGCAAAATATTCAAAACTAATAATCTGTTGATCCTATTACAAACTATTCCCTATTCTCATAGTCCATCTCAAGATCGCTACAAAAATTCAAGGCTTAGAGACTTAATTGAAACATTCTTTTCTATTTTAAATTTTTTTTTTTTGACTTGATAATATTCACTAAGATGGGAAAACTCAAAGTTAAGGTCAATTTCAAAAAATATTTTCAATGTTTTCAATTGCATTAGGACAAGCATAACCAAGGAAATCATATCCCTACCCCACACATAAATCAGACAGTGTCCTCAATGTTGGAACAATAAATAAAAGGAAAGGAACTAGTACTCCCCTGGTTTAAGCCTCTAACTCTGATGTAGAGTGCTCCTGTCAAAAGTCATCGGATTGGTCATCGGCGTCCTCTTGTGTGACCGCATCGTCGGATCGTTGTCGTTCGCACTGGTTGACAACTAGTTGGGTCAATATTCTCGCTTGATGCAAAGGGCCTCGACCATCCGGCCGATAACGCACTTGGCGTTGTAGTTGCCTAAGTGTGGTGGGATCACCGAGGTCTCATCGGTGGCACCGTGAGGTTCCTGAGTGGTGGATGGGCCAGGATTGGTGGAGGGCTGTGTCTGTAGCGGTGTCTGCATCATGGCATGCCTGAGGGCATCCGAGGTCCAGCTTTGGATTATGGACCACTGAATCAGGGAAGCCAACTGAACATCCATAGCTTCATCAGCTGGAATTGTGACACCCGCCCGAAGACACAGTTGCATGATAAGTGAGCAATGTCCCAATTTGCTCTCCTTCCTTCCCGAGGTGATGGTTTGGGCAATCCTATCTGAAAGGATCGAAGCTATATCGAGATTTCGATCGCCCAGGATCTCACAAATGAGCACGGCCCGCTCCAGTTGACATCACCATGGTTAGTAGATGGAAGGATGTTGCTATTGATGAAATAAAACCAAGGACGGGCATCCGCAGTAAGATCAGACCTAGCCAATTTTTCAGGAATGCCAGGTAATTTGTGCCTATCACACCTGACTGAAGAGGGATGGGCAATGCGCATTCGCAGAGATTCAGTGGATTCAGCGATATCAGGTCTAAATTGTCTAGGACGGATGGTGGCAAATAATTTCATATGATCTTGGAAAGCACAAGGGTTGCCTGGATCATAACTAGTTCCCGTAAAACTCTCAATAGTGGCAGCATCAAAAGGAACATATATACCCCGAACCCAAGATATACGAGTTTCCCCTATCTGTGCTACATCAGCATTGGCAAAAAATTCTCGACAGAGTTTACTAGAGCTATTGGTAGGGAAAGTTACCAATGTCTTCCATTTGCGGCGCCGTATGATTTCTTCGATTGGTGGCACACTAGGCAGGAATGTATCAATCACCCTCTCAGGGACGAAGCTTTGGGAAGAAACCAGGACCGGTACCGCTCCCTACTTTCCTGATATAAACTTGGAACCTCTAGGGGTGGTGTGAGAGGAGGAAGAAGCTCGAGCTCTTTGGAACCAAGAACCGGAGGGGCATATGGTTGAATAGCCTTGTCCTTGTCCTTCCCTTGCCCATTGTGCTTTTTGACCTGAAAAAAAAAGAAAAAGGGGGGGTGGGTCGAAGGTTGGGAAAAAAGGGGGGGTCTGACGGCTGGGGAAGAAGAAGGGGGGAGGGGCGACGGTGGCTGGGGATATATATATATAAATATAAATATAAATAAATAAATAAATATATATATATATATATATATATATATATATATATATATATATATATATATATATATATATATTAGTATGGAACTTATAGTTTGCTCCACACTTTTCACATCCTTCCTTTCCTACGAATAACTACTAAGACTAAATAAAAATGAAGAAGAAAACTTATTGGGTTGCCTCCCAATCAGCGCTTGTTTAACGTCCTGAGCCTGACGGATATCACCTTAATTCTCAGCTTCCAGTGCCACGGAGGTTCTTCCTCTGTCAATGTCTCCACCATGGTAAGGCTTCAATCTCGCCCATTTACTTTAAAAGCGTCATCTCGATTCTATTGGTGCAATGGCAATTGTACCAAAAGGTGTAACCTCCTTGACTACAAACGGTCCCGACCACCTAGACTTCAATTTCCTGGAAAAAGTTTTAAACGAGAGTTATAAAGTAATACCGTGATCCTGGATGAAACTCTTTTGGAAGAATCCTCCGTCATGCCATCTCTTGGTTCGCTCCTTGTAGAGGCTAGCACTCTCATATGCAAAAATTCTGAATTCATAAAGCTCATTCAATTGAAGTAGCCTTTTTCATCGCCAGATTTAGCATCAAAATTCAGCAACTTAGTTGCCCAAAGTGCCCTATGCTCAAGCTCCACCGGAAGGTGGCAAGATTTACCATATAATAGCTGAAATGGTGACATGCCGATAGGAGTCTTGAATGCCGTTCGGTATGCCCACAAGGCATCATCAAGCTTCTGGGACCAATCCTTCCTTGACTTCCCAACAGTCTTCTCCAGAATTTGCTTCAATTCCCTGTTAGATATCTCTACTTGTCCACTAGTTTGTGGGTGATATGGAGTAGTGACACGATGAGTGACACCATATTTGCTAAGCAATGATTGAAACTGGCTTGTTACAAAAATGAGTGCCTCCGTCACCGATAATGGCCCTCGGTACCCGAACTCGCTGAATATATTCTTTTTGAGAAAGGATACCACCACCTTAGCTTCATTAGTGGGAAGAGCAATTACCTCCACCCACTTTGAGACATAGTCCACAGCTACAAGAATGTACTTGTTGTTAAAAGAACTAGGGAATGACCCCATAAAATCAATTCCCACACATCAAATATCTCAATAACAAGAATGTTGTTGAGTGGCATCTCGTGTCTCCTAGAGATATTCCATGTTCTTTGGCAACGATCACATTGCTCCACAAACTTCCTAGCATCCTTGTACAATGTAGGCCAATAAAAACCGCTTTGTAGTACCTTAGCGAAGCATGCGTTCTCCAAATAAATGTCCACCATAATCTCGAACCGTGACAATGCCAGAGGATCTTATGAGTTTCCTCCTCTGGGATACAACACGGAGCATTCCATCTCGTACACCTAAAAATAAGAAAGGCTCATCCCGGATATACCGCCGAACATCATGCATGAACTTCTTCATCTGCACGCCATGTTAGTCCCTCCGGTATCATCCCAATGGCATTATAATTAGCAAAATCAGCAAACCAAGGAACACCGCTAATTGCCAAGACATACTCATCCGGGAATTCATCATGAATCTCCATTTCGAATCATCTTGCAACTCCTTAACCCGAATCCTAGACAAGTGATCGCCTACTACATTTTCTACCCCTTTCTTGTCTTTGATTTCAATCTTAAACTCTTGGAGCAAGAAGATCCAACGGAGAAGCCTAGGCTTAGCGCCTAGCTTAGTCAAGAGATATTTTAGAGCAGCATGATCTCGTAAAAATAATAACTTTGGAACCAATCAAATACCTGTCTAAACTTATCTAATGCATAAATAATCGCAAGCATCTCCTTCTCGCTTGTTGCATAGTTCACCGTGCCTCATTCGAACTTTACTTGCATAATATATAACATGTAACAACTTATTCTTCCTTTGCCCCAAAACAGCTCCTATGGCGTAGTCACTGGCATCACACATCAGCTCAAACGGTAGATCCCAATCAGGTGCTGTCAGAATAGGTGCAGTTGTTAATCTTTCTTTCAACAAGTTGAATGCCATCTGACACTCTTTGTTGAAGTTAAAGTCTTCATCTTTGACCAAAAACTGACTAAGTGGTTTGGCTATCTTGGAAAAATCCTTGATAAACCTCCCAGAAACCCGCATGACCAAGAAAACTGCGAACACTACGTACATTGGTGGGAGGGCCAAGTCTTTGATGATTATAATCTTGGCTCTATCCACTGCTATCCCTTGTTCGATATTTTATGACCCAAGACTATCCCATCTTTTACCATAAAATGACATTTTTCCCAATTGAGTACCAAGTTACTATCCTGACATCTTTGGAGCACACAAGACAAATTAGCCAAGCAAGTATCATAAGAAGTGCCAAAAACAGAGAAATCATCCATGAATACCTCAATAAATCTCTCAATCCACCGCTATTTGATTGTAACCTTAATAGCCATCTAAGAAGCAAGAGTAAGAGTGACTCGCAAGCTTTTCAAGCATCTCGGTCCATGAATGGTAAAGGAAAGAAGTCCTTACGAGTGGCATCGTTCAATCTCCTATAATCCACACACATTCTCCACTGTGATGTTCTAGTGGGAATTAATTCATTATTCTCATTTTGCACTACAGGTGATTCCACCTTTTTTGGTACTACCCGCACCGGACTAACCCACTTTGAATCGGAGATAGGATAAATCATACCCGCATCTAACAGCTTTCATCACCTCCTTTCTTGCCACTTCCTTCATAGTCGGGTTAAGTCTCCTCCGGGTCTGCCTTACCGGTTTCACATCGTTCTCCATGAGAATTTTATGAGTGCAAAATGAAGGACTAATCCCCTTTAAATCGATATAGACCACCCTATTGCAGTCTTGTGGGTAGTTAAAATTTTCAGCAACTTCTCTTCGTCGGTAGGTGACAAGTCACTATTATCAATAGGGTATTTCATGGATTGAAACACATTGTAAGTGACTTTCTCGTCATTCATTTGGAATTCCATTTTTCCAGCAGCTACATCAATTACTGCTCTAGCAGTAGCCAAGAAGGGTCTTCCCAAAAGCAAAAGAAGTTCAGCATCTTCCTCCATGTTAAGAACCACAAAATCCACCGGGAGATGAATTTGTCCACTTTCACAAGTACATCCTCAATGACACCTTCGGCTTCTTAATGGACCTATCCGCCAACCGTAATGACATCATAGTAGGCTTCATCTCTTTAATGCCAAGAGCTTTTGAAACAAATAAGGGCATTAAATTAATACTAGCTCCCACATCACAAAGTGCTCGCCCATATTGACATTCCCTATTGCACAAGGAATGCTAAAGTCGCCCGGATCTTTAAGCTTTGGTGGCAACTTAGTTTGAATGATGGCACTACACCGCCGAGTCAATGCCACTGTTTCGCCTCTTGCAACCTATGCTTCTTGGAAAGCAAATCTTTCATGAACTTTGCATAATTAGGCATATTTTCAAGAGCTTCGCAAAAGGAATGTTAATCCGCAATTTCTTAAAAATATCCAAGAACTTGGCATACTGTTGTTTCGAATCGTTGCTTCAACCTTTGGGGATAAGGAGGTTTTGCATAAGAAGGAGCGGGAGACTTCTTTGTAGCTATCTCCTTTGGAACCTCGCTGCACATTACATTTCTCAACCTCTTCCTCCCCTTTCTCGTACTTGTCCTTCATCTAACAGTATTTCTCAACCGATCGAACCACTATACCACTCCTTGTAGTTATGGACTTACAATGCTCCTTTGGATTGACCACAGATCACTAGGGAAGGACCCTTGGCTTCTCTCTGCTATTTTCTTTCATAACCGACTAATCGATTCTCCAAATTCGGATCGAAGCCCCGATTTTGAGAGAAGAATTTGTTTCATTCCGGAAAGCTTCGACCCCTTTATGTATTCGTAGTGGTAAGAGTTAACCGTGTCAAAGCCTTTTCCGGATCAGTAGTGGTGGTTTGGTGGAACTGCTTGTAGGGATCCGTACACGCAGCAGAGTAAAAAAAAATTACGGATCCCTTAGGCGGATCGCTTCAACGGCGTTTAAATCAAGGTTTAAGGTTTCGAATCGTACCTATGCCGAACAATTCGAACCGTGGGCTACCTTCTATTATTGCTTGATCACGTGGGCTAACGCCTTCTAGTTCGATCGACAGAGCAGCTACGCGTGTCCCCTCCCTCTACCGAATCCACACGAACGACCTCCAACACCGACGGCAGCGTGCTAGCGCCTCGCATTCTTGTGTCTCTCTCTTTTCTTTCTAGGGTTTTTCACGGCTTTCTAATACGCTTGACTAAAAGTCCCGTAGGTTTTCTAAACCTAGCAGCGTATTATATTCAAAACAAATTTTGAATCTCGATTAAAAATATATTAATTAAATCTATCTAATAGATCTAATCAAATCTATTTATTTAATCGAATTAAAAAGCCCTCTCGATTTAATTTATATTTATAAATTAAATCAAGATATGATATCATTATATTTAAAATGAGATCCGATATCTCGCTTCAAATTAAATCGATATGCAATATCTTTATTCGAAAAATAAATCGAGATACAATATCTCAATTTATTATAGTTATTTAATTTATCAAATAAATTAAATACTATATATAATAATATTATTATCAATAAATAATATCATTATTATTTTCGAATTTAATATATATTAAATCAAGATATGATATCATTACAATTAATTTAAAATGAGATCCGATATCTCAGTTCAAATTAAATCTGATATGCAATATCTTTATTCGAAATTTAAATCTGAGATACAATATCTCAATTTATTATAGTTATTTAATTTATCAAATAAATTAAATACTATATATATAATAATATTATTGTCAATAAATAATATCATTATTATTTTCAAATTTAATATATTTATATATGCGTACACACACACACACACACACACACATACATCCTAGATTAAATAAGTATTCATTAAATCTTAAACACATTTAAGACTCAATGAATCGGACACTCTTGCTCGTGTTGGGCCATTCTTGTGTGCGACCAGAGGCCCATAGAGATTGGCAATGGGCCAATACTGTACCAGCCCACAAGTCGCAAGCGGCCTCTAGCAAGACATTGCGACTACCCAATTCATATGGGGATCGTTGATAAGTACAATGACTTGCCCCTGGGGCATAATTTCCAACAAGACTCCCACTAGCACTAGGTGCAATCATTAAATACCTTAATTCCCATTGCCCTAACATGACGCTCATGTTTTACTTGTGCAAGCGGCTTAGTAAGAGGATCAACATCATTGTTTATGCGATATAACCTATCGTACAACCATGTCACGTCCCTTTTGTCACGTGATAATTTGGTCGTGATGAGGCATGGAAAATGTCAACTTCTGTTCTTGACCATTACTTTCGATTCTTGAGTAGTCTAACAATTGAGATGGAAACTCCTTTCCATCGTAGTATGGCCATACATTTCTCGACTCACTCATCGAGGGGCCCAAGATTATCTCTCTACAAATGTGAGGGACAAATCCCATCTTGACCACTCACATTCCTCCGCATGAGAACCACTGATCCCGATCCTAGCCTTTATCATCACCCGGTCAAAGGTGACTTTTGACTAGGTCAAAGACCAGCGACTCATCATGTAGGAATCCATGATGATCTCAGTCAAAGGGCGTTGTGACGCGGTTATACATGAGAAAAGCTTATGACTTATTCCATGCGGCTTTCTCATAGTGGGTCATCCTAGCACCTTGTACTCTTACAAGTGCCTATGACTTTGATTCGTATCTCCATACCTCATCAAAGTCACACCGGTCTTATCTCATCTTCGCTCCCATATAGATGACCGACCAGGGACATTTAGGATAATCTATTAGATATATCCAGGACACGATTATCAATGTAAACATGCAAACGAAATGATAACTAAAAAAGAATACTTTAAATAACATAAATGTCTAAAGTACAATGACTTTTTTCTCCGGTACTTTGCATAATAATTTTTTTTTGTATCACCTCTATCATTGATTTCTCTCGATAAGATGAAATCGCTTGAGTATATGGTTGGTCCTTTGATGTGACCTAGGCTCCTTGGTCCGCGCAATAACGCCGCTATTGTCACGAGCAAGTCTATTGGATCTCGAGATGGTAGGAACCACCCCCAATTCCCGCAATGAACTTTCGATCCAAACGGCTTCCTTAGCCGCATCGATGCCGCTATATACTCGCCTTCGTTGCAAAATCAGCTACAGTGCTCGCTTAGAGCTCTTCCATCTCACCGCACCACCATTCAACAGAATACATATCCTGATTGCGATCTTGAATCATCTTGGTTAGTTTGGAAACTCGCATCCGTGTAACCAATCACACGAGCTCATCTTCCAAGCCACCATATACCAAGAATAAGTCCTCACCCTTCTCAAGTACTTAAGGATATTCTTGACAAAGAAATTCAATGACCCTCACCGGGATCTTGTTGATATCTGCTGGTCATACTCAAGGCAAATGACACATCGGTCGAGTACATAACATGGCATACATGATAGATCCAATGGCGGAGGCATATGGAATCTTACTCATGCGGTCTCTTTGATATTGTGTACTAGGACACGAATCTTCCGAGATGGATGCCATGAGACATGGGCATATTGCCCTTTTTTTAAATCATGCATACTGAATCTATGCAGTATCTTGTCTATATATGTGCTCTGACTTAGGCCTATCAGCCTCTTAGATCTATCTCTATAGATCATAATCCCAAGGATGTAAGTGGCTTCGCCTAAATCTTTCATTGAGAAAGACTTTCCTAACCAATACTTGACACTCGCAAGGTAGGAATGTCATTCCCAATGAGTAGGATGTCATCAACATAAAGCACTAGAAATACAAGCGTGCTCCCACTAACCTTTTGTAAACACAAGGTTCATCTATATTTTGAATGAATCCAAACTCTTTGACTACTTCATCAAAACGATGATTCCAGCTCCGAGATGCTTGCTTCAATCCATAAATGGACCTTTGAAGCTTCCAAACTTTACCGAGTCCTCGGACGCACAAAACCTCGTGTTGTGTCATGTACACATCCTCAAGGAGCTTTCCGTTAAGGAAGGTTGTTTTGACGTCCATCTACCATATTTCATAGTCATAATATGATGATATGGCAAGAAGGATTTGATTGATTTGGCCATTGCAACCGGGGAAAAGGTTTCATCATAGTCCACACCATGAGTTTGAGTGAATCCTTTTGCAACCAATCGTGCCTTGAAGATATTTACTTTGCCTTCCATGTTAGTTTTCTCTTTGAAAACCCACTTGCACACAACGGTTTTTACACCTTCAGTGGATCGACTAAGGCCCATACCTCATTGTCGTACATGGATTGCATTTCAGACTTCATGGCACCAAGCCATCTTTCGGAGTTGGGTCCTACCATGGCCTCGCGATAGGTAGTTGGCTCATTGTGCTCAATGAGCAAAACATCACGGCTTCCAGTAATCATAAATCCATATCTCTGAGGCTGTAGTCGTGTTCTATCGGACCTTCGTGGGTCTTGTGTTACATGAGTAGGCTCAACAACTTGTTGTGAGTCTTCTCCATTTTCCATCTGTGGTTCTATGTCGTCTTGTGACTCTTGAACTTCTTTGAGGTTCACCTTACTCCCACCGAATAACAAACATTTTTTGATCGGTGGGATTGTAGACATAGTATCCTTTAGTTTCCTTAGGATACCCCACAAAAAGGCATTTTGAGGATCTGGATGATAATTTATCAGAGGCTTGATGTTTGACATAAACCTCACATCCCCAAATTTTAAGAAATGACAAACTGGGTTTCTTCCCCGTCCATATCTCATATGGTGTCTTTTCAACCGCCTTTGATGGAACACGGTTTAGTGTGAACGCACTGTTTCTAGGGCATGGCTCCAAAAGGAAGGTGGAAGATCTGTTTGACCCATCATAGATCGAACCATATCTAATAGAGTTCGATTCCTCCGCTCGAAACGCCATTCCATTGAGGTGTTCCTGGAGGAGTAAGTTGTGAGACAATCCTACAACTCCTAAGATGGTCAATGAACTCTTGGCTCAAATATTCACCACCCCGATCATATCGAAGTGTCTTAATTGTTTTGCCAAGTTGATTTTGCACTTCATTTTGGAATATTTTGAACATTTCAAAAGATTCCGACTTATGTTTCATTAAATAGATATATCCATATCTACTGAAATTGTCTATAAATGTAATGAAGTACAAATGACCTCCTCTGGCAGATGTATTCATTGGTCCACACACATCAGTATGTATGAGGCCCAATAAATTGGTGGCTCTCTCACCGTGTCCAAGAAAAGGTGCATTTGTCATCTTTCCCAATAAACAAGACTCGCATGTATCAATTGATTCAAAATCAAATGAGTTAAGAAATCCATCTTTATGGAGTTTTGAAATGTGTTTCTCATTTATATGGCCTAGACGACAATGCCATAGATAGGTCGGATTCAAATCATTTGACTTGAACCTTTTGCTAGTTATGTCATAAGATATGTCCATTCAATTTTCTACTGTCCTTGAGATCCTACATTTATTCAAATGTGAGATCCACATGTAGTATCCAATACCCATGTTGAGGAAGTAGAAAACGAATATCTATGACATAGATACTTGAAGCGATAGCCCCGCTATCCTTCTTGTTCTTGTCCAGATCTTCGAGGTAGAGTTTGCAATTTCTTTTCAAATGACCAAGTTCATTGTAATAGAAGTAGGACTTATCCTTCTGAGGTTTTGCCTTCTTGGCTTTCGGTTTCATTCCCCTTCCTTTCCGAACGGTCAAAACAAGATTGTGCCTCTTCGTAAGGCTTAGCTCGTAGTTTTGAGCATTTCATGCGATTCGAAATGGGACATGGGGAATTCAAGCCTCTCAAGGTGATCAATGTAGCCTTTCATTTCCAATAAATGAGGACTAACTGATTCACCTTCAGTCATCTTTCAGGAATGAAAGGCCTTTGTAGTCTCATAACTCTCTTGCCTTGCTCATTCTTGGAACATTTCCGTAGGATGAACAATCATCTCGAGGCCTCCACATGTTCTAGATCTCTATTGAGGTCTAGGTTTTGACAAGTATTCATTTATTGGTGGCATTATGACTTAAGATTTTATTTAGAGGGTATAATTAGATTAATCCTATTAATTATACTTATATGAATGCAATCACTATTGTATCTCATATAATATCTAAATTAATTATGAGTGATCTAATCAAATCATAATTAAAATTCTAAATTAATTATGAGTGATCTAATCAAAAATATAATTAAAATTCTAAATTAATTATGAGTGATTTAATCAAAACATAATTAAAACTCTAAATTAATTATGAGTGATTTAATCAAAACATAATTAAAACTCTAAATTAATTATGAGTGATCTAATCAAACCATAATTAAAATTATAAATTAATTATGAGTGATCTAATCAAACCATAATTAAAAATTCTAAATTAATTATGCAATGATCAAATCCAAAACATAATCAAGGATCATGACACAACATGGCTCACCTAACCTAGAATCCTCTCAAGCCAATGAGAGGACTTCTCTAGATAAAATTAAAGAAAAATACTTCATGAGAAACCTCGTTTCAACATAGCATGCCATATTTAAAAAAATACAACATTTGTAAATTTTAGAGCCATATTGTTCACCATACCCAAACAAGTTAAATCACATCATATATTTAATTCATACAGTTATGCAATAAAATATTATGGTTAAAGTTATCATGATATAAATTCTCTAATTTATATTCATGATTTAAAATCTCGCGCTACTGACAATCAGCCGGGATCCCTACATGATCAAAATAACTTCATGTTTTCGAAAATAATTTCCCAAAAAAACGTGTTTTTTTTCGAAAATAATTTCCAAAAAAAAAGTGATTTTTTCCCGAAAATTTCAAACTCTAACGAATCGATCGACATCGGATCTAAATGTTTCGAGATCCACGCGAATCGGCTACACGATCCGATATGAACAATTCGAGAACTGCCGCAATATCCGACTAGCTATCCGTAGAAATCCTAACACGAGTTTTGTAATTCAAACGCATACAAAGATCGGTTTTAGCATATATATCATATATATAAACACGCGTAAAACCTAATTTAAACGCACGGTTGAGTTGGCTCTGATGCCACTGTTGGGATCCGTACACGCAGCGGAGTAAAAAAAAAAATTACGGATCCTTAGGCGGATCGCTCAACGGCGTTTAAATTAAGGTTTAAGGTTTCGAATCGTACCTATGCCGAACAATTCCGAACCGGTGGGCTACCTTCTATCCTTGCTTCTTGATCACGTGGGCTAACGCCTTCTTGTTCGATCGACAGAGCGAGGCTATGCGTGTCCCCTCCTCTACCGGTATCCACACAAACGACCTCCAACACTGACGGCAGCGGCTAGCGCCGGTATTCTTGTGTCTCTCTCTTTTCTTTCTAGGGTTTTTCACGGCTTTCTAATACGCTTGACTAAAAGTCCCGTAGGTTTTCTAAACCTAGCAGGCGTATTATATTCAAAACAAATTTTGAATCTGGATTAAAAAATATATTAATTAAATCTATCTGATAGATCTAATCAAATCTATTTATTTAATCCGAATTAAAAGCCCTATGATTTAATTTGTATTTATAAATTAAATCAAGATATGATATCATTATATTTAAAATGAGATCCGATATCTCGTTCAAATTAAATCTGATATGCAATATCTTTATTCAAAAAATAAATCTGAGATACAATATCTCAATTTATTATAGTTATTTAATTTATCAAATAAATTAAATACTATATATAATAATATTATTATCAATAAATAATATCATTATTATTTTCGAATTTAATATATATTAAATCAAGATATGATATCATTACATTTAATTTAAAATGAGATCCGATATCTCGGTTCAAATTAAATCGATATGCAATATCTTTATTCGAAAATTAAATCAAATACAATATCTCAATTTATTATAGTTATTTAATTTATCAAATAAATTAAATACTATATATATAATAATATTATTGTCAATAAATAATATCATTATTATTTTCAAATTTAATATATTTATATATGCATATATATATATATATACACACACACACACACATCCTAGATTAAATAAGTATTCATTAAATCTTAAACACATTTAAGATTCAATGAATCTGGACACTCTTGCTCGTGTTGGGCCATTCTTGTGTGCGACCAGTAGGCCCACATGAGATTGGCGGCGGGCCAATACTGTACCAGACCCACAAGTCGCAAGCGGCCTCTAGCAAGACATTGCGACTACCCAATTCATATGGGGATCGTTGATAAGTACAATGACTTGCCCCTAGGGCATAATTTCCAACACCGCCGAGGTCTTGCTTGGGGTTTATAGGAAAAGTTTGGGTGAGATTTCCAATTGGGGATTGTATGTGTTGCAATATGGATTAAACCGATTTCTAGGAGGATTACCCATGTATTTTACCTCACTGTTTCTTCGATAATGAATGCCGCACACTCTCCATTAGCGTGTTCCCTGGCAAAAATCACAAAGCAAAGGAGGCCGAGAAGTGATAGATGATACTTGAGAAGAGGCAAGTTTGTTTAGTGATGGAAGCTAATTCTTTGTTGGATCACCTTGTTTTGTTGGGCAATGTTCTCATTGTGGGCCATTATTGTATTGTAAGAGTCTAGTCTGAAGAACTCCCTATTTGGTGTGGAATAACAGTTTCATTCTCAAAGGACCCCATAGCTTCAAACAACTCCAATAATTCTTCGGGAGTTTTATTTTTTAATGTACCACCTCTTGCAAGATTAATCATCATCCTAGAGGACGGAAGCATCCCATTGAAGAATATTCTCACCTGATCATAGTCTTGCAGCTCATGTTGTGGGCACTTCCTAAGCAACTCCTTGAATCTTGCCCACGCTTCACAATATGATTCCCCATTGCCTTGAGTAAAGCAATTGATGTCTGAGAGCAGCTTTGTATACTTAGAAGAAGGAAAAATTTCTCAAGGAACTTTGTGGTAATAATGTCCCAAGTGGAGAGACTTCCATTAGGACAAGAACGAAGCCAAGCTCTGCTTTCCCGTCAAAGAGAAAGGAAACAGCCTCACACGAATAACCTCTCCGAAACCCCATTCATCTTGATGGTATCAAAAATCTGCGAAAAGTCTCAATATGCTTGATTAGGATCCTCTAAATCACTCCCACGAAAAGAGTGTTGTTGAACCAAGCTTATGAGGGATGGCTTGATTTCAAAATTATTCGCATTCACGGCGGATGACAATGCTAGTTGCAGCCACTGGCGGGATTAAGCGTCATGTAATCGCCCATGGTCCTTTTGGAGGAGGAGGAGGAGGATCTGTAACATTTTACGCCATTATAACTGGTTCGGTCTCGTACTAGAGTTACTAGCCTCTTTTTTTTTTTCGTTTAGCAAGTTTCCGGTTTTTCCTTTCTGTCTTTTCAATTTCGTGGATCAAAGCTGCAGCGAATTTCGTCAGTGGTACCTCGCATAAACAGAGTAGGATAACAAAAGAAAAAGAAAAATCGAATCTAGAGTTTCAATAACTACTCGTAGTGTTGAAATAAAACTATTCCTCGGCAACGGCGCCAAAAACTTGATAGCGACTTCGGCAAGTGCACTGATCGTTACAAATAATAAAGTAGTGAGAAAAAGATCGTCCCACGAGGAATAGTACTCCAACCACTAATTCGTTATTTCAGCTTTAGTTGGATCAATGAGAAATAGGGGGTGAATTGTAACCAAACAGAATTTTTAAGGAATTTAATCAAGAAAAGCATTCAAGATTAAGAATCTCAAGAACGATTGTTTAGAAAAGATGATCGATAGAGAAAACGCAGCTAGGGCATAGAATTGCCCTATGTTCATCTAAGTATTTGAACTAAGTCCCTAATTGATTATTATTCTCACATTGACGACCAATTCTCTAAAATTAGACTAAGTCCCAATGTCTTGATGCTACCTTAATCCGTTATCTTTGAAAACAACCTAATGTCTTAGTATTGTTTGGAAAAATCAATTTGTTTACCAGAATTATGAGATCGCATAAATTCGTAAGCCTATGTCTAGGTCATGCAATTCTACGATGGATTAACGGTTCTAGTTAAATGTACCAACATCTCTATTGTCATACACCAACCTATGAACAATCTAAAAGGCGATCACTCTTTAAGAAAGCTTTAAGTACAAATAATCCATTCAGTCAAGAAAACAATAATCAATAAAGAATCCCAATACCCTCCTTCGTCCGTATTCTGTCGCATATATATATACGGTCCACATCCTTCCTTTGGTCAATTCAATATAATATAATAATATATTATATTAAATTCTTTTTAATTCAATTTGTTGCCTTTATTGTCTTTCCTATAATTTCTCTTCTTTTAGATCACATAATATCTCCGCATAAATAAATAGGATATCAATAGATTTTTCGTTATAATATCATTTTATCCTATATTTGATTAAAAGATAGATAAATATATTAAATAGGTAGAATATTAGTAAATTCAATCCAATATATCCCAAAATTTATCCTTATTTAATTATAAAATATCTACTTATCAATAGGATGTGGTGGCAGAGGCGGAGGTGGTGATGGCGAATGTTGGAGAGAAGAAGTAGGAGGTAGAGGTTGGGTAGGAGGAGGTGGAGGATGATGCTAAGCATTCTTCAACATGACATTTCATCTTGACAATTGAGAGAACAAAGAAAAGGATGGTGAAGAAAACGTAATAAAAACAAATGAAAATGAGGAGTTCGGATAGACATCCGGAAGGGACATAACAAAATTATCATTGCACAAATTAGAAGTTGAATAGGACCAGTCTCACGCAATGGAGGATAAAGAAAGGGTACTTGATTCTCATGACTATCATTAATTGGAGAATGAGTAGGCACCCAAAGTTAGTGTGGGAAGAAGAAAGGTTTCAAACTTTTTCAATAACCTTTATTAAGTCGAACTGTTAAGTATGTTGTTGTTATCGAAAGAATACTTCATGGTTGTTAAGTTTTAGTTAACATTGGGAATAATAAAGGTTTTGAAAGTTTTCATTAATGTTTATTAAGTTAGAATCATTATATATATATTGGTATTATTTGTAACTCGTGTCACTATGTAACTAGAATACTTTATGATTGTTAATTAAAAACCATGAACTATTAAGTTTTTTTTTGTTCACTTAACTTTTTTAAAAATCTTTAAAAAAATAGTGGTGTTCATCATGTCCACCACCGCCTTTCTCCTCCTCCTTCTAATCGCAAGTCATATTTCAACCTCATTGTGATGAAGTATGAAGTTCAACTTCTTGTTCAACATATTGGCATGTCGTGAGATGCCTTGTGTTGCGATCAAGGCTTGCCAACATCTACATCGAGCCTCTATTTTAGGAAGAGGAGGATGAGGAGGAGGAGGGTGAGTGGTGGCAAAGGAGCTACCTAGGAACTTAACATGATGAAGGAAAGAAGGAGGAGGACGATAAATAAGTAAGAATTGCAAAGAATATGTAAGTTTAAAAAAAAGGTCCAACAATGTTATTAAGGGTTTTGACTTATGAAGATTTGACAATGTGACAAAGGGTTATGACCTCTCGAATCGGTACTCGGGGAAGACAGAACATTTGAAAGTGTTATATGATGGTTGATATAAGGTTGAGAGACAAATTATTTGTAAGTGTTACATAACGGTTGTTTCTTTAAAACTATCATTTTTATCACTAAATAAATTACGATTATTAATTATAATCTGTTATTTTTGTGTTTTCACGGATTCCACTTCTCAATACATGACGATGTGCATATTTAACCATATGTTTTAGCATTTTATATTCTTGAGCAACCTCCACCTCGATATATATGATATTTCTTGGCTATAATTGTTATTTTATTAAGCATTATATATGTGCAAATCTATAATAATGCCATGTGCTCAAGGACCAATCTTCGCAAAACAAGCGTTTTCTAATAGTGAGCCCATGAAAGGCAAGTCATTTTTCCCATCTCTACGGAGAAGTAGCTACACCTCATTGTAACTTCCAATATTAGTTTTGGATTTTGTGGCAGTTTCTTTTTTGAGAAATTTCAAGTTTTAACACTTAGAGATCCCTCTCCAAATGTGTGTGAGTTTTTGAAATACTATATTTAATCATAGTATATTTAAACTCGACCAAAAAAAAAAAAGTATATATATTTAAGAGTTGGCAACCTAGCTAGGGAGGACACCAAGTTGGAGTTGGTAGCAAAACGCAGAAGGGAGGACACCAAGTTGGAGTTGGTAGCAAAATGCAAAAGTGAAGTTGTCGTGTGTTGCGTCGTTGTTGGGAACGGCGTCTCGTGAACATGTATTCTCTAATTCAAGTATTACATGCGCAGTTCCCAAGCTTCTCCAGAAGTCTGTCAGGCTGAGATCCCATTTTCCTGTCGAGCCCCTTAAGTCAAGAGAGCCAGCTGGCCAGTCTCACTCATACTCTGCTGCACATAATACTCCTCTGTCAAGTCTGAATTTCTATATTTTAATCGGATGTAATTTATATTTTTCTCATTTAAAATCTAAATATTATTTTTATTATTAAATATGGATTGTTTTAGGAAAAATTCCTTTGAAGTCTCCAAACACAGAAAATATAAAAACGTTTTAAAGAAAATTTAGATGTTTGAAAACTCTCATTAACTATTTCTATAGGATTAACAGCTCCTATCTATGGGATTAAAAACTTTCATTAATAGAATTAACAACTTTATCATAGGATTAACAATTTTTTGCGACTTTTTTAATATCTGAATTTTCTTTAAATATTTTCTTAACATTTTCTTCATCATTTGGACGGAAAAGAATTTTCCCTATTTTTCATACATGAACCAAGAGCGCAGAGTGATATCCTTCCTTCGAAGTTGCGTCAGGGGTACCTTTGAGTTAGGAAGTGGAAAGAAAATGGATAAGAATCTCTTGGAGAAAAACACAGAGCTAGTGAACCAAGAGGATCATCTACGCTTGACATGGCGTGTGCTTGCTAAAGAAGCAAAAGAGGTTTGTTATTTAGCAGGCCCAATGGTAGCTGTGAATTCTTCAACCTTCTTTCTGCAAACTATTTCTTTGATGATGGTGGGTCACTTGGGTGAACTTGCTCAATCTAGCACCGCTGTTTCTATTTCTCTTTGTGGCGTCACTGGCTTCAGTTTTATTGTAAGTAACTTCATCTTCTATTGTGAGATTTATATATTTTCCTTTAATAAACTAATAATTGGGGATTTTGGATTTTTATTTTATTTTTCTACTTCCTTGACAGTTTGGAATGGCTTCTGCACTTGAAACACTATGTGGGCAAGCCTACGGAGCTAAGCAATATAAGAAGTTTGGTGTTCAATTTCAAACTGGAACCTTCTGTGTTATTGTATGTTGTGTTCCTTTCTGTGTGTTGTGGCTATATTTAGGGAGGTTATTGGTTTTGGTTGGTCAAGACCCTATAATTGCACATGAAGCTGGCAAATTTGCAGTTTGCTTGATTCCTGCTCTCTTTGGTTACGCAATACTTCAAGCCCTGATTCGATACTATCTTATGCAAAGTTTGATCACTCCTCTTATACTCTCTTCTTGAATTACAATTTGCTTCCACGTAGCTTTTTGTTGGACGCTGGTTTTTAAATCTTCTATGGGTCGTTTTGGAGGAGCATTTGCCATTGGTACTTCATATTGGTTAAATGTGTTCATACTTGCGTTATATATGAAGTTCTCTGATTCTTGTGCAAAGACTCGTGTTTCTATTTCCATGGAGATTTTCCATGGGATTGGAGAGTTCTTTCGCTTTGCTATTCCTTCAGTTATAATGATTTGGTATTCTTCTTCTCTACATACACACAATATTAATACGACTTTCTGTATATTTATATGTTTTACCTTGAACATTGATATGGATTATTGAATATTTCAGCTTCCAATGGTGGTCATACGAGGTAGGTACGCTGTTGGCCGGTCTTCTACGACCAAACCCCGAGCTTGAAACTTCAATTTTAGCCGTATGGTATGCAGTTGGCTTTTCTTTATGTTTCTGTTTCCATAATCTATCACAAGTTTAGTCCTTTAACTTATATAGAGTTTCAGTTTAATCCCTGAATTTTTTAAGAAGGTCTTTTCAGTCCTTTATATGTGACTATTTGGGAAGGCGTTCCAACACCTAAAAGTCAAGTGGGTATAGATAAAAAGCTTAGTAGGAAAAGAAAGCCTAATTGTATGGTGTTTGGGTTAGCTTATTTGTGACTGACCTTCTCAAAAAAAATAGCTTCTGATTAGAAGCCGAAATTATGTGCTTCTGAGAGCGTTGAGTGGAATTCCCACACCTCCTTGGCATCTTGCCGTGCGGGCGATGAATATTAAATTCCCACTCCTTGTTGGAAAAGAGAGAAGAAGACGAGTCTGCCAATGCACTTTGTTATCCAGAAAAGAATACGACGAGTTGAGCCTCTCCATTACAATCTGAGCTCTACCTCATCTCTTCTGACCTCCTACAAATTTGGACAGCGGTGGTGATGGGATAATGGAGTTGCTGTGATGGTGGTGAAGGAAGACCAAAGGTGAGAGAGAAAGGATTGAAGGTTAGAGGTGACCGTCTTTGGCTCTACTCACGATCCAAGTGTCTCCAAGTCACCGTGGCTAAAGCTTTGGTTCGTTTCTCTGATGGTGAATACGGAGGGAGTGGCGAAGGAGGTTGATGGTGGTGGTGAAACCTTCAGCAACCGTGGTGGTGGAGTGAAGGTGGGTGATTTTGGAGGTGAGATGCTGGGTTGAGTGAGAAGAAGCCAATCCAAACTCTCTCACATGTGTGCGATGAATATCAATTATTACAATATATGTATGTAGTATTCAATAAGATTCATGCTCTTTTTCAGTCATTTCCATCTCAACTTTTTCTCAAATAATAATCCAAAAAAGTTTCAATTTGAAAAAGGTCACTTCTACCACTGTCAATCCAAACACAAATTATATTTACAATTTGACTTTTATCCTATCTCTAGCTTGTAAAAATCAGATTGAAAAAATGTCACTTCTACCACCGCTAATCCAAACGGGCCCAATATTAGCTGGATCCGGCTACGGTCCTCTTCTCTTACATCCTCTTTCTCATTTCAGCCGTGGATTGAAATCTGAATGGTTCATATTTTTTCTAATAATTTACTGCATGCGGTACACGCTACCGCATGCGGTAAAAATTTTATTATTAAAAAAATCTGAACAGTTCAGATTTCAATCCAACGGCTGAGATGAGGAAGATGATGAGAAGAGAAGAGGGCCGTAGCCAGATCCATATTGGTTGGTCTTCAACAACCAAACCCCAAGCTTGAAACTACAGTTTTGGCCATATGGTTAATGCGTTTCTTAATGTTTATATTTCCAAAATCTATCACAAGTTTAGTCCTCTAACTTAATAGAGTTTCAGTTTGATCCCTTAATTAAAAAAAGGGCCTTTTCAGTCCATTATACATTGTTGGCTGATCTTCAACGACCAAATCCCAAGCATGAAACTTCAGTTTTGACCTTATGGCATAGGCTTTTTCTTAATGTTTCTGTTTCCAAAAGGAAGAAGCATGTGGTGGCAAAGAAGCTAAACTTAGATGATCTTGTGGATGTACCTATTGGAATGGCAAGAATGGAGGGAAAGTGGCTGAAACCGATGGAGTGGACAGTGGTGTCTTTTAAGGCGAATGAAAATAGGTTGGGTGGCTGGCAAGAAGCTGCCACCAAGGGATTATGAGTGCCTTAGCTTGGAATTGTCAAGGTTTGGGAGCTACCTTGACAACTCGTCTTCTAGGATGAAATATTTTCCTTATGTTATTTTTCTCTCGGAGACTAGGATGAAAACATAAAAGCTAGAAAAAATGAGAAGGACGTTCAAGATTGATAGTGGGTTGTATGTAGAACCAGTTGGTTTGTCTGGTGGTTTGGCGCTTTGGTTCTTCTCTACTGTTAACATAGTCTTTGTCAGTAGCTCGCGAAATTTTATACATGTGAGAGTAGATGGTTTGGCAGCAGGGTGGTTTGGGTGCATTACCTTTGTTTATGGTCCTCCGGAGAAAAAGGAGAGGAAGGTATGGCTGGGGAAGCTTATATCTTTAAATCCTGACACTAATACCGCATGGGTAATCATGGGTGACTTCAATGATTTACTATACAGCTCGGATAAAAATGGCGGAAGAATATATGACTCTAAGGATCTTAGGAATTTTAATGGGTTCATGGAGGACCTAAATATGATGGAGGTTGACTTAAAAGAAGGGCAATTTACCTGGATGAATAGAAGGCAAGGGGAGGCCTTTATTAAGGAAAAGCTGGATAGGATTGTGTGCAATACGTGCTGGTTTGGAGTGTTTGAGAAGGCACAGGGGTTTATTTTAGAGGCGGTAGGATCTGACCACTGTCCTATCTTGCTATGTTTTGAGTACATTGAGTCAAGGACCCCGTGGAGGTTCAAGTTTGAGAGTTTTTGGGTAGATGATCCTGAATTTCTTCTGCTGGTTCGGGAGAACTGCTATTGTAAGATAGAGGATGTGGACTTGGTGTCTGACTTTGAGAGAAATTTCGCAAAAATTAAGAAGGTTTTGACTGGATGTAGTAGAGAAAAATTCTTAGGCAACAAAAAACTGATTGAGGAGCTGCTGGTGCAATTTAGGGGCTGTTATACTCAAGGGTGGGGCTTGGAGGAGGCAAAAAGAGCTAGAGAGGTTGCAGCCAAGTTTACCGAGTCACAAAGTCAGTTTTCTTTTTTAGACGTCGATTGAAGAGAGAATGGATAGTGGTGTCAACGTTTATCGAGAGAGAAAAGGAAAGAGATGGAGAGAGAATGGACGGCTGCTCCCTTGTTCAACGTCCTTGGTTCTATGCGTTGAAGACGATGAACAGTACCTTGTGCGACTGCCTCCTTCTTTGTTGACGACGGCAGCAGTTGCTCCTCCCCTTCTGTGCGATCGCGTTCTCTCTCTCCCTCTTTGGTTCAGATGTGTTCCAAGGAAGAGGATGACTCCAGAGTGAAGCTGCACCTCCTTCCATTTTTTTTCCTCTCTCTTGTCTCTTGCGCCTCTGCTGCTTCATAAAAAGATTTAAGTGTGACAAATCATGCACCTCATCAAGTGTAATAAAAGGACATGAAGGAGCAGACTCTTGAATGAGGAGCAGAGAAGGAGTAGACTCTTAAAAGGCACGACTCTTCACATCCTTTTATCCTAATCAAAGTCATGCCTTTTTTCAATTTAGGTCTTGTTTTTTTAGAAAAAGATTTGTGGGACCTAATTCCCATTAAATCCAAATGGTGCCAAATCTTGTTAGATAAGATTTTCAATCCCGTGACTATGCCGTGAAAAGAGACGCAAATACATATTACTACCTTTGGTCCTAAATATAGGACATAGTTTGTAGTGCAAATTGCACTATAAACTGTCTTATATTTAGGACCAGAAGAGTATATAATAAATCCTGGAGACTTAGCTGCTCCGGTTTAGCTCTGGTTTGACTTTGGTCTGACCCACTGACCCTTGATCTAGTACCCCGACCGATTTAGTGGCCGATCCGGGTTTCAGAACCTTGCTTTTTTCTCCAAAAGCACGCCAGATGAGTTAAGAAGGTTGCTGGTACAGATTCTAAATGTAATGGAAGCTGAAGAACCTGGGAAGTACTTAGGTCTTCCGGTGCTATGGAAAAGATCAACGACAGGAGCCCTATATTTCATGAAGGACAGACAGAGTAAGGAAGAAACTACAAGCCTGGAAACAGAGTCTCTTGTCTGTAGCCGGGAAGGAAGTGATGATCAAAGCAGTGACAAGTGCCATTCCGTTATTTCCTATGTCTTGCTTTTTGTTTCCCATTACTACCTGTAAGGAACTTGATATTATGCTTTCTAAATTTTGATGGGGACAAAAGGGATAGAAAATAGAATTCATTGAGTTAGTTGGAATTCTTTAACTGAATCAAAGCAGGATGGTGGACTGGGGTTTAGAGATTTTTACTGGTTTAATATGGCTTTGTTGGCCAAACAAGGATGGAGAATTTTGAATGAACCAAACAAAATGTGGGTGAAGATCTTAAAAGGTGTCTACTTCCCGGAGTCTAGTTTTTTGGAAGCCAAGAGGGGAGGGAGGGCCTCTTGGGCTTGGGTCAGTTTGTTAGAAGGAAGAACTATTTTACAAGAGAATATCTGTTTCAATGTGGGTAATGGTCTAGGTACACGAATTTGGGGAGATCCTTGGATTCCAAATCTCCCGTCATATAAACTAGGATCAACTACCCATACTCAAGATGCAGGAAAATGGAAGGTGGCTGAGCTTATTTCTCCATTTGGTTGGAACCTGAGGTTAATAAAGGATTATATAACAGAAGCTGAAGAAAAGGCAATACTCAGAGTTCTATTACCTAGTAGATCTCGAGAGGATAGAGTATGTCGGGTGGCTAGGAAAAACGGAGAATACTTTGTCATGGCTGGGTACAAGTGGGCAAAGAAGAACCATCCTATCCCTCTAAATAGACCAGGTAGATCTGTTTCAGTAGATAAAAGATTATGGAATGGAATTTGGAAGCTAAAGGTCCCAGTTATGGTTAAATTGTTCATACGGAAAGTGGCAAAAGGTGCTGTTCCAACTAGAGAAGCCTTATGGAGGAAAAGGTGTGTATCCTCTTCTATTTGTCTTGTGTGTAATGCTGAACCTGAAACTCTTGAACATTTATTGTTTCTTTGTAATTAATCGCAAGTAGTGGGGTTTGGAAGCTCGCTGGGATTAGTTTGACAGTAGAAATATTTCTAGGATGGATAATTGGTTGGTAAATATATTGTATGATGACGAATACACTGCAAAGGCTAAGGCTCTTATAGCTTGTTTGTTATGGCAAATTTGGAAGGCACGATGTGATTATGTGTTTGAGAATAAGGTATATGACCCCATGTTTGTGATTCAAATTGCTGCTGAATTAGTTAAGTCCTTTTGGAATGCAAATATATGGAATAACGAAGAGGGCAAAACACAAGAACCGGTAGTGAAGGAACAAAGCCAATTGATGGGATGTAGTGGAATCAGCTTTGATGTTACTGTATGTTGCGATGGGGCTTATAGTAGCAGTCAGAGTGTGGCTGGGATGGGTATTGTGGCAAGAAACAGTGATGGTAGATACTTATGCATACAGGGAATGATGGTGGAGGCAATGTCACCCTTTATGGCTGAGGCATTTGCTATGTTGCAGGGAATAAAGTGGTGCGTGATGAATGGGTTTAGATCAGTGAGGATCAAATCAGATTGTCTTTCACTTATTCAATCAGTGAATAATGTTGCATCTTGCCCCGAATGGGAGAGCTTGAGTAGTGCTAGTCTGTTATCAGATCGATAGTTCTGATTTTTCTAGTTTGTAAGATTGTCATATTCTGGTTTTTGATGGAATGAAATATTTGCTATTGATGCCAAGAAAAGCTTTGTATAAAGTTAAATTTTGATTCGTTGTGCATATAATTTAATGTTAATGAGCATTGCATCAACTACTACAACAATATATGCCTCTAACTAATTCTCTATAAATTTGAATTTTGTGACCAGTACATCACTGACCAGTACAATCTATTCAATACCAGAATCGATTGGCTCAGCCGCAAGGTTAGTATCACATAAGTTACATCCATCAATATGTTACATATGTTTTCATCTATATTCATATGTAAGTAAAATTCGTGCAGCCTCTTAATCAATTTTTTATTATTATTCAGCACAAGAGTTTCAAATACATTAGGAGCTGGAAGTCCACAAGCAGCACGAGTGTCTGCCTTTTGTTCAATGGTGCTAATGCTTTGTGAGGCTTTTATAGTGAGCTCAATTGTTTTCGCCAGCCAAAGTGTTTTAGGTCATGCTTTTAGCAACGAGCCAGATGTACTACGCTATGTCACAGACATAACTCCTATATTAGCTATGTCTGTTTTCGTGAGCTCAGTACAAGGTACCCTTACAGGTAAAATCTTTCATTCCAATATAGGGTCTGCTTGGTTGTGTTCTTTTTTCTACGTGAACAGTTATGTGTTCTAAAACACCCAAAAAGAAATTGAAATTTTGTTCTGAAAAACAAAAAAAGACAGAACATCCTTTTGATGCTTTCTTACTTTTTGTTTAAAATTAGATAAGAGATAGAAAAGAGTGTACTCCTCTGGACCGAAGGTAGTATTTTCATTAGTGACAATCATACTATAAAACACTATTATTTTACCCTTCACTTCACTATCTAGACACTGCATATTTTTTAAATTATTGTTTCCAAAACTTGCTCTAAGAAATTTACTCTACAAAATTGTCCTAAGAACATAAAAATAGATAGTATAATGAAATAAGCCCTTATTCTTATTGGATTTAAACTCTCTCTCTCTCTCTCTTTTGTTCTGTGAAATCTAATTCTTGTCCAAAATATAGGGATTGTAAGGGGAAGTGGGTGGCAACACATAGGAGCATATGTAAATTTCGGATCTTACTATGTTTTTGGCATTCCACTTGCTGCAATTTTGGGGTTTTGGGTACACATGAGAGCAAAAGGCCTTTGGCTTGGAGTAACGGCTGGCACAATTAGCCAAGTGATTGTGCTATTGATTGTTGTAAGCTGTACAGATTGGGAAAAAGAGGTTTGTTCTACACACTTTCAAGAATACCATTTTGTTTTTCAATTTATCATCTTCAAATTTGATGTATGGTCTCTTTTACTTTTGAGCAATTAAGGTTATGCAGTAAAACATTTCAAGATTTATGTAATGCTTAATTATTTGAAATGTTCTCATTATGGGAGAGTCTGAATTCGCAGGCAAGACTGGCTAGGGAGAGGGCACTCAAGGGACCTTTGGCAGAAGAAGAAGAAAATGTAATGATTTGATCAAACAGAGTTTATTAGTGAATTTTTGTGCTCTGAAAACTAGTAACATATTCTTTTGACGTTTGGCCACTAATTTGAGGATATCTTGCCTGGCAAAAAAATTAGTATCTTCGTCTTCTGGCAAAATGTGTTCCACTCCTTTCACACCCACATGGCATGTATTGTCTCCCTTTGGATGTAATATTGATAGTTGAATCCTAAGGCCCCAAGTATGAGCGTTGGTCGAACGATGTGTCAAATTTGTCAACATCAGTTTGCTTTACTTATTCTTGCTCGCATTGCATTTGACCAATGTACTATATGGCAATATAGTTCATCTACGTTAATATATAGAAAATGATATTAGAAGTGAAAAAAGGATAGCCTAATGCATGTAGCCTTACCCTATAAACAGTTGTTTTTAGGATTTGAATAATTCACCTTTATGTCTCTCCCTTTTATAGACCAAGGTTATTAAAACTGGACCGGTCATTGGACCAGTCGGGGTATTGGGTTAAGGGTCAGTAGGTCAGACTGGAGTCAAAATGAAGTTAAACCGGTGAGAAAGTAAATATATTTTACGGTTATTAATATAAAAAAAAATTGATTTTATATTTACCATAAAATAATGGTTTGGGAAGTATGAAGATGTGACTCTGATATGAGTTGGGCAAATACTAATTTGAAATGTGGCATGGATGGGATTGGGGGTGGGGTGGGGTGGGTGCAGAAACGTTCTTGGGAATGGGGATTGAGCTAGGTCACGTGAGGGACACCTATACACAATTGGCTTCCTAACCGGGACTAATTTGAATATTGGTGCTTGTTGCTCTGGATCTCGTCCTCCTCTGTTTCCTTTCCTCATCATCATCCTCTTCATGTTCATTCTCTTCTTCTTCGTCTTTCTCATACTCCTCAAAATCTTCTTCCATCTCCTCTACGTCCACATCGCATTCTTCTTCTTCTTCTTCTTCTTCATAGGTGGCAAGATTATTGACAGTGAGGAGAAATGAGTGAGAGAGGGCTTCAGATCTGGGTTCGACTCCACTCCCCCTTCTCCATCCTTTCTCTTTTGTCCGTCTCCTCTATGTCTCTCTCTTTCTCCTCCTTCTCCCTCAAGTTTTAGGTGACCTTTTTAAAAAAAATAAAATAAAAATAAAAATCGAATTGTGACCCCTGTTTCTATGGTTTTCCGGACTGGCTTCACGGCCAGTTCCCCGGTTTCCGGTCCGGGTTTGATAACCATGATATATACCTTTATTTCACATATAATAGCAACACTCTTTAAGATAAATAATTCTAGGATAAAATCAATTTCAAGAGGCTTACCATCGATATTTGAGAGTTCAAGGGCGTGACTTCAGGGACTTAAGAAGGCGTAGCTCAGTGATTGCAATCATGCCTCTGGTAAATGTAGGATTGTAGGTATCCTCACACACCATTCGTCCCACATTCATAATTAGGTTTTCCTAAAAGAAGTTTTGGATGGGCTGTCTGGGTTAGAGCCGGAAATCGGGCCAAGCCCATCGGGGGCGGCCGTTTAGCCCGACCCTGTAGGGCTCAGGCTTGAAAAATAGGTAGAATTTGAAATTGGCCTGCAGGCCGGCCCTGTAGGGTCTCGGGCTTATCGGCCGGCCTGTAGGGCCTCGGGCCGACTCCTATGCAGCCCGTTTAATCGTAGCATTTTTTTTTAAAACAAATTAATTACCTAAACTTCCACTTAATGAATGTGTTTATTTGTAATTACTTAGATTTTTAGTTTAAACTATAACACTTTTTATGTTTATTATTATTCGTATTAAAACACATAATTAGTTATTATAAATTTTAAAGAAGGGATGTTTTCATATTAAATAAACACATACTTTGGTATTACAATATTATATAAGTAATAAATTATAAATATATTTTGTATAAAATAAGTATAAATATTTTTACATGTCAGTAAAATCATGCCTGAATCGAAGGAATCTGCATACACACACAAAATTACGAGAGGGGAAGGCATTTTATCATGGGCATATATAAAGCAATTCCTTTGTTTTAGTCTGGGTCGTAAGCGGAACCGAGAGACCCTGAGGACAGAACGAAACGAGTTACGTGACAGAAAATCCATCTCGTCCCTGTTCACTAGGAGATGCCCGTCTTAGTCGGTTCTGTCAGGTAAACACCGTACCCCTAGTTGTGGTAATTATGGATAGAACCACTACGTCAACAGCAACAAATTAAAGTAAACCTGCAGCCTCATTCGCTGTGTCCAAGTCTATCACGCAGGAATAGGATATATTCAACCACTATAAATAACTGCAACTATTATTGACGCCACTGGGCATAAAAAGATTAAAACCACCTCAACGTTGTAGTGTCGTTTAGAGCCAAATCGCTACAAATTCTCATACCATTTGGTGATAGTCAACTCCTCGTTTCGAACTTGTAGCAGTTTTGCCATTGACTGCTACTAGTTCTAGAACTTGTATCAATTTATTGAAACCACTCCAAATAGCCTTCACTATATTGTTTTTTTCAGTGTTAAAAGTTTATCGTGCAGGCTATGCATTCACTTGCTTGAAAATTATCACATTCATTGATACAAAAAACAGCTTTTAGATCGCCACATTTACACCAATTATAGAGTATTAGGTCTAAAAAGTATGATCGATGGCAGTTTCGTAAATATAAAGAACTTGTTAGACCGGTTCCTTTAAAATAAAGTCTAAAACATATTATTTAGACTAGTTTTTCAAACAACCCGTCTGAAAAGATAAAAAAAAAATGTTGATTAGTTTTTATACTGGTACTAGTGCAAAAAAAAAAAAACGCTTTAAGACCGCCTCGTTTACACCGGAGAATTGACACCCCGGTCTTAAGAGTATGACCGGTGGCAGTTTTGTAAATATGAAGAACTTTTTGGACCAGATCCTTTTTTTGTAGGTCTTAAATATATTATTCAAACTGGTATACAAAACAACCGATCTTAAAAATGGTATTAAAAAATTGAAATATAAATTACTTGTTTAGAGAAATCTCATACTACCAGACTTAAATTTTATCCCGTCCAAAATATAAGGAAAAATCTAAATATAAAAGGCTAAAACTTTTAAGACCGGATATATTTAAAAGCCAGTCCCGGACTTAAATTGTGGCCGGTACATGATGAGCACTATTTATACCATGTTTTCCCTATATCCTATGACTGAATTGTGTGGCAAACATAAGCTTAATTGCATTCAATCCAAGCAAAAAGGCATTAATTCATTATATGGGGGACTTAAGAATGAAGTTTATAAACATGAACAAATCACATAAGCATCCTAAACATGTGCTGAGAAAAAAGATCATGTTTTATGTGAGAGACGCACAGCATGGCCGATACAATGCTATAGCATCAGGACTGCTTCCTCGAAGCGCAATACAATGCATTCCCTGAAGCTATAGCAAAGTAAATGAAGCAATGCTATGCGGCATTTGTTCTGATCTTTTGTCAAGGTTATTTCATGAAACAAAGAGCAGATTAGTAAACGGTTAGATTGCTGTCATATGGGGATAGAAGACGCGGAATATCAAAACTAAAGATTTGAAGAATCCCGCAATATCAACAGAATCAATCTACCGAGATGCAGAAGGGAAGATACGATTGAACCTCGACAGATTAGGAAAGGCTCATCTCGCTGGACGTACACAGCAAGTAATCCCGACTATATAAGGAAACGAAAGCCAACCCTAAAAGTGTCGAAGTACTTCTGAACAGAAAGAGACCACCTTTCGCGGCCAGATTCAAGAGGAGAGTGAGGAAGTTACAAAGCACGAGACATTCAGGAGAACCCAGCATCCGTCCTTACGAGTTAGACGAAGATAAGAAGACGTGGAGCTGTGGCGTGAGAGGGCTTCTTCCACGCCGTCGAACCTCCATCAAGCTTTCTGTTTTTCTTTTATTCATTCTAATCAATATTTTGATCATGGACTATTCTGCTGCTCTCTATTTATTATTTCCCTCATCAGTCATGAACTAAACTTTCTTTGGCTGAGCGAGGATGATATCCTAAGTGTGGAATGACTCTTGTTGCTAGTTTTAATTGAATACATTCAGTTTGTTTAACAGTGATTTAATTCCTTGTCGATTAGCGAGAGCTAAGGACTCGATCAGTGGCTTCGGTGTACCGAGAGGGAGTCGAGGTTAGACCTTTGAGAAATAGTGATTGCTAGGCAAGCTAGTGCGAGGCTTGACCTATTATTGTAGGCTTCAGAGATGGGTCTACCGCTCATAACCATAACACCTAGAATTGTAGTGAACAACTTAACTAGAAAATCGCCATGGATGTATGGGAGAAGTAAGTTAGGCTTGTACGTATCGGACGTGAGAATTTCCATAGACTAGAGTGGTGGGTTAACTGAATAGCTGTGTCAACGGTGTCTATGTTGTAGCAATTGCGAGAGCTGTACAGTATAGATGCTATAGCATTGTGCAAAGGGCAACTGGGGGATTAACATGCTTAAGGAGTATTCTGAGCTCAGCCTGACTTTTACTGATATCCTTTCAACTACGACCAACTATTTCTTTTCTTGTTCTTAGCATAGCCATAAATCTCAACCCAAATCAGATATATTTTCTTTGCAGTTACAACTGAATTCGTGATTAGGCATCAACATTTGGTATCCCAGTCTCTATGGGATGATACTCTACTTACTCTTTATTACTTGGTCGACTGGTTCACTTGTCATCAAGGAAATCAACCAACAAGTTTTTGGTGCCGTTGCCGGGGATTGTAGATACCTTTAGTGACGACACATTTATCATTGAACAATTGTGATTCATTTAATAAAGGCTCACCCCTTTCCTTTTCTTGATTTTCAGGTACATTCTGTAGTGTATGCGTAACTCGCCTTCAGTCAACCTAAAGCCCTACGATCCCGAAATCGAACGCACTTACAAGCAAAGGCGCATGAAGCAGAAGCGAGGGAGTCAACTCTTTGACTTTGTAGACATGGAGGATGGGTAGAACAATCGTGATCAGGCACAAGGGGAGCAAGTGCTCAACAGGGACCACTAGGCCCCTCCACCACCACCTCCAAACCCAGATTTGAACAAAGCCATCATGGAATTCGGGATTCCGGACTTAAACAAACTGAATTCAGCTATCACACCTTCGGCCTTTAATGCAGGACACTTTGAGATTAAGGGTGTCATGATTCAAATGCTGAATGCGGCTGGGCAATTTGGAGGACTCCCGTCCGAAGATCCTCATTTACACCTCAAGTCCTTCATGGAGGTGTGTGACTCATTTGTCATTCTAACCTTCCGGATTAAACTGTTCCCATTCTCTCTATGGGACAAGGCTCGAACGTGGCTTAACAACCTACCAACCAATTCAATTGTTAGAAATTATGCCCTAGGGGAAAGTCATTGTACTTTAAACGTTTGTGTTATTTAAAGTATTCTCCTTTAGTTATCATTTCATATGAATGTTTATATTGATAATTGTATCCTTGGATATATCTTATAGATTATCCTAAATGTCCTTGGTTGGTCATCTACGCAGGAGCGAAGATGAAATAAGACCTGTATGACTTTGATGAGTATGGAGATACGAGTCAAAGTCATGGACACTTGTAAGAGTACAAGGTGCTGGACCAACCCACTATGAGAAAGCTGCATGGATTAAGTCATAAGCTTTTCTCATGTATAACCGCGTCACAACGCCCGTTGACCTGAGACCATCATGGATTCCTACATGACGAGTCGCTGATCTTTGACCTAGTCAGAAGTCACCTTTGACTGGGTGATGAAAAAGGCTATGATCGATATCATTGGTTTTCATGTAGAGGAATTTGTCCCTCACATTTGTAGAGAGATAATACTGGGCCCCTCGATGAGTGAGTCTGAGAAATGTATGGCCATACTACGATGGAAAGGAGTTTCCATTTCAATTGTTAGACTTCTCAGGAATCGAGAAAGTAATGGTCAAGAACAGAAGTTGACATTATCCATGCCTCATCCTTGACCAAATTATCGCGTGACAAAGGGGACGTGACATGGTTGTACGATAGGTTGTATCGTATCATCGATCCCCATATGAATTGGGTAGTCGCAATGTCTTGCTAGAGGCCGCTTGCGACTTGTGGGCTGGTAGGTTGTATCAGATAAATTAAATCAGAAGGCTTTTAATTTGGATTAAATAATATATTAGATTAGATCTATCAGATAGATTTAATTAATATATTTTTTAATCCAGATTCAAAATCTGAATTTCAAATTAATGAGGTTTAGTTTTGAATATAATACGCCTGCTAGGTTTAGAAAAACCTATGGGACTTTTTGTCGAGCGTATTAGAAAGTCGCGAGAAACCCTAGAGAGAAAATAGAGAGACGCGAGAATACTGAAGGTGCTAGCACGCTGCTGTCTGTGTTCAAGGCTATTCGTGTGGATACCGGTAGAGGAAGGCGATTCGAAGAGTCGACTTCTGCTGATCGAGAAGGTAGCCCACCAGTCAGCTCCTGTTTGATCGAACGAGATGGCACCACGTTCAAGACATACGACGGTCGAGACACATGACGTTCGAGATGCGAACCAGGCCGAGTCGAATGAAACGCTGAACCCTCCACATAGTTATGATTCGGAAACCCTAAACCTTGATTTAAACGTTATTGAGTGATCCTTGGATGGGATTCGTAAAAGTTTTTTACTCCGTTGCGTGTACGGACCCCAACATCAATCACCTCCTGGAATGACTTGGGAAGTAAGTTTCTACTCAAATTTTTCCCACCAACAAGGAACGCACAATTGAGAAAAGAGATCACTAGCTTCAAGCAGAATCTTGGGGAACTGACACATGAAGCATGGGACCGATTTAAGATTTGCTTAGCAGGTGCCCACAACATGGACTGTTGGAATGGGCTCAAAGGAGACCTTTTACAGTGGATTAAATGACCAGACACGATTATTTGTAGATGCTTGTGCGAATGGATCCATTCTCATGAAACCATATAACAAGGCATATCAACTGCTAGAACAAATAGCGACACACAACCATCAATGGAATGATAATAGAATGACGACATCTGAGGAAGCTTCCGAAATATGTGTAGCAAATGCCATCACCACCCTCACATCTCAGATAACATGTTTGACCAATGCCATTGAAAGATTAACTGCTCCTGTCAACCACGCCATGCTACGGCCGTCATCACTGACCCACAACAGTTACCCATATTTTCAGCAATCCGGAGACATCACTCCAATCAACCATGATAATAGTCCTCACCAAACCGAATCTGCTCAGCAAGTTAGCCAACCAAGGGTTGATTCGGGCCCGGAAAATTAGCAGCCGAGTCATCCCATAACGGTCCTTTTTAAAGAACACATGGCAAGGAATGATTCAATAATTCGAAATCAGTAGGAAACCCTCCGAAAGATCGAGAATCAACTTGGACAGCTCGCAGTAACCCTCGCTGATGGACCTCCACTGATCAGCAGGGAAAACCCCACAATCACAGGGAATAAACAGGACACACTGCCGCAGCAATCTAAAATGATAACTAACATTGCAGCTGTTACACCATCACACATGATGAACACCGAGGCATCAACATTTCAAGAAAATGCTACAGCAGAAGCATTACAGCAAATTCCTGCCCCAAGACAACCTCGATCTCCAGCCCAACACAGCCAGGAATTTCAAGGGTTCTTAGATTTGGCACAACAGTTCCACATACACCTTACCCATGAAGGATACTTTGAGCAGACTGGGTAGACACGAAGCCATACCCTTATCACCGAATTGCAGTACCTGGCTCTTACCAGGTATGCCAATAGAACCTCATGACAAGAGATGTCTTGAACTCTCCTGCATAATAAACAGTCACAGTCCAGTAAAGGCTTACTGCGATCCAGGATCAAGGGTAAATTTAATGTCAAAATCTGTATCCCATTGACTAGCATCCGTCAATAGACAGGACACTACAACAACTTTACAGCTAGCAGGTAGAACCATCATCCATCCAAACAATGAAATACGTGATGTCCTTATCAAAGTAGGAAAATTATTTTCCCAATAGACTTCATCATACATGATCAGGAAGGCCACCACAATGCTCAAATCATCCTAGGAAGGCCATTCTTGGCCATCGGACAAGCACTGATGGATGCACATGACGGAGAGCTCACGCTCAAGATGAATGACGAAAGAATCACATTCAACTTGCCTAAAGCAATGCAGTACATGAATGATACAGAAACATGCTCCATGATCGATACCATGGATGATGTAATACAGGAAGTCTTCTATGACTCATATAGCCTGGCAATCGGAGAAACCGAACAGGCACTAAGTGACGAAGTCATTAATATGATAGCTGTTTTAAATCTTAACGACAACATCGACCACAATAGAGCAATGTTTTAATCACTAGAGGTCGACCAACACCGGAAGCACAAAGTAAAACCCTCCATAGAGGTACCACCAACATTAGACCTCAAGCCTCTGCCTGATAACTTGAAATATGCCTACCTAGGAGAAAATCAAACGCTCCCAGTCATTGTCTTTGCTCACCTTAGCAATGACCAAGAGACCAAACTTCTGACAATACTCACTAAATTCAAGAGGGCATTTGGCTGGACCATCGCTGATATTAAAGGGATAAGCCCATCCTTATGCATGCACAAAATCCGCCTAGAAGAGGGATGCCGAAATTCAATTGAGCAGCAATGAAGGCTGAACCCCATCATGAAAGAAGTAGTACGAAAGGAGATTACTAAATGGCTCGATGCCGGAATCATCTACCCTATCTCCGACAGCAAATGGGTCAGTCCAGTACAATGCGTACCCAAAAAGGGAGGAATCACCGTGGTAGAAAATGACAAGAACGAACTGATACCCACACGCACCGTTACGGGTTGGCGAATATGTATAGATTACCGAAGACTCAACAAATCCACATTGAAGGACCATTTCCCATTACCATTTATCGATCAAATGTTGGATAGGCTAGCTGGCAAGGAATACTACTGCTTCTTAGACGGATAGTCAGGATATAACCAAATTGTTGTAGCACCTCAAGACTAGCACAAGACCACATTCACTTGTCCCTATGACACCTTTGCATTTCAACGAATGCCCTTTGGATTTTGCAATGCTCTAGTAACATTTCAGCGATGCATGATGGCAATATTCTCATATATGGTGGAAAAATCCATAGAAATTTTCATGGATGACTTTTCATTGTTCGGTCAATCTTATGACAACTGTCTACAGAACCTAGAAAAAGTCCTGCAACGCTGTGAGGAAACCAATCTAGTGCTAAATTGGGAGAAATGCCATTTCATGGCAACAGAAGGTATAGTTTTGGGACACAAGATCTCAAAAAGAGGAATTGAAGTCGACCGCGCTAAGGTAGTCGTTATTGAACGATTACCACCTCCCACCACAGTGAAAGGAATTCGAAGTTTTCTGGGACATGCCGGATTTTATCGCCGCTTCATTAAAGACTTCTCAAAAATCACTAAGCCTCTATGTGCACTGTTGGAACTCGACACCCCTTTCAATTTTGATACCACATGTCTCAAGGCATTCCAAACCCTCAAAAAGAAGCTCACTACTGCTATGATAATAATAGCCCCTGACTGGAATCTACCCTTCGAACTCATATGTGATGCCAGCGACTCCGCAGTTGGCGCAATACTCGGTCAGAGGCATGATAGGATGTTCCATTCCATTTACTATGCAAATAAGACTCTGTGTAGCGCCCAGGTGAACTACACCACTACAGAGAAAGAGCTTCTGGCAGTAGTGTTTGAATTTGAAAAATTCCGATCATACTTGGTAGGCACCAAGGTAATAGTATTTTCAGACCACGCTGCCATCAAATACCTACTAGCAAAGAAGGATGCTAAACCAAGACTCATTAGATGGGTTTTGCTACTTCAAGAATTCAACTTGGAAATTTAGGACAAGAAAGGAACGAAAAACCAAGTGGTAGATCATCTGTCAAGACTAGAAGGGCACGCTCTGGATCAACCAGGAATCCCAATACAGGAGTTTTTCCCAGACGAACAACTTTATGCCATTGCTTGCGTCCAAACCCCGTGGTATGCTGATATTGCCAACTTCTTGGTCACTGACGAAATCCCTGCGGACCTGACGTATCACCAAAAAAAGAAATTTTTGTTTGACAGCAAAAATTTTTTTGGGATGAGCCCTACTTGTTTAAACAATACCTCGATCAGATGCTTCGACGTTGCATACCCGAAGATGAGTCAGAGGATATCTTAAGGCATTGCCACTCATCACCTTATGGCGGGCACTACGGAGGCATTCATACTGCAGCTAAGGTACTTCAATTCGGGTTCTACTGGCCATCTCTCTTCAAGGACGCACGTCAATTCACGTCAAAATGCGACAAATGCCAAAGAACTAGGAACATATCTTGCCGCCACGAAATGCCCTTAACACCTATTTTGGAGGTGTAGCTTTTTGATGTTTGGGGCATCGACTTCATGGGCCTTTTTCCTCCATCGAGAGGTAACCAATATATATTAGTCTCTGTCGATTATGTCTCCAAATGGGTTGAGGTAGTTGCCTTACCAACAAATGACTCACGGGTCGTTAGCAAATTCTTGAGGAAACAAATATTCATGAAATTTGGCACCCTTAGAGCCCTAATAAGTGACGAAGGATCTCACTTTTGTAATCGCCAAATTCAGGGCCTACTTGCCAAATACGGCATCAAGCATCGAATCACCACTTCCTATCATCCACAATCAAATGGCCAAGCACAGGTCTCCAACAGAGAGGTAAAACGTATACTAGAAAAGGTTGTTCGCCCAAACCGTAAAGATTGGTCAGACAAGCTAGACGACTCCCTCTGGGCATACCGAACTATGTTCAAAACACCATTAAGGGTTTCCCGATACCAACTGGCGTTTGGAAAAGCTTGTCATCTTCTGGTCGAGTTGGAACATATAGCCTATTGGGCAATAGCACAGTTGAACATGGACGCCTCCGCAGCAGGCGACAAAAGGCTATTACAAATGCACTAATTGGAAGAACTCCATTTTCATGCTTATGAAAACGCCAAGCTCTACAAGGAAAAGGTCAAGCGATGGCACGACAAACGTCTAATTCCTCGCTCTTTTAAGATTGGCCAACAGGTATTACCTTATAACTCTCGTCTCAAATTGTTCCCAAGTAAACTTAAATCCAGGTGGTCCGTACCATTTGAAGTTCACAACCTCACACCACACGGCGCCATTGACCTTTGAAGCCCAACAACCGAGGACATTTTTCGAGTCAACGGTCAGAGAGTTAAGCACTATTGGTCGGGACCAACACCGAGAGATAAAATGGCCATTGACCTCATTACACTTTAAACCCATGCACCTTGTCTGGCTAACGACGATAAACCAAGCGCTAGAAGGAGGCAGACCTCCCGCACGCCTTCTCCTCCTACAGACCTCCCAGATGCATAACCATTTGTTGCCCCCTTGCTTTCCTATCTTTTTGTGGTATTTCTGTTTAGGGTTCTCTGTATCCTGCGCCACTACTAGCCCACGACGTTCTTTTGTAACTCCAACTCTCTTAATGGCTCTATTGCTTTTTCGACAATTTTTTCCTTGATCGGCCTATCCCATCACCAGTGAGACACCGCCCCATTCCATTATGGGGAGGGTTTCTTCGGGCGTTATCTTGTGCATTGTGTTTGTTTACTGTAGACCTGATTATGTGTGAAATTTTCTGACCAAATTGATGCTCACTTGAATCAACTGTTGCCTATTTAGCATTTCCACCCACGGAATTATTTTTGAAATTACATAATAGGGCATGAACAGAAACCTATAGCAGTAGGATGAATATATGTGGAAATCAGAATAGCATGATTGCCTGAGGGGAACTGAACCGTTAGGCTTGGGAAATTGACAGTGCTAGTTAATGTGGTGTGTGGTAAATTGAAGGTGAGGAAACATAGAGAGAAAACCTAAAATGGAAGGATTCTTTTGAGCCTAATTATTTCTATTCCAGTGTGCATGTAAGCTAACTTATGTTTGATCTTTGATTTGTCTTAATTCTCTGATAAACTGTGTTGGCACCTGAGCAAGTAATTCGAAGGATGAAGGCATTCATATCATACCCCTCATTCACATACACAAACCATAGAACAACGTTATCCATATTGTTTCCCCTTTGAGCCCTATGAGTTATGCTATAGCAAAAATTAGTTAGATAGACGAGTATAAATTTTGATGAAATGCTATGGCAGGATGTATCCAGAAAGAATGGTACAAGAAAGTTGTTCTGCTCAAGTTGGTATTAGAAGCAAAAAAAAAAAAAACAATCGAATAAAGGGCAGTAAGGCACCACAAAGTTTAATGGAGGCATCTAGCCAAGCTAAGGCACCTGTCTGGACTCCCTACTATAGCACTAACCATCGTTCTTCACCTCCACCAATATATGGCCATCCTATCCATTTCAACCCAAACAAAGCCCTTTTAACGAATGAAAGCTCAGGCACCGAAAATTAATCTTAGAATTATGACAAGGCTATATAACTGCTAAGTTAGCATGGCAAAAGAGAGAGCTAAATACCCGAGTAACAGAGCGTAAAAACTGATTCTGAGAGTCTCTTGACAATTCCTTCCTGGAGCAATATCTGCATCACGAGCCACTAGTACTGGGCAGTGGGATTTCCTACACGGGGTCGTAACCTAAAAATGCAAGTACACAAGCATACGATTATGTGGATAGACGTACTATTGCTATTAGTTAATGCTCTGCTCTGTTATCTCTGTCTTTATTTCACCCAGGAGTGCAAAAAGCTAAGTGTGGGGGTATTTGATGAGCACTATTTATGCCATGTTTTCCCTATATCCTATGACTGAATTGTATGGCAAACATAAGCTTAATTGCATTCAATCCAAGAAAAAAGGCATCAATTCATTATATGGGGGACTTAAGGATGAAGTTTATAAACATGAACAAATCACATAAGCATCCTAAACATGTGCTGAGAAAAATATCGTGTTTTATGTGAAAGACGCACAGCATGGCCGATACAATGCTATAGCATCAGGACTGCTTCCTCGAAGCGCAATACAATGCATTCCTTGAAGCTATAGCAGAGTAAATGAAGCAATGTTATGCAGCATTTGTTCTGATCTTTTGTCAAGGTTATTTCAAGAAACAAAGAGCAGATTAGTAAACGGTTAGATTGTTGTCATATGGGGATAGAAGACGCGGAATATCAAAACTAAAGATTTGAAGAATCCCGCAATATCAGCAGAATCAATCTACCGAGATGCGGAAGGGAAGATACGATTGAACCTCGACAGATTAGGAAAGGCCTAGCTTGCTGGACGTACACAGCAAGTAATCCCGACTATATAAGGAAACGAAAGCCAACCCTAAAAGTGTCGAAGTACTTCGAATGTAAAGAGACCACCTTTCGCGGCCAGATTCAAGAGGAGAGTGAGAGAAGTTACAAAGCATGAGACATTCAGGAGAACCCAGCATTCGTCCTTATGAGTGAGACGAAGATAAGAAGATGTGGAGCTGTGACGTGATAGGGCTTCTTCCACGTCGTCGAACCTCCATCAAGCTTTATGTTTTGCTTTTATTCATTCTAGTTAATCTTTTGATCATGGGCTATTCTACCTGTAACATCCCAACTTTTCACAAGCAGTATAAATTTTTTTTTTTAAAACATCTTTTCAAATCATCAGAGTAGAGCATTTGAGCGGAAGAATAACTGATATATATATATTCAAAATGCCCACTGGTTAGATACAGAAATGGTATAGTACCCAAGAGTTTTCAAAAGTAAGGACAACATCGGAAAGTCTTCACTGAACCATGACCCCGCCGCTTTCCTCTCTCCTTGGTCCTCGATTCTTCCGACCTGACGGAGATAGCCGAGATCCAATTTAACACATTGGATCTCGTGTAACTGTTAACCTCATATTCACATATACAGTATATCATCCACAATCATTCATATTAACAGTATAACAGATGTGTCACACGGAGTGCATAAAGATGGGTCACACATAGTGCATGTAGATGGGTCACACGTAGTGCATGTAGATGTGTCACACGTAGTGCATGTATCCAAAAGCACATAACAATACTCACAACAAATCATCAGACTCTCAACCACAAATACGCATATAGTAAACATCAGAGTTAGTGTTACAGTACGCGAACGTACCTTCGTTGACGGTATTCGACGTCCTATAAGAGTAATATCACTTCCATTAGTGATTTGATACAATAACTGGCATTTTAGGTAAAAATTACCATTTTTCCCTTCTACCCCTAATTGGCGGAATTTCGCCAAAGACTTCGTTACTCTAACTAATTTTCTTCCCAAAATTCTGCCAGAACTTCGACGCCATTTTGATTTTCAAAAATAAAGACTAAAATAGCCCTCCCATATGATATCCAATCATACTTGAAAATTTAAAGGCTATTCTAGCATTACAACCCCTACTTTTGAAAGACTTAAATCTAACTAACAAATCTACTAACTAACGAACTAAAAAGACTAAAGACCGAAAGACTTACCGTTGAAGATCTCAGAACAATTTTCCAGGGGTTCGCCGCAAAAATCTCGAGCTTTCTCTCTTATTTCTCCCTCTAGGCTCAGACAAACAAGGGAAAATGGTGTGAAGAAAGTGAAGGGAGGGGGGTATTTATAGAAAATGAGGTAGGGTTTCAGTAGTCGGATCAACTTTGTGAGGAGCGATCAGGCCGGTCCAAAGCAACTTTTCAAAAAAAACCCTTTCTTCCCCTTTTGTATTCACACCTGACCGAAATCCAAGGGGCTTGGCCAATGGGAGGTGGCCACGTGTCACCTTCCGTGCTTTGGTCCAATTTCCCGATCGGTTCCGATTCGCGTGATTTCGGAAAAATCTCAAACTTCGGATTCACAACTTTGAAACCATTTCATCACTTACTAGAAATGTCTAAGTTAACCTAAATTTTGATCCCATATAGGGCTCTAAGTCCAGTTGAAGTTTTCTCGAAAAACGTGTCCAAACGCGTCCGGTTTCAGAATGCATTTCTGGAATCATCAACTTCTTCAGAAAAATTCACTGATTCCAACTATGTCCATGAAAATTCTCAATTCTTTTTCAAATGTCACAACATAACCTTTTCGTCCTCTTGGCTATCTGGCATTTTCTCAGAATTTCCCTATTTCGTCTTAGTAGGAAAAAGCACAAACGGCTTCAGAATTAACTTCCGGTAGAGGTCACTTGAAGGTAAAAACTCACTGATCAATATTTTACCTTGACCTTGGAATTCCTATTCCTAGATCTCTAGATAGGATCCGTTTCCTAATTTTTAAATTACTATTCACACTTTTTACTTTAATTAACTATAATATTATTTTAATACCACTTGCACATATAATTTTTTTTATTTTTATTTTTTTTTCCTCTTCCATTTTGGGTCCAAATTTCGGCTGGCCCTCTCTAATATTTAATAAATATTTTTTTTTATTTAATTAATTATTTACTTATTTAATTTTCCACAAAAATTCCACAAAATTACCTAATTTGTCCATTCTTGTATTTAGGCTTAAAAATACCTAAACTCAACTATTTTTCTCCAAAATTTCCAATTAATTAGTAAACATGTTTTTACTAATTTTAAACCATTTTCCACTAATTTTTGAGCTTTACATAATTATTTCATAATTTCCTTTGCCTAAGCTTAAGTAATTAGCCAATAATTACCTAATTACTTAATTATCACAAGTTGCTAATTTTCTTACTTAGAACACCTCATTACCTTCATGCTCTTGCATTAACATTAGAATTTCCATGCCTCTTGCATTATTCTATAATTTACAAGGGTATTTTGGTCATTTAACACTTTTTGACCATTCTTCTTCAATTTCTCCAAGTTCATAATTTATTTAAATTACCATACTTAGAGATAATATATTCTCTAATTCACTTGGTCATTTTACTGCTTTTAGGATTTTCATAATTCTCCTAAGTGTGGAATGACTCTTGTTGCTAGTTTTAATTGAATACATTCAGTTTGTTTAACAGTGATTTAATTCCTTGTCGATTAGCGAGAGCTAAGGACTAGATCAGTGGCTTCGGTTTACTGAGAGGGAGTCGAGGTTAGACCTCTGAGAAACAGTGATTGCTAGGCAAGCTGGTGCAAGGCTTGACCTATTATTGTAGGCTTCAGAGATGGGTCTACCACTCATAACCATAACACCTAGAATTGTAGTAAACAACCTAACTAGAAAATTGTCATAGATGTATGGGAGAAGTAAGTTAGGCTTGTACGTATCGGACGCGAGAGCTTCGATAGACTAGAGTAGTGGGTTAACTGAATAGCTGTGTCAACGGTGTCTATGTTGGTAGCAATTGCGAGAGCTGTACAATATAGATGCTATAGCATTGTGCAAAGGGAAACTGGGGGATTAACATGCTTAGGGAGTATTCTGAGCTCAGCCTAACTTTTACTGATATCCTTTCAACTACGACCAACTATTTCTTTTCTTGTTTATAGCATAGCCATAAAGCAAATCACATATATTTTCTTTGCAGTTACAACTGAATTCATGATTAGGCGTCAACATTCAATATCCCAGTCTCTGTGGGACGATATTCTACTTACTCTTTATTACTTGTTCAACTGTTTCATTTGCCATCAAGGAAATCAACCAACAGTACAAAATATTGAAAAAAATTAAACAAAAAAAAAATTAATTTTAAGACCGGAGTTTAATAAGAATCGGTCGTAAAGGTCAAGTTTTAAGACCGGATTTTTAATACTTCTGGTCTTAAAATTAAAGCTTTTAAGACCAGACTTAAATTGTGACCGGTAAAAATATTTTGAAAAATTGACAAAAAATTAATTACTTTTAAGACTGTAGTTTAATAAGGACCAGTCTTAAATGTTAACTTTTAAGACCTTCTTTTTAATACATCTGGTCTTAAAATAAAAGCGTCAAAATATATTTCTTCTTCGCGCGAAACCTTATGTTGCTCTCTCTGAAGTCTGAACCTCTATTCTGTTGCAATACCTCTCTTCCTCACCCATCACCACCATCCTCTATTACTCTCTCATTTTCTCAGGCATTCCTCTTTTGCATCACCTCTCTCAACCTCTCTTCCTTTCTCAAAATGAACGAGAAAACAATTCGAGTCCTGTTTGTGGAACGCCATGCTTGGTGTGGTGGTGTGAGTCAAAACGAACCCTGTTCATCTCACGGTAAGCCTCGTAACCGCCCTTCACGTCGTGGTAGAAGAGGCACACGAACGAAAGAGCTTTCCCGAGTCGACTATCGGGGAAAAGCTCAAGATTCGGTTTGATGAAAATTTGGCTTCTTTTCGGCCCTAATAAGAACACATATATTAGTTTTGTTGGCGCACTAGCACGCAACAAGCCTAGCATCTTGACAATTGAGTGGAAAATTGTCGACTGTGCCAAAGTAAATGATCTTATTTGGGACACTACCCGGCTTACATACTTTGTTCCTAACAATGAAGTTGAAAGACAAGACATTGTCGTATTGTGATGATCGGCTGGAGGAAGTTTAAGACCTATCTAGCTAGCAACTACATTTTTGTCGAGGTTCCAGGTTGGTGAGCCTCACCTAATCCTTGCAACAAGTATGCATTTTTGATGAAAAACTAGGAAACAATTTGTTCAGATGCGGACTACTCTAGAAGCTTTGGTGAGTTTATATTTAGTTTTTTTCCCTTTTTTGTTTGCTTATTAACCTGTGCGGATATGTGAATGTTATTGTGTTCATCTAATCCTGTTCGTTAGATGGTTTGGTGTCTGAATAGAAGTATACATTTCCATCCTTTGTCCTGCATCAGAGGAGCATGTCTTAGTTCTTATGTGAATGTGAATATAGATGGAGTAATACGGTAAAATTTCGCTATCGTAATAATGGCATAATATCTCTTATGAGGCCGTTAGTCAGTTAGGAAGGTATTCTGTTATAGTAGGTAGTGGTTAGACATTGCTGTTAGTTAGTTAGTATGTTAACTATGTAACAGTTTCGGTGCAAGCTGTTATTGGGCCTTAAGAGTCAAGCCTCTAACCATATATAAGAGATCAGACTAATATGTGTAGGAACCGGCCGATTATGATGAATGAACGAATTGATTGAGTTGGCGCAGCATCGGAACTCCCTTTCCTCTGTTTTTCTCAATTTCTTCTACAATTCTACATCTTCCTTAACAAAGTCTTGAAACTTGATGAAGTGAATTTGACTAGTGTTTGAGGTTCATATCAAGCGAAGTTCTCTAATTTCTATTAGTGAGGTGGTCTAGAATTCATAATTAATAGTTTTTAAATTCGATTCACATAAAGAAAGGAACAAGCACAAGATATTGGGAGAAAGAATGATTGCCCGTAGAGAATGTCTCGTGGTGGATATGAAAAGTATGAAAAAGAGTTGATGGTGGCCAAGCGAAAGAGATTGGAAGAAGAAGCTCAATCCAATCCTTCTACAATATGTGATCCTCATCTCTAATACGTTGCGAAGAGTTATGGTTGTATATTCGCCAAAAGCCAAGCGGCGCTTACACAAGTGAACAAACTCGTCTAGTTGCTTTGAAAGAATTATAAGTATCGTTATTGTTATTTTTAGTTACTAAACATGTTTCATTACGAAGCTTCTCATTATCTCGTATCTTACGGGAAGATCTTAAAAGAAAGAAGCGAGAGGGATCTTTTGTGTCGGAGGAGGAATGATATTCAAACCGTTGCGACTGGAAAATCGGATCATGTGGGGTGTGTAAGGGGATTGGAGGACAGGTAGGCTTGAAGCAATTCTTTGGTAAATCAAACGCCATAAACAAAGTATGGTTACCCGGGAGGAGATGGAACATACAGTGGCCAAACTAAGTGAGGAAGCGGCTCAAGAAGCTTCATTGACCGCAATGTTTCAATCCCAAATGAGCAACATGAAGAAGGAAATGCACAAAATGATGCTGCTTTTGAGCTCTCGTGCAGAGACTAGTGTTCCCTTCCCACATTCACCGCACCTATGCAATGTAACACTAAAGGGAGTTACATTGTTGGACAATCGGAGGATTAATAAGCAATTGGTTTTCGTTGACCAAGATGATTTAATGTCCCTACTGTCTCTTGGAAAGGAGCTTACTAATTCAATTGTTCAAATGTTTATAAAGTAAGTATCTTCTTCTATGAGTACATAATTTAAATGCATCATTTAGACACACACACACACACACACACTAATTCCCTGATGTCATTATTGTAAGTTCATGCATGATGAATTGGAACAACAGGACATAAGAAAATATTTTGGATTCTTGTGCCCAGACTATGCAAGTACAACAGACTTAGTTCACGAGACAAGAGTACATATCAACGAGGGTGTGTGAAGTGATCAAAAAGGTTTACGTGTTTCCATACTTCCATAGGTACATATCACAATTCTGAGTACTTGTCTGCTGTGAATTTTCAGCCACCATTGGCAGTTGGTTCTCATGTGCATGGAGGAGCATACATTGGTCTTCTTATGCTCCACCCACAGCAGCCTAGGGCCTATATTGAAGAAGACCATGAACAAGTAAGCATGCCATTTTGATTGTCTTGTCTAAAATCTTTCTTTGTGAATTTTCAAGTGACCATTATTGATGAATTTGTGATTTTGATGATAGCGCTATGAGAACCTTCCAAATCGAGGTAAGAAAAAGTATAGGTATTAGGCCGAGATCCTAGATGGATCTATCCAAAGGTTTGTACATATTTGGACATTGGCACACTGCCTTGTGAACTTAGTCTCAGTAAGCTATATATGCTCTTATATATATTTCTTGTTCTTTTTAGACTTGTCAGCAACCAGAGGCATCCAACTTATGTGGCCATTACGTCTTGAAACACATATATGATATTATCATGCAAGGAAGGACTAAATTCACTGGAAAGATAAATGTATTTGATGTTACATATTATGGCTGAATTCAGTTTCTGGTTTAATGTTACATATGATATATGCACACAAGTTAATTCAGTTTCTGTCTTTGATGTGATAGACTATGTTTGTCTCGTGCTAATCCCTTTTCGATGATGATATTGAGCACATACGCAAAGTGTTTTGTGAATATTTGTATGGCCTCTTAAAGTCATAACAATAATGTCTTGAATTCATTTGTATATATATGTAGCAATAATCATCTTCTGTAAATGAACAATTGTACAATTTTTTTAATGGTCAATAATAATTTTGTTTATTTTTTCCAACAATTTCCTTATGTAACTCTTTTTGGTTGTTGAATGTATTAGATGGTGGATAAACCTATTTAGTGCTTATACCTTGAGGACAGGATGTTGTAAATGAGCATAAAGGAATGTATGAGTCTTTTAGGACCAAATATTTTTTTAAAGGTATAGTCTTAAAAGTCCTCGTTTAATTTTCAAAAATATGGCGAGACTTTTAAGACCGGAGTTTTTTAAAGGTCTGGTCCTAAAAGTCTTCGTTTTGAATTATGGTGAGACTGTTAGGACCGGATGGTATATAAAGTCCAATCCTAAAAGCCTTCGTTTAATTTTAAAAATATGGCTAGACTTTTAAGACTATATTTTTTTAAAGGTCCGATCTTAAAAGTCTTCATTTGATATTTCATTTTATGGCGAGACTTTTAGGACCAGATGGTTTATAAATCTCCAGTCTTAAAAGTCTTCGTTTAATTTTGAAAAATATAGCGAAACTTTTAGGACCGGAGTTTTTAAACCTCCGGTCTTAAAAATCTGAGCTTTAAATATAAGAAATGATGGCATGCTTTTCAAACAATGCAGTAAGGTTCAAGACAACCGAGATTCTGTTCAAGGTAGGACCCTCGTTATCGTTGTTTTTACCTCTCTAGGCTTTGATGATCATTATCGGTCTCCTTTTTCATTTTCTTTTTTCTTTTCTTTTTTCGGAAAAAGAAGAAGCACAATGAAAAGGACACTGAAAATGATCAAAATCTGGGCGAGGTAAAACTGATAACAAAGACGGTCCAACCTTGAGAAGAATTTTCAATGTATTTGTTTGTATGTTCGTTCGCACAAGGTAAGCGATGTTTTGTTTGTTTCGTATATTCTTAACATTGTATTCTGCGAGCTTTCAATGTAAACTATGACACACAACGACATTGTTTTGTTTGTTTCCTTACTACTGTGTATGGACCACTTGAAAAATGAAGATGGGAATATAATTTAAAAATATTTTATTCATTATATTTTTTATGTTTCCCGATAAAGGGTAGCACTACTACAGACATAAAAAAACATAAAACATCTAATCCTCCCTATCGTTGTTGAAGGGGGAGGAGTTAGCAGAGGGCGTGTCGGAGGAGTCCTCTTCAGAAGGATGGTACTCCACGTCATTGGCGTGGAGTACCATGTTGAGCTTGTTGTTGACAGCATGAATAAGCCTAACAATTTTTCCCAAGTGTCGGTCAATGTAATTTACGCGGGCAAGCACATGCTCCAGCATCTGTTTGGCAGATGGATTTGGAGGCAGTGGAGGAGGCCTTTGAGGTTGGGGAGGAGGAGGAAAAGGAGGACCTGGTGGAGCAAACATTATGGTGGAGGCTAGGCCATGGAGGTTGTGGAAGTGAAGAAGAATGTGAAGAAAATAAAGTAACAAGGGGATTAAATAGAGATCCCCATCCTGAAGAATTTGAAATGACAGAAACTTTAACAAGTGAAGTGGCCTCAGAATACGTGGAGACGCATAGTTGGGAAGTTTACCTGGAAGTCGAAGAGACTCTGAATCATTCTTTGAACATAGAGCGTAAGGATACGACTCTTTCTGAAGAATATGAACCACGAAACTTTTAAGACCGGATATGGTAAAATAACTAGTCTTATAAATACTATTTTATTAAAAAAAATTACTTTAAAAAAAATTAAGGATAGACTTTTAGGACTGGATATTTTACAACGACAGTCTTAAAAAGGTTTTTAGAACCGAACATTTTCTAAATCCGGTCTTAATATTGTTTACAAATTTAACTTAAAAACCAATAAAAGTATTTACTAATTATATATACCAATTGAATCTCATTCATTCTCACAATCCATTACGTATCTCTCTACCCTAACTCCTTACTGCGTCCCTGATAATCCTCTATCCCCAACTGCTCAAACAATGGTTAGATACAAGATAACCGCTCGTAGGGGTACTTCTAAAGCTCGTGCCTACCTTAGATCGTTCTACGGGGCACCTCAAGCGAGAGTGCATTCTATTGTGACAGAAGAGTCTCGGGTCGTTGGACCTTTTGTTATTTCGGATGATGAAGAGATTGCCGGCCCCTTCCAGCCTTCAGACCCTAAAGAGGTTTTTGTTGGATATGATTAGTTTTGATGATGTCTTATATAGATGCCATTATTAAGAGCAAAAAGATTGTATAATATATTTATCTCCTACATTGACTAACTACCATGTATTTAATGTAGATTGGTCCAAGTTGAATTATAGAGATTAATCAAGAAGGAGATAAGAGATTACAGAAAGAAGAAATTGCAGAGAATGTCAAGGAAGCAAGAAGTTATAAAAGTATTTTGGGAATAATCAAGAAGAAGAGGAGATATTGAAGAATTAAATTATGAAAATGATCAAGAGAAGAAGAAGAGGAGAGAATAAAGAAAGAATTAAATTATGGAGAATGATAAAGAGAAAAGAAGAGAAGAAAGAAAGAATTGAATTGTGGAAAATGATCAAGAGAAGAAGAAGAGAAGAGAAGAGAAGAAGAATTGAATTGTGGAGAATGATCAAGAGAAGAGGAAAGAAAGAAGAACTTGCTAAATGGAATGATAAAATCATTATACAAGTTTTTAGATTGATTCTAGAAGTCTCCACGATGATATGGAAGTTGGAATGGTTCAAATCGGAGTTAAAATAAGCAAAATCAAGCTTTGGGATGATTTAACTCAAGACAGAATGGTTTCTACAGTGTTTTGAGCATCTGGTACAAGTTAACTCAAGCCAACAAACTCATAGACTCGAGCCAGGGCCTTGACTCGAGTCAGTCATATTGTTGACTCGAGCCAATAGTGATTTTCAAGCCATTTTCGCACTTTGTTACGAGTTGACTCAAGGCAAGCCTAAGTTGGCTCGAGCCAATAGTGCTTTTCAGCACTCTGGTCACCTCTGTTTCACGTTTCAGCTGGCCGACATCTGGTAATTCGATGATATCTCCCAAACCAGAGATCGGATTGAGGTGAAACCAAATTTGTATGAAACTAGACTCCAAATGCGTCATTATGAAAAAGGTTTAAGCCCAAAAGAGTTGATATGAGAGAGATATGAATTTCAAAAGTTGGTACATCAATTAACGTCACACTATTGACCAACCTTCGATGTTTTGAGTGTATCTCACAATATACAAATCCAATTGAGCTCAAACTAGTGCCATATGAAAGTAGACTCAAAATGAGTTCCACCAATACTTGAAACAACCAAAATTAAGTTTAGACCATGGATTTATGGCCTTCAAAAGTTGACACTCAAAATTCTGGATTCATTTCAGCATAGGCTCGGTTTTCTGGAAGTTGCTCACAATATACACAACCAAATAAATTCCATATGACTCTAGACTCAACAAGTGTTTCATAGAATATGGAAGAAACCAATTTTGATGAGCGCCTCCTCAAGTCAAAGAACAAAAAATGAGGATTTTTCCTCGAGCTAGAAGTTCCACCTCGAGTCTAAGTGAAGACAGAGAGTTAGCCATTTTGAGAGAGGTTTTTACCTCGAGCCAACAAGCGCACCTCGAATCAGAAGGACCGTTTCTCAGAAATCCCAAAGTGTTTTGTTGAACCTGACTCGAGCCAGGATTTTGGTTGCCTCAAGTTTGGGCATAGACTCGAGCCAAGGATATTGCTGCCTCGAGTCAGTCATGACGGTGGAATATCACCTAGTGGGGGGTGAATAGGTGATCTTAACAAACTTTTCACAAGATACACTTGAAAATAAATATCCAGAGTAAGGGAAGAGAAATGGACACGAAGAGATTTATACTAGTTCGGTCTAATACTTTGACCTACGTCCAGTCCCAAGAACACCTTGAGATTTTCACTAACTCTTCAAACACAAGTAAAATTACCCACTCTGTAACTTAGGATGATCCTTTCACACTCGGACTCACTCCGCCTTACAAGTTGTAATCGTACACCCTTACTTAAGGTTCCACTACCTTAAGTTTGAACAACTGAAATAATGAAGGTGTTTAACAGCTCCTCACGAGTGAATAAAATATGAACACTGAAGTACTATGGGTATCCGAAGATACTAAAGATTATTGAAGTAGTTGATCACAATAATACAGAAATGTATATTTCGTATTCTTGGATGTCTTTTGAATTGAATCAGATGGGCTTTTATAATGTTTCTGATTCAAGCTGATGGGTGCTTTCGAAGATAGCCGTTGAGAGTCTTGTTGTCTTCTCTGTATTCCACTTTTTGCTCTGTATTGAAGGTTTATGACCGTTGCATCATTTAGTGTCTTCCCTTTATCTGTGCAGGGAATCATTCTGAGTAAAGGCTATGTCAAATACTTCCAAATCGAAGGACCTCATTCTCTTCTCCATTGATCTGTTTGTTTGACGCGTGAAGTTATGTTCTGTTCTTCTTTTCCGTCAATCAAGGATTGATTTCCTGAAACTCATTTAAAGCAAAAATGGTTAAATAGGAATTAAATGAGTTTGAATATAATCAGTAATAAAGAGTATGATTGTCCAAAAGTCATCCGACGTAATTGATTAGAGATACACTGAATCGTTGCTCTGTTTGTTTCGTTGATGCTCGAGCAAGGGCCTTTTAAAACAAAAAAGGATTCTTCATTGATACTCGGGCAAGCTATTATGTATGCTCGGGCAACCTTATTTGGAGTCTCATGAAAAACGATTCAAATCGTTGTTGCTCGAGCAAGCTATAAGGGCATGCTCGGGCAAACCTTGCACAGAGGCGAGAATATCATTTTGGCGATGCTGCTCGAGCATGTTTTTACCTCTGCTCGAGCATGGTGCTTGAGCATGCCTTTTACTTTGCTCGGGCATGACTCTTCAATTCGCAAATCCTTGCTTTTGGCTCGATGATGCTCGGGCTTGCCAAATGCTCTGCTCGAGCATGACTGTCCAATTTGCACTTCAATTTTGGCAAACCACCCATGCTCATAAATATCTTCAAGTCTTCTTTACAATGCAAGAAGAATCAGCTCCAAACTTATTGTATTTCGTCCATTATCATCAGATGATTGGAGGTTGTTCTTGACCAACGTTTTTACAACATTCTGAACTGACCACCACTTTCGAGGGCCATATCTCCCTGGTATGAACTTTGTTTTGGTTGGTTCAAATTTTGATCGAAATCCCTTTGAGTCTACTTTCATATGCCACTGATTTCAGCTCAATTGGATTTTGTAATTTGTGAGATACACTCAAATTATCGAAGCTTGGTCTGCTGTGTGACGTTGATTTCATTGTCATCTTCTAAAATTCATATCTCTCTCATATGACCTCCTTTGTACTTTAATATTATGTCACAATGACGCATTGGAAGTCTAGTTTCCAACAAAATTGATTTCACCTCAATCGAACTTCTGGTTTGAAAGATATCGTCGAAATACCATAGGTCACTTAAAACAGAGCTGAACGGAGTAGCTGAAATTCGTTGTTGCTCGAGCACCAGGTTTGCTTCTGCTCGAGCAAGCCATTTTTCATGCTCGAGCAAGGACGTTTTTCATGCTCGAGCAAGACCCTGAAACTACAGAAATGACCTTAGCAAACCACATGCTCGAGCAAGGACTTTTTCATGCTCGAGCAAGACACTGTTCATGCGTAAATCACCGTATTCATCCGAAGGTTGAACTTGATTATTTCAACTCCGAATTGAGCCGTTCCAACTTCTATTTGATCGTGGAGACTTCTAGAATCAATCTAAGAACTTGAATTATCATTCCATTTAGAAAATTCTTCTTTTCTTTCTTCTCTTCTTCTTCTCTTGATCATTCTCCATAATTCAATTCTTCTTTTTGCTCTTCTTTTCTCTTCATCATTCTCCATAATTTAATTTGAACTAATCATTCTTTGTGAGTTCTTCCTTCTTCAATATTTCCTCTTCTTCTTAATTATTCCCAAAATACTTTGATAACTTCTTGCTTCATTGACACTTTCTGTAATTTCTTCTTTATGTAATCTTTTATCTCCTTCTTGATTAATCTCTATAATTCTTCTTCAACTAATCTACATTAAATACATAGTAGTTAGTCAATGTAGGAGATAAATATATTATACAATCTTTTTTCTCTTAATAATTAATAATGGCATTTATATAAGACATCATCAAAACTAATCATATCCAACAAGTCAGTGTTGTGTTAAACTTCTCTATGCTTTAAACGATGGATTGACTCGAGCCAACAAGCATACCTCGATTCAAAGGCCAACCCGATAGATTGACGAATTGAGAGGAATTTTTGACTCAAGTCAACAAGTAGCAACTCAAGTTAACGAAACTCACAGTAGCAGCAACGTCTCCGAGAATTCAAAAAACAATTGTTATCAATTGATTTCTACTTGCTATACTTCTCAATGCTATTAATCATATTTGTTACCAAGTTTTAGATGATCAAATGAAGGATTAACATTAGATTATGAAAAGGTGGATGGTATTCTCCAACGATCGAATAGCTCCAACGGTCATATATGCTCACAACGATCATATTCAAACCTGGAAGAATTGCTCAATGCTCTTCATCAACTATAAAAGGAGAAGCATTCAAAGATAGAAGAGGATAGAGACAAGATCGTACAATGTCGAAATTCCAACATTATGAATCCAACGCTTAACTCATATACTCTCTATTTCACAATGTTTATAGAGTTTTCAGTAGAGAGTGTGATGATCGATTATGTACTTCAGTGATTATTATTCATCTACTCTGTGAGAGAGTCTAAAAACTTATTTGATTATCTGTTTAGTGATCAAATCTCAAGGTTGTGGAACCTTTGAGTGTGGGTGTACAGTTACAACTTGTAAGGGGAGTGAGTCCGAGTGTGAAATGATCATTCTGAGTACAGAGTGTGTAATTGTATCCCTACAGTGTGTAAGGAGGAGTATCTTAGTAAGAGATTGTAAAGGCTGAACAAGTGCCCGACTAAACTTGTGAGGTTGTAAAGGCTTTTCTCTTGTGCCCGGTTAAACAAGGAGATAGTGGATTGAAAAACTCAAGTGGAGCTTGGGGGCTGGACGTAGGTCAAGGATTGGACCGAACCAGTATAAATCTCAGTTTGCATATTCTCTTCCCTAAACTCTTACATTTCCAGCATATATGTTTGAATGACTGACTATTGCTTTATAAACTATTTCTGTCATTCAAACTATTTTTAGTAAGTTGTGAAAAGATTTTCAAAGTTATTTAAAGTTTTATCAGACACCCAATTCACCCTACTCTTGGGTGATAGCCAGGACTAACAGTTTTCACTCCCCTTCTCCAGCCTTCTGACAATATTCGCCAACCTCCTGGCCCCAACGCACCTACCGCTGACTCCTCCCCTCTTTCCTCTAATGATGCATTGTGGCTGATGCACATAAGACAACAAGTTGTTGATCTCTAGCAGGAAATTAATGCTGCTCATACCGATGTCGCCAAGGCATTGGATGATAATAAGATTTAGGATGTTTAGTCAGATTCTTGTTGTTGATAATTGTTAGTTTGTTTTTATTATTTTTCTTTTGTACGTGTATATTCTCCAGTAATGTAAGAAGTATTAAGAACTAAGCACTTGTATATTCTTTTTGATCATATTCTCCAGTAATTAAAGAAGCTTATTCTCCAATTTTCCTTTATTTTCATTCAGTTGCTGTTGCGCTCGCCAAAGCCAATATAATCCTCTCTTTTTTTGTTCTTCATAATGTAAATGAGGACCTTTAGGACCAGATATTTTATAAAATGAAGGTCTTAAAATTAAATGAATATGAAAAATTTAAGACCAAATTCTTATAAACATCCGGTCTTAAAAATTAAATGAATACAAAACATTAAATGTATACCTTTAGGACCGGATACTTTATAATTAACATGTCTTAATAATATCCCAAAACGCTAAAAACTATCTTTGTCACGCGAAAAATTAAATTTCCCTCTCTGAACTTCTCTTGTTGCATCGAAAGTGATAACTCATATTCTGTCTCCAGTGTGTTGCTTCGTCATTGCTTCGCGTTGCTCTCTTGACAAGCTAGTGCTGGTCATCTTATCACTTTCTGGTTCCTTAGCTAAACGGTGAAACACCAAGCTATAAGAGGTTTTTAAGTTATATAACTTTTTGATTTTTCTGGTTATCATTCTGTGTTTTTCATGGGTTGAACGAAATCGATGAAATGTTCTCGTAGGTTCCTCTATTGTTAATGAATATTGTATTTTCAATATTATATTTGCACTTGAGACCTACCCAACTGACCAACAAGTATTTTTAGGGTTACTTTTGTTGTCTTTGCAACAACAACGTGTTGGAAATTATGCCCTAGGGGCAAGTCATTGTACTTTAGATGTTTCTGTTAAAGTATTCTCTTTTAGTTATCATTTCATTTGCATGTTTATAGTGATAACTGATCCTTGGATATATCTTATAGATTATCCTAAATGTCCCTGGTCGGTTATCTTCGCGGGAGCAAAGATGAAACAAGACCAGTATGACTTTGATGAGTATGGAGATACGAGCCAATATCATAGGCACTTGTATGAGTACAAGGTGCTGGACCGACCCACTATGAGAAAGCTGCATGGAATAAGTCATAAGCTTTTCTCATGTATAATCGCGTCACAACGCCCGTCGACCTGAGATCATCATGGATTCCTACATGATGAGTCGCTGATCTTTGACTTAGTCAAAAGTCACCTTTGACTGGGTGATGATAAAGGCTATGATCGAGATAAGTGGTTTTCATGCAGAGGAATGTGAATGGTCAAGATGGAATTTGTCACTCACATTTGTAGAGAGATAATACTAGGCCCCTCGATGAGTCAGCTTGAGAAATGTATGGTCATACTACGATGGAAAGGAGTTTCCATTTCAATTAGACTACTCAAGAATTGAGAAAGTAATGGTCAAGAATAGGAAGTTGACATTCTCCATGCCTCATCCTTGACCAAATTATCGCGTGACAAAAGGGATGTGACATGGTTGTACGATAGGTTGTATCGTATAATCGATCCCTATATGAATTGGGTAGTCACAATGTCTTGCTAGAGGCCGCTTGCGACTTGTGGGCTGGTACAACATTGGCCCACTGCCAATCTCATGTGGGCCTGCAGGGTCGTACACAACAATAGCCCAACACGAGCAAAAGTGTCCAGATTCATTGAATCATATATGTGTCTAAGATTTAATGAATACTGTATTTAATCTAGGATATATATATGTATGTATGTATGTATGTATGTATGTATATATATATATATATATATATATATATATATATATGTATATATATATATATATATATATATTATTAAATTCGAAATTAATATAATAATATTATTTCATAAAGATTATAATATTATTATATATAATATTTGTTTGTATTTAATTTATTTGATAAATTAAATATCTAAAACAAATAGAGATATTGTATCTCAGATTTAATTTTCGGATAAAGATATCATTATTTTATTTAATTTAAATTGAGATGTAGTATCTCAGATTTAATTAAATAGATAGATATTATTTCTCGGATTTAATTTATAGAGATAAATTAAATCAGAAGGCTTTTAATTTGGATTAAATAAATAGATTAGATTAGATATATCAGATAGATTTAATTTATTTATTTTTTAATCCATATTCAAAATTTGAATATAATACGCCTACTAGGTTTAAAAAAAAAACCTACGGGACACTATGTCAAGCATATTAGAAAAGCCGCGAGAAACCCTAGATAGAAAATAGAGAGACGCATAGTTCAGAGGCGCTAGCACGTTTCCGTTCGTGTTTCTGAAGGTTGTTCGTGTGGATACCGGTAGAGGAAGGCGATTCGAAGAGTCAACTTCTGCTGATCGAGAAGGTAGCCCACCAGTCCAATTGTTCGGCATAGGTATGATTCAGAAACCCTAAACCTTGATTTAAACGTCGTTGAGCGATCCTCCAATGGGATTCGTAAAAGTTTTTACTCCGCTGCATGTACGGATCCCAACAGAACGTTCGTGGTGAATAAATCCTCAGCAAAAGCATTTGAATTTATATGGTACATGTAAGTCCTCAAGACCTTCATGCGATGCATTAATTGTCCTCGTCATGCATTTATTTTGCTTCTTGGATTCACTGTGATACATTGAGCATATGCATTTGGAATTGGCTTAGTTTAAGAAATCCGATAATGTATGTTAAATCTTTCTGTCTATAGAAATTTACTATGGATCACAGTTGAGTAAATGCTTTACGGACGAGTGTTGAATATCAAAATGGGGTGAGTAAATTTATAGAATTTTCTAGACGAAATGCCCATGATGATAGTGGGAAGTTTTATTGCCCTTGTGTAGAATGTTTGAATGAGAGGCGACTAAGTCCTGAAGTTATACACACACATTTAATTTGTGAAGGATTTTGTAAGACTTATACAATATGGGTATGGCATGGTGAAAAAATGAAAAGTGCATTTCAACATGGGGAATTGACCTTTGATGGTAATGACACGGATATGGATAATCCATAGAGGACATTATTCGTGATCACATTCTAACACTTTCCTAGCAGTTCTTTGGGGTCCAAAGTGACCACCACAGGCAGAAGCATGAGAAAAATGTAATATGGAGTGAAATTCATGATCAGGCACACATCTCCTAACTACCTGGTCACTACAAAACTTCCACAAATAAGGGTCATCACAAACATAATATTTAGACTCATTTTTCAATTTTAGGGTTTGGGCCCTAGTGGAGTCCACAGGAAAACACCAGCTACAAAGTAGTTAACAGATTAGCATACCATGGGATCTTACCTTGCGGTTAAACTGCTCATCAGGGAAATCATCCCGAATAGAAGAGGGGTGAGAGGGAGAATGGGTGATGTGACTCAAGTGGTCAGCTACCCAGTTTTGTACTCCACTTCTGTCTCGAATCTCTATATCAAACTCTTGGAGCAATAACATCCACCGAATGAGTCGTGGCTTAGCATCTGCCTTTTTCAACAGGAACTTTAAAGAAGCATGGTCAGAGAAAAGAATTACTCTACTAGCTAGCAGATATGACCTAAACTTATTAAAAGCAAATACAATACCCAACAACTCCTTTTCAGTGGTGGTGTAATTAGACTGAGCAGAATCCAAAGTCCTGGAAGCATATGCAATGAAATGAGAAGCTCTATCAACCCGTTGTGCCAAGATAGCACCAACCGCATAGTTGGAAGCATCGCACATCAACTCAAAAGGGAGTTGCCAATCAGGGGTCTAGATCACTGGGGCTGTGGTAAGGCAACACTTCAAGTGATCGAAGGCCGCCTTGCATACATCATCAAATACAAGCAGAAGGTTGGATAAGGGTCGAGCAGTCTTGCTGAAATCCCGAATGAAACGCCGATAGAAACCTGCATGACCAAGAAAAGAGCAAACTTCCTGCACATAAGCAGGGTAAGGCAAAGCAGTAATTACATCTATATTAGCAGGGTCTACCTCAATCCCTTTCCTAGACACTATGTGTCCCAAGACTATACCCGACTCAACCATAAAGTGACACTTTTCATAATTCAGCAGAATATTAGATTCAATGCACCTATGCAAGACTCTAGACAAATTAGCTAAGCATGCATCAAAATCAGACCCATATACAGTGAAATCATCCATAAAACCTCCATGCAGTCCTCTAGAAACTCAGAGAAAATACTTACCATACAACACTGAAAGGTGCCAGGAGCATTGCAGAGGCCAAAAGGCATCCTTCGGTAAGCATATGTCCCAAAGGGGCATGTGAAGGTCGTCTTCTCCTGATCCTCGGGAGCAATATGGATCTAGAAATATCCGGAGTAGCCATCCAGCAAATCGCTCTAACATCTGATCAATGAAAGGTAGAGGATAATGATCCTTGCGAGTGGCTTGGTTGAGTCTCCTATAATCAATGCAAACTCACCAACTATTTTGAACTCGAGTAGGAATGAGCTCATTCTTCTAATTGGCCACCAAAGTGACTTCGGACTTCTTGGGAACCACTTGGACCGGGCTAACCCACTGGCTATCAGAAATGGGATAGATGATTCCAACTTGCAGAAGCTTAGTGACCTCTTTCTTCACCACATCAAGGATAAGAGGGTTAAGGCGTCTCTGAGGTTGCCTCACCGGCTTAGATTCCTCTTCCAAAAGAATACGATGCATGCACATTGAAGGACTGATGCCAACTATGTTAGCTAATGTCCACCCAATGGATTTCTTGTTCACCCTCAATAAGCTTAGCAGCTTCTCTTCTTGATCAGGCAAAAGATTATTTACCACAATGACTGGCAACTGTTCATTCACCTCCAGAAATACATACTTCAGATGATCTGGAAGGGATTTCAACTCTAGTTTGGGCGGTTTCTCGATGGAGGGAAAAAGCTTGGGTGGTTGTTGCAACAACTCTGATGCCATCACACTAGAAATGCCTGAAACCACATTCAAAGAAGCAGAAGAAGAATTGTGGCTATACAGCTCAATGTTAAGATTAGAATTCAGCTCATCAAAATCAGAATCAGGATGCATATCAGGATCAGGATGAAGCTCAAATTTAGAATCAACATCAGAATCCACAAGTAATGCGGAATCACTAAGCAAGTCAGAATCACCAAATAATGCAGCATTAACCAAGTTAGTGCAAACAAAGCACCATTCATTATCAGCACATGCACAAATGGGAGAATCACTCATAGATGCAAAATCAGGATAATCAGCACGCCAATCAGTAAGAACATCATCCACAGCGTCATCAATCACATCAATGCAGAAAACAAAATGCTCTTCCCTAGAATGTTTCATGGCATCAAAAATATTGAAGTTCACAGATATATCACCAAACTCCATGGAAAGAGTACCAGAATACACGTCTATCTTAGTCCTAGTTGTTTTCATGAAAGGCCTCCCTAGAATGATTGGTGATCTACAATTAGAAGACTCAGCCTCCATATCTAAGACATAGAAATCAACAGGGAATATCAATTCATTAACTTTGACCAATACGTCTTCAACCAAACCAGAAGGATGAGCATTACTCCTATTAGCTAACTGGACAACACACCAGTAGGACGCAAGGGACCAAGACCAATAGATTTATAGATAGAGGCAGGCATGACATTAATTGAAGCATCTAGATCAAACATGCAATCATCAAATCTATAATTACCAATAACACAATGGATAGAAAACATTCCTGGATCCTTGCATTTCTGAGGCATGGGTGTTAGAAGTGCCGGCACATTCTGGTTCAAGCTTACTCTTTCAGTCCCTTTCAATCCTCTCTTGTTGGTACACAACTCCTTGAGAAACTTGGCATATTTTTGAATTTGCTTGATGGCATCCAAGATAGGAATATTGATCTCAACCTTCCGGAAAGACTCTAGAATGTCCTTCTCTTATGACTTCTTTTGTTGTGCTTTTTCTACCAACTTCTTGGATTGAGAGGCTCTCTGAGGGAAATGAAGAGGAATGGGAATGTCTTCTTCTTCACCTTGCTGCATTGCTTTTTTATTTTTAGATTCAACCTTCATAGTTTTTGACTCTCTTTTTGATGTTGAAGTCACATTTGCAGCTGGTTTAGGTTCCTCCAATTGTTTGTCAGACCGTAGTGAGATAGCACTCACATTTCCCTTAGGATTGGGAATGGTTTGTGAAGGAAGAGTGTTGGATCCTTGAGGTTGTAGCTGATTCAGTGATGTGGCCAATTGGCCAATCTGAGTTTGCAAACACTAAATGGAAGTTTCAGTTTGCTATTGGAACTGCATAGTGTTTGTAGCAAACGGTTTCATCATATCCTCCAATGAGGAACCACTACTACTAGCTTGTTGTTGTGCCACATGTGGAGGTGCACATATGGCTGGTCAAGGAGGTGGTGCTGGCAAAGGAGGTGCAGATTGTTGCTGGAAAGTCTGCAAACTGCTGAGAGTTATCTACCATAATGGATATCAAGTCTCGAGCATCTTCAGGTGTCTTGTTACTTATAGCCCCACCGCTAGAAGCATCCACCAACCCTTTGTTGTCTACAGCGAGATCATCATAGAAATAAGTAATCAAGTCTTTTTCAGTTATCTGGTGGTGTGGACAGCTTACACATAACCTTTTGAACCTCTCCCAATACTCATGCATAGTCTCCCCAGTGGCCTGTTTAACGTTGCCAATTTCCTTCTTGATCGCAGTTGCTCTTGAGGAAGGGAAATATTTCTCTAGAAATAACCTCTGAATATCAGTCCAGCTCCCAATAGATGAGGGCTGAAGGTACAACAACCAATCCTTGGCTCCACCGTCCAATGAGAAAGGAAAAGCTCTCAGCTTGATATGATCTTCATCAATGGCATGTGGTTTCATTGTGCTGCACACTACATGGAATTCCTTCAAATGCTTAATGGGGCACTCACCTGCAAGACCATGAAACTTTGGCAACAAGTGTATTAGACCAGATTTAAGCTCAAAGTTAGCAGCAAGGTCAGGATATTGGATGCACAAAGGTTGATAATTAACATTAGGTGTAGCAAATTCCTTTAAAGTAGGAAGATTTTCCTGTTCTTCTGCCATAATGTCTGAGTTAGCAAATTTGCTACTAGAATCAGTGAAAACAAGACTATCAGAAATACTATCAGAACCACAATCAGAAAGATCAACAGAATGGACACAATCAGAATGGTCACAATCAGACTCCAGTTCAGTATTAATCATATGACTTAGCCTAACAACTCTTCTAGCAGTAAGAATTGTTCTTTCTATTTCAGGATCAAATGACAACAAATCTTACGGGTTTGTAGTATTCCTGGTACTCATGCATCATACACACAAAGCAGAATTGGAAAACACACAGAATTACGAAACTGCCACCAAAAGTGGTAAAAAGCAGAATCTCAGAATTACGAAAATGCCACAAAAAGTGGTAAAAAGTTAAAAAAAAAAACACTAAGAGAACACAAAAACAAAAACACAAAAGCAAAAACCTATGTTAGAAATTAACCAAAACAAGTCCAAAACACTATCAAATGATTTTTAAAATTTATGGGACTTGGACAGGGCAACTTCTATACTATTGGGGACCCAAAAATGGAATAAAAAACTTTAAAAGAATTGAAAAAGTGTTCTAAACGATGGAATTTGGCTTAAATCTCAAGAACACAGGCGCAAGCATTGTGTCTTGATATTTAGGTCATTTTCTATCAACTTAGAAAATTTCAGCCCATTCGGAGATACTCCGGAAAAAAACTGTCTAGTGGAAATCGCGAAATTGAACCGAAAAACAGTGAAAAAGTGATCTAAACGTTGGAATTTGGGGAAATAGGTCAGACCACATTTCCAGTTTGGAAGTGACTCTTGCTCAGAATGCCCAATTCATTGTGAATAAGAAATGGTCTGAATGATCTGGGTCAGAAAAATTTATGTCCAGTCACCCGAACCACCTAGACACTATTTACACTACTGTCGAATCAAACCAATGTAAATTCCCCGGCAGCGGCGCCATATTTTGAAAGAGATTTTTCGTGTCTCTCAAAATAACCAGATTCAATAAAAGATTTGCAGTAATAGGGAACCTGGATCGTTTTCCCAACGAATTCGCAGCGGGTTTGATTAGAATAACAGTGAAACAAAAACAGTAAAAATGGGGGGTTTTGGTTCAAATAGAAGAAAAATAAAATTAATAGAAACAGAAACAAATAAAATGAAGATTAAACAGATAAACAGAATATCAACCCAGGATTTTGAATTCCACTAATTTCCTTCCTCGGACAAAAACAGATGTTGAAACGAACTCGCGATTGATTCTGGACAAACCGAAATCTCTGCATTCGTCCAGAAAATCCCTCAACTAGACGATCGCCTAGCGTTTATCCGAACAGCGGCACGTCACTGTGCAATCGCACAGCAATACTTTAACCTAGTTCGAACTCAGTCCTTGGGATATCTCAATCTAGGCGTTAAATCTAACACCCAATCCGAAAGTAAATCGAATCCGAATTTACAAAACAAAAACAAATTTGTTACCGTTAAGAACGAGTCATCTGGATAGTGGAATCCTCAATCCGTGGGCCAACCACAGAAGCTTAGCCCATCATGGCTATGCAGAATGAAAATGGAGAAGAAATGAAGAAGTTCATCATGAACACGAAGAACAGATGAAGAACAATTGAGAGAAAATAAAACTTCTGTATTTGATCCAAAACTGAGTAAAAACGTGAATGAGAATGTGTTTGTGGCTGCCATCTAACTTAAAGTTAACCTAAAATAATGGGCTCCAATGGTTCAACCCAAAACAGAAAGAAAATAAAAGTGGGCTTTAATAACAAAATTCGAGCCCAAATAAAAATCCAGAAATATACATTTGACTTCGGCTCCAAAATCGACCGTCCTCTTGTCTGAATCAGACTTTCAAGTCTTCATAACAATTGTAGCTCTTTGAATCATATAAAGTATGAAACAAGAATGAGGCAAATCCGATGTCTGGTTCAAGAGTTATGGTAAAATTAGTGAAGCAATGTAAAACTGGAATTAAAATGACTAAAATCTAATGAAAGACCCAAAGCCCAAATAAGCATAAAAGTCATTATTTATTAACTAAAGAGTCCTAAATTATTAATCAAGAGTACTAAAGAAGTGTATGAAATATTCAATTATCAGGAATACGCGAAGACTTACATCCAAGGCCATATGGTAAGAGAACTTATTGTCCCCCAACTTCTCATACTTTGTCTAAGGATGAGAAAAGAAGTTTTTGTAAGTGTTTACATGGCACAAAAGTTCCCTCGGGGTATTCTTCAACTTTTAAGAGGCTTGTATCGAGGAATGACTTGAAATTAGTAGGTCAAAAGTCTCATGATTTTCATGTCTTAATCAACAACTACTCCCAGTAGCTATTCGAGGCATCGCCGAATATGATGTTCAACACATTTTGACTAGACTTTGTTTCTTCTTCAATGCGGTTTGTAGTAAAGTTTTCGAGATTGAAAAACTGGATGAATTGGAAAATGAAGGATATTTTATCTTGTGCCAGTTTGAGAACCTTTTTCTTCCTACATTTTTTGACATCCTGGTTCATCTAATTGACTACAACGTTGAGGTCTAACGTTGAAGGCAAGTAAGAGACCAAACTGACTTGGATGTTGCAGCTTTCATCAACTATGTTAGAGGCTCAATAGAGTTGGTTTTTTTCTTGTGTATGATCGATTGGTTCAGAATGAACGGTGGTTGGCTGAAAGGTTGGAGATTGAGCTTATTTATTTTTCTATTAGCTAGGAACTAGGTAAGTAATACTAATATTTTGATCAAGATATCATTATCACCATTGTACTTGGTGTTTAATCATTATAGGTTAGGGTTAATAAAGTGTTGCTCTATTTTTGGGTATGGAAACAGAGGGATTGGTCTTTTTTTTAGTGGAAATGGTTGAATGTGATGAAGGTATTTTCAGTGTAAGAACGCTGATATGAGATAGTTGTTAATACCTATAGTTTTAGTTGTTAATAGAACTGTTTAATTTGTTAATACTAACTATATGTTATAGGGTAGGGTTAATAAAAAGTTGCTATGTTTTTGGGCATAGAAATAGAGGGATTGGTCTATTTTTAGTGGGAATGGTTGAATGTGATGAAGGTATTTTGGTTGTCAAAACAGTGAGATGGGATAATTATTAATACCTATAGTTGTAGTTGTTAATATGATTGTTAAAACTGTTAATACTAATTTTATGTTGCAAATCGTAATTAATGATGGCTAGTACTTCAGGGAAGAATCTATTCACATTATTTCATATAGGGGGAGTTTGTAAGTGGTGGAGAAGATGAAAGTGAGTATGTTGGTAGTATGGTAAGAACAAGATGCATAAAGGAACGAACAATGTATGAGGAGTTGCAAAGAATCATATCATCTTTAATTGGAAAGGAAAGTAATGAAAGTTGCGTGAAATTCAAAGTTGGCCTGGATACATCTACATTTGTGGATCTTGTAAACGATGAAGGGGTTAATCATTTAATACGGTTTAATGAAGAATACGGTCATGTGTACATTGAAGAAAATGGGAATCATGACAATAGACAACTAGGAATGAATGGTCAAATGGAAGAGAAAGAAGTGTAAGTATTGTTGTGTTACTAAATGTAATTTCTTGCTATATAAGTTGTGAATAAAAGCTGAAACATTGTCATTACTAGCACTAAAACTTTTGTTTGTTGCAGGATTGATCAAGTTTGTGGAGGTGCAGTTGGATTGCTTATGGCTCCACCTCAAATGTTAAATGAAAGTCAAGAGTTTCCATCTTTGGCATGTTGTACGCAAATTGTTCTATCAACCAGACCGTAAATGAATAATTCAAAATGGAAGGATTTGATTATGGGTGAAGGATAGATTTTTGTGAATGTTGTGACCCTTCATGAAACTTTATACAAATTGTTTTATAACGCCCTCCATTTTACTTAACATAATGACTAATTAAGAGTTGATCAACCACTAAGTAATGCTTCATCAATTACCAAAATATACAAAAGTAAATCAGAGTATACAGAATGAGCTCTAACGTGGAAATATACAATTATCCAACATATACCAAAAAGATGGAAGCACTACTTTCAGCAGAAGTAGCCTAAGCTTCCGAGGTCTTCCCTGATGGACCCGCACGAGAACTATCACCTAAAAAATGTTGGTAACCATCAATCCAACTCATTACACATACTAATATGTGCTCGTGAGTTGCCAAGTGGAACAATATATATAACAATGGTATTAAAAATATATTTCACTATTATACACGTGACAAAATTTCATGTCATGGCCTCTATATTATGTATCACAGTTTTCATTAACACAATTCCCAAGGTGCCTCCCATCAATCCAACCAAACCGCCTTATTTCCGACGACTAGACCCATGGGCTAAGTCACCAACCACGTTACTGGCTAATCAAAAGCTCACTAGTCACATGATAAGGACTGGCCAAAATCCCCAGAGCACATTGTTGGAAATTATGCCCTAGGGGCAAGTCATTGTACTTTAAACGTGAATGTCATTTAAAGTATTCTTCATTTAGTTATCATTTTTGTTTGCATGTTTATAGTGATAACTGTATCCTTGGATATATCTTATTGATTATCCTAAATGTCCCTGGTCGGTCATTTACGCGGGAGCGAAGATTAAATAAGACCAGTATGACTTTCATGAGCTATGGAGATACAAATCAAAGTCATAGGCTAACTTATAAGAGTACAAGGTGCTGGACCGACCCACTATGAGAAAGCTGCATGGATTAAGTCATGAGCTTTTCTCATGTATAACCGCATCACAATGCCCTTTGACCTGAGATCATCATGGATTCCTAGATGATGAGTCGCTGATCTTTGACCTAGTCAAAAGTCACCTTTGACCGGGTGATGATAAAGGCTTGGATCGAGATCAATGGTTTTCATGTAGAGGAATGTGAATGGTCAAGACGGAATTTATCCCTCACATTTGCAGAGAGATAATACTGGGCCCCTCGATAAGTGAGTCTGAGAAATGTATGGCCATACTACGATGGAAAGGATTTTCCATTTCAATTGTTAGACTACTCAAGAATCGAGAAAGTAGTGGTCAAGAACAGGAAGTTGACATTATCCATGCCTCATCCTTGACCAAGTTATCACGTGACAAAAGGGACGTGAGATGGTTGTATGATAGGTTGTATCGTAACATTGATTCCCATATGAATTGGGTAGTTGCAATGTCTTGCTAGAGGCCGCTTGCGACTTGTAGGCTGATACAGTATTGGCCCGCTGCCAATCTCATGTGGGCCTGCAGGGTCGCACACAAGAATAGCCCAACACGAGTAAAGTGTCCGATTCATTGAATCTTATATATGTCTAAGATTTAATGAATACCGTATTTAATTTAGGATGGATATATATATATATATATATATATATATATATATAAAATTAAAATTCGAAAATAATAATGATATTATTTATAGATAATAATATTATTATATAGTATTTAATTTATTTGATAAATTAAATAACTATAATAAATTGAGATATTGTATCTCAGATTTAATTATCGAATAAAGATATAGTATCTCAGATTTAATTAAATGGAAAGATATCATATCTCAGATTTAATTCATATAAATAAATTAAATCAACAGGCTTTTAATTTGGATTAAATAAATAGATTAGATTAGATTTGTTGGACAGATTTAATTAATGTTATTTATATCTAAAATTCGAATTCAAAATTAATTGAGATTAATCTTGAATATTTTAATACGACCCAATTAGGGTTTTAGAAACTCTATAAAAGATAATGATCTAGTCGTATTAAAATAAGGAATCGCCGCGAAAAACCGTAGAGAGAGAAACGAGAGACACAAAGCAAGAAGGCCCTATCACGTTACCGTACGTGTTGAAGAGTTGTTCGGTGTAGATACCGGTAGAGGGAGTGGATTCGTAGAGTCGGCTCCTAGAGATTAATCGAGCAAGAAAGTGTTAGCCCACATATTCGAGAAAGGACGCATACAAGCTCGTATAGGTATGGTTTCTCTAACGAACCTTGATTTAAACGCCGTTGATAGATCCCCTCTTTGGGATTCGTAAAAAAATTTAATGGATGAAATCCTTCCGCTGCATGTACGGATCCCAACACACATGTCGTAGACCGTGGGTCTTTTCCCCTTATTCAACTGGTAGGGTGTCGCAAGCCCTCATTGAACTAGTAGCCCAGTCCCTCATTGAACAAATGGGATAATAGAAAGCCAATCATCGTGCACCAATGGAGGCATCACCACGTGGTGGGATAAACTACTCCATTTCTTCCCCAATTCAACCCTTTTCATAATTATCATAATAAATAACTCAACAAGAATTTTTCCAAGATTTACACATTCATATCATGTTATTTAAATAATTCTCATATATATGTCATAATATCTCAATTCTCAATTCTTATACATAAATAAATATATGTATATATTTCACAATTCAAATCATAAGGTTCTACAAGAAAGTTTCTATTAAAATATTCATAATTATTTCACAACATACTCACAAACAACATATCAATACACATAAAAAATGGAAAGTAGTTACCTGTCGCCAAAGCTAACTATTATCACAGTGCTCCTAATCCAAGAGCTCAAACACACGCCAAAAATCAATCTACCACAACCAATTACTAACCATTAATAACTCTTCTAAAACTCTACATAATCAAAATTATAACTTGTAATTTCATAAAATTAAAAATATACAAATTTTAATAATAATATATTTGGAAAGCTTGAAGTGGTCACATTATGACGGGACTGAAAATCAGTGAGACCATTGTAACTATTAATTCTCCTTTCTATCTATTAATGATTTCCCTTTATTATTTATTAATATTCCCTATTTTATTTATTATTTATTCCTTATTTAATAATAATATTATTATTATTCTTTACTATTTATTTATTTATTTATTATTATTTCTCTATAATTATTTTAAACCCTCATAGGCTATTCCAACACTTTAAATTAGGAGCTTAATAATTACTAACTCCATATAAGCTCTAATCTGATAAACAATTAACAACTTGCGTGACTATTTTAAGACTTATAAAAAATTCAGCCTTTAACTTCTCTAAAAATTTAGAAAATTCATAACTTGACCGATACAACTCCAAATGAAGTGATTCCAATACTTAAACCTTGATAAGTCTATTTTCATGAATTAAAATCACCAAGTTGATTTATGGGTTCGAAAATTCCCAACTTTCGGAAAACACAAACAATGTCCAGAATTTTTCATATTTCTTGACTAATCTTTGAAGAACCATAACTCATTCAATACTTCTCAGCCCGAAATGCCACGTCATATTCATGTTCCAGAAGCATACTAGAAATTTCTAGATTTTTAACTCAACTTCCAAAAATCATAACTCAAGTTATAGACCTCTGTTTAAAGTGATCCAAAGCTCGTTTTAAAGATTATTATGCATACTATTAACCAAAAAAAAAAAAATTCATGGTCGAAGGAGTTCGTTTGACCTGATTTTACCTTACTTTAAATCAGTGAAATATCTCCCCTACGTAGGAAATACACATTATGCATAAACCCCTTTTTGACTAACACACACACAGATATATATATAACAACTAATCCTTTCATCACACATAGCTTTTGCACAACTCACGCCACTATCTATCCACAGCCCTTCTCACCCTCTGCAACACCTTTCTCAACTATCGACACATACTCTATCATGCTTTATACTACTTATGTATCTTATTATTCTTACTGTACGGCAACACATGCTCTTTCACCGCTTTCCCACTATTCTCGCAATGAACTCCATTTATATCTTATACAATTACTTCCAAATATTTGCACAGTAAAACTTATTGCACTTATTACTGTCATTTTTCATCATTATTCTCACTCTTATATCAGCAAGTAACTTCCTAAAATTTCCAAATGCAACACTATGCACATACACTACGTACGTACGTCGCACCGAGACGACGCCACCGCGGATGAAAGCCACAGCTTGATTTCGTTGCAGATCTGTTTCGAGTGGGTTTGTTCTAGGTTTTTTTAAGATAACCTTATCGCTTGCTTCTTATTTTTGATGTTTTTCGGATTTGCTCCATGGCATTTTTTATTATTCTAGATTTGCTCCTTACGTACGTACGTACGTACATACATACATACATACATGATACTACCCAGCAAGCCAAAAACTAGAAGGAAGAGACATATATATATATATATATATATATATATATATATATATATATATATATAAAATGATACTACCCAGCAAGCCAAAAACTAGAAGGAAGAGACTTACCTTCAGATTCAAACTTATTTCGCTCAACTCCCTTCAGCAATGACGCCCCTGTTTCGGAACTAATATGCAGAGAAAGATTGGAACATAGGTGTATATTCATCGGGAGAACATCAAAATACTGAGTTTCTAACAATCAGAACATATAGAAGTATTTACAGGACAGCCTAATTGTATCTCATCTACCCATGTCCAATATGACATCATCAATTTTAATGGATGGTTTGAGGGGCAACATTGACAAGAGTACTAATGAAATTTGAGCTAACTTGTACAGAGAGTATAGGGTACGACTAAACTATCGTCAAGCATATAGGGCCAAAGAAAGAGCATTGAGGCAATTACATGGTCGAGTAGTAGACTCTTACATGTAATTCCTTAGGAAGGGAACAAGATACTTCTTCCCTTTAGTCGGGGCTCTTAATTGAGCCCGCTTTGTGTATTCAGTTTTCTACTATGCACTCAATTTTTTCCACACTTCTCTCGTTTCAACACTTAACTCTTCAAATGTTTTTACCTAACCGACATCATCTTTCTTCCCTTTCCCATTGATCTTTTACTTTGACTTCTCCTTCTGTCTTTCATCATGCTGCTTGAAAACTTCTTCAATGAACAAGTTGTATCCGGAGAACCTTGGGTCCTTGGTGCATATTTCATTGTTATTGCTTCTTCTTTGCTACAACCTTATCCTTCTCGCTCTTGTGCACCTAGAACAATTGGGAAGAGGAAAGGTTTCAATGTTTTTAATTAACCTTTATTATGTTAAAACCGTTAAGTATGTTGGTGTTATCAGTAATACTTGATCATTGTTAAGTTTTAGTTAGCATTGGGAACAATAAAAGGTTTTGTAAGTTTTCATTAACGTTTATTAAGTCAGAATCAATAGGTATGTTGGTGTTATTTGTAACCACATCAGCTATGTAACTAGAATACTTTATGCTTGTTAATTAATAATAATGAACTATTAAGTTTTTTTTTGGTTAACTTTTTTTTTAATATTTAAAAAAATTTGTTTCTTAAGACCATTATGTCTTTGTTTTTTTGTTGATATAAGGTTGGGAGACAAATTATTTGTAAGTGTTACATGACAGTTGTTTCTTAAGAACTACGTTTTTTATCACTAAATAAATGACAGTTATTGTAACATCCCATTTTTAAAGCGGATTTAAAAAAAAAAAGAGTAGAGCATTGGAGCGAAAGAGTAACTGATCCATAACAAAACATTAACCATAGTGTAACATAGTATTGATATAGTCATCCTATTCTTCTCGAAAGTAAATAAGGAAAACGATAAAGAGAAATCTCCGTCTGAGAGCCTACTCGTGCAGCTTGCCCCTATCTCCAATCCTTGGTCCTTCCGACCCTGAAGCTACAGCTGAGATCCAATTTACCCCATTGGATCTCAGGTAACGGTTAACCTTATGCTCAAATAAAACAAGATATACGGATGACGAGATATTCATGACATACCAGCAGCATATCAGTACAAAAGCATAAAGCAGATGCATGATCAATATAATGACAGTACATAAGCAAAGAGCAATATGTAAAGTCCCATAAAGTGTCTGCACATAAACCAGTGCCACGATGTACGGTCATGTCCTCAGCACTAGGAAAACTCAAATGGTATTACTATGTCTATAACCCGTGTGAAACTGTATGTATAATCGGTGATCCTAAACAGAGCCTCTATCCGAAACGGTGACCCTAAACAGGGCCTCTATCCGTGAATGTATCTATCACATATATGTATATGAGCAGCATAGAGTTAGTGTTACAATACGCGAACGTACCTTCGTTGACGAATTTCTGATACGTTTGACGAAAAAACAATGGTGATAAGCGGCACGTCGCACGTCGAACAATGAACAGCGGTATGATGGCGGTTCGTGATCAACGATTTCCTATAGGAATAATATCACATTTGTCAATATTTGACATCATAACAGGCATTTTAGGTACAAATTATCATTTTGCCCCTATTCCCCTAATCGGCGAAATTTCGCCAGAGCTTCGCTACTTTAACTCTAATCTTCCAAAATTTTTCCATATCTCCAACTCCAACATGATTTTCGAAATTAGTGCCTTAATTACCCCTAAACATGATATCTAATTATACTTGGAAGATTAAAGACTAACTAGCATTTCTACTCTAACTACCGAAAGAACTACGAAAGCTTAAGACTAAGGACCGAAGAACTTACTCAGAGCTTCGCTGCAAATTTCCCCGGACTCCTCCTTCTCTCTTCCTTCTCTCTATTTCGAAATGCCTTAGTGGTTTTTGGTGTGAAAATATGAAGAAGGGTGCATGCCTATTTATAGGCAAAAACGCGAGGGCATAACGGTAATCTTCCAACTTCAATTTCTGGCCACACATTCTAGGGTTTGTGAAGTGGCTTCTTCTCCTCCACATGCTGCCTAGGCCGACCTGCCCCTTCCCCAAGCCAAGTATGAGTCATCCAACTTGCTTTTGCCTTTTGCCTTCGACCCGATAATCCCCGATCGGTGTTCGAATTGCGTAATCTTAGAAAATCTCAAAATTCCGGGAACTTGGCCCTGAAGATCTTTTCTTCCTCTTTCAAGATACTTGGGTCAACTAAATTTTTGATCCCATTCAGGGCCTCTTCTATTTCGCTGAAGATTTTTGGATATCCGCCTTCGGTTGCGGAAATCACTTCGGGTAACAACATCTTCGGGACAAAAATCCACTGATTCATAAAATGCCCAGATGTTTACCAACTCATTCTTGGATTTCAAGTTATGGCTTGGTTTCTATAGATTTTCATTTATCTGATTTGCTTTTTGAACATCAGATAGTTTCTTAGCCAGTCTAGTATAACCCTTTTTCGGTTACGGAAATAACTTCGGAGATAGCCTACTCCGAGCTAAAAATTCATTTTTTTATAATATACTCTGACTTTAGAAATCTTGTTCATGGTTTTCGAGATAGGATTTAGTTTCTATCGGTGATCATTTATCCTATTTGCTTTTACAACTTAATTACCATTTAACTAAAGTTGCTTGATCTTTAACATGAAAATCCTATCCTCTTATCCATTCAAGATTTTCGGTCAAACCTGGTCTTTTTTTTTCGTTTTTAATTAATTATTTAATTAATATTATATATTTTTAATAATTTTTTTACATAATTTTTTTTACAAAATTTCCTATTGGTCCATAACTGGATTTAGGATTAAAATTACTTAATCTCATCAATTTTTATTAATATTTTCCAATTCATTAGAAAATATATTTTATGCTAATTATAGCCATAAACCACTAATTATAGAGTTTTACATAATTTACCATGATTATTCCCTTGTTTATGCTTAAATAATTAGCCAATAATTATTTAATTAATACCTTACTAATTTTTGATAATTTTATTAATTAGGATTAATCATTATCCCACGCACTTTTTACTGACATTGGTATTTTATGTCTCATACATTATATTAAAAATCATGGGGGCATTTTGGTCATTTCAATACTTTTTGACTATATCCCTTTAATTTTTCCCAAGTTATAATTTAATAAATTACCAAAATTAGAGACAATATACTCACTTAATTTTAATAATTATTTTACGGCCTTTTAGGATTTATCATAATATTTTTAGGCTATTTTATACCTCACAAGGGCATTTTAGTAATTTCGGCACTTTATTCCCTCTAACTTCATTATAAATTTCCCTAGAAAATAAAATAAGTATTCTACAATGTTTTGACACCACATATTCACCTATTCCCAATAGGTATTATTTACTAAACTATGATGCTTATCATAGGTCGGATTTTAGGGTATTACAGTTATTAATTACAACCGTTATTTTTGTGTTTTCACGGATTCCCCTCTCAATACATGAATTCTTGAGAAACCTTTGGCTTGATATACATAATATTTATTCGCTATAACTATTATTTATTAAGTGTTATATATGCGCGGATTTGTAGTAATGCCACGTGCTCAAGGGTTGGTCTTCGCAAAATAGGCGCTTTCTAATAGTGAGCCAATGAAAGGCATGTCATTTTCCCCATCTCTACCGAGAAGTAGCTACACCTCATCGTAACTTCCAATCTAGGTTTTTGAATTCTGTGGCAGCTTCTTTTTTGAGAAATTGCAAGTTTTAACACTTAGAGATGGCTATCCAAATGTGTGTTTGGTTTTTTGAAACACTATATTTAAGCATATGCAATTGGAACTATATATATCCATTAATGGAAGTCCTCTTTATATATGTGTGTTTTCATCAACAGAGATTCTTTAAAAAAATTATGGTAACGCTACAAAAATACACATGTGTTTTATCCTGAAAGGAGACCAATACCAAATGTTTTTTTAGGTGCAAAATTACACATGAACTATCAAAATTGGGGCAAAAATATCATCGCCATCAGTTTGGCTTAACATGCATTACTTTTGCGGTGGCCCCCACATTATTAAAAGAAATAAAAATGCCTAGCTTTTTTAATTTACTTTACTGCCCTCTCTTCCCTATCAGTCGCTCATCACCATCACAATCCCCAAACCACCATCCCAAGCCCAAAACAATAGACGCCAACGCCATTGCCGATGAAATCCCAATCATCGATCTCTACCTCGGGAACGAATAGCTGGTCTCTCAGGTCGGCAGTGCGTGCAAGGCATACGGATTCTTCCAAGTCATCAATCACGGCATGCCTGTCGAATAACACAAACAGATCGAGATCTGTTCCAAGAAATTCTTCGATCAAAGCCTGGAGGAGGAGAAGAAAGTGGCACACGACAAATCGAACTCATTAGGGTATTATAACAAGTGGATTCTAGTTAAACCACTCCCTCATGCCCTAATCGTCAATGTCGCCGACGTTCTTCAGGTATTAATTTTGCCAAAATTATAGATCTTTTTCTAGAGATCATAAAGGAATCTCTCTGAACCAGTGATGAATTGGGGCAACGAGGATCCTGATCACTATTTCATCTGGGTTCCTCACATTCTGAGTTGTAATTGATTATGGGTATGTGGATGTTGGTGTTCGATTCTAATTTCTTCAATCTTCGACCTCAAACTGCTAAATGCGTAGGTCACTCAACTTCATCATGTATGATTTCTAGGCTAGCAACAACTACTACCAAATAAAAGAAAGAATCCCTTTTGCCTTTTGATTTTTGGATTTGATTTTTATGTTGATTATTGGATTTGATTTCTGGATCTGTAATTGGTATTCGAAAGGGTGATGAATCTCTTTGGATTTTTTGTCAATGATTTTAAGTAGACATGAACCAAAAAATCAGAGTAAGATCAATTGTTTTTTAGAGGCAGTGTTGAAGCAGATGATGATGAATTGAGATTTAGGTTTTGGGTTATTTGATTTTCCCGATTCATGGGCTTTATGTGAAACCATTGTTGTCCACGACTTAATTGAGCTTTTTCTCTCTCTCGTTTTGTTTAAATCCCTGCTCTTCTCTTGATTCTTTTCATCGAACAGGATATCGGCTTATGCTTTGGATAAGATCTTGCAATTTTGTCTCGGATGATAACGAATTGAGAGTGGAGGGTGATGAATCGAGAGGCTGAAGAAAGAGGGGGTTTTATTGGGTTGAGGAGTATTTTGGTATTTTCAAAGTGTAACTAACGTTTGTTAAACCAATCTGACAGTGATGGTATTTTTTCCCCAATTTTGAAAGTTCATGAGTTTTGCATCTAAAAAAAACATTTGGTGTTGGGCGCTCCTCAGGATAAAACACATGAGCATTTTTGCACCTTTACCCAAAAAATTATTAATTTGAGAGATGTAGTGGATTAAAATCTTACATTTAATACTAAAATAAATCTTTTCTGAAAATCCTACAGGGATGTTATAATATAAAATCTAATTAAGGACAGGAGAGGGTATAAATTAAACATACATTCAAATACATATGTGTGTCTATATATATATATATTTAAGAGTTGGCCACCTAGGTAGGACACCAAATTGGAGTAGGTAGCAAAATTCAAAAGTGAAGTTGTCGTATGTGTGTTTCGTCGCGGGAACGGCGTCTCCTGAACACATGTATTCTTTCTCGAGCAAAAAAAAAGAACACATTTATTCTCTAATTGAAGTACTACGTGTGCAGTTCCCAAGTATCTAATTCAGAAGTCTGTCAGGCTGAGGGGTTCACATTAGGTGTTTTTCCCTTATGTGCTTTTCTCTCTAATTAAAGGGATTAGACTTTTTTTTTTTTATATTTTTTTATAGATTCTATTTATTTATATTAGATTATATGTTGCATCGTGAAACTTTTTTTGCACCTAGTATCTCAAATTAATTAATTTTCAGTCCTGCAATCAGAAATATTTTCCTGGTAACTCTAGTATCCTGAAAATTAATTAATTTGAGATACTAGGTGCAAAAAAAGTTTCCCGATGCAACATATAATCTAATCTAAATAAATAGAATCTATAAAAAATTTTAAAAAATATAAAAAATGCCTAATCCCTCCAGTTAGAGGGAAAAACACATAAGAAGCACATAAAAGAAAAGCACCTAATGTGAATTCCAGGCTGAGATCCCATTTTCCGGTCGAGCCCTTTAAGTCGAGAGAGACAGCTGGCCGGTCTAACACATACTCTGGTGCATAATACTCTTCTGTTAAGTATTGTAGGTACTATTCCTTCCTTTCTTCGGCTTGCTTATCAAGGAATATGATCCGTGAAGAAGCATAAAAATAATGACAACCCATAATATTTATAACAATAAGAAATGATATAGAGGTAAAATCACCCAATTTAAAAATTCCTAATATAGTTGTTTAGCTTGATTAGGATTTTTTTTTTTGAAACGGACATCTAAGTTGACTTTCTATATTTTAATCGGATTCAATTGAGATTTTTCTTATTTTAAATCTAAATATTTTTTTTATTATTTGATAAAATATTATTTTTATTATTAAATATGCATATTTTTTATACATGAACCAAGAGCCCAAAGTGATATATCCTTCCTTTCAAGTTGCGACAGGGGTACCTTTGAGCTAGCTAGTGGAAAGAAAATGGATAAGCATCTCTTGGAGAAAAACACAGAGCTGGTGAACCAAGAGGATCATCTACGCTTGACATGGCGTGTGCTTGCTAAAGAAGCGAAAGAGGTTTGTTATTTGGCAGGCCCAATGGTAGCTGTGAATTATTCAACCTTCTTTCTGCAAACTATTTCTTTGATGATGGTGGGTCACTTGGGTGAACTTGCTCAATCTAGCACCGGTGTTTCTATTTCTCTTTGTGCCGTCACTGGCTTCAGTGTTATTGTAAGGAACTTCATCTTCTATTGTGAGATTTATATATTTTCCTTTAATAAACTAATAATTGGGGACTTTGGATTTTTGTATTTTTCTATTTGACAGTTTGGAATGGCTTCTGCTCTTGAAACACTATGTGGGCAAGCCTACGGAGCTAAGCAATATAAGAAATTTGGTGTTCAATTTCAAACTGGAACCTTCTGTGTTATTGTATGTTGTGTTCCTTTCTGTGTGTTGTGGCTATATTTAGGGAGGTTATTGGTTTTGGTTGGTCAAGACCCTTTAATTGCACATGAAGCTGGCAAATTTGCAGTTTGCTTGATTCCTGCTCTCTTTGGTTACGCAATACTTCAAGCCCTGATTCGATACTATCTTATGCAAAGTTTGATCACTCCTCTTATACTCTCTTCTTGAATTACAATTTGCTTCCACGTAGCTTTTTGTTGGACGCTGGTTTTTAAATCTTCTATGGGTCGTTTTGGAGGAGCATTTGCCATTGGTACTTCATATTGGTTAAATGTGTTCATACTTGCGTTATATATGAAGTTCTCTGATTCTTGTGCAAAGACTCGAGTTTCTATTTCCATGGAGATTTTCCATGGGATTGGAGAGTTCTTTCGCTTTGCTATTCCTTCAGCTATAATGATTTGGTATTATTCTTCCCTACATACACACAATATTAATACGACTTTCTGTATATCTATATGTTTTACCTTGAACATTGATATTGATTATTGAATATTTCAGCTTCCAATGGTGGTCATACGAGGTAGGTACGTTGTTGGCCGGTCTTCTACGACCAAACCCTGAGCTTGAAACTTCAATTTTAGCCGTATGGTACGCTGTTGGCTTTTCTTAATGTTTCTGTTTCCATAATCTATCACAAATTTAGTCCTTTAACTTATATAGAGTTTTAGTTTAATCCCTTTTGTTTTTTTTAAATAGGTCTTTTCAGTCCTTTATATGTGCCTATTTGGGAAGGCGTTTCAACGCCTAGTCGAGTGGGTTAAGAAAAAAAGCTCAGTAGGAAAAAAAAAACCTATTTATATGGTGTTTGGGTTAGCTTATTTGTGATTGACCTTCTCAAAAAGTAGCTTCTGATTAGAAGCCGAAATTATGTGCTTCAGTGTTGAGACAAATTCCCACATCTCAATTTGCTTTTCAAATAATAATAATCCAAACAAGTTTCAATTTAGAAAAAAGGTCATTTCTACCACCGTTAATCCAAACACAAATCACATTTACAATCTGACTTTTATCCTATCTCCAACTTGTAAAAATAAAAAAAAATAAAAAAAAGTCAATTCTACCACCTTTAATCCAAACAGACCAATATATTGTTGGCTGATCTTCAACAACCAAATTTCAAGCTTGAAACTACAGTTTTGGCCGTATGGTATATACTTTTCTTAATGTTTCTATTTCCAAAATCTATCACAAGTTTAGTCCTTTAACTTATATAGAGTTTCAGTGTGATCCCTTAATTAAAAAAAGGGGTCTTTTCAGTCCTTTATACATTGTTGGCTGATCTTCAACGACCAAATCCCAACCATGAAATTTCATTTTTGGCCGTATGGCATAGGCTTTTTCTTAATTTCTGTTTCCAAAAGGAAGAAGCATGCAGTGGCGAAGAAGCCAAAGTTAGATGATCTTGTGGATGTACCTATTGGAATGGCAAGAATTGAGGGAAAGTGGCTGAAACCGATGGAGTGGACAGGGGTGTCTTTTAAGGGGAATGAAAAAAGGTTGGGTGGCTGGCCAGAAGCAGCCACCAGGGGATTTTGGGTGGCTGGCCAGAAGCAGCACCAGGGGATTATGAGCGCCTTAGCTTGGAACTGTCAAGGTTTGGGAGCTACCTTGACAGCGTCATCTAAAGCACCTAATAAAGAAATATTTTCCTTATGTTATTTTTCTCTCGGAGACTAGGATGAAAAAAGAAAAGCTAGAAAATATGAGAAGGACGTTCAAGATTGATAGTGGGTTGTATGTGGAACCAGTTGGTTGTCTGGTGGTTTGGCGCTTTGGTTCTTCTCTACTGTTAACATAGTCTTTGTTAGTAGCTCGCGAAATTTCATACATGTGAGGGTAGATGGTTCGGCAGCAGGGTGGTTTGGGTGCATTACCTTTGTTTATGGCCCTCCGGAGAAAAAGGACAGTAAGGTATGGTTGGGTAAGCTTATATCTTTAAATCCTGACGATAATACCCCATGGGTAATCCTGGATGGTGACTTAATCGTTTACCTGCATGAATAGAAGGCAAAGGGAGGCCTTTATTGAGGATAAGCTTGATGGATTGTGTGCAATATGTGCTGGTTTGGAGTGATTGAGCAGGCGCAGGGGTTTAGTTTAGAGGCGGTAGGATCTGACCACTGTCCTATCTTGCTATGTTTTGAGTACATTGAGTCCAGGACCCCGTGGAGGTTCAAGTTTGAGAGTTTTGGGGTAGATGATCCTGAATTTCTTCTGCTGGTTGGGGAGAACTGGTGTTGTAAGATAGAGGACGTGGACTTGGCTTGGTGTTATACTTTGAGAGAAATTCGGCAAAAATTAATTAAGAACTGGATGGAGTAGAGAAAAATTCTTAGGCAACAAAAAATTGATTGAGGAGCTGCTGGTGCAATTTAGGGGCTGTTATACACAAGGGTGGGGCTTGGAGGAGGCAAAAAGAGCTAGGGAGGTTGCAGCCAAGTTCACAGAGTCACAGAGTCAGTTTTTTTTTAAACGTTGATTGAAGAGAGAATAGATGGCGGTGTCGACGTTTATGAAGAGAGAAAGGGACAAAAAGGACGGTTGCTCCCCTATTCGACATCCCTAGTTTTGTGCGATGAAGACAATGAATAGTACCTTGTGCGGCTGCCTCCTTTTCTGTCGACGACGGCAGTAGCTTCTCCTCCCCTTCTGTGCGATCGCGTACTCTCTACCTCTCTGGTTCAAATGCGTCCCAAGGAAGAGGATGACTCCACAGTGAAGCCTCACCTCCTTCCTTTTTTTCTCCCCTCCTCCTACGCCTCTACTACTTCAATTCATAAAACGATTCAAGTGTGACAAATCACGTGCCTCATCAAGGGTTACAAATCATGTGCCTCATCAAGTGTGATAAAAGGACATGATGGAGCAGACTCTTAAATGACAAGCAAAGAAGGAGCAGACTCTCAAAAGGCACGACTCTTCACGTCCTTTCATGCCTTTTTCCAATTTAGGTCTTCCTTGTTTCATTAAAAAATTTGTGGGACCTAATTCCCATTAAATCCAAACGGTGCCAAATCTTGTTAGATATGATTGCTAATCCTGTGGTTGTGCTGTCAAAAGAGAAGCAAATAAATATTACTACCTCCGGTCCTAAATATAGGACATAGTTTGCAGTGCATATTGTACTTCTCAGAGTCTAGTTTTTTGGAAGCAAAGAGGGGAGGGAGGGCCTCTTGGGCTTTGGGTAAGTTTGTTAGAAGGAAGAACTATTTTACAGGAGAATATCTGTTTCAATGTGGGGAATGGTTTAAGTACTCGAATTTGGGGAGATCCTTGGATTCCAAATCTCCCGTCATATAAACTAGGATCAACTACCCCTACTCAAGATGCAAGAAAATGGAAGGTGGCTGAGCTTATTTCACCATTTGGTTGGAACCTGAGGTTAATAACGGATTATATAACAGAAGCTGAAGAAAAGGCAATACTCAGAGTTCTATTACCTAGTAGATCTCGAGGCGAAAGAGGCTAGGAAAAATGGAGAATACTTTGTCAAGGCTGGGTACAAGTGGGCAAAGAAGAACCATCCCATCCCTCTAAATAGACCAGGTAGATCTGTTTCAGTAGATAAAAGATTATGGAATGGAATTTGGAAGCTAAAGGTCCCAGTTATGGTTAAATTGTTCATACGGAAAGTGGCAAAAGGTGCTGTCCCAACTAGAGAAGCCTTATGGAGGAAAAGGTGTGTATCCTCTTCTATTTGTCTTGTGTGTAATCAAGGGCCCTAAAATTTTAAAAAAAAAAAAAATAGTGGAATATGTTAAGTTTTATTAATCGAAACTTTTCGACAGCTTTCTCTGCTTCTTCAACTATACTCATCGTTATAAATTCGAATCCACGACTTTGGTCAGTGCTCCTATTATAAAGTAAGCTGTTCATGTCCATTTTGTTTGCTTGGCACAAAAAACTTACTGTATAACTTGTTTTTTACATTTAACTACTCCCAGACCTTTCGTATGTTTGCATATATAAAACAAATAAAAAATATAATAATAAAGAGTTGGGGCCTATAAGCTTTAATTATCTTCAACTCCACTTGTTTGCACTCTTCCGAAATCTTTCATCTCTTCTTCCTCTCGCTTACAACTCGTCCTATCGTCCACCATTTTTTTCAACAGCTTATAATAAATTTGGAGAATCAATAAAATACTCAAAATCACTTTTTTTCATTAAATTTCTTTCATAAAATTTATTATACATGATTTTATCTTTCTAATGATGCTACTTTTATACTGATTAGAGAACATTTTAGGGTTAGGATTTTGAGCAAGTTTTGAGTTTTAGCACAGATTCAATTATATATGAGTTTAACAATATGAAAACACGTAGAGTAAGAGTCAAGTAAAGTAATATTAATTTCTGTAATAGATTTTTTTTTTTTTTTTTTGTATATTAGGTCTATATCGTATTTCAAATACTTTTATTTATGATATAGCTTTTTTTATTTTCGCCCCCGTCGATAAAATTCCTGGGTCCGCCCCTGTGTGTAATGCTAAACCTGAAACTCTTGAACATTTATTGTTTCTTTGTAATAAATCGCAAGTAGTGTGGTTCGAAAGCTCGCTGGGATTAAAGTTTGACAGTAGAAATATTTCTAGGATGGATAATTGGTTGGTAAATATATTGCATGATGAGGAATAAACTGCAAAGGCTTGTATGTTATGGCAAATTTGGAAGGCACGATGTGATTATGTGTTTGAGAATAAGGTATATGAACCCATGTTTGTGATTCAAATTGCTGCTGAATTGGTTGAGTCCTTTTGGAATGCAAATAGATGGAATCACGAAGAGAGTAAAACCCAAGAACCAGTAGTGAAGGAACAAAGCCAATTGATGGGAGGTAGTGGAATTAGCTTTGGGCCTGTTTGGGTTAGCGGTGGGAGTGGTGGTTTAAAAGCTATATGACTTTTGCAGAAGCCCGGAAGGAAAAAAAAAAGTTAGGTTGTAAATGTGATTTGTGTTTGGATTGCCTGTTTGGCTTTTGCAGAAGTGGTTTTCTCTAAGTTAAGGAGTGTTTGGATTATTATTTCAAAAGTCAGTTGAGATAAAAAATGAATGAAAATGACATAAATTTTATTGAATACTCCCCTTGAATCTAAATATAAAACAAAATTGACATTTTTTGAGAGATTCCGGAAGCTAATTAAATTATTCAAGAGTATTATTATTCTTGTTTTTTTCCTTCAAATTAGTTAGTTTGACTAATAAACTAAAATATAATCCAATAAATCATGATTTATGGAAGTTTTTGTCATTAATTAGAATAATAAAGTCCTTAATTAACAAAAGAAAGTCCCAACTTACCGTAACTTTCCCCTGTTTCTCTCTCTTTTTCCCCCTTCCCTTCTCTATCCCTCTGTCTCCCGGTCAGAAAATGGGCCCCACTAAGAAAAATGCCCCTTCCCTTCTCTCTCCCTTTGTCTCTTGGTCAGAAAATGGGCCCTACTAAGAAAAATGCTCCTTCCCTTCTCTCTCTTTCTGTGAGTCAGAAAACGGACCCCACAAAAAAGCTCCATTTCAATAGCAAAAAAGCTCGAGGGGGGCTTTTTTCAATGGGCATTTAGGTAAAAAGCCCAGCAAAAAAAACAAAAAAATCAACCCAAACATATTCATGTGGGCTTTTTTAATACTGAAATGCCATTGAGCTTTTTTTCTCAGTAAAAGCTCTCTCCAAACAGGCCCGGATGTTACTGTATGGTGCGATGAGGCTTATAGTAGCAGTCAGAGTGTGGCTGGGATGGGTATTGTGGCAAGAAACAGTGATGTTAGATACTTAAGCATACAGGGAATGAAGGTGGAGGCAATGTCACCTTTTATGGCTGAGGCATCTGCTATGTTGCAGGGAATAAAGTGGTGCGTGATGAATGGGTTTAGATCAGTGAGAATCAAATCAGATTGTCTTTCACTTACTCAAGCAGTGAATAATGTTGCATCTTACCGAGTGGGAGAGCTTGAGTAGTGTTAGTCTGTTATCAGATCAATAGTTCTGATTTTTCTAGTATGTAAGATTGTAATATTCTGGTTTTTAATGGAATGAAATATTTGCTATTGATGCCAAAAAAAGCTTTGTATAAAGTCAAATTTTGATTCGTTGTGAATATAATTTAATTTTAATGACCATTGCATGAACTACAACAACAATAATATGCCTCTAACTAATTCTCTGTATAAATTTGAATTTTGTGACCAGTGTATCACTGAACAGTACAATCTATTCAATACCAGAATCGATTGGCTCAGCCGCAAGGTTAGTATCACATAATTAACATCCATCAATATATTATATGTTTTCATCTATATTCATATCTAAGTTAAATTAGTGCAGCTTCTTAATGAATCAATTTTTTATTATTATTCAGCACAAGAGTTTCAAATACATTAGGAGCTGGAAGTCCACAAGCAGCACGAGTGTCTGCCTTTTGTTCAATGGTGCTAATGCTTTGTGAGGCTTTTATAGTGAGCTCAATTGTTTTCGCCAGCCGAAGTGTTTTAGGTCATGTTTTTAGCAACGAGCCAGATGTAATACGCTATGTCACAGACATAACTCCTATATTAGCTATGTCTGTTTTCGTGAGCTCAGTACAAGGTACCCTTACAGGTAAAATATTTCATTCCAATATAGGGTCTGCTTGGTTTCCAATTTCTAAAACTGTTTTTAGGGGAAATTGGGAAATATCCCCATTGGAAATTTTATTGGTGAGAAAGATTTGATAATTTTTTATACACATACTCTGCAAATTTTGTCTGTACAGAATACCCATACTCTTATTCGGATCGCTTTGGTCCGATGCATCTTTGCACTTAATAATTTATGAACAGTTATGTGTTCTGAAACACCCAAAAAAAATTGAAATTTCGTTCTGAAAAACAATAATAGTCAGAACATCCTTTTGATGCTTTCTTACTTTTTGTTTAAAATTAGATAAGAGATAGAAAAGATTGTACTCCTCTGGACCGAAGGTAGTATTTTCATTAGTGACAATCATACTGTAAAACAAACTATTATCTTCGGTCCTAAATGTAGGACATATTTTTTAGTGTAATTTGTACTATAAATTATGTCCTATATTTAGGACCGAAGGAGTATTATTTTACCCTTCACTTCACTATTTTATATATATTTTTCAAAATAATGATTCAAACACTGCATATTTTTAAATTTATTGTTTCCATTAATTGTTCCAAGAAATTTACTCTACAAAATTGTCCTAAGAACATAAAAATAGGTAGTATAATGAAATAAGCCCATATTCTTATTGGACTTAAACTCTCATATTTCTTTTTGTTCTACGAAATCTAATTCTTGTACAAAAACTAGGGATTGTAAGGGGAAGTGGGTGGCAAAACGTAGGAGCATATGTAAATTTCGGATCTTATTATGTTTTTGGCCTTCCACTTGCTGCAATTTTGGGGTTTTGGGTACACATGAGAGCAAAAGGGCTTTGGCTTGGAGTAACGGCTGGTACAATTAGCCAAGTGATTGTGCTATTGATTGTTGTAAGCTGTACAGATTGGGAAAAAGAGGTTTGTTCTACACACTTTCAAGAATACCATTTTTTCAATTCATCATCTTCAAATTTGATGTATGGTCTCTTTTACTTTTGAGCAATTAAGATTATGCAGTAACATTTCAAGATTTATGTAATGCTTAATTATTTGAAATGTTCTCATTATGGGAGAGTCTGAATTCGCAGGCAAGACTGGCTAGGGAGAGGGCACTCAAGGGACCTTTGGCAGAAGAAGAAGAAAATGTAATGATTTGATCAAACAGAGTTTATTTATAAATGGAGAGTTGTTTTTAAGATTTGAATAACCTTTATGTCTCTGTTTTTTTATATAGACATTTATTTCACATGGTAGCGACATTACCGGTATGTTTAGACTCACTCTCTTTAAGATAAATAATTCTAGAATAAAATCGATTTCAAGAGGCTTACCAGCGATATATGAGAGTTCAAGGGCGTGACTTCACGGACTTAAGTGCATAAAGCGTAGCTCGGTGATTGCAATCAAGCCTCTGGTCAATGTAGGATTGTAGGTATCCTCACACAATTCCTCCCACATTCATAATTCTCTAACTCCAAGATTTTAATTGGCGCACAAGCAGCATGGTTCGGTTTTCCTAGAAGAAGTTTTGGATGGGATGTCTGGATCGTAAGCGGAAACGAGACAGCCCTAGGACAGAATGAAACGAGTTACGTGACAGAAAATCCATCTCCTCCCTGATCACTGGTAGATGCCTGTCCTAGTCGGTTCTGTCAGGTAAACACCCCTAGTTGTAGTAATTATGGATAGAACCACTACGTCAGCAGCAACAAAGTAGGGGAAAAAAACACTCAGGTTCCAAACATACAAAATATCAACAAAATTCCAATCCAAAATCACATATTAAAAAAGTCTTTTTAGTTGTATTAAAAACAAGAAGTGTTATATTCACAATAAAAAATACTATATTGACAACAAAATTTAGAAACCTGATTATTCACAATATAAATAAGCTAGATTCACAACATAAATTACTATATTAACAACAAAATTTAAACATTTGGATTTTGTTAGCGTACAGAGGTCATTCACAACAGAAAAAACTAGATTCACAACATGAAGTGTTATATTTCGCAACAAATTTAAAAGTTCCTAGGGACTTTTTTGATATTAGTTGTATTGACAACCAGAAGTGCTATATTCACAACAGGAAGTGCTATATTGACAACAAAATTTAAAAATCTGGTCATTCACAATAGAAAAAGCTAGATTCACAACAGGAAGTGCTATATTCACAACAAAATTTTAAAACTTGAATTTTGTTTCAAACTCAATTCCCTAAGCGTACAGAAGTCATTAACAACATAAAAAGTCATATTCATAACAGGAAGTGCTATATTGACTTGAGTTTCAAAATGGCTCCAGGTTTTTAAATTTTATTGTGAACATAGCACTTACTGTTGTCAATATAGTTTTTTTTTTTTTTTTTTTTTGTGAATGGCCTCTGTAGTTGAAGAACATGAATTTGAAACAAAATCCGTGTTTTTAAATTTTGTTGTGAATACAAAGACCACTTATTATGAATCTAGCTTTTTCTGTTGTGAATGACTAGATTTTTAAATTTTGTTGTCAATATAACACTTTCTGTTGTCAATACAACTAATATCAAAAAAGTCCCTAGGGACTTTTTTGATATGTGATTTTGGGTTGGGACTTTTTGATATTTTGTATGTTTCTTGGGACTTAAGTGTTATTTTCCCAACAAAGTAAACCTGCAGCCTCATCCTGCAGCCTCATTCGCTCTGTCCAAGTCTATCACACAAGAATAGGATATATTCAACCACCATGCATCTAGATCAACTGGTTGGAGTTGTTCTAACTTAACTAGAGGTCTCAAGTTCGAGTTCTGGGAACGCATAAGTGTTTGGTGGTAGAGTTTTCTGTCCTTGTGGTCCAATCCGGCTTGATCTGGATTAGTCTGGACCCCGATAAATCATTTGAGTTAAAAGGAGGTAGGTCCAGGATACCAGATGCTTATGCAAAAAAAAAAGGAAAAGAAAAAAGAAAAAAGAAAAGGCTATATTCAACAACTATATATAACTGCTACTATTATTGACGCCACTTGGCATAAAAAGATTATAAACCACCACAACGTTGTAGTGGCGTTTAGAGCCAAATCGCTACAAATTCTCATACCATTTGGTGATAGTCAACTCCTCGTTGCGAACTTGTAGCAATTTTGCCATTAACCGCAACTACTTCTATAACTTGTATCAATTTATTGAAAGCACTACAAAATAGCCTTCACTATATTAAGTTTTTTTTAGTGTTAAAAGTTTATCTTGGAGGCTATGCATTCACTTGTTTAACAGTTTTTAAAATAAACGGCCGATAATAATTTAATATTTGTTGCTTTCTTCATATAGCTACAAAGCTTTTATTTCTTAATTTTTTTTATAGAAAAAATAGTGGTTGCTTGAAAATTAACACATTCAATGGTACAAAAAAGAGCTTTTAGACCCCACATTTACACCGATTATAGAGGGTCAGGTCTAAAAAGTATGACCAGTGGTAGTTTCATAAATATAAAGAACTTGTTAGACCGGTTCCTTTAAAATAAGGGCTAAAACGTATTATTTAGACTAGTTTCCCAAACAACCGGTCTAAGAAGATAAAAAATAATAATAATGTTGATTACTTTTTATACCATATGTATTTTTTAACCAGTCTAAAAGATGAAACTTTGTAGACCTTATGTTTCTTATAATTGGTCTAAATGATGCGGAATAAAAATTTAATATATTTATTACTTTTCAGACGGTTGTCTTGTTTAACCCATCTAAAAGATGAAACTTTTTAGACTTTATGTTTCTTAAAACCAGTCTAAAAGATGAAGAATAAAAAATTAATATTGTTATGGACACATATAAGAGGCCTATTCACCAAAAGGCCCAACAAAGGCAAAATCCTACCAGAATCTGCCCATAATGAAGGAGGATCTCAATCAACCTATAATCAAGGAGTTAACTTGCAAATGAGGCGCATGATGCATGGGCCAGGAGGCGCACAAAGCCCAAGGTCCAAACCCTAAGGTTACTTCGATAAATAGGAGGTTAACCTAAAAGGTACACATTCTCTATTCATCCTATTTACTATTCAGCCTCACTGTGCACATACCCTACCCCCTTTTGGCTAAACGTCATATACGTGCAGAGTGATCCATTGTTCTCCTCGGTATCTGTATTATAGATATCCTAGAGTCATTTGATATTCTCTTCGGTATCCGCCTTATAGATATCTTGGAGAATCCTTTTGATCCAATATAAACACACACTAGTCAATCGAGGCTAGACATCTGTTGTTCTTATACAGAACATTGGCGCCGACCGTGGGGATCCATAAATTTCGATTCCCGTGACCAACAATGGTTGGAACAAGAAGCAGTAGTCAGATCCCTTTGCCCAAGAATCCAAATGGGGGGGAGACAAGTCAATTGCAGTACAATCAGGAGCAGCAGCTCCAACTCGAGGAACGAACGATTCAGCATCAACCGCAACCGGAGGATATCATTCCGGAACATAACCAAGTAGAAGTTGAGGATGCATCTGACACGGCGTCCTCCCCAGCATTCACGTTAACCCTTCAGAATGCGGTTGCCCGACATGTCCAGTCACAAGTTCCTCCAAGGATATTCGGATGATACAGAAGGATATGGATCACCAAAATGCAATCCTATGACAAGAAGAAATGAAGAGAATGAGGTTATTGGAGGATGTCTCAGACGAGTTAAGAACCTCGGAGACTGGGATGAGAGTGGCCCTAGCCGCGCTAATTCCTCAACCTCTGCTCAAGTTGGCACTGAAGGCCCTCTGAACAGTAATACTGAAAATAACTTGGTCAACCAAGACCAGATATTAGCTTCTTATTATTTTGGTTTAATTTTGTTTTAACTAACTTGGGGAGTAGTTAATTCTCGCCACTTTGTTGCTGTGCTTTTCAACTACTCCCTTTCCCGCTGTTACTTCTTTTTTTTTCTTTGGAAAAAAAAAAAAACTAATATTATAATTTGTTCCTATTTATAAGAGGCATATTTAAAGGTTGTCTCAAATTTTTTTTGTTGATTCCTATTTTACCCACATTTTATACTCATATTACCCATATCATCTCTCCACGGGAGAGGATACTTTCATAATTTTTTTTTTCTCATTTTCTTTTCAGAATATCATCTCCACCTTTATATTAAAAAATGGATGCTTAGATTTCATAATTTATAAAACTATTATCATAATATTTTTTAAATTAATTTTTTAAAAATTTGTGTTTGTAATGCAATTATAAATTGTGTTGATCAGATTTTAACGCTTTAAATTTATTTATTTCTGTTGAAAATAATAATTTTATAAATATTGAATATAGATCATCCCCTTTCTTATATGATGGTGAAAATCAGATTATGAGAAGAAGATAAGAAAGAGGAAAATGAGAGTATCCAAAGTCCAAACCCTCCTCTCCACTTTAGATTATCTTTCTTCCATAGAAATGAGGGTATTGTAGCAAAACAATATTTTTGTTATCTCAAATAAACTTTTCGATCAATGTGTTTTAAGTAATATTCATCTGATTCTTGTTTATAAAAACAACTATAAAAATTATGTTGTTTAAAATGTTAATTAAAAAAAATGGGAGTATCATCTTTCTCATTTTCAAGAATCTTTGGTGCTAAAAGGTGGCAGGTCGCATGCCTGGATTCCTTTGGTGCTAACATGTGGATCCATGGTGCCACCATGTGGCAGCATCGTAACAGTTGCATGTCTGTCTTTTTTTTGACACACTAGTGCAAAAAGGGCTTTAAGACTCGCCTTATTAGGAGCGGATAATCGACGCACCGGCCTTAAAGATGTGACCGGTGGCGATTTTGTAAATAAAAAGAACTTCTTAAACAATGAAGGGCTATAAGACCGCTTCATTTAGAGCGGATAATCGAAGCACCGGTCTTAATTGTGTGACCTGGTGGCAGTTCGTAAATAAAAAGAACTTCTTACACAATGAACGACGCCTCATTAAGACCGAACTAAGTATCGACCGGTCCTAAATCTGTGACCGGTGGCATATTTGTAAATATAAAGAACTTCTTATTCGATCAATTTTTCATAGATTTTATCCGCACTGTTAAAATAACAACCGGTCTTAAAAATGTTTATAAAAAAATTGAAATATCAAATACTTTTATGGAGAAATCTCATCAAGGAGACTTATATTTTCTACACTCCAAAATAATACGGAAAAATATAAATATAAAGGTATTAAAGTTTTAAGACCGAACATATATAAAAGCCGGTCTTAAAACTTTGATTTTTAAGACCGAACTTAAAATTTGTCCCGTACTAAAGTTTAAATAAAAAAGTAATAAATGTTAAGACCATAGTTACAGAATGACCGGTCTTAAAAGTTAGACTTTTAAGAACGGACCAAAAATTTGGCCGGTACTAAAGTTTGAATAAAAATTAATTACTTTTAAATAGGACATATATAGAGATCGGTCTTAAAGGTTATATTTTAAGACCGTATATGTGTATTTGTCCGGTCTTAAAAATGAAGCGCCAAATGTTAACTTCACGCGGAAGCTTTTGTCACTCTCACATTGTCACTCTCACACTCTCACTGAAGAACCCCTGTTCACGTTGCGAAACCCTTCCTGTTCCATTACCTCTCTTCTCGCCCGCGTACCGTTAGCCTCTCGTTACTCCCTCATTTTCTCGGGCATTCCTCTCTTACTGTCTTGAAAATGAACGGTGAAAACGATTCCACTCGTGTTCTTGAAACTCCAGATATCGGTTTGACCGGGAGGGTCGGACAAACGAACCCTCTTCATCTCACATTGAGCCTCCTCGGCGCCGTGCACGCCGTGGTAGAAGCGGCACACGAATGATGGAAGTATCCCTTAGTCGGAATCTTGGGACGAAGCTCGAGATTCATTTTGATGAAAATTTGCAACCTTTCGGACCTAATAAAAGCACATATACTAGTTTTGTCGGCGCTCTAGTACGCAGCAAGGTTAGCATTTTGACCGATGAGTGGAAAAATGTGGACCAAAAACAATAAAGGATCCTATGTGGGACACTATCCGCTTACATTCACCGTCCCCGAGTCCGAGAAGTTGAAAGACTCAACATTGTCTTATTGTGCCGAGCGGTTCAGAAGTTTAAGACCTTTCGGCTAACACTTATATTTTTGCCGAGGAGAAGCCTCGACCATCAACCCCGGGACAAGTACAAATTTCTTAATGAACAAACTTGGCAACAATTTGTTCGAAGCGGACCACTCTCGAAGCTCGTGAGTTATATTTAGTTTTGTTTGCACTTTTGTTTGCTTATTAACCCGTGAGGATATGTGAATGTTATTGTGTACATCTAATCTCGTTAGTTAAATGGTTTGGTGTGTGAATAGAAGTATACATTTGCTGCCTTTGTCCCGCATGAGAGGAGCATGTCCTAGTTCCATGCAAGTTTGATATGTAAACCGTGTAATGGCCATGGTTAGACGTTGCTTTTAGTTAGTTAGTTATTCTAATATGTGTAGGAACCATTTATGATGAATGAATGAATTGACCGAGTTGGCAGCATTTCGCAACTCCCTTTCCTTTGGTTTTCCCAATTTCTTCTACAATGCTACATCTTCCTTAAGTAAAATGTTGAAACTTGATGAAGTGAATTTGACTAATGTTTGACGTTCATATCAAGCAGAAGTTCTCTAATTTCGTTAGTGACATGGCTGGAATTCATAATTGATATATAGTTGTTTTCAATCCCGATTCACGTAAAATAAGGGAAAAATATCGGGAGATTGGGAGAAAGAATGATTGCCCACACAGGCTTCTCGCGCGGATATGAAAAGGCCGAAAAGATTTGATGGCGGCCAAACGGAAGAGATTGGAAGATGAAGTGAATCCAATCCTTCTACGGTAGTTGACCAGCCGCCATCTCCAATACGTCGCGAGGAGCTCGGTTGTATATTCGGCAAAGCCAAGCGGCACCTACACGAGTGAAAAACTCGTGTAGTTGCCGAACGAATTGTAAGTATCGATATTGTTATTTTTACTTACTAAACATGTTTCATCACTAAGCTTCTCGTTATCCGTATCTTACAGAAGATCTTAAAAAGAAAGAGGCAGAGGGATCTTTTGCGTCGGACGGGAGGAATGATGTTCGACCGCCGCGACCGAAAACCAGATCACTCGGGCGTCTAAGGGGGATTGGAGGACGGGTAGGCCTAAAGCAATACTTTGGTAAATCCAAACGCCACAGACAAAGTATGGTTACCCTGGAGGAGATGGATCAGACGCTGGCCAAATTAAGTGAGGAATCGCCGGCGAAAGATGCTACATTGAGGATGTTTCAATCGAGATGAGCAAGATGAAGGAGGAGATGGATAAAATGAAGTTCCTCCCGATGAGCTCTCGCCGAGAGACCAGTGTGGATCCCTTGACACCTTCACCGCACCTATGCAGCCAGAGCACTAGAGGGAGCTGCATTGTTGGACGCCAGAGTCGAGCAACCTTGTCATCCGTATGTGGAGGATCGTGATGGTCATAGACAATTGGTTGCTAAAGGGACTGTCCACAACTTGGGATCAACTGCACACCACGAACAAATGGGCGATGATGAAGTCGAGTGTCGTTGAAGAGGTGATCTTTGATGCACCTGTCCCTCTCCCAACTGATGAGCTGAAGGTTGTGAGTGATGTCAAGGGAACCTTCATCTCTTGGCCAGTGAAGCTTGTAGATGTCTCTACTCCTCCTCAAGCTCCACCCCCTCATCAAGCTCCACCCCCTCCTCAAGCTCCACCCCTCCTCAAGCTCCACCCCTACCGCTAACTTGACGGCCAAGGAAAAATACAAGATTTGGTAGCCCAACAATGGTTTAAAGATAAATCCTGGCCTGTCGATGAAGTAATAGGCCTCCTCATCCTCGGACCGGTTTACATTGATAATGAAGATGTAGAGTCCATGCTGATTCCTGGAAAGGAGGTTACTAGTCCATGTGTTCAAATATTTATGAAGTAAGTATCTTCTTCCTTGATTACATAATTGAAATGCACCGTTTAGACACACATATATACATATATACTAATTCCCTCATCGATGTCATTCTTGTAGGTGCATGCACGAGAAACCGCTTCAACAGTAAGTAATTTCGGATTTTGGATTCTTGTGCCCAGTGTATGCAAGCACAACACTACCTCTGGAATTGAGACAGAGTACATATCAAATAGGTTGTGTAAAGTGCAAAGAAAGGTGTACTTGTTTCCACACCGGCTCTGGGTACATATATACTTGTCTGCAATTCACTTAATATAATTATGCTACATATATATATATCACTGAGTACTTTACTGTTGTGAATTTTCAGCAACCACTGGCAGTTGGTCGTCATGAACATGGAGTTCCATTATGTTATCTTCTTATGCTCCACTCACGCCGATCCATCGACTACGTTGAAGCCGATGATCACCAAGTAAGAATGTCATTTTGATTGTCTTGTCTCGAAATCTCTCGTTGTGAATTTTCGGTGAACATTACTGATAAATTTGTGATTTTGATGATAGTGCCATGAAGACCTTCCGTGTTGAGGTAAAAAAAAGCGTGGTGCTCACTCACGATCCTAAATGGCACAAAATTAAGGTTAGTACATAATTGGACATGGCATAATTGCCTTCAAGTTGGTCGAGAAGCTATATATGCTCTTATATATATTTATTGTTATTTTTAGACCCGTCGGCAACCGGAAGGATCGAACTTATGTGGCCCGTACGTCATGAAACACTTATATGATATTGTGACGGAGGGAAACACTAAAGTCACTTTAAGGGTAAGATGTTATGGTGAATTCGACCACCGATGGCTTAATGTTACATATGAAATATGCACATAATATGTTATTTCGTTTTCGTCTTTGATGTTACGAGGTTTGCCCGTGAAGAGCCATTTGATGATGATGAAATCGAGCACATACGCGAGGTTTTTTGTGAATATCTCGTATAAACTAGTCTTAGAAAATCCAAGTCGGGACAATAATTAATGTCCTAAATTAATTCATTTGTAAATAATATATGATCTTTGTAGCAACAATAGCCTTCTCGTACATTTGTTTATTTTTTCGACTAGCTAATTCATTCATTTGTAAATATAGCAATGTAATTCAATAATAAATTTGTTTATTTTTTCGAACAATTTGTGTGTGTCCATTTTGGGTTTCGAATGAATGGGATGGTGGATAAAGCTATTTAGTGCTTGAAATTTGAGGTACAAAGCGGATGTTGAAAATGAGCCGATGAGGCTCAAAAGTTTCGCGACTTTTAGGACCGGATATTTGTTAAAAGTGCGGTCCTAAAGGTCTCGTCCATTTTGAGACCGGATATTTAATAAATATACGGTCCTAAAAGTCTTCGTCTAATTATAAAAAATTTGGGTAGAGACTTTTAGGACCGTATATTTGTTAAATGTACGGTCCTAAAGGTCTTCGTCCATTTTAAGACCGTATATTTAACAAATATCGGGTCCTAAAAGTCTTCGTCTAATTATAAAAAATTTGGGTAGAGACTTTTAGGACCGTATATTTGTTAAATATACGGTCCTAAAGGTCTTCGTCCATTTTAAGACCGTATATTTAACAAATATCCGGTCCTAAAAGTCTTCGTCTAATTGAAACCTTTAGGACCGTATATTTGTTAGTTGTCCGCTCCTAACTTTAAATTTTAAAATAAGGCTTAATTTTTAGGACCGAGGATTTATTAAACGTTCGGTCCTAATATTCTTCATTTAAATAGAGTTGGTGACTCGATTTTTAGACATATCGTTAGGGTTCAAGGCAACCATGTTTCGGCGTTCTTCTCAAGTTTTGTGCTTCGTTGTTCTCGTTTCAACTTTTACGGATGTGAAGAACGTCATCGGTGTCCCTTTTCTTTTTGTCGGAAAAAGAAAGAAGATAACGAAAACGACACTGAAAATTTTCATCACATCCGGAAAAGTTGAGGGAAGACAACGATGGTCCAAACTTGAGAATAGTCGTCACTCTGTTTGTTTTTATTCGAAAAAGGTAAATAATGTTTTTTTGTTTTGTTTTGTATGGTCGCAATCGTTAACTTTATTCTCGCAAATTTTTAAGATTGATCACCACGAATAGGACAAAAAAGAACATAAAGTTAAAGACAAACAAGGAAGGCGATTGGGAAATAAAAATTTTATTTAATAATTTTTTTTTCTGCGCCTCGTAAGGCAAAGCCAGACAAAAAAAAATAAAAAAATAACTTCAAATTCTAATCCTCCCCATCGTTGTCGGAGGGGAGGGAATGGTCTGAGACGTCGTCATCGAGGTATGGTACTCAACGTCATTGGCGTCGAGTACCGCTTTCGGCTTGTTGTTGACGGCGTGATAGACTGAAACAGCTTGCCCAAGCTTCGGTCTATATGATCGACGCGGCTATCAGTGCTCCAAAGATCTGCCGGAGTTCGGTTTCGGAGGCAACGGAGGAGGATATGGAGGTGCCTCGGGATTTCGCCCAGAAGGAGGACCTCGTCGTGGTGGAGAAGCCATTACGGTGGAGGTTCTAGGAGGAGATGGAGATGAATGTTAAGAAAGTAACAACGGGTTTAAATAGAGAACCCATCCTGAAGAATGTGAAACGTCGGAAACATTAACGAGGAGACGCATATTTGCTCGAATACGAGGAGACGCCTAGTTGGGAAGTTTATGTGGAAGCCGAAGAGACTCGAATTCATTTCAACAATGGGGAAGGGACTCTTGAAAAGAATGAACTTTTAATACCGGATCTTGTGTGAGATCCGTTCTTAAAAGTAATATTTTTAACCAAAGATTTTTACTTGAAAAAATAAATTGAAATATAAAAATAAATGAGTTTTAGGACCGGATACAAAGTAATATATCGGTCTTAAATGAGTTTTAGGACCGGATATTTGATAAAAGGACGGTCTCAAAAGTAATTGAATTAAAAATTAGTTTTAGGACCGGATACCAAGTAATATATCGGTCTTAAATGAATTTTAGGACCGGATATGTGATAAAAGGACGGTCTTAAAAGTAATTGAATTAAAATTAGGACCGGATATAAGATAAAAGTCCGGTCTTAAAAGTTTGTATAGACCCCTCTCCGCTCTCCTGTAATGATCCATTCATATTGCGGGTGGAGAGAATAAGACAACAACTTGTTGATCTCCGGCGGAAATTAATGCTCTTCACGCCGAAATCGCCGAGGTTGTTCAATGATTCTTGTGGATGATATTATTCAGCTTGTTTTTCTTTTGTTTTTGTTGTTGTTGTGTATATATTCAAGTAATGTAAGAAACATTAAGAACACTATGAATTTTTGGCTCTTCTCCAAGAATTCATTAAAGAAACTTATTCTCCAATTTTGCTTTATTTTTGTCAAAAAATATCATTTATTTTATTGATTTAATATACCAATCACGAAGGCCATTAAGACCGGACATTTTATTTTATAAGTAACGGATCTAAAGATAATTTGAATTTTAGGACCGGATGTTTTATAAACCTCAAGATCTAAAAACTTAAAAGTCTAATAAAATTTTAGGACCGGATAATTTTAAAACTCCGGTCTTAAAATGTTAGTTGTATCTTTAGGACCGGACATTTAATTAATAACCGGTATTAATAAAATCCAAAAAGCTAAATAAGGTATCTTTGTCGCGCGAAAAAATTAAATTTCCCTCTCTAAACTCTTGTCGCGCCGAAAGTGAATACTCAGGTTCCGACTCGAAATTTCCATCTCAGCTTCGTCGCTGCTTCGCGTACCTTTCTCGACAATCACTCTCTGGTTCCTTAGCTAAACGACTATAGACGAAGCCGTAAGAGATGTTTCGGTTAAAACTTTATTACTTTCCACCTTATCGTTCTTGGTTTTCATGGGTTTAACGAAATCGGTGTAATGTTGTTATGGGTATTCTCTGTTGTTAACGAATATTGTTTTTTGAAGATTATATTTGCACTTTAGACCTACCCAACTCGACCAACAAGTGTTTTTAGGTTACTCTTGCTGTCTTGTCTCGCAACATCAACGTTCGTGAGCGGAGAAGTAAGACGACTCAAAAACGCATATGCTACAAAAGTTAGTCCACAAGACCTTCATCCCCGCATTTAATTTCCTCGTCTTGCATTTATTTTGGTTCTTGGATTCACCGTGATGCATTTATGACCAAAAGTAATTCTTAATTCGTCTAAATAATATATAGGAATTCTACTATGGATCACAGTTGGATAGATGCTTTACGAACGAGTATTGAATATCAGAATGGGGTTAGGGAATTTATAGAATTTGCTAAACAAAATGCCCATGATGATGGGGGGAAGTATTATTGCCCTTGTGTAAAATGTTTGAATGAGTGTCGACTATGTCCTGAAGTTATACGCACACATTTAATTTGTCACGGATTTTGTAAGACTTATAGAGTATGGGTATGGCATGGTGAACAAGTGCCATCAAGTGGGAAACAACATGGGAAGTGGCCTTTGATGATAATGACACGGATATGGATGATCGCATAGAGGACATTATCCGTGATGTAGGAGAAGAGGCTTTTGAGCGATCACATGCATATGGTAATATGTGCGGTGATGCGAGACACCGCTATACCGTGGGTGTAAAAATACCAATTGTTGAACGCCGTATTGAAATTGGTAAGCTTGAAGGCACGTCATGGATGGAGCGACAAGAGTTTTTCGTAATTGCTTGAGGCTTTGAAGGACATGCTTCCGGATGATAACGTGTTGCCGCATCGCTACTATGATGCTAAGAAGATACTTTGTCCACTGGGGATGGAGTACAAAAAGATCCATGCATGCCCGAATGATTGTGTATTATATAGAAAAGAGTTTGAAGAGAAGCGAGTTGTCCGATATGTGAAACCCCACTGTACAAGTCGATAAGGGGCCCGCAAAAGTGTTGTGGTATCTTCCAATCATACCAAGGTTCAAGCGGTTGTTTGCGAATGAAAATGATGCAAAAATCTGAGGTGGCATGCAGATGAGAGGATTTCGGATGGACGGCTTCGACATCCGGCCGATTCTTCTCAATGGAAGAAGATCGATCAATTATTTCCGAACTTCGGCGAAGAACCTAGGAACCTCGGGCTTGCCCTTAGCACGGATGGAATGAATCCCTATGGAAGCCTTAGCAAGATACATAGCTCATGGCCCGTAGTCCCGATTGTTTACAACTTATCTCCTATGTTATGCATGAAACGAAAGTACATCATGCTGTCTATGTTGATTTCGGGACCAAAACAACCCGGAAATGACATAGATGTTTACCTAGAGCCCTTGATCGAAGACTTGAAGGAGTTGTGGGAAGAAGGTGTCGATGTTTTTGACTCTTTCAAGAAGGAGGTCTTTAGAATGAGAGCCATGATATTTTGTACTATAAACGACTTCCCAAAGATATGGGAACTTGTCAGGGTATAGTGTAAAAGGCCATAAAGCATGTCCGGTTTGTGAAGAAGGCACATGCTACCATCAACTTCAACATGGAAGAAAGACGGTGTATCTTGGACATAGGAGATTTCTTAGACGGGGCCACCCATATCGTCGATTAAAGAAGGCCTTTTTTGGTGGCCAAGAGTATGAAGAAGCTCCGGTGGCATTGATCGGGAGCAAGTGTATGAAAAGGTTAAAAATATCGTGTCATCTTCGGTAAGCCTGGAAAGAGTAGAAAAGAAACAAATATATGGAAGAAGAGATCTGTATTCTTTGATCTTACCTATTGGCGCAATCTTGATGTGAGACACCGTATTGATGTCATGCATGTGGAGAAGAACGTATGTGATAGTATTGTGGGCACGCTTCTCAACATACAAGGTAGTTCGAAGGATGGTGTGAAGGCAAGATTGGATTTGCAAGCAATGGGAATACGCGAAGACTTGCATCCAAGGCCATATGGGAAGAGAACTTATTGTCCCCGGCTTCTCATACTTTGTCTAAGGATGAGAAACGAAGCTTTTGTGAGTGTTTACATGGCACAAAAGTTCCCTCGGGGTATTCTTCAAATTTTAAGAGGCTTGTCTCGATGAAGGACTTGAAATTAGTAGGCCAAAAGTCTCATGACTGTCATGTCTTGATGCAACAACTACTCCCAGTAGCTATTCGAGGATTGTCAAATATGATCTTCGGGTCGTTTTGACTAGACTTTGTTTCTTCTTCAATGCGGTTTGTAGTAAAGTTTTCAAGATTGAAAAGTTGGATGAATTGGAGAATGAAGGATATCTTATCTTGTGCCACCTTGAGAAGCTTTTTGTTCCTTCATTTTTTGACATCATGGTTCATCTCATTATTCATCTAGTGAGGAGATAAAGTTGTGCGGCCCTATCCATTTACGGTGGATGTACCCTATTGAAAGATCTATGAAATTCCTAAAAGGGTATGTGAAGAACGCGTCGCTGAAGCATCAATTGTTCGAAATATGTTTCGAAGAGGCCATGGAATTTTGTCAAAATTATTTGGCCAAAGTAAGACATATTGGGCTTCCGAAACGTCAGCTGGCTGAAGGGGGTAGACGAGGGGCTTCGGTAAAAGAGTGTGGATCCCGATGAATTGTCACAAGTCCACTTATACATCTTGAATAATGTTGATGAAGTTCAAGCCAAAGCATATCTCGCACATAAAGAGGTCGTAAGGAAAGAGAACCATCGAATGACCGAACAAAGGTTGATTAGGGAGCATAACAAAACTTTTGCAAACCGGTTCAAACAAAAGGTCGAGGGATCTCAATGTGTTTCGACACAATGAAATGGTTAGCACGTGGTCCCGAGGTTGATGTCATAAGTTGGAATTCGTATGTGATCAATGGTTATACATTTTACACGAAGTCCCTAGATGATAGGAGCACATCCGAACGGTGGTGTTATGTTAGAGGTGAATCTATGCACTTCTCCGTTCGAAAGACAAGAGGCCTAAATTGGCGTCATGCCATATTATGGGGTTATTGAAGAGATTTGGGAGGTGGACTATGTCAAAGTTAGATTTCCCATCTTCAAATGCAAGTGGGTTAATGTCAATAATGGTGTTCGGATCGATCGACTAGGATTCACTTTAGTCGATGTCAATAGTAGAAGTTTTGGAGATGAACCTTTTATTATGGCGAGATCATGCAAAACAAGTGTTCTATATCACCGATCAAGAAAATAAAATGTGGTCCGTAGCTCTCCAAGGAAAGAGGGTCATTGATATTGATGAGGAAAGTCATTCAAATTATGGTGATCTTCCCGAGAGTACCTTTTTTACAAGGGGTCTACCGGACATGAACGAAGAAGATGAAGCGGATAATGAACCCGGCATAAGAAATGATCATCAAGAAGGGATATGGGAGGATATCACTTTATAAAAGTGTCAATTCATAAGGTAATTAATATTCATATGCAGAATTCTTAGAAAACTTTAAGGTTTTAACTATTATTATATGCTGTCTATGTTCTTAATTAAACAATGTCATCATTGAATATGAATTTGTTCTTGTTTTGTTTTTGTGGCAAGATCCGTTTCAAAGGGGCATGTTATAAAAGAGGATGCATGTTACGTTGTTGGGTGGGAATCAAATGAAGGCATGGTGAATAATATATTGGACTACATTTGTATGTTGAATTACGTGCCGCATGTATTGTAACTCATTGCCTTTGTAATTAGTTATATGTTAGCTTATTGTATAAATTACTTTAGTTGTTTTAGACTTAATTAAGAGGCCACATAACTCATGGTGGATAATATTTGTATTCTTTTTCCCAATTCAATTTATTCATGTTCATAGCTTGTAGCTTAAAGTATATCGATTTTTATGTGCTGTTTTGGATGGTGGATTTGTGTATATATATTGATCGGGAAGAATGAACAAGGAAAAATACGGGAAAATTTAGACCGCAAATAAAAATACGCTCTTAAATGTTCAAATATTAAGACCGGATGTATATATAACACCGCTCTTAAAGGTGTTAAGCCGGTCTTAAAAGTTGGTCTTTAAGACCGGTCCATTGAAAAAATTCGGTCTTGAAAGTCAGTCTTTTAAGACCGGTAATTAGTCCTCCGGTCTTAGAGTCCTCTATCTTTAGGACCGGATTGATATTTGTCGGTCTTAATATATGGATCTTTTAAGAGCGGTCGATATTTATTTAGTACGACTTTTAAGACCGAAGGTTTAAAATGTCCGGTCTTAAAGAAAATCTTTAAGACCGTGTAAAAGTCCGGTCTTAAAGGTCGACTTTTAATACCGCCGGAACAAGATCGCCGCGGGTCATGAAAATAGCCAAAATGAATAACTCCAATTGCATGAAGTAACCAAAACGTCCCCGAAATGTGTGCCAAGGAAATTTTAAAGATAAAAAAGTAATTACTCTCTTCCTGTTTCATAACTTTCGAAAGTTTTGGTGTTTCAGTTAGTGAGAAATTAATGTCACAAAATCGAGGTAATAATTAACATGATATTACAAAAAAAATCTTTTAAAAAATATTTTTTTATTAATTAATTAAGAGAGTAGAAGAGTGTGCGTCAGAAAAAAATATTTAATGAAGTGTATTTTTGAAAAGATGAGATAATAAATTAAATATTCCTCAATTCTTATTATAAAGCACTTTTAATCACCTCATCAAAAATAAGATATTTGTCTGAATATGAAAATATTTTAATACCATAAATTACATTCAAAAAGTCATTGAAGTTGCAATTCATGGGATTATATACTACTACAAAAATAGGTTATTACTACCCTAAAAACGTCCCTATTTAAAAAGGGATGTAACAAGTGAACATAGTGGCATTTTTGTAATTATATTGGCTCTGAAACGTTTTTGAAGTCCCAAAATATAATTTGGGACTCCAAAAATAAATTTTTGAAGTCCCAAAATACAATTTGGGACTTCAAAAATAAATTTTTGGGCAGAATTGGTTTTTGGGCGAGCTGGTTAAACTTTTTGAAGTCCCAAAATATAATTTGGGACTTCTAAACTCATGGAAAATTTTCGGCGGGAATTTTATTTGGAGGGGAAAATTTTTGGTGGGTAATTTTTTTTGGAGGGAAATCTTTTGAAGTCCCAAATTATAATTTGGGACTTCAAAAATGTAGTTTTGAAGTCCCAAATTATATTTTGAGACTTCTAAACATATCCATAACCCACCAAAAATTTTTGGTGACAAAAAATTTATTTTTGAAGTCCCAAAATATAATTTGGGACTTCAAAAATAACTTTTTGAAGTCCCAAATTATGTTTTGGGACTTCAAAAATAAATTTTTTGAAGTCCCAAATTATATTTTGGGACTTCGAAAATATCCATAACCCGCCAAAAATACTGGTGACAAAAAATTTATTTTTGAAGTCCCAAAATATAATTTGGGACTTCAAAAATAACTTTTTGAAGTCCCAAATTATATTTTGGGACTTCAAATATAGAGTTTTGAAGTCCCTAATTATAATTTGGGACTTCAAAGGTTTAATATATTTCCGCCTCTCTTTGCATTTGGCTTCATTCTATCGGCCGCTTCTTCCTCTCGCTCTTTCCCATTTTGTTCCGATCGAGCTCGCATCTCTCGCTTCTTCCTCTCGCTCTTTCCCATTTCGTTCCGATTGAGCTCGCATCTCGCTTCTTCCTCTCCTCCTCCGTTCTAATCGATCTTCGCCTTCATCTCTCCCATAGTCTCGTTCGTTCTCGTCGTCCCTGAGTTCGTTCTCTCTAGCCGTGATTAGCATTTTGCGATTCGGTCCTTCATTCAAGTGAGTGTCCGAGTTCGTTCTCTCCAATGCTTCTCTCGAATTCGTTCTTCGTCATCATGAATATTTTGCATTTATCTATTGTAAGTATCACGAAACCTAGGTTTGTAGTGCTTGTGTCGCTAAGTGCTAATCATAGTGGTGTTTTTCTATTTTTGACTGTGATGTCGGTTTAGGGTTTACATTTCAATTGTGTTTCTCTTTGGATCCGGGTATTTTTACTGATTCTACTTTCCCCCCCGTTATGATCTTTGTCTTAATACTGTAAGTGTCTATGCTCTATATTGCCCCCAGCTCTAAATTGCAAAACTTTTAGTGGATTATATATTATAATATTATCTCATTGTATTTCTAATTACCAATTACAATGTTTATAACTTTGGTCGCTCAAGTTGAATGCTCGATATGGCCGACGTGCCTAAGGAGATAGTTCAAACTAATGGGTACCCTAATGGCAATTGAACTTACAAAGTAAACATGCTTACATCCAAGTCATTCACGAAGCATGTGTGATGCCTTTGATTTAATATGCTTGCTATTTCTAGTTTTTCGTTCAAGTATTAGATTTTAGTTAGTACATAAGAGTTGTGGTAAATAAATGTGATGCGCCTATAAAATACAATTGAGCTTTATGTCATGTTTACTTTGTATGCATCACACATGTCCTGGGCTTCTATGTTTGTAGTGTATATCTTACTTTAGCCTCGTGAAATTATGCAGATCTCTTCTCTCGCAAGGTATTCATCCTTCACTTCTCTGAAAGAGAATGAATGTTCATTTGATCTTGATCCTTGTGGAGTGAAAAAGAGATTGCACTGGACCTGCATGACCTTCCTGATACTGCAGCAGTGTAGTCATAATCCAACTTTTTTCAGCTTTCATGATTATTATTTTTCATGTGGCTTGTACCAATGTACGACGCCAATCTCTCATATGATTGCCTTCCTCTCATAAAGACATGCCAAGTTTTCCACACTCATCTATGTGACTTGAATAAATTAGAAATGATAGCATGGGCCATTACCTACTTCAATCTTATAAGATCTCATTCTGTAAATAGTGTTCTAAAGAAGTTCTGAAATGGGTCTTTATAATATTTTGATAGGTTGTTCTGTGGGATTAGTTTGTCACGAGAAATTGTTTTTGTTAGAAGACTTGCATCTCTAACTGCCTAGAAATGTATGATGAGATAGATTTATGGGTATGAATGAATATGCTTCACATTCCTTGTTTATAATTATTAGGTGCTTGAAGGGAAAGAAATAGGCTCTGTAAGTGTGGTACTTCTATTTATTTAACATTCAAAATTGTCTTAGAACTCCATTTTCTCGGCACTAGTTTTGTACTTCGTTTCGCTCCCTTGTACTTATATTGTGACAAAGTTATATTGGCGCCTTCGTAATATGATCATCCATTTTTGTGCATATTTGCAAGGCATCTCAATTGTTTGTTACTTTTTCTTTTGATGCATCTATTATATTTTACTATAGTATTATTGCTTTTGACAACGTCAATGGAAGAAAGGGAAAAATTCCCACTATTGTATTTAAGTGTTTTGCTTGTCTAATTTCTGTTCTCTCTTTCTCTTTCCGTGAGGAGGGCGTTGCTTCGAAGGGCGCGGAGGGCATGAGTATGGTGTGAGTTTCGGGTGTGCAGGGAAGCAGAAAGTGAAGGCAGAGCTTCTATTTTGATTTGTTTGTTGTTAATGGCATAGTCTCTTGTGTATATGAAAATTGGATGGGGTTTTTGTAGAAGATGGGATGGATTGTAAGTGTGTTGGTGTCAAGACGGGCATCTCATTTTGTTTGCTGTGTTTGATATCGGTCCGATCACGATGTATTACTCACATTTATGAATATAATATATTGTTGTAGCTCCCATGTATTTAATGCAATTTGGTAATGTATGTCCATGGCTATCTCGGTTGATGGTTTTTATAGGGTATACTTGGTGGGTTGTGCAAAATACATGCTAGGTAATTAAAAAAAAAGACACTTTTGAAGTCCCAAAATAACACTTGGGACTTCCAAAATGACACTTTTGAAGTCCCAAAATACTACTTGGGACTTTAAAATGACACTTTTGAAGTCCCAAAAAAAAAAAAAAACCGCTACAAAAATTGGCACCAAATTTATAATGGTTAACTTATACAAACTGCCACAAATGTGGCATCAAGCTGGCATGACATTTGTGGTGGTTCATTTTATAGCGGTATATATGGAAAAAATTGCTACATAATGCATAAGGACGCCTATTTGCAGTAGTGATACATAAAAACCGCTACAAAATGCAGAAGGTCTGTACATTTGTAGTAGTTATATATAACTGCTAAAAAATTTCACTTTGCAGGAGGTAGGGTTTCATAATTTGTAGCGGTTGAGGTAGAGGTTTTAGTGAAATGCTACAAATATCAACACTTTGTAATGATTTTTTTGTAAAACCGCTACAAAGGTCAGCTCTTTAAACGTGCCGTCACCCCTCAGTTTACCAGTTTTCGCAAATTCGTTTCTCACGCTCTCTCTGGAAGATTTTGCTACATCTCTAAGGTTTTGCTCAAGCATTTACAGGGTTACGAACTTGAGGTTAGTAAAGTTAAATTTTTTATTTTGTTTTTTCCATATTATTGTAATTTTGTTATAAATATTGATATTTTTAAAATTATTTTATAATAAATATAGTTATTATGATTTGCGAGAGAAATAAGGGCAAGGGGAAGGAGGTTGAGTGTCCCCAAGACCTATTCTACATGGGGGAGTAGTGGTAGGGGTAGTTGAGGGTAGCACGGAGGTATAAATGTCCTCATGCCATCACAGAAGGCGAACCCAGCATAACAGCTAACCTTAGAGTAGCCACAATAGACCCCACAAGAGGCGACCCCACAAGAGCTTTCTATTCAGCCAGAGGGGGATGACTTTTAGTCTGAGCCATTACGACAAGAATAAGGAGTTTGACTTCAACATTCTCATTCTTAGTGACATGGAGTGGTTCCTAGATGAGGAGGAGGCCCGAGACCAGAATAACACATGGCAGTCGTCTTTATTATGCACAATTGAAAAAAATGTATATGACAATGTGTTATACACAATGCTTAACGAACTAGGCAAGTCAAAAGATTATCTTCAAGATAGGAAAGATTTACAGGCCGTGGGAGTTCGTGAAGACATGTAGCCAGATAAGCATGACAAATTTTAACTGGCAAAATTCACCCTCACAAATCCTAAATAAGAAAATCTTCCTCGCAACGTTGAAGAAAATAAGAGTTCTTGATGGGTATTCAAGCAACATTTCATAATTATTGACATGTAGGATTGAAAGGTTGTTGTGATGAAGAGTCATGACCACTACTACAAAAAAGGGTTACGATGTCCGTTTTTTTCGCATTTTTGATGTCCTTTTTTAGGGGGACGCCAATCTGAGGGGTGTAATAAGTCTTGACTTATGGCGTCCTAATATTTTGAGGATGCCATAAGTACAACTTACGTCCTAAAATTATTTTAGGACGCCGTAAGTGCCTAATTTTAAAAAAACATATTTTTTTTCTCTTAGACAAATCGTGAAGAAGAACAACAATGAAAATCTGTCAAAAAGAAGATCAAAACTCTGTTAACATCTCAAAGTAGAATGTTTGCATATGAGAATGACCATATACAACAATCAAATAGACATAGAAAATTGCAAACAAAATCTTGTAGCAATTGCAGGTATTCGCAAACAAAATCTCAGAAAATCGTAGATCATCTCAGTTAATCGCAAACAAACAAAAAGCAATTTCACTCCAACAAAATCCCAGAAAAAAAAAACAGATCGAGAGATACGGATTTAGAGACAGATCTCACCCGAAGCTTCACACGCTAGACATAGATCGAGGGTGAGCTTCATTCGCTAGACACAGATCGAGCAAGATTAAGGGAGCACAAATAGAAGAGCACAAACGGAGGAGCACAGATGGAGGGAACACAAGACCACTGGCAAAATTTTGGATCTAAAATTTTAGATCTGCACAACAGAGCTTCCATCGAGAGAATAGCCAAAGACGAGGAAGACGAGCATGGATGGAGGGAACACAAGACCGTCGACGGAATTTTGGACCTGAAATGATGTACACGACAAAGCTTCTAGCAAGAGAATAGCCGATGACATGGAAGACGAGCACGATGGTCATCCTCCATCACCTTCGCCATCGTCGGAGGAGGGAGGATGGTGGAGGAGGGGTGGCGTCAATGGAGAAAAGAAGGTGAAGGTCTCAATGTGCGTTAGGCGAGAAGCATGCAATGAAATGAGCAGGGGTGCAGACGCATGCAATAAATGAGGAGAAAAGAGGTCTTTGGTGTCCTAAAATGATTTTTAGACACCAAAAATACAACTTTTGGTGTCTCAAAAAAAATTTAGACGCCAAAAATATTGTTTTTAGTGCTTCGAGTGGCGCTAGGATCACTTTTGACATCCTAAAATAATTTTAGGATGCCAAAAATACCTTGTTTAGGCGTCCTAATTTTAAATTAGGGCGTCCTTTTAAAAAATTAGGATGCTAAAATCCTCCACATAGTTTCAGCATTTATTAACATTTTTCCTTCTTTACTTTATAGATTTCTTGTGAAATTGAAATCTTAAGTACAAAATAAGGTGTGGCCAAAAGGTTCTATAGCTGAATGTTATATAGGGATAGGGTCTTGTATTTATGTTCAATGTATTTTGATGACATTGAGAGGTCTTTCAACTGACTGCCTTGTATAGACGATTGTTGTGAACCTGAGCCATCAACAAGAGAGTTTTTAATCCCTCATGTTGATAAACCAATTGAAGGAAGTGAGAACTTCAAACTAACAACAACTGAGAAGTTGCAAGCACATAGACATGTTTTGATTAATTGCACTCAAATTGAACCCTTCATTCAGTAAGAATTGTACACTCATATGTTATTCTATACATTTCCTTATATTTTTTACTTACATTTCATGATCACCATCTCATGATTAATTCTAGGAAATTTAGAAGTCATGTGAAACATCAACTCAAGATCCTTACCCAAACATCCTCCAAAATTGACAAAAAGGTCCATAGAGAATTCCCAAATTGGTTTGCTCATAGAATACTAAATGACTACAACTCGTACTCACCAGATTTCATAGCTCTCGCAATCAGCCCTCTTGACCATGCAAAAAGGTTTACGGCGTACAATATCAATGGTTTCAAGTTTTGTATGGTTTCACAAGATCAAGGATTTTTATTTCAAAACTCGGGTGTTTATGGCACATTTGGGCAATGAGTTATGTGAGAAGCAGTAACGACAACATGCAGTTCGGAGCTGTCCCTTATTATGGAAAGCTTCTTGATGTCGTTGAACTAAATTACCAAACTGGTTTCACTGTGACGCTGCTCAAGTGTTTGTGGCAAAATACAACTTCATAAAAATTCACAACTGGCGACTTAGGCATCATATCAATAAATTTCTCCTGGTCAATTCACACTAGTCAGTCTGAAGATGATGAGTCATATATTCTTGCCTCAGAAGCGCATCAGGCTTATTATGTCAAGGACGAGATGCAAATGGATTGAAATATGGTGGTTCACTTAAAACCTCGAGTTCTTCATGACATAGGTGATGGTAATAACATCGACTACAAGAGTGAGTCATTCCAGCCAGCCAATTTTGAAAACTTCTTCCCTAAAGGCGATGAAATTTACCTATAGTTCGGTGCATTTTTATAAGTTACGCTTTATTATCACTTAATTTAAGTTTAAATTTCTTACAAAAATATTAAACTCACCACTAACATTTTCTACACACATTTTTTGTAGGCATGACAATGAAGAATGATCGAACAAATTATACTTTTGTTCTTGTAAACCTTAATTTATATATTCTTAAAAAAAGATTGCCAACGAATTTTTGTAGTGATTATACAATCGCTACAAGAGTTAGCAGATCCCTATAAATATCCACACCATACTTCATTTCAAACACTCCTCCATTTCTCTTCCTACCCCCTACTCTCTCATTTTCTCTCATCTGGAAAGGTTTGCTGAAGTGCAAAGCAAGCTGATCAAATATGGTAAAAAAAATAAAAAATTGATTTCAATGTTTTATTTTTTTTTCCTTCTTATAATACTGACACTAATTTTATTTTTGTTCAGAATTTGAAGGCAATTTCTCAACACTCCTTCTATAATCATCAACATTCCTTCCATAATCAAATATCATCTAGTGGACAACATAATAAGTCCTTATTATCTGCACATTCTCAATATTGTACCTACATAATATTTATAATTATCTAACTTAAATTAATCATTTTTTTTCAAATATTAACTATTATTATTTAAATTTTTACTTAAATAATAAAACATTCAACATAATATTGTAACAATTGACTCAAATTATGGTCTTTTTTTTTTTAAAAAAAAAAGAATTGCAATATTTTGTAGCGGTTTTGAATCCACTACAAATTTAAATTTAAATTTGATTTAAATATTTGGCACAATTTTTAAAATATTATCCAATATTTGTAGCGGTTTAAAAATATTTTGACACCAATTTTTTTAAAATTCCTGGATGTACATAGTAGTGGTTTTAAAATCGCTACAATATTGGTGCCAAATTTTCAATTTTCCTCTTTCGCCATGCCAAATTCTGCCAAAATTTTGTGCCGACATTTGCAGCGGTTTTAAAACGACTACAAGATTCTCAGATAATGTGTCATCTCAATCACATCTTGTAGCAGTGACTCGAAACTGCTACTAATATAGTAGTGGTTATATTACATAAGTAGCATTTCAAAAAAAAAAATCCATTAAAAATACTTTACAACGGTGTGTTTTTAGCAGTTTTTTAAATCACTACTACTGTTTTTTGTAGTAGTTAAAAACTACTACAAATACACCATTTTAGCTGATACAAAATGATAGTTTTTTTGGTAGTGTGATATGAAGAAATTATCTTCTACTGTTATATGCTTCCTTAAAATGATGACAACCATGAATCAATTAGAGGCCAGTGTTTGTATGTCTTGTCATTCTATATTCATACAAAAGTACCTGCTTTAAGTTACACAGAGGAAGGGAAAAGGGATAAGAATCTCTTCAAGAAAAACCCAACACGAATAATTGAAGAATTCAGAGGAAACATGGTGTGTTTGCTTAAGAAGCGTTTGCATGAAAGATTCAACACTTGGACCACCCAACCATTCTGCAGGCCTCAGTAATCCTCTCTCTCTCTCTCTCTCTCTCTCTCTATATATATATATATATATATATATATATATATATATATATATATATATATGGACTTTGTTATATATATATATGAGTAATTGGGTTTTACCGGATCCTTCTTCGGTGGCTTCTTTCTAGGGTGATATCCACTAGTACAAAAAGATTTTTAAGACCGGACAAAAGAGGCCTCGTAAGACCGGACCAGCGACCGGTCTTGTTCCAGGCGGTCTTAAAAGTCTGTAACTTTTAAGACCGGACTCGAACCGGTCTTAAAGAAACTTTTTAGACCGGACATTTAAAACATTAGGTCTTAAAAGTTGTACTAAATAGACCTGATATATATTTTGTTCGGTCCTAAAACTCAACTTTTACGACCGGACAAAATAACTGGTCGGACTAAACATATCGACATTTTAAGACCGGACAAAGAAAATCCGGTCTAAAAAATACCGAATTCTAAGACCAGACGACTAAATAGACCGGTCTTAAAAGACCAACTTTTAAGACCGAAAGAAAATACATCCGGTCTTAAAAAGTGAAATTTGTAGACAGGACATATTAATACACTGGTCTTAAAAGACCAACTTTTAAGACCGGCCTAATATGTCACTGACTTTTAAGACCGGACATATAAATACATCTGGTCTTAAAATTTGAACAATTCAGACCGGGTATTTATTTCCCGGTCTAAATTTTCCCAAATTTTTTCCTATTCTATTCTTCCTGATCATATATACACACATCCACCACCCAATCCAGCACATAAAAGTCGATACTTTAAGCTATAAGCTATGAACAATCCATTATGAATAAATTGAATTGGGAAAAGAATACAACTATTATTCACCATGACAATACAACACCTAAATGAATATATACAATGAGATAGATAACTTAAGAATACAATGAACTACATCACGTAAAATCAACACATGCCCAATATAATATTCACCATGCCTTCATCTGATTCCCACCCAAGAACGTAACATCCTCTTTTATAACATGGCCCCCTTTCGATCAGATCCTACCACATGCTAAAGTAAAACAAGAACAAAAGCTTCACAGTCAGTGACATTGTTTAAGAACATAGAAGGAATATAGTTAAAACCTTAAAGTTTTTAAAGAATTCTGCATATGAATATTACCTTATGAGTTGACTGTTTTATAAAGGGATATCATCCTATATCCCTTCTTGATGATCATTTCTTATGTCGGGTTCATTATCTGCTTTATCTTCTTTGTTCATGTCTGGTAGACCCCTTGAAAAAGGAGTACTCTCAGGAAGACCATTATTTGAATGAATTTCCTCATCAATATCAATGACCCTTTTTCCTTGGAGAGCTACAGACCACATTTTATTTTCCTGATCGGTGATATAGAACACTTGTTTCTCCTAGTCTACCATAATAAAAGGTTCATCTCCTAAACTTCTACTATTGATATCGACTAATGTAAATCCTAGCCCATTGATCCGAACACCATTATTGACATTAACCCACTTGCATTTGAAAATGGGAAATCTAATTTTAACATAGTTCACCTCCCAAATCTCTTCAATAACCCCATAATAAGGCATGATTTCCAATTTAGGCCTATTGTCTTTCGAACTGGAGAAGTGCATAGATTCAGCCTCTAACATAACATCGTTGTTCTGGACGGTGCTCCTATCATCTAGGGACTTCGTGTAAAATGTATAACCATTGATCACATACGAATTCCAACTTATGACATCAACCTCAGGACCACGTGCTAACCATTTGATTGTATCAGACACACATTCCTCTCCCTTGATCTTTCGTTTGAACCAGTTTGCAAAAGTTATGTTATGCTCCCTAATCAACCTTTGTTCAGTCATTCGATGATTTTCTTTCCTTACAGTTTCTTTATGTGCATCTATGTTGGTTTGAACTTCATCAAAATTATTCAAGATGTATAAGTGGACTTGTGACAATTCATTAGGATCCACACTCTTTAATTACCCCCTTCAAAGATGCTGACGTTTAGGAAGCCCAATATGTCTTACTTTGGCCAAATAATTTTAACAAAATTCCATGGCTTCTTCAGAAACATATTTCTGAACAATTGATGCTTCTGGCCGGTATGCGTTCTTCACATACCCTTTCAGGAATTTCATAGATATTTCAATAGGGTATATCCACCGTAAATGGATAGGGCCGCACAACTTTATCTCCCTCACTAGATGAACTAGTAATGTCAAAAAATGTAGGAACAAAAAGCTTCTCAAGGTGGCACAAGATAAGATATCCTTCATTCTCCAATTCATCCAACTTTTCAATCTCGAAAACTTTACTACAAACGACATTGAAGAAGAAACAAAGTCTAGTCAAAATGTGTTGAAGATCATATTTGGCGATGCCACGAATAGCTACTGGGAGTAGCTGTTGCATTAAGACATGACAATCATGAGACTTTTGGTCTACTAATTTCAAGTCCTTCTTCGATACAAGCCTCTTGAAATTTGAAGAATACCCTGAGGGAACTTTTGTGCCTTGTAAACACTCACAAAAACTTTGTTTCTCATCTTTAGACAAAGTATGAGAAGCCGGGGGACAATAAGTTCTCTTACCATATGCCCTTGAATGTAAGTCTTTGTGTATTCTCATTGCTTGCAAATCTAATCTTGCCTTCACACCATCCTTGGAACTACCTTGTATGTTGAGAAGCGTGCCAACAATACTATTTTAAAAACCTCCTTCTTGAAAGAGTCAAAAACATCGATACCTTCTTCCCACAACTCCTTCAAGTCTTCGATCAAGGGCTCAAGGTAAACATCAATGTCATTTCCGAGTTGTTTTGGTCCTGAAATCAACATAGACAACATGATGTACTTCTGTTTCATGCATAACATAGGAGATAAGTTGTAAATAATCAGGAGTATAGGCCATGAACTATGTATGCTGCTAAGGCTACCATAGATATTCATGCCATCCGTGCTAAGGGCAAGCCTAATGTTCCTAGGTTCTTCGCTAAAGTTAGGAAATAAGTGATCGATTTTCTTCCATTGAGAAGAATCAGCCGGATGTCGAAGCTTTCCATCAGAAATCCTCTCATCTGCATGCCACCTCAAATTTTTTTGCATCATTTTCATTAGCAAACAAGTGCTTGAACCTTGGTATGATTGGAAGATACCACAACACTTTTGCAGGCTCCTTATTTGACTTGTACCTTAGGGTTTCACATATCAGACAATTCTGCTTCTCTTCAAATTCTTTTCTATACAATATGCAATCATTCGGGCATGCATGGATCTTTTTGTACTTCATCCCCAGTTGACAAAGTATTTTCTTAGCATCATAGTATCGATGCGGCAACACATTATCATCCAGAAGCATGTCCTTAATTACTTCAAGCATTTCAGAAAAAATCTTGTCGCTCCATCCATGACATCCTTTCAAGCTTACCAATTTCAATACGGCGTTCAACAATTGGTATTTTTACACCCAGGGTATAGCGGCGTCTCTGCATCACTGCACATATTACCATATGCATATGATTGCTCAAAAGCCTCTTCTCCTACATCACGAATAATGTCCTCTATGCGATCATCCATATTCGTGTCATTATGATCAAAGGTCACTTCCCCATGTCGAGACCCACTTGGCATTTTTTCACCATGCTATACCCATATTGTATAGGTCTTACAAAATCCTTCACAAATTAATTGTGTGTATATAACTTCAGGACTTAGTCGCCTCTCATTCAAACATTCTACACAAGGGCAATAAAACTTCCCACTATCATCATGGGCATTTCGTTTAGCAAATTCTATAAATTCCCTCACCCCATTCTCATATTCAACACTCGTTCGTAAACAATTTATCCAACTGTGATCCATAGTAGAATTCCTATAGACGGAAAGATTTAACATACATTATCGGAATTTGAAAATTGCATAAACAAATGTAGCTAGCTAGGTTGTAAATATTTTTTTTTTTTTTTTTTTTTTTTGTGAAGGAGAAAGCCATTAAATGCATCACGAATAGTGACTCTTGGTCATAAATGTATCACAGTGAATCGAAGAAGCAAAATAAATGCATTGCATGAAGGTCTTGTGGACTAACCTGTAGCATATAAATTAAAATGTTTATGCTGAGGATTTCTTCTTCGGCCACGAACATTGATGTCGTAGACAACAAAAGTAACCCTAAAAACACTTGTTGGTCAGTTGGGTAGGTCTCAAGTACAAATATAATCTTGAAAATTCAATATTCATTAACAACAGAGGAACCCACAAGAACATTTCATCGATTTCATTCAACCCATGAAAAACTCAGAACGATAAGCAAAAAATCCAAAAGTTATATAACCGAAACACCTCTTACAGATTGGTCTATCGCCGTTTAGCTAAGGAAGCAGAAAGTGATAAGCTGACTAGCACTAGCTTATCGAGAAAGCAAGGCGAAGTGTATCATGAAGCAACACACAAACACTGGAGACAGAAAATGAGTTATCACTTATTGCACGACAAAAGAAGTTCAGAGAGGGAAATTTAATTTTCCGCGCGACAAATTCACTTTAGCTTTTTGGATTTTATTAATACCGGTTAATTATAAATTTTCCGGTCCTAAAGGTGTATATTATATTTATTCAATTTTTAAGACTGGAGTTCTATTAGAATCAAGTCCTAATTTTTTATTATTCATTTAATTTTAAGACCGGAGTTTTATAAAATATCCGGTCCTAAAGGTATATATTTTATTTATTCAATTTTTAAGACCGGAGTTCTATTAGAATCAAGTCCTAATTTTTTATTATTCATTTAATTTTAAGACCGGAGTTTTATAAAATATCCGGTCCTAAAGGTATATATTTTATTTATTCAATTTTTAAGACCGGAGTTCTATAAGAATCAGGTCCTAATTTTTTATTATTCATTTAATTTTAAGATCGGAGTTTTATAAAATATCCAGTCCTAAAAGTCATACATTACGAAATAAAAAAAAGAGAGGATGGGCATTGGCAAGCGTAGCAACAACTGAATTAAAATAAAGGAAAACCGGAGAATATGAACAAAAAGAAGACACAAGCTTAGTTCTTAATGCTTTATACATTACTAGAGAATATGCACATACACAAGGAAAAAAGGAATGAAAATTATCAACAACAAGAATCTGACCAAACATCATAACTAAAGCTTATTATCATCCAATGCCTTGGCGATATCGACGTGAGCAGCATTAATTTCCCGCCGGAGATCAGCAAGTTGTTGTCTTATGTGGATCAGCAATGAAAGTGGGGAGGGGTCAGCCGTAGGCGCGCTTGGGCTAGGAGGTTGGCCAATATTTATCAGAAGGCTGGAGAAGGGGAGCGGGAACCTCTTCATCACTCGAAATGATAATGGGTCCAACGACCCGAGACTCTTCCATCCCAACAGAGCGCAAGCTCGCATGAGACGGCCCGTATAAGGATCTAAGGTAGGCACGGGCTTCAGGAGTGACCCTACGTGGGGTTATCTTGTATCTAACCATGGTTTGAGCAGTTGGGGACAGAGGATTATTAGGGACGTAGTGAGGAGTTAGGGTAGAGATGTAGTGAGGAGTTAGGGAAGGGAGAAACGAAATTGTGACAATGAAATGAGATTAAATAGGTATATATTAATTAGTAAAAACTTTTAAGGGCATATTTTATAAATATCCGGTCCTAAAAGTCTATAATTAATTTTTCTCAATTAAATGACTTTTAAGACCGTTCCTTTATCATATATCTGGTCCTACATTTATTTTATTTATTTTTTCAATCAATTCATTTAATTTTAAGACCGACCTTTTATCGTGTATCCGTTCCTAAAAGTCAATTATTTTTTTCAATTCATTTTTTTTAAACTAAGAATTTATTCTTAAAAAAATACTTTTAAGAACGGATCTTTTACAATATACGGTATTAAAAGTTCATTCTTTTCAAATTACTCAAATAGCATAGTCGTATCCTTACACTCTGTTCAATTCAGAGTCTCTTCGGCTTCCAGGTAAACTTCCCAACTATGCGACTCCTCGTATTCTGAGGAACTATGCGTCTCCTCGTTAAAGTTTCCAGTGTTTCATATTCTTCAGGATAGGGTTCTCCCTATTTAAACCCATTGTTACTTTAGTTTCTTCACATTCTTCTCCATCACTTCTACAACCTCCACGGCCTAGCCTCCACCGTAATGGCTGCTCCACCAGGTCCTCCCTTTTCCTCCTCCTCGTCTTCAACCTCAGTGCCTCCTCCTCCATTGCCTCCAAATCCTTCTTTCTATCAGATGATGCAGCACATGCTAGCCCACGTCGATCACATCGACCGATGCTTGGGCCAATTGTTTGGGCTTGTTCATACCGTCAACAACAAACTCAACATGGTACTTGATGCCAATGACGTGGAGTACCATGCTTCTGAGGATGACGCCTTCGACCCCACCGCCCCCTCCGACAACGATGGGGAGGATTAGATGTTTTTTTTTTTTGTAGTAGTGCTGCCCCTTAGTGGGTAGCATAAAAATTATAATAAATAAAATTTTTAGTTCTCATCTTCGATCGCATTGTCCTTTTCATTATCTTCATTTTCTTTCTGACAAAAAGGAAGCAAACAAAACATTGTCCTCGTGTGTGAGCAACATTAAAAATTCGGCATACAACGTTAAGACCATACAAAAAAAACATCGTTTACCTTGTTCGAACAAATACAAACAAATACAGTGACATTCTTCTCAAGGTTGGACCGTCATTGTCGTCAGTTTTACCTCGCCCTGATTTGATAATTTTCAGTGTCCTTTTCATTATCTTTCTTTTTTTTCCGGCAAAAAAAAAGACAAAGAAAAGGGAGACCGATCATGCTCAAACTCAGGAGAGGTAAAAATGACGACTATGAGGGACCTATCTTGAGCAAAACCTCGGTTGTCTTGAACCCTAATGCATTGTTTGAAAAAGCATAATCACCATTTCTTATAAATAGACGAAGACTTGTAAGACCAGATTTTAACAATATGGTTCTAAATGTAAGACTTTTAGGACCAGACGTTTAACAACTATACGGTCCTAAATTTTAAGGAGACTTTTAGGACCGGACGTTGAACTAATATACGGTCCTAAAAGTCTCACCCTATTTTTTTTAAAATGAAACTTTTAGGATCAAACGTTTAACAAATATATTGTCCTAAAAGTCTCGCCATTTTAAGGAGAATTTTAGGACCGGATAATGAACTAATATATCCAAAAATTCTCGCCATTTTTTTAAGAATTAACGAAGACTTTTAGGACCGGACGTCGAACTAATATACGGTCCTAAAAGTCTCGCCCTATTTTTAAAAATTAAACGAAGACTTTTAGGACCGGACGTCGAACTAATATACGGTCCTAAAAGTCTCACCAAAATTTTTAAAATTTTAAGACCGGATCTTAAAAGATATGCGGTCCTAAAAGTCGCGAAGCAAAGACTCATACTATTCATATTTACAACATCATGTCCTCACTCCTCAAGGTACAAGCACTAAATAGCTTAAGAGGTCATCATAAATGAAAAATAAACAAATTTATTATTGAATTAGACAAATTGTGCAATTTGTTCACTTACAGAAGATTATTGTTGCTACAACATATATTTACAAATGAATTTAGGACACTAATTATTGTTTTGACTTTAAGAGGTCATCATACAGTTGCGTATGTGCTCGATATCATCACACGAAAAGGGATCAGCACGGAAAACTTCTGTAACATCAAAGACAGAAACTAAATTAACTTGCGTGCATATTTCATATGTAACATTAAGCCAGAAACTGAATTCAGCCATAATATGTAACATCAAATACATTTACCTTTACAGTGAATTTAGTCGATCCTTGCATGATAATATCATATATGTGCCTCAAGATGTACGGGCCACATAAGTTGGACCTCTTTGGTTGCCGACGGGTCTAAAAAGAACTCTCTCTCTCTATATATATATATATAGGAGCATATATATATTCAGACAAGACAATCAAAATGACATGCTTACTCGTTCATGGTCTGCTTCAACGCCCTGGACTGCTGTGAGTGGAGCATAAGAAGACCATTGTATGCTCCTCCATGCACATGAGGACCAACTGCCAGTGGTGGCTGAAAATTCACAGCAATAAGTACTCAATGATATATGTAGCAGAATTAAGTTAATTGCAGACAAGAATTGTGATATGTACCTCTGGTAGTATGGGAACAAGTACACCTTTTTTCTCACTTCACACACCCTCTTTGATATGTACTCTTGTCTCTCATCTAAGTGTGTTGTACTTGCAAAGACTGGGCACAAGAATCCAAAATCATTGATTCTGTCCTGTTGTTCCAGTTCATCATGCATGAACCTACAATAATGACCTCAGGGAATTAGTATATATGTATGTGTGTCTAAACGATGCATTTAAATTATATACTCATAGAAGAAGATACTTACTTTATAAACATTTGAACAATTTCATTAGTAAGCTCCTTTCCAGGAAGCAGCAGGGACGTTAAATCATCAGGGTCAACGAAAACCGGTTGCATATTAGGAAGGCCTACTCCTTCATTGACAGGCCAAGATTTATCTTTAAAATATCCATTGGATACCATATCAAATATTTTTTCCTTTTTTTCCTTGGCAGTCAACTTAGGAGATGGAGCTTGAGGAGGGGATGGAACTTCTGGAGGAGTAGAGACCTCTACAAGCTTCACTGGCCAAGAGATTAAGCTTCCCTTGACATCACTCACAACCTTCAGCTGATCAATCGGGAGAGAGAGAGGTGCATCAATAATAACCTTTTCAACTGACACTCTGACTTCATCATCAGCCATTTGTTTGTGGTGTACAATTGATCCCAAATTGTGGACGGTCCCTTTTGCAACTAATCGTCTATGAGGTTCTGCCACATACAGGTCACAAGGCTGCTCTGACTGTTCAACAATGCAGCTCCCTCTAGTGCTCTGTTGCATAGGTGCAGGTGAATGTGCGAAGGGAACACTAGTCTCTGGACTAAAGCAGATTCATTTTATCCATCTCCTCCTTCATCTTGCTCATCTCGGATTGAAACATTGCAGTCAATGAAGCTTCTTTAGCTTCTGCTTCCTCACTTAATTTGGCCACCGTCTGTTCCATCTCCTCCCGGGTAACCATACTTTGTTTATGGCGTTTGGATTTACCAAAGCATTCATTCAGGCCTACCCATCCTTCAATCCCCCTTACACACCCCGAGTGATCTGGTTTTCCAGTCGCAACGGTCAGAATATCATTCCTCTTGTCCGACACAAAAGATCCCTCTGCTTCTTTCTTTTTAAGATCTTCCTGTAGGATATAGATAAAGAGAAGCTTAGTAATGAAACATGTTTAGTAACTAAAAATTAACAATAACGATACTTACAATTCTTTCAGCAACTACACGAGTTTGTTCACTCGTATAATCGACGCTTGGCTTTTTGCGAAAATACAGCCATAACTCCTCGCGACGTATTGGAGATGGCACCTTATCACATATCGTAGAAGGATTGGATTTAGCTTCATCTTCCAATCTCTTCCGCTTGGCCGCCATCAATTTTTTTCGGTCATTTCATATCCGCCACGAGAAGCCCCATGCGGGCAATCATTATTTCTCTCGATCTCCTGTGCTTATTCCCTTCTTTTTTGTGAATCAGGATTGAAAACAACTGTTAATTATGAATTCCAGCCATCTCACTAACAGAAATTAGAGAACTTCTGCTTGATATGAACCTCAAACACTAGTCAAATTCACTTCATCAAGTTTCAACATTTTATCTAAGGAAGATGTAGAATTGTAGAAGAAATAGGGAGAAACAGAGGAAAGGGAGTTGCAGAACTGCTGCCAACTCAATCAATTTATTCATTCATCATAACTGGTTCCTACACATATTAGTCTAACCTCTTATATATAATTTGCTTGCACTGAAACCTTTACACAGTTAACATACTAACTAACTAACAGCAATGTCTAACCACTACCTACTATAATAGAACTAAGACTATAATAATGGTTTGACTCTTATGCCATTATTATTTCCCTAATTACCTACTTAGTATTTTACCTTTTCACGGTTTACATATCAGACTTCCATAGAACTAAGACATGCTCCTCTGATGCAGGACAAAGGATGGAAATATATACTTCTATTCACACACCAAACCATCTAACTAATAGGATTAGAAGAACACAATAACATTCACATATCCGCACAAGTTAATAAGAAAACAAAAAAGGGCAAACAAAACTAAATATAAACTCACCAAAGCTTCAGGAGTGGTCCGTAGCTGAACAAATTGTTGCCAAGTTTGTTAATCAATAAATGTGTACTTCTCCTAAGGAGGGGGGGCGAGGCTCACCAGCTGGAACCTAGGCAAAAATATAGTTGTTGGCTAGAAAGGTCTTAAACTTCCCCCACCGATCAGCACAATAAGACAATGTCTTGCCTTTCAGCTTCTAACAGTCAGGGACAGTGTATGTAAGCCGGATAGTGTCCTAGATAGGATCCTTTACTATGCAATCGTCCACATTTTTCCACTCATCTGTCAAGATGCTAATCTTGCTTCGTGCTAGATAGCTGATAAAACTATTATATTTGTTCTTAGAGTAAATATCATTTCGGTCCTAACAAAAACACGGACCCCATTTTGGTCCCCGACAAAAATGTCCTTTTAGTCCATAAAAAGGACAAATAAGGGTCGATTGGTGGACATTTTGATCCTCACAATTTTCCCAAAGGTCCTTTTAGTCCCATAAAAGGACGAATAAGGGTCGGTTTTTTTGTCGGGGACCAAAATGGGGTCCGTGTTTTTGTCGTGACCATAAAGGGTATTTACTCTTGTTCTTATTTTGACTGAAAGGAGCCAACTTTTCATCAAACTGAATCTCGAGCTTTGACCGAGAGGTCCGACTTACGAATATGTCTTTCATTCGTGTGCCACTTCTACCACGGCGAGCAAGCCGGTTATAAGGCTCACTGTGAGATGAAGAGGGTTGGTTCTGACTCATACTAGTCACACCAGTAACTACCGTTGAACCAATAGGACAAGAATCGTTTTCTCCGTTCATTTTCGATAAAGGAAGAGAGGTTGAGAGAGGTGGTCCAAAAGAGGAATGCCTGAGAAAATGAGAGAGTAACAGAGGATGGTGGCGGTGGGCGAGAAAGAGAGGTAATGCAACAAGAAGATGGGTTTCGCAACAAGAACAGGGGTTTGAGTTCAGAGAGAGCAAAGTAAGTCGTAAGGTAAGGTTTCGCGCAAAGAAGATTATATTTGGCGCTTTATTTTTAAGACTGGATGTACTAAATGAACGGTCTTAAAAGTTAACATTTAAGACCGTCCCTTATAAAACTCCGGTCTTAAAAGTAATAAAATTTTCGTTTACTTTTTTCAACATTTTTCACTGGCCACAATTTATATCCGGTTTTAAAAATATAACCTTTAAGACCGTCCTTTTTATATAACCAGTTTTAAAAGTTTTAGACCTTTATATTTAAATTTTTCCTTATTATTTTGGACCGCAGAAAAATTGTACGAGATTTCTCTATAAAGTAATTGATATTTCAATTTTTTTAATAACATTTTTAAGACCGGTTGGTTTTTTAACCGGTATGAATAATATGTTTAAGACCTATGAATAAAGCATCTGGTCCAAGAAGTTCTTTATATTTACAAAACTGCCACCGGTCATACTTTTAAGACCAGGCCGTCGATACTCCGGTCTAAATGAGGCGGTCTTAAAACCATTTTTTGCACTGGTGATCACAAGCATTGTAAGTACTATATATTCCTCTGTTCCTTCTACCCATTCTGAGTGGAGCCTTTTTCCTCTTGCAATTTTCTTATGGTATAATGGTTCTTAATTAGATAAAGATTTGTATACGTGCATGCATTTATAAGTTGGCGATTTTAATTTTTTTTCCAAGTTTTTCCTCTTGCAATTGTTCGGCTTTTGAATTGTAGTGAATCCCATCAGCATAACGGTTTATTTGTCTTGTTTTATAAAAAAGATTAAGCTGCATCTAGCATCCTAATATATTTTTTTAGTGCAGCCAATGTCTTAAAATATTTCATGGTGCATCTAGCACCCTGAAACATTTTTCCTAAACTATTTTTTTAAAGTGTATCTAGCACCTTAAATTATATAACTTGCTAGGTTCAAAATTGCACAAAAAAGTATTTTAGTGTGATGAACGCACGCACATAAAAAGATACTTTAAAGTACTATGTCCATTACAAAATATTTTAGGACACTAGCTGAGCTTAAAAAAATACTTTAAAGTGCTAATTGCACCCTAACCACACACACAAAAAATGGTTGAATCTTGGTGCTCAGAAAAAGACATACAACACCAGCTTGGCCTGAAACATTGAACCGTGTGACTCCAGGTCCTAATAATAGTTTTGATAAAATTGTACTGAAGTCTCAAGTAAGATATAATACAACCCAAAGGTCATTTAAAATTTTAAATTTACAGGATAGTCCCGTAAAACATTTGGATAATATATTCCAATTATAAAAAAATGGTAATTACCTTGTCACAATTCATAATACCCTTCCCCTCCAGTGGCCATCGTCTCCGATTTCTTCCTCGGCTGGACCCACCACCTCGCCCTCGCCCTCCGTATCAGATTCTGCAATCTCATCCTTTCATCCAACTGGTCCTTGCATTTTGCCTTTTGTTTGCAGTTTCTATCCTCATCCCATAACACCCAATCCTATCTCTAAACCAAATGAGTTATTAACAGGGACCTTCCGCAAACCTATGTTTTGCATAATTTTATTTTCTAAAACTGTTAACTAATCAACTTAGAGAGGATAATTAGGGAGAAAGAATATGAGGAATGAAGTATATTGATGATAGAGCTATAATGCTCATACAAGAAGTGTAAAGTGATTATCTTCAAAAATAATTCTTCTTCATATCTACTGAGGTGCTTCTCTTCTAAACAAGACCATTAATATTCTTGGCCTCTCATATTTCCTTGACCCAAACCAATCTGCATCTTCTTCTATTTGCAATATTCTTCACCCATTGAACTTAAGCCAGGAAACAATGGGACAAATGAAATAACCTCTCAATGGAATAACGTCATTGAGAATACAACCCCTCAATGAAATAACGTCACTGAGACAAAATAGATCACAAACGGGATATGTCTGGAGGCGACAAAACAACACTCAACAGAACATATAAAAGCCGAATGTGACCGGAATATGAATGTGACCGGAATACAAAACATGAGCAAGAGGCGACAACTCTGCTCCAAAAATACCATATCTTGGGATTCGGGAGTAAGAAAATCAAAACAAACTTCTTCGAACTTCATATTATTTTCCGTTTGAACAAAGATTGGGAAAGTGTCTTTTCACCACAAAAAATGATTATCCAAATAAACCCATGCCATCTCGCATGATCTCGTACACACTGTGAGCCAACTTCTCTTTCTCCGGTAGTTATGAACATACCACCTCACACAAACAACACACATAATTCCAAATTTGCTCAAGATCGTCTTCCTAGGCCCATCGGTATATATACCGAGTTAGGTTGCAGCATATTCATTTGACAACTCGCTCATCCATATATTGGAAAATCTAACTTTAATTTCCTCATTTACAACATTCCGCAAACTTGTAAAAGCTTGAGCCCACAAATACATGTCACTACATCCAAATCTAATAATTTTTCGCAGAGCCTAAGAAAACGAAATAAACACACTGCATAAACATGTTTTCTCCACCTTCACTCCACTCACCAAAATTAATGCAAAGAGCACCATAATGTGAACAATTTGATTCAAAAACTACGCTTCGCGTCTAGCTTGTATGTTACAACGGTAGCATCATACATTACATTACAAGCTAATATCAATGCAACGGCGAATAGACCGAGAACCAATAAGTTGCTTGAAATCCTATTTCCTCCATCATTAATGACAACCAATAAAACCTCATCTTTCCACAACCCATTGGATGATCCATGTTTGAAAACAATCCACAACTCTAAACAACAATTCATACTTGAAGCGAGACTCTTTCAATTTCCATAGCATGGGAATGGTAAATTCTTACTACCTCATGGTCATTGACCGCTAGGCATAAACGAAACAATAGAATTCCAAGAAACCAAGAATCTACGAGACATTTCATCAAACACCTTACGTGCGTCTTGGGCATCATTCGGCGGGCGAAAATTTGCCTTTCGTGCTTCGACTTGATGCATCCGGTCTTCATTCGGCGGGGCGAAAATTTGCCTTTCGTGCTTCGACTTGGTGCATCGGCCTTCACTAAGCGGGGCAAAAAAATGTGCCTTTCGTCTTTGTGCTTTCATTCATGGCGGAGATCGCGGGGGCATTGTTCCTTTCGTGCATCGGCTGCCGGAGAATCCTCTTCCGCCTCCGTTGTCGATTCTTGCCGGATTTTGCGGGGAAAAATAATGCCTTTCATGCGTCTCTCTTTCTTTCGAGTTTCTTGCTTCTCGGTTCAGCAGGGGAGTGAGCCTCCTTTCGTGCTTGAGAGAAGGAACAAACAGATAATCTTCATCGGATTTCGGGACGATTCTTGTCGGAGATGACGCAGGGCGACGCCTTTCGTGCGTCCTCCGAGAATCAGTACTGTGTCGAGCCTGTTCGGCGATTGCGGGGCGATGATGAGCCTTTCGTGCGGAGCCGTGGTTTAGTCGTTCTTGGTTCTCGGATCAAAACGCAGGGCGTGGCTGTTAATATGCCTTTCGTGCGTCCGGATCTTGGTTCTCCTTTGGGAATGCTCACCGTCGAAGCTTTCTTCTTCTTCTTCGAATCGGTATTTTTCGCTCCTAGTTCTTCGATCTGGGTAGGTGAATATGGCAGATTACATTCTTTCTCTTTCTGAGTTTTTTTGGTGCTGGTGCCAGAGTTGTGGACAGTGATTTACACCGAGATACTCGGGAAATCTGAGAAAGAAAAGGGGAGTTGTAAACCAAGAATCACCTTCATATGAGCTTCTTGATTATCTGGCCTGGTTCAAAAAACCTGGCTCTGATACCATGTAAACTAATCAACTTAGAGAGGATAATTAGGGAGAAAGAATATGAGGAATGAAGTATATTGATGATAGAGCTATAATGCTCATACAAGAAGTGTAAAGTGATTAAGAGTAATGGTGAGGTAAGGGTCCCTTTATATAAACTAGGGCCCTTAACTAACCATCTAACTAACTCTATAACTAATCACTAACTAATCAATTGAACTACAACAACTAAGCCCTTAATCTAATGGGCCTTAACCAACCAATCTATTCCCTTATATTCTAACTAAAACAAGCATTGAAAATTGCGGCATTTATTGACAGGAACGAACAGAGTAATGGGTGTGCTTCCGGTTCAGCTCATCCCAAAAGTTGCAAAAATTTCGATCCTTTCAAATGGTCATTGACAAAGTCGGAAACTAAACTAATTTCCACATAAAAAAAAAGCACAATGAACTCAGATAAGTGCTCTCTCTGTTTTTTCCCTTTCAAACTTTAAACCCAGTGAGAAAACAAAGCATCATAAATCTCTGTGAACACTTCCACAATGATCTTATGATGTTGGTATGAATTAAGTGACAGAAAACACTGCAAAAGATTCTCCAAATCCTTTGGAACAAATATTTGTTTCTCCACTATCATTTCCACCATTGATGTCCTGAAATCATTGTAAGGATCATTCGAACGTTTCACCACCGCCAAGCTGTCCCTCACCTTCTCCTGCAACGGCACTCCACCCATATCAGAACTGACCCAACCGCCGCCGTCTTGCTTTCTCTGGCGAGATGTCTCCTTCGACGAAACAGGCGAGACCGTGAGGAATCAGAGGAGGTGCTTATGGAAGAGAAAAGAGTCTCTGTTTCGTCGTCATTGCTGCTATACCACCAATTCCCTCCAAAATCGTCTACGTCTTTGGTGCCATGGCTGAACTGGGTCGTCTCATTGTGATTACTTTCAATCTGAGTATTCTTCTTCTTCTTCTTTGTCTTCTTCCTCCACTTTGAATCCTTCTACTTGCTTGTTGATTCTTTCACTTTCTCGGCAAAAACAAACTCCTTTTCACACAAGGAATCAAAGCATGGAGGAGCGTGAAGAGAATATGAGGATTTGGGTCTGAAGATGAACAACATAACAAGAATGGCTTTTGCCAAAATAGGACACGTGGGTAATGTCTCACAGGATTTTACTGTAAATTAGAAATTTTAAGAGATATTTAGGTCATATTTTATCTTACTTGGAACTTTAGTGCAATTTTCCTAATAGTTTTAAATACTTCAACACGTTACATAGAAGATGAACAACGTAACAAGAATGGCTTTCGCCAAAATAGGACACGTAGGAAAGGTTTTCGCTACAATTCGACATGTGTATGGATACTTCATCACGATAAACGATTTTCTGCTATATATTTTATTCATCTTATCAATAACAAACATGAACCATCAAGAGCTTAGAGTAATATATCCTGCTGTTTCAAGATTTGACAGCAGTGCGTATGAGCTAGATATATTTCTAGAGGAAGCAAAATGGATAATAAGAATCTGTTGGAGAAAAACATAGAGGTGGAGAATCAAGACGATGGTCTACGCTTAACATGGCGTGTGCTTTTTAAAGAAGTGAAAGAGGTTTGTTGTGTAGCAGCGCCTATGGTGGCTGTGAATTGTTCAACCTTCTTTCTTCAAACTATTGCTTTGATGATGGTAGGTCACTTGGGTAAACTTGCTCAATCTAGTACTGGTGTTGCCATCTCTCTTTGTGCTGTCACTGGCTTTAGTGTCATCGTAAGTACAAAATCTTAATTAAAAGTAACACCATCTTTACAGATTTGGGGTGTTAGATCTACTGGCCCTTGGGATCTCTTAAATTTTCCCAACTGTCCGATTATTTTCTGTTTATCTTTTTATCATTTTATATTATATAAAATAAGTGACATTTTGATATCTTATCAGTAAAAATAATGAATTTTTGAAATTTTTTGAGTTTTCAAAATTCACTAGTTTATACCTATAAGATTATCAAAATAAATTTTTTTTTTTTTATAAAATCTAATAATCAAAAGACAAAGAAAATGGAAGTTGGGAAATTTTAGGGGACAACAGACACCCCAAATCCCTTGCATTGTGGGGTTTATACTCTTGATTCATAACTAATAATTGCATTCTGGATTCTCTAATTTGTACTTCCTTATAACAGTTTGGATTGGCTTGTGCACTTGAAACACTATGTGGGCAAGCCTACGGAGCTAAGCAATATAAGAAGTTTGGCATTCAAATTCAAACTGGCATCTTCTGTCTCTATTTATGTTGCCTTCCTTTGTGTGTGTTGTGGCTTAACATGGGGAAGCTATTAAATTTGCTTGGTCAAGACCCTTTAATTGCACATGAAGCTGAAGAATTTGCAGTTTGCTTAATTCCTGCTCTCTTTGGTTATGCAGCATTTCAAGTCTTGATTCGATACTATCTTATGCAGAGTTTGATCACTCCTCTTGTATTCTCTTCTGCATTTACTATATGCTTCCACATAGGTTTCTGTTGGACAATGGTTTTTAAATCTGGTATGGGTCGCTTTGGAGGAGCATTTGCAATTGGTGCTTCATATTGGTTAAATGTGATATTACTTCTGTTATATATGAAATTCTCTAAATCTTGTGCAAAGACTCGGACTCCAATTTCCAAAGAGCTTTTCAAAGGCATTAAAGAGTTCTTTCGTTTTGCTATTCCCTCGGCTATAATGGCTTGGTATATATTCTTCTTCTCCACATAATAAATATGGCTTCCTATTTACATTTTATGTTACACCTTAAATAATATGATATATTGATATAGATGTTGATGATTGAATATATTTCAGCCTTCAATGGTGGTCATATGAGATGACTACATTGCTTGCTGGTCTTCTACGACCAAATCCAGAGCTAGAAACTTCAATCTTGTCCGTATGGTATATGTTCCTCTTTCTATTATATTCTAAATATTTCATCAATTCACAAAACCTACCAAATTGTTTTCTTATACTTAAATAATTAATCCTCCATTTCCAATATAGGACCTAGTTTGAAGGTTGATTTTAGTTCTAAATGTAAAGACCATTATATATTTTATCTCTTATATTTGCCTTTTTTCTAAAAAAATTAATTTGTCTAACTTATAAACTAATACATAATCTAATGTTACATAGAAGTATTTTAGATAGATAACGTATGTTATAATTAAGTACTATCTCAAGTCTTTAATATAAAATCTCAGTTGATTAATTTTATAAGATTAAAGAAGCTATATAAATTACTTTAAATACTTTTATCTTTCTTCCCCAAACTAATTTGATAGACTTATAAAACTAATTTAATCTACCCAAAGTAGATAAATTTTTCTTACATAGGAGTATTTTTTTTATGATGTAAACTTCCTCTACTACATTCTTTATAACCACTGTATCAGCCACTACAATATATTACTAACCAATTTTTTTTGTACAAATTTGAATTTTACAACAGTGTGTCAATGCACGTTACAATATATCCAATACCAGAATCCATTGGCTCAGCAGCAAGGTTTGCAAGACATAACCTCCATTGATAATGCATTCATATGACTTATAAGTAGTATGGCTTCTTATTATATTGTCAATTATTAATCAAATCTTTGTATTATCAAGTACAAGAGTTTCAAATGCATTAGGAGCTGGAAATCCACAAGCAGCACGTGTTTCTGCCTTATGTTCTAGGATTCTAGCAACTTGTGAAGCTCTTATAGTGACCTCAATCGTTTTTGCAAGCCAAAATGTTTTAGGTGATCTTTTTAGCAACGAGCCAGATGTGATAGCCTATATCACAGACATAGCCCCTTTTTTAGTTATGTCTGTCTTTGTGGACTCCTTACAAGGTACCATTACAGGTAAAAAAATAAAAAATCATTTTCCCTGTTGATCGAAATAAATGTATATTCTTATTGCATTCAAACTATGGTATTTTGGTGTGATATTATGAATTCTATTTCTTGTCCAATATAGGGATAGCTAGGGGATGTGGGTGGCAGCACATTGGGGCATTTGTGAATTTTGGAGCTTATTATGTTGTTGGAATTCCACTTGCTGCAATTTTGGGTTTCTGGGTTTGCATGAGAGGAAAAGGCCTTTGGCTTGGAATAACAACTGGTACATTTTGCCAAGTGATTGTGCTATTGATCATAATAAGTTGCACAGATTGGGTAAAGGAGGTTGGTTCTTCACTTTCAAGAATACCATTTAAATTCATCTTGACAATTGCTACCTGATCTTTTACTTATTCCTCCCTCCAATGCTAAATGTAGCTGCTGAATAGCTAAATTACAGATATTAATTAAGAAAATTAGTTAAATTAGTTATATGAAAAAAATGTAGGTTTCTCAAAAATATTAGCCCTTTAATTTATTTGTATATATTCTCGAAATTGTTTCTTGATGAAAAAAACCCTTTTAATTAATATGTATAATCAATAAGGAGAATTTATGAAAAAATATTACTATATTTGTTCCCTAATATAACAGCTAGTTAGATGTTACAGATTTAGATATTAATATAAGATATCAATCCACTTTATTCTCTATATATGTTATTGTTTGAGCTATCCCTGATGTTAAGGGAGTTCGCATCAAGGTATAGTTTCAATGCAAGAGGATATTTTAAATAAACCAACACAAATTTTTAATAATTAAATAATTTAACTAATTTCTTTAATTTACCTAAATTATTTAAGTAGATTTTATATTAACGATTAGGGTAGTATAAATTCAAGAGATAAAATGGATTGAAGTGACACATTTTAAGAACAAAGCAAATTAAACTTGTCTACTAGCTCTTACATCTAAAGCCAAATGCAATATCAATTACGATGATTTGGCAACTTTTGAACAGTAATGTAGTACTTATTTGAAATGTATGTTCTCATTGTGAGAGCACGAATGTGCAGGCAAGACGGGCTAGGGAGGGGACATTGCAGAGGACTTCGGTAGAAGAAGAAAATGTTTTGGTTTGAGCTACTAGTTAGGATGGATTCCTTATTTGTTGTGCCAATTATTACCATCTTCTTTAGAGACTAAGTGTGATATTTAATTTGGAGGAATCATCAAGTTTTTGGCACCACAAATAAATGTAGTTCACTTCTTTCTTTCTTTTTTTTTTCAATTTATAACTCTTAATAACAACTTTTGCCAACTCGTTTGCTACAGTTTTCTTTAATCAATTAGACCATATGAGCCTTGTGCTATGTATGAAAATTAGATTAAGTCATAAGATTAGGGAAGCCTTGTTAAAGATTTTATATTTTTATTACTAAAGTATACATTTAGTCCTTTATATTTTACATGAGGTATATTTTTGATCTCTTAACTTTATAAAGTATATTTTTTAGTCCTATATTTCTAATACCATTAATGTTATGCAAAATATTGACACAGCATATTCAAGTGATGATTGTTACAAAATATATTTAAGTTTTAATTTTTCATATAATTTTTTAATATAATATATTTAGATTATTAAAATAAAATAAACAGAAAAATCTTAAAAATTTAAATGAAATTGAGGTTTTAATATTTAGATTATCAAATTAATATATTTATATTATTAAAATACATTTTTTTATTGCAATCATGGTTTTGATATTAATTGCTTCATTAGGGTTTTAGATATTTTTTAATTTATATATTTTAAATCTAAGATTAATAGTATTTAATTACACAATTATAACTTAAATTTACACCATCATCACTTGAGTTTATTAGTGTTAGTTGAGACAAAAACTAGTGGAGAAAAGTGTATGAAATTGCGAAGGAATATTGGGTTTCATAGCTCCTTTGTGGAGGAAGTGAGGGGTTTTTCTGGAGGGATTTGGGTCATGTGGAAATCTCAGGATGTTTAGGTCGATATTTTAAATAACTCTTTTCAGCATGTTCATATGCAAGTGGGTATTTTGGGTCAAGTTTTTCAGTTTACGGCAGTGTAAGGGAGCCTAAGGGAAAGAGAACGCAAGCATCTATAGGGATTGCCTGGATACTATTGCAGATGCTAATGCAAACCAATGGGTGGTTGCCGGTGACTTTAATGAGATTGCAAGTGTGAAGGAAAAAAGGGGGTAACGCCGCTGCCATTGGCCCGTGTCGGGTGTTTCGTAGTCGTTTGTTGGGGTGGCAACTAGATGATATTAAGGTGTCGGGCAGTTATTACACCTGGATAGGTCCAAAGTGGGGCAATCTAGATCGTGTGTACTAGAAACTTGATCGGGTTATTGCTAATGCGTCCTGGCGAATGTCTTTCACCAAGGCGGATGTGGTTACTCTTCCGCGGTATAGCTCGGATGATTCTCCTATGTTGTTGAGGCTATCTGGGCCTCCAGAGGGTAAGCATGATAGACCTTTTCGTTTCCTAGCTGATTGGATGAATCATTCTGAGTTCACTTAGTTTATGAATGCTCAATGGAAGACTTGTTGCAATCTTCCAATTATGTTAGCTCGGTTGGTTTCACCGCTGGGGCAATGGAATAAGGAGGTCTATGGTAATATTTTTCAGATGAAGAATTCCCTGAGCTCTGAACTGGAGTCAATACAACAACAACGTGTAAATAATGAATCTGTGGCCTTGGGTATAAAGGAGTTCGAGTGCAATAACCGCCTGAATGAGGTGTTAAAGCGGGAAGAGATGTTTTGGTTTCAAAAATCTCGGCATCAATGGCTAACAGAAGGGGACCACAATACTAAGTTCTATCATCTGAAGACTGTAACTAGGAGGAGCTTTAATAAAATCTCCAGGCTGAAGAATGAGCACAATATTTAGGTGGAAAATGGTGAACAGCTTAGGGACGTGGCCTTTTCTTATTTCCACAACCTGTTCTTGGAAGGGGAACCTACCCGCAGGTGGCTCTCGTCCACATGGCCAAATGTACCCCATAATCAATTAGATGGGTTGCATCGGGTTCCGTCTTGTGAGGAGGTCCGAAAGTGTTTGTTTAGTGTAACACCCCAAATTCCATACTACAAATTGTGCCGGATGACACTTGGTTTTAGAAAAAGTCAACAGAACTTGAGGTGCTACATCAGAGTACTGCAGAAAACGGAGAGCAATGCACTAAAAATTTGGACAATATATGAGTAACTGAAATAAAAATACCCCGTCATATGACGATGCCGAGCGTATCTTGGTATATTAAAAATTTCCGAAGGAATAATCATGTAATACAATATACGAGCTTTGTACAATTACATAACAATAGGCTCTGATGATCTTCTTCCAGCTCTTGCCTCGACCGGAGCATTACTACGACTCTGCCCCTCGGTTCATATCTATGGCTCCATCTACCGGTGCCTTCTCTGTTCCTGGTCCTTACCTGTACTATCATTCAAGATTGAGGTCCAATGGCCATTGGACCTCAGGTAACGGTTAACCTTATGCTCAAATAAAACAGTATATAGACAACAGATATTCATGACATAACAGCAATGATCAATCCAGTCACATCGTATGATCATGTGATAAAAACTACAATACCATGCAAAGTTATTACGCGAACGTACCTTCGTTGACGAATGTAGGTATTTCTGGCGGAAAACGGTACTTTTGACGGACAACAGCGGAACGTCCGACAGCGGCACGTCAGACAGCGGAACGATAGCGGAATGACAGCGGAACAAGATTATTGATATCTTATAAAGATAATATCACCTTTAGCAATATTTGACATCATAACAGGCATTTTAGGTACAAATTACCATTTTGCCCCTATTCCCCTAATCGCCGTAATTTCGCCAGAGCTTCGCTACTTTAACTCTAGTCTTCCAAAATTTTCCATATCCGACTCCAACATGATTTTCGATATTAGTGCCTTAATCACGCCTAAACATGATATCTAATCATACTTGGAAGATTAAAGACTAATCTAGCACTTCTACTCTAACTACCGAAAGAACTACGAAAGCTACTAAGGACCGAAGAACTTACTCAGAGCTTCGCTGCAAATTTCCCCGGACTCCTTCTCCTCTCTTCTCTCTAGGAAATTTTGAACTAGAGCTCTTGAAATGGTGTGAAGAATACAAATGAGGGCAAAGGCCTATTTATAGGCAAATCCAGTGCACTATTCACACTTTGTCAGACGGATCCTGGACCGTAGGATCGCACTTTTGCAAAATGGCACATCTTGGACCCTTGGATGCTCTTGGCCGTCCTTCCCCCCTAGGTGGCAGCCAATGACATCATCCTTGATGATGTCACAAGGTTGCTTTTGGCCTTGCACGGATAAAGTTCCCGATCGGTGTTCGAATCGCGTAATCTTGTAAAATCTCAAAATCCGGAAACATAGCCACGAATATCTCTTTTTCCTCTTTCAAAATACTTGGGTCAACCAAATTTTTGATCCCATTCGGGTGTCTTGGTTCCGCCGAAGATTTTCGGATATCCGCCTTCGGTTGCGAAATTGCTTACAGTAACAACATCTTCGGGACAAAAATCCACCGATTCATAATATGCCCGGATGTTTACCAACTCATTCTTGGATTTCAAGTTATGGCTTGGTTTCTATAGGTTTTCATTTATCGATTTTCTTTTTGAACATCGGCTAGATTTATAGTCGATCTAGTATTACCTTTTCGGTTACGGAAATAACTTGAGACAACCTACTCCGAGGTAAAAATTCACTTGTTTAGAATATACCCCGACTTTAGAAACATTGTTCATGGTTTTCTAGATAGGATTTAATTTCTATCGGTGGTCATTTATCCTATTTGCTTTTACAACTTAATCACCTTTTAACCATAAGTTACATGACTTTTAAGTTGAAAATCTTATCCTTATCCACTCCAAGATTTTCGGTCAATATCTCGTCTTTCTTTTTCTTTTTATTTTCGTTTTTTAATTATTTAATTAATTAATATTATATAAAGTAATTTTTTATATAATTTTTTTACAAAATTTTCCTATTGGTCCATACATGTTTTTAGGCTTAAAATTACTTAATCTTTCATATTTTTCTTCATATTTTCCAATTAATTAGAAAATATATTTTATGCTAATTTTAGCCGTAAACCACTAATTATAGGGTTTTACATAATTATGTTTGGATTTTCCTTTGTTTAAGCTCAACCAATTAGCCAATAATTATTTAATTAATTACCCACTAATTGTCGATAATTTCCCCCTTTATTTTTCCAAGGTTATATTTTATTAAATTATCAAAATTAGAGACAATATACTCTCTTAATTTTAATAATTATTTTACTGCCTCCTAGGATTTTTCATAATTTTCTCAGGGTATTTTATGACCCATAAATGCATTTTAGGGATTTTCGGCCCTTTATGCCTTTTAATTTCAATAGAAATTTCCATTCAATAAGATAATTATATCTTAAGGGTTGATACCACATATTCACCTATTTACTATAGGTATTTTTTTTCTAATTTATTATTCTTATCATAATCGGGATTTTTAGGGTGTTATATTTCTCCCCCCGTTAAATTAAATTTCGTCCTCGAAATTTGTACGTATAACCTTGGGAAAACAACTTAGACATCTAGTCTATTCCTTATCTATGCATACATACTTAGCATGCACCCTAACATCCTGACATTAGTCTTATCCAACTTGTACCTAGTACCGGACTTCACCTGTCCATTCTCTCAGCGCTTGGTTACACAGGCCATACTATTCGCCTCATTCAGCCTCTCGGCTTTTCACATACTGGCCTTTCGGCTCAATCTACTACTATCGCACTGGAGATTCCAGCCATACTACCTAGGAAATCATCCTCAGGCCTTAGGTAGTTCATCTATTACCAATAATATAGCTGACAACTCTTTCTTGGCTTAACCATGTTCTAGAAAAATTTCACACAATGAAAATTTTCTGTGGTCTTAGTACATTTCGCAATCCGCACTTTACCAAAAAGTAATAGTGCTAACCAACTTTCAAACTTAATCGCTGCCAACACAAATTCATGAAAACATATTCATTGCCGGCTCAAAAACTTTTACTACTGGCACATACCGTTGAGGGTATAATTTACTTTTCAAATTGTTTCAACAATTGAAAGTTCACGCCACCACTTCAACCATTTGGTACAGCGAGCGCTCTATCCCAATCCCCATATTCGGTCTCCTGCAAATGCAGTACCGTTAAATGATGTGGGAGAATTTCCGCCCCTCCCTAGAAGGGACCCAGCGTCCGCGCTGGCACATAAAATAATAACCCTATCTACCGGAACTTAGTCCAGACATAGTCAGGTTGCTTTTTAAAATAAACATGCGCTCTTGGTGAAATGTTATGGATTGGGTGCGTTTCACTGCTGGTGCGGTTTTCATTTCCTCAAATGAAGTTCCTCAAAACTCTTTGTTCAAAAAGAACCTTTATCAAAGGCCAGCGATTTCAAACTATTCAAACACCTGGAAAGACCTAGCAAACCGTGTATATCTACAACAGCTTCTGTCCTTCCAGTTTTGTACTGCCTTTACCATAACATAGTTGAAAACTTAGTTTCAAACTTTGGGTTCTAACAAACCCTCTTTCTTAAGACAATATCTTTGCAAAACTTGACCATCACTGTGGTCTCAAATTCCGTTGAAACATTTCAATTGAAAACTCCGTTTCAAAATTCACAAGTTCGAAAATCAATTTCAAAGATTTCTAATACAACAGGTGTATTGGCAAGTTTAAAATTCCCATCTTTAAACGTTTTCAGGAATCAGACAACTAACCTTCGGAAGGTCATTTACCAACTAATTGCATTTGGATCTCTGTCCTTGGCTACTCAACATTCGGCTATTCTGGATATCATCCGCTATTCTCGGTCTTCATAGTCTCTGCACTAACTAAACTCTGGATCCTATACTTCGGATCTTTACTCTATAAAAATATTTTTAAGCCGTTCGATCGGAAATTTGTTCTGGCCCGACTACCAGGATCTTGTCATGTCGTAATTTTGATAACAGTGTCTCCGTGGCGCCCATACACCGCGTCAACACCAGATATCATCAATGTTTCCATGGCGCCCATACACCATAGCAACACAAGATACCTTAAATGTTTCCATGGCGCCCATACACCATGTCAACACAAGATACCTCCTACTCCATGACACGATCGTGGTCGGTTTGTAACAAATCCTTTCTATAGGGAACCTATTAGATACGGAATTCATTATAATGCACTTACCTTGAGAACCGATACGCTGGTAGCTCTACTGTATGGTTCGTTGTCACGACGGCTGCACTAAACGATTTGTTGTCATGGTGGCTCTACCCCACGATACTTTACACGGTGCTTCACTCAATCCCTCCGACTGGTCAGCTCCTCCGGTCAGAACCCTCCGTAGGTAGACCTTCCTCGATCAAAACTCCCCGTAGGTAGCCATCTCTGATCAAAACTTCCCATAAGTAGTATTGTCTTCAACCGATCGTCTCTGTATCATTATAATGAGAACTCGAATCTTACCAGGTTCCTACACCTTAGTGATTTCGTACTCTGTTATTTCTATTTCTGTCATCTTATCTGGGGTAACTCTACTCACAAACTTCCATTATCAGTTTAGTTCCAGGCAATATCTATATCTCAACTTTTCCCTATCGGGTAATCACCCACTTCTCAGGGAAATCTATTGGTTTACTAACATCACTATGGTTATCAGTCTCACCTTGAAACCATAACCCATAGCTACTGGGGTTTCATCTATCGTATGGTTCCGTTAAGGAGCTGATTCTCAGGTATTTAAAACCTAAGGTATCCCCACTCATTTTTCCTCAGGGTTCCTACTCTCAGGTACTGGAACAAAGGAAATGCTCAGTCACTATCTCTACCAACATAAGGTTCAAGACTATCACTCTGTCTGTTCTCATAGTTTCCCAAAGGATTACTATGTTTCATACCGTCAGGTATTCAAGTTTTATCTTAAAGGAACTCAAATCCTTATGCTACATCCTAGGGGTTAAAAATCCTGAGATTTCTCTCGCTTAAGTATACTTTACCTCAAAGCATCTATTGGATCTTGGGTACTAACACCGGTACTTATTCCACTGGGTACCAACAACTCTCATAGGTACTAGTATGGCATAACTGCCTCCCAAAAATGCTGGGTACTTTCCCTTGTCTATCTATTAGTCACCACCGTCAAGGACTCAGTCAAAGACCTTTCGTCCTCGGAGCCTCGCCCCGTTGCACGCATGATGTTTACCCTCTACAAGGCAGGGATTGTCCCCTTAGGGTAACTTAATAACTTTCTATTCCTACATGGAACTTAGTCAACAGGTCACTGTTCTTACAGGGAAACCTAAGCAGTACCGACTTTCTCTGTACCGCTTCCCTTTGAAACACTGGGTGAGTATTTCGTTCAGACTCCTGATATCAGAAGTCCTAGACTTTAGCAACAGAACCCATATTCTGTGCTATCTCTCCATTCTTTGGGTCTTAACTTACCCGAGTTAACCCCTTTCCTTCAAGGTATACATCCTTTTTGTATCACAATACCAGTATTATATCAATACTCTTAACCTAGTTGTCCATACATTTCTCTGAGACTAGCTATGAAGCTAGCTCTGATACCAAAGTGTAACACCCCAAATTCCATACTACAAATTGTGCCGGATGACACTTAGACTAGCCTTGCCTTCGGCACCAAACTATTCGAAATAACTTCATTAGACCCATGCCTAACAATAGGCTCTGATGATCTTCTTCCAGCTCTTGCCTCGACCGGAGCATTACTACGACTCTGCCCCTCGGTTCATATCTATGGCTCCATCTACCGGTGCCTTCTCTGTTCCTGGTCCTTACCTGTACTATCATTCAAGATTGAGGTCCAATGGCCATCGGACCTCAGGTAACGGTTAACCTTATACTCAAATAAAACAGTATATAGACAACAGATATTCATGACATAACAGCAATGATCAATCCAGTCACATCGTATGATCATGTGATAACAACTACAATACCATGCAAAGTTATCCCCGGTTTGCAACATCCGTGCCACGATGTACGGTCGTGTCCTCGGCGCTAGGAAAATTCAAACGGTATTACTATGTCTATAACCCGTGTGGCTCGTATGTATAATAGGTGACCCTAAATGAGCCTCTATCCGATTGGTGACCCTAAACAGGCCTCTATCCGTGAATGTATCTATCACATATATGTATATGAGCAGCACGAGTTAGTGTTACAATGCGCAAACGTACCTTCGTTGACGAACGTATGTATTTCTAGCGGAAAATGGTACATTTGACAGACAACGGGAACGTCCGACGGCGCACGTCGGCAATGAACGATAGCGGAATGACAATGGAACAATATTACTGATATCCTATAATGATAATATCACCTTTATCAATATTTGACATCATAACAGGCATTTTAGGTACAAATTACCATTTTGCCCCTATTCCCCTAATCGCCATAATTTCGCCAGAGTTTCGCTACTTTAACTCTAGTCTTCCAAAATTTTGCCATATCTCCGAATCCAACATGATTTTCAAAATTAGTTCCTTAATCACCCCTAAACATGATATCTAATCATACTTGGAAGATTAAAGACTAATCTAGCACTTCTACTCTAACTACCGAAAGAACTACAAAAGCTTAAGACTAAGGACCGAAGAACTTACTCAGAGCTTCGCTGCAAATTTCCCCGGACTCCTTCTCCTCTCTTCTCTCTAGGAAATTTTGAACTAGAGCTCTTGAAATGGTGTGAAGAATACAAATGAGGGCAAAGGCCTATTTATAGGTAAATCCAGTGCACTATTCACACTTTGTTAGACGGATCCTGGACCGTAGGATCGCACTTTTTCAAAATGGCACATCTTTGACCCTTGGATGCTCTTGGCCGTCCTTCCCCCTTAGGTGGCAGCCAATGACATCATCCTTGATGATGTCACAAGGTTGCTTTTTGGCCTTGCACCGATAAAGTTCCCTGATCGGTGTTCGAATGGCGTAATCTTGTAAAATCTCAAAAATCCGGAAACATAGCCCTGAATATCTCTTTTTCCTCTTTCAAACATCTTCGGGACAAAAATCCACTGATTCATAATATGCCCAGATGTTTACCAACTCATTCTTGGATTTCAAGCTATGGCTTGGTTTCTATAGGTTTTCATTTATCTGATTTGCTTTTTGAACATCAGATAGATTTATAGTCAGTCTAGTATTACTTTTTCGGTTACGGAAATAACTTCGGAGACAGCCTACTCCGAGGTAAAAATTCACTTGTTTAGAATATACCCTGACTTTAGAAACCTTGTTCATGGTTTTCTAGATAGGATTTAATTTCTATTGGTGGTCATTTATCCTATTTGCTTTTACAACTTAATCACCTTTTAACCATAAGTTACATGATTTTGAAGTTGAAAATCTTATCCCCTTATCCATTCCAAGATTTTCGGTCAATATCTGGTCTTTCTTTTTATTTTTGTTTTTGTTTTTAAATTATTTAATTAATTAATATTATATAAAATAATTTTTTTACAAAATTTTCCTATTGGTCCATACATGTTTTTAGGCTTAAAATTACTTTATCTTTCATATTTTTCTTCATATTTTCCAATTAATTAGCAAATATATTTTATGCTAATTTTAGCCGTAAACCACTAATTATAGGGTTTTACATAATTATCTTTGGATTTTCCTTTGTTTAAGCTCAACCAATTAGCCAATAATTATTTAATTAATTACCCACTAATTGTTGATAATTTTTTTAATTAGAATAACTCATTACCTCACAACTTTTGCACTGACATTAGTATTTTATGTCTCGTGCATTATATTAAAATTTACGGGGGCATTTTGGTCATTATAATACTTTTTGATTGCACTTTTAATGACTCGATCCCTACTATGTTTACACCTATGCATACGACATTTATGTCTCGTGCGTTATATTAAAATTTACTAACCTTAGTATTTTCATACCTCCAACATTATTCCATAACTACAAGGGTATTTTGGGGCATTTTGGTCATTATAATACCCCTTTATTTTTCCAAGGTTATATTTTATTAAATTTCCAAAATTAGAGACAACATACTCTCTTAATTTTAATAATTATTTTACTGTCTCCTAGGATTTTTCATAATTTTCTCGGGGTATTTTATGACCTATAAATGCATTTTAGGGATTTTCGGCCCTTTATGCCTTTTAATTTCAATAGAAATTTCCATTCAATAAGATAATTATATCTTAAGGGTTGATACCACATATTCACCTATTTACTATAGGTATTTTTTTTCTAATTTATTATTCTTATCATAATCAGGATTTTTAGAGTGTTATATTTTTAGCATAGGAAGTTATAAAGCCCCTAGGTTTGATGGCTTCCCTGCGGTGTTTTTTCAGCGACAGTGGAGTGTGCTTCGTCATCAGATTATGAGATTGGTTGTAGATGTTTGGCATAATCCCTCCCATATTCGATTTATAAATGCTACTCTGATTGCATTGATCCCTAAAGTTCAGGTACCTATGACTATGTCTCAGTTTCGACCCATATCATTATGCTCAGTTTTATATAAGTTATTACCAAGTTGATTGTGAGGCTCCTACAGCCGATAATGGAGGTTGTCGTGTCGCCTTTCCAGTCTAGTTTTGTTTCGAACAGGCAAATTCATGACAACATTTTCATTGCTTAAGAGTTGATTCATTCAATGCACAAAATGCGACGGAGACAATTTATGGCAATTAAGGTGGATCTAGAAAAGGCATATGATCGTGTGAACTGAAAGTTTTTGCAAAAGATCCTTGGAGAAACTGGGTTTCCGGGTGCTACAGTTGAATTGATTATGCAGGCTATTTCCACTTCTTCTTTACATATCCTGTGGAATGGAGGTAAAACTTCATCGTTCCAGCCTTCTAGGGGAATCCGGCAGGGTGATCCCTTATCACCATACCTATTTACACTAGCTATGGAAAAATTGTCTCATATAATTTCCACGGCTATTAATGGAGGTCTTTGGACCCCTATCAAGGTGGGACAGGGAGGCCCCCCTATTTCCCATCTAATGTTTGCCGATGATCTTATGTTATTTGCAGAGGCAAAGGCTGACCAGTTGAAGATTATTATGAAGTGCCTCTCGTTTTTTGAACAGATCTCAGGGCTAAAGGTAAGCACTCAGAAAACTGTCATTTATTTTTCCAAGCATATACCTGAAGACTTGGTTGTTTCCTTGGCAGCTAAAAGTGGATTCAAGAGAGTTAAAAGTGTTGATAGATATTTGGGGGCTTGGATGGTGAATGGGTGAGCAACGCTAAGTAGTGTTACCAACATATTGTGGACAAGCTACGGACAAAACTAGGTGGGTGGCAGCAACAGTGCTTATCTCAGGCAGGTAGAATAACTCTTGTTAAATCAGTTTTATTTACTATCCCTTATTTTCATATGCAATATGCTAGGCTCCCCCTAAATATATGCAATGAGATTGACAGAATTCAAAGGAATTTCATCTGGGGTGATTCCCACCAGCGGAGAGCTCATCATGCTCTAAGTTGGAATGTGTTAATTAGTCCTAAGCCCATGGGAGGGCTTGGTTTAAAATCGGCATCAATTATGAATGATGTTTTTCTCATAAAGTGTGGTTAGAGGTTCCAAAATAAGCAGGATGCCTTATGGGTTCAGTTCCTACGAGGTAAATACAAGGTACATAATGGTAATTTACCTATTCTTAAAGCTGGTTGTTCAACGTTCTGGAGCTCTTTATGTTGCATCTTTATTAATATGAAGGATGAGGTGGTATGGGAGATTGGAGATGGGGCTTCTATTTCCTTTTGGAAGGACAGATGGGTGACCCCTTCTATTTGTTTAGAAGATTACGCAGTGAGCACCATTCCAAATGATATGCAGCATTGCATGGTCAACAGGTTCGTTGATCAACGAGGCCGGTGGGACTTGCCATTACTACATAACCTACTCCCACAGAATGTGGTTGATTTAATTAAAGGTAAGCTCCCTCCTTCCTCAGAAGATGGAACAGATCGACCCTTCTGGTTGGCTGGAGACCTAAATGGTGTTAGTGTTAAAGGTTGTTATTTATACTTAGCTGAAGCTAGCTTCCAACAATCCAATATAAATTGTGACATATGGATCAAACTATGGAAATGGGTGGGACCACATAGAATAAAGATTTTTGGTTGGAAACTATTCCATCAGTGGCTTCCCTTGGGATCATGGATCCCTTCTTGGTCTAACAACGATGGTTTGTGCCCACTGTGCCAACAAGAAGAAGAGACTAGCTTACATGCGTTTAGAGACTTCCAGGTAGTGCGTGATATCTAGTATGAGGTGTTACTCGTTACTCAATTTCACTCCTTTTGCAACTCTGACTGGCCTGATTGGGTAAGGGAGAATTGGATGTGTGATGATCTGGGACTAGGCGGATTTCGTTGGTATGAGCTATTTATCGTCTCTTGCTGGTTTAATTTATTTGGAAATGGAAAAATGCTAGTGTTCATAACACGCAAGATGCGAGTGCTAGATACAGCCCAAGGCTCATCTTGGAGGTAGTGAGAGATTTAAATTCTCCATCTATCAAAAGGGGGTCCATGTTTGGTACAGACTCATTCTAATGTGCGCTGGTCCTTTCCAGAAGTTCCATTCGTGAAACTTAACTCGGATGGGGCATCAAAAGGTCCAGAACAGGTGGCGGCTTGTGAGGTCTATTGCGCGATTATTCTGGTAAGCGGCTTGGAGGTTTTGCAACATGGCTTGGAAGATGCTCAGCCTTGGTAGCTGAGTTGTGGGGAGTCTTAATAGGATTAGAGATGGCATGGGTGGCAGGGTGGAGGCATGTAATTATTGATAGTGACTGTCATTCAGTCATTGCACTACTCTCCAAACACGGTAGTGTAGCTCGTGAATCCCATTTGGTGTCTCGGATACGAGCATTTACTCACAAACAATGGGTTGTACGTTTTTGTCATGTTCTAAGGGAAGGGTATCAATGTGCAGATTGGTTGGCAAACTATGCTTTGGCGCATGTGGAGTCCCCGGACAAAACTCACTTCTCGGATCCCCCTACTGGTCTCTATCAGTTCTTAGTTTCCGATCTGATGGGTGTAGAGCACGTTAGGAGGGGCCTGGGAACTTAATTGATTTTCTTTTTGTTGTCGTTATTTCTTGTTGGTGTTTTAATTTCCGTTAGTTTATCTTTGATTGTATCAAAAAAAAGGGCTAAATGTATAGTTTATAAAGTTAAAGAACAAAAAACTATACCTCATATAAACTTAAAAGACTAAAAATATAGTTTAGCCAATTCCTATTTATATTGATTTTGATTGATGATATATATGTTTTGTGTCATATATGTAGATTATTATATTTTTAAGTTTTCAATGTTTGGCAAAAAAATATTTTAACTTTTCAATAATTTTTCACTTTTATAATTTGTGTCATGCATATATTTATACAACTCATAATTATTTTTGTTTATTTCTTATTATTCATTAATTAATATTCTAAAACCTGAATATTTATTGTTTCAGTCGTTGTTTTTTCCCAGCCACAATTTTTCAAAATCTACTCACCGAAAGATAGAAAAAAATTTGGAATTTATGATTAATAATCATATATATATGAGAGACATATCAATTCACCAAAATCATTTTTCCTAAAAAAAACAAAAGTCTTTACTTATGAGGCACTAATAATCTTTTGGCCAAAATACATATTACCCCCTCAACTTTAGTTTAGTTGCACATAATCCCCTCATATTTAAAAGTTTAAAAATCAAACACTCAACTTTCAAATCTTGATGTTTCGACCAAAAAAAAAAACTTTCAAATCTTGACCATCAGGCCTCTACCGTTAAAATGACAGTTAAATTTAACGGAATGTAAGCTACATTAGATTATTTAACATTACAAGTAGACTGCCTGGTGGCGTTATCACTTGTCAGGAACAAAGAAGGCAATGCATGTGAGAATAGGAGTTTGGTTCGCCGTATACACCAGCTTCTATCAGAGGAATGGAGGGTGAATATTACCCATACCTATAGAGAGGGTAATCGTTGCGCAGATTTCTTAGCGACGTATGCTCTGGAGTTGGAGGTGGGGCTGCACTACCTGGAGGAGCCTCCGGACGGACTACTACCTGCAATCCAGGAAGATGCTGCCGGTGTTGCTCGTGCAAGACTTGCGCGAGCTTAGACTAATCTAATCGATTAGTTTCCTTTCTTAACAAAAAAAAAAAAAAAAAAATCTAAACTTTACTAAGGGGTCAATTTTGTCATTTCCGCAAATAACAATACCTAATTTATAATTTCCTTGGTCTCCCACGGCATTGTGTCTTGCTCTATTCGTCTCATAATGACCCTAAAAGAACAGGGAAATTAAAGGCAGTAGCAAAAGGAGCAGTAGAAGGGCGTTTGGTTTTGAAGTATGAAGACTTGAGCTTTGAGTTCGGTAGAGAATAATGATGAGAATGAGTGTTTATGATAGAATCACTGGTTTTATGAGGGAGGATTTATGATCCAGTGCAGCAGCTTAATTTTGCATTACTTGATTGGAGAAGGTGAAGAGAACAAGAAGGCTTTTGACTTAATCGTGGCATTCATCGGAGAAGCAAAAAAGGTCATTTGGTTTATATTGTGGCCATTGGTTGGGTAACAAGGGAGGAGATGGAAATTTTGGGTAAGAAAATTATGATAAAGACAAAAAACCAATAAGAAAATATCATGAAGATGTGAACCCGATCGATCATTAGAGTCAAGATGTCTTTGGTGTTTGTGTGCGACAAGAATCACAAAATGGCAATTATGAATGGTTATTGGCTGGATGACAAAATTTTTGCCTTCAGTATAGTTTAGAATTTTAATTTAGGATAAATTAATAAAATATATAACAAATTTACATGTCATCTGCTATGTAATGTTAAATAATTTGATGTGGCTTACATTTAAATAAATTTAACAGCCATTTTAACCATAGAGGCTTGATGGTCGAGATCCGAAAGTTGAGGGTTTGAATTTTAAACTTTTAAATATGAGGGAGTTTATGTACAACAGAGTTAAAGTTGAGGGCGGTTGTATGTATTTTAGCCTATTCTTTTTTCTTTCTTTATACTCCCTCTGCTCCTTATTATAAGGCACCAACTACCATTTCTTATGGACCAAGGAACGAAGGTTAAGTCATTAATGAGGTCTAAAAGTAATAAATGTTTCCAACTTTACCCCTACTTTAATGATGTAAGTTTAAATGCGTTAGTTAAAAATAAGGGTATAATGGAAAAATAGTAATAAATGAGTTAGTTAAAGTAAGTTGGTGCCTTATAATAAGGACAAAAAAATATTGGTGATTGGCGCCTTATAATAAGGACCAGAGGAAGTATAAAGTAGTAGACACACATAAAGTTAAATTATCCACATCGAAGAACCTGGAGATTATTTCTGGCATATTTGTGCCTTTTGTGGGAGTTAAATTAGAATCCTTCCATGAGACATCAGCGTAATTTTCATGAGGCCAGGGGTATATTTGCCTCTTCACACTAAAATAGCTCCACGAGTGGGTGTAATTGTCCATATACATATATTGGTAGAATTACTATATGGTCCTAAAAAAATGTACTTATCAAAAAATCTCAAACTCTGAGTAGCATGCATCTCCGTTGAATGAAATACACTAGGAGGATTCTGGGGGAAAAAGGAAATAGACTAGGAGGAAATTATGTTTGAGAAACTTTCGGACACTAGATATAAACACCTCTCTCAACAAGAATTCGAATCTTGTTAGCACATTCTACTAGATTCAACCCTAGCTTATATTACCAACCAGAGACGGACCTAGAAATTAAAATTAGGAAGGACGAAAAATACAAAAAAGAACCTATAGTTTCAGAAAATCACATTTCAGCTTCATAAAAATTTCAATATTTTCATTTTAGTCCCTACATGAAATCTTTAGTGATGACTAAATTAAAAATGTTAAAATTTTTATGAGGCTTAAATGTGATTTCTTAAAACTTTGGGTTCTTTTCTATAATTTTAGGGGAGTGGGGGCCACCCCTAGCCCCCTGATTCTGTCCCTATTACCAACAAAGGTTGGGTTTAGTAGAAGGGATTAATTCCTCACAACGTGTCGAACTAATAAGGTTTAAATCCATGCTGGAGATGTGCTCATATTTAGTTCTCAACAGTGTCTCGAATATGATTGCTTCTAATAAGATGATTCATATATCTAACATAAAAAACCCTTATGTTTTTTGGGTATGAAAGAAGGCCTAACCCATTACATAAAACATTACACATAAAGGGGATCAATTTCCAGACTGTCTTGATGGCACAGTGCCCTAATATGTCGAGGAGGTGCTCCAATAAGGCTGTTTTCGATAAACCTTCCTTAGCCAAAGCATCTGCTAGCATGTTATGCTCCCTTGGTACATATCTCAGCTGTAGGTCCCAATCATGGTTTATCATTTGTTTAATTTGAAGAAACACAAGACTGAAGTTTTGTTGCTTCTCCCTCATCAGCATATCAATCAGCAATTTAGAATCTGGTTCTAAATTGCTGATTGATAAGTATCAAATTATCAAATTAGCATGTATGGATTAAGTTTTTAGAATAATTTTTACAATTTACGAGATAAGTATATAAGATAAGTTGTATTTTGGCTTGCGGAAAATGGCTTATAAAACCACGGTTTTGTGATTTGCCAAACACGCAAGATAATTTTCCTGATGCTCATATACCAAGCTAATTTCAGGCCATGCAATTGGGCCATTCTTCAGCTTCAAAAGGACTGCATTGGCCTAAAAGATCCTAGCTCATGTTTGTTAAACACTTTTGCTCATTACAACTAACTTGGGCTGATGTCCACTTCAATTTTGGGCCTGTTAGTATACTTTTGGGCTATAAAACATGAAATTTCCTCAGTCCACATATTCAATGGTGAGGAGGCCCGTGAAGCCCAAACTTGGAGGCGCCAACCCACGCTTTCTATCTCACTATTAACAATAATGTTGTCAAGTTTATCTGTTTATGTACCAAAAATAAATAAATAAACCAAAAAATAAATAAATAAATAAATAATGTTGCAAAGCTGTGACATACATTGCCAACGACAATAATGTTGTAAAACTTGGAGCGTGTGAGTGCCTTATAGAATTAATTACTTCCAGTAGGAAGATTTTTGTGCCTAACAAAAAAAATAATGTTCTAGAGATGGTAGATGATAAGTTTTCTTTAATTACCAAAAAAAAAAATTAAAAAAAAAATAAGTATTATATTTCGTTAGTAATAAATAGTGTATGAAAATTAAGTAATAACAAATTTATTTAAAAAATATATATCAATACATATATATTTGGGAAAAAAGACAGATAAAGAACTTGGAAAGCACAAAATCGAGGTGCTTCCAATATCAATAATTTCTATCAGATGTGAGATTTTTAAATGCGATTTTTAAAATTTATCCAAAAAGACACAAATGCCCTTATTTATATATTTATATTTTAAGAGAATAACATCCCCTCGCCGCGTGGCCAGAACCACTAGCGGCCTACTGCCAGTGACATAGCTTGCCAACGTCAGAATTCCAACCGGAATAATTTGTTTTGCAAAGTGGTTAGAATGGGATTTGATCCCCACCACTTGTTTGCTAAAAATTGGTAGCTAAATTTCATACATTTTGTAGACTTTCCCCACTTTTCATTAGGTATTACGAACTTTTGTTTTCCGAATTATAAAACCACAGTTTCAAGTTATTTACAAATTTTATATGGGCATATTACCATCATTTCATTAGGTATAACCAACTTTTATTTACCAAATAACAAATCTATAATTTCAAAACGAAATTTCGTAACACCTAATGAAATGTTGATAATGCATGTACAAAACTTGTCAACGGTATAAATGTGGGGAAGGACTAGAAAAAACTTAAAAATGGCTTGAAAGCTTGGATGGGGTGACTAGTCTAGTTTTCAATACCCATAAATAGGTGAGGCACATTAATTAACAAGACTTTAATTAAAAATGATTTATCTAATTCCAAATGTAAGAACTAGTGAAGGATTTTGATTATATTCTAAATGCAACACTTCAATTTACTTTATTTTTCAAACTTATAAATTGTTCTCTATATATTATTATTCTTATTAATTGCACTTATTAAAAAGTTTTTATCGCTACGTAACTTTCAATGCAAATAGTTGAAGGGATATTTTAGTAAATCAATACATATTTCTTATAAATAATTAATTTAACTAATTCTCTTGGTTGCTACAAATTAATTATTTAGCCTATATATTTGAGAATAAGAAGTAATTACTCATTTCTTTCTCCACCACACAGCGAGGAAATAGAAACAATTAAATTAAACCACATATGATTACTACTTGATGGTGAAAGACAGAAGAGGTGTGGATAGATGTGAAAGTTCCAGACCCTCCCCATATATTAAAAAAATTTATTTTAAAAAATAAAACGAAATGATCAAATTGAAAAAGAAAAGTACATTATTTGTTAAGGAATAATCCCATCAGGAGGACAATGGCCACGTTTGCCATGCACTCATCGGCTAGTGTCTACTTCTTTTATGGTCCGTTTTAGCGCAAAATAGGTAAAGTGATGTCTTTTATTTTTAAAAAATATATTTTAGAGTACTGACAGGTACTAAAAAGATACTTTAAGATACTGATCGGTAATAAAAAAGTACTTCATAATCTTGAAAAAAATATTTCAGGGATCTTAGAAAAATATTTTAGGGTACTGACTGGTACTGAAAAAAAAATACTTCATGTTCTTGAAAAGTTATTTTAGAGGGTACTGATCGGTATTAAAATGATACTTCAACATAATAAATGGTACTAAAATATTTCGGGGATCTTGGAAAAATATTTCAAGTACTGACTGGTACTAAAAAAAAATACTTTATTATCTTGAAAAAATATTTCAAGGATCTTGGAAAAATATTTTAGGGTACTGACGGGTAATGAAAAAATACTTTATAATTTTGAAAAATTATTTTAGAGGGTACTACTGACTGGTACTAAAATGATACATCGAGAGAATAACTTGTGCTAAAATATTTCAGGGATGTTGGAAAATATTTCAGGGTACTGACTGGTACTAAAAAAATACTTCATGATCTTGAAAAAATGTTTCAGGGTATTGACTGTTATTAAAAATATACTTTTGAATATTTTTTTAAGATCCTAAAATATTTTTCTAAGATCATCAAGTATTTTTTAGTATCGATTAGTATTCTAAAGTATCTTTTTAATACCTATAAGTACCCTGAAATATATATATATATATATATATATATATATATATATATATATAAGATGACATCACCTTTCTTATTTGGGAGAATCCTTGTCAAGGCCCAATTAAGGTCCAAAATTGCAAAAAGGGCCCCAACAACTTTCACATACCAAAAAGGGCCCTAGGGCCTTTTCTGGTATAAACGTTAACAACTAAAACAGCCAAATTGACAACAAAATAAATACTCATTAACAACTAAATCAGTCGTATTAACAACAATATTTTAACAACTAAATCAGTCACTTTAACAACAATATCACTTTAGGTTAGCAACTAAATCAGTCAAATTAACAACTAAATTTTAATGAAAAATCTCAGAAAATGCCCTAGGACCCTTTTTGGTATGTGAAAGTTGTTGGGGCCCTTTTTACAATTTTGGACCTTAATTGGACTTTGACAAGGATTTTCCCTTCTTATTTTACACGAAAACGACATAGTTTTGAGAGAAGAGAACCGCAATAGACCATAAGCCGGCGTCCGTTTGCCATTACATAAAAAATCCAAACCCGCTTCCACTTAACTTCTTTCGTCTTTCCACGTTTATAGGTACTTTCCCTATGTATGTATGTATGTGTCTCTCTCCCTATATATATAACCTATATATATAACGAAATGATCAAATTGAAAAAGAGAAATACATAATTTCTAAGGAATCTCATTACATAATGGTTGCGGGCCGTGTACTTAGCTTATTTCCTCCACTACGCTCTTAAATACTCAAAATGGCACCGTTTGGTGTAAAATCACACTGTTCTTTCTTTTCTTTTTTTGAAAAATAGCATTCATCATTCTATTGTATTTTTTAAGTATCAGTCAGCACTTTGAAATATTTTTTTCATGGTCCTAAAATAATTTTAGGATCTTAAAAATATTTTAGGGTACTGACTAGTACTAAGAAGATACTTCAAGATACTGATTGGTACTGAAAAAATATTTCAGGGTATTGACAAGTATTTAAAAATATTTCATGATCTTAAAACTATTTTACGATCTTGAAAAAAAATAGCATTCACTATCCAGTAGTATTTTTTCAATTCTTGAAAAATATTTTAGGGTACTGACTAGTATTAAAAATGTATTATAAAATATTAAATGGTGTTAAAAAAATATTTCAAAATACTGACTAATACTTAAAAAATACTACAGGATAGTGAATGCTATTATTCAAAAAAAAAAAAAAGAAGGAACAACATAATTTTGCACCAAACGATGTCAAATTGAGTGTACAGGAGCGCAACCGAGGAAATAAGTATAGAACGAAAGTCGTGTCGATAAAAAATCCAACTCCACTTCCCTTAACTTTTTTCGCCTTTCCACGTTCATATACAGCAGGTCCTTCCCCTCAATGGTGGACCTTTATGGAGACATGACCCCCCTCCAAAAAAAATCTGTCCCAAATGTTTAATGTAAATTAGATTTTTTTTTTTTTATACATTTGGCTTAAAAATATATATATTTTTATCCCAAAAATTTATACATTTGGCCCCCAAATATTTTTTTAATTAGTTAATGAGTATACATTTAGCCTCTTCAAATATTTATTCCAAGTTTCACCACTACTTCCCCTGTTAATGTATATATATAGACACACACACAGCGGAATACATAGAGAGAGGTAGGTATAGGTAGATATGTATGTAAGAAATACTACATCAAATCCATAATATAAGATCTCATTTGTAATATAATTTACACTATGAGATATTATATTAAGGATTGAAGATAGTATAGTTTTTTTCAAAAAAATATACCCTTATTTACAGAGAGAGTAGGTGAGAGAGAGAACGAGCAGACAAATAAATGAGAGAAATCAATAGGAAAAAAAAAATACATATAATTAATTGGAGCTAAATATAAAAAATGTGAAATTTTTATATTAGTATGAAGTGTAACTTATAAAAAGGACAAGCCATATTCCAAAATTTGTACTACCTCCGGTTCTAATTATAGGACAAAGTTTGTAGTGTAATTTACACTATAAATTTTGTCTTATAATTAGAACTGAAGGGAGTAACTTATATTTAGGGGAGGAGGGAGCATCTTTTTATTGATATATGCAAAATTTAAAGATTTTTATTATTATTATTTATTCTAAAAACAGAATAAGGATAGATGCTTAGTCTTACAAGTTAGTCCTTTTTTTCAATTACTATTAGAAAAAACATATCAATAATCATAAAAATTCTGCATTTATTTATTTTAATTTTTATAAAATTTGAAGATCTGTCATACATTAATATAATTATATCTAATTTATTATCTAATCATCATTATAAAATTAGTTAAACAAAAGAAATTGGTATATAACCAACAAGAGCCTCACCCATAAGGAAGAGAATACAAATTTGAATCCACAGGAAGTGTATTTGTTGGGAGAGGCAAAAACCCTTTACGCTTTAAGTCTCTAAAGGAAAACCCTTAACCAAATCAAAAGAAGAAAGAAAGTAAGAAACTAGTGTGTGTGTGTATAATGAAACCCTAAATAATCATCAATATGTATATCAATTTGGTGTTATACCATCCACATGCAGCAGATCCTAACTAATAGGATAAAGCTTGTTCTTGCTGCTTAATCTTTATTATGTATATCAATATTAAAAAAACTATAGCCCCTCTGGTCCACCCTTGTCTAAAGGAGACGCGTGATTACGCATCCACAATCCACACAACCAAATGGCACCAGCCACATCCCATAACGTTTCCTATAAATAGAACTCTAGATTGGTTTTGCAATTCGTTCTTACATGTGTATACACACTCTTTATAGGGGGAGACCATTTTCCTATTATTTCCCCTTCTTCTATAAACACCAAACAATCAAACATGAATAATCATCAAAACCCAGAGTTGGTATGTCCCTGCAGTGAGCAAGACAAAGAAGGGAAAGTAATGGAAAATGATCTCCAAGAGAAAACCACGGGGCTGGTGGACGAAGAAGAAGACGATCGCCTTCGCCTAACATGTCGTGTGTTTTTCAAAGAAGTAAAAGAGGTTTGTTCTGTAGCAGCGCCTATGGTGGCTGTGAATTGTTCAACCTTCTTTCTTCAAACTATAGCTTTGATGATGGTGGGCCACTTGGGTAAACTTGCTCAATCCAGTACTGGTGTTGCTATCTCTCTTTGTGCTGTGACTGGCTTTAGTGTCATAGTAAGTACAAAAAATCTTACTTTACTGTAACACCATCATCTTGTATTGAGGGGTTAATTAAGTTTTACTTTTGAATCATCATAACTCATAATTGATTTTTTTCGATTTTGTATTTTTTTACTTCATTGACAGTTTGGATTGGCTTCTGCACTTGAAACACTATGCGGGCAGGCCTATGGAGCTAAACAATATAGGAAGTTTGGAGTTCAAATTCAAACTGGCATCTTCTGTCTTCTTTTATGTTGTATTCCTCTCTCTCTGTTTTGGCTTAACTTAGGGAGGGTATTGGTTTTGCTTGGTCAAGACCCTTTAATTGCACGTGAAGCTGGAAAATTTGCAGTTTGCTTAATTCCTGCTCTGTTTGGTTATGCAACACTTCAAGCCTTGGTTCGATACTATCTCATGCAGAGTTTGATCACTCCTCTTGTGTTCTGTTCTTCATTTACTATATGCTTCCACGTAGTTTTCTGTTGGACAATGGTATTTAAATCTGGTTTGGGTCGTTTTGGAGGAGCATTAGCCATTGGTATTTCATATTGGTTGAATGCGATCTTACTTGCGTTATATATGAAATTCTCTGATTCTTGTGCAAAGACTCGAGCTCCAATTTCCATGGAGCTTTTCCATGGCATTAGAGATTTTTTTGCCTTGGCCATTCCTTCAGCTATAATGGCTTGGTACTCTTCCTTCCAACTTAATAGTTCAGCTTCCTTTTACACACACACACACACATATATCTTATATTATATTCAGAAAAATTAATCCCTATAGTTTCCCCTGATTTTTAATGATGTCTCTATAGTTTTTCTTCTTCTTGTTTTTATCATGTCCTCATAGTTTTATAATTTTTTAATAGGACTCATGTAGTTAAAAAAAAAAAAAATCAAATTCTTATAGTTTCACCTATTTTTAATCAAGTCCATGTACTTCTACGTAATTGACATAAAAGTTACAAAGATTATATTACAGTTTTGATAAAAAAAAAAAAAAGGGACCTTATTAACAATAAGTGAAACTATAAGATATAATTAAAACAAAAAAATTATAGGGATCTGATTGAAAATCATATCAAACTATAGGGACTTTTATATTAAGTTTCCCTTTTATATTATATCTTGAATATTGATATATTATGTTCTTATTTTGATAACTGAATATTTTCAGCCTTCAATGGTGGTCATATGAGGTGACTACATTGCTCGCTGGTCTCCTACGGCCAAACCCACAGCTTGAAACTTCAATCTTAGCCGTATGGTATGTTTTTTCTAAATGTTTCACTCTGCAAAATTTAATAAGTTAATCAAAAGTATCACATACTGTAATTATATATGTTTTTTTGTTTTTTTTAACCATTATATAAACCATCCACAACGATATACGCCTATCTAATCTAATCCTGTGTACAAAAATTTGAATTTTGTGATGAACAGTGTCTCAATGAACGTCACTATCTATTCGGTACCAGAATCAATTGGCTCAGCAGCAAGGTTTGCATCACACACACCCAAAAGAAAATTAATTAAATAGCTTCTCAATTATCATTGATTGAATTGTTTCTCTTAACTTTGTAGCACAAGAGTTTCAAATGCATTAGGAGCTGGAAATGCACGCGCGGCCCGTGTGTCAGCATTATGTTCTAGGATTCTTGCAGCTTGTGAGGCACTTTTAGTGAGCTCAATCGTTTTCTCTTGCCGAAATGTTCTAGGTCATGTTTTTAGCAATGAGCCAGAGGTGATGGAATATGTTAAAGACATGGCTCCTTTGTTAGTTGTGTCTGTTTTTGCAGACTCCTTACAAGGCTGTCTTACAGGTAAAATCTTTCATCCAGTACCATACAAAGCAAAAATATTGGTGAGAAAAATAATCTTTTGGTTTCCAATATGTTTGACTAGTTGATTGTGATTCAGTTTGACTAGTTGATTGTGATTCAGTCCATAAACTTGTAATTCAGTACAACTCAGTATCTATAGTTTTTGACCTAGTTAAAACTCGATCGGTCTCTGAAATATAACTTATTTGTAACTCAATCCTTATAGTTTTACTCATTTAAAACTATCATCCCTAAGCTTCATAAAAAAAAAAATATTTTTAAAATTATAGTGATTGATTATTTTAAATGGTTCGACGATAGGAATTGAGTCAAAACTATATGAATGCAAATATTAATTTTCTATAAATAAATTTTATTGGATTAAACTCGTTTTTTTTGGTACTATGAAATCTAATTCTTGATTATTTGATAAAAAGAATCTAATTCTTCTTCCAAAATAGGGATTGCTAGAGGAAGTGGGTGGCAACGCATAGGGGCATATGTAAATTTGGGAGCTTATTATGCAATTGGCATTCCACTTTCTTTAATCTTGTCTTTCGTGGTACACTTGAGAGGAAAAGGCCTTTGGCTTGGAATAACTTCTGGAACAATTTGCCAAGTGATTGTACTATTGATCATAATAAGTTGTACAGATTGGAAAAAAGAGGTATGCTCTATCTCTGCACTTTCAAGAATACCATTTCAATTACAGTCACCTTGAAAATTTATTAAATATGCATGATTCATCTTTTGGTACTTTTGTGCTATTAAAATTCAGGTTAACTTGTAATTTTGCCATTAAAACATTTTTCTGAGTAGCACTCAGCACTCAAAAATCATTTATTGTTATAATTTTATCTTTAAAGTATTTTATTAGCTAGTAATATACCCAACACCATAAAATGATTTTTGGTGCAATTTTTTCCTCAAAATAATTTCTCAATAATACTCAACACTGCAAAACTTCATGACCAAGGTTGTTCTAAAATAATAGTTTATGGGGCATGTTATATTTAAGAAAATTATTTTAAGAAAATTATTTGAACGGCAAAATAGCATCATATCCCATTAAATAAAATTCCTGCATCAACTTTATTGAGCATTTTTGTAGGGCTTTATTATTTGAATTATTCTCATTGTGGAAGACTTTGAATTTTGCAGGCAAAGCGGGCTAGAGAGAGGACATTGAAAAGATGTTTGCCACAAGATGAAAACGTATGGATTTGAGAAACTAAAGTGCATAGAGTATTTGGAAGACTTTTGATTTATGGCCATGCCTTTGAGAAAAGTGAGATATATTTGGAAGCTGTAAAGGTAGGAATCAATCAATAAGCATAATAGTGCTACTAAAATGTATTACACTTGTCAATGTCCACTAGCTCTCTTAAGTGTTGTATGATGAATTATTAAATCACGGGTTTTGTCCTCAGTACTTTTAAATTATGCATAATGTAACCTTGGTATTGACTATAATATTGATTTTGTACTTGTACATTATTATATTATACTTTGATTCCTCTAATCCATATATAAGAACCTTCTAACTACTTCATAAGGATTAAGAAAAAAACATAGTTAGAAGTAGTTTGTATTATTGAAATGATAAGAAATCATCACTACTTCCCATATTAATATCCTCCAATTAAAATCAACTTATCTGAATTTAATTTAATTTAATTTCTTTCTTATACAATTTCTCTCTACATTAAATTAATAAAGGTATTATTACCCCAAAAAAATTAATTAAGGTATTTTTGGAAAATAAGAATTCAGTACTATTGACTTTTGGCATATGGTCTTATATTTTGGACCACTAAAACTTTCTAAAATAGGTCATAATAATTTGGTTTTCATAATACACATCTAACCAACCAACAGCTATTTCATCCCCATTGTCCAAATTGTCCATTGAGCCCGCTCCAAACAATCCGCCTTAATTATAACTTAGTTGGTTTCATTTGATTCAAAATCGTTATGTTTCTTTATAGTCCTGTAACTTGTATAGTGCATTTATAATTATTACTTAATTTTTTTTAAAATTTAATAAATTATCAAAAATATGTTTTTGAGAATTTTTAAAGGAGAATATTATTGAAGGCCCCATAAGCACCATGATTCCATCTAAGGCTTAAAGAAATTTAAAATTCTTTTCCTGATGAACTCAACTGAAAATAATTTTGGCCGTGGAAAGAAATAAGTACCCCTGATAAGTGAAAAGCAAAATATATTGCGCAGTGAATTTTCATATTCTTTTGAGCCATGGATGCCGTTTTGCCTCTATTTGCAATATGTACTCGTTTCAGACCTTCTTACATGTGATACCTATCCCTATTGCTTGTTCTAAGAGGCTTTTTTTTTTTTTTTTAGCATGTAATTCTTAGCTTGTTTGGATAAATGATAAAAACTGTTTTTCCAACATGATGTAAAGCATACGAGGTAAATTTGTGAGAGAAGTTTTGTTTCGACTTACGTAAACATGTTTTTCCAACGCCAACTCAAACACGCCTACCTCAGAGATTTAATATAGGACATAACTAAGGAAGTTGATTTTGGTCTTATTCTTAAATGTAAAATTAATTTTTTTATAGTTGTTAATCTTTTCTTAATTTACCCCTATTGATGTTCCATCAATAATAGTCAAGTTAAAGAGAGATTAAAGGAATTAACAAAGATGATTATGATATTTTAGAAAAAAAAAACATGTTATATGAATTAATTTAACTAACTTTCTAAATCTAGTCAAATTAGAAAAACAGGTCTTATATTAAATAGTAGAGGGAGTATTATCTAAATAAATCGTCTTCCCATTAATAAATGGGAAATTTTATTTAGCCTCTATGGAAGTAATTTCATTTCAGTCAACTCCAAAAAATTCTGAAATTTCACTACATCCCTTGAGACCAAAATGAAATTAAGTTTTGTAGGTGAAAAGACAATGATGCCCTTACTTTAATTTTTAAATCCTCTTATTTGTCTTGTGAATGCACTTATTTGTCTTGTAAATTACCTTACTTATCTTGTGAATGCCTAAATTGTTTACCCCTAGGTTCTTTTGAATCCTTTTATTTGTCTTATAAATTCTTTTATTTGTCTTATGAATTCCCTTATTTATCTTGTGAATTACCAAAATATTATTGTTAACTCTCTAGGTTTTTCTTTAATACATGTATTTGTTTTGTAAATGTCTTTATTTTTCTTACGAATGATGTTATTAAAAAAAATAAAGCAAGAGCATCATTATCTTTTCATCCATGAAACTTAATTTCATTTTGTTAAAGGGGATGCAGTGAAATTGCAAATTTTTTTATGGTTGACTGACATAAAATTGCTTCTTTGGGGGTTAATTGAAATTGGAAAATTTTCAATAAGCCCCTTTTGTAGCAAATTAATTTTAGTCAATCTTCAAAACATTATGAAACTTCGCTGCACCCTCATGGTCAAAATGAAATTAATTTTTGTAGATGAAAAGACAATGATGCCCTTACTTGGTTTGTCTTGTAAATTGTCCTATTTGGCTTGTAAATACCCATATTTGGCTTGTAAATTTTCATATTTATCTTGTAAATGACCAAAATCTTTTTGATTCCTAGGTTCTTTTGAATCCCCTTACTTGTCTTGTAAATATCTTTATTTGTCTTGTAAGTGCCCATATTTGTCTTATGAATTTTCATATTTGTCTTGTAAATGACCAAATTTTTTTTAACCCCTAGATTCTTTTGAATCTCTTTATTTATCTTGTAAATGTCTATATTTGTCTTGTGAATTTCCATATTTTTCTTGTAAATGGATAAAATGTTTTTAATTCCCTAGGTTATTTTGAATCCCTTTATTTGTTTTGTAAATCTCTTTATTTTTCTTGTAAATGCTCTTCTAAAAATAAAATAAAAGAAAGGCATAATTGTCTTTTCACCCACAAAATTTAATTTCATTCTAAACATGAGGTGCAGTGAAGTTTTAGAAAGTTTTGGGGGTTGATTGAAATTAATTTGCTATAGATTGGGCTGACTGAAATTTTCCAATTGAAATTTTCCCTAAAAAAAGGGTCTTAATAATATTCTTCCCATCCAAGTAATTTTAAAGCCAAGTAAAAAAGTTCCAACTTTTTGGTCTAAAAAATATTCAATTCACAATCTTTCATAATTCCTTGTTCTATTGTAAAATTATGGAAAAATAAGAAGACTAGAGAGTAGTAGGAGAAGAGAAGAAATAACAAGACAAAAGAATGGGAGAGAACAAAATGACCTTATTTCATTCAATTTGTTTCATTGCTGTGCAAATACCTTATACATGGCCTGTATTTACATGCCTCTAAACATTGATGAAGACTAGCATAAAGACTTACAAGCACATAAAGAAGAGAATCAAGCAATATAATGGTACAATTTGAGGTTATAGAGAATGTGCACTAAAGACCTTTAAATATGGGGAGCGGATCTTCTCAAAAGCAATTTTACTCAGTATCCATCAAGATCTCAATCCTGTCCGTCCATCTAATCTGACCGCTCAAAAGGAGACACGTCATACCGCTCTTAAAATCACATCTCTACTGTCCATTCCTATCTCTGCCAAATTGCAGAGTGTTCGTCATCATCCACCATCGACCCTGCCGGGCACCATCTTCATCGCTTAGTCAAGGAGACCTTCTGCAAGTTCGTCGTCGGTGGCAGGTCCCGCATGTCCGTCAACCAGTTCCGGTGCTTCTTGGTGGAGCAACAAGGCCACGTCAACATCACTTTGTCTGAATTGAAGCAAATCGTTGACAAGATCCTCAAAGCGCGAAATGGGAGCCATGACAAAGCTCGTCGTAATGGCAGCGACGATCACCATACTAAACAACAAAGTGAACTCACTCTCAATGTCGCCTTCCATTTTCTTCTTCTCGATGATTTCAATGATCCTCTGAAATCTGAGGTTCATCATGATACGGAAGCTCCATTGTCACACTATTTCATATCACAGGCCATAATTCGTATCTTATTGGGAACAATTGAGCAGTGATTGTAGTGAAGGCTCTGCAACAAGGCGTGAGGGTTATTGAACTAGATTTATGGCGTACTTCTGATAAAGATGATATTAAAGTTGTTCATGGATAGACACTTACCAATCTTGTTTCACCCAGAAAATGTCTAGAGGCCATAAAAAAAAAAGCTTTTGTTAAACCCAGTTATTATCTATGATGCACGGACAAAGAAAATTTGGGGAAACGAACAAGTCCGACACGCGTATTCTCTAGACACGTGAATTGAACTGAAATTTGCGAGTCAACAATTCCAATGGCAGTTTTGTAATTTTATCAAAATCTGAAGGCGTTTTTGTAGTTCCAACTTATTATTATAACCATTGAAGACCACCTTACAAGAGATCTTTGACCTAAATTTGCAGAGATGGCTACTCAAATACTAGGAGATTTGCTATATTATCCTCAGACAGAATGTTTGATAGAATTCCCATCACCAAAATCATTGAAAAATAAAATAATTATGAGTATTCAAGAGAAAAATCTGATAAAAAAAGCTACAGATAAGAGAAAAAAAGGGGAAGAGAGAAAAAGTATTCCCAAATTCATCTCAGATTTCTTTTCAGCAAATCTCGATTCGTGATTTCTCCTTAGTACTCCTTAGCCTACTCTGATTTTGATTCTGTGGGGAAATAAATTATTAACTTGATATAATCTTCGAGAGTCCATGAGGAGCAATTTCAACACTTTGCAAAATGGGTTGGAACGTGAACATTCTACGGAAAGGCGATTTAGGCGAAGCAACCATGGGTGCTATTATGCTTCAGACAATGTTTTTTTTAATTATAGATTTTTCTCTTTAACACTCGGTACCTGTCCAGGACTAAGCGATGATGATGGTCTCCGGTTGGGTCGACGGTGGATGATGACGAACACTGTGCAATTTGGCAAAGGTGGGAACAGACGGTAGAGCTGTGATTTTAAGAGCTATATAACGTATTTCCTTTTGAGCGCTGGGATTAGATGGATGGATAGGATTGAGATACTGAGGGATATTGAGTAAAATTGCTTTTGAGAAGATCCTCTCCCTTAAATATGAGAGTTATAAAGTGTAGTGTCAATTTTCATGAGATAGAATCTTTTATGCATAGAGTTTTGAACCAAGGGAGGCAGGAAACTCAAATATTTACTTTTTATTTAATCTATTCAAAAGATATCTTTATTTAACTTATTCAAAAAAATCCGAAAAATAGAAAATCCTACTCTAACTCAAAGCCTAATTAAGATATATTATGTTTATCCTAAAATTCAAAACCATATTTTATTTAAATTAAAATAAATTACATCTTAGACAAATAAAATAATCCAAAATAATCTTGATACTATCCCCGATAAAATTTTGAAGGATAATAATCCTAAATTTTAAAATTAAATTAATCAAATTAATGCTATGCACTGAATTCATCATAACGTTATAACATCATTATCAACCGACACCTTCACCTTGTCTCCATTAATACCGATAAGGCCGAGAGCCCGTTTGGTATGTGGAAGAGGTGGGAAGGGAAGAGAAGATGAGCAAGTTCCCTTATTTCACTACTACAAAATGTTCATTTAATGACACTAATTACTATCATTTTTTTTAAAAAAAAAGAGAATTTAAAAAGAAGGGATGACATTTTTGAAATTTCTGGTTAACTTTCAACGGCTCTTTCTCGATAAACAATCGTTGAAAGTTTCGATTTTTTTAAAAAAACCAGTTGTTAAAAGTTATTTTCAATGACTGTTTATCGAGAAACAGTCGTTGAAAGTTAACCTGAAATTTCAAAAATGCACAATATTTGTGGCCCAATGGGAGAACCCAATCCTCAAAAGCTAGCCTATGAGGAGAGAGAACCCAATGGACTTATAAACCTCACTCCAAGAGCTTGACTCCCCAAAATGTGGGACTCATTATACAATCCAATAATAAACAAAATAAGTAGAGAGAAAATGGAGGGAAAAGTAAGTGGATTATACTAGTTCCGTCTTAACTTTTTGAACTACGTCTAGTCCTTAGAGCGTCTATGAGATTTTCATTATTGTTCCAAGACTCCATGGGTTCTTGGCACCATTGTACAAAAGTAATCTTCAACTGTAGGACTCACCCCCCTTACATGTTGTAATTCAACAACCATATTCAAGGTCCCACTACCTTGAGATTTTACAAAGATTGAAATCATTTGTATATGACTTTCTCACAGAGTAGATATGTAATCACTGAAGAATAATGAATACAAGAAGATATTACAAAGAAAGTATATGAGCATTAAATGAGCAAAAGATTGATTGTAGACTCGGTTGGTTTCTCTGTATTAAATGCTTTGGCTATTTATAGGTGAATGTCATTAATGAATGTTGTGAGCATTCAAATTATCTGTTATAGACAGATTGGAGTCATTGGAAGAATTCAAGGTTCAATCACTTTTCCTTTGATGCAATAAATCTTTATGTGACATCCCTTTGGTGTTCTCTGAGATTGCTTATGGATCAATCTCTTTTGTCTTCAATGTAGTAAAACCTTTAAGGTTTAGTCACTTTCATCTTTGCCGCGATAAATGCTTCATACAAAATCTACTTTGCGATTGCTTTTGTGCCCTATTTTTTGCTGTGCATTTAATACTCTAATACAAGAAATTTCTTTTGAGATTTTGAACTTCATTCATGATCTTATGTCTCAAACTTATACACAAACAAGATTAGTAGCATTGCGAAGTTGTATAAGTAGTAATCAAGTATAAACAAATGTTAATCACAATATTTGAAATCTCGAAGACATTGTGAAATGAAATAAGAACAGTCACTCAAATGTGATTCTAGAATAACTCGAGTGTGTGTCCATCACTTGAGTATTGATGAACTTTGTCTCTGGTAGTGAAGTGTTGAAATAGAAGATAACTCGAGTGGATGAAAACTTGACTCGAGTGTTGTTTGAAAAATGACTTCAACTTTACCATTTACTCGAGTGTTTCTGCAAGTTGGCTTGTGTCACTTAAGTGAATATGAGGATCACTCAAGTGGACTTCATATGAGAGGTCTATCACTCTTGATTCATTAACGAGTGACTTGTATTAAATTTTAAAGTTGATGGTCATCACTCGAGTGGCATCATAAGCACTTGAGTGAGACTGGTTATTACTTGCATAACCATCGTGAGTGACTTGTTGATAACTCACAAGTGCTCACCATCACTGGAGTGAGCTTTAGTTTAACTTTTAGGAAGTGTGCAAGTGACCTGCAAAATTTCAGCGAGTGATCACCAGCACTCAAGTGGTTACTTATCCACATGAGTGCTTTGAGCTTATCACTAACTCATCACTCGAGTGATGAAACTCTTTACTCGAGTAATGAAACTCATCACTCAAGTGATCTGCCATAACTCATCCCTTTAAGCTTATCAAGTTTGGTCTTTATCATCTTACTAGCCAAACAAGAATCACAAGGCCCATAGGATATGAAATCCATGGAATCTAGATAACCATTATAATGAAGTCTAAACCATCTCATCTCTTTAACGTGTCCCAACCTACAATGCCAAAGATAGGATCGATTATCCAACTTTGGTTTCTTAACTTGAACGCTAAGAAGTTCACTATTCCTAGGATTCCTTAATACTAGAAGTAGAAGCATCACCAGGCTTCTTTCCTTTGAGGCTCATAAAGTATAATGGGCAATTCCTCCTCCAATGTCCTTCCTTTTGATAATAGAAGCATACAACAGTAGCAGTGTCCTTAGACTTCTTATTTTCTTTCCCCTTTCTTTTGTCCTTTCCCTTCTTTTTCTTGAGCTTGCCCTTGGGCTTAAGCTTGTTTGTCTCCACAGACTTGCCCTGTCCTTTACCCTTAGAAGGCCCACCAATTAGAAGAGCTTAGGTGTTGTTTTTCTTAACAACACCCTTAGCAGTGGTTAGCATACCTTACAATTCTGGGAGTGTTGACTCCATCTTATTCCTATAATAATTGACCACAAAGCTATTAAACGAATGTGGCAAGGACTGCAAGACCAAGTTAATACTCAGCTAATGGTTCATGATAAAGCCCAGAGAAGCAAGCTTCTCTATCAGCCCAATCATCTCGAGGACATGTGGTCTAATCGCGCTATGCCTTCAGCCATCGTCAGCCAAACAACTACTTAGAGGTCTCGAAGCGCTCAGCTATTCCTTGCTTATCTTAAATCTCTTGCAGATGCAAGATAATAGAGGGAGCATCGATATGCTCATGTTGATTTTGAAGCTCTGTGGATATAGACGCCAGCATTATGTAGGTTGCCTTCTCATTGTCCGTCAGGTGCTATTTATGGGCTTCCTAGTTAACCTGATTATACCCATCTTGCCCTTCAATAGGGGCAACAGGAATTGGAGAATCTAAAAAATAAGCATCTTCTTAGAATGCAAAACTAATTTTTCTGTTTCGATACTAGTCCTTAAAGTTTGGTCTACTTAACTTATTAGCATCCAGAATAAAGTGGAAATTAAAACTTCCGGCTATGACCCAACTGTTGAAAGTATAAGGTGGACTTTACATAAGTATTTCATGAATTTTAAACAACCCTATACAGAGACTTTTAAAATGTATGTGGCCGCCCTACTATTTTCTTTAGAATCAATGACCCTTAGTTATTGATTTAAAGTTATCCTTCATAAGGATATCCCTAGTGGGTTAAGAGAACGACTAGTATAATTAGTTTCTGGTTGATCTTGCAAAATTAACTTATCTAATGGGTTGATCTAATCAACAACATCCCCATGTCTTCTCTTAGATCATCATGTTGACAACACCTTGTCACTAGTGTCACATCACTATGTAACAACCTGAGATCATTGCTTAAATGCATAGACTCGACCGAGCTTGCAGATAATACATTTAGTACAACATAAACCATCGTCCTAAGTGTCTTACACTTCAAATATCATTGTTACCTAACGAAAAGATATGTCTTAGCTGAGCTAGAGAGCATTACCATGTAGAAGGGATTTTAGCACCACCAATGTGGGAGGTAATCAAATGCGCTAGATAATTTTTCGTGAGGGTTCCTTTTTGATATCATCTTAAATAACTAGTTGACAAACTAACTATCACATAGTTAATTTCTAATGCTAGTAGGGATTTTATCTTTCATGCATAATTAGACATACAAACTAACTATCACATATAGTTAATTTCTTATGGCTTGTCTTATCATTCATACTAGTCATAAAGTGATCACGTTTTCTAATTATATGCATACTAGTGATAATTTCAAAAATTAAAACCATGCATATTAAATAAATCAGATATAAGGTGGATGATCAAAGTGCCTTTCGATTTTCCATCCAAAACATCTTCATGCCTCGAATTATTAAGAACTTCAAATCTGCCTTGGTTCTATCACCATAGCTGAATGCATCTTTTAGGTCCACAATTAAGAATTTTACATCTTGAGTCCTACTACAATTTTCTATGCAAAACTTAAATTGGGCCAAAACAATACCATTTACCAAAAAACATAAAATTCAAATCGGGACAAAACAATATCATTTACCAAAAGAAATTTTAGAAGCATAATCAGAAATTTAAAGTATACATTCGAGGCACCATGACCATCCTTGTTCCTTGTACCTACAAAAAGGTTAGAAACAAACACATGCAAACAATTTGCAAATCCTAAACAACCATTGAATCATATTTAATGGTAATATCCCCACGCGTTTACGATAATGAGTTTAGCTCTGATACCACATGTTGGTTAAATTTTGGGTGTTTCTTGACATTCAAGAGCACACTCATGAGTTTGAAAAACAAAAATTTATCATCTGAGAGTTAATTTTGTCAATCATTATATTGCTCATAAGAACTTGTAACTTTTTACGGTACTGATGAGTTATAACTCATAACTCTTTACAGTACTCATGAGAACCTATAACTCTTTTTGGTGCTGATGAGTTATGACCCAAAGGTGGTTCTGTTTATCATTGTGAAACTTGTAACTCTTTATGGTACTTATGAGTTATAACTCGTAACTCTTTACGATGCTCATGAGTTATGTTCACAAATTTTGTTAATCATTGCGGAATCCGTAACTCTGTATGGTCCTCATGAGTTATGTCTAGGATCTACTTGTTAAAACACATATAAGGGTTTATGCTTACCATTGATCAATTGAAAAGACGACAAAGATTATGAGGTCCTCTAACATTGATCCACACAGATGCCTCTTGATTGCAACGCGAACTCTTTTTCCTTGGATGCTTGCTAAGGATGGCAAGGTAGAGGAGTCTTTGGGTTTTCTTTTCTCAAGACAGTGATGGTGTCTTGAGGTTAGGTGAGGTGTAAGATTGGAGGATAGGATGAACAAGATTGGGTACTTACCTTTCTTCTTGAACCTTAGATGCCACCATCCTATCTTAGATGAGCCGTACAACCAAAAACATCCATAGACACCACACAACCAATCATACACTTAATTAGGGTTTAATTATAATTCAAATGCTTACAATAAATGCACAATCCAAGTAGAAAGGCCTAGTCAACTAGAAAGGTCCAATCTAAGAATGAAGCCTTCCAAGAAGCCCAATCCTTATCCAATCTTTATTGGATCTTTATCCTATTTTTATCAGATATTTATCCAATGTTTATTGGATATTCCTTTGGAAAATACAAGATTATCCTTTATCACCTAACCTCTTTAATTTAAAATTTGAATTTAAATTACGAATTTAAATTCAAATTGGCTTAAGACCTTATTGAGCCTTCAAACATATTTGGGCCTATTAGTGGATAAACTAATTTCTCACTAAATACCCAAACATGGCACCATTTGTTAATTGGAGAAACTAATTTCTCACTAAATACCCAAACATATTTGGGCCTATTAGTGGAGAAACAACTTTTTGTATATAACTTTATATCTTCATTTCTATCTTTATTTCTATTGGTTCATATACAACTATATTTATTTCTCTGTAGCAAACCTATGATGTCCCTAACACCAAGAAGATGTACAAGCATTGGATGGGGAAGTTCGTGAGCGATGGAAAGACTTCAAGTCCAAGCTCACAACCCAGTACATTCAAGGGTCAAAGAGAAATCAGGATCCCTGTCAAGATTATCCTTATCTTACTCCAAAAGACTGAAGATTGTTTGTGGCATCACGACATGATCATAAATTTCTAGTATATTTTGTTCATTATAGTATGAAGCATTTTATTTGAATCTATTTGACCTCATTAACTCAGATTTCTTTGTTCTCTATTCATAGAAATTATATGGGAACCAAGGGGAGTCGGTTTCAAAAGATATTTTGGACAAAGGGAACCTAGTAGAGAGCTTGTGGCCAAGGTTCAAGAGGAAGTTGTCAATCAATTTGAGAGGAAGTTTGAAAAGAGCTCGAGGTGCAAATTCACCGATCACTTCGAGCAGAGTTGTTGGAAGAGCAACAGGTGAGATGAGATCGATGGTGATATCTAGCATTCAAGTTGGGATCGGTCAATCGGAACATAGATCTCAGGTTTGTAAATAATTTCAATTAGGATAACATTAAGTTTTGCCTTAAGTTTGTCTAATTATTTCTTTCATTTCTCTTACAAAGGAATTCTCAGCCTTTCCTAGCATCAAAGGCAGTTACAATCCCTTAGAGTTTGGATATGGCAACCCTACTCCTCCACCAAAGGTTAGAGAACCTTACTCTCTTTTGTTGGATGTCCCATTGCTGTGTGTTGTTGACGATGTTGTTGTATACACGCATGCTACCACCCACCATCATAAGAAAATTCGGGACGATGAACATAGGGTCAATATTACAAGTGTTTGATAAGGGAGAGGAAGGTGTAGACATCTCGTTCCCTGATGACGAGGTCGCCAAACTAGGTTAGGCAATAGGATATTTCATCCTTTGGCCTTAACATCTTGTTCACATGGCGTTGACACCTCCAATCGTAGGAAACACCTTACTATTAATTACTTGAATTTTTTTTTTTGACGTGTACTTATAATCTTTAATTTATGTGTTGAGAGGATCAAGAACAAGCAGCAAAGTTTACCTTTTTGGCCCAACTCCAAAATATCCACACAAAAATTAAAAGGTTGACTTGCAGATGCCTTGTGGGATTGTGGGTAATAGGATCTTGTATGCCTATTTAGTTGATAGCAAAGGTATGAGAGAATTCCTATCTTTGGAGGAGATAGACATGGGATGGGTTACATTTGCAATCAAGTGAGTTTATTTTTATTCTTAGCTTTAATTAATGCACTGATTTGTAGGATTCTATATTCACTAAGTCATTTCTCATTTTAATTCTATGGTAACTGTTTTCACAGAATATGCGTTGAAATGGAGAGAAACACTTCCTATGGATTCTTATGTCCTGAGCATTTGGCAAGCCGTCAGAACAAGTTGGAAGATAGGATGTGCTATGTGTAATACCCGGATTTTTATCTGGAATATTATAAATAAAAGTTGGATATTTCTGATAAGTGAAATTTCAATCTCCGGTCTTGTATAATTATAGTATATTTTCTAAGTAGGATTTCTGCGTGAAATTAGGGAGTTTAAGGGCCAAAGTGCCAAAACGACCAAAACGCCCGCAAAAGGGTAATTAGCTAAGAAAAATTATGAAAAATCCTAAAAGGCAGTAAAATGCCCAAGTGAATTAGGAGAATATAATATCTCTAATTATGGTAATTTAATAAATTATGAACTTAGAGGAATTGTACAAGAATGTGCAAAGGGTAATAAAAGACCAAAATACCCTTACAAATTATAGAATAGTGTAAGAGGCATGAAAATACTAAGGTTAATGCAAGAGTATGAAGGTAATGAGGTATTGTAATTAAGAAAATTATCAACAAGTGATAAAAGAGTAATTAGGTAATATTGAGCTAATTACCTAAGCATTAACAATGGAAATTCAGTAATAATTATGGGAAGCTCAAAAATTAGTGGAAATTGGTTGAATATTAGTAAAAATATATTTACTAATTAATTGGAAATTTTGTGAAAATAGTTGAGTTTAGGTATTTTTAAGCCTAAATACAAGAATGGACCAATTAGGGATTTTGTGGAATTTTTGGGAAAAAATAAATAATTAAATAATTAAATAAATAAAAAATAAATATTTATTAAAATAAAAATAAGGCCAACCGAAATTTTGGGCCAAGAAAAATAAAAATAAAATGAAAAAAGAAGCAAGTGGACAAGTTGCAACATTATTTTAATATTATAATTAATTAAAGTAAAAGCGTGAATAGTAAATTAAAAATTAGGAAACGGATCCTATCTAGAGATCTAGGAATAGGAATCCCAAGGTTAAGGTAAAATATAGATCAGTGAGTTTTTACCTTCAAGTGACCTCTTCCTAAGTTAATTCCGAAGTAGTTTGTGCTTTTCCTAATAAAACAAAATAGGGAAAAATGCCTATAGGCATATTTTTGGAAATAAGGAAAATAAATTCTAACTCAACATTTGGGAATGGGTTTGAATTTATTTAGACATATTTGGAATCAGTGAATTATTTCCAAGAGATTGGTTATCCCGAAAACGAATTCCGACAATAGGACACGTTCGGACACGTTTTCGAGAAAGACTCAACCGGAATCTTGGAGGCCTATATGGAATCAAAATTTAGGTTAACTTGGACATTTATACTAAGTGAGAACTTGTCTTCGAGTTGTAAACCCGAATTTTGAGAATTCTCCGAAATCACGCGAATCGGGTACCGATCGGGAAAATGGTTGAACAAGTTGCAATTAATGAGTTATTACAACTTTGATTTTCCAATCAAAGCCTTAAATTTGCCAAACAAGGCCCTTGTTTTTGCCTATAAATAGATGCCTTCCCCTTGAGAAATTTCACACCTTTTCTTCCTTCTCTTGGCCGAAATTTTTGGTTGAGAAAGAAGAGAAAGGAGCTCTGGGGGATTGTGGGCAAAGCCTCAGAGAATTGTCCAGGAAAGTCTTCAACGGGTAAGTCTTTCGGTCTTTAGTTTTTAGTTTAGTAGTTAGTAGAATTGTTAGTTAGATTTAGAAAGTAGGTGACAAGATTCCTACAAATGTTTTAGAGCCTTGTTTGCGTTGAAAAAATATGCGGAGGTGTAAACATAGTAGGGATCGAGTCGCTGAAAAGTTGTAGTTTTTATAGCTCTTTTAAAGGTTAGGGGTAGTAATAGCCTTTAAATTTTGAGTATGATTGGGTATCATATGGGAGGGCTATTTTAGTCTTTATTTTCGAAAATCATAAATGCGTCGAAGTTAAGCGAAATTTTGGGAAGAAAATAGCCTACGTAGCGAAGCGCTGGCGAAATTCCGCCAAGTAGGAGTATAGGGGCAAAATGGTAATTTTTACCTAAAATGCCAGTTATAATGTCAAATTACTAATGGAAGTGACATTATTCTCATAGGATATCCGAAATCCTAATTTGTTGCCGTTACTGTTGTCCAACGTGCATTTTCGGACAAACCGCATTTTCCGTCGAAAGTACGATTCCGCCGAAACAACTACGTACATCAAACGAAGGTACGGACGCGTCATCGTAACACTAATCCTATAGCTCTCATATACATATATGTCATAGATACGTTCATATACCTGGGCTCGCTTATGTTCGGATAACGGAGTTAGATTCTTAAGTCTTTTGACTTTGAGCACTTTTTGACAATGAGTACTGATATGACACTAGTGTAATAGGTAGTGATGGACAGAAACAAAAAGTCGTAGATCTTCTATCCCGTAATAATAGGACGTAACACGTAGATCCGTAATTCCAGAGACGGCGGGACGAAGACGAAACCCTGATATTTCTAATGACCCCAAACCAAAATATGATCCTGACTTAGGGTAGAGTCAATGGCTAGTATGCCCTTAGAACCAGAGAAAACTGTTGGCTCAGATCATTCATCTGATGACGACAACATGGGGACATACGATATAACCACTGGTCATAAACCAGCTGGATGATGTAGTATACGTTAGCATGTACATTACATCTAATATGAAAATATATATGACTTGATGCCATGTGTTGTGTTAATGTTCTAACACTTATCCGTTATTTGATATAAGGGAAAAGTTAAAACATGGCCATCATAAGAGGTGCCGGGTGCACCAAGAGGTAGGGGCCGAGGAGGCCGAGAGTCGAGGCGAGGCGAGGCGGCCTCAAAGGGACGTAATACCGAGCAAAATGCTATACCAAACCAAAGGAACAGAACGAAGTACAAGAACTGAGGAGAACTCTCCAAGAGCAGAGGGCTCTCATTGATGCTCTGTTAGCAAGACAACATCAACAGGATGAGGAAGCCCAAAGACAATTGGACGCACGTCAACACGAAGAGGAAGAGCATAATAATGAAGAAGAAGAAGAAGAGGAGGACAATGCCAATCAAAGTGAGGAAGACCATGAGGAAAATGTTGAGAATCGATAGATCACAATCACCTCCACGACGAGGAAGAAGGAAATGAATACCCGGTATTGGGTTAATCGATTTGTAAGTGAAGCCGCCAAATTTTCGAGGAAAGCTGGATTTGGCGGAGGATTGGTGAAGAGACTAGAGAAAGTATTCGGTGATTGAGCGCCCGAGAATCGCAAAGCCCAACTAGCAATTTACCAACTTGAAGGAGATGCCGTTGGTGGGAAGTCACGGCGAAACCCTACGAGACCAATGACTGTCCCGTGACATGGGGAAATTTACGGAGAAATTTCATGAGCAATATTTCCCTCCTTCGGTGAAAATGAACAAGGAGTCGGAATTTCTCCATATCCGACAAGGACGGGGAGGAATCTTTCGACGATTACTACGCCGGTTCACCAACTTTGTCCCGATACTCAAGACATCTTGAAGGGGCAATGATGAAAGCAAGATGGTGAATATACTAATTCATGGGCTTAAATATGAAATTGGTGAAAGGCTCATGTCCAGCGATTCCTGAACTTGACAAGCGCAGTGGAAACTTGTCGGATGACTGAGCGCAATCTCAGAGGCTTCCAGAGATCAAGGAACTTCAACAACAACAATGCTGGTCGAGGTGGATCCAACCGCGATAACTCTTCACAAAAGAGGAAGGCGCCCTGGAGTAATCCCCGTGGTGGAAATAAAAGGCCATACCAAGCTGGACAACAAAATTATCCGAGACGCCGGGATCTCAAATGTGCCCAAAATGTAAAAGGAACCACCCGGAGTGAAGCGCGAAGGAAGCAGATATGCTTCGAGATGTTATAAGCGGGACACTTTAGCGGGAGTGTGCGAGAAGATTGAGAGGCGAGACCTCGAGCACGAGCCGCATCTTTGCACTTACCGACACGAAGCGGACAATCCCGAAAATGGTCCAAGGTACAATTTCTCTCAACGGAAATCTACTTGAGGCATTGTATGATTCGGGAGCAGTCATTCTTTCATTTCCTATGATTGTGCAAGTCGCCTAGGAATGAATGCCTGTAGTTTACCTTATGATTTGGTAGTATCTACACCATTGGGTGTAAAATCCTTAGCTTCTGATGCATGTATGAACTGTACTACTAACGTGGATGGACGAGTTTCTAAAGTGGACCTTATCCGTCTACCTCTTCACGGCATCGATGTCATACTCGGTCTAAACTGGTTAACGGCCAACGGTGCGATGATCGCGTGGCAAGAAGAAGATATCATTTCCGGAGAAAAGGTTGATGTGAGCCTGAACTTTCTCTCCGCTACAGAAGCTGATCGGTGCGTGAAGCAAGGATGCCATGCCTACATGGTATTCTTTTCAGTCAAAGCAGAAGCTGATCTTTCACTCCAGGATATCCCTGTGGTGAATGATTTTCCTGATGTATTTCCGGAGGATCTCACAGAGTTACCTCCTGTCAGAAGTGGAGTTCAACATTGATTTGATGCAGTACGGGGTCAATATCAAGGCGCCGTATCGTATGGCTCCTAACGAGATGCGGGAGTTGAAGAAGCAGTGGAAGAGCTTTTGAAGAAGGGTTCATTCGACCCGGTGTATCACCGTGGGGAGCCCCGGTGCTTTTTGTAAAGAAGAAAGATGGAAGCTTCCGACTGCATTGACTACCGTGAATTGAACAAAGTAACGGTCAAAAACAAGTACCCACTTCCCGGATTGATGATCTTTTGGATCGGTTATCCGGTTCCACTGTCTTCTCCAAAATTGATCTGCGTTCGGGATATCATGGTTGCGAGTTAAAGATGGTGATATTTCCAAGACGGCTTTCGGGACCAGTACGGGCATTATGAATTTCTTGTGATGCCCTTCGGATTAACAAATGCACCTGCGGTATTCATGGATTACATGAACCGTATCTTCCGACAACACCTAGACCAGTTTGTGGTGGTGTTTATTGATGACATTCTCATCTATTCCAAGAGCAAAGAAGAGCATGAAGAACATCTGCGAAGGTGTTGAGCATACTCGGGAGAAGCAACTCTATGCTAAAGCGAGCAAATGCGAATTTTGGTTTGCCGGAAGTGAAATTTCGGGCCATGTTATATCTAGCGACGGAGTTGCGGTTGATCCAAGCAAGGTAGATGCGGTTACGGGTGGAAACGGCCGAGAGGCGTGACGGAGATCCGTAGTTTTCTTGGTGCAGCGGGATACTACCGCAGATTCATACGGGATTTCTCGCGTCTAGCCCTTCCATTGACAAAGCTTACGAGGAAGAATCAACCCTTTGTATGGGAGATGGCGTGAGAGAGCTTTAAAGCGAGAGAGAGATTGACTACGGCACAGAGTGGTGGCTTATGCCTCTCGTCAGCTGAAGCCTCACGAGTTAAACTATCCTACACACGATCTAGAGCTGGCGGCTATCGTGTTCGCTTTGAAGATATGGAGGCATTACCTGTACGGTGTAACCGTAGAAGTGTATTGTGATCACAAAAGTTTGAAATACTTGTTCGATCAACGAGAACTCAACATGAGACAACGTCGTTGGATGGAGCTGATTAAAGACTACACCACGGAGATCAAGTATCATCCGGGTAAAGCAAACGTCGTTGTCGATGCTCTTAGCGGGAAGACGGTGCAGGTGGCATATATGATGATACAAGAACAGAAATTGTTGGAAGATTTCGGAGATCCGAATCTATCCAATCAAGTCTGCATGGGTCTTCATGCACCAGTTGATGCCTATCTTGCAACTCTTCTTGTTAGTCAAGGGGAGTATGATCTGAGAGATGAAGTTGAGAAAGCTCAGCAGCAAGATGATTGGGCAAAAGAGATACGTGAGAAAATCTCTCGAGGTGAGACCCAAGACCATGACCTGTCACTTAGTGGTTTGGTCAGGTACAAGAAGCGAATCTATGTACCGCCGGTTGATGAATTAAGGCGGAAGATAATGGATGAGGCTCACAAGAGTAAATATACTCTACATCCAGGCATGGTCAAGATGTACCAGAGTATGAAATCCGAACTTTGGTGGCCCGGAATGAAGAAAGACGTAGAGTACGTGGCCAAGTGCTTGACCTGTCAGAAGGTGAAGATTGAACACCGTCGACCCCCTGGTCTTCTGCAAGGACTGGAGCTGCCGGAATGGAAATGGGAGAACATAACCATGGATTTTGTGGTAGGTCTGCCCAAAATCAGGAATCATGATACGATTTGGGTAGTTGTTGACAGATTAACCAAGTCGGCACATTTTATTCCCATCGGTATCCACTATTCTCCGAACGATTGGCGGGATTTATATCAAAGAGATAGTGAGATTACACGGTGTCCCTAAGAGCATTGTCTCGATCGGGATACGCGTTTCAAATCCCGTTTCGGCAAGCGTTACACGAAGGTATGGGGACTAGGCGAGGTTCAGTTCGGCTTATCACCCTCAAACCGACAGTCAATACTGGAAGGACGATTCGAGACATTGGAGGATATCTTTGCGAGCATGTGCCCTTGATTTCAAAGGAAGTTGGGATCAACATCTTTCGCTAGCGAGTTTGCATATAACAACGGTTATCATGCTAGTATACAAATGGCCCGTTCGAGGCATTGTATGGGCGGAAGTGTCAATCACCATTGTCTGGACAGATTCATCGAAAAGCAATTACTTGGGCGGATATGCTTGAACAAACCTCCGAGCGAGATCGCATTGATCAAGAAGAGACTCCTAGCCGCACATAGTAGACGGAGAAGAGCTATGCGGACAAAAGGAGGAGACCCTCGACGTTCTATGTCGGCGACCATGTATTCCTAAAGTTATCTCCATGGCGGTGTCGGCGAACGCTAAGAGGAAGAAAGCGAGTCCACGATCACGTAGGACCCTTTGAGATTTTGGCGAAGCGCGGAGAAGTAGCTTATCGAGATAGCTTTACCCCGAACTGAGTAATCTTCACGACGTTTTCCACGTGTCACTGGCGAAGAAATACCAACCGGACCAGGTCATGTCATTGAGTACGAAGACGTTGAAGTACGGCATGATAATACCTTCATCGTTGAGCGAGCAATGATCATTGATCATAAGGAGAAACGGCTCGAAATAAGACTATTCGATAGTGAAGGTGGTGCGGAAGGGTTTAACACCCGAAGAGGCAACATGGGAACCGAGAGTGACATGAAGGAGAAGTACCCGAGTTCATGGCCCGAAGTTTAGTTAGTATAGATTAAATTTCGAGGCGAAATTTTGTGTAAGGGGAGAAATGTAATACCGCATTTTTATACGGAATATTATAAATAAAAGTTGGATATTTTGATAAGTGAAATTTCAATCTCCGGTCTTGTATAATTATAGTATATTTTCTAAGTAGGATTTCTGCGTGAAATTAGGGAGTTTAAGGGCCAAAGTGCCAAAACGACCAAAACGCCCTAAAAGGGTAATTAGCTTAGAAAATTTATGAAAAATCCTAAAAGGCAGTAAAATGCCCAAGTGAATTAAGAGAATATAATATCTCTAATTATGATAATTTAATAAATTATGAACTTAGAGGAATTGTACAAGAATGTGCAAAAGGTAATAAAAGACCAAAATACCCTTACAAATTATAGAATAGTGTAAGAGGCATGAAAATACTAAGGTTAATGCAAGAGTATGAAGGTAATGAGGTATTGTAATTAAGAAAATTATCAACAAGTGATAAAAGAGTAATTAGGTAATATTGAGCTAATTACCTAAGCATTAACAATGGAAATTCAGTAATAATTATGGGAAGCTCAAAAATTAGTGGAAATTGGTTGAATATTAGTAAAAATATATTTACTAATTAATTGGAAATTTTTGTGAAAAATAGTTGAGTTTAGGTATTTTAAGCCTAAATACAAGAATGAACCAATTAGGATTTTGTGGAATTTTTGGAAAAAAATAAATAATTAAATAATTAAATAAATAAAAAATAAATATTTATTAAAATAAAAATAAGGCCAACCGAAATTTTGGGCCAAGAAAATAAAAATAAAATGAAAAAGAAGCAAGTGGACAAGTTGCAACATTATTTTAATATTATAATTAATTAAAGTAAAAGCGTGAATAGTAAATTAAAAATTAGGAAACGGATCCTATCTAGAGATCTAGGAATAGGAATCCCAAGGTTAAGGTAAAATATAGATCGGTGAGTTTTACCTTCAAGTGACCTCTTAGGAAGTTAATTAGAAGTAGTTTGTGCTTTTTCCTAATAAAACAAAATAGGAAAAATGCCTATAGGCATATATTTTTGGAAATAAGGAAAATAAATTCTAACTCAACATTTGGGAATGGGTTTGAATTTATTTAGACATATTGGAATCGGTGAATTATTTCCAAGAGATTGGTTATCCCGCAACGAAGCAGACAGGACACGTTCGGACACGTTTTTCGAAAGACTCAACCGGAATCTTGGAGGCCTATATGGAATCAAAATTTAGGTTAACTTGGACATTTATACTAAGTGAGAACTTGTCTTGAGTTGTAAACCCGAATTTTGAGAATTCTCCGAAATCACGCGAATCGGACTAGATCGGGAAAATGGTTGAACAAGTTGCAATTAATGGGTTATTACAACTTTGATTTTCCAATCAAAGCCTTAAATTTGCCAAACAAGGCCCTTGTTTTTGCCTATAAATAGATGCCTTCCCTTGAGAAATTTCACACCTTTTCTTCCTTCTCTTGGCCGAAATTTTTGGTTGAGAAAGAAGAGAAAGGAGCTCTGGGGAATTGTGCGTGGAAGCCTGTAGAATTGTCAGGAAAGTCTTCAACGGGTAAGTCTTTCGGTCTTTAGTTTTTAGTTTAGTAGTTAGTAGAATTGTTAGTTAGATTTAGAAAGTAGGTGACAAGATTCCTACAAATGTTTTAGAGCCTTGTTTGCGTTGAAAAAATATGCGGAGGTGTAAACATAGTAGGGATCGAGTCGCTGAAAAGTTGTAGTTTTTATAGCTCTTTTAAAGGTTAGGGGTAGTAATAGCCTTTAAATTTTGAGTATGATTGGGTATCATATGGGAGGGCTATTTTAGTCTTTATTTTCGAAAATCATAAATGCGTCGAAGTTACGCGAAATTTTGGGAAGAAAATAGCCTACGTAGCGAAGCTTGGTGAAATTCCGCCAAGTAGGAGTATAGGGGCAAAATGGTAATTTTTACCTAAAATGCCGATTATAATGTCAAATTACTAATGGAAGTGACATTATTCTCATAGGATATCCGAAATCCTAATTTGTTGCCGTTCTGTTGTCCAACGTGCATTGTCGGACAAACCGCTTTTCCGTCGAGAAAATACGATTTCGCCGAGAAACAACTACGTACATCAAACGAAGGTACGGACGCGTCTTTGTAACACTAATCCTATAGCTCTCATATACATATATGTCATAGATACGTTCATATACCGGGGCTCGCTTAGGGTCGTCGTTATACATACTGACCTTGTACGGGTTATAAGACATGATAATACCGCTTTGAGTTTTCCTAGCGCGAGGACACGTGTTCGTGGCACAGAGTTAATGTGCGAGCTATATTTGTGTAGGACTTTACGTACTGCTTTATGCTTATGTACTCTGCATGTCACAATGTTGTTGTGTAGGACCTTACATATTTGCTTCATGCTTATGTTACATGCGTGTCACACTTCGATGAGATGTTCTTTGTTATGTCATGAATATCATTGTCTATATACTGTTTTATTTGAGCATAAGGTTAATTGATTACCCGAGATTCAATGCGGTGAATTGAATCTCACTGTAGCTTTCAGTGCGGAGGACCGCGAATGATGTCCGGGAAAGCGGCGGGAGTGACTTGCGGAAGAAGTCATCTTTATCTTATCGCTTTCTTTTCCTTTCGTCGATTACTTTCCGAACCTTAGGATTACTGTAATCAATACTTTATTACACTGTGGTTCATGTTATATTATGATCGATTACTCTTACGCTCCATTGCTCATCTACGATTGATTGCAAAAAAAAAAAAATTTCCGCTTTAGAAAATGGGATGTTACACTATGTGGGCTATACAATCGGAGCAACTCAGTTTTCGTGTTTTCTAGCACTAATTGTTGAAAGGCAAGTAATTTTATTTTATCTATTTAAGGCATACTCAGTTCGTTATGTTAACAAATATCATGTTATCTAACCTCATTTTAATCTATATATGCTATCATCCTAAACGTAAGAAAATCTTTTAGAAGGCACGTGAGAATCAATTTTTCTTGGTAAATATATAAATGCTTCAACTTTGTAGCATTTTTACAAGAAACCACTACAAAGTGTAACAATTTGTAGCGGTTGCTATGGGTAACCGTTACAACTGTGCAAGATTGTTTGCATTTTGTAGCGGTTCTTATGAGTAACCGCTACAAATGTGCAAGACTCTTTACATTCTGTAGCAGTTTGTACGTATAAACGCTACAAACATTCCATTATGTAGTGGTTTTTTATTCTAGATCGCCACAACTTTCACACCATAAGGCGCCAAGTTGGCGACACATTTTGTGGCAATTTTTGAAAAGAAACCGCTACAAAGTTGGCACCAGGTTTGCGCAAATTTTGTAGCAGTTATTTTGTGATAAGTGCTACAAAGTTCATTATCTAACCAACGCACCACTTGGTGCGAGTCATTTTGTTGCAAAGTTATAGCAATTTGGGTCTAAACTGCTTTTTGGACAAAGTTTCCGTTCATTATCACCACGTTGCCAAATATCACAATTCTTCTTCATCATCATCGAGCATAAGAAGCGTGGGGGGGTGGTGATCAAAGTTGAACCAAAGGAATGTGTTTTTTCCAATGAATTTCATTACCAAAGAGAATATAGAGAGGAAGGATATAAAGAATGTGATTGGTTGGAGCGATTACGGGTTTATTGGGTTCAAGAGAAAGGTAGTCGCCATGTAATTGATTTTTGCTTTACTAAACTAACTTCAAGTTTCCCATTCCTTCTTGTTCTTTAGTGATATCTTGGGCATTTGAGAAGAGGAGGCACAGTTCATTGTTCACTTTCATCTTCATTGATATGTAGCAGATGGGTCATTGTTGTTTTTATGGGCGATGAAAATCATGGAGGGCAACAAAGCGACATCTTATTTCCCCGATTTTTCACTGGAAAACAGGGGTTTTTTTGGGTCCTAAAATAAATGCTTCATCATCAAATTCGAATTTGATGCAAACCAATGCATATCAAATTCAATTTAACTTTCTTGTTCTTTTCCTTATTATATTAAAATTTAAATTTGTTAATTTAAATCTAAATTCAGTAAATAGCATATTATTATATAGCTCTTTCAATCAAGTTTCTAATGAAATATGATCCATTCAAAAAAAAAAATTAAAGTTGAGATCAAATTGGTAAACAAAGCTAAAAAAATTTAAGCTTTAAAAATTTAAATAAATATGTATTCCTAATATTTTTCTAACTCTCGATATCACCTGTTATTCCATGACTATCGATGATCTATCAAATATCAAAATCTACCATGGTTTTTAAATCTATTTTAATATTATATTTATTTATTTATTTAAATTTAAATTTTTAATGTTTAACAATATATTGTTATATTTTTAATCTTCTTCACGGCTTGAATCAATCCATTTCGCTACTACGATTCAAAGTGAGGCATTCATCTTCGATTTATGACAAAAAAAAAAAAATCATTTTCATTTTGAATTAATTACTTTTAAGGGTAAAATAAGTATTTCATGATTCTTTCCCAATTGCCACTAGTCCATTTTTTTCCTACCGAACAACTCATATCGAACGGGCTTGAAGCCAAGGCTCCAAGCACAACTATCATTTTGAGCAATGCATCAATAAAACCTTGTCAAAATCGATTCTTATGTTTTTTTTTCTTGGCATGCATTTGAGATTATTTAAAAAAGTTGCTGAAAAATCATTCCAAAATTTATAGCTTAAATATGCTTAAAGATTCAAGTTCTTGGCAGTCATAATTGAAAGACTTGGCTATCACCCAAAAGGGGGTGAATTGGGTGTTTGATTAAAACTTAGAACTTAAAAAAACTTTATGCAACTTATTGAAAGTAGTTTGAATGACAATAATAATTTATAAAGTGATAAGCAATCATTCAAACATATATCTTTGGAATGTAAGAGATAAGGAAGAGAATATGCACACTATGATTTATCTTTGGTTCATCCCAATCCTTGACCTACATCCAGTCCTCAAGCTCCACTTGAGATTTTCAATCCACTATCTTCTTTCAACTTGATCACACGTTACGCACTTGAAGTAATCCTCTCACTAGGACTTACTCCCCTTACAAAGCGTAATCAATACACTTGTTTGATTACACACTCTGCACTAAGTAATCCTCTCACTAGGATTCACTCCCTTACAAGTTTGTAATCAACACAATGTGTTTCCCTCTCAAGTGATATTCAGGTGCTTTCTGTCCGTTTGAAGATAATTATCCACCTTTCCAGCATGTTTCCCATTTTGCTTCGTTTTTGAATGAATATTAGAATAGTGACCTGTCATGAACATTAAATTCGAATGTTGAATCTGTTTGGCTTATGTCCGTTGGAGTATTTCATCATCTGAATGATTGAATCCTTTGGAGAAGCATTACAATTGAGTAGACAACCGTTTCTTCAAGTTTCTCGTTGGATTCAATCCTCTTTCTCATTTTTGAAAATCTGCATCAAGTTCATCTTCTAGATCTTGATTTCTGTCAAGATTGATGTTCTCTCAAGCTTTAATAATCTGAAACATGTACACAAATGATATAAATAATGTTAAGAAGAAGTATAAGTCATTGTTGAAAGCTAAATTCCTCTATGACTGAGCTAAACTCGAGGGTGTAACTTATAGGCTCGAGTTTGGATAATTTTCGCGACCTGGTAGCTCTCTGTAACCCGCGAACTCGAGTTCGCCAACTAACAGGCTCGAGTTTGCTTCTCTTTATAGCAAATTGTGCAACACCCAGAACAGACTGTCTACTTTCGGGGGCCATATCTCCCTGTTCTGAACTCCGTTTTGGTTGGTTCAACTATCGATTGGAAAGCCCTTTGAGTCTACTGTCCAACTCCACAGATTTCAGCTCAATTGGATTCTCCGTTTGTGAGATACACTCAAAACATTGAAGGTTGGTCATTTGTGTGACGTGGATTTCACTGTCAACTTCATAAATTCATAGCTCCTTCATCTTAACTCCTTTTGGCTTGAATTATATATCAAAATGACGCCTTGGGAGTCTAGTTTCATATGCCACTGGTTTCACCTCAATCCGATCTCTGGTTTAGGAGATATCATTGAATTACTAGACGTCGCCCAAGTGAAACGCTGAACAGAGTAGCTGAAATCTTGAAGACCGCGTAGGCTCGAGTTTGTCAACTTATAGGCTCGAGTTTGCCTTGTCCGAGACGCGAGAAATGCTGAAAACATTACAGGCTCGAGTTTTCTAATGATAGGCTTGAGTTTGGAGTTCCAAACCTGAGGTTTGAGTATACAGGCTCGAGTTTGTCTTGTCCAGACGCACGAGTTCTTTGAAGACATTATAGGCTCGAGTTTGCAAGTTATGAACTCGAGTTTGCTCATCCTAGAACTGATTTTTGATGGTTTTAACTTTGAATTGATCCGTTCCAACTTCCATATGATCTTGGAGACTTCTAGCATCAATATAAGAACTTGAATAAAGATATTCCATTGCATTGCAAGTTCTTGCTTCTTCAATTTCTTCTCTCCTAGATTATCCCCCAAAATCATTTGATAACTTCTTGCTTTATGATATTCCCATTATATTGTGCAAGAGCTTCTTTCTTCGATCTTGATTATTCTCCATAGAGACTTCCAACATCACATATAGTGCAGCTTCTTCTTTCTTTAGTCTCCTTTCTTGATCATTCTCCATTATTAAACTTTGCATCTACATTAAATATAAGAATTAGTCAAAGTAGAAGATAAATGTAGTATGTAACCTTTTTGCTCTTTAGAATGACATCTATATAAGACATCATCAAAACTAATCAAAACCAACAAGATGTGCAATATATATTTAGTTATATACAATTATCTTCTCTTTTACACTTAGTTGAAGATTGTAATACCCAGATAATTATCTATCTTGAATATTATATTTTAATAAATAAATACCTATTTTAAATAGGTGAATATGTGGTCTCAAATTGTATAGTGTAGTTACTTTGATTTTAGGGCAATTTCTTTTGGTGTTAAAGTGAACAAAGAGCCAAAATCCCTAAATACATTTAGGGATCATACAATACCCTAAGATCAAGTATGATTTTAATTATCTCTTAAGAGGAAATTAAATATTTATTAAAAATAGGAAAGTATGTTATCTCTAATTTAGGTAATTTATGGGATTATTTCCTCGGAATTTAAATAGGCAAAAATCTAATATTATTTTGGGGACCAAAAGTTGCCTTATGATTTTAAAATAATACATGGTGCATAAATTACCAATGTCAACACAATAGTTGTGAGAAAACAATTAATCTAATTTAAGAAAATTTTCAACAATTAGTAAGTGATTAAATAAGTAATTAATTGCTAATTGTTTAGGCATGAATGAAGGTAATATCCAAAGTTAAAACCCCTAATTGGAGATTAATGACCAATAATAAAGGATTAAAATTAGCATTAAGGTAATTTCTAATTAATTAGGAATGATTAAGATAATGTGTAAGATTAAATACATGAAGTCCCTAAAGCTTAATTGATCAACAAAGAAGTACTAATCATAGGATTAAGACACTAAACAATCTTCCTAATCAACTTTGACAAGTCAAAACATTAAGCAATGGTTGGGGTTGAATCTTATAAAGCAAGATCTAAGGTTTACAATAATTCTAACAATTAAATGGTCTAAATCCATGTTATTAGCTAAGAACCAATGGGAGAATTTCCAGCTAATTAATATAAGATAATTAAACAAAAATTAAGTAATTAAAAAATGTTGAAAATTCAAAAAGGGGGAGCCGTGTGTGTGTGTAAGTAACAAGTTGGCAAGTTGGAAGAAAAGAGATATTTTGAGAAAAAACAAATAGGATAAATGAGAACCGATAGAAATTAAATCGTATCTTGAAATATGTGAACTATGTATCTAACATCGGGAATTACTATAAACAAGTGTATTTTTATCCCTGAGTGGGTTATCTCAAGTTATTTCCATAACCGACGAGGTTTATCCTAAAATGACTAAAAGGCTAGTAAAGACCCTAATTGAACTATAATTCTTGTTAATTCAAATACTTCTCAAGAGGATACATAAACTTTGTAATACCCCAAAAATACGTATCATAATTTGGTAAGATTATACCTATAAAAAGTAGGTGAATATGGGATATCAAATAATAAGATATAATTATCTTATTTTCTAAGGAAAAATCTCTTGGAAATTAGAGAAATTAAGGGCCAAAGTGCCAAATGACCAAAATGCCCTAAGGGACATAAATATTTAGGAAAATGTGAAAAATCCTAAAAGTCGTGAAATAATTATTTGAATAATGAGAGTATGTTAGCAGAACACAGGGAAACAGAAATGTCTGTGTTATAATTATGAGGTAATGGGACATTCTAATTAAGAAAAATATCAACTAATGATAATAAAGTGATTAAGTAATTTCTAGTTAATTACTTAAGTCTGAGCAAAAGAAATTATGAAATAATTATGTAAAACTCAAAAATTAGTGGTAATTGGTTTAAAATTAGTGAAAATATATTTACTAATTAATTGGAAGTTTTGGAGAAAAATAGTTGAGTTTATGTATTTTTAAGCCTAAATGCAAGAATGGACTAATAGGAAAATTTTGTGAAAAATTATGTGAAAATAATTATTTAATTAATTAAATAATTAATTAAATAATTAATAATAATAATAAAATATATATATATAATAAATAAATAAAAACGAAAATAGAGGGCAGAAAAAAATAAATAAATAATGAAATGGAAAAAGAGAAAAACAAAATATATATATATGTATATAAGTTTGCAACTTGCAATTAAAATATAATATAATTAATTAAAGTGAAAAAGGGTGAATAGTAAAATGGGAATTAGGAAACGGATCCTATCTAGAGATCTATGAAAGCTTCTGGAAGGTGACACGTGGCCACCTCCCATTGGCCAAGACACTTGGATTTTCGGCCAAGTGTGAATGCAAAAGGAAGGAAAGGGTTTTTTGAAAAGTTGCTTTGGACGGTCCAGATCGTTTCTCATAAAGTTGATTCGACGTAGAAATCCTCCCCCGTTTCTATAAATACCCCCTTCCTCTTCATTTCTCACAATTCCAAGAGCTCCAAACCGAAAATCTAGAGAGAGGAGAGAGAAGGAGAAGGCCGGGGAAAATCTGTAGCGAAGCTCTGGGGTAAGTTTTCCGGTACCGAGCTTTAAGCTTTCATAGTTCTTTCAATAGTTAGTAATGCTAGAGTAGTCTTTATTTTTATGATTGGATATCATATGGGAGGGCTATTTTAGTCTTTATTTTCGAAAATCATGATGGCGTCGAAGTGCTGGCAAAATTTTGGGAAGAAAATAGCCTATGTAGGAAGCGCCGCGAAATTCCGCCAAGTAGGGGTGAAGGGCAAAATGGTAATTTTTACCTAAAATGCCGTTATAATGTCAAATTACTAATAGAAGTGACATTATTCTCATAGGATATCGAAAAGCTGATTCTCGCCGTTACGCTGCCCGACGTGCCAGTAGGACTTTTGTACGCTTCTCCGTAGAAAGTACGTTTCCCGGTAGTACCTAACGTTGCCAACGAAGGCACGTTCGCAGTCTTGTAACACTAATCGATGATTATTGAATGATTATATGTGATAATATGTTATGTGAATAGTTTGGTGCCGAAGGCAAGGCTAGTCTATGTGGGTGTGCCATTTAGTCGCCGTAAAGTCGGTGAGGCCCCCCATGATAGACACTTACCTGGCCATTCTATTCGGAGCTAGATGCTCCGTGTCTATGGAACCGTACTTAGATACCCGTGTCTAAGGAATCGTACTTAGATACTCCGTGTCTATGGAACCGTACTTAGATGCACCGTATCTATGGAATCGTACTTAGATGCATCGTGTCTATGGAACCGAACTTAGATGCACCATGTCTATGGAACCGTATTTAGACACACTGCGTGATTAAGGTATCGTACTTAGATCACTATTACAGTTTTTATGTTGTTATTTAATGATCATGTACCGGCTTGATCAATGTTGTAAAATTTGCAATACTTGTTGGACATATCCGTTTATAAGCATGAGGTTAACCGTTACCCGAGATCCAATGCGCTAAATTGGATCTCACTATAGCTCAGGTTCGGAGGACCGAGAGCCGAGAAGAGAAGCAAGCGTGCCACGTAGAAGATCCAGTTGAAGATTTCTTTCGTTGTATTATACCTTTGAACCACACGGTTTTGTACCATTGTTGTATCCAAATGACTTACGGCATTTTATATGTACATATCGCTTACTCAATCGCTCCAATGCTCTACTCGATCATATTGAAAGGATGTTTTAAAAAAAAAATTATACTGCTTTTGGAAATTGGGTTGTTACAAACTTCAAAGATTACCTCAAAAAGTATTTAAGATTAATAAGTATATTTGATTAAAACACTGAGCAGTGGAATTTATCGGTAGAAGGAAAATCCCTAAAGGATAAGATGACATAAGATGATGTCATTTTTGGAAGAAAATAGGGAAGAGAGAGAGAGGGGGGAGGTCGGTCATGGTGGATGGAGGGTGAGGATTGAAGATAAAAGGAGCCCTAGATCTAATGGTGGAAAATGAAGGAGAAGAAGATTGAAAGAACTACCAAAATGCCATAGCAAAACTCTATAAATAGACCCTCCATGTGCACTTCATTTCTCACCAATTCATAGTGCAATTTCGAAAATTAGAGAGGTTAGTGAGAAGGAGGAGCTCTGGAGAAGGAGTAGCAAGGTTCTGGGTAAGTTCTTCGGTCCTTAGCTTTTAGATTCTAGTCTTTAGTTTAGTAGTTTTAGTAGAAATGTTAGCTAGATTTAGTAAGTAGGAAATGAAATTCCTATTCTTGTTTTTATGCCTTATTGCATTGAAAGATGCCTGACAAGGTAAAAACATAGTAGGGATTGAGTTCCTGAAAATTAGGAGTCAGAGTAGCGAAGCTCTGGCGAAATTTTATCGGGTAGCGATTATCTAAGGTCAGGGGTAAAATAGTCATATGATTAAATACAATATTATCCTTATAGGATATATGTGATTGCGATCCTACCGACAGACGTACCGTATTTCGTCAACGAAGGTACGTTCGCGGCGTCGTAACACCGATTCTAATGCTTATGTTATGCTTGTATATGTTGTGGATACTTTCACAAAGCCATGAAACGGACTCGTCCCGGACATGCACTGTGACTCAGGAACCGTATCTAGATCACTAAATACAGCCTTTACACGGATTATAGTCATAATAATGCCGTTATGTTTTCCTAGCGCCGAGGACACGACCGTACATCGTGGCACATGGTAATAGTGTAGACCGTGGATAACTTTACATGTTATTGTAGTTGTTATCAAATGATCATATGACGATCGGCTTGATCATTCTCAGTAATATTAGAAATATATGTTATACATATATTGTTTATATAAGCATGAGGTTAACCTGTTACTCCGAGGTCCGATGGGCATTGGACCTCGCTCTTACTATAGCTCCGTGGTGCGGAGACGCGAGGACAAGATAAGAGTAAGCGTGACGCGTGAAGACCGTGGGAAGACCCGACCGAGGATATTTAAGATTGGAACAGATAAATGTAACGTTCTTTATGAAACAGACAAGCTACGCCACGATTAATGTCATATCGATTTCTCAATACTTTATTTGCTCCGATGCTCTACTCGATAAAGAAAGGAAAAAATATTTCGCTTTTGAAAATGGGATGATACATTTTGGTATCGAGCGATTGTCACGGCATAGATCCGACTAAGTTATTCCAAACCTTTGGTGCCGAAGGCGGTGGCTAGTCTATGTGGTAAGTCAATCGCCGCCGTGAATTCGGTGAGACTCCCATGATAGACACCTACCTGGCCAATCGGTTTGATTAACAAAGTTAGGTTCTAAGCTTTTTTAATTTGAGTATATTTTGGAAAGGAGTACTGATATAACCCTGTTGTTACGTTGTAGTGATGGACGGAGATAGATCTCCAGACATAAACTACTATAAAACAAGTAAGATCAACCGCGCGTATGTCCGTTATTCCCTAGATGATAGGGTTAAGACTAAACACAGAGCCGTGTACCCACCGCCCGTACCTATGCCAAAACAAGATGTCGATGATCCCGATAACCCTTATAACCTCGATAACCCTTATCATCCCGATAACTCGATAACTCGATAATTCTAATAATTCGATAACTCGATAATTCCGATAACCTTGATAATTCACATCATTCATGGAGGCGATAACTTCGACTACCCGGAGATTGGAGATCTTGACAACAACTCTGACGCAGACTCTGATCATCTTCAGTTTGTCCTAGACAAATAACACCATCCTAACTCAGTATACCACCTCGAATCAATGGCTAGAATTCCTTCTAAGCCGGGAGGAACCTATAGGATCGAGACCATTCATCCGATGATGACAACCGTGAGTATTTTCAACGCTAAGCTATCGAGATGACTCTGAAAGTGATTCTTTTTACGAACCGAACCTCCTACGACATGTCTTAGATACAAACAAAAGGCTGATAGGCGTCCTACGAACAGAGTACTTGATGGCAGATCAACACAGTGAGATTAGCAAAGGGACCTACTTTTGATATCTGGAACAGGTTAAAACGATCTATGCACGGAGGAATGGGTTTTCCTACCAGCTAGACGATTGGGTGATGTCAACCCTATATCTCTTTCCTCGAGACCGCTTCGGATGGAGCAGACGAATAAACTCTTAGACGAAAAATGTACAACAAATTTCTACTCCTTTCTAAATCATCTTCAAGGGCTAGTTTTAGACAGTATGTAAGTAAGTAGTTATTAATACAATAATAACAGGGGATATGAGGTATAATTACTGGTGTTAAAACCAACTAAATGATATGACATATTGTGCCATGAACATTATATATGTTTGTTTAAAAGGTGAAAATTATCCTTAAAAAGTGACATTTTTAATAGAAGGATAGGATGATTTGCAAGGAATCGAAGTCCTTAGAGGCCGAGGCCGAGGTCGAGGTGGAAATAAAGGGAGACAACCACGAGTGATACCAGTCCCAGTACAACATCGTGAACAACAAGGTGAGTTGCAAGAGATAAGAGGAAAGCTGAAAGAGCAGAAGACTCTTATTGATACCCTCCTGGCAGAAAGACAAGAAAGACAAATTGAGAGACAATTGGAATCCTACCGTCTGATGAAGTGTAACTTAGAAGAGCTACGTAGATCAAGGAATGTCAACTGTAACAATGCAAGTCATGATGGATTTTTCCACAGAAACCCCACACAGAAAAGGAAGTTACCTTGGGTCAACTACCAAGGAAAAGGCAAGAAGTCAGTCCAGACTGGACAGCAGAACTATCCGAGGATGCTGAGCCCCTGACCATGTTGGAAATGTGGGAACTACCATCCCAATGTTAAATGTAATAGGAGATGGATTTGCTACAAATGTCGGGAGCCGGCACGTTATCAAGGACTGTCCCCGAAAGGCTGCGAGAGATAGGGCCACAAAACTCGAGTCAAATGATAGCATTAACCGAAGTGGAGGCGGAGAATCTCCAGAATGGTCCAAGATACTATTGCTCAAGAAAATCTATTTCGAGATATAAACCGATCCGGTGCTAAATCGATCATTTACTTTTGATGCTTATACGGATCCTTTTGGGATGCATACATATATTATCCTACGACTTAATAGTAGTTACACCATTAGGTGTGAACTTTTAGCTTATCTTTTGGGTGGAAAGCACAAACGAGCTCTTAGGAGAAGGCCCTATCCACAGTTTTCGTACGTTCCTTCGTCGTCTCAAGTGGCGGGTAATCCACGACATTTAGAGAAGCAGAAGCGAGAATGACCTAACGAAGATAGATAAGGAATGGAGGAACTTGTTTGTGGTGTTAGTATATTGAAACTTCTTTAAAACCCCTGAGAAGTTGTAAAATAGTTGATATAACCAAGTATCTTAAGCATATGTTCAATATATATAAGTTTGCAAAAACCCTTAAATGACTACTTCTTCTCAATATCTCTATTGTTATTCTTCAATATATTAAAGGAAAAAGGAAGCTAAGAATAGTGATAGGAGTTATACTAGAATAGCTGAACATAGTATGAAATAGTAAGGCAATAACTACCAGCCCAATGTTCTTTGGGGTCTCGATCATCATTATGAACCTAGGCATAATCATAATCGAGGCATCATTGAAGGCCTTATTGGTGGCCAATTTTGTTCTTCTCCACTAGGCCGATTGTTTTCCTAGATAGCAGAGATATTTTAATAAGTCTAGTGGTAAGTAGATTGACTAGTATTAGAAGATTCCTTTAGGGAGTATCTACTCAAGGGATGAGATTTGAGTAGAGAAAGAGTGGACGAGTAGGTCCTGCGTATGAAATGTTAAACCTGGGTACAAAATGACTAAAATTATTGTTTGAATATTAGAGTACGTGCTAAGTGAACATGCATGGTAAGGGAATAGACTAGATGTCTAGAGTTTTCCGAGTATATGCGATCAAATTGCGAGGGCAAAGGTGTCAGTCACCCTTATCGGAGCATAATTGCTTGAACCGCACTGATTAATCGACCTCGAATAAATCACTGTAGTCAAAAGACGACTCCTAGCAACGCAAAGCAGATGGAAGAGCTACGCTGATGAAAAGAGAAAATCTCTATAGTTGAAGTCGATGATCATATGTATCTAAGAATATCCCTAGTAACCGGTGTCGGTAGAATACTTGGCGAACATATATTCCAGTATTACGTAAGACAGGCGATCGTGTCATTAAGTATGAGGTATCTTGTGTTGCCTCGGTGTATGGGCGCCATGGAAACACTATATATCAAAGTACGACATGACAAAATCTTGGTAGTCAAGCCGGATCAAAACCTCGATCACCGAGAGGAACAGCTTAAACATAGAAATATTCGATAGAATAAGTATCCGAGCGTATGGTCCGAAGTCTAGTTAGTATAGAAAGCGAATTTGAGGCGAAATTTTGTTTAACGGGGGGAGAAATGTAATACCCGGATAATTATCTATCTTGAATATTATATTTTGATAAATAATACCTATTTTAAATAGGTGAATATGTGATCTCAAATTGTATAGTGTAGTTACTTTGATTTTAGGGCAATTTCTTTTGGTGTTAAAGTGAACAAAGAGCCAAAATCCCTAAATACATTTAGGGATCATACAATACCCTAAGATCAAGTATGATCTTAATTATGTCTTAAGAGGCACTTAAATATTTATTAAAAATAGGAAAGTATGTTGTCTCTAATTTAGGTAATTTATGGGATTATTTCCTTGGAATTTAAATAGGCAAAAATCCAATATTATTTTGGGGACCATAAGTTGCCTTATGATTTTTAAAATAATACATGGTGCATAAATTACCAATGTCAACACAATAGTTGTGAGAAAACAATTAATCTAATTTAAGAAAATTGTCAACAATTAGTAAGTGATTAAATAAGTAATTAATTGCTAATTGTTTAGGCATGAATGAAGGTAATATCCAAAGTTAAAACCCCTAATTAGAGATTAATGACCAATAAAGGATTAAGATTAGCATTAAGGTAATTGCTAATTAATTAGGAATGATTAAGATAATGTGTAAGATTAAATACATGAAGTCCCTAAAGCTTAATTGATCAACAAAGAAGTACTAATCATAGGATTAAGACACTAAACAATCTTCCTAATCAACTTTGACAAGTCAAAACATTAAGCAATGGTTGGGATTGAATCTCATAAAGCAAGATCTAAGGTTTACAATAATTCTAACAATTAAATGGTCTAAATCCATGTTATTAGCTAAGAACCAATGGGAGAATTTCTAGCTAATTAATATAAGATAATTAAACATAAATTAAGTAATTAAAAAATGTTGAAAATTCAAAAAGGGGGGGGGGAGCTGTGTGTGTGTGTGTGTAAGTAACAAGTTGGCAAGTTGGAAGAAAAGAGATATTTTGAGAAAAAACAAATAGGATAAATGAGAACCGATAGAAATTAAATCGTATCTTGAAATATGTGAACTAAGTATCTAACATCAGGAATTATTATAAACAAGTGTATTTTTATCCCGGAGTGGGTTATCTCCGAAGTTATTTCCATAACCGACGAGGTTTATCCTAAAATGACTAAAAGGCTAGTAAAGACCCCTAATTGAACTATAATTCTTGTTAATTCAAATACTTCTCAAGAGGATACATAAACTTCAAAGATTACCTCAAAAAGTATTTAAGATTAATAAGTATATTTGATTAAAACACTGAGCAGTGGAATTTATCGGTAGAAGGAAAATCCCTAAAGGATAAGATGACATAAGATGATGTCATTTTTGGAAGAAAATAGGGAAGAGAGAGAGAGGGGGGAGGTCGGTCATGGTGGATGGAGGGTGAGGATTGAAGATAAAAAGGAGCCCTAGATCTAATGGTGGAAAATGAAGGAGAAGAAGATTGAAAGAACTACCAAAATGCCATAGCAAAACTCTATAAATAGACCCTCCATGTGCACTTCATTTCTCACCAATTCATAGTGCAATTCGAAAATTAGAGAGAGGTTAGTGAGAAGGAGGAGCTCTGGAGAAGGAGTAGCAAGGTTCTGGGTAAGTTCTTCGGTCCTTAGCTTTTAGATTCTAGTCTTTAGTTTAGTAGTTTTAGTAGAAATGTTAGCTGAATTTAGTAAGTAGGAAATGAAATTCCTATTCTTGTTTTTATGCCTTATTGCATTGAAAGATGTCTGACAAGGTAAAAACATAGTAGGGATTGAGTTTCTGAAAGTTGGGAGTCAGAGTAGCGAAGCTCTGGCGAAATTTTATCGGGTAGCGATTTTCTAAGGTCAAGGGTAAAATGGTCATTTGTGACTAGAATATCTGTTAGGATATTGTTTATTGATTAAATACGATATTATCCTTATAGGATATATGTGATTGCGATTTGACCGACAGACGTACCGTATTTCATCAACAAAGGTACGTTCGCGACGTACTGTAACACTGATTCTAATGCTTATGTTATGCTTGTATATGTTGTGGATACTTTCATAAAACCATGAACGGGACTCTGTCCTGGACATGCACTGTGACTAGGGAACCGTATCTAGATCACTAAATACAGCTTTACATGGGTTATAGTCATAATAATGTCGTTATGTTTTCCTAGCGCTGAGGACACGACCGTACATCATGGTACAAGGTAATAGTGCAGACCAGGGATAACTTTACATGTTATTGTAGTTGTTATCAAATGATCATATGACGTACTGGCTTGATCATTGCTGTAATATTAGAAATATTTGTTATACATATATTGTTTATATAAGCATGAGGTTAACCGTTACCTGAGGTCCGATGGGCATTGGACCTCAGCTCTTACTATAGCTTCAGGGTATGGAGACCCGAGGACAGAAGATAAAGAGTAAGCAGAGTAAGCAGCACACGTGAAGACCGTGGGAAGACCCGACTGAGGATATTTAAGATTGGAACAGATAAATGTATCGTTCTTTATGAACAGACAGCTACGCCACAGTTAATGTTATATCAGTTACTCAATACTTTATTTGATCCGATGCTCTACTCTGATAAAGAAAGAAAAAAAAAATATTTCGCTTTTGAAAATGGGATGTTACAAAGATTATATTGTTACATGCAATGAGAAGAGTTATATCATCTGGAAATAGGTTACATCTAGGCTTTTGATCAAATTTCAGATCATTTTGGGCAATAAATTTTGTATGGAGAAATTTCTTAACAATTTTTTTCATTTTTCCTGTATAAATCCAAAAGTTTGTGCAATTGATAAAGAAAGTTTTAAAGCCCTTTTGTTAAGTACTTTTTTTTTTTGGAACCATGAGCAGTCGGCACAGGACAAGATCTTGAGTCTGGGTCCATTTTAGAAAAAAAAATATTTTAAAAAAGTAGTTCTTTTATAGTTATGTTGTCATGCTATTTTGTGGTAGATAGCATATAACAGAGACTTAAAAGTTAAGGTGGCACATTTTGTGGAGGGTATTTTTATCGCTTTACTTGATATGCAATGTATATTCGTGGACAAGACGCTATGATAAAAATATAATGCGATATGGGTAGGTCAAATTAATTACTTTTAATTATTAAATTCTTTGAATGGACGTGGTCAATTAACGTTTCATGGAAAAGATAATGATTTGAGGGGGAAAAAAATCAAAAACGACAAATTAAAGATAGTGAAATTGGCAAAGCAAATTAATTTATTAAAGTTGATGATCTGGTATGATAACGTGGTTGATTAACATTTCATGTACGCAAAGGCTAATGAGGAAAAGATAATGATTTGAGATAAAAAAAATAAAAAACGAAAAATTAAAGATACTGAAATTGGCAAAGCAAATTAATTTGTTAGAGTAAAGTTGATGATATGATATGATAGGACCATGAAAGTTTGGGAATTGACCAGCATTTGGGCACGGGACCTTATTGTCTTTAGGGAAAAAAAGAAAATAGAGATATAGAGACACTTCAATGAATGATGGTTCTTTGAGCTGCACAAGTTTTAATTAATAAAAAATTGAAGAAATTAAAGTGGTCAAATGACATGACTTTGCTAACAGCTTTATGCCTGAAGGAGGTTTAGCCACGCTTTCCTCTTATAGTTAGGTCTTCTTGCGCCGTACGTCTCCAGTGAGTTGGGCCTTCCAAATCTGTCAGGTCCAATTCCCTAGATTCGGTTGATTGATTCTCTTTTAATATTGTGGGATATTTCAAATCTGTCTCTTGATTCTTCACATCTTTTTGATTTAGCTTCAGTCAATTCAACCACCGTTAAGTGTTCATCTGGATGACCTATCTTAATTTCCTGAAATCTCACGAGGAAAGGTTAGAATAACGTTGCGTATAATTCTGCATCACTTACGATGCTACACCATAGCAGTCGCATTGTATTGCTGGCACAGATGTGAGCATACCATATGCTATAGCATTGTATCAGCTTCGCTATATGCTTTCACAGTAAACCATAAAGTTGTTCTTTTCTTATGCACATGAGCAGGATAATGATATGAATGCAACATTTTGTAGGATCTTTCCCCTATTTCTCTATGTGCATGAATTCTTAGACATTCTATCAGATAACACACAATAAAACTCAAATTCAACATTCAAAATAGTCAAAACACATATAGAAAATATGGTATAAATACAACTCATCAAACTCCCCCACGCTTAGCTTTTTGCACTCTTGGGCAAAATAGAGATAAAAGTATAGAGTAGGAAATAGCCTCGTAGCTTGCACGCTTGTCTTAGGAACCATGTATCCTATCACTATCTCAAGTTCAGTTCACCCGCGTAAGCAATCCTACTACCCAGTACGGGCCGGTGAACGTAGTGCAGGGCATTGCTCTAGCAAGGGACCTTCAAGAGACTCTCAGGTGAAGTGTATATTCGCTCTCTCACATTGAGGGATTTGTTTTTCTCTGCCATGCTAGCTTAGATGTTCTATATGCTTGTAAAAGTTCTAAGGTTGCTTCCCAGCATCTGGTCTTCATTGCATGAAAAAGGCTTTTCAGGTTGTAATATAAGGAGTGACAATGTGTGTGGGGATGGTTATTGAAGTAAAACATGCTATAGCAAGGCGACAGACAAGCCTTTAGAACAAGTATTCATTATGCTACGTTTTATTAGGCCCCATTTAATGACGATGCCTTGGGTAACCACAAGTTTTTTTTTTTTTTGCATCATTTTGTCATGACTCTTTGTATTATGGGTGATATGCTATAGCATTGCAACGCACATGTTTTCATCAGCTAACTGTCTATTGTCTAGTATAGCATTATGTAGAGTTGGGAATCAGGGTCAGCCCAGCCCGACAGGGCCTGGGCCTTATAGGGCTGGCCCTACAGGGCTAGGGCCTTATAGGGCCCGCCCTATAGGGCCTGTAGTAAGGAAAATATCGATTTTTTAAAGCCCGACCCAATAGTACCAGGGCCAGGGCCGGCCCTACAGGGCCTGAAAAATTACTATTCCAAATTTTATCTATTTTTCCTTTGATTTTTTTCAAAGAAATATAATTAGTAAATTGCAACCATTAAAGTTCTAATCTATCAAATAAATGCTATCAACATTAATATCTAAACAATATAAATCATTCAACAAATAAACACATTCATTAATTCGTAATAAAAACAAATAAACGCAAAGAATATGTTTTTTTCCTTTTTTACAAAAAATATTAAACAAAGGAATTGCTTTATGTATGCCCACGACAAAATTCCTTTCCCTCTCGTAATTTTGTGTGTCTGCAGATTCCTTCGGTTCATGCATGATTTTACTGACAGGTAAAAATAATTATACTTATTTTACACAAAATATATTTATAATTTATTACTGATATAATATTGTAATACCAAAGTATGTGTTTATTTAATATGAGAATATCCCTTCTTTAAAATTTATAATAACTAATTATGTGTTTTAATACAGAATAATAATAAACATAAAAAAGGGTTATAGTTTAAACTTAAAAAATCTAAGTAATTACAAATAAACACACTCACTAAGTGGAAGTCTAGGTAATTAATTTTTCTTTTTTAAAAAGCTATAGTTAAACGAGCCTAACGGGCTGGCCCGAGGCCCTGCAAGGCCGGCCCAATTAAGCCCGAGGCCCTACAGGGCCAATTTCAAATTTCTTGCCTATTTTTCAAGCCCAAGCCCTGCAGGGCCAGGGCTTAAACGGGCCGGCCCGATTTCCCGGCTCTAGCATTATGCGAATGGCTCAAAGGGGGTAACAATGGGAGTATGATAACAATGGCTTGTATGTTGGATTTATGGGTGAAAAATGAATGCCCTTGTCCTATGCAGTTCAATTCAGATGCAGGATATCAAAACCAAAGAAATAAAACAAACCAATGAAAGTTCTTAACACTAGCAGGCATGCTCACAGAATAATGAAAATTAGGCTCAAAAGTTCCTTCCATGTGGCTTACTCTGTACTTTCCCTCACCGTCACCTTGGCCTACAGTGATCAATCCAATACCATCAGTTTCCCAAGCTTGCACGGTTCAGTTCCCTTAAGATATTTTTATTTCACCTGGCTATGTAGACAATCGCTATACTGCTATAGGTTTCAGTTTATACTCTAATTACATGTTTAAAAGTTCAAAATTTTTGTTTCGGCCGAAATTGCAAAGAACTAACTTAGTCATTTTTGCATTCAAAAATTGTCCACATAAAAGCACACAGCCCTCCCCCACACTTAAATGCTGCAATGCCCCCATTGTAGACAAGTGAAGTGGGAGGGTGATGGCAGGTAGGGCTACGGTACGACATACAAGACAATGCAGTAGGAAAGGAACACAAACAGATAGAATAGGAGCCAGGTGGTTGTTTTTTTGTGTGGCCCCTACTGCTAGTCAGTAAGGAATTTGTGAGCAAGATTATAGAATAGGTACAAGAAGAAAAACGAGATAGGGGGACAAGAGAGTGTACCAAAATAGTGGGGTCCTGGTGACGGTCATGGGCGGTTCACGCCTTGCCCATGCAGACAGTGCTGGTAGAGGCAGAGTCGTCCCCGTCCCCATAAGTCTCAGAGGCAGTATCCACATGGGAGGTATCATGTGGGCTCTTATCACACCGGCGCTTGTAGGACCCCGAGGGGGCCTGGGGAGATGGCTCCTCGGGCAATCCATTCATATCAAAGATTGCATTGAGGATCAGTGGTAGCGGGTTGAATTGTGGTATGTGGGACATGAGGTACTGCCAGAGCATCTGCAATTAGAGAAGGAGTGTACCAACGGAGTGCTGCAGCGTCCTGACTTGTGCGGCTAAACCCACTATCTCAGTAGCCAGAGGCGTGGCTGTAGAGGGGCTGGTAGGTGGACTGGTTAGAGGAGCTGTAGGGGTATGACGTTTAGGTTTCTGACCCAAGATACGTTGCACTGTGGCAAGGGAGAGAAGGGTTGGGGGTGGAGGCTTTCTTTTGTGGCGTCAAAGAGGACGCCGGCCTCTTGGCAAAGCTCGGTAATGAGGGTCGGGAACTAGAGGTTGCTCGAGGTTGACGTCAAGGTGGCACCGAGCTTGTAGTAGATGAGGGCATCGACATTGTTTGGTTTTCTCTCCAAGATGCAATACAACAATAATGCTTGATCTCTAGAGATCGTCAGGGTCGTGCTATTCTTTCACTGCTGATTTTCGACTCCTCTCTAGGTCTAGCCATCTCTTATCTTTCTAGTCATGTCCTTCATGTCGTACGTCTAGTGAGCTAGGCTTTTCAAATCTGTTAGGCCCAACTCCTTAGATTCGGTTGATTGATTCTTTCTTTAATTCCGCATGATTTTGTAGATCTTCCTTTTGATTCTCCACGTTTTCCATTTTCGTCTCTGTCAAGTCAACCGTCATCTAAACGTTTGGCTCAATCACCTATTTTTATTTCCTGAAATATTCTTGAGAAAAGATTAGCGTAACACAATATATAACAAGTCATTACTTATGATGCTATAGCATTAGGGTAGCATTATGATGCTAGTTCAGAGCAGCATCCACCATGCTGTAGCGTTATGTCAGCACCATCATGCGATTTCAGAATGCATTAAAATACACCATTTTCTTCTGTCTAAGTGCAGGATAGTAGCTAGAATGCAACAACTCACTTCATCTATCCCTTCCTTCCACATATGCATGAATTCTAACATATTTCATCAAGTCAAACACATTTATTCTCAGAATTACCATGCAAAACAATCATGACAAATACGAATTATATGGTAGAAATATGACTTATCATTCTTCTTTCTTCAAATCATTCTAAATGTTTACCATACTAGTACTTCAGTATTTTTCATGTGATCAAACAGGGTTTAATTCACAAACTGGAAAAAGCACTTTTGTGTTAAAAGAATTAAATGTGAAGGACATTTAAATGTTAAACATTCTCTCTGCTCCGACGGCTAATTCCTTAAACACAACAAATGTTCAAAGATTTCAATGGATATATATCAAACAAGGAAACTCCAACGAACACATTTAACAAGACAATGGTCATTAATTCACTCCACCTATAAATTCCCAGAGCTTTAAAGACGAATACACAAAACTTCAATGAACTGCTGGAAAAAACTTCTGTTACATTTATTGCAAAGTCTTAAATGCTCTTAATTTTGAATTTGTACTTCAGTGATCATATATCTACTCTTGTGAAAGACATTTATTGATTCATTTATTATATGAGAGAATCAAGATTATGGGATCTTGAGTGAGCATTAATTTGCAAAGTGTAAGAGGAGTGATTGTTCTTGAAAAAGAATTAGCTTGTATTGAGGCACCAAAAGCCTGACATATCTTGGAGAATAGTGAAAATCTCACAAGGCTTCTAAGAATTGGACGTGGGTCAAGTGGTTTGGACCAAACCGGTATAAATCTCATGTGGTGACATCTCTTCAACCCCATCCTTTTTTCCTTACAGTTTGCATTAAAGTTTAAGATTTTAATTATCACCCAATTCACCCCACTTGGGTGAGAGTCTTGTTCTAACATTTGATTAGGTTTTAACAACTTTTGTTTACTAAGTAAAAAATTCACACTATTAGATCATTCACAAGTTTTGTTAAGAAATTCATTATATTTCATTAAGTTTTAACAACTATCGTTTACCATGTAAAAAAATCACACTATTAGGTCGTTCACAAGTTTTGTTAAGAAATTCAAATCATTAGATTTTAATAACATTCGTTTGTCAAGTAGAAAATTCACACTATCAGATCATTCATAAGTTTTGTTAAGGAATTCACCATATTTCATTAAGATTTAACAATTTTCATTTCCCATAACAAATTTCACAAGTTGTTAAAACCTGATAGTGTGACTTTTTTAACGACAGTTGTTAAAACTTAATCAAATGTCATAAATTCTTTAATAAAAATTGTGAATGACTTGATAGTGTGATTTTTTTAATTGGTAAAGTAAATGTGTTAAAACCTAATGAAAGTTCGTGAATTTATAAACAAAACTTGTGAAAGACCTCATTGTGTGAATTTTTTACCGGGAGAACAAAAGTTGTTAAAACTTAATGAAATGTTGTGAATTCACTTAACAAAACTTGCAAATGACCTCATTGTGTGAATTTTTTACTAAGAGAATGGAAGTTGTTAAAACCTAATGAAATATTGTGAATTCCTTAACAAAACTTGTGAATAAGCTTGAGTCAAAGTTAAAGACTTAAGTTACATATATATTTGTTAGCACTATATATATATATATATATATATATATATATATATATTACAACACATTAATGTTTTTGGTAAATCCCAGCCCCACCACTCAGGCGGTCGGTTGGCAACCGGAGCTTTGGCGACCAGCAATCAACAGTGGTTGCTGGAAATTGCCGACAACCATCCACCGGCAGCTCAAGGGTTTTTATTTTTTATTTTATAAGAAAAAATTGTGTAAGGCCAACTTTGTCATTTCCTTTTAATTTGAAAAAGGACAAATTGAGCCTAACATTTCTTTAGAATTATGAATATTCGAATCACCTTTTTGTCTTTTTACATTTTTAAAGTTCGTTTACTGAAATTTTCCCTATCTTGAATTAGAGCAACAAATCATCAAAGCAAAGTGAAATTTTGATATGACTGTTTTCCTTTACTAGAATTTAGTTGAACCAGACACACAAAAAACAAAAAAAACTCAAGTAACTACTAACCAGTCCTGTTAATAAGGAAACCATTTTGAACTCTACTCTCTAATCCAAATTGTTTCCATAAATGTTTTTTTTTTGGATAATAAAGGCAAGCCGAAGCTTGAGATAGGTCATGGGGTAGATAATAAAGATCTAACCCTCAATACAACAAACTAGAAAATAGACTAGTAGCGACAGGACTGTTGGTCCTTCATGTTTCCATACATATATTAAAACGTAGTGTATCACAGAGATCGAGCTCCCCTATAAATGGAAAGTCATAGATTCAATGCTGCTTGTAATTTGTTAGTGCAAGCCCTTTTAATTCAAAAGGGAAAAAAACAAAGAGAATCCACTATTATGAAGAAAAGACTCATTTTTAGATTATAGTGATGTGATGACGATTACTGCATTATAATAATAGTGGTCCAATGCTGTCTACAAAACTCTTTATTTACAGTTGATTAAGTCAAAAGCGTTGGCAAAAACAAAAAATCTAAAAGATAAGGTAAAGAGGTCCACCTCAATCCACACTTGGACCTTTTTTTTTTTTCAAATTTTGTATGATATATCTCAACGAAAGATACTGCCATACTCCTCTCCATCTCTCATTATTATTCTCAATTATTTCTCATAACTTTCAAAAAAAAAATAATCCGCTTTCATCTGTTGATATGTTTCCTTCTTATTACCTTTTATATCAATGTCACTTATATATATTAATTATATGATTTTTTTTCTATATATTATCATCCGTTATCTGGTCAAGGCTGCCCCTTTCACCACTAGTGTCCCATTTAGGAGTCGAATCCAAGACCCAGAGGGATCTAGCGGGACCTTACGCCACTATATCAACTTTATGTTAGTATATTAATTATGACACAGACACACGCATCAATATGGTGACCAAGAAGCATACTCATCAATATGATGATCAAGAAGCATTGTTTTTCATACAAAAATAGTATATATGGACCTCTCATGTCCATTAATCTTTAAACGTTCTTTCTTTAATTTATTGCCCTTGCGGATGCATGGCTGTGTGTGCACTGTGACAAACTACCTTTTTCCCGATCTTAGTCCGTACATTTTTTGGTTAACCATAACTATTGCAAGAAGCTTTATCCAAATTGCGGTGTTTGATTTGAAATACCCTGCTGTAAAATATTGAGTATATTTAGTGAGGAAGGTAAATTGTTCCAACCTTATCACACTTTACTTAGTGCTCTGTGAATCTCTCCATATGATTAAATGAAAGTAGATATCATAACATGGGAAAATATTGGTCACCATAATTAAAAAAATTATTTTGTAGGTCCCTCATCAAGAATGTATTGTAGGTTGTTAAGTCCTCCAATTGTAATTAATCCCAATACCTGTTTGATGCTATTGATGGGTATATTCAAATTTTGTAATCTTAGACATGCACGACTCGTGATGTGTGTATTCTGCATTCTTGATGCTTTATTGATACGTCCAAAATATTTATCAAATAAAAATGCTAATCTTTTTGTACTTAAATTTCATATATGCTTGTCTAGTAGGGAAGTATTTAATATAATATCTCTAGTTATAAATATATGAGCTATTAACTAATTTGTAGATATTAAGAAAACTCGTTAAGTTAGTAATTTTGTCAAAAAAAATGTGTATTGGTTTCATTAATAAAGTGACTTTTTAATCATTTGCATTAGATAATTAATCTTCTAATAAATATCTCTCTTAATATATGCAATCAACAGTACAATTTATTGTGTTGCCAATCATTTAGCAAAAATTATTAACGGAATGCTTTTTGTTACTAGTTTTGTATTTTACCGTGATAATTTGTCTGTGATATAGAATTTTTCCATCACTATACCATCACAAAATATTTTTCTACAAAAATTTAACGACGGAACAATTTTGTTTCTGAATTGCTTGCCTCAAAATTTTTCATAGCTACTATCAAATTTCATTATTTTAAATTATAATCCAACAACAACAAATTCTAAAGCTACATTAATTTATATAATAACATAATTAATAATATAATGATTCATAAGGCAAAAATACCCATAAACTTTTTTCAAAAGTGCGCCCACCGCCATAAACTTTTTTAAGTGCCAAAGTAACAAAAAACTTTAAAAAATGAGGCAAAAGTGACACTTTCGTTAAAACTAACTAATAGCTGTTTACTCCAATGTAAAAGTATTAAAATACCCCTAACTCAAAAAAAAAAAAAAATTCTCCCTTTGAACCTCTAATATTTATCTTCTGACAAGACTCCGATATGCAACCTATCAAACTCATAGCTTGATCGTAAAAGTGTTTTACCTTCGCCTCTTGAATCGCAAGTTCGAACAAGGCAACTTTAGATGTAACAAACAACAAAATCTCCAATCTCTAAGGCATTTCAATTCATCATCAAACTCAATCACAAATTAAACCAGAAACAATGGATCATAACTAACACAAAAGGGGCTTACCAAGAAAAAAAACTAACACCCGGGGGGGACTCTCCCTCTCAGCCTAACCTTTCGCTTCATCACCAGATAAAATCAGGCTACAAAACAGAAAATCACAATGGCCTTAATGAATCAATGAGGCACCTGATTGCTATCCATTTATAGAAATAGTTTGCCAATACATTTTTTACATGTATCCAATGAAATAACAGAATGAGTAACGGAATGTACAACATACATATCTAGAATATTCTATACATGATTAACATTATTATTCCTATTTATTCTTAACATTCCCCCTCAAGCGAGAAGAGGTGACAACCAATCCGAGCATGTTTCAAAAATTAGAAAATTGAGGATGAGTAAATGCTTTTGTGAAACCATCTGCAATTTGTTGTACAGAAGAAATATACCTAATGTCCAATTGACATGCTAACACTTTGTCACACACAAATTGAATATTAAGTTCAATATGTTTAGATTGAGCGTGTTGCCCAGGATTAGAAGCTATTGCCATTGCACTATTGTTATCACACCGGACAATAGGTGGTTTCCTACATTTAAAACCAATCTCAAAGAGTAATGAACATAGCCACATAATCTCAGCAAATGAATCAGCTAATGACTGACACTATAGGCTATTTCCATGAAAACCATGAAACCAAGGTTCCTCCGAAATAAACACAAATGCCAAGCATTAATTTTCCATATCAACATTAGTAGCCCAATCAACATCAGAAAAACCAATCAGATTTATCTAGGCATATGTTGGTCTATTTCCTTGATGGTAAGTGAACCAGTCGAACAAGTAATAAAGAGTAAGTAGAATATAGTCCCACAAAGACTGAGATACCAAATGTTGACGCCTAATCACAAATATTCAGTTGTGTTTGAAAAGAAAATAAATCTGATTTGGTTTGAGGTTTTATAGCTATTCTAAAAGAAAGAAAAGAAACAAATGGTCGTAGTTGAAAGGATATCAGTAAGAGACTAGGCTGAGCTTAGAATCCTCCCTAAGCACATCAATCCCCTAGTTGTCCCACACACAATGCTATAGCATCTATGTTGCACAGCTCTTGCAATGCTACAGCATAGACACCGTTAACAAAGCTATTCAGTTAACCCACCACTCTAATCTATCGAAGCTCTCGCGTCTGATATGTACAATCCTAACTTACTTCTCCCATACATCTATGGCAATTTAATAGTTAAGTTGTTCATTAAAATTCAAGGTGTTATGGTTATGAACGGTAGACCCATCTCTGAAGCCTACAATAATAGGTCAAGTTTTGCACCAGCCTTCCTAGCGATCATTGTTTCTCAGAGGTCTAATCTCGACTCCCTCTCGGTAAACCGAAGCCACTGATCTAGTCCTTAGCTCTCGCTAATCAACAAGAAATTAAATCATTGATAAGCAAACTGAATGTATTGAATTAAAACTAGCAACTCGGTTCGTTCCACACTTAGGACATCATCCTTGCTCAGCCAAAGAAAGTTTAGTTCATGGTGATGAAACACTAAACAGAGTACAATAGAATAGCCCATGATCAAAAGATTAACTAAAATAAATGAAAGCAAAATAGAAAGCTTGATGGAGGTTCGACGGCGTGGAAGAAGCCCTGTCACGTTACAGCTCCACATTTTCTTATCTCCGTCTCACTTGTAAGGAAGGATGCTGGGTTCTCCTGAATGTCTCGTGCTTTGTAACTTCTCTCACTCTCCTCTTGAGTCTGGCCATAAGGGGTGGTCTTTTTCTCTCAATGACTTTGATGACCTTTAGGGTTGGCTCTTGTTTCTTTATATAGTCGGGATTACTTGCTAAGTACGTTCAACGAACTGGGCTTCCTAATCTGTATAGGTCCAATCGTATCTTCCCTCTCGAATCTCGGTAGATTGATTCTGCTGATATTGCAGGATTCTTCAAATTTTTAGTTTCGATATTTCGCATCTTTTATTCCAATACATAAGCAATCTAACCGTTTATCAATCTGCTCTTTGTTTCCTGAAATAACATTGACAAAAGATCATAACAAATGCCGCATAGCATTGCTTCACTTTCTCTACTATAGCTTCAGGGGATGCATTGTATTGCGCTTCGAGGAGGCTGTCCCGATGCTATAGCATTGTATCGGTCATGCTATGCGCCTTTCACACAAAATCTCAAAACACGATCTTTTTCTCAACACATGTTTAGGATGAATATGTGATTTATTCATGTTTATAAACTTCATCCTTAAGTTCCCCATATAATGAATTAATGCCTTTTTTCTCAGATTAAATTCAATTAAGCTTATGTTTACCACACAATTCAGTTATAGGATACAGGGAAAACATGGCATAAATAGTGCTCATCAGCCTACTAATATGTTCCTTTAAGATACCTTGGTATCCTTTTGACAGCTTTGAAATGAACATCAATAGGCCTAGATAAAAATTGACTCAACTTGCGAACTGTAAAAACTATGTCAAGCTCAGTAGTGTTAAGATATCTTAAAGCTCCTATTGCTTGTTGAAGTACAGTGGGTTATACAACAACATTCCATCGTTAATTGAAAATTGTTTTCAAGATACCATAGGTGTTGGCATTGGAGCAACATCAAGCATTCCAAACTTTCAAAGTAAATCCAGAGTGTATTTTCCTTGGTTTAAATTGATGCCATAGATATCTCAAAAAAACCTCAATGCCCAGAAAAAAATGAAGAGCACCAAGATCTTTTAGAGAAAATAAAGTATTTAACTTACTAACAAGCGAATTTAGGTATGCTATGCTATTTCCAGTTATCAGAATGTCATCACCATAAATCAAGACATAGACAAGCAAATTATTATTCTTCAACACAAACAACGATCTATCACTCTTACTATTTCAAAAACCCCACTGAATCAGAGTAAAATGTAAATGATCATACTAGGCACAAGGTGCATGCTTCATATCGTAGAGGGCTTTATCTAATTTTCATCATGAGTCGAGGGAGATTTATCAACAAAACCTTCAGGTTGTCGCATATAGATGTCTTCTTTGAAACCCATTCAATAAAGAATTCTAGATATCGAGTTATCGAACATCCCAATCAAATGTGGTTGCAATAGTGAGGATAGTGCTAATCGTAGTCGATTTCACAAATTCCACAAGTCTTGCTTTTCGTTTATAAAGTGAACCATCAGGATGAAACTTATTCTTAAATACCCACTTGCAATCATTACCTTCGAAGTACCGTTGTGCGGTACCGGATGTCATGTTCGATTTCGTTGTAGAGCATCAAACTCCTCTGCCATCACATCTTTCCATTATGAGGAAATGAGGGCATTTGTAATAGTGGCAAGTTCAACTATGCGTTTTAATGAAATGGGATCTTCAAAACATAAAAGCCCAACAAATGGATATTTGGCCTTATGAATCCCACTCTTAGCCCATGTAGTCATGGGAAGGATTTTGAATAGGCAAAGAACTTGGGCTAGCGGATGATGAAGATGAGGCGAAGATGCAACAAATCCGTCTAACGAATATCGTGAATTTGTGCTAAGATGAGATAGGCGACAAACACACGGTGGTCGGTGGCACAATACTAGCGGTATTTTCGGGAACCAAAACCACAAAGGACGTATTTGGTGAAATAGGGACAATTATTGAAGGATCAATAACCATAGGAATATTTGCAACATCATTAGAACTTGTCCATCGTTGAAGAAAACCGGTAGCAAAAGGAAAAACCATCGATTAAAAACAACATTGTGAGAGGTATATATGCGACCGGAAGAACTAAGACACTTGAAGCCTTTCTACTTAGATACATGCAGAGAAAAACACAATGTTGGGTGTGAAATGAGAACTTGTGATCGTGTATGGTTTCGAGACGGGGATAACGGCGTAACTAAAAGGTTGAAGATAGTTATAGTCTAGTTCTGTTTTATATAGTTGAAACGAGAGGTGTTTAGTCTTTGAGCTTTGGTGTTGGCATTCGATTTATTAAAAACGTAGCAACTGGAAAGCTTCCATTCGGTAGTGAAGCGACATTTTAGCTTGACCTACTAAAGTCAAACCATTTTCAATGATATGGCGATGCTTTCTCTCAGCCCTTCCATTTAATTGGGAAGTATAAGGACAAGTATATCTCATCTAAATACCATAAAATTAGCAACAAAAACAAAAGCTTAAACTCGGCACCCATATCACTCTAAATGACTTTAATTTTAGTGCTAAATTGGTTCTCAAGAAGCTCCCGAAATGATTAAATGCAATAATCACATTACCTTTATGTTTAAGAGGATATAACCAAGTGTATTGAATGTAATCATCAACAAAATGAACATAGAAGCCCGATGACCGAGGTTTGCGCGGGGAAGGACCCCATAAGTTTGTATGAATGAGGCAGAGGAGCAAAGCATGAGAGTTAAATGAAGGAAGCAGTTGATACTTGGATTTTACATACTAATAAGCATCACAAACATAATGATCATTATCCTTAAGCTTGACATTACATTTATTCAAAATGTGACTAAGCACAAGTTTTCTGGGTGTCCTAATTTATGATGCCATAAAGAAAAATCACAATTAGACTTAACGAAGCAAAATGAACTTGACAAGACAATCACTCCGACTTGAGCTAAGCCCCTGTTTTGGTTTCCCTTGCATCAAAAATTGTCATTTGATCGATCCTTCACATAGCAACCAAGATCATTAAATTCAACAATAACGAGAATTATCCTTAAGCAAGCTGAGACACACTTGGATAACTTCTTTGTGGAAGATGACACCACCAAAATCTTATTAAGATTTAGAATAGAAGATAATTTTGTCGTTCCAATTGCTTGAACACGGGTCTTCTTACCAATACAAGTATAAAGATAAGACTTACCAACAACGAGAGGCTTGATCTATATACTCAATGAGTTACATGATAATTGGCACCACTATCCATATAAAATGCGGGATCAACAACAACTGCTAGAAGAAGCATAGTTGATCGACTGCATCATCAACGGGATAATAGAACTTGCAAATATCATGACTAGGGCGTTTAAAGTAAAAGCAGTACATACGTCCTCAACTATGGCCACGACAGAGTGACCATGTCCCCAAAAACTACCACGGGATCCTTGACTCCTCGCCAATTTCCATGTTGAGAATAGGAATCATTCCAAGAAGATAAATGTTGTCGAGAATAACCATTGCCTTGTGCTATGTTTGTAGTTGGTTAAATACTCAAATTAGCAACGATTGAGTTTTTCAAGTCGACTTTCAAAAGAAAATAGAAGACCCTAAACATCGACCCGGAAATATGAGTTTCATCAATGAGTTTGACATCAATAGCATTATATTCAGCATCCAAACCATTCATGGTATGGATCATGAGTTCTTTGTATGGTATGAGCTTGGCGAGTGTTAAGCGATCAACAATGGTCTTCATCTTATTCGAAAGTCTTCCGTCTTCATGCCGCCTTTCCTTATTTGATGAATATCATATTTATATACCATGATCTAGGCTTTAGTTGAAGCACTAGCAAGAGAATGTCCCCAACCTATATCTCTTTGGCAGCTCAACAATGCAAAAGTTGAGCTCCAACTTCAAAGTCATGGTGTTATGGAGTCATCCCATTAGAAGACGGTCGGTAGCATTCTAGTCTTCAAAATCTGGGTTTATCTTCATCTCAACACCATCATAGATGAGATAAGGGGACGCTCTATTTGGCTATCAAGATGATTTTCGAGCCTATTGCCCTTAATAATTGGTAAAACAATTGACTCCTAGAGCAAGTAATTCCCACATTCTAGTTTGGTAGAGTTTACTTGATTGAAAGAGTTAAACATGGGATTGGTTTTAAAGATATTGTTGATTGTGATAATAGTGGGTGAAGCAGAGGCGAGACACAACTTGTGAGGAAGGAGGCGAGGCGGTCATGGTAAATGAATCAAAAGAAAATCCTATAGCTCGATACAGACATAAAATCAAGCTACAAAGCAGAAAATCACAATGGCCTCAATGAATCAATGAGGCACTGATTGCTATCCATTTATAGAAATAGTCTGCCAATACATTTTGTACACGTATGTAATGAAATAATGAGAATGAGTAACGAAATGTACAAAAGAACATTATAGCTCATATATCGTAGAATATTCTATACATGATTAACATACTTATTCCTATTTATTCTTAACATCACCAACAACAAATCTCTTTGGATCCTTGAAATTCATCATCAATTTATGAAATCAACCAAAAATAAACTAAAATTTGAAAAACCCATACCATCAATTGAAGGAGAAGTTGGAAGCTCCCATTATAGCTAGGGATTTGGCATAGGAACAAAAGCCAAAGAAAGATAGAAGAGAAAGATGTTGAGGTTACATTGAGGAGGATTTCCTTTATCTCTTCATATCCATGGAACCCTATCAAATTTGCATGTCCTTCCTCCTCCAAACACAACAAATAATCTCTAATGCTGGCCATTTTTCTTGTAGGCCTAATTTCCTTGTTACCTTCAAAGGTTTTTCAATGAACACAATGAAGAGTGAGCCACAATGATTGGCGTCGACACGGCGTGATAACAATGCCAACGAGAGGAGAAGCGAGGCGATTGGAAGAAGTCGCCACCTTCTCTTCTCTCATACACGCCCTCGACCTTGCTACCTCCAACTAGGCTTCGTTATCCTCCTCTTCTTGAGACACAACAATGTTGTCATAAGTGAAGGACAAATGCGCTGCTTATTCTTGGGAGTTGAGAAAGGTTTGAAAGAGGAAGGGAGAGTTTGAGAGAGGGGATGGATGAAAGGGTTAGAAGGGTAGTATAAGAAATTTAAAATTTTAGGTGTTTTTCTTTAAATAGCATGAGGCCCAAAACAAAAGTAACAAACATTTTCTAACTTTAACAGGAATGTTACTTTTATCCCCTTTTGAAGGTTCATAGTTACCTTTATACTAGAAATTTATGATGGTAGGTGCACTTTTAAGAAAAGTTTGTTGTAATTTTTTCCCCTTAACCCTATTTTTAATTACAAAATAAATTGATATACTAGGTTGGTGTTAACTTGGTATCATCATTATTCATCTATAATTAGACACTTATTGAGACATAAAGACGCGAATTCTTAGGACAACCATTTTAGGTTTCACTAAAACTAATTCCTCTTGAATGTTGAGAATAACTAAACAAATAAGACAAGAGCATTAACTATTTTGTTATGAAACTAATATAATAACACGGGTGGAAAAAAGGCTTTTAAGACCGGACAAAGAGGTACCGTTAGATCGGACCCGCGTCGGGTCTTGTTCGAGCGGTATTAAAAGTCTCTCTATTAAGACCGAACATGAAACCGGTCTTAAAGAGTTTCTTTTAGACCGGACATTTAAAATCTTCGGTCTTAAAAGTCGTACTAAATAGATCTAAAATATTTTTTGTTCTGTCCTAAAACTCAACCTAAAAATAGCATATTCTAAGACCAGACGACTAATTACCCGGTCTTAAAAGACTGACTTTCAAGACCGGATGATATATACATCCGGTCTTAAAAATTGAACTTTTAGACCAGGACTTATAAATAGACTAGGTCTTAAAGACCAACTTTTAAGACCGGCTTAATACCTTTAAGACCAGGTCATAGATATACATCCGGTCTTAACGGTTGAACATTTAAGACCGGCTTATTTAGTTCTGGTCTAAATTATCCCGATTTTTTCACTGTTAGTTCTTCCTGATCATATACATATATATACACAAATCCAACACCCAAAACAACACATAAAAGTTGATACTTTAAGCTACAAGCTATGAACAATTATGAATAAATTGAATTGGGAAAAAGAATACAAATATTATCCACCATGAGTTATGTGGCCTCTTAAGACTACAACAACTAAAGTAATTTATACAATAAGCTAAGATAACTTACAATCACAATGAGTTACAAATACAACATGTAAATCAACATACATGCCCAATATATTATTCACCATGCCTTCATCGATTCCCACCTAACAACGTAACATCCTCTTTTATAACATGCCCCTTTGGATCGAATCACCACAAAACAAAACAAGAACAAATTCATAGTCAGCGTGACATTGTTTAAGAACATAGAAGGCATATAATATAGTTAAAACCTTATAGTTTTCAAAGAATTCTGCATATGAAGATTACCTTATGAATTGACTAGCTCTTTTATAAAGTGATATCCTCAGATATCCCTTCTTGATGATCATTTCTTATGTCGGGTTCATTATCCGCTTCATCTTCTTCGTTCATGTCCAGGTGAGACCCCTTGAAAAGGAGTACTCTCGGAAGACCATAATTTGAATGACTTTCCTCATCAATATCAATGACCCTCTTTCCTTGGAGAGTTACAGATCACATTTTATTGTCTTGATCGGTGATATAGAACACTTGTTTCGCATGGTGCCATAATAAAGGTTCATCTCCAAAACTTCTACTATTGACATCGACTAAAGTAAATCCTAGCCGATCGATCGAACACCATTATTGACATTAACCCACTTGCATTTGAAGATGGGAAATCTAACTTTGACATAGTCCACCTCCCGATCTCTTCAATAACCCCATAATATGGCATGACTACCAAATTAGGCCTCTTGTCTTTCGAATCGGGAAGTGCATAGATTCAGCCTCTAACATAACACCAGCATTACGGACTGTGCTCCTATCATCTAGGGACTTTGTGTAAAATGGATAACCATTGATCACATACGAGTTCCAACTTATGACATCAACCACATGACCACGTGCTAACCATTTCATTGTATCGAAACACATTCAGATCCTCGACCTTTTGTTTGAACCAATTTGCAAAAGTTACGTTATGCTCCCTAATCAACCTTTGTTCGGTCATTCGATGGTTTTCATTCCTTGACTTCTTTATGTGCAGATATCTTGGTGTAACATCCCCATTTTTAAAGCGAATTTTATTTAATCAATCGAGTAGAGTAATGGAGCGAAAGAGTAAGCGATTCATAACAAAACATCAACCATAGTGTAACATAGTAAGGATTACAGTCATCCTAGAGTTGGAAAGTAACTACGAAGCGGTAAAGAAATCTTGGCTATCGGCTTAAACGTCTTTGCTTTCCCGATCTCCAATCCTTGGTCCACGGACCACGAAGCTCTGACATAGATCCAATTTACCACATTGGATCTCAGGTAATGGTTAACCTTATGTTCAAATAAAACAGTATACAGACAACAGATATTCATGACATATCAGCAGCATCTCATCAGATAATTGTGACACAGACAGAACATAAGCACAGAGCAGTATGTAAGGTCCTACACAACAATATTGTGACACAGACAGTACATAAGCACAAAGCAGTATGTAAAGTCCTACACAACAATAGCCTGCACATTACCCTGTGCCACGATCACGTGTCCTCAGAGCTAGGAAAACTCAAAACGGTATTATCATGTCTATAACAGTACAAGGTTTGTATGTATAACGTCAACTCGGATAGAGCCTCGGTATATGAACGTATCTATGACATATATATATATGAGAAACATAGGATTAGTGTTACGATGCGCGTTCGTACCTTCGTTGACGAGCGTAGGTACTTCTGGCGGAAAATCGTACTGTTGACGGAAAAACAGTAAACGTCCAGACAGCGGCACGTCTGACAATGAGCAACGAGCGAAATGACGGCGGAACAAGTTTACGGATATCCTATAATGATAATATCACATTTATCAATATTTGACATCATAACAAGCATTTTAGGTAAAAATTACCATTTTGCCCCTATTCCCTGTCGGTGGAATTTCGCGAGCCGCTACTTTGACTTCATTTCTCCAAAATTTTGACATACCTCTTCCTCCAACATATTTTTGAAATAAATATTATATCTACTCCTAAAACATGATATCTAAATCATACTTGAAAAATAAATATCTAACTAGAACTTCTACTAAAACTACCGAAAGAATTTAAGACTAAGGACCGAAGAACTTACCCGTTGAAGAACTCCCCTGCTACTTCCTCCAGAGCTCCTCTCTCTAACTTCTCTCTAGTTTTAGAAATCCTTAAGAGGATTTGGTGTGAAGAATACAAATGAGAAGCTTGCTATTTATAGGGAAAAATTGGGCCAAATTTGGTAATTTTCCCTTCAAACTTGGTAATTTTATTTTTCCTAATATTTTCCAAATAATTAGAAAATATATTTATGCTAATTTTTAGCCATAAACCACTAATTAAGGAGTTTTACATAATTATCTTTGAATTTTCCTTTGTTTATGCTTAAACAATTAGCCAATAATGACTTAATTAGTCACTTACTAATTTTGAATAATTTTCTTGTTTAGGATAACTCATCATCTCATAACTATTGCATTGACATTGGTATTTTATGTCCTATGTAATTTATTAAAAATCATGAGGTCATTTTGGTCATTTTAATACTTTTTGCTTATTCCTCTTCAATTTTTCCAAGGTTATAATTTAATAAATTACTAAAATTAGAGGCAATATACTCTCTAAATTTTAATAATTATTTTATGCCCTTTAGGATTTTCCATAATTTTCTTAGGCTATTTATGCATCACGGGGTATTTCGGTAATTTTGGCACTTTGGCACTTAAATTCTCTAATTTCCTACAAAATGTATCTTAGAAAAATAGACTAAATTCACACAAGAATTAAGACCATAAATCCATCTATCGAAATAGCCAATTTATTTATTATAATATAATATTCCTGCATAAATAAATATCAAGGTATTACATTTCTCCCTTAAACAAAATTTCGTCTCGAAATTTGCACTTTACCATCTAAACTCCGTACCATCTTAACTTCGGACTATTAACTTTGGATCTTTATTCTATCTCGGGTTCGACTACAAAGATCTTGTCATGTCGTACTTTGATATATAGTGTTTCTGAAGCGCCCATACACCGATCAACACCACAGATACCAAAATGTCTCCATTGCGCCCATACACCCCGGGAACACAAGATATCATACATGTCTTCATGGCGCCCATACACCATGACAACACAAGATACCTCCTACTTAATGACACGATCGCGGTCGGATTGTAGTAACTAAGAAATATGGAAAACGTTGTGGAAGTCTAATCAAGTTCGGGGGTACGGCTATCTAGTAGCGGTGGTTCGTTTTCAACGAATACTTTGAATGATCTCACGTAATGCAGATTACACATTCGCCTTTGAGGTGTTCTCTCGACACCGGCTTTTAGGAATATACGATCATCACAATCACCAAAAGATTCTCACGACCTTTTGTGACTTGTAAAAAAATATTTAGAAACGTGATCAATCATATCCGGTCTAAAAAAAATTCTGCTCTGACAATTCCGCAGAGCAATAAAAGTGATTTACACTTCGCCCGTACAAGGCATCAATTTGTGTCATCTCGATTGTAAGAAAATTTGAAAGATTAGCTTAATCGGGTGTAGTTATATTTTCGCAAGGACTTTCCTTTGACAGGATTAAGCTTTCATCATACTCAAGCAGGTTTCGCTCCTTGAATCGTCATGTGAGATACCGGTACAAATTTTCTGTGGAGAGTACCTACTCGATATTTCCTTTATCCGGTTGATACTAAATTTCTACACGTAACCTTATAGCAACTTCGTCAGAACATGGCCCAGAAAGTTTACTTCTGGCAGCCAAAACTCATATTTACTTAATTTAGTAAAGAGTCGCTTCTACTTTTTGTCAATGTAGCTCTTTCGTATGTTTTATGCTGCTAGAGTAGTCTCTTGATTGCAGCAATTTGTCAGGAGGTCTAAATAATCGGATTCGGTTCAAGTAATTTCGCTCGGATAAACGTGACTGATACCTTCGCCCTCATAAGTTGATCGCATGTACTCGGAAAACTCTAGACATCCTGTCTATTCTCTCACTACGCATGCTTACTTAGCATGAAATCTAACATTCAACTCAAGCTGTACTGTAGACTTTACAGTTATTGCATCAACTATCATTTCATACAGTGCTAAACATCACTGTCTTTAAGGCCTAGGAATACTACCCCGTGCACTCTTGCACACCCAGTACTCAAGCATCTGCTGGTATATTTCATTTGAGCTTTTCCTATCTAAGCTCTCAGATTACCTTAAAGACTTAATCATTCCTTAGGTTTCAACGGTTTTACAAATTTCCACGTAAGAATAAGAATTTTGGACTGTATTTGCAAATTCTTTCTTAGTCAAAGCAAAACACTATTCCAAACTTTTAACATAAAATGAGGACTTAAACCCTTAACATCTCTATCAACAGTGAGAAAAATTAGTGTATTATTTACAAAGTAATAGCTTCAACCAAAAATCCAGAATAACTCTCTTTTTAAGGATCAAGATCCATTTAAAGTGCATGTTCAAAATTCCTTATTTTAGAACTGTATCCCAATACTCATGGGTTCTGCTTTTACAAAGCACAACAAACAAACTTAAAATTGCCAAGTCAAATAGTCCATACTAACTTTGAAGACGTTCATCAAAACTTTAAAATGAACACAGATTCACGATGCAAAGTTATTTCACTATGAAAAGTGATAAGAAATCTTATCTTTTACTGAACACAAGTACTATATATTTTAGAACAAGGTTCTAACACAATGCATGACATAAGATTCACCGAATATCACTCCAATAGTTAAATCTGGTTTATCCATTAGGTTTTACCGATTCCATTATGCACCATTTGATATCACACCAATGACTAACAATCAAGTTTACAACAACAAAGATTACCACAATAATGGTCGATTAGGTATTTTTGAGGAAAATAACATTAATCATGTTCATTAGTCCAAGAGTGATAGCGAAAATTTAAGAGAGTGGAAATGCACATATAAGTTGGGACTTAACATAGTCGACTCCAACTATTTTCATGAATTTAATCCGTTTAAAGATTTTCTTGCATAATGAAGTAACATTTCCGAACTCATATTTTCCCGCATAACTAAATGATGTAGGTAATATTACGTGTCATAACTTTATTAGATATGCCACTTCTTTTCACAAAATACTTAGATTTTCAATTTCCTACTTCAAGTGCTACTTCTATCTTATACTGAGTTTTCACAAAAATCCATGCAGTATCATAATTTACAATTAATCTGGTTGGATTTTTACATGCATAATCCTTAGTGAAATACCTTAAAAATATTCAACAAATTCAAGAAGAATAATTTTCAAAATTTAGATTTCATACCAACTTAGTTCAGAAATTTAAATGCAATATTTAAAGTAGATTTTAGGTGAACAGTTATTTGGATATTTTTCGAGAGATAAAAATGAGTGTTCAATTACTCGAATATAGACATCTAAACAATACTGAAGCAATAACTCATACAAATTTAAAAAAGCAAATATTCAACGTAATCACATATACGATGTGCATGTTATAGCAACCTCCTTCCTTCATTATTTAGAACAACCATACAACAAACAAGATAATCACAAAAGATTTTCAGGTCACAATAGAGAATACCAGATAAAGATCTAATTATAGCCAAATTCTTTCTTCTTCCTAATAATGATGGTTTTAATCAAACATGCCACAATATAGAAATTTTATTTCATACTTTGTAAAGAAACGTACTACTTGCAATTTTGACCAATTGATGGTCTTCACAAAAGAGTTCATACGGGGTATTGATTAATGTGTCACCTATTTCAATCAATAATGATGTCAAAAACTTTAACACATATCTTCACAACCATGACAAGAAAAGGATCTTTGACATTTATTTAGACACCTTAAAAACGTGAATCATAACTTTTCACTTAAAACCCTTCTTAATAGATATTCATTCCTACTAATAAAAGGAAACCAACTACGGCCTTTCTTAGATACCAATCTACCAATATTCCTCCTTCCTTGAGTAGATACTCCATAAAGGAATCTTCTAACACTAGTCAATTTACTCTCCGCTAGACTTATTAAAATATCTCTGCTATCCAGGAAACATCGGCATAGCGGGAATGTAAAAAATGGGCCACCTATAAGGCCTTCAATGATGCCTCGATTATGATTATGCCTAGGTTCATAATGATGGTCGATACCCCAAAGAATATTGTGCCGTAGTTGTGTCCTACTACTTCATACTATGTTTAGCTATTCCGTATAACTTTCATCTCTATTTTTAGCTTCCTTTGGTTAGTACTAAGTTTACTTCTGTTTCTTGACTACATGTTATCAATATCTATCCTTTGGAGATGATACGAAAAGAGTGGAAATCGATGTACGTTTTCTGTTTTAAAACTTACTCGCCCTTTTTACCCAGAAACGATCTCGAGGGAACGAGGTATAGGGTTGGTGTTACCCTGGTAGGAACGATCCTTACGTCACTTTTGCTTATAAGTCACTTTGACTCTATTCAGATACTGGGGTGTGTTCCTTTGCTAGTCTTATCGTATTGACTTTACATTAAGTACTCCATTCGTAGAGTGCCTATCGGTCTTTTGTTTGAACATGTCGCGAAAATTTGGTTCATAGAAAGATTCACTCTTCGAGTCATTTTGATGGCTCAATGGCTAAAGATGCTCACGGTTGTTGCTATTGGATGAATGGTCCAATCCGATAGGTTCTTTCCACTCAAAAAGGGTACGGAAAATGATAAAAGGTGGATCTAATCCAGCTTTCGTAATGGTTCCTCCGACAAGTTCTTAACATGGGCCAAATACCGCATGTTTTTATCTTTGATGGTCTCGGAATTTCATCGGCGTGACTCGGCTCCATATATGAGCTTTGTGCTAGGATAGAATTACCATCCAAGTACAAACCGCGGTTATCGACTTATCGATCGGTGTGCATATAAACATCTCTAATCTTTGGGTAGTGGAAATTGTCGGCCACCGATAAGTGGGTTAACCCGGCAGGCTTCCAGTTCAAAGTTTGTAATGGCTCAAAGTTAAAAGGCTTGAGAACCTAACTCCGTTAACCGAACAGAATGGCAATGTAAGTGTCTACCATGGGGGCCTCACCGAGTTCACGGCGACTAATTGGCACACCCACGTAGACTAGCATTGCCTTCGGCACCAAACTGTTCATGGTAACATAGTTAAATTCATGCCAGAATGTTTTGCTCTGATACCAAAATGTAATATCCCAATTTTTAAAGCGGAAATTGTTTTTCAATCAGAGTAGAGCAATGGAGTGAAAGAGTAACTGATTCATAACAAAACATCAACCATAGTGTAACATAGTAACGATTACACTCATCCTAGAGTTGGAAAGTAACTACTAAAGCGGTAAAGAAATCTTCTGGCTATCGGCTTAAACGTGTTGCTTTCCCGATCTCCAATCCTTGGTCCACTGAGACTGAAGCTAAATGAGATCCAATTTACCACATTGGATCTCGTAAATGCTTAACCTTATGTTCAAATAAAACAAGATATAGACAATGATATTCATGACATAACAAAGCAAAGATCTCATCGATAATTGTGACACGAGATAGAACATAAGCACAGAGAAAGTAAGTAAGGTCCTACACAACAATATTGTGACACGGACAGACATAAGCACAAAGCAGTATGTAAAGTCCTACACAACAATAGCTCTGCACATTACCTGTGCCACGATCACGTGTCCTCAACACTAGGAAAACTCAAAACGGTATTATCATGTCTATAACCCGCACAAGGTGTATGTATAACGTCAACTCGGATAGAGCCTCGGTATATGAACGTATCTATGACATATATATATATGAGAAACATAGGATTAGTGTTACAAGACGCGTTCGTACCTTCGTTGACGAGCGTAGGTACTTCTGGAGGAAAAATCGTACTTTTGACGGAAAAACAGTAAACGTCCGACAACGGCACGTCCGACGATGACGAACGACGAAATGGCGGCGGAACAAGTTTACGGATATCCTATAATGATAATATCACATTATCAATATTTGACATCATAACAAGCATTTTAGGTAAAAATTACCATTTTGCCCCTATTCCCCTAATCGGCGGAATTTCGCGAGCTTCGCTACTTTGACTTTGACTTTCCAAAATTTTGACATACCTCTTCCTCCAACATATTTTTGAAATAAATATTATATCTACTCCTAAAACATGATATCTAAATCATACTTGAAAAATAAATATCTAACTAGAACTTCTACTAAAACTACCGAAAGAATTTAAGACTAAGGACCGAAGAACTTACCCGTTGAAGAACTTCACTTCAACTTTCTCCGAGCTCCTCTCTCTAACTTCTCTCTAGTTTTAGAAATCCTTAAGAGGATTTGGTGTGAAGAATACAAATGAGAAGCTTGCTATTTATAGGGAAAAATTGGGCCAAATTTGGTAATTTTCCCTTCAAACTTGGTAATTTTCCCTTAGCTTTTCAAAAAGAAGTGCACTCTTGGCTCAAGACACAAGATGGCCGACCAGCACTCCCCCAATTTCGGCTGCCACTTCAATAATATATATATATATTAATTTATTATTTATTTATTTAATATTATTTAATAATTGTTTTTCATAACTTTTTCACAAAATTTCCTATTGGTCTATTCTTGAATTTAGGCTTAAAATTACTTAACCTTCAATATTTTCTTAATATTTTCCAAATAATTAGAAAATATATTTATGCTAATTTTTAGCCATAAACCACTAATTATAGAGTTTTACATAATTATCTTTGATTTTCCTTTGTTTATGCTTAAACAATTAGCCAATAATTACTTAATTAGTCACTTACTAATTTTGAATAATTTTCTTGTTTAGGATAACTCATCATCTCATAACTATTGCATTGACATTGGTATTTTATGTCCTATGTAATTTATTAAAAATCATGAGGTCATTTTGGTCATTTTAATACTTTTTGCTTATTCCTCTTCAATTTTTCCAAGGTTATAATTTAATAAATTACTAAAATTAGAGGCAATATACTCTCTAAATTTTAATAATTATTTTACTGCCCTTTAGGATTTTCCATAATTTTCTTAGGCTATTTATGCATCACGGGGTATTTCAGTAATTTTGGCACTTTGGCACTTAAATTCTCTAATTTCCTACGAGAATGTATCTTAGAAAAATAGACTAAATTCACACAAGAATTAAGACCATAAATCCATCTATCGAAATAGCCAATTTATTTATTATAATATAATATTCCATACAAATAAATATCCAGGTATTACAATTGGCTTGAACTTCATCAACATTATTCAAGATATATAAGTGGACTTGTGACAATTCATAAGGATCCACACTCTTTATCGAAGCCCCATGTCTACCCCTTCAAGATGCCGAGGTTTTGGAAGCCCAATATGTCTTACTTTGGCCAAATAGTTTTGACACAATTACATGGCTTCTTCAGAAACATATTTTTGAACAATTGATGCTTCGCGCATGCGTTCTTCACATACCCTTTTAGGAATTTCGTAGATCTTTCAATAGGGTACATCCACCGTAAATAGATAGGGCCGCACAACTTTATCTCCTCACGAGATGAACAATTAGATGAACCATGATGTCAAAAATGAAGGAACAAAAAGCTTCTCAAGGTGGCACAAGATAAGATATCCTTCATTCTCCAATTCATCCAACTTTTCAATCTCGAAAACTTTACTACAAACCGCATTGAAGAAGAAACAAAGTCTAGTCAAAACGACCCGAAGATCATATTCGGCGATGCCTCGAATAGCTACTTGGGAGTAGCCGTTGCATCAAGACATGACAGTCATGAGACTTTTGGCCTACTAATTTCAAGTCCTTCATCGAGACAAGCCTCTTAAAATTTGAAGAATACCCCGAGGGAACTTTTGTGCGGTGTAAACACTCACAAAAGCTTCGTTTCTCATCCTTAGACAAAGTATGAGAAGCCGGGGGACAATAAGTTCTCTTCCCATATGGCCTTGGATGTAAGTCTTCGCGTATTCCCATTGCTTGCAAATCCAATCTTGCCTTCACACCATCCTTCGAACTACCTTGTATGTTGAGAAGCGTGCCAACAATACTATCACATACGTTCTTCTCCACATGCATGACATCAATACAGTGTCTCACATCAAGATTACGCCAATATGGAAGATCGAAGAATACAGATCTCTTCTTCCATATATTTGTTTCCTTTCTAATCTTTCCGGTCTTACAGAAGATGACACCGATATTTTTAACCTTTTCATACTTTTGCTCCCCAGTCAATGCCACCGGAGCTTCGTCATACTCTTGGTCACCACCGAAAAGGCCTTCTTTAATCGACGATATGGGTGGCCCCGTCTAAGAAATCTCCTATGTCCAAGATACAACGTCTTTCTTCCATGTTGAAGTTGATGGTAGCATGTGCCTTCTTCACAAACCGGACATGCTTTATGGCCTTTTACACTATACCTCGACAAGTTCCCATATGCTGGGAAGTCATTTATAGTACAAAATATCATGGCTCTCATTTTAAAGACCTCCTTCTTGAAAGAGTCAAAAACATCGACACCTTCTTCCCACAACTCCTTCAAGTCTTCGATCAAGGGCTCAAGGTAAACATCTATGTCATTTCCGGGTTGTTTTGGTCCCGAAATCAACATAGACAGCATGATGTACCTGCGTTTCATGCATAACATAGGAGATAAGTTGTAAATAAATAGGAGTACGGGCCATGAACTATGTATGTTGCTAAGGCTTCCATAGGGATTCATGCCATCCGTGCTAAGGGCAAGCCCGAGGTTCCTAGGTTCTTCGCCGAAGTTCGAAATAATTGATCGATTTTCTTCCTTTGAGAAGAATCGACTAGATGTCGAAGCTGTGCATCCGAAATCCTCTCATCTGCATGCCACCTCAGATTTTTGCATCATTTTCATTCGCAAACAACCGCTTGAACTTTGGTATGATTGGAAGATACCACAACACTTTTACAGCCCCTTATCCGACTTGTACCGTGGGGTTTCACATATCGGACAACTCGCTTCTCTTCAAACTAGTTTCTATACAAGACGCAATCATTCGGGCATACATGGATTTTTTTGTACTCCATCCCCAAGTGGACAAAGTATTTTCTTAGCATTATAGTAGCGATGCGGCAACACATTATCATCCGGAAGCATGTACTTAAAAGCCTCAAGCAATTCTGAAAAACTCTTGTCGCTCCATATATGACGTGACTTCAAGCTTACCAATTTCAATACAAAGTTCAACAATTGGTATTTTTACACCTGTGGTTAGCGGCGTCTCGCATCACTGCACATATTACCATATGCATGTGATCGCTCAAAAGCCTCTTTTCCTACATCACGGATAATGTCCTCTATGCGATCATCCATATCCGTGTCATTATCATCAAAGGCCATTTCCCATGTTGAGACCCACTTGACACTTTTTCACCATGCCATACCCATACCGTATAAGTCTTACAAAATCCGTGACAAATTAAATGTGTGTGTATAACTTCAGGACTTAGTCGACTATCATTCAAACATTTTACACAAGGGCAATAAAACTTCCCCTATCATCATGGGCATTTTGTTTAGCAAATTCTATAAATTCCCTCACCCCATTCTGATATTCAACACTCGTTCGTAAAGCATTTATCCAACTGTGATCCATAGTAGAATTCCTATATAGAGACGGAAATCATTGATCATACATAATTCGAAAAATTGAAACTTGCATATAAAATAAGCCAACTCCAAATGTATATGCTCAAATAATCACTTTTACTGAGGAACTTGCCCATTAAATGCATAACAAAGAATCACTTTTGGTCATAAATGCATCACAATGAATCCAAAACCAAAATAAGATCATGACGATGAAATTAAATGCATGGGACGGATGAAGCTCTTGTGGACTCACCTGTAGCATATAAATTCAAATGCGTTTGCTGAGTCTTACTTCTCCCACCACGAACGTTGATGTTGCGAGACAAGACAACAAGAGTAACCTAAAAAACTTGTTGGTCAGTTGGGTAGGTCTAAAGTGCAAATATAATCTTCAAAAACAATATTCATTAACAACAGATAATACCCACAAGAACATTTCATTGATTTCGTTAAACCCATGAAAACCCGAACGATAAGTTGGAAAATAATAAAGTTATCTAACCGAAACACCTCTTACAAACTTCGTCTATAGACGTTTAGCTAAGGAACCGAGAGTGATTGTCGAGAGAGGTACGTGAAGCAGCGACGAAGAAACACACAAACACTGGAGTTGGAACCTGAGTATTCACTTTCGGCGCGACAAGAGATATTCAGAGAGGGAAATTTTATTTTCCGCGCGACAAAGATTCTTTATTTAGCTTTTTGGATTTTATTAATACCGGTTAATAATTAAATGTCCAGTCCTAAAGATATAACTATCTTTTAAGACCGGAGTTCTAATAGTATCCGGTCCTAAAGTTTTATTAGTCATTTAAGTTTAAGACCGGAGTTTTATAAAACATCCGGTCCTAAAATTCAAATACTTTTAGACTGTTACTTATAAAATGTCCGGTCTTAACGGCCTTGGAGATTGCAGGTAAATCGAATGAATAAAATAAAGGAAATTTTTTTGTTGGACAAAAATTAAGGAAAAAAAAAAAATACAGAAGCTTAGTTCTTAATGTGGTCTTACATTACTGGAGAATGCACGTACACAAGAAAAAAAAACAAAAGAAAAACAAGCTGAAAATTATCATCCACAAGAATCTGACTGAACATGCTTGGCGATATCGGCGTGAAGAGCATTAATTTCCCGCCGAGAGATCGGCAAGTTCTGTCTTAGTTGCTCCAAACCTCAATATTAATGCATCATTAGAGGAAAGCGAGAGAGGGGTCAAAGGTAGGCGCGCTGGGCCAACAGGTTGGATTGGGGGAGCACGAACCTCTCGCATGGTCTAAAGACTAGAGGGGCTGGCAATCTCTTCATCATCCGAAATAACAATGGGTCCAATGACCCAAGAGTCTTCGGCCACAATAGGACGCACTCTCGCTGGAGGAGGCGCACCGTATAACGATCTAACCATGGCACGAGCTTCAGGTGTAAGAGCACCCCTACGAGCAGTTTTCTTGTATCTAACCATGGTTTGAGGCTTTGAGCAGATTGGGGCAGAGCTAGGTAGTGAGGAGTTAGGAGGTAGTGAGGAGTTAATAAGGACAGAGAGGTAGTGTGAGGAGTTAATAAGGACAGAGAGCGGGAGAGATACGCATCTCGGTGGTGATAAAGTCAATTGGTACAAATGAATTTAGTGTTTCTACTTTAAGAGTGTATTTTTTTTAAATATCCGGTCCTAAAAGTCAATTATTTTTTTCAAATCAATTCAATTACTTTTAAGACCGACCTTTTATCGTGTATCCGGTCCTAAAACTCTTTTTTTTTCAATTCAATTACTTTTAAGACCGACCTTTTATCTTGTATCCGGTCCTAAAACTTTTTTTTTCAATTCAATTACTTTTAAGACTAACCTTTTATCTTGTATCCGGTCCTAAAACTCATTTATTTTTCAATTCAATTTTTTTCAAGTAAGAATTTTTCGTTAAAAATATTAATTTTAAGAATGGATCTTTTACAAGTATCCGCTATTAAAAGTTCATTCTTTTCAAGATACTCAGATAGCATAGTCGTATCCTTCCCTATGTTGAAATGAATGATTCAGAGTCTCTTCGGCTTCCACATAAACTTCCCAACTAGGCATCTCCTCGTATTCTAAGGAACTATGCATATCCTCGTTAATGTTTCCGGCGTTTCACATTGGTCAGGATGAGTTCTCTATTTAAACCCGTTGCTACTTTACTTTCTTCACATTCATCAACATCTCCTCCTACAACCTCCACCGTAATGGCTGCTCCACCACCACGAGGTCCTCCCGCTCTGCGAAATCCTCGGCCACATTCATATCCTCCTCTCATTACCTCTGAACCCGAACTTCTACCAGATGATGCAGCACATGATAGCCCGTGTCGATCATATAGATCGATGCTTGGGCCAACTGTTTCAGTCAATCACCCCGCCAACAACAAGCCGAATGCGGTACTCGACACCAATGACGTTGAATACCATACCTCGATGATGACGTCTCCGACCCTTCCCTCCCTCCGACAACGACGGGAGGATTAGATATTTTATGTTTCTTTTGTTGTACTATTTTTGCCTCACAAGGCAAGAAAAAAATATAATAAAATAAAATTTTTAGTTCCCAATCGCCTTGTACTTGTCTTTATGTTCTTTTTTCTGAAAAAAGGGAACAAACAAAACATTGTCCTCTTCTTGGTGATCAACATTAAAAATTTGTAGAATATAGTTAACAGTTAAGACCATACAAAAAAAAAACATTTTTTACCTTATTCGAATAAAAACAAACAGAGTGACGATTCTTCTCAAGGTTGGACCATCGTTGTCGTCGATTTGACCTCCCCTTCTTTGAACATTTTCGTGTCCTTTCCATTATCACCTTATTTTTCCGACAAAAAAGAAAAAGGACAAAGAAAAGGGACACCGATGATGATCTTCAAAAAAAAGGAGAGGTAAAAATGAGGACAACGAAGCACAAAGCTTGAGAAGAACGCCAGAAACTCAGTTGTCTTGAACCCTACCGATTTGTCTGAAAGCCGACTCACCAATTCTATTTAAAGGAAGACTATTAGGATATATACGGTCCTAAAAGTCTACCCATACTCTTTAGAATTAAACGAAGACTTTTAGGACCGGATATTTGTTAAATATACGGTCTTAAAATTCTAGCCGTATTTTTTAGAGACTTTTAGGACCGGATATTTAGCAAATATACACCCTAAATGTCTAGCCATATTTTTAGAAAGATGAAGACTTTTAGGACCAGATATTTAACAAATATACGGTCCTAAAAGTCTAGCCATATTTTTAGAATAGACGAAGACATTTAAGACCGGACTTTTAACAAATATATGTTCCTAAAAGTCGCGAATACGTTTCGAGTCTCTTATGGCTCATTCACAACATCGCTCCGTACCTCAAATTTCAAGCACTAAATAGCTTTATCCACCATCCCATTCATTCAGAAACCCAAAATGGACACACAAAAATTGTTCGAAAAAATAAACAAATTTATTATTGAATTACATTGCGTTATATTTACAAATGAATGAATTGGTCGAAAAAATAAACAAATGTACGTAAGGCTATTGTTGCTACAACATATATTTACAAATGAATTAATTTAGGACATTAATTATTGTCCCGACTTTTTACCTCATTATACGAGATATTTACAAAACACATCGCGTATGTGCTCCACTTCATCATTAGAAAATGGTTGAGAACAGCAAACCTCTCGTAACATCAAAGACAAACGAAGTAACTTACGTGCATATTCCATATGTAATATTAAACCGAGACCGAATTCAGCCATAACATTTACCTTTATAGGAATTTAGTCCTTCCTTCCATCACAATATCATATATGTGTTTCATGACGTACGGGCCACATAAGTTCGATTGTTTTGGTTGCTGACGGGTCTAAAAATAACAATAAATATATATAAGAGCATATATAGATTACTGACCAAGTTCACAAGGCAGTTATGCCAGTGTCCAAATATGTATTAACCTTTGGTTGGAACCATTTAGGATCTTTGAGCTCATACCCATGCTTTTTTTACCTCAATTTGGAAGGTCCTCATGCCACTATCATCAAAATCACAAATTTATCAATAATGTTCACTGAAAATTCACAGCAGAGATTTTAGACAAGACAATCAAAATGACATGCTTACTTGTTGATGGTCTCCTTCAACGTAGGCCCTGGATCGCCGTGAATGGACCATAAGAAGATAACTTTATGCATCTCCATGCACATGATGACCAACTGCCCGGTGGTGGCTGTAAAGTCATAGCGAGAAAGTACTCGGTGATATATATATATATATATATATATATATATATATATATATATATATGTAGCGTAATTAAGTGAATTGCGGACAATAATTTTGATATGTACCCTTGGTAGTATGGAAACAAGTACACCTTTCTTCTCACTTCACACAACGTCTTTGATATGTACTGTTGTCTCAATTTCAAAGGTGTTGAACTTGCATAGACTGGGCATAAGAATCCAAAATCATCGATTACGCCTCGTTGAACCGCTTTATCATGCATGCACCTACAAGAATGACATCGATCAGGGAGGCCTACTACTTCATTGAAAGGCCACGATTTATCTTTAAAATATCCGTTGGCTACCATATCGGATATTTTTCCTTGGCCGTCAAGTTAGCGGTAGGGGATTGAACTTGAGGAGGGATTGAGCTTGAGAAGGGGATGGAGCTTGAGAAGGGATTCCACTTGAGGAGGGGGTGGAGCTTGAGGAGGGGATGGAGCTTGAGGAGGGGGTGGAGCTTGAGAAGGAGTAGAGACATCTACAAGCTTCATTGGCCAAGAGATGAAGGTTCCCTTGACATCAATCACAAGCTTCACCGATCGGTTGGGAGAGGGACAGTGCATCAATGATCACCTCTTCAAGCGACACTCGACTTCATCATCACCATTTGTTGGTGGTGTACAGTTGATCCCAAGTTGTGGGCAGTCCCTTTAGCAACTAATTATCTATGACTATCACGATCCTCCACATACAGGTGACAAGGTTGCTCGATCGTCCAACAATGCAGCTCCTCTAGTGCTCTATCGCATATGTGCAGGTGAAGGTGTCAAGGGATCACCGGTCTCGGCCGAGAGCTCAGGAGACACTTCGTTTTCTGATACATCTCCTCCTTCATCTTGCTCATCTCAGCTTGAAACATTGCCCTCAATGTAGCTTCTCTGGCCGCAAGCGCCTGATCCATCTCCTCCCGGGTAACCATACTTTGTCTGTGGTGTTTGGATTTACCAAAGTATTGCTTTAGGCCTACCTGTCCTCCAATCCCCCTTACACGCCCCAAGTGATCTGGTTTTCCAGTCGCAATGATCAGAACATCATTCCTCCCGTCCGACGCAAAAGATCCCTCCGCTTCTTTCTTTTTAAGATCTTCCTGTAAGATACAGATAACGAGAAGCTTAGTAATGAAACATGTTTAGTAACTAAAACATAAAAATATCGATACTTACAATTCTTTTAGCAACAACACGAGTTTTTTCACTCGTGTTTGCCGAATATACAACCACAACTCCTCGCGACGTATTGGAGATGGCTGGTCAACTACCACAGAAAGATTGGATTCAGCTTCATCTTCCAATCTCTTCGCTTGGCCGCCATCAAATCTTTTTCGGCCTTTTCATATCCACCGCGAGAAGCCTGTGTGGGCAATCATTGTTTCTCCCGATCTCCTATGCTTTTTCCCTTCTTTTACGTGAATCGGGATTGAAAACAACAATCAATTATGAATTCCACCATGTCACTAACAGAAATTAGAGAACTTCGCTTGATATGAACGTCAAACATTAGTGAAATTCACTTCATCAAGTTTAAACATTTTATTTAAGGAAGATGTAGCATTGTAGAAGAAATTGAGAGAAACAAAGGAATGGAGTTGTAGAATTGCTGCCAACTTAGTCAATTCATTCATTCATCATAACTGGTTCCTACACATATTAGAATAACTAACTAACTACTTGCACCGAAACCATTACAGCTTAACATACTAACTAACTAACAAAGCAACGTCTAACCATTACACGGTTTACATATTAGACTTGCATGGAACTAGGACATACTCCTCTCGATACAGGACAAAGGCAGGAAATGTATACTTCTATTCACACACCAAACCATTTAACTAACAGAATTAGATGAACACAATAACATTCACATATCCGCACAGGTTAATAAGCAAACAAAAGGGCAAACAAAACTAAATATAAACTCACCAGAGCTTCAGGAGTGGTCTGCAGCTGAACAAATTGTTGCCAAGTTTGTTCATCAATAAATTTGCACTTGTCCTGTGGTTTATGTCAGGAAGAACCTCCGCAAAAATATACGTGTTAGCTAGAAAGGTCTTAAACTTCCTCCACCGATCAGCACAATAAGACAATGTTGAGTCTTTCAACTTCTCGAGTCGTGATAGTGTATGTAAGCCGGATAGTGTCCCAAATATGATCCTTTACTGTGCTTTGGTCCACATTTTTCCACTCAGTTGTCAAGATGCTAACCTTGTTGCGTACTAGACAGTCGACAAAACTAGTATATGTGCTTTTATTAGGACCGACAGGTTGCAAATTTTCATCAAACTGAATCTCGAGCTTCGTCCCGAATTCCGACTAAGGGATACATCCATCATTCGTGTGCCGCTTCTACCACGACGTGCACGGCGCTGAGGAGGCTCATTGTGAGATGAAGAGGGTTCGTTCTGACCCACATCAGTCAAACCAGTACCTGGCGTTCCAGGAACACGACTGGAATCGTTTTCACCGTTCATTTTCAAGACAGCGAGCAAATGAGGGAGTAATGAGGCTAATGGTACATGGGCGAGGAAGAGAGGTAATGCAACAGGAAGGGTTTCGCAACGTGAAAAGGGATTCTTCAGTGAGAGTGACAAAAGCTTCCGCGCGAAGAAACATATATTTGGCGCCTCATTTTTAAGACCGGACAAATTAGTATACACGGTCTTAAAAGTTAACCTTTAAGACCGGTCTTTCTATAACTCCGGTCTTAAAATTAATTAATTTTTATTTAAAATTTAGTACCGGCCTGATTTTATGTCCGGTCTTAAAAGTCTAACTTTTAAGACCGGTCTTTCTGTAACTCCGGTCTTAAAATTAATTAATTTTTTATTATGACTTTAGTACTGGACGTAATTTATGTCCGGTCTTAAAAGTCTAACTTTTAAGATCGGCTATTATATATGTTCAGTCTTAAAACTTTAATACCTTTATATTTAAATTTTTTCGTATTATTTTGGAGTGTAGAAAATATAAGTCTGGTTGTATGAGATTTCTCCATAAAGTAATTGATATTTCAATTTTTTTTAATAACATTTTTAAGACCGGTTGTTTTTTTAACAGGTCTGGATAAGACCTATGAAAAAATGATCCGGTATAAGAAGTTCTTTATATTTATAAAGCGCCACTAGGTCATACCTTTAAGACTGGGTCGTCGATAGTCCGGTCTAAATGAGGCGGTCTTAAAAGCCTTTTTCGTATAAGAAGTTCTTTATATTTATAAAGCGCCACCGGTCATACCTTTAAGACCGGGCGTCGATGATCCGGTCTAAATGAGGCGGTCTTAAAGCCCTTTTTGCACTAGTGTAAAGAGATAATTGTATTATATATCTATACAATATATACTATAGTAGTAAAGTTTCCCAAATAAGATAAAAGGGAAGTTTTATTGCAATACTATAAGACCAAGTAATGTTATATGATAGTGAATATTGGGATTTAAAAGGATAACATGAGCTTAATATGGGAGCAACCGAAATAAGAATGTTGAGACAATTTATTTATTTATTTTTTTAAAAAAACTTATATGTGCGAGGCTCTATTTATAGTTACTGTCGAAGCAAAATTTAATTTGGATGGAATTTTGAATTTGAATTACCAATAAAATAAAATTCAAATTAAAACCAAATCAAATTAACATATTAATAACTCAAGATATAGAATAATTATATTTTGTTATAAGCTCTCCAAATTATTTGATTTTTATACAGAAGAATTATATTTTATAATAGATGAGTTTTTAGACATTAGTTTTTTTTTACTAATTATATAATAATGGAATAATTTTTTTCCAAAATGTCTTTTAATTTGTTTAGATTATATAACTTTAAAATATGGATTGAATTTAAATCCAACTGGAAAGATTATTTTATTTTATTATAACTTAGAATATAGAATAGTTAGATTTCATTAATTACATAATCAATTTCAATAATTTAAGGTTTAAAATTTATTTTATTTTTAATTAATTTTATATTAAAAATAATATATTCATAAAAAAATTATAATATGGATAGAAATAGAATATATCAAAATTATTGTTTCTTATTTATTATTTAAATTGTAATATAATGTAGGTGAATTTTTTAATTTTATATTAGGTAAAGGAGCAAAAATACACATGTTCTTCACTCCGGGAGCGCCAACACCATATATATTTTTTGGAGGAAAATACACATATGGTTACATTTTAGGAGCAAAAATCACACCACCGTTAAAATCTAACTTAACGGTGCATTTGCAAAGTAAAATGCCATATTTACAACAAAAAATGTCATATTTATAACATTTAAACACCTGGATTTTGAACATAGAAAGGTCATTTACAACAAAAAAAAGCTATATTTAAACAGGAAATACTGTATTTACAACAAAATTTAAAATCTGACCATATTTATAACGAAAATGTCATATTTACGACAACATTTAAACACTGGATTTTAAACATAGAAAAGTCATTTACAACCGAAAAATGCTAGCTTTACAACAGAAGTCTTGTATTTACAACAAAATTTAAAGTCTGGTCATTTACAATGAGAAAAATTCATATTTACAACAAGCTAGATTTTAACGGTGGTGTGATTTTTGCTTCTAAAATATAACCACATGTGTATTTTTGCTCCCAAAAAAAGCATATGGTGCTGGGCGCTCCCGAGAGTAAAGCACATGTGTATTTTTGCTCCAACCCTTCTATATTATGTATAAATAAATTATAAAAAACATAATATAAATATTATTTTACCAATTGTTTGGATTAAAATGATATCAATTATTAATAAATATTTACATGATGTTTGAAAATTCAATAAAAATATTTAACAATATATTAAATTTCATATATGTGTGTTTATAATGGGAGTAACATTTCTGCATTTACCGAGAAAAATCCATATGCACTGTAACATCCCATTTTAAAAGCGGAATTTTTTTTTCAATCGAGTAGAGCTTTGGAGTGAGTGAGTAATCGAATCACATTAAAACATTAACCATAGTGTAACATAGTATTGATACAATCATCCTATTGTTCTCAAAAAGTAATTATTAAATAAACAAAAAAAAATTCTCCACCAACGGCCTGGTAACGGTTAACCTTATGCTCAAATAAAACAGTATATGGACAACAGATATTCATGAACAATACAGCATATCACTACATAAGCACAGAGCAGATGCATGATCATAACAATGACAGAACATAAGCACAGAGCAGTATGTAAAGTCCAACAACAACAGTCTGCACATAACCAGTGCCACGATCACAACACGTGTCCTCAGCGCTAGGAAAACATAACGGCATTATTATGACTATAACCCGTGTAAAAGCTGTATGTATAAATGACGACCCTAAACAGAGCCTCAGCCTATGAACGTATCTATCACATATATGTATATGAGCAGCACAGAGTTAGGGTTACAGTACGCGTCCGTACCTTCGTTAACGGTATTCTCAGTACGTTTGACTAAAACTGTACTTTTGACTGAAAAATGCGGTATGACAATGAACGACAGCGGTACAACAAAAAGATCGATCACAGATATCCTATAGGGATAATATCACATTTATCAGTGATAAACATCATAACAGGCATTTTAGGTACAAATTACCATTTTGCCCCTATCTTTACTAATCCAAGACAATTTCGCCAGAGCTTCGCCTTTAACTCTAATTCTCCAAAATTTTAACATATCTCTTTCTCCAACATATTTTTGAAATAAACATCATATCTAACCCTAAAACATGATATCTAAATCATACTTGAAAACTAAATATCTATCTAACATTCCTAGTATAACTACCGAAAGAACTTAAGACTAAGGACCGAAGAAATTACCCAGTGGCTTCGCCGCAAACTTCTCCGCACTCCTCCTCCTCCTTGCTGCTCAAAATTTTCTAAATGAGCAAGAGCTTTTGGGTGTGAAATTTGTGAAGAGAGTTGCTTGCTATTTATAGACAAAATTTAGGTACTATTCATACTTTATCAGACGGATTCTAGACCGTAGGATCGCACTTCATTGAAATGGCAAGATCTTGACCTTACACATAGGGCTTCCGACCTCTTCCCCCCCTTTTTGCAGAATTTACATCATCCACGATGATGTCACAAGTTTACTTTATGGTCTTGTACCGATAAAGTTCCCCGTTCGGTGTCCTAATCGCGTAATCTTGGAAAATCTCAAAATTCCGGGAACATAGCCCTGAAGATCTCTTCTTCCTCTTTCAAAATACTTGGGTCAACTAAATTTTTGATCCCATCCAATACATTTCCCGCTCGCCGAACATTTTCGGATAAACGTCTTGATTCATGAAATCACTTGTAACAACATCTTCGGGACAAAAATTCACTGATTCATAATATGTCCAGATGTTTACCAACTCATCCCCGGATTTCAAGTTATGGCTTGGTTTCTATAGATTTTCATTTATCTGATTTGCTTTTTGAATATCAGATAGCTTCTTAGCCAGTCTAGTATAACCCTTTTTCGGTTACGGAAATAACTTCTGAGGTAACCTACTCCGAGCTAAAAATTCACTTGTTTATAATATGCCCTGACTTTAGAAACCTTATTCATGGTTTTCTCGTTAGGATTTGATTTCTATCGGTGGTCATTTATCCTATTTGCTTTTTACATAAATATCAAAATTATTTTAATATTATAATCAATAATATCATGATATTCATTTGATCAATTTTTATCCATTTTGACTCAAAAATTTCGGCCAGCATACTTGGACTTTTTATTTATTTTATTTTTCTGTTTTTAATTATTTTATATTACATTTAATTATCTAATATTATTTTTTTCCAAAATTCTCTCATTGGTCCACTTCTAATTACATGGATTTAGACTTTAAAAATTACTAGAATAATTCTAAACATTTGATGTTGCTTTCCAAGATTACATCTTAGTCATTAGTAATTATTTAATTTATCCAATTAAATTAGAAAGCCTAATTAGTGTCCTAATTATGAGATTAGTAACTTTTTAGGATTAGGGATTTTCACACCCTTAAACTCATTCATTTTTCTTAATCTTTTCCCATTAATTAGCAAATATATTGTATGCTAGTTTTAGCCATTAACATTTACTTAAAGGGTTTTTCACAATTTAACTTGGATATTCCCTTAATTAAGCTTAGATAATTAGCCATTAATTATCTATTTAATCCTTTACCAATTGTTAATAATTTTCTTATTTAGGATTAACCATTATCTCACAACTATTAGACTTACATTGGTATTTTATGTCCCATGTAAAATATTAAAAATCATGGGGTCAATTATGGCCCTCACAATACTTTTTGATTTTTCTCCTTTAATTTTTCCAAGGTTATAATTTATTAAATTGTCTAAATTAAGGACAATATTCCTTCTAATTTTTAATAATTATTTCACTGCCCTTTAGAATTTATCATAATATTTTTAGGCCATTTTATACCTCACAAGGGCATTTTAGTAATTTTGGCACTACTATTTTTTTTCCTCATTTTCAGGAGATTTTTCCCTAAGAAATACGATATTTATAACTCAGACCATATATTCACCTATCGAAATAGCCATTTATTTATTAAAATACAATATTCCGGATAAATAAATATCCGGTATTACAACAACAACCTCTAAAATGACGTTATTTCATTTTTTTCTCCTTCTTTATATCTGATTTACCCCACTTTTAATCTTCTCATCTTCTTCTTCTACATATGATATATATCATCTGATCTGATATATATCATCTTCGTCTACAATCTGTCAATCATCTGTCGAGGTGAGATCGATCAAAAACAGTAAAATCATACACCTTTTCTTCTAACTCAATGGAAGTAGCTCCAGATGGCTTTTGCCCTCCTGTGGGCTTCTTCATTTGCATCCTCACATCAGCAACACTAGTCCAATCTCACATCAGCAACACTAGTCCAATCTCCTGCTTGAGCATAATTATTTGACAAAAGGGAGTAATTCCCAACATTAGATGGTTCTAATTTGAGCAGATGATCATTCACAGCTCTTGCAAGGTTTGCATCTGACAAGCCCCCAAAGCCGTTTAGGGTACTTGCATGGAAGATTAAAAGTGGGGTAAATCAGATATAAGGATATGTATTTATTAGTGTTCTCAAAGCTCGTTCTTTAAAGAATATATTATTTCCCTCGTGTCAGAAAAAATGGTCAACATGGGTTGATACAAATTGAAGGAAATATAATTTTGAATGTGATACTAGGTATTAAAAACCATGGAAGGAAGTGGGAGAATCTTAAAGAATAAGCATGAGGAATCAATAATATATACCAGGCAATTGCGATCGAGTTTCACCAAAAGAAAAGGGATAGATTGGATGAATACTTAAAATTAGGCCATTATGTGAAGCACAAATGATTCCCACTAATTAGCTAGTTATCTCCAAAAATCCTATCACAACGATCCAAATATTGTTTTTTTCTTCATGATAATGGAGGAGGATCAAGGTCTGAGAGTGATCATTAGGGTGTTTTCTGATGTTAAATTATTATTATTTTTCTTGTTCCCCTTGATTTTTTTTTTTTTTTGATATATATGTTGTACTTTTACTTTTTTCATGTCTGAAACTTGGAATCCTCTAGTATTTCTTTTAATTAGAGGGGCACTGACGTTTTGAGGTTATTATAAGCAGATCTGACCCACAACTTCTCACTTAAAAGAAAATTTTTATGTCACTAAGCTATAAAGTTGTAGGGTGACATAAATTTTCCTAAGGGCTAGTTTGGTTTGAGGGAGGGGAGGGGGATCTTTTACCTCCTCTTTACCAAAAGCCCATAGAAACTTTACAATATTCTAAAAATATACTCTCAACAAAAAGGAATATTTCCTTCATTAATGACAATTTGGTCAATTTCCTACTTTCCATTCCTTTCCTCTCACTCCCTCCTCTCAAATCAAACACACCCTAAGAGTGAGACGTTGCAGGTCGGACTTGCTTATAAAATCATAACGTTAGTGCCCCTCTAATTAAAAAGAATACACAAGGACTCCAAGTTTTGCACATGAACAATAGTAAAAGTACAACATATATATCACAAAGAAAATAATCAAGGGAACAAGAAGAAATAATTTAAAATCAGAAAACACCCTAATGATCGATCTCGCTCTCAACCTTGATGCTTCTCAATATCATGAAGGAAAAAAATTATTTTGATCGTTGTGATTTGATTATTTGGAGATAACTAAATAGTGGGAATCATCTGTGCTTCACATAATGGCCTAATATTAAGTATTCATCAAATCTATCCCTTTTCTTTTGGTTAAACTCGCAATTGGTATATTATTGATTACCCAACATGCATGATTATCACATTTAAAATTATGTTTCTTTAGATTTGTATCAATCCATGTAGAAAAGTTTTCAATTTTTTGGCTGATGCAAGGCAGGAATATTATCCTTAATTAAAGAGCAAGTTTTGACTGCAATAATATATGTTTAGAATGAGAATAATATCCTATAACAAATCGGACTTTATATCCTACTAAAAATAGGACGACTTTTTTTTCTTCAGAATATTCCTTTTGAATGAAATAGGAAACTCTCTAGAAGGAGAAGCAGGTACATGAGGACATATTGGTTTATTGAATCTAAACACTAAGTTGTATTCAACGAACCTCGACATATACTAGTCATGTTTCTTAAATCGAAAGTAGTGTCGGAAAAATTGGCCACCTTCATAAATACTACATTTTGTGCTTTTTATAAGAAAATTTTGATTGGGTTCTCATAATCCTATTTAGAACAAACGGAAACGTATTATTTGAAGCATTTACTACAAGTTCCCTTTTTAACCCTCATTAAAAAGATATATTAAAATCAATTATCACAATCCATCCAATAATCAATTGCTACTAAATAAGGACATTTAATATTATTTTTTAAAAACATACTTATTGAGTTCAATACGTACTTTAGCTATATTGTTTTTATTTTTAAGAATTAGTTCTTTCTTTCTCTTAAAAAGGATGGAGGCTAGGGAGCAGATTTTTGTAAGTTCGTTCCTTGAGATTAATTGGTATTAGAATACTCCTTCCAGTTTATAATATAATTCATTTCTAGAAAAATTATTTAGTTCATAATCTAAATTCCGTGTAATGTAATTAGTATTTATTTGTCAATTTTACCCCTGAATTAATAAGCTAACTATGAGTTGTTAGTTTCCATGAATTAATTAAAGTGACTTGTATTGTAGACCTAGAAGAGATAGATCCTCGAATTTTGAGTCTTAATAGTCTGTTTGGCACTATTAATGGGTGTATTAGGAACTCCACAATCTTTACATGACTACTAGGTACTTGCTTATCAGTATTGGTTCCATGGTTGCTAAAATTGCATTTGTATTATGTACTCCTTCACGTACTTTTTTATATAAGAGCCTAATAATCAAATTACGCTGTTTTAAAAAATAGTTAAAATTAGTTAAAAATAATTAATATATAATAAATGAACTACTTTTCCAAGTATACATTTATTTATAAGGGGTAGATAAGAGAGAGAAATAGAGTAGTAAATAGAGAAAGAATAAAGGAGATGTAGTATGGGAAAAGATGAAATAGAAGGAAATTAATAAGGGCAAAAATGGTAAGATAACATTAAATGTTCAAACAACCCCAAATTGAATCTTTTTTTTTTTTTAAAAAGACTAAAACAATTCAAATCTCATGCTTTTATAAAAATAAAAAAATAAAAAAAAGGGAAAGGAATGAGTATATTGTTGACTCTACATGCTTATTTTCCTTTTATTGGGAAAATTATTGAGTTCCCAATGAAAGAACATAATCACCAAAACTCTATAGAAAAAGTGAACAATCATGACATATTGTCCATTTTCTTCCGCCAACATTTATTATTGCATGTTGTTATCCATTGAGATCTCATAGTGATTTTTCTTTATTCTTTGAGATTATCCCCAACTCTCTTAAGACTTAATTTAACAAATAGGATAATATATTCCATTAAAACTAGGAAAGCTTTTTTAGAATATTCTATTTGAAATGGTAGACTCTATAATGAGGAGGTACATGCATAATGAAGACATATTGGTTCATTGAATCTAGACACTTTCCGTAATTAACGAACCTGGACTCGTTTAACACTAATGGGTGTGTATTAGGAACTTTGCAATCTTTACATTGATTCCGTGTATCATAAACTCGCACTCATGCATTTGTGTATTCTCTTGATTCTAAATGCTTATATTTATTCTCTTATTTAAAATTCCATTTCCTTTGTCATGCAGTGTACATTGTTTATTGTGGATACAGATCTACAAAGAAGCCTTGTTGAATAGAAAATGCATCATCATGCATAAATTAGTGATATGATGATTGGAGATAACTAATTAGTGGAAATCGTCTTGTTGTGCACATATAGTGGCCTAATTTTAATTAAGTACTTCAATCCAATTATTTATTTATTTTTGAGTTATTTTTATAAAATGATTTATTCTTGTGTCATTAAACTTACACTTATATATATATATATATATATATATATATATATATATATATATATATATATATATATATATATATATATATATATAAGGTTTATCGTTTGTCATGTCACCTAACATAATGTTATGTTAAGTCACCCCAAAACTACGTCGTTTTGGGAGTTAATTAATTCCTCTAACCCCAAAACGACGTTGTTTTAATTAGGAGTTAGGGAATTAATGAAGGGTGTTTTGATAAAATTCATGTAATAAATACAAAAATAAAAATACTAAAACACCCTTCATTAATTCTCATAACTCCTAAAACGACGTCGTTTTGGGGTGACTTAACATAACATTATGTTAAGTGACATGACAAACGATAAACCCATATATATATATATATATATTCTCAATTCTCATACTTATATTTACTCTCTTTAAGATTCTCCCTCCCCACATCCTCCCGTGGTTTCTAAAAGCTAATGTCACATTTCAAATTTTATTTCCTTCGTGTCAACCCGTGCATGTTGCAAGTTCATCTTGTTAAACAGAATATTATCATATCACAAATAGGATTATGGGAATCAAGAGTTCATCCACGCTTCTCAAGACAATAAAACATTCAAATCCGACAATCCACTACAAGATACTTTTTTAATAGGTGTAGGCATCCTCCTATTAAAAACAATCATATTGAAGGTACTAAATGTTAACAGCTCTCTTAACAGGAATTTGAATCTAACTTCATCACATTGTGAGCTCCTTTCGCTGCATCCAACCCCGTTGGTATGTACTTCATTTTGTTATTGCACAGTTATCATTTTATTGGATGCAATCCAATTTGAGGTGGACTATAAGTAGTATTGGTTAGGTTCACAAACCAATTTCTAAGAGAGTAGTGACGGGTTGGGTTGGTAATATGGTAGGCTATCTTGAATTGAGCTTTTTCAGTCCGTCCCACGGAACCCACTGGTTAGTCCACTTTTTTCACAAATTTTTATTTTAATTTTAAATAAAAAAAGAAGTCTCTCACAGCGTGATAAACAAAGGTTCGAATCCCCACCGAGAGAAGTACCCACATTTAGTGTCCAACAATACCTTGAATAGGATTGCCTCCAATAGGAAAGATATCAATGTTATTTTGTATGAGGGGACTTGTTAATTTAAAGCCCAAGAGTCCTTTTAAGTGGGTTATTAGCTTACTTTCATATTGTAAGTTATTTGAGTTAAGTAATTGTGTATTAGCTGAGGCCCAATCTAACAAATCAAATTAGTGGCGTGGTTTCTGGTTAGCTTGTTAAGGTAATGCCACCCTTCCATCCAGTTGTGGATCTTGGGCTTAATAACACAATTAGGATTTATTAGTAATATTTTTAATTGCTTTAGAACTTCCAGTTATTTAAGGAAAACAAATTTGTACATGTAACACCATTTTTTTTTAAAAAAAATAGAAATTTAGAGATTTCTTCTATTTGAAAACTCAAAGCCCAACCATTTTGGGAGGAGCAACAAAATGAAACTTCAGAAAATTGAAGAACCAAAAAGAAACATATTGCAAAATTAAAAGTTTGAAAGTATTGTGACACATGAGACCAAGAGTAAACTCATTCTTTAGCTTGTGGATTTTCCTTTTTTATGTTATACATGAATCACATTTCTTTTCATCAGATGAATTATGTTTATTAGCTGCCCTCAATATTTCTTGATATTACCTATTATATCAGGCAAGTTGTATCCCACATCTCTACGTATGAAATATATAATCACATATAATTATTTCATACATATTTTAGTCACTACTATAGAAATCGTAATATATGACGGTTATTAACTATCATACATAGTTCCGAACCGTTATTTATTCTGAACATATAACGGTTATAATATAATACCCATTATGTATATCTTGAGGTTTGGTGAGGTCATAATCTTCCCATTGTTGTGATAATAATTAACGGGCACACATAAATAACTATCATAATATATGGTAATGTTGACATGTGTAACACCCCGTTTTCATAAACGTTTTCATAGCATTTTGATCAGAGTTGAGCGTCAGAATTTTTTTTTCAAAATAAAGAGTAACTGAATAACATAGATTACAGTGTATGCGGCTGTTCATCATGCAGTACATTCATCCGAGTGTTTAATACAATAAAGCATACAACAAAATATTAACGTCTCTGTCTAGTTCTCACGCGGGCTCCTTACCATTGTCCTCGATCCTATAATCCGGATCCTGAAGCTAAGGTAAGAGCTGAGGTCCAATGCCCACCGGACCTCAGGTAACGGTTAACCTCATGCTTATGTAGACAATATATGAATGACAGTTTATTCATGACATCTCAGCAGTACATAATCACATATGTAAAACAATAACCACACATAGCCCACACACATGCATGTTATTCTTCCGCACTCTTCACCGGTGCCACGATGTACATCCGTGTCCTCGCGCTAGGAAAACTTGACGGTATTACATAACCATAACCCGTATATAACTGAATGTATAATGAATTATCTAAGACAGAGTCTTAGTCTATGAATACAACTTATCATATATAAACATACAACAAGCATAAGAGTTAAGGTTACGATGACGCGTCCGTACCTTCGTTGATGAATACGGTACGTCCGTCGGTCGAACGCAATCACGCTTATCCTATAAGGATAATATCGTATTTATTAATTAACAAAAATATCCTAATGATATTTTAGTCACAAATGACTATTTTACCTCGACTTCAAAAATCGCTAACCGATAAAATTTCGCTAGAGCTTCGCTATTCGACTCTCAACTTTCAAAACTTACTTCCTACCATGTTTTTACCTCGTCAGGCATCTTTTAATGCAATGAGGCTTAAAAACAAGAATAGGAATTCTATTTCCTACTTCCTAAATCTAACTAGCATTTATACTAAGAACTATAAAACTAAAGACTAGAACTTAAAAGCTAAGGACCGAAGAACTTACCAAGAACCTTGCTCCTCCTTCTCCAAGACTCTTCCTTCTCACTTCTCTCTAGAATTTCAAATTGCTCTTTGCAATTTTGGTGTGAGAATTCCAAATGAATGAAGGGCCTATTTATAGTAAATTGGTGTGGCATCATTGGTAATTCTCTTGAACTTTCTCTACTCAACAAGTCTCTTGAGAAGTACTTGGAATAACAAGAATTATGGTTCAATTTGGGGTTTTTACTAGCCTTTTAGTCATTTTAGGATTAATCCCAAAAGTTAAGGAAATGACTTTAGAGATAACCTACTTCAAGCTAAAAATACGTTCGTTTATAAAAAGTCCTTATATTTAATCTATAATTAATATATTTTAGTACAAAATTTATTTTCGATCGTTTCTCATTTACTTATGTCTTGAATTAATCCCAATTGCTTTTGAATTCTCAAAATATCTCCACTTTTCTCTTTCCAAACACTTGGCTCACAACCTCACACACCTCACAACTCTCACACACCACACATCTCACCTTTCCTCTCTCCTACACTACACTCACAACATGCATACTCTCTCTCTCTCTCTCTCTCTCACACACACACTCTCTCTCTCCAAACCGTCCCTCCCCTTTTTATTCTTTATTTTGTTTATTTAATTAATCCTATATTAAAAGGAAATCCTCATTGGTTGTTTAGGGTTTCACTAGGATTACCCTTTTGATGTTAACTTAAAGCTTTTAGATTAAGCTTTATGAGGTTTAATCCTAACCATTGATTTTAGTTTGACTTGTCAAAGTTGATTAACAAGTTTGATTAGTGTCTTAATCTTATGCTTAGTAATCTTTTACATATCCTTTGTTGATTAATTAGGCTTTAGGGTTTTTATGTAGTTAATCCTATACATTTCTTAATCATGCCTAATTAATTAGTGATTATCTTTATGCTAATCTTGGCCCTTCATTGGCCATTGGTCTCTAATTAGGGTCATGCATCCCTAATTGTGCCTTTAAAACATGTTATTCAATTAACTATGAAAGCTCTTGGAATTAATCTAATAAATGAAGATTTAATTATCTACTAATTTTTGACAATTTTCTTTAATTGGATTAATTATTTTCTCACAACTTTTGGGTTTACTTTGGTTATTTATGCACCATGCATCAATTTAATAATCATAGGGCAACTTATATTCCCTAAAATAAAATTGGGTTTTTACCTCTTTGTTCATTTTAATTCTAAGAGAAATTGCCCTAGAAAATAAAATAAATACACTACAAAATTTGAGACCATATATTCACCTATTTAAAATAGGTATTATTTATCACATACAATATAATATTTAAGATAAATAATTATCTGGGTATTACAACATGTTACATAACGGTCTTATTTTACAATCTGTTATTTATTATTAAGTAACTTACATAATAATGGTTTGTATATAAAAACCATGACTTTTAATAAAATTTAATCTATATATATATATAGAATAGCAAAACCTTCAACATCAAATTGTTACGCAATTTTGGTTGAATTAAGACATTTCAGGCTTTGTGGGGGAGAATCAATGACAATTGTTGATGTATATACACTACTAGAAAATACCAAAAGGGCAACGGACTTTGAGACGGAAAAAATATCCGTCCCAAGTTGCGACAGAAAACAAAAATCTGTCGCAATTTGTGATAGGAAAAAAATCAGTCACAAAAATTTGCGATCTAAACAAATATCTATCACAATTTGCAATGGAATAACAAATCCGTCATAAATTTTTGCGACAGCAAAAAAATCTGTCACAATTTGCGACGGAAACACAAAATCCGCAGTAAAAGTGAATCATTTGGGGCTTTTGCGATGTGTTTTTTAAGGGATCTTATGTTAGTTCTCGGTTTTATATTTTGATGATAACAAGACTTGTAAAAAAATAAGGTTTTGACTCAATGAAATATGAAAATGGAAGAAGGTTACTCGAGCAGGAGCTTGCTCAAGCAAGTAAGTGGTTGCTCGAGCAAGGTTCTCCATTCTCACTGCTAGCCTTATTCTTACTCGAGCATAATCATTTTTGCTCGAGCATGGATATGCTCTGCTCAAGCACAACCTCGGGTCTTGTCTAATGTTCTAATCTTTGCAATGCTTACTCGAGAGCAACTGAACCCTTACTCAAGCATGGTACTCAAGGTCATTTTCTACTCAAGTACATATGTCCTACATCTCATCTGTTGTTCATCATAGAGTTTACTTGTTGGTCAAATTCCCTTATGGCAAGGGAGTCAGTTGAACAAGTAATAAAGAATGAGTAGAGTATCATCTCACAGAGACTGTTGATACCAAAGATGACGCTAGTTTCTAAAGACAAGTGAGTGATGTGTAAATTATATTTGATTTGGTTTGTTTAGCTATTACTAATGACTAGAAATAAATGAGTGATTGGAAGTTGAAGAAAGATATCAGATTAAAAGTAGGTTGAGCTCAGATTTCATCAAGTTATGTCATTTCCCCGCTTCGCATGCAACGCATTGCTATAGCAATCATGCTGCACAGCTTTTGCAATGCCACAACATAACCGTCTTTCACAATGTTATTTAGTTAACCCACCACTATCCTATACAAAAGCTTCTGCAATCCTGTAAGTACAGTCTTCGCTCTACTCTCCCATATTCATATGGTGATTTTAAGTCCAGTCTGTTAGTTTAAACCTAGGTGTTCTTGGTTATGAGCGGTAAATCCATTTTTAGCATCTACAGTTTAGGTCAAGCTATGCACGGGCTCGCCCGACAAGCACTGTTTAACAGAGGTCTAACCTTGACTCCTTCCAGGAAGCCAAGACCACTGAGATAACCCCTAGTTTCCGCTAATCAGCTATGAATTAAAGCACTGTTAAACAAACTGAATTTATTAAATTAAAACATAGCAAACTCGGTTCATTCTACAACTTAGAAATTTATCCTCACTCAGCTAAGAGAAATTAGTTGATGACTGATAAGGGATAAACAAAACAGAATATCGATAAATAATATGCATATTTCATAATCATGTGAGGCTAAATTGATTTCATTCATTCAATTTTATCTCAAGAAATTTAGCTTTGAACAAATTAATTTTTAAAATGATCCTTATGCTTTAAACACTTTTATCATCATAGAAAGCATAAGTGATTTCTTCATACCAATTTCAAGTCCACTTGAAAGTTTTTAATTTTGAAATACCATGTTATGTCCACTGGAGTTGGAGGAATTCCAAACCTCATAACATTTGGTGTCACATTATTATTTGGTATCATCAAAAGGAGCTTCATATTTTTAGTCATGCATTCATTAAGGGGAGCTTCACATTCACATGCGTTTGATATCTTAAAAGCTCATCTCTTTGATTTGAAGAAAATTATTTTTAAACATACTCATTTGCATTCACTATGTTTTATTAGTTTTGATTATGAGTTAATCTTATATTTGAAAATATCTTATATTTTCCTTTCATTATATTAAGTTAAAAATATCATATAGAAAGGGATATTTTGATATCTAATTGTACTAACAAATCTCTTTTGCAAAGAAAGTTTTTCAATTTATAGCAAGAGATTCTGTATGTGCTAGGACATTCCTTAATGCACTACAATAAGAAACTATCAAGCTGAGGAATAACGTTTTCACGATCCATCATTGAAGTTGAGATATGCTCTACAGAAGAGCTCTATGAAGAAAAGGCAAAGGATGGAAGCTGAGTACTGTCATATTCATTTCACATCTCAAATGACATTCATGATATTTCTATTGAGCACACTTGGAGGATCGACAACAAGAAAGCAAGCAAATAGACTTCATCGATCATTCATCAATTTGCAAAACCTACATGAGCATTTCTAATCTTTATCTTTTTTTAATCAGTAAATTTTACATATGTTTGGTATCTATATGCTTTAATTGTGAAAGATGTCTTCAAAACCTCTCCAAATTGTCTCAAACATGTTTGGTATCTATATGCTTTAATTGTGAAAGATGTCTTGAAAACCTCTCCAAATTGTCTCAAACTTGTTTTCATAAAAACATTCCAAATTGCATCATGTTAAGAATGACAATTCTTTCAAATCGGGGAGAGAAAATCAATTCCTTGACTCATTCTAATTTGATTTCATATTTTCCTCTCCACAACTATCTCTTCTTTAACTCAACTTTTTGCTAATGACAAATATGAAAGAGATGGCTATCACCCAAGAGGGGGTGAATTGGGTGTCTAATTAAAAACTTAGACCTTTGAAAATCTTTTCGCAACTTACTGAAAAGTAGTTTGAATGACAATAGTAATTTACAAAGTGATAAACAATCATTCAAACATATATGCTGGAATGTAAGAGATAAGGGAAGAGAATATGCAAACTAGATTTATCCTGGTTCGGCCCAATCCTTGACCTACGTCCGGTCCCAAGCTTCCACTTGAGATTTTCAATACACTATCTTCTTTCAACTTGATTACACGTTCGCACTTAAAGTAATCCTCTCACTAGGATTCACTCCCCTTACAAACCGTAATCAATACACCCACTTGATTACACACTCGTACTCAAGTAATTCTCTCACTAGAATTCACTCCCCTTACAAGTTGTAATCAATACAATGGGTTTCCCACTCAAGATCACCCAATCTTGAGTAACTCACGATAGAAAGATAGAATGGTTACAAATAAATCTTCTCTCTCTCTCGAAGTGAATGGATAAACACCGAAGCACAATACAAAAACATCTCACTCTCTATGATAATCTATGAAAACATTGAAAAGAGAGTAAAGGATGAGAATATCAACATATCGGCATGTTGAATATGTAAGCTTGTTTCTCTGCGTTTTTCTGTCTTGAATGAGTCTTCATTTATAGGTGGAGATCAGTATATGACCGTTTGAAGATTCAATGACCGTTGGGTAAAGAAATATAGCCGTTAGACTCAGATGAAACTAGCCGTTAGAACTTTTGCACAGCTTTTGATGTTCTGACCCAAATCTGAGATTTTGAGATTTGCTTCTAATCCTTCGTTTTAATCATCAGAAACATGTACACAAATGATATAAATGATGTTAGGAAGTATTATAGATCATTTGGGTAATCATCTGGATGTTCTTGATGAAAAACGAGATTTTCGAAACGCTGATTTTCTGAAGCAGAGGTGCAAACTCGAGTTTTGAATCACAAACTCGAGTTTTGAAGATGCTCTGACGTTGGTTGCTCTCTGTGTGATGGAAACTCGAGTTTCCAACTTAATGACTCGAGTTTCGGTCTTTCCCAGAAATCATATTTTGCTCTCTGTCCCGACAAACTCGAGTTCCAACTTAATGACTTGAGTTTGCTTCATTTGATAGCAAACTGAGCAACATCGTGAATAAACAATCAAATTTCGAGGGCCATATCTCTTTGGTATGAACTCCATTTTTGTTGGGTCAACTCTTTTTGAAAATAAATTTGAGTCTACTTTCATATGCCACCAATTTCAGCTCAATTGGATCTGTACTTTGTGAGATACACTCAAAACATTGAAGCTTGGTTTTCTGAGTGGTGTGAATTTCACTGTCAACTTCATAAATTCATAGCTCCTTCATCTGAACTCCTTTTGGCTTTAAGTTTATATAAAAATGACACATTGGGAGTCTAGTTTCATATGCCACTAGTTTCACTTCAATCCGATCTCTTGTTTTGGAGATATCATCGAAGTACCAGACCTCGCCCAAGCTGAACGTGAAACAGAGTAGAACTGAGTTGCTGAAGAGAGCTGGAAACTCGAGTTTTGAAATGGAAACTCGAGTTTTCCTTGTCCAGAGACGCCAGAGATGCTGAAGACATTGCAAACTCGAGTCAGTTAATGATTAACTCGAGTTTTGAGTTCCAAACTCGAGTTTTGTGTCCTAAACTCGAGTTTCCTCATCCTGGAACTGATTTTTGCTGGTTTTAACTCCAAATTGATCCATTCCAACTTCCATATGATCTTGGAGACTTCTAGCATCAATATATGAACTTGAATAATGATTTTCTCAATCCATTAAACAAGTTCTTCCTTCTTTCTTCTCTTCTCTTCATCATTCTCCATAATTTAATTCTTTCTTTCATCTCTCCTCTTCTTCTTCTTCTCTTGATCATTTTCGTAATTTAATTCTGCTTCAATATATCATCTTCTTCTTGAACTTGACATTCTCTTTGCAACCTTCTACCTTCTTCAATATATCACCTTTTTCTTGAACTTGACATTCTTTTCAATTTCTTCTTTCTTTAGTCTCTTATCTCCTTCTTGAGCTATTATTCAACTTGGACTAATCTACATTAAATATAGTAGTTAGTCAATGTAGGAGATAAATATATCATATAAACTTTTTGCTCTTAATAATGGCATCTATATAAGACATCATCAAAACTAATCAAAACCAACAAAATAAGGGGGAGAGAATGGCAAGAAAAATATGCTGGGTTTAATATATTTTCATGTTCACACATATTTTTCTTAAAGTATTTGTCAAGATGAAAATGGGGGAGAATGTTAGATGTGATTAGTTTTGATGATGTCTTATATAGATGCCATTATTAAGAGCAAAAAGCTTGTATGATATATTTATCTCCTACATTGACTAACTACTATATTTAATGTAGATTAGTCCAAGTTGAATTATAGATCAAGAAGAAGACAAGTGATTTTAGAAAGAAGAAATTGGAGAGAATGTCAAGTTCAAGAATTCCAAGTTGAATGACAGAAAATAATCAAGAGAAGAAGAGAAGAAAAGAAAGAAAGAGTTCACTTATGGAGAATGATCAAGAGAAGAAGAAAGGAAGGAAGAACATGCTGAATGGAATAAGAATATCATTATTCAATTTTCTAGATTGATACTAGAAGTCTCCACGATCAAATGGAAGTTGAAATGGCTCAATTCGAGTTAAAACAAGCAAATATGAGGTTTTGGATGAGCAAACTAGAGTCCCGAGGTTTAAACTCGAGTTTACTACCTTCTTTGCAGTGATTTGCTTCTCGGATACGAGAAAACTCGAGTTTAGGACACAAAACTCGAGTTTTGGACTCAAAACTCGAGTTTGTCACTAACTAACTTGAGTTTGTAATGTCTTCAGCATCTACGGCTCTGGACAAGGAAAACTTGAGTTTATAAATACAAACTTGAGTTTACTGACTCTCTTCAAAGCAACTCTATTCTACTTTGTTTCACGTTCGGCATGGGCGAGGTCCGGTAATCTGATGATATCTCCTAAACCAAAAATCGTATTGAGGTGAAACAAATTTTATATGAAACTAGACTCCCAATGCGTCATTTTGATATAAAATTAAGACCCAAAGGAGTCCAGATGAAGCATCTAAGAAGTGTAAAGGTGACAGTGAAATTCACACCACACAGCAGACCAAGCCTCGATGTTTTGAGTGTATCTCATAAAATACAAATCTAATTGAGCTGAAATTGGTGGCATATGAAAGTAGACTCAAAATAAATTTTATCAAGAGTTGAACCAACCAAAACGAAGTTCAGACCAGGGAGATATGGCCCTCTAAAGTTGACTCAAGAAATTTTGGAACCATTTTAGCATAGGCTCGGTTTTATGGATATAGCTCACATTATACACAACCAAATGAAGTGAAAGCAATTCCATATGAATCTAGACTCATCAAGTGTTTCATAAATTTGGAAGTGCTCAAGTTATTTAAACTTAACCAAACTCGTTAGTATTGGTAAACTTGAGTTTATGTAAAGTCAAGAGCACTCGAGTTTTCCAAGTTTCTAATCTTTTGAGGAAACTCGAGTTTGAGTGAGTAAACTCTAGTTTGTGTCAAGTAGAGAGATTTTCACTATTTTGAACTTAAGAAAAATTGAGTTTGTGTTTGGAAACTCCAGTTTGAGCTTTGTGGACTTAATTGTATTTTCACCTCAAAAGTCTCAAACTCGAGTTTGTCACTTAATGGCTCAAGTTTGCTCTTATATCACTGATGTTCTTCAAAGCTCAATCGCGACGTTTACCTGAGAAAGAACAAAACTCGAGTTTGTGTTTCTAAACTCGAGTTTGCACTTGAGTGAACAGTTACAAACTCCAGTTTTCATTTGGAAACTCCATCATACACAATCTGTTCTCAATGCTTATATAGTTCATCATAAAGAGTGAAATGATTCGTATTGTACTTCAGTGTTTATTCATTCACTTCTGAGAGAGAAGATTCATTGTAATCATTTTATCTGAGATTTACTCTTAGGTTTTGTCGTGCTTTCCTTTTATAGTTAGGTCTTCTTGTACCATACGTCCAATGAGTTGGCCATTCCAAATCTGTCAGGTCCAATACCCTAGATTCGTTTGATTGATTTTTCTTTTAATATTTCAAGATTCTTTAAATCTTTCTTTCGATTCTCCACATCTTCTGAATTTAGCTTGAGTCAATCAACATCTTTACGTGCATCTGGATGACCTGTCTTAATTTCTTGAAAACTCACAAGGAAAGGTTAGAATAACTTAGCGTATAATTCTGCATCATTTACGATGCTACAGCATAGCGGTCGTATTGTATTGCTGGCGCAGATGTAGACATACACTATGCTATAGCATTGTATCAGCTTAGTTATGCACTTCCACGGGAAACCATAAAGTGGTGTTTTTCTTATGCACATGAGCAGAATAATGATATGAATGCAACAATTTGTGAGATTCATCCTCTATTTCCCTATGTACATGAATTCACAGATATTCTATCAGATAGCACACAGTAAAGCAAAGATTTAGCATTCAAAATAGTCAAAACACATAAGGAAAATATGGCATAAATACTACTCATCAAACTCCCCCACACTTAGCTTTTTGCACTCTTGGGCAAAACAAGGAAAAGAATATAGACCAAAAAACAACCTCCAGTTTGTGTGCTTGTCTTAGGAACCAAGTATCCTATCATTATCTGAAGTTCAGCTTCCCGTGTAAACAATCCCACTACCTAGTACTGGTGAATGTAATGTAGGGCATTGCTCTAGCAAGGGAGAATCAAGAGACTCTCGGGTGCAGTGTATATTCACTCTCTTACATAGTGGGATTTGTTTCTCTCTGTCGTGCTAACTTAGAAGTTCTATAGGTTTGTAAAAGTTCTAAGTTGGCTTCCTTGCATCTGAACTTAGTTGCATCAAAAGGACTTCTTGGGTTGTAATGTGAGAAGTGGCAGTATGTGTGGGGATGGTTGTTGAGAATGAAATATGCTATCGCAAGACATCAAACAGGCGTTTAGGACAAGTAATCGTGATGCTACGTTTAGTAGGCCTTATTCAGTGGTGATGCTTTTATGCTACTACAAAACTTATTTCTTCTTTCTCAGCTTTTTTTTTCAAAGCATCACTCTGTCTCTAGTTTTGCCTTGTGGGCAATATGCTATAGCATTGCAAAGCGCACCTCTTCTTATTAACTAACCATCCGTTGTCTATCATAGCAAAATTGTGTATGGTCCAAAAGGGGTAACAATGGGAGTATGATATTAGTGGCTTGTGAATAGGAATCATGGGTGAAAATATTAATGTCTTTGTCCTACGCAGTTTGATTCGAGATGCGGGATATCTGTTAGTGGGTTTTCTTGATGGCAAGTGCACCGGTCGAACAAGTAATAAAGAGTAAGTAAAGTATCGTCCCACGTAGACCGAGATACCGAATGATGACGGCGAATCACGAATTGGTTGTGTTTAAAGAGAAAACAAAGTCGATTGGTTTGGGATTTTCTATAGTTATGCTAATAAACTAGAAATAAACAATTGACCGTAGTCGAAGAAGATATCGATACAAAGATAGGTGAGCTCGAGTCTTTCCCAAACATATTAATCCCTCGATTGCCTATATGCATTGCTATAGCATTTATGCTGCACAGCTCTCACAAAGTTTTGGAAACTCGAGTTTCGGTCTTACAAAGAAGAATTCAAAGTTTCTAAAAGTTTTTGAAAACTTCACCTTGAACGAACAAAGAAGTTTCCATTTTCAAAGATTCATGGAAACTCGAGTTTCAGTTTGAAAACTCGAGTTTAGGCTAAGCGAGAGAGCTCGCTAAAATTGAACATTTTGAAAACTCCGGTTTTGGAATGGAAACTCCAGTTTTGAGATTTTGGACTAAAACATGATTTCTCATCAAAGTCTAAAACTCGAGTTAGTCACTTAATGACTCGAGTTTTGCCTTGTTCACAAAACATGTCCAAATGTCAAATCGCGATATTCTTCTCTGGAATGAGAAAACTCGAGTTAAGTTTTGGAAACTCGAGTTTCAGCTTTTAATGAAAAATGAAAACTCCAGTTTTGAAGAATAAACTCGAGTTTACATCGCTGAATTTGAATTTCAAGTTGAACAAATTTGCGAAACCTTTGAGTTTGATCTCAATACTTTATATCATCACTCATTACTATTCCTAACTATGTTTAATCAGTTTGTTAGTGAGTTTCAGATGATTTAGACAGGATTAAATGGAGAATTAGCATAAAGCATAAAGCGAAGTCGAACATTAAATGCAAAGTGCATAAAACTTGCATCCTTGTGGACAATCATTCTCCACACGTTTTGAAGGAATTAATGTTTCCTTTCCGTTGAGTTTTCTTGTGAGAAGTATCTTTTGATATATTTATACTTCGGTGATTATCTTATCTACTCTTAGAGAGAGTTTATTGATTGTAAAATCATTCATTGTAAAGTATCTCAAGTCAAGGGGACTTGGAGATTGGGTTATTGATTACAACTTGTAAGGGGGAGTAAGTTCTAGTAAGAGAATACTCTTGAGTGCAGAGTGTGTAATCAATTGAGATAGTGAGAAATCCCAGAGAGTCTGGGGACTAGACGTAGGTCAAGGTTTGGACCGAACCAGTATAAATCCTTTGTTTCTTGTTTCTCTTCTCCATACTATGGGCTCTTGCTGCGCCGGCGTCGATGGGACCTCGAAGGGGCTTAGGGAGGTGGCACCTCAGGAGGTCCATGCATTTCGAAGATGGTGTCGGGGAAGGGCGGCAACGGCCTTAATCATGGTATATGGGTCATGAGGTTAGCCGTGATGCAGCGGTCACAGTCGACAATGTATTGCCAAAGCATCTATAGTTGGAGGAGGAATGTTGCTACAGAACGCTGCAACGTCGCGACTTGTGTGGCTAAACCCTTGGTGTCAAGAGCCTGAGAGGGAGTTGTTGAGGGGCCGACTTCTGGACTGTGCAGAGGAGCGGTAAAGGAGCGGCGTTTTTGTTTTTGACCCAACATGCGTTGTACCATGGCCAGGGAGAGCAAAGCGAGAAGGTGGAGGCGTTATTCTGTTGCATCTAAGATGACGCAAGCCTCACGAAGAGCTCGGTGATGAGTGCGGGAACCATAGGTTGCCTATGGTCGCGATCGGGTGGCACGAGCTCGCGATAGAGGAAGGCATCAACGTCGATCGGAAGGCCCTCTAAGATGCGGTACAACAATGTTAGTTCTCTATGTGTTTTGATGATAACTAGAAATTATAAACATAAATGGAAGTTTGTCTTTGATATTGAAAAACTTATCGTCAAAGGCAAACTCGAGTTTGTATTTACAAACTCGAGTTTGGTCGAGACAGAGAGTTGCTCAAGTTTTTGAAAACTTAGGCAAACTCGAGTTGATTAGTGATAAACTCGAGTTTGTGTCATACAGAGAGCACTCAAAGTTTTTCAAGGTAAGGCAAACTCGAGTTTGTATATGTAAACTCGAGTTTGTGTTACTCAGAGAGCTTCTAAGGATTTGTGAACCAAACCAAACTCGAGTTTGTGCTTGGCCGAAAGTCTTATTGCTTTTCAACTTAAGCAAACTTGAGCTTGATATGCCAAACTCAAGTTTGCACATGGCCAATAGGTTTCAAAGTTTTTTCATGTTTTGGGAAAACTCGAGTTTAGCTCAGTAAACTCGAGTTTAGTCTTGACAATGAGTTTTCAAAGTTTCCTAACTTTAGCAAACTCGAGTTTGTATTTGCAAACTCAAGTTTGCTCTTGGCAGAGAGTTTTCAAGATTTTTCATCTTTCAAGGAAACTCGAGTTTGTGTTAAGCAGAGAGCTTCTCCTATTTTTTACCTTTTGAAAACTCGAGTTCACTTTTGAAAACTCCAGTTTTGAGCTTTATGGACTTAAACATATTTTCTCTTCAAAAGTATCAAACTCGATTTTGTCACTTATTAACTCGAGTTTGCTCTTATTTTCAAAATGCTCTTCAAAGCTCAAATCACAACATTCTTCTCTGGATGGACGAAACTCGAGTTTGAGTTTCTAAACTCGAGTTTGGTTCCTGAAGGAGAGTTGCAAACTCCAGTTTGCATAAACAAACTCGAGTTTGCATCACTAAGTTTGAAAATCAAATTGCACAAATTTGTGAAATCTTCATGATTGTACTAAATACTTCTTATCATTACTCATTACTATTTTTAACTATGTTTAATTAGTTTGTTAGTGAGTTTCAGATGATTTAAAGAATATTAAATGAAGATTTAGCTTAAACCAAAATGTGACATCATCACATTAAATGCAAAGACCAGAAGACTTGCACTCTTTTGGATAATCATTCTCTGCACGTTGCCAAGGGTTTAATGGTTTCTTTCCCTTATCAAGAAGTTGTTCTTCCAACAGATTAATTTCAAGGGCGTTGACCATAAACTTTTCGCATCTGGTTTAACATTAATCAAGAGAGAGACTGGACCACACTTCAACATAATAAACTCATCAATGTCTCCAACAATTACATTGATCAATCCAACAATCATTTAATGCTCTCTTTATATATATGATCTTGTAAGTTAGTGAAAATCCCGGAGTGTCTGGGGACTGGACGTAAGTCATGGATTTGGACCGAACCAGTATAAATTCTCATGTGTCAATCTTCTTCTTCCTATCCTCTGTCCTTCTCTGTTTTAGCTTTCTACAAATAGAGCATTTTCAAAAGAATTTTAAAATCCCCAATTCACCTCCCTCTTGGTGATTTTCTCCATTTACAAGCAAGAATGCCCGATCTCTAGAAAGCATCTGGGTGTGCATTATTGGCAGCAGGAAGGTGAGGAAGAAGTGGAACCAAACATGGGCTTCGGCATGGAGGCTACGCCTTGAAAATTGTATGACCCCTCCATGGTGGTGTGCCATGAAGTGCCGGGACGCATAGCCGCTCAATCACTCGAGTGCGAGTGGCAAGGTCATCTCTCTGCTAAAGTAAGGTTTGGTTTTCATTGTGCGTCGGGTTCAACCCACAAATATTTTGGATGTCCTTGGCATTGCGGGCACATTCATGTCCCGGACTATGATGAAATAAGGCGAGCCCCGGGTAGTTCGCACATAACTCTAGGACGAGGGGGTGGCAACCTCGACGGGGTGCAGGAAAAATTTCTTCTAGCCGCGGTCACGGATGACCTTCCTAACAAAATTGGGGTAGGCACTTTTCTCAATCATCTCTGTGTCGAAGCCACACTCCGGCGCTAGGTGTTTGTCAGTCTTGAGGGCGTTAAAACGCGTCTCTGCTTCCCAGGTCGCGAAGGTCGGGCTGACCTTGAGGTCTAAAGTGGATTTGTGACAAACGTGTTTGGTGCATGCCATTGCAAGTGGTTCGTGCTAAAGTTAGGGTAGGTGGTTGGAGCAAGGGTTTCGCGGCAGAAAGGTTGAATGTCAGAAGTTCTGCAGTATGGAGTGGGGAAACTTAGGGATTTCAGGCTTTATATGCGATGATGGTGAGAGGTGGCTAATGAGGGTTGAGGTAGCAAGAAATCAGGGAAATAGGTGAGTGGATTGGAGAGAAGTTTAGGAGAATGGTTAATGGTGAGGTCAGTGGGTTTGAGGTGTGCGTCTGGAAGGAAATTTGAATTTTTAGGTTGAAGTCGTGGCCCACCACCGAACTATCAATATGCGTTGTTGAGTACTTTAATACAGAGGCTCGATACTACAACATTGGTTTGCTATAGCATATTACACACACTAATCCCATATCTATTTCTTGTCGCACGCGTTCCTTAAAAGTTGTTGATGGTACACCAGTTCACCCTGTAGTGGACTAATTTATTTGAAAATGTGAAAATTTAGGCTGCCTCCTAATAGTGCTTGGTTTATAGTCTGCAGCCTTACTTGGTCAATGGAATTTTAACTCAAGGGATTCGAAGGGGTGTTGACCACCCCCATGTGTCCATTCCCTCCCTAATATATTCTAACTTCTTCCTTATATTGTAGTGTCGCCATATGATTTTGGTATGCCTAGTTGGGTGTCAAATATCCATTCCTGACCATGGTGCTACAAGGCGTGTTGGTGCTCGGTGCTATGTTAAGGGAAGAACACTCTTCTGGGGCCTCTATGTACAGTAGAGTTTTTAGTATCGAGAATGTCACTTGACCCCTCTTGACTCGCATAGTAAGTTTGCCTCTTTCGACATCAATCAACATTCTTCCTGTTGCCATAAATGGTCGTCCCAGAATAATTGGGACCTCGTGATCTGTTTCAAAGTTCAGTATGATGAAGTCTACCGAGAAGATAAACTTGTCCACCTTCACTAATACATCTTCAATCCTTCCTTTGGGTTGGACAATGGATCTGTCTGCCAGTTATAAAGTTACTGTAGTGGGCCTTGCTTCTCTTACTGCCAATTTCTTGAATACATACATAGGCATTAGATTGATGTTGGCACCTAGATCACAAAGTGCTTTTCCGCAGTAGTTGGGGCCAATGGCACAAGGGATTGTAAAGCTACCCGGATCTCTTAACTTGGGTGGCAATCTATTCAGCGGTAGTGCACTGCTTTCCTTGGTCATGGCTATTGTCTCGAATTCACCCAGCCGCCTTTTCTTGGACAAGATGTCCTTTATGAACTTCACATAGCTGGGCATTTGTTCCAATGCTTCCTCCAGGGGATGTTGATATGCAATTGCTTCAACATGTCTAGGAATTTTTGGAACTACTTCTCTTGACTTTGCTTTTGGGGCCTTTGTTGAAACGACGGAGGTTGCTTTACGATTTGTGATGGTCCTGGGTTAGAGGTATGTTGCGATGATGATGTTGTAGCATCCCACATTACTTCTGATACACGAATATCTGGCGTGACATGTGTTGGGAATGTTGTAGCATGGGATCCTGTATCCTTTTGTCGTAGCATCAATAGGTACTGGTCTTATTCATGGGCACCCTCCGTGGTTTCTCGTCCCTTCTTTGTTTGGCTTGATACTGGTTCAGCATCCTCGATAGGCCTTTTTTAGAACTTCATTGGCTCTACATTCTTATCGTTTCTCATTTCGATGGCCATTACGATGGTCTATTATTGAATGCTATAGCAAGTCTGTCCAACCTAACTCTCGAGATTGTGAAGGGATACTTGCTGGCTTTGTATGATAGCGTTGTTCTTGGCCATATTCTCATTGAGTAGGCTTTCCATGGAAGATTGAAGGGCTGAGTCGAGTGCCTTGCTTTTGGTTAAATCTGGTGGATTCAATAATTATTAGAGTACGAAGGGCTGCTAATGGACCAGCAAGTGGTTGATTACGAGATGTCTATGAAAATTTTGGGTGTTGCCTCCATCCTGGGTTGTATGTGTTAGAGTATGGATAATTGTTGTTGCCGCCCCTATTGTAGTTGTTCACATAGTTGACAGATTCAAGGTTGGCAAAACAAAAAGAGTAAAGATGTTCTCCACCACAGTACATGCAGGCTACTTGAGCATGTTGCATTAATGGGCTACTGGCAGAGAGACTCATTAACTTGATCGTATTAGTTAGTGAAGACACTTGTGCAATAAGAGCAGTCATAGCGTCAAGTTCATGAACTCCTGCTATTGATCTAGAAGGTAGGAGTCGATCTTCTGGCCACTGATGACTATTCATAGCCATGTGTTCCAAGAGTTCGTGAGCTTCGTTATAAGATTTCATTGAGAGTGAACCATTTGCAAAAACATTGACTATTGATCGTGTCTGCTTGTTCAAACCTTTATAAAAGGTCTCTAGTTGCACCTATTCAACTAATCCGTATTGTAGACATCTTCTGAGTAGGTCCTTGAAACATTCCCAAGCTTCATAAAGGGATTCACCTGGTTGCTATCGGAAGCTAGTGATGTCTTCTCTCAGCTGGGCATTCTTGGTTGGTGGAAAGAATTTCAACAGGAATTTGCTACCTAGGTCATTCCAGGTGGTAATAGAGTGATCATGGAGCGTGTTCAGCCATGCTCGAGCCTTGTCCCTAAGTGAGAATAGAAACAATTTGATTTTAAGGGTGTCAGTTGTCACTCCTGGGATAACAAACGTGTCATAGACCTCCATGAATGACTTGAGATACAAATTAGGGTCTTCTGACAGGAGTCCTCCAAACTGTCCGATTGAATTAATCATTTGGAATTGATGGTCAATTTCCTTGATGGCAAGTGAACTAGTCGAACAAATAATAAAGAGTAAGTAGAGTATCGTCCCACAAAGATCGAGATACTGATGATGATAATGCTTTCGAAGACAGTTGTGTTTAAAAAGATGGGAAAATTATTATTGGTTGGGTGTTTTCCATTATAATTATTAAACAAAGAAATGAACAAATGATCGTAGTCACAAGAAGATATCAGTTGTAGATTAGTCAAGCAAAGAAAGAAGCTATAAAGTTGGAATATGAATATTGATCAAGAAGAAAAGAATGAAGATATTGGAGAATGAAGTTATCAACTTTAAGGAGAAGGAGACTAGAAAAGAAAGAAGTTATTGAGCTTGATTGTGGAGAATGACCATCAAAAAGAAAAAGAAGAAGGAATAATGAAGAAAGAAAAGCCTTCATCATATTAGTCAAGAAAATAAAGAAGCTATCTAGTTGGGTTACAGATAATGATCATCAAGAGGAAAAACAAGAAGAAAAGTTAAGAAAGAATAACCTTCGTCATATCAAGTCAAATAAAGGAAGAAGTTATCAAATTGGAATGATAAAAAAGACAGAGAGATTGAAGAAAGAAGAACTTACAAGATATAATGGGAATATCAAGATTCAAACTCTTAGATATGATATTGAAGATCTCTATGATTAAATGGAGGTTGGAATTGCTCAATTCAAAGTTAAGATGCCTTATATGAAAGTTATATCAACTTCACTCGAGCGATCACTTGCGTAGCACCTCTAGAGATCATCACTTGAGTGATAACCACTCTGTTGTGCTCTATTTTGGTCAGTTGACAAAGGTTTAGTATTTTGGACATATCTCTTAAACCTCACTTTCGATTGAAATGAAACTTGTTTCATATCAAACTAGACTTCCAATTAGACACACAAAAATCCATATGAAGCTCAACGGATTTTTGAAAAAATGTATATGGATCTTAGAAGTTGGCACTAAAATTTCTCACGTTGTTACAGAAAAGGTACAGTAATTTGGATGTATCTCACAAAATATACGTCTGATTGAGATGAAACTTGTTTCATATTAAACAAAACTCAAAATTATTTACAAAGAAGTCAACATCAAGAACAAGGAGTCTCAAAAGAAAGATACATAGATCTCTTAAGTTGACACTCGATTCTCTCATGATGTTCCAGATCAGCTGTCATTCTTCGAATCATAATTTTCAAGAGACAGTGAGTTTAGGATTGAAACTTGTTGCATATAAAACTAGGCTCAAGAGGCGTTTCAAAGACTTCAAGATCAAGCTCAACTAATGTCGGCTGAAAGAGATATGAATTTCGGAATTTCATGGTCGTATAAAGACGCTGCTCTAGACCAGCTACTATAAATTTATCGTAACTTTCAAAACATAAAGATTTTGATCTGATTCTTTTTGCATTTAAATGTAGACTTCAATAAATTTTTAATGATAGGTCATTTACCATATTTGAATTAAAAATATTATCACTGCCACAACACTCAAATGATATGTCCGAGTAATGCTGCTCTGAAATGTTTTGTAGAAAACACCACTCAAGTGATGACTTGAGATCACTCGAATGATGTGTCAAAGAGCATCACTAGCGCAACACTTTAGTGATTCTAGAAGTGTTCTAAAGTTTGAAAATTTTCTAAGTGTGAGATCACTCGAGTGATCACTCTGGTGATATGTTAAAACATCACTAACATAACACTTAAGTGATGTATCAAGTGATCCCATTTTGTGCATCACAAGGACATCACTCCAATGATTCATCCAGTGCTCTAAGGGCTAAGAAAAGATCACTCAAGTGATGCTTTCATAGAAAATAGAGCATTACTTTGAATCTTTTAAAATCATTGGTTTGATTATGTAACTTGTTTTTCTTGCTTCTAATCACTCTAACACTTCAATATATTAGTGCTTAAGATTTTCCAGGTGATCAAATAAGGATTAACACACCAATTGGAAAAACCACTTTTGTATCAAAAGCCTCCAACAACCATTTGAACGGTTATATTTTGTAAGCCTCAACGGCAAGAAGAAAAGCTCAATAATCATTAATCTACATCAACTATAAATAGAAAAGAACTCAAAGTCGATGAGTGTGAGAAACTGCACCAAAATGCTAAAATCATGGATTACCAACTTCAACCCGAATACTCTCTATTTCCCAGCTTCAATATCATTTACATGAGAGAGAGAGAGAGAGAGAGAGAGATTATTTGTAGTGTGCTTCATTGTTCATCTTAATTCACTTTCAGAGTAAAGATCATTGTAATTCTTCATCATCAAGGTTGTATCCTTACGATGTGTAAGGGGGAGTAACTCAGTGAGCAATTTGTAAAAGTCCTCGCAAGTTCTCGGCTAAACTTGTGGGATTATAGTGGCTTCTCTTTTGCCCGGATTAAACAAGAAGATAGTGGATTGAAAATCTCAAGTGGAGCTTGGGATTGGATGTAGGTTATCAAGGATTAGACCGAACTAGTATAAATCATAGTTTTCATATTCACTTCCCTTATTTCTTATATTTCCAACATTGGTGATTGACATATTTCAGTATGCATTTGTGGTTCATAATTTACATATTTATTGCTTTCATTAAGATGCAAAAGGTTTTTAAAGTTTTTATCTTACACACAATTTACCCCCTCTTGGGTGTGTCAACCGATTCTAACAGAATCTTTTTATTTTGGAGATAATTTTTTATGCATTTTGTAGCAATTGATATAACCACTACTAATTGTTGTATAAAAATTAAAAACAATTTAGTGCTTAATATTTTTATATGAATTTCTCTATCAATTTTTTAAAAGGTTATATTATACATATTTTCAATGATAATAATTATTAATTTATAGGACTTATTAAACTAACTTAAATATTTATGTACATTAAGTTTATGATTTATAAATGAAATGTAGAGTTAATAATGGTTTAAGTACTTCACTTTAATTAATTGAAATTAAAGATGAAGAGATATATTTATTTGTAGAGGTAATGTAGAAAATGTGGAGGAAAGAAGCACTACATCCTTAAATTTCTAAGAGATGAAAGAAACCATTAGTATATGAAGAGGAAAAAGAAAATAAAAACCAAACAAGAATTATACAAAAATGAACTCACCTTCACAAAATAACTATCTCCACCAAAATGTATGAAGAAATGAATGATGTTTGGTTGATGGAAAAAATGAATGATATTTGGTAGGGGTATTTATAAGAATTCAGTGAGACACTCCTAGTGGTTTACTTACCACTTTTGTAGAGTTACTTTTTGTAGCAATTAGTGTAGTGTTGATCAAAATCCTCTTGTGGCAAGCAAACCAGTCGAACAAGTAATAAAGAGTAAGTAGAGTTATCATCCCATAGATACTTTTAATACCAATTATGAAGACGGTTTCCTTGTGAAAGTTGTGTGATGAGAATAGAGTTGTTGTTTGTTTGTCTATTACTACTAGCAAATAAAAGTAAATAAGTGATTGGAAGTTCGTTGAGAGATATCAGATTAAAAAAAGGCAGAGCTCAGATTTTATCCTAAGTCGCATTAATCCCCCAGTTTGCATGTGACGCATTGCTGCAGCATTCTGCTGCACCGCTTCCACAATGCTACAGCAAAATGCCTATCACAACGTTATTCAACTAACCCACCACTAATCTATACAGAAGCATCTGCATCCTATAAGTACACTATTCACTTTAGTTCTCCCATATTCCTACGACGATTTTCCAGTTTAGAGTATCAACTTAACCTAGATGCATTGGCTATGTGAGGTAAACCCATTCCTATAGTCTACAATTTAGATCAACCCCAATACAAGCTCACGTAGCACACACTGTTCAATAGAGGTCTAACCTCGACTCCCTTCCAGTAAGTCGAGCCTACTATTATAGCCTCTTAGCGGCCATCTAACACAAATCCATCCACACTCAGCCAACAAAAATTAGTTCATGAGTGATGAGGGAAACGTAATACAGATTACGGAAGATTGAAACAGAGAAGTAAAGAAAGAAAGTAAAAACAGAGAAGCTCATCGGAATGATCGACGACGTAGGGAACGTCCTATCATGTGACGTCTCTACGTCTTCTACAGCCCTTATCTAACTTCAGGAAAGGATTACGTCTTTTCTGCAACTCTCTCTTAATGAATCTTGACCTCTCAGCCTGAATCAAGTCAGATTGGATTTTTACTGACTCTCTAACTCTTCATGACTTCGACTACGTTTTTAGGTTTAGCAGCGCTTTCCTTTTATAGCCAGGTCCTTCGCTCTGTACATCCAGTGAGCTGGGCTTTCCAAATCTATTAAGCCTGACTCCCAAGATTTGGTTGATTGATCCTCTTTAATTCTGTGAGATTTTGTAAATCTTCTATTTGATTTTGCACAGCTTTTATTTCCATATTCGTCAATTCAACCGCCATCTAAACCTCTAACTTGATTACCTCTATTTAATTCCTGAAAAGCCCTTGAGGAAAGGTCAGCATAAAGTAGCGAATAACTCCACATCACTTACGATGCTACAACATTGTGGTTGCATTGTCTTGCTAGAACAAAATAAAGATACCATATGTTGTAGTATTATATCATCTTTGTTATGAACTTTCACAGTAAATCAAAATTTAGCCCTTTTATTCTGCACATGTGTAGGATAATATGGAGAATGCAACAATTTACTAAATCTATCCTCTATTTCCCTATGTGAATGAATTCTAGCATAATTTATGAAATAGAACACACTTAAGCTCAAAATCACCATACAAACAGTCATAACACATAGGGAATACATGGCAAAAATATGACTCATCAAACTCCCCCACACTTAACTTTTTGCCCTCTTGGGAAAAAATAAAGATAAAAAGATATAGCAGAAATAACTTCATAGCTTTACTCTTATCCTAGGAATTATGTATCCTTGTAATTGTCTTAAGTTCAATTCTTCTATGTAAACAATTCCACTACCCAACACTGGCAGAACATTATGTAGGGCGTTGCTCTAGCAAAGGAGTATCAAGAGACTCTCAGATAGAGTGTATATCGCTCTCTCACATTGGGAGATTTGTTTCTCTCAGCCTTGCTATTCTAGAAGTTCTATAGGCCTATCAAAGTTCTAAATTTGCTTCATCATATCCTTATATACTTGCATCAAAAGGACTGTCTTGGGTTATAGTGCTAAGGAGTGGCTGTCAATGTCTGGGGATGGTGAATGAAACAAAAATGCTATAGCAGGGTGCCAAAAAGACTCTTAGGAAAAATCATCATGATAATGTGCTTAGCAAGCCTTTTTGTATTGCTTCCTTGTACCTTAAACCATTTTTTCTCACAAGGCACCATTCTATCTTAGCATTTGTATTTTTGGGACTAGCTCTGTGAATACGCATCTTCCAAGTAAACTGTCCATCTATTCCCGTGATAGCAGTGTATGTATGGCTCAAAGGGGTTAGCAATGGAATCATGATATCAATGGTTTGTGTATAGAATTTCTAGGTGGAAATGAATTCCTTTATCATATACAATTATATTCAGATGCGAGATAGCGAAAACCAGAGAAATAAGACAAATCAAAGACAGTTCTAAAACTAGTAAGCATGCTCACTGAATATGAAATTTAAGGCTCGAAAATCCTTCCATGTGGATGACTCTGTATTCTCCCTCACTGTTACATTACCCTACATTGTGCAACCTAGTGTCGTCAATTTCCCAAGTCTACACAGTTCAGTTCCTTAAGACAACTTTATTTTACGCAATTTTGCAGATGTTTTCTGCTCAATAGTTAGGACCAATGGCACATGGTATCGTGAAACTACCTGGGTCCTTTAGTTTTGAAGGCCACATATTCAATATTAAGGCACTGCTTTCCTTCATCATGGCTACAATTTCAAATTTACCCAGCCTCCTTTTCTTGCACAGGATGTGCTTCATGAACTTAACATAGATGGGCATCTGCTCCAAAGCTTCAACCAGAGGGATATTGATGTGCAATTGTTTAAGCATGTCCAGGTATTTCTGAAATGGCTTCTCCTGGCTCTGTTTCTATAGCCTTTTAGAGGTTGCTTCAAAACTCGTCATGGCCCTGAGTCGGTGGTATGTTGTGATGGTGGTGTTGTAGTAGTCCTTGTAGTCTCAAGTATATGAACATTTGGCATAGCATACGTTGGGAATGTTGTAACATTGGTATCATTAGCACCTTGCTACGGCATAGTAGGGGGTTGCTCTTTTTGGTAGACATCCTTAATGGCTTCTCGTCCTTTCTTCCTCTAGCCTGATACTCGTTCGGCATCTTCAATAGGCCTTTTTGAGACCTTCAGTTGCTCAGCATTTTTTACGCTTCTTAGTTCTATGGCTTTGACTTGTTCCTTTCCATGGCTCCTAAGGACTTCAGTGTCACTAGGCATAAATCCAGATGGTCTGTTGTTGAGTGTTGTAGCAAGTTGTACAACTTGATTCTCGAGATTCTGAAGGGACCTTACTGGCTTTGTATGATGGAGTTGTTCATAGCCATCTACTCCTTAAGTAGGATTTCCATGGAGGATTGAGGAGATGGATCAACACCCTGCTACCTTGCTTATTGGTTAAACCCAGGGGGATTCAATGATCTATTAGAGTACAAGGGCCCTATTGAAAGACCGGCAGGTTGTTGGCCTCTAGGATTCCAAGAGAAATTTGGGTGTTGTCGTCACCCTGGATTGTACATGTTGAAGTATGGGTTGTTGGTATTGCTGCCCCTATTGTAATTATAACGTAATTGATAGATTCAGGATTGGCAAAGCACTAAGAGTAAGAATGCTCTCTTCCACAGTACACACAGGCTACTTGGGCAGGTTGCATTAAAGAGGTGTTAGCAGGGAGGCTCATTGACTTAATTATATTGGTAAGTAGAGACACTTGAGAAGTATGGGTTGTCATCGCATCAAGTTCATGAACTCCAGCTACAGTTCTAGAAGGTGGAAGTCGATTTGCTGGCCACTGGTGACTGTTCATGGCCATTCGTTCTAGAAGTTCATATGCCTCGTTGTAAAACTTCATCAGTATATAACTACTTACAGAGGCATCGACTATGGACCGTGTCTATACCTCCAGGCCTTTGTAAAATGTCTCTAGCTGCACCCATTCTACCAACCTATGTTGTAGACACTTCCTTAGCAAGTCCTTGAAGCATTCCCAGGCCTTATATGTGGACTATCCAACTCTTTGTCAGAAACTGGTGATATATTCTCTCAATTGGGTGTTCTTAGCTAGGGGAAAAAACTTCAATAGGAATTTGCTACCCAAATCATTCCAATATGAAATTGAATGGGTTGGTAGGTGTTCAGCCATGTTCTGGCCTTATCCCGAAGTGAGAATGGGAATAGTTTGATTATGAGGGTGTTAGCAATTACTCCAGGGATGACAAAAGTGTCACAGACCTCCATACAAATTTTGAGATGAAAGTGAGAGTCTTCGGATGGGAGTCCACCGAACTGCCCTACCGCGTTTAGCATCTAGAACATGACATATTTTAGTTCAAACTAGCCTGCAGTGATGTCTGGTGGAGTGATTGCTAAGTTGAGCCTATTCAGTTTAGGAATTTTTAATTCCATGATGGCTCGATTCAGGTCAGCATTGTCACGGTTTAGTTGTGGTGGTAGTTATGGGATGTGGTTACCACCATGGATAGGTGTTGCTCCTCTCAATATAAATCTCGATTAACTTGTGCTTACGCCATGTGTGCAGAATACTAAAGTGACTCCTTCACCTCTACTTTTTGCGCCTTTGTTTATAGGTTTGTTCGATTTTGGGATCGTATGGCTTAAGATCGGCAGAAGGCGAGCTATACATACACTACAGAAGGTACCTAAAAATCAAAATTAGAGAGAGTGAGTTTAGTAAGGTGAAATACAACTTATCAAAATGAATCTTACAATCATAAAAGGTATTTTCAGTCCCCGACAATGGCACCAAAAACTTGTTCGTCAAAATCCTCTCTTGGCAAGCGAACCAGTCGTACAAGTAATAAAGAGTAAGTAGAGTTATCGTCTCACAAAGATTGTTAATACCAAATATGAAGCTGGTTTCCTTGTGATAGTTGTGTGATGAGAGTAGAGTTGTTGTTTGTTTGTCTATTACTATTGGCAAATAAAAGTAAATAAATGATCGAAAGTCGGTTGAGAGATATCCGATCAAAAATAGGTAGAGCTCGGATTTTATCCTAAGTCCATTAATCCCCCAGTTTGCATGTGACGCATTGCTACAACATTCTGCTGCACAGCTTCCGCAATACTCCAGTAAAATGTCTATTGCAACGTTATTCAGCTAACCCACCACTAATCTATAAAGAAGCGTCCACTTCCTGTAAGTACAATTTTCGCTCTACTTCTCCCATATTCCTATGGTGATTTTCCAGTTTAGAGTGTCAGCTTAACCTAGTTGTATTGGCTATGTGAGGTATACCCATTTTTGTAACCTACAATTTAGATCGAGCCTTACACAAGCTCGCCTAGCACACACTGTTCGATATAGGTCTAACCTCGACTCGCTTCCAGTAAGTCGAGGTCACTGTTCTAGCCTCTTAGCGGCCAACTAACAGACAAGACGTTAAATCACAATTAAACAAACTGAATATATTGAACTGAAAAATTAGCAAACTTTGTTAATTCTACAATTTAGAAATCCATCCTCGCTCATCCAATCGAAATTACTTCATGATTGATGAGGAAAACACAATACAAATTACGGAAGAGCAACCCATAGAAAGATTAAAGAAAGAAAGTAAAAACATAGAAGCTCGTCGTAGTGATCGACAGTGTAGGGAACGTCCTGTCACGCGAGGTCTCTATATCTTCTACAACTCCCGCCTAACTTCAAGAAAGAATTTGGTCTTTTCTGCAGCTCTCTCTTGATGAATCTCGATCTCTTGGCGTGAGTCAAGTTTTAGCGCATAACTCCGCATCACTTACCATGCTACAGCATTGTGGTTGCATCATCTTGCTAGCATAAAATAAAGATACCCTATGTTGTAGCATCATATCAGCTTTGTTATGTATTTTCACAGCAAATCAAAATGTAGCCCTTTTCTGCTGCACATGTGTAGGATAATATTGAGAATACAACAATTTACTAAATCTATCATCTATTTCCCTATGTGAATGATGTTAGTTCTCTATGTTTGTTTTGATGAAAACAAACAATTGTAAATGAAATGAAGTTAATGATTCAAGTGAAAATATTCTATCTTGATCAAATTTTGAATCAGTAACTTGTTTAATGTATCTATCAAAAACTGACTCAAGTTAAGGATGGAAGACTCAAGTCAAGTGTTTTGTAACTTTAGTCAAAATGAGTTTTAGCTTTTGATTGACTCGAGTTATGGTTATGTGACTCGAGTTAAAAGTTTGTGAAATGCTTTCAATAAAAAGCACCAACTCGAGTTAACATTGTTAGACTTGAGTTGACTTTTTGTGAACTTAAACTTATCTTTCCAAAATCCTAAGTCCCGTGTTCAAAAATTTTCTAACAATCAAAATATTGCCTCAAGTTAATTCCTAGTGACTCGAGTGTCACTTTGAAACATATTTTTAAAACATATTTTGGCAACTCGAGTTAAGGGATTGATGACTCGAGTCATCCGTTAAAGTCATCACTTAATGACTTGAGTATGTTTTGTGTTCAAATATTTTTCAAACTTAACTCAAAGACATTTGTGAGAATGATATTGACTCAAGTTAGAAATACGTGACTTGAGTGACCAACTTGAAGTGAGTGTTTTAGACTCGAGTTAAGTTCTTATAAAGGCATCTTCTCATTCTTAACTTTTGTTTTCAAACATGTTTTAAGAGAAGATAAAACTATGACTCGAGTGATGAATGCTCAACTCGAGTAAGTTAGAACTCGAGTAAGTTAGTAATTAACTCGAGTTGGCTTTTATGCTTCTGTAAATCACCATGTTCATAAAGTTAAAATCATTGATTGTGATTTCATATTATTGTTCCTAACTATCTTTAATCAGTTTAGGGTAAAGCAGCAAAAATACACATGTGCTTTACCCTTGAGAGCGCCCAGCACCATATGCTCTTTTAAAGAGCAAAAATACACATGTGGTTACATTTTTGGAGCAAAAATAACATTACCGTTAAAATTTAACTTAACGGTGCATTTACAACAGAACATGTCATATTTACAACAGAAAATGCTATATTTACAACAACATTTAAACACCTGATTTTGAACATAGAAATGTCATTTACAACAAAAAATGCTATATTTACAACGGAAGTCTTTGTATTTACAACAAAATTTAAAATATGACCATATTTACAACAAGAAATGTCATATTTACAACAACATTTAAACACTTGGGTTTTGAACATAGAAAGGTCATTTACAACAGAAAAATGCTAGACTTACAACGAAGTCTTTGTATTTACAACAAAATTTAAAATCTGGCCATTTACAATAGAAAATGTCATATTTACAACAGGCTAGATTTTAACGGTGGTGTGAATTTTGCTCCTAAAATGTAACCACATGTGTATTTTTGCTCCCAAAAATGCATATAGTGTTGGGCGCTCCTGAGGATAAAGCATATATGTATTTTTGCTCCTAAACCCATCAGTTTATTAATGAGTTTCAGATGATTATAAGGATGATTAACACGCAAATCTCAAAAAGCATTGAATATGTCAGAAGCATTAAATGCTATTGCAAAAAACAAGACGTAATCCCAGAAGCATTCTCTAATCAACCAGAAAGCAATTCCTGCTATTCCCATTCTATAATAAATGTTGAATCTCAACGGGAAAAAAGAATAAAGGAATATCTAGCGGCACAATAATGGCGATTATTCTTATAATCGAAGCGTGTGAGTAACGATCATGTTCAATAGTTTAATGGCTATATTTATTACTCTCAACGGTTTCATTGAAGCTTCTCAACAGTCATAAATTCCAACCACCAAATATAAGTAGAAGCATTCAATTCGATTCAACCACCAGTATAAATCTCCTGTGTTGTTGTTCTTCCTTCTCTGCTCTGTTTCATCGTTATCGAGGTTATTTGCAAAAAAAAAAAATTAAATCACCCAATTCACCCCCTAGGTGATATTATGTCTTCCAAATGAATTCCAACATATTTTATCAAATAGAACACACTTAAGCTCATAATCACCATACAAAATAGTCATAACACCAGGGGATACATGGTAGAAATATGACTCATCATGTAGTGGTGTTTGTAGCAATTACATTTTGTAGTATTTGTTTTGCTGATTTATAGCAGATAAGAACTGCTACAAAAATGAAGAAGAATATATATATATATATATATATATTGATTACTTTAAAATAATTAATTGTGGGATGATGCATCATGATATCATTCGCCAATCACGTCTAGCCTCCAATTAGTTAGTTTTCCTCTTCATCTCCACAATTAATGACAAAATTCAATTAAATTTAAGGGTTAAGGTGCAGATTTGTCAATGAACTATTATCCGAGGAGCGTCTGGCATAAAAAACAATTGAAATTGCCAAATTGGCTAACAAACTATTAAAAAGTGAAAAAAATACCAAATAACTATTAAAAAAAACAATTATCACTATTACGTTAAAATATGAGGCACTGGCGTAGGATGGTGGCAGAAACGCTGGAGAAAAGAGCGGTTAAGCCTTCTTGTTGGATAAGGAAAACACCAACAGAGATGGGACCCATGCGAGCAGGCGTTGTGGCAGCGGCGGTTGCTGCTTGTGGCATCGGAGGGACGCAACCAGGGTGCAAGGCGCGTGCCGGTCGAAAGCTGTGGACTGCTGGATGAGTTCAAGAGGGTGAGTGGAACACCCAGCAACAATGGAAGCTTTGGAGATGCCGACGTCGCCGACACTGTGACGGTCAATGGAAGACGGAGACACCAAGACAGTGATGAGATAATAGTTCGTTGGACGTAAAGGGGTATCTATGTGTATCGGGGACCTGTAATGGACTAGTGTCTTGTAGTGAGGTTGGGTATTTTTGTGTGGTGGGATTTCTTGCGGGTTGGGATGTTATCATGGAGTGGTTTCACTATTACATATTTATCTATATTTCAAATGGAAGTATCACATTATACAAAATAATCAATTCCAACAAGTGAAAACAAATTAAAACAGATAATCCATTCTCAAGGTTTGGCTCAAGACCCCACTACTCATCGTATTTGGTTTTGTATTGCTACCGCATCTTAATGATATTACTAATGAACATCTTTATCAATATATTTTGCTCTCATTTTGGACAATTAGCAATAATTTTTTTGTGGACTTAGGGAATCTCTTTCATGTATCTTAACAAGGAAATTTTAAGATATAGGTACAGGATCCTTTACATATAAGACCTATTGCTCATGCAATTTGGGATCCTTATTTTGGTCAACCAATTGTGGAAGCTTTTACTCGAGGGGGTGCTCTTGGCCTAGTGAATATCACTTATTCCAGTGTTTATCGGTGGTGGTATAAAATGAGGGTGGAGCTATTTTTATATACTCAAGATTTGTAGCGGTTTCACTATTACAGATATGTCTATATTTCACGCTGGAGGTATCACAATATACAAAATAACAAATTCCAACAAGTGCCAACAAATTAACGCAGATCATCCAATAATATCTATACAATTATGAGTACATGAATAACAATACAGACGAAGTGCATGTACATAGGGAGTTGCATACACTACTACAAAAAATGGCTTTTACTTCCTTTATTGGCGTCCTATTTTAAAAAAAGGAAGTAAAAAAAGATGCGGTGGCATTTTTATAATTATTTAGAGAAAATTTGACATATTAGGCGTCCAAATATTTTTAGGACTTGAGAAAATGTACTTAAAACGTCCTAAAAATATATTAGGACGCCAAATGTAGCCCAAAGCAAAGGAAATGTAGCGGCAAACGAAAAGATTGGCGGGAAATGGATGGGTGATTGGGCTTTTTGGCGTCTAAATATATTATTAGACTCCATAAGTGGGCTCTTTGGCGTCTAAGTAAGTTAGTTAGACGCCAAAAGTATAATATTTTATCACGTTAAATTTTTCCAGGGCCAAGGTGAGCGAACGATTAGTACGAGCATATAGAGATAGAGAGCAGTGTAGCGTCTTCTCCATCATCTTTCCCTCCAAGTCGCGTGCCCTCCTTCTTCCGTCGGTGTGCTCTCTAGCGTCTTCTGCGTTCCACAGTCAAGTCGGCAAAAAGGTACTCTCTTCTCTTCCAGATCTCCTAATCTAGGGTTCCTTCATTATCGATTGATTAGGTTACTTCTGTTTCTTGATGCTTTTTCCTTTTCCATGCATTAGTGGGTTGATTAGGACAATAAATACAGGTATTGGCAGGTGTGTCCCTGGAACACTTTACGATCTCACTACAGAACGCCCTCGCTGGAATTCAATTAGGCGCTAAAGAACGCATCCATTTTTGGAGGTACGAGTACCTTCACACATTTGGAAGATAAGTGCAGGTACAAAAAATATTACTACGACATATGTATGCCGCTGATAATGATATTTGTTGTGGGCTGAAACAAACCAAAAATAAGTACATGGGGATAGAAACAGGGGAAAAACGCTCTGGCCTCTACTATGATATTGATATTTTTTATCAAAACAAAAATAAATAAATAAATAAATGAAGCAACGAGTGATTTCAGTTTCACTTTTAAATTTTTCATTTTCAATGGAAGTAACTTGTGGCATGAAACAACTCTTCCTTAGTTCCTTGTCCAAGAGTCCCTGAATATATTCCACACAGGTGATAGTACAGTAGACCATAACCTTGTTTTGTAGTAGTGTCAGGCTAGTTTTTCGCCGCTGCAGGCAGTGTGGTTTCTTATGCAGCATTTTATGCCACTACCAATTAGATAACTACATGGTGAAGGAACACATTTTGGATATTGCTGCCTCAGATGACTTTTAGCATCTGTATTATGCTTGAACAGTGTTTGCTATGGGCATTTGTCTGATGAAATGGAAATGGCCATGGCTTGTTAATGTTTTGCTGATACGTATTATAATCACAACAAATGAGGTGATCAGTCCCGATCGCTATGTTCAGTTTTTCTTCCTCTTCTCTTTAATTTCTTACTCCAGCATCAATAATTTCTAGCTTTGACAAGTTTAATTTTTTCGCACTATTTTTGGAAGTTAAGAGCTTTACGTGTCAACAATATATTTTCATGTGTGTGTGGAAAGATATTGTTAATATGCAAAACAACTATATATATGATGCGTAGTCTATGGCCAAAAAGGGAAAAAACATGTTTATGGGGTTGTACAGTACATTTATTTCTGTTCACCTATTTTGAATGAATTTATTTCACTAATTAATAGTTTTGAATTAATAAAGATATTTGAATTCTACATTTTAAAGTTACCATTTCCTTTTATACGTGCTTGTCATAAGGGTTTTGGTAAAACTAACCATTTAAATAGTCTGGGGTGAGAGACTCTCTCGGGATATCATATTGATATATAGTATACATTAATAATGGTATCTTTAGGTGAGGTGCTTCTAAGTTTTAGGATAGCAATTGTTAGCTCAGATGGTATCTTGTTACAATGGAGGCCTGAGGATCCTGACCCATGCAAATGTAGAGGAGTGAAATGCGCTCCAAAATCCAAGAGAGTTACAAATTTGCGAGTTTCTTTGATAACTTTTCTTGCTTGGCGGATGTAATCATACAAGTATATTATATATCATCTGTATTATATGGTTCTGGGGTCCTTGACTTCACACTGTCCTAGGAGAGTGGTGTTTGGGAAAAAAATGTGTTAATATAAAATATAATCCAAAATAGAGAAGTTAAAATGTATGTGACAGAGTAGGAAGTTAATGACTTCACGCTACTTTTTTTTTATTTTCAAAATATAAATTATAGTATAATTTTATTTAAAAGCAGTTAATTGAAGACATTGATATGCACTTTAATGCATGTCAGTTTGTTTAGGCAGATAAATAGATAAAAAAGAAAAAGAAACCAGTTTGTTCACTTGACTAGCTTGTTATTACAAATTTATCACATCTGTAATTTCATGTATGTAAGTGACAGAATTATGTGATATTAGTTTTTGGTTTCATCCAAACACAATATTATGCAGCTAGTAATTGTTCTTACGGTCCATGACTTCCATGGAAAATGGAGCACCGCATGCGATATTTTAATGGGGCTTGGAATTATGAACTGTTGTTAAGACCATTGCTATCTCTAAACTTATCTATCATTCATCCTTGCAGATGGTGAAATGACTTAAGTCATAGAAGTTTAACAATAAATTTTGATTGTCTCATACAACATCTGAACTTTTTATACGTCTATTCTTTTAAATATCAGATTGCATTTCATCCAACCCTTGTTAGTTATTTGGTTTGCATTACAGTTGGGCTAAAGCAGGATAATGATGTCATGCGTTAATTTTAAGATCTTTTTTAATCTTCTTAATACTCTTTTTTTAATGGATTTTCCCCCTTAGTGTGAAGAAGTCAAAAATTAAAGGATATTGAACTTTATATCCATGTTGTATTAGTAAATGACAATTTTAAATTTGAGGTGTGTTGCAGCAGACAAGTTTTTCTTAATCTTATCTCCAACTTTGCTTTCATTGATATATTCTAGGAGTTTAGCTCGCCATAAGTTGAGTGGATCTATACCACCTGACCTTGGGAGGCTAGAGCATTTGACTTTCTATATGTATTTTTTTATTATTATGATTTTTCTTTGAGACAACTGATTCTGTTGCTTTATTGCTTGCCTATTGGATCTGATTTAATCATCATCTGCATATGTTGTAGTGCTCTTCACAACAACAATTTCTATGGGAAAATTCCATCTGAATTGGAAAATCACACTGAGTTGCAGAGAATGTATGTATCTCGGATTTTTCATATGCTTCTATATCTATGAATTGGAAAATTGCACTGATTTTTCATATGCTTCCTGCCAAACAATTTCTTGTCATGAAATGTTGCATCTCTGATTTTTCATATGCTTCCTGGCATCTTAATATCAATGAATTTAATCAAAAATAGGATTGCATGGTTGTTTGAGGGTTGGAATAACCATAAGTTTTATTCTGCAGGTCTCACAATGTTCTTTGAGAGACCTACTTCTGCTTTGTTGTGTGGATGATGCTCCTGATATACGACAAAGTGCCTTTGCTTTACTTGGTGACCTTGCAAGAGTAAGTTGAACTCATACTGCCTCTACTTTAACATGATCTCAGTTTGTCAGCCTCAAGTCAGAAAGGGGGATGGTATTCTAACTTGCTTTTGTAATCTTCCTAGGTGTGCCCAATTCATTTGCGCCCTCATTTGTCTCAGTTTCTTGAGGCTGGTTCCAAGCAGCTGGTATGTTGGTACCTAGTTTAACTTTTAGCTTGTAGAGTTGCATTAATTCAACCTTTTGGTGATTTTTCATGAATGTTGTACAGGAAAGTTCTAAGGTAAAGGAAGTTGTTTCAGTAGCAAACAATGCATGCTGGGCTATTGGATAATTAGCAGTTAAGGTATGTCAGTGCTAAATGTTGCATTATGTTCATACTTCATACTGGGTATAATTGTTGGCAACTAGAACTTGGCAATGCTGGACTGTGGGTTCACATATTACTAGGTGTTGTTTTATTTTATCACATTGTGGTGATTGTTGCTTGCTGATATGTAAAAATGTTTTTTGTAAGGGATTGTGGGGTAGTGAATATACGAAGCAAGTATTTTTTTTTAAAAAAAACTTAAGGAGTCTAATTCTGAGAATTAGACTCCTTAAGTCATGACTTACGGAGTGTAATTCTCGGAATTAGACGCCTTAAGTCTGACTTACGAAGTCTAATTCTGAGAATTAGACGTCTTAAGTCTGACTTACGGAGTCTAATTCTGAGAATTAGACGTCTTAAGTCTGACTTACGGAGTCTAATTCTCAGAATTAGACTCCTTAAGCGTACTCTAGGCAGGCAATTGTGCCACATTTAAGACGTCCTATTTCAATAATTAGACGTCTTAAGTCTGAATTTAAGGCGTCTAATTAAAAAATAGGACGCCGTAAGTTTTGCCTACGGCGCCCCCCAGATACGCGTCCCGCGAGAAAAAGGACGTTAAAGGTACAAAAATAGGACGTCGTATCCTGTTTTGTAGTAGTGATAGATCTATACACCAAGCAACGGATGACTATCATTATTGGAACCACGTATCAAAAGGAAGATTTATCTATAACAAGTTAACAAACAAAACAAAATGAGATCATCATTAAGATCATTTAAATCAAACAATTATTAATACAAACCATAATTAAATAAAGCAACAATGTTAAGGAATTTACACAATCAAATGCCTCTTTTTCTTTTCACAGTCTTACTAATTACAATGCTCTTTCTAGTAACAATTGTTTTCTTTAATTTGCAAAGCAACTTCCCCTCTTTGAAATCCAAATTCCTTCATTGTGGTCATGCCTAACATACAAAGCATTGTCCTCATTGAATTGTGTTTCAAGTGACATCCCTTAGAAAGGATCATCCTCAAACAAATAGTCTTCACCTCCTACATCCTCAATTATTTTGTTTGATAACAAAACAATAGACCATTTTTTATTAGTAGGATAAAAACATAGAACACATGTTTAACTTGAGAAGTGAAAATGAAACGCTCATCTTCTGTGAAGCTTGTGTCACTCTAACCATTTTTGCTTTCAAGTTTAACATTGTAGATAATAATGTGAACTTAGTACAATTATCATTCAAAGGCTTCTTTGCATTACTCTTCATCCTCTCAAACCTTTTGGCCATTTACTAAATTCTGCTTCAATTGCATCGACCTTATCTTGAAGACGATAAACCTCAAACGTATTTTGTGTCGAAGTTAGGTGATTCATTCCTTTTCAAATTCAGCCGACTAGTACTACTATCCACATTCATCTCTAGATGTTTCGTCTAACAGGTATAACTCTAATGAATTCCATAAATCACTAAGTGCAACTCACAATTATCCGAATCAACACTCTTCACAACACCATACTTCACGCAAGGGCAAATAATCATATCGAGATTCTCAACACTATTACAAACCACAAACCTTATGAAATTGGCCACCTCATCTCAGTACTCCTTCAATAGACGATTGAAAGACATCCATTTTTATTTGTACTCCCTATCTAGGGCGTAACATGTATGTAGAGGGAAATGTGATAACAACTTAATAAAATCACTCAAAAAAACAATATTTCTAGAAACTTTATTCAAATCAATACTAACAACAAAATAACAACTTTAATGACAACAAACAATTAAAATCTATGCCAAAATTATATGCACATACAAAATCACTCAGAAAATTTTTTTACATAATCTTTACTCAAACCAATACTAACAAATACAACTTTAATAACAACAAACATTTAGAATCGTGGCAAAACCCTATGCACATACAAAATCAATCAAAAATAATCTTTATGTACTCTTTACTCAAATCAATACTAACAAATAAAAACTTTAATAACAACAAACAATTAAAATCAGCGGCAAAACCCTATGCATAAACAAAATCAAATAATTTTTATATACTCTTTACTCAAATTAATATCGAAAGAACGAGCTAAAAACCACTATTAGGAGAAGCTGAATTGAACTCACCTTTAAGAAGAAGAGATGAGCTTAAAAGCCGAACCCCGAACCCCAAAAGAAGCGAACTCACAAAACCCACGAATCCACGAACCCATGAATGACAAAGGGTGGAGGAGAACACGAAGGAACCAGGAGTAAAATGACCAAGGAGCGATGGAGAAAAGTGAAATGGTGGTGGAGAAGCTAGAATTGAGTCATTAGAGGTGTTGGGAGTGAGCTCTTTGTAAAACTTTCAAATGTCGAATGAAAATGGGTGGCAAAGGGGTTTTTAAAGACTGTATGTAACAGTTATTACTAAACAACCATGAAATATATGATAGTTTACGGTTATTTATAAATAACTATCAAATATATGTGAACCATATTTTACGATTAATCCCATACAACCGTTAAATAAACGATAACATTTTTTTTAAAAAAACTAACTAATATATCGGTGTTGTCTTATAAAACGGTCAAATATTTACTCATATACTTAACATTTGTTTAAAATAACCATTATGTATTTCTTTCTCATGCCTCTTTATATTTCATGGTTGCATTAAAACCGTTAAGTATAAAGTGTCAAATATACACGAATAGTAGTAGTGTTTTTCAACAACAAAAATGCTACAAACACCACTACAAATCACTAGCCACTGCCATATTTGTAGCGTTCACCAAAAACCGCTACATCAACCATACAAATACTAAAACCCTACCTCGTTCTTTGTGACACTCTATGAACCACTACAAACACCAAACCAAAATCGTGACATTTCGTGTTCTATAGTGGTTATTCAATATAACCACTATAAATCTAGCGCCAAAATAGAACCAAGTCGGCGCCATGTTTATAGCAATCAAATCAAGACAACCATTACAAATAATCATGGCTAAGAATGGTTCCACTTGGCTCGAGTCATACCATGACATATTTGTTGTGATTTCCTTGAAACCTACTACAAATCTTAAATTTAGTAACAATGTTTTTGAACCACTCTAATTAGCCGCTACAGTCAACACCTTTTTTGTAGTGTCAACCCTGGTGCATTTTATTGGAAGATTATGTTTTGCTTATCTGGTATTAATCAAGTTTTTAATTAAATCATTATGGTTAAATGATTGTTTATGAGAAAGAGTCTTTTCATACTTAGGTGCAAAAATACCCATAAACTTCTCAAAATGGGGCCAAAATGGCAGTTCTGTAAAACACTAAAATGAGGTTAACTAGTGCTACTTTTTATGTTTATGGGCCCCACATATTGTTTTAAGTGATTATTTAAAAAAAAAAAAACTTCCCATAACTCTCTCTTTCCCGCCCTCTACTTTTTAGAACGACCCTCACACGACAACAATTCTTGCTATGGGTGTTCAAAACCCAAGGCAAGATTAGGATACCCCATCCAAGGACCAGAACCGGGAAATCCTGGTTTTTAAAAAAATAAATTTAAATAAATTATTATATTAGTTAAATTTTTCATAATCTATTATTTAACACGTAAGAAAGCCATAATAATCACTCAAAATAACATTTTATTATTATTATTATTATTATTATTATTATTATTATCATCATCATCATCATCTTTGTTATTATCTTTATACATTATATAGTTAGAATTAGTATCACAATACATACAATTTAACTTCAACTAAAAATAAATTAATTTATGAGGTAAAAAATATTAAAAAAAGAGGAATAACTTAATTTATAGGGTAAAATATATTTAAAAATAATAAAAAAAAGGGGACCAGGATCTCAGGAGGATCTCAAAAGTGATCTTGGTTCTGGCAGTTCTGGCCAGTGCCAGAAATTCTCAGAATCAAAATGTATGGAACCAAATCGGGACAACCGGAACCGAGATACTCTAAACACCCGTAATCCCTGTAGATCTTTCTTATTCCACGTCGGCTTGTGAAATACAGAACCGCCTTATCCTTCCCAAAATCAATAAAATCACCGTTGATCTTGGTTTCTTCCGTGAAATCAACGGATAAGTTGTTTCTATCAAGCGTGCGATGGTGAAATGGGATATCTGGAGAGAGTTGTTGTGATGATTTCCTGAACGACGAAATCGCTTCATGGTTAAAATCTGCTATGTTGGACCAAAGGTTGGGCTCATCCTCTATACTTTGAAGTCACATGTGCAGGGCTTGTGCTCCCCGTCAGGAGCCGTAATCACAGTTGGAGAGAGAGTTGAGAATGAGATAAGGATGTTTTTTTGTGCTAGATAAGGATGTTAGAAGAAAGAGGAGGGGTAGAGTGAGAGAGTGATGTGATGGGTTTTTTTATTAAAAAAAAAATCCTTAAAAAATATGGGGCCCACAAACATAAAAAGTAACAACAATTAACCCATTTAACAAAAGTGGTATTTTTAGGGAAAATTCTAAATAAAACCATTTGAATTTGTAAAACTATTAGAAATCATTGAATTTGTAAAAAACCGAGAAATACCAAGGGACCTATGAGGGATATGCAAATTCGCGTGAAATTACCCTTTACCCTTAGTTTTAAAAAATCAAAAAATAAAAACCCTCGCCGGTACTGGCGCCCACCCGCCACCTAGGTGGGTTTTTTTGGAGAATCCTTGTCAAGGTCCATTAAGGTCCAAAATCGCAAAAGGCCCTAACAACTTTCACATACCAAAAAGGGCCCAGGGCCTTTTCCTGTATAAACGTTAACAACTAAAACAATCAAATTGACAACAAAATAAATAACCGTTAACAACTAAATCGATCGTATTAACAACAATATTTTAACAACTAAATCACTCACTTTAACAACAATATCACCCCGATTAACAACTAAATCGCTTAAATTAACAACACAATTTTAATGAAAAATCTCGAAAAGACCCTAGGGCCCTTTTTGGTATGTGAAAGTTGTTGGGCCTTTTTGCAATTTTGGACCTTGGTGGGCCTTGACAAGGATTCTCCCTTTTTTTTTTGGGTGGGAGGTTTTTTTGTTTTGTTTTTTGTGGAGGATGGAGGTTTAAACAAAATTAATTTCAAAGTGAGGAGGTGGGGCTCAAACCCCCAACTCTCATATAGGGCCAAGGGCTCAACCAGGTTGGGCTACTTGGCTCCTTTGATATATATATATATATATATATATATATATATATATATATATATATATATATATATATATATATATATATATATATATACAATAATAAATATATATATTCTTCTTAACATTTTTTCAATGATATACAAGTAGATTATCGCTATTTACCATTGATTATCGCCATTTACCACAAATGTTTTGGGGTTTTCATTGTTGCCCATGAAATAAACACATAAACTTGATGCATTATTACAACTAGATCATCGTTATTTACCACTAGACTATCGCCATAATAATGCATCAAGTTTATGTGTCTATTTCATGGACAACAATGAAAAACCCCAAAACATTTGTGGTAAATGACGATGGTCTAGTGGTAAATAGCGATGGTCTAGTGGTAAATAGCGATGGTCTACTTGTAATAATACATCAAGTTTATATGTTTATTTCATGGGTAACAATGAAAAACCCCAAAACATTTGTAGTAAATGACGATGGTCTAGTTGTAATAATGCATCAAGTTTATGTGTTTATTTCATGGGCAACAATGAAAAACCCCAAAACATTTGTGGTAAATGGCGATGGTCTAGTGGTAAATGGCGATGGTTCGGTGGTAAATGACGATGGTCTACTTGTAATAATGCATCAAGTTTATGTGTTTATTTTATGGGAAACAATGAAAAACCCCAAAACATTTGTGGTAAATGACGATGGTCTAGTGGTAAATATCAATGGTCTAGTGGTAAATGACGATTGTCTACTTGTAATAATACATCAAGTTTATGTGTTTATTTCATGGGCAACAATGAAAAACCCCAAAACATTTGTGGTAAATGACGATGGTCTAGTGGTAAATAGCGATGGTCTAGTGGTAAATAGCGATGGTCTACTTGTAATAATACATCAAGTTTATGTGTTTATTTCATAGGCAACAATGAAAACCCCCAAAATATTTGTGGTAAATGACGATGGTCTAGTGGTAAATAGCAATGGTCTAGTGGTAAATGACGATGGTCTACTTGCAATTATCATTGAAAAAATGTTAAGAAGAATATATATATTTATTATTGTATATATATATCAAAGGAGCCAAGTAGCCCAACTGGTTAGGCCCTTGGCCCCTATACGAGAGGTGGGGGGTTCGAACCCCACCTCCTCACTTTCAAATTAATTTTGTTTAAACCCCCACCCCCCACACAAAAAAAAAAAACCCTCCCACCCGAAAAAAAAAAAAAAAACCCACTGTGTGGCCACCGGCCTCTCCGCGGATGGCGAGGGTTTTGTTATTTTGTTATTTTTTGATTTTTTAAAACTAAGGGCAAAAGGGTAATTTCACGCGAATTTGCATATCCCTCATAGGTCCTTGATACCTCTCAATCTTTTTACAAATTCAACAGACTTCTAGGGGTTTTACAAATTCAAATGGTACTTATTTAGAATTTTCCCTTTAAAAAGTTCATTGACACTTAAATAAATTTTATGGTACCAAATGTACTTTTGAGAATAGTTTGTGAATATTTTTATTCTTTAACCCTTAATTTAATTTAATATAGGCTTTAATATGTAATTAAAGACTGCAATTTGTGTATATATATGTAAGCTTTAAGGCTTATAAATCCTACTACCTCCGGTCCTAATTATATGAATACTTTTATAATGTAAGTTATATTATAAAAGTGTTTCTATAATTAGGACTGGACGGAATACATTTCATGTAGACTTTATTAGGTTTAATTTAAAGCTACTTACCGCCTTTCTGGATTGAAATGTGATGCCTTTTTTAATATCTATATTGTAAGATGGTTTTTAAAACCGCTTCAAGTCTTATTAGGTCTTTTAAAAACTCAATCCTAAAAAAAAAAAAAAAACCATACATATAAGTTTGGACGCAACAGTAGGATTTATGTCCTATTTGATCAAAGCCTGACTTAACATTGTATGGTCTATTTTCACCTCTATATGCAGGGGAGAATGAGTGCACATTGCATGTAATGCGTGATTAATTTAAAATTGGATTTGGCAGGATCTAAGGAATCCAGCTGGTGGGGTGGATAAACTACGTACAACGTGGACGTTAATGGCTGGAGTGGCAAAGATGATATATTAGTAACCGTTTTGGCAGCCTGTGGAGGTATTTCACGTCCGAGATCATGATGGATTTCGGTCATGATGAATTGGATTTATTTATTTTTAATTTTTTTTTATGTAAAAATTTTAGGAGAGGGACACCCAACAATTTAAGGCAGTTTGCTGTGACTTTTCTCCTTGGGACATACAGGACTGAGAGTACACATGTCTCCATCTCAACGTACATTTTCACAAATTCACATCATCTAGGATGTCTCCCCCAACGTCTTGACCAACCCTAAGATCAAACCCCCTCTCTTTAATAAGAGTATCCAACCTCTTTACAGCCCAAGACGAGTTCATCAGTGGATTAGCTTGCATACGTAGTGGAATGATTGATGGGAGAATTACACACAGTCCCAAGGATGACAAAAAAATACAATTAGGTCCCAACAAGAATTACATTACACGAAGTCCCAAGGGACCGGTTGTAATTATTTGTGAATATACAATTATCAATTTGACCTTCCTTCCAATTCCTCTCTCACCGTTCTCCTCTCTCTCTCCTCTCTCTCCGGTCTCTCTCTTCCTCTCAATCTTACCTTGCCCTTCCTTCCTTTTGATTTCTCGGTCAAACCCCACAAACAAATCCAGAAACCCCAAAGAATGGATCCCGATTATCATGGCTTACCTCTGCGGTTTTCCTCTCTTGCATAGAGCCAACCTTACTCTATGTGCTTTCTGGGTGGGCTACCATCCTTTTCCATTCCACTACTTTACATCTTAGCTCGTCTCGTCTTCGTCTTTGTGTCCGCGATTCAATTGATGTTGCGAGACTGAGAAGGATGGCTCGACGTGGATCCCTATTCTCCTAGTTCTACATTCTTCAATAGAATAAAAAGTAGCTGCCAATCGCTTAGTTCCGAGTTCAGATTTTGATTCATTCTAGCGGAATAAGATAGAATAATAAAAGGGTTTAGTACACGTGGGACTTATCAACCTGATTTTGCTTCTGATATCGTTTTCAAATTTTGTTGTAAATCTATACTTTGTCTGTTGTAAATTTATACTTTGTCTCATTGTAAATAGCTTCGAAAGTCGGTGGATTAGCTTGCATCGGTGGATTAGCTTGCATACGTAGTGGAATGATTGATGGGAGAATTACATACGAGTCCCAAGGATGACAAAAAATACAATTAGGTCCCAACAAGAATTCACATTATACGAAGTCCCAAGGGACTGGTTGTAATTATTTGTGAATGTACAATTATCAATTTGACCTTCCTTCCAATTCCTCTCTCTCTCTCCTCTCTCTCCGTTCTCCTCTCTCTCTCTCTCCTCTCTCTCTGGTCTCTCTCTTCCTCTCAATCTTACCTTGCCCTTCCTTCCTTTTGATTTCTCGGTCAAACCCCACAAACAAATCCAAACCCTAAAGAATGGATCCCGATTATCATGGCTTACCTCTGTGGTTTTCCTCTCTTGCATAGAGCCAACCTTACTCTATGTGCTTTCCTGGGTGGGCTACCATCCTTTTCCATTCCACTACTTTACATCTTAGCTCGTCTCTGTCTTCGTCTTTGTGTCTCGCCGATTCAATTGATGTTGCGAGACCGAGAATGATGGCTCGACGTGGATCCCTATTCTCCTAGTTCTACATTTTTCAATAGAATAAAAAGTAGGCGCCAATCGCTTAGTTCCGAGTTGATTTTGATTCATTCTAGCGGAATAAGATAGAATACTGTTGTAAATAGCCTCTGAAAGTCAAAAATGGAAAAAACTCGTTTTCAAATTTTGTTGTAAATCTATAATTTGTCTGTTGTAAATTTCCTTGTCCGAATGGTCATTTTACATTTACATATAATTACACGAAGTCCCAGGGACTTCGTAATGTAATTTTTGTTGGGGCCTAATTGTATTTTTGTTATCCTTAGGACCGTGTGTAATTCTCCGATGATTGATTACATATTCAGAGAAGGTGGACCTCCTTGCTGAAATAATCGTACGATTTGCTCGTTGCGGAAGCTGTTCACGTCTTTCATTCTCCTCCTGCCTTTTTTTGCTGAATCTGAACCTTCCTGTGTAACGTTGCTTTTGTTTACTGTAATTCTTCTACTCTTGTAAATGTACAATGTCAATTTTAACTCTATTTTTGTTATATTAATATTGGAAATATGGAGAATAAAATGGAATAGGACACTCTTGATCATAATATTTTTTCTCTTTAAAAAAAAAAAACTCATTTCCGTCTTTAGATTAAAAATAAATAGTTCATTTTAATTTTTTATAAATTAATTTTTTTTTTTTAAAAAAGTGTATATATTATACTTATGAATTGTGTTTTAACAGTCTAAATTTATTTATTTGAGTTTAAAATAATACTTTTATAAAATATAGAATCTCAACTATTTATTTATTTTAATTTGATCGTAGGTATAAGGTTCATAAAAGAAAAGGAGAAAGAGCAGAATAGGAGATGACTTTGATTTAGTTCACCATATTTTTATTTTTATTTTTTTGTTGTCCATGCAGTATCTAGAGTTCCACATTGACTAATCCGAATCTGACCCGCGTCACGCACCTACCTATAGTGAAAGAGTTTTCCAGTAAAACTTTTCTGCATTCACAAGGCTCGAATTCGAGACCTTACTTAAACAACAAAAGCCGTATAGTACTTATACCAACCTCCATTGGTTCACCATATTAAAAGAAGCTCTCTACGATCAACCCAACCTCATTCATTTTTTAATAATTCATTTAGTTTTGGTGTAATGAATGCGTAGATCTCTGAAGATCGGCCTTAGTGGGCACATGGGTTTCCAGAAGGACCAGTACAATTTAATTTTTATGTGGATCATGTCATTGGATCAGGCATTCTCAAAAGTTTTTCTATCTCAATTTTAGGTTCAGAAATAGATTATTCATATTTAATATTTTATAAAATTAATATTAAAATATTTTATAAATTAAAATATTTTTATTTTTCTACATTACTAAATCAAATATTTACCGTTTAAGGTTTAAGTTTATTTATGTACTCACTTATGTCTTTAATGTAAGACATATTTACTTAATTCGACTAGATTAATGAAATTCATTAAGTTAATTAATATAATATGTAGTCTTTAAAACACTATAATCATCTTTTTTATTTCCTCCATTTCCTCTCTACTTTGACTATTATTGATGGAGCATCAATAACTATAAATTAGTAAAAAATTGATGAATAATGGGTTATGGGTGGGGAGGAGAGAGAGATGAGATGTAGACATGACAAAATGGATGGATTATTGTATGGCATTTAATCTTATATGGTAGAGCACATCAGAATAATTAGGTCAACTAATTATTAATCATTTAAGTCGGTTAAGTCAGGGCAAAATTACTCCGTTTTCTAAATTTCCGAAACAAAAATGTTAAAAAGTAAAAAAAAAAAAAAAAAACTTACAGGTGCCCAGTACTTATAAGGCAAAATTTTTGATACAAAAATGATACTTCACCCATATTGTACTCTAAGTTAGACGATGAAATGATATGCCACATGAGTGACACGTGGATTTAAACTTAACTGTCATCAATAGTCAAGACAAATTTACTCCATTTTTTAAACTTCTAAGATATAGGGAAAGGAAGATTTGAAAGATGATGGAAGATGACTTGAGTTGTTTGGTAGGAAGAAAATGAAGAGGTGGTAGTTGGTAAAGAATTAGGAAATGTCTATTTTACCCTCAAAAGAAATTAATTCAAAATAAAAAAAAAATTTTTTTTGCTAAAATATATTTTAAAAAAAATATTATTGTTAAGTTCGAACTTTTGAAGAAAAAATATTCGCCAAATTTGAACTTTCCGCCAAATTTGAACTTTCCCGCCATGTTGAACTTCCCGCCAAATTTGAATTTCGAGGTAAATCATCAAAAACCATTTTCCGGGAAGATGATGAACTTTCCTTCCATTTTCGGATGGAAAACATCTTCCTTTAAATAAGGAAGATAAACTTCCAGGTGAGTTCTTGATCGAACTTTCTTTCTAACAAACACCTAAAATCCATGTGAAGATTGGGATCTTTCGGGAGGACAAACCCATGAACCATCCTATTTTATTCCCACATGAAAAGCGCGCAGCAAATCACAGAAAGCTTGTCTTCTATCATAGGGTTGGAAACAGGTGCTAATTAATTTGCATCTGTAACTGTGAGCGGACGAGTCGTAGAGCTAGAGAATAATGGAAACAGAGGATCTTTTGGGGGGAAATGGTGGGGAGGTAAAGAGAGAGGATCGTGGTTTATTAGGCCTAACATGGGACGTGTTTGGTCAAGAATTGAAAGCTGTGAGCTATTTATCAGGACCTATGGTGGCTGTGAATTGGTCACTCTTCTTTCTGCAAATTATTTCGTTGATGATGGTGGGTCACTTGGGTAAGTTTGCTCTCTCAAGTACTGCAATTGCCATCTCTCTTTGTGCTGTCTCTGGCTTCAGTGTTATTGTAAGTTTCTAATTCCTATTTTTCATTCTTCTCTTGAACTAACTGGTCATCCATTTGCTTTTTGAAATTAAGAGTCACTGTTAAATGCAACCTATTTGAAAGAATTCCTCATTGAGGCGTGTGCAAAAGCATATAGGAAGCAATGATTTTGTCTTCAGTTGATCTTCCATCTGATTCAGTATGTCATGTATAAAGTATAATAGATGTATTATAGGCGTGAGATTCTAAATCTCCATTTGAAAGGAGAGAAAAACGGGTATAAGCGGGGTGGCTCAACTACCTGATAGATTCTTTAAGGTTTATTTATATAGAAAGCAGAACTACTTTTTGAAGTTGACCAGAGATAGGAGAGAACTAGCAGCTGGGTCTGTATACTATAGGTTAGAATCACCTGCTATTTTGATCAGTTCTCACTATAATCTTTTAATCTCACTAGGGGAGAAAATGAACAAATGAAAACTCTATTTGAGAACAAATTAGATCATTTTTGCCTCATGGGAATGTATGGAGATAATAATGTACACTTTTGTCTAAAAATGTACCCATATTTCTAGTATTTAAACTCTATTGAAATGGGTAAGAAATATTAAAGGAAAAATACAAAGTTGCATAGGGCCTCTTAAAATATTTGGAGACAGATTAAGAAAAATAAAAATAAAAGCAAACTGGCTACATGAAGGCTATGAGGAGTCCCATTGTTTGACTTATATAATTATGATTTTTTTGGAAATTTTTATAATTTTTTTATCATATTGATATTGGTTGCATTTGTATTCTGTACACATCAAACAGTATGGACAGTCATGTGCACTGGAAACTCTATGTGGGCAATCCTATGGAGCTCAGCAATATCGAAAATTTGGTGTTCAAATTCACACAGCTATCTTCTGTCTTAATTTATCTTGTCTTCCTCTGTGCGTTTTGTGGATGTTCTTGGGCAAGCTGCTCATTTTCCTTGGTCAAAACCCTCTGATTTCACATGAAGCAGGCAAAATCGCAGTGTGCCTCATTCCTGCTCTTTTTGGTTATGCAACACTTCAGGCATTGATTCGATTCTATATTATGCAGAGTTTGACCAATCCACTTCTTGTAACTTCTTCGATCACTCTTTGTTTCCACATAGCTTTCTGTTGGCTACTAGTTGTTAAATCTGGAATTGGTTGCCTAGGAGCACCTTTTGCTATTGGTTCTTCATATTGGTTGAATGTAATACTACTTGGATTATATATGAAATTCTCTAGTTCATGTGCAAAGACCCGGGTTCCAATTTCCATGGAGCTTTTCCATGGGATTAGAGAGTTCTTTGGTCTTGCTATTCCTTCTGCTGGAATGATTTGGTAACTTTCTTCCCCACAGAGCCAATCTTATGTTTTTGTGTGACTTTGTACGTCTACTAAAGATTGATGGGGAAAAAAATTTCAGCCTTGAATGGTGGTCATTTGAGCTGCTTACCTTGATTTCCGGTCTTTTGCCAAATCCAGAGCTTGAAACTTCAATCTTATCCGTATGGTATATACCTTTATTTCTCTGTTTTCCTGCTTCTAAAATATAAGTAGAACTAGTCAAATAATGACAAAAACGTTTTATTTTTATGATCAGTGTTTCAACCACCACAACACTCTATACCATTCCAGAGGCAATTGGCTCAGCAGCAAGGTTTGTTTCATATAAAATTCCTCAGTGTATGAACACGCATTCATTTGATGAAGTCTCTAACAGTATATTAATGTAATTTTACTTCTGGAATCTCTTGTCATTGCAATTTTCAGCACTAGAGTTTCAAATGCATTAGGAGCTGGAAATCCACGATCGGCACGTGTAGCTGTTTTTGCTTCTATGTTTCTAACTTGTTTTGAGGCTCTTTTCATGAGCTTGATCATGTTTGCTGGAAAAAATGTTTTAGGTTATGTTTTTAGCAGTGATGGGGATGTTGTGGCCTATTTCACAGATATGATTCCTCTATTATGTCTATCTGTTATAGTAGACTCCTTACATGGCACCGTTTCAGGTTAGCTCTCTCCATTCCTTTTTTAATCCTTCTAGTCCTAAACGTAAGAGCTGGATAACTCATTTGCAAATAATAAGAAAACTAGTTAAATTAGTCACTTGTAAAAAATGTGTGTTGATTTCCTTAAAGTACCATTATAATGATTTTCATTGGAAATTAATCCCTCCATAGAAAACCTACCTCCTTAATATATGCGATCAATAGGGAGACAATTTAGAATTAGAATTATAAATTCGGGAGACAATAGACTGAACTTTTACATTCCGTACTAAAACAAACCTAACTACTAAATCTTATATTTAGGAACGAAGGAGTATTATTCAATGGACATTGTTTTCTTGTTATATACTCTGAGATAAAGCTATACAACATGTAATTTGGTTCATGTTTCAAAACAGGTATTGCTACTGGAATTGGTTTGCAGCAGTTAGGGGCATATGTGAATCTTGGATCTTACTATGCTCTTGGCCTTCCCATAGCTGCAACGTTGGGTTTCTGGGCACGCATGCGAGCAAAAGGCCTTTGGATTGGGATAATGATTGGTTCAATAAGCCAATTGGTTTTGCTGTCTATCATATTAAGTTGTACAGATTGGAAAAAAGAGGTTTGAGCTCTTCACCTTCAGGAATACTATTTGATCATTACATCTTGAAATTTGATGCCCAAGTTTTTATACTTTTTTATGCATAATTTTGTTTTACTTTTGAGCAATTTTTTAAAATTTAGCTGATAGTTCATGTACTAATCTTGCCGAGATTATTCTGTATCAGCTATGAACATTTTACTGTTTTGATATGTCCTTATTGCTGGATGCTCTGAATTTGCAGGCTAGAAATGCAAGGGAAAGAATTTTTCAGGAAAGATTGTTAGCTGAAAATGATGAGCAAAATTGAGCAATAGGTCAAATTTTATATTTTGTTATGCATAGGGGTTGGCCAGTCATCCTTTGTCACACGATCAGAGAAGATATTAGCTTAGCTGATCAATTAGCTAAATTGATCAGCTAAGCTAATATGTCCTTATTGCTGGAAGCTCTGAATTTGCAGGCTAGAAATGCAAGGGAGAGAATTTTTCAGGGAAGATTGTTAGCTGAAAATGATGAGAAAAATTGAGCAATAGGTCAAATTTTATATTTTGTTATGCATAGGGGTTGGCCAGTCATCCTTTTCCACACCATCAGAGAAGATATTAGCTTAGCTGATCAATTAGCTAAATTGTCTCATAAGTATGTAGTGTAACCTTTTTCTCATTGATCAACTGCCTCCTCTAAGGTAGGAGGAGGAGTTTGATGAAGGAATCTAGGAATATTTGAATTAATAAAATCCCATATTTATTTTTTCTAAAGTTTTATTAAGAAATTAGTGGCAACAATGTAATAAAAATGTAGCTCCATATTATTATTTTTTTACAAAAGAAAAAAATGCACTTTCAAGTTGCTCGGCCCATTCAAACCCGTACAGGTTTATTTTTTTTTTTTTTGCTAAAAAGGAATGGCACAAGGCCTACATTACAGAAAGATTACATCCATGGGGACATTAATCCCAAACTCTCCTGAATAACCCATCTCCTCAAAATGGAAGGGCATTCGTTCAGAATATCAGAAACAGAAATACCCCTCTTGGCTAAAGCATCAGCCACTCTGTTAGCATCCCTAGAAATACATCTAATATCCACTCATTTGATGTGGTTTTTAGTAGGCATTTGACAGTCATGGGCTTAAGAAAATAGATGGGTGAGCTGCAAGCTGACCATCAGGTAGCCCATGCTGTCATGTTGCACAACCCTACTTTCTATCGATGCCATACCACCGGTGCCTACTACAGGCAATGGCCATCGTCACCATGTTACTTACTTCAAAAAACATATTATTAAGAATAACAATCTAAACATATTTTTTTCTTCTTCAAAACTTGTTTTTAAAAACGTTTTTTGGAAAAAAAAAAAAACAGAAAGGGCTTGTTTGTTTCTATTTTTTATTTCTTTATTTGGAGAATAGTTTTTAAAAAAGTTTTGAAAAAAAAAACTGTTCGAATAGTTGTTTTAAAAAAATGGGTTAAGGTGCATTTTTGCCAACAAATTATTACGGAGGAGCGTCAAAGACAAATATTAATTAAGCGTATCTTAAATACCAACAAACAATTAAAAATATGCAGATTAGCCAACGAACTTTAAAAAGTGCGGTCAAGACACGCCGTTACAAAAAAGTTAATGTACATTATCTAAGGTGCAGATTGTTAACGAACTTTTATTCAGAGCACCCAAGACAAAAAGTTTTACTTAGGAGCTCCCAAGACAAAATTTAATTTCACTAAATTAAATAATTTTTTTCTATTATCATTATTCAAAACTACTTGTATAGATATTTATAGACAAAAATTACTCATTTGCCAAAATAAACAAAATTTTTAATGAAAAATATAATTATATGATTTAAATAAAACTCAATGTGTTTTATAATTTATTATATATGTTAAACAAAACAAACAATATATGATTTATTTTTATTTTAGAAGAAATTTATGTGAGTTAATAAATTCATTTAATGTTTATAAAATTTAAAAATCTATTATATCCGGAAAGAAATGAAATGAGTTTAATTTTTATTTTTATAGAAAGAGTTTAATGGATATCAACATTGACACTTAATAATATAAATCCGCAACTTGATAATATTTTGGTTAATTAAATTATCTATTGATTATATCAATATGGGACTTGTTGAAAATTTTTTGTCATTAATTAAATATCTTGGAATAGCCTCAACAAATTATTTATGGGACTTTTAAAAAAATTCAACAAGTCCCATATTCATATAATAAATAGATAATTTAATTAACAAAAATATCATCAAGTTGCCGGATTTATATTATTGAGTGTCATTGTTGATATCGATTAAACTCTTTTTATAAAAATAAAAATAAAAATCTTTCTCGGATATAATTGATTTTTTAGATTTTTTAAATTTTATTAACATTAAATAAAATTATTAACTCACATAAATTTCTTCTAAAATAAAAATAAATCATATAATTTTTTTTGTTTAACATATATAATAAATTATAAAACACCTTGAATTTTATTTAAATCATATAATTATATTTTTAATTAAAACTTTTGTTTATTTTGGCAAATGAGTAATTTTTGTCCATAAATATCTATACAAGTAGTTTTGAATAATGATAATAGATAAAAAAATTATTTAATTTAGTGAAATTAAGACTTTTGTGCTGGGAGCTCCTGAGTAAAACTTTTTTGTGCTGGGTGCTCCGGAAATAAAAGTTTGTTGGCCAATCTGCACCTTAGATAACTGGACATTAACTTTTTGTAACTGCCACAGTCGACGGCACCTTTTTAAAATTTCGTTGGCTAATCTGCACATTTTTAATTGTTTGTTGGTATTTAAGATACGCTTAATTAATATTTGTGCTGGACGCTCCTCCGGTAATAATTTGTTGGCAAAATGCACCTTAACCCAAAAAAATCTAGGGCTTGTTTGATTTTTTTTATTTGTAAAAACAAAAAAATTATGAAATTTATTTGGAAAACTATGTTCGATAAGTTGTTTTTAAAAAGAAAGAAACAAAGAAAATTGTTTTTAAAAATTGAAAGACTAAAAATAATAGTTTTTTTTTTTCTTATTTCTAATTTTTAAGGATATAGTCTGTTCACTATTGACGTATCTCTGATACCGATAACTACCACGTCACCTTTTGCAATGCGTGCCACCACATCATCGCAAGGAACGATCACTGCTGCCTTGTCACTTCAAAATAAAAGATTTTTTAAAACAACTATTCAAACATATTTTGTTTATTTTTTTTATTTCAAAACTTGTTTTTAAAAATAATTTTATAAAACTATTCTAGAAAAAAAACAAATAGAGTTTTTAAAACAACGTGGCAGTGGTGGCCATTGCCATTAGTGATGTAGTGGCAATCATCGCTGTTGATGTTGTGGCAATGGTCAACACCAATGGTGTGGTCTCGATAGAAGATAAGTGGTGGACTCAAAAAATAAGAAATAGAAAAACAAAAAGAAGAAAACACCTAAAAACTATTTTTATTTTAAATTTTTAAAAGTATCTACGTGTAGTATTTTTTTTTAAGAAAAAAAAAACAAGATAACAGATTTTCAAACAAGTTTTATTTATTTAATTTTTTTTTTTAAACTTTTTAAAAACAAAAATAAACCGCCGTTTTTTTTTTCATTATTATTATGCTCTATTCGAAGTACTGTATAAAGATAGATATAATAATGTAAGCGAATATGATCCATGCTTGCACACTATTTGGTTCACAGAGATCAAATGCACAAGTTTATACAATTATATGCTATTTAAATTTTAATGTAACGAATTTTTATAACTTCAAAATAAAAAATATATTTCCTCCATCATTTAATTATAATCACGTTATTTTTACTAATGAACAGTGGGATCTGTGTATTGCATGGAATCTGAGATGAGTGTGTGTGTGTGTAGTATGCATCAAATTTCAAGATGTATTGAAATGGTATTCTCAGAAGTTAAGAGGTTAAACTCGGTTGGGAAAGACCGTTTAAGGGTGGAAATATCATAAACCATTATCACGGGCTTAGGTCTAACTCAGTTAGAGACTAGTAAAGCCTAGCCTGATTAATAAAGACACCAAGTTTCAGGCACATTTAAAGGCTTGCTTGTTTAAATGGGTCAGACTTTTTTAAAGGCCTAGTTTACATTTTTGTTGGATTGACATGTTTAATATTATATATATATATATATATATATATATATATATATATATATATATATATATATATATATTTTATACCAAGAAATCAAAACAAATAAAAACAAATAGTCAAAGGAAAACACAAAGGGACTAAGGTCCCAAACCCCTCCTAATATGAGCTACGCTCATTATATCAGCTAGTAGTAACTGATAAAGGCCAGTAGGGGGTCAGAAAAATGAGCTTCATCAGGGATCTCCACATGAGATAGGACCATGCCCGCCAACCAGTCCGCACATTGATTCCCTTACCTAAGGACGTGACAAAACCTGATGTCCCATGAACGCCGAGTAACTGCTCGTATCTTAGCCACCAAATGGGACTCACGAGCTGCATTACCTGATTTATAAAGTAATGCGATGACTGTTTGACAGTCACTTTCAACCACTACATGCCTCCAACCTGCCTCTCATGCCATCTCTAACCCCCTCAAAACTCTCCACAACTCAGCTGTTAATGCTGAGCACCTTCCAAGACGTACAGACCCTCCGAGCCACTTTTCAGAACAGTCCTGCACCAAACCCCCACATGCCGCCACCTGTGCTGGGTCTTTAGAGGCCACATCACAATTAAGTTTCACAAACGGGGCTTCAGGAAAATCCCATCGAACAGTGGTGGGATATTGTCCTTTAATATTATATATATTCTTTTGGAATCTTGAATTTTTTATCCTATTTAATAATTTTATAAAAATATGTAATTAAATCAATTCTTATTTTAAGTTAAGAGTAAAGGATTAAAAATACACATAAATGTTTTTCAAAAGTGCATCTAACACCATAAACTTTACTGTCAACATCTAAATTTGTATTCTAATAATTAAATAATATTTGAAATAATTTTTCCATGATAAATGGTGAAATTATTAGAATAAAATAAGTATATTCAAAATATTTATGCTAGTAAAATAAATTATGGATTTTTTTTTTTTTAAAGATCAAATTTCATTAAAATATCAAATGATGTTACATATTAATACACTGCTACTAAGAAAGGACATGATTGCAGAGAAGAAAGAACAAAAGAGCTAATTCTTGACCCTATAAGTATTTTTTGAAAATGAAACCGATATAATAAATACACTATATCCTGAAGAATTATATTTGAATGTTGCTTCCAATTCTCCACTTTCTGGAACCATTTCTTCCTGTATCAAAAAAACGTTAGTAGCTCCTTTGCATCCAAGTTAAAAAAGGAGTATTTAACAATCCAGATCAATGATGATCTTAATCATGTTATTGACAACTGACTTATCAAAATTGCTTTCTTCCACTGCACTGATTGACCTTGATAACAAATGAAAATTTTCAGTATCCGAGAAGCACCACGTCACACCCCAACTAAAATGACAAATTATCGGTGTATGATGGTGCAACATAGTGGGCAAAACAGATATATCATAGCATACTAATAATTAAAACTATTCTTGGTTATAAACAGGAGTATCCCACAAGGTACTTAGTACAGTAATCCAAAATATGTAAGTGTCATGTAATAACCCAAAATAAAATAGCTAAAAATGTTCATATTTAACCCCAACTAATGCCCATAGTACAACCTTCAGTTATCAATGTCCGCTATTTTTCCCATAGAGCTTTATCCTCTGCTCTGACCGTATCATGAACCTTTGGGATTGTCTAAGATTCAAATGAATTGTAGAGTAACAAATTAATCTCACAAACAAAGTATAGACAATATATGACTGTTAATCATAACAAAAATAGTTCACTACAATATATCAGCATCCAAAAATTATATTACTGATCACGTGCAGCAAAAATCAGCATACAAAGATCGTATAACCATAGCACTAGGAATAATGGACTGGGAACTGCCCAATCGTCTGAATGCACTAGGTTTATTACAATAGTGCAAAAAAGGGCTTTAAGACCGCCTCATTTAGACCGGAGTATCGACACCCCAATCTTGAAAGTATAACCGATGACATTTTTGTAAATATAAAGAACTTCTTGGTCCGGATCCTTTATTCATCGGTCTTAAATGTATTATTCAGACCGCTTTCCAAAATAACCGATCTTAAAAATGTTATTAAAAAAATTGAAATATCAATTACTTTTTAGAGAAATCTCATACAACCAGACTTAAATTTTATCCGGTCCAAAATATAAGGAAAAATTTAAATATAAAAGTCTAAAATTTTAAGACCGGATATATTTAAAAGCTGGTCTTAAAAGTTACACTTTTAAGATCACACTTAAATTGTGGCTGGTACAAAAGATTGAAAAAATTAAACAAAAAATTAATGACTTTTAAGACCGGTCGTAAAGGTTAACTTTTAAGACCGGATTTTTAATATATACGGTCTTAAAATTTAAGTGCCAAATATATTCTTCTTCGCGCGAAACCTGTAGTTGCTTTCTCTGAAGTCTGAACCTTTGTTCTTGTTGCAAAACCTCTCTTCCTGTTGCATTACCTCTCTTCCTCGCTCACCACCACCAGCCTCTTTTACTCTCTCATTTGCTCAGGTATTCCTCTCTTGCACCACCTCTCTCAACCTCTCTTCCTGTCACAAAAAGGAACGGAGAAAATGATTCTAGTCCTGTTCGTGGAGCGCCAGTTACTGGTGTGATTGGTGTGAGTCAGAGCGAACCCTGTTCATCTTACAGTGAGCCTCGTAACTGCCCTGCACACTGTGGTAGAAGAGGCACATGATAGAAAGAGCGTGCCCTAAGTCAGAATGCCGGAGAAAAGGTCAAGATTTAGTTTGATGAAAATTTGGCTCTTTACGGCCCTAATAAAAACACATATATTAGTTATGTCGACACACTAGCACGCAACAAGCCAGCATCTTGACAGATGAGTGGAAAAATGTTGACAAGGCCAAAGTAAAGGATATTATTTGGGACTCTATCTGGCTGACATACACTATTCTTGACAGTCAGAATTGAAAGACAAGACATTGTCGTATTGTGTTGATCATGGAGGAAGTTTAAGACCCATCTAGCTAACAACTATATTTTTACCGAGGTTTCAATTGGTGAGCCTCACCCTAATCCTTGTGACAAGTATACATTTCTTGATGAAGAAACTTGGCAACAATTTATTCAGATGCGGACTACTCCAAAAGCTTTGGTGAGTTTATATTTAGTTTTTTTGCCCTTTTTTGTTTGCTTATTAACCTATGTGGTTATGTGAATGTTATTGTGTTCATCTAATCTTGTTAGTTAGATGATTTGGTGTGTGAATAGAAGTATACATTTCCATCATTTGTCCTACATCAGAGGAGCATGTCTTAGTCCTTATGTGAATATGACTGTAGATAGAATAATACAGTAAAAGTTTGCTATTATTCTATGCAAGTCTGATATGTAAACCGTGAAATGGTAAAAATATTACTAACTAGGTAATTAGGGAAATAATAATGGCATAATATCTCCTATGAGGCCGTTAGTCAGTTAGAAAGGTATTCTGTTATAGTAGGTAGTGGTTAGACATTGTTGTTAGTTAGTTAGTATGTTAATTGTCTAACTATATATAAGAGGTTAGATTAATATGTGTAGGAACCAGTTATGATGAATTAATGAATTGACTAAGTTGGTAGCATTTCTGCAACTCCCTTTCCTCTGTTTCTCCTAATTTCTTCTATAATTCTACATCTTCCTTAACAAAGTCTTGAAACTTGATGAAGTGAATTTGACTAGTGTTTGAGGTTCATATCAAGCAGAAGTTCTCTAATTTCTGTTAGTGAGATGGTCTGGAATTCATAATTAATAGTTGTTTTCAAATCTGATTCACAGAAAAGAAGGGAACAAGCACAAGAGATTGGGAGAAAGAATGATTGCCCGCAGAGAATGTCTCGTGGCGGATATGAAAATGCTGAAAAAAAGTTGATGGCGGCCAAGCGAAAGAGATTGGAAGATGAAGTTGAATCCAATCCTTCTGCGGTATGTGATCCGCCATCTCCAATACGTCGCGAAGAGTTATGGTTGTATATTCACCAAAAGCCAAGCGGGGAACAAACTCGTATAGCTACTGAAAGAATTGTAAGTATCGTTATTATTATTATTTAGTTACTAAACATGTTTCATTACTAAGCTTCTCGTTATCTGTATCTTAGAGGAAGAACTTAAAAAGAAAGAAGTAGAGGGATCATTTGTGTCAGACGAGAGAAATGATATTATGACCATTGCGACTGGAAAACCAGATCACGCAAGGCGTGTAAGGGGAATTGGAGGACAGGTAGGTCTGAAGCAATATTTTGGTAAATCCAAACGCCATAAACAAAGTATGGTTACCTGGGAAGAGATGGAACATACGCTGGCCATAGCAACTGAGGAAGTAGAGGCCAAAGCAGTTGCGCGAGAAAATATATTGACTGCAAATTTTGAAGCCCGACTAAACAAGATGAAGGAGAAAATGATGATGCTTGTGAGCTCTCGTCCAGAGACCACTGTTCCCTTGCCACAGTCGATTACACTTATGCAGCAGAGCACTAAAGGGAGTTGGTCCTTGTCTGTTGTGAATTTTCAGTCACCATTGGCAGTTGGTCCTCATGTGCGCGGAGGAGAATAAAGTGGTTTTTTTATGCTCTCTTCATAACGATCCAGCACCTACATTGAAGTAGATCGTGAACACGTAAGCATGTCATTTTGATTATCTTGTTTGAAATCTCTGCTGTGAATTCTCAGCGACCATTATTGATAAATTTGTGATTTTGATAATAGGCCCACGAAGGCATTCCAACAAAAGGTCAAGAAAAGGCTTGGGGTTTTGGTCAAAGAGCCTACATGGATCATACCAAAGGTTAGTACATATCCACACTAGCACACTATCTTGTGAACTTGGTCAATAAGCAGTATATGCTCTTATATATTTCTTGTTCGTTTTTAGACCCGTCGGCAACCACAGGGGTCCAACTTATGTAGTCGTTACGTCTTGACACACATATATAATATTATCATGAAAGGAATAACTAACTCCACTGAAACGGTAAATGTATTTGATATTACGTACATAGGTTTGCTTGTGTTGACCCCTTTGATGCAAGGAAGGACTAATATATATAACATTCTCATATAAGGAAGGACTAATATATATCTGTCTTAGATGTTACAGACATTTGTCTGTGCTGACCCCTTTCCAGATGGTGATATTGAGCGTATACGCCAAGTGTTTTGTGAATCTCTCTATGATGACCTCAAAAAGTCACCACAATAATGTCTTGAATTTATTTGTAAATATTGTTGGGATCCGTACACGCAGCGGAGTAAAAAAAATTTACGGATCCCTTAGGCGGATCGCTCAACGGCGTTTAAATCAAGGTTTAGGGTTTCTGAATCATACCTTTGCAAAACAATTTGAACTGGTGGGCTACCTTCTCGATCAGCAGAAGCCGACTCTTTAGAATCGCCTTCCTCTACCGGTATCCACACGAACGGCCTCCAACACTGACGGCAGCGTGCTAGCGCCTCAGTATTCTTGCGTCTCTCTCTTTTTCTTTCTAGGGTTTTTCGCGGCTTTCTAATACGCTCGACAAAATGTCCCGTCAGTTTTCTAAACCTGGCAGGCGTATTATATTCAAAACAAATTTTGAATCTGGATTAAAAAATATATTAATTAAATCTATCTGATAGATCTAATCAAATCTATTTATTTAATCCGAATTAAAAAGCCCTCTGATTTAATTTATATTTATAAATTAAATCAAGATATGATATCGTTATATTTAATTTAAAATGAGATCCAATATCTCAATTCAAATTAAATCTGATATGCAATATCTTTATTTGAAAAATACGTCTGAGATACAATATCTCAATTTATTATAGTTATTTAATTTATCAAATAAATTAAATACTATATATAATAATATTATTGTCAATAAATAATATCATTATTATTTTCGAATTTAATATATATTAAATCAAGATATGATATCATTATATTTAATTTAAAATGAGATCCGACATCTCGTTCAAATTAAATCGATATGCAATATCTTTATTCGAAAATTAAATCTGAGATACAATATCTCAATTTATTATAGTTATTTAATTTATCAAATAAATTAAATACTATATATATAATAATATTATTGTCAATAAATAATATCATTATTATTTTCAAATTTAATATATTTATATATGCATATATATATATATATACACACACACATCCTAGATTAAATAAGTATTCATTAAATCTTAAACACATTTAAGATTCAATGAATCTGACGCTCTTGCTCGTGTTGGGCCATTCTTGTGTGCGACCCTGTAGGCCCACATGAGATTGGCAGCGGGCCAATGTTGTACCAGCCCACAAGTCGCAAGCGGCCTCTAGCAAGACATTGCGACTACCCAATTCATATGGGGATCGTTGATAAGTACAATGACTTGCCCCTAGGGCATAATTTCCAACAGACTCCCACTTGCACTAGGTGCAATCATTAATTACCTTAATTCACATTGCCCTAACATGACGCTCATGTTTTACTTGTGCAAGCGGCTTAGTAAGAGGATCAACGTCATTGTTTATGCGATATAACCTATCGTACAACCATGTCACGTCCCTTTTGTCACGCGATAATTTGGTCAAGGATGAGGCATGGAAAATGTCAACTTCCTGTTCTTGACCATTACTTTCTCGATTCTTGAGTAGTCTAACAATTGAAATGGAAACTCCTTTCCATCGTAGTATGGCCATACATTTCTTAGACTCACTCATCGAGGGGCCCAGTATTATCTCTCTACAAATGTGAGGGACAAATCCCATCTTGACCACTCACATTCCTCCGCATGAGAACCACTGATCCCGATCCTAGCCTTTATCATCACCCGGTCAAAGGTGACTTTTGACTAGGTCAAAGACCAGCGACTCATCATGTAGGAATCCATGATGATCTCAGTCAAAGGGCGTTGTGACGCGGTTATACATGAGAAAAGCTTATTGCGCAATAACGCCGCTATTGTCACAGAGCAAGTCTATTGGATCTGAGATGGTAGGAACCACCCCCAATTCAGTGATGAACTTTCTGATCCAAATGGCTTCCTTAGCTGCATCCGATGCTGCTATATACTCAGCTTCTGTTGCAGAATCAGCTACAATGCTCTGTTTAGAGCTCTTCCAGCTCACCGCACCACCATTCAACAGGATACATATCCTGATTGCGATCTTGACTCATCTTGGTCACACGTGTAACCGAGTGAGCTCATCTTCCAAGCCACCATATACCAAGAATAAGTCCTCAGTCCTTCTCAAGTACTTAAGGATATTCTTGACAACAGTCCAGTGACCCTCACCAGGATCTTGTTGATATTTGCTGGTCATACTCAAGGCAAATGACACATCGGGTCGAGTACATAACATGGCATACATGATAGATCCAATGGCGGAGGCATATGGAATCTTACTCATGCGGTCTCTTTGATCCTGTGTACTAGGACACAGATTCTCACCGAGATGGATGCCATGAGACATGGGCATATTACCCCTTTTGAATTCTCGCATACCGAATCTATGCGGTATCTTGTCTATGTATGTGCTCGACTTAGGCCTATCAGCCTCTTAGATCTATCTCTATAGATCATAATCCCAAGGATGTAAGTGGCTTCGCCTAAATCTTTCATTGAGAAAGACTTTCCTAACCAAGACTTGACACTCTGCAAGGTAGGAATGTCATTCCCAATGAGTAGGATGTCATCAACATAAAGCACTAGAAATACAAGCGTGCTCCCACTAACCTTTTGTAAACACAAGGTTCATCTATGTTTTGAATGAATCCAAACTCTTTGACTACTTCATCAAAACGATGATTCCACTCGAGATGCTTGCTTCAATCCATAAATGGATCTTTGAAGCTTGCAAACTTTACGAGTCCTGCGGACGCACAAAACCCTCGGGTTGTGTCATGTACACATCCTCAAGGAGCTTTCCATTAAGGAAGGCTGTTTTGACGTCCATCTCGCCATATTTCATAGTCATAATATGATGCAATGGCAAGAAGGATTCTGATTGATTTGGCCATTGCAAGCGGGGAAAAGGTTTCATCATAGTCCACACCATGAGTTTGAGTGAATCCTTTTGCAACCGGTCGTGCCTTGAAGATATTTACTTTGCCTTCCATGTTAGTTTTCTCTTTGAAAACCCACTTGCACCCAACGGTTTTTACACCTTCGGTGGATCGACTAAGGCCCATACCTCATTGTCGTACATGGATTGCATTTCAGACTTCATGGCACCAAGCCATCTTTCGGAGTTGGGTCCCACCATGGCCTCGCGATAGGTAGTTGGCTCATTGTGCTCAATGAGCAAAACATCACGGCTTCCAGTAATCAGAAATCCATATCTCTGAGGCTGTAGTCGTGTTCTATCGGACCTTCGTGGGTCTTGTGTTACATGAGTAGGCTCAACAACTTGTTGTGAGTCTTCTCCGTTTTCCATCTGTGGTTCTATGTCGTCTTGTGACTCTTGAACTTCTTCGAGGTTCACCTTACTCCCACTGGTTCTTTTAGAGATAAACTCTTTTTCCAAAAGGACACCATTCCGAATAACAAACATTTTGTGATCGGTGGGATTGTAGACATAGTATCCTTTAGTTTCCTTAGGATACCCCATAAAAAGGCATTTTGAGGATCTGGATGATAATTTATCAGAGGCTTGATGTTTGACATAAACCTCACATCCCCAAATTTTAAGAAATGACAAACTGGGTTTCTTCCCAGTCCATATCTCATATGGTGTCTTTTCAACTGCCTTTGACGGAACACGGTTTAGTGTGAACGCAAGCTGTTTCTAGGGCATGGCCCCAAAAGGAAGGTGGAAGATCTGTTTGACCCATCATAGATCGAACCATATCTAATAGAGTTCGATTCCTCCGCTCGAAACACCATTCCATTGAGGTGTTCTGGAGGAGTAAGTTGCGAGATGATCCTACAACTCCTAAGATGGTCAATGAACTCTTGGAAAATCGTCTATAAATGTAATGAAGTACAAATGACCTCCTCTGGCAGATGTATTCATTGGTCCACACACATCAATATGTATGAGGCCCAATAAATTGGTGGCTCTCTCACTTGTGTCCGATAAAATGTGCCTTTGTCATCTTTCCCAATAAACAAGACTCGCATGTATCAATTGATTCAAAATCAAATGAGTTAAGAAATCCATCTTTATGGAGTTCCGAAATGCGTTTCTCATTTATATGGCCTAGACGACAATGCCATAGATAGGTCGGATTCAAATCATTTGACTTGAACCTTTTAGTAGTTATGTCATAGATTCGTCCATTCAATTTTCTACTGTCCTTGAGACCCTACATTTATTCAAATGTGAGATCCACATGTAGTATCTAATACCCATGTTGAGGAAGTGGAAAAGCGAATATCTATGACATAGATACTTGAAGCGATAGCCCCGCTATCCTTCTTGTTCTTCTCCAGATCTTCGAGGTAGAGTTTGCAATTCCTTTTCAAATGACCAAGTTCATTGTAAAAGAAACAGACTCTATCCTTCGGAGGTTTTGCCTTCTTGGCTTTCGGTTTCATACCCCTTCCCTTTTGAACGGACAAAAGAACCGGGCCTCTCCAAGGCTCGGCTTAGCGATTTTGAGCATCCCATGCGGTTCGAAATTGATTCCTCCATGTTGTTCATGTTGTAATCCATGACAAAGTTATCATAACTTCACGGGAGTGAGTTCAAGATCACATCTTTAGCTAACTCATGGGACATGGGAATCCAAGCCTCTCAAGGTGATCAATGTAGCCCTTATCTTCAAAACATGAGGACTAAGCGATGCACCCTCGGCCGACTTGCGGGAATGGAAGGCCTTTGTGGTCTCATACCTCTCTTGCCTTGCACATTCTTGGAACATTTCCGTAGGATGAACAATCATCCCGAGGCCTCCACATGTTCTAGATCTCTATTGAGGTCTAAAAGCATAGTGGCAAGCATCGAGCATCCTGTATCCACAGAGTCATCCTTATGCTTCGTATAAGCATTAGTCGAGCTCTTGGATCAGCACTGAGCTCGTCAGAATGGGTTGATTGATGAGATATTCTTTTTTCTTTCGTGTTTAGGATCAACACTTAAGTTCCCAAACATGTCAAGAAAGTTTGTCTCATCAAGTTCGTCCTTCTTAAGGGTGATCGCATTGATGGTGTTGAAGTATTACTAGACTACATGATTCTACAACTAAAGATATGCAAAGTTTAAGTAGTAACCTCCCCTTTGAATTAAGAACCCTCATTATAATTAGTGGGCTAAGATCCATATTTGGCTTAAATTTAAGTCCGCTTTGGCAGGACGCTTAAATTAAGTTATTTAGGTAGGCAAACCCCTTGCCAATTACATCATATGTAACTCTTAGATCTTTATGGGATTCAATCATCATATGACGTGTCATGTTTAATCCCATCTAATGCCTTGAGATCCAAAACCGTTTTGATAATCTCAATTAAGTCAGGACAATAATGAATATTGAGTATCACCATTACTCACTCTTGTCTCACCAAGATAACTCGGATGCATCCACTTTGGTGGAACATACAAATGGGCGATCTAGGTTTTGACAAGTATTCATTTATTGGTGGCATTATGACTTAAGATTTTATTTAGAGGGTATAATTAGATTAATCCTATTAATTATACTTATATGAATGCAATCACTATTGTATCTCATATAATATCTAAATTAATTATGAGTGATCTAATCAAAACATAATTAAAACTCTAAATTGATTATGAGTGATCTAATCAAATCATAATTAAAATTCTAAATTAATTATGAGTGATCTAATCAAAACATAATTAAAATTCTAAATTAATTATGAGTGATCTAATCAATCCATAATTAAAAATTCTAAATTAATTATGAGTGATCTAATCAAACCATAATTAAAATTCTAAATTAATTATGAGTGATCTAATCAAAACATAATTAAAATTCTAAATTAATTATGAGTGATCTAATCAATCCATAATTAAAAATTCTAAATTAATTATGAGTGATCTAATCAAAACATAATTAAAATTCTAAATTAATTATGAGTGATCTAATCAAACCATAATTAAAATTCTAAATTAATTATGAGTGATCAAATCAAACCATAATTAAAAATTCTAAATTAATTATGCAATGATCAAATCCAAAACATAATCAAGGACTGCGACACAACATGGCTCACCTAACCTAGAATCCTCTCAAGCCAATGAGAGGACTTCTCTAGATAAAATTAAAGAAAAATACTTCATGAGAAACCTCGTTTCAACATAGCATGCCATATTTAAAAAAAAAAATACAACACTTGTAAATTCTAGAGCCATATTGTTCACCATACCCAAACAAGTTAAATCACACCATATATTTAATTCATACAGTTATGCAATAAAATATTATGGTTAAAGTTATCATGATATAAATTCTCTAATTTATATTCATGATTTAAAATCTCGCTCTCGACAATCAGTCGGGATCCCTACATGATCAAAATAACTTCATGTATTCGAAAATAATTTCCCAAAAACGTGATTTTTTCGAAAATAATTTCAAAAAAACGTGATTTTTTTGATCGACATCGGATCTGAACGTTTCAGATCCACGCGAATAAGCTACACAACCCGATCTGAACAATTCAGAGAACTGCCGCAATATCCGACTAGCTATCCGTAGAAATCCTAACGCGAGTTTTGTAATTCAAACGCATACAAAGATCGGTTTTAGCATATATATCATATATATAAACACGCGTAAAACCTAATTTAAACGCACGGTTGAGTTGGCTCGATACCTTTGTTGGGATCCGTACACGCGGCGGAGTAAAAAAATTACGGATCCCTTAGGCGGATCGCTCAACGGCGTTTAAATCAAGGTTTAGGGTTTCGAATCGTACCTTTGCAAAACAATTTGAACCGGTGGGCTACCTTCTCGATCGCGAGGCCGACTCTTTAGAATCGCCTTCCTCTACCGGTATCCACACGAACGGCCTCCAACACTGACGGCAGCGTGCTAGCGCCTCAGTATTCTTGCGTCTCTCTCTTTTTCTTTCTAGGGTTTTTCGCGGCTTTCTAATACGCTCGACAGAATGTCCCGTAGGTTTTTCTAAACCTAGCAGGCGTATTATATTCAAAACAAATTTTGAATCTGGATTAAAAAATATATTAATTAAATCTATCTGATAGATCTAATCAAATCTATTTATTTAATCCGAATTAAAAGCCCTATGATTTAATTTATATTTATAAATTAAATCAAGATATGATATCGTTATATTTAATTTAAAATGAGATCCGATATCTCGGTTCAAATTAAATCGATATGCAATATCTTTATTCGAAAAATAAATCGAGATACAATATCTCAATTTATTATAGTTATTTAATTTATCAAATAAATTAAATACTATATATAATAATATTATTGTCAATAAATAATATCATTATTATTTTCGAATTTAATATATATTAAATCAAGATATGATATCATTATATTTAATTTAAAATGAGATCCGATATCTCAGTTCAAATTAAATCTGATATGCAATATCTTTATTCGAAAATTAAATCTGAGATACAATATCTCAATTTATTATAGTTATTTAATTTATCAAATAAATTAAATACTATATATAATAATATTATTGTCAATAAATAATATCATTATTATTTTCAAATTTAATATATTTATATATGCATATATATATATACACACACACACACACACATCCTAGATTAAAGAAGTATTCATTAAATCTTAAACACATTTAAGATTCAATGAATCTGGACACTCTTGCTCGTGTTGGGCCATTCTTGTGTGCGACCCTGTAGGCCCACATGAGATTGGCAGCGGGCCAATAGTGTACCAGCCCACAAGTCGCAAGCGGCCTCTAGCAAGACATTGCGACTACCCAATTCATATGGGGATCGTTGATAAGTACAATGACTTGCCCCTAGGGCATAATTTCCAACAAATATATGGTGTAGCATCATCTTCTGTAAATGAATAATTGTACAATTTGTTTAATGATGAATAATAAATTTGTTTATTCATTTCCAACAATTTCCTTGTGTCCATTTTTGGTTACTGAATGTATTGAATGGTGGATAAAGCTATTTAGTGCTTATACCTTTAGGACATAATGTTGTAAATGAGCAGACTGAAATGTATGAAGTTATTTTTCAATAAAAAATTATTGCTAGACTTTTAGGACCATATTTTTTTAAAGGTCCGGTCCTAAAAGTCTTTGTTTAATTTTAAAAAAAAAAATATGGCAAGACTTTTAGGACCAAATATTTTTTAAAGGTCCAGTCCTAAAAGTCTTCGTTTAATTTTAAAAAATATGGCGAGACTTTTAGACCAAATATTTTTAACCTCCGGTCTTAAAAATATAACTTTTAGGACCATATTGTTTTAAAATATGGTCTTAAAACACTTTTAGGACCAGTTATTTTTAAAATAAGGTCTTAAGAGTATTATTTTTTATGACTGGATTTATTTATAATCCAGTCTTAAAAGTTTTCTTTTAATTTTAAAATATAAGGCGATGATTTTAGAATCAGATATTTTTAAAATCCAGTCTTAAAAGTCAATATATTTCAACTATGGCAACTCTGTAATCTTCGTCCCTTTTCAAACCGCTCGCAGGGTGGGTCTGCTCTTCAGGACAACCACTTGTAGGGGGTTCAAGACAACTGAGGTTCTTCTCAAAGTAGGTCCCTCATTGTCGTCGTTTTTACCTCTCCATATTTTGATCATTACCGGTCTCCTTTTTCTTTGTCTTTTTTTCTTTTTTTTTTTTTTGGAAAAAAGAAGAAAGACAAAGAAAAAGGATACTGAAAATGATTAAAATATGGCGAGGTAAAAACAACGACACACGAGGGTCCTACCTTGAGAAAAAACATCACTGTATTTGTTTGTATGTTTGTTCGAACAATGTAAACGATGTTTTGTTTGTTTTGTATGTTCTTAACATTGTATTTTACAAATTTTTAATGTAAACGATGACACACGAGGATATTATTTTGTTGTTTCCTTACTACTATGTATGGACCACTTGAAAAATGAAGATGGAACAAAATTATTTAATATTTTTTTTCATAGTATTTTTAATGTTGCCTAGTACATAGATAAAAAAAAACATTCAATCCTCCATATCATTGCCGGAGGAGGAGGAGTCAGAGGAGGGCGCATCAGAGGAGTCCTCTTGAGAAGAATGGTACTCCACGTCATTCTTGTGGAGTACCATGTTGAGCTTACAATTGACGGTATGCATAAGGCCAACCAATTTGTCCAGTCGTCGATCGATGTGATCGACGCGGGCCAGCAAGTGCTCTATCATCTGCTTGGCAGAAAGATTTAGAGACAGCGGAGGAGGGCACTGAGGTTGAGGAGGAAGAGGAGGAAAAGGAGGACCTGGTAGAGCAAACATTATGGTTGAGGCTAGGCGGTGCAGGAGGCCGTGGAGGTTGTAGAGGAAAAGGAGGAAGTGGAGAAGAATGTGAAGAAACTAAAGTAATAAGGGGCTTAAATAGATCACCATAGTTGGAGTGGCCTCAAAATACGAGGAGAAGCGAAGTTGGGAAGTTTACTTGGAAGCCGAAGCGACTCTAAAGATTTGAACACAGAGTGCAAGGATACAACTCTATCTGAGGAAGTTGAAACGATGGAACTTTTAAAACTAGATATTTGTCAAAGGCAAAGTTTTTTTATGACTGGACATTTTTTAAATCCAGTCTTAAACCGGTCTTATAAATATTATTTTATATAAGACAAAATTCTTACTTTTAAGAAAAAATTAAGGACAAACTTTTAGGACCGGATATTTTTCAACGCCGGTCTTAAAAGTTTTTTTAAGACCAGACATTTTATAAATCTGGTCTTAAAATTATTTACAAATTAACTTAAAAACCAATAGACTCCTATTCATTCCACATTTCATCCATTTCGTACCTTTCTGCCTTAACTCCTCACCCCGTCCTAATCATAATCCTCTCTATCCCTAATTGTCATCTCTGCTCAAACCATGGTTAGATACAAGACAACTGCCCACAGGGGTATGTTTGGTGCTTGCGGCCTTCATAAAATGGATGAAGAGATGCCCGCTCCTCCTCCAGCCTTCAGACGTTGAAGAGGTTCTTGCTCCCCCCTCCATCCTTCAGCCAATATTCCTCAACCTCCTTGCCCTGCGGGCCTCTCGCTGTATACTCCCGTCTTGAGTTTATTGAGATTCGTGTCACCTATCTTAAATAGGAAATGGCTCAACTCTGGCGGGAACTTGAAGCTTATCGAGCTCATGCAAATGCATGGGTCGAGGAAGTTAAAAATTTGTAGTTTCGTTTTTCTTGTTGTACATTTTCAGTTTCTTTTTTCTTGTTGTACATTTTCAGTTTCATTTTTCTTGTTGTACACTTTTTGTTTCATTTTTTGGTTGTGCTCTTGTTTTTTTTTTTTTTTTTGCTCGAAGGTTGTTCTCTTGTTCATATGCTCCACTAATGAAAGAAAGTACAATGCTTTTCTTTTGATCTTCTTAGCAACCCCTGTTCCCTTAATAATGGTAATAAACTAGTTTTGGAACTAGGGAGGGCAAGTGTATCATATAACCAATAGAGGATAACAAAAATTATGCAAATAAAAAAGGGTTAAGGGGCAATTTGGCCAACCAACTATTGGCTCAAGAGCATCCAGCACAAAAAACTATTAAGGGTACCAAAAATACCAACAAACTTTTAAAAAGGAGCACCTAAAGACCTATTTATTTGTAACACCGTTAACAAAAGTTAACCTCTGTTATCTAAGGTGAAGATTGGCCAACAAACTCTTACTTTAGGATCACCCAGCACAAAATTCTAAATTTTACTAAATTAAATAATTTTTTTCTCAATTGTCATTATTCAAAACTACTTGTATAGATATCTATGGACAAGAATTATTCATTCTTTAATTTTGTCAAAATTATAATTTGCTAAAATAAACAAAAGTTTTAATTAAAAATATAATTATATGATTTAAATAAAACTCAAGGTGTTTTATAATTTATTATATATGTGAAACAAAAAATAATATGATTTATTTTTATAATAAAACTCACATAAATTTATTCTAAAATAAAATAATAATTTTTATGAGAAAAAGAATGTATGATAAATAATATGAGAGAATTAGAGTAAAATATGTAAAAGTGCACTTATTAATCAAATAAATTAGAGTAAATTTATGTATGTATTTTTACTCTATCATGTGAAAATTATTCTTTTCTTTCGATTTTGTCGTTAGCTTAATATCATTATATTCAAGATAGATAGTGTATCGTTGGGAATAAGTTATACGGCAATTGACACAATTGAGCTTTAAGAACCTACTAACCTAAATTTCTTGCTATAATTTAAAGAGGGAACAAATTATACTTATAAATTTAGATTAATAATACTTATATTTAGAATAAAATAAAAATGAAAATCATATTTAATAAAAATGAAAATTAAAGAATGAATAATTTTTGTCCATAGATATCTATACAAGTAGTTTTGAATAATGACAATTGAGAAAAAAATTATTTAATTTAGTAAAATTTAGAATTTTGTGCTGGGCGCTCCTGAAGTAAGAGTTCGTTGGCCAATCTGCACCTTTGATAACGGAGGTTAACTTTTTGTTAACAGTGTTAACGGCGTTGTGCTGGACGCTCCTTTTTAAAAGTTTGTTGGTATTTTTGGTACCTTAATAGCTTTTTGTGCTGGGTGCTCCTGAGCCAATAGTTGGTTGGCCAAAATGCCCCTTAACCCAATAAAAAACAAATGATAGACCTTTAGGACCGGATAAAATATAAGAAATCGGTCTTAAAAGTAATTGAATTGAAAAGATAAATAATAGACTTTTAGGACTGAATAAATTATAAGAAATCAGTCTTAAAAGTAATTGAATTGAAAAAAATAAATAATAGATTTTTAGGACCGGATAAACTATAAGAAATCGGTCTTAAAATTTATTTAATTGAAAAAATTAATTATAGACTTTTAGGACAAGATTCTTTATAAGAAATCGGTCTTAAAAGTTATTTAACTGAAAAAATTAATTATAGACTTTTAGGACCGCATACGTTATAAGAAACCGGTCTTAAAAGTACATTTAGGACTGGATATTTCTAAAATACGCTATTAAAATTATTTACTAATTATATATAAAATACGCTCTTAAAAGTATTTACTAATTACACACACACACCAATTGAATCTCATTCATTCTCACAATCCATTTCGTATCTTTTCGCCCTAACTCCTCACTACTTCTCTGCCCTAATTCCCCACCAAGTCCCTGATAATCCTCTATGGCCCCAATTGCTCAAACAATGGTTAGATACAAGATAACTGCTCGTAGGGGTAATTCTGAAGCTTGTGCTTACCTTAGATTGTTATATAGGGCACCTCAGGCGAGAGTACGTTATATAGGGCACCTCAAACAATGGTTAGATACAAGATAACCGCTCGTAGGGGTACTTTTGAAGCTCGTGCCTACCTTAGATCGTTATACAGGGCACCTCAGGCGAGAGTGCGTTCTATTTTGACGGAAAAGTCTTGGGTCGTTGGACCCATTGTTATTTTGGATGATGAAGAGATTGCCGGCACCCTCCAACCTTCAAGCTATGAAGAGGTTCCCACTCCCCCTCTCCAGCCTTCTAACAATATTTTCCAACCTCCTGACCCCAGCGCGCCTACCGCTGACCCCTCCCCTGTTTCCTCTAATGATAAATTGATGCTGATGCATACAAGACAACAACTTGCTGATCTCTGGTGGGAAATTAATGTTGTTCTCGCCGATGCCACCAAGGCATTGGCCAATAATAAGCTTTAGGATTTTTAGTCACATTATTGTTGTTGTTAATTTTTAGTTTGTTGTTCTTATTTTTCTTTTGTACGTGCATATTATCCAGTAATGTAAGACATATAAAGAACTAAGCTTGTATCTTCTTTTTGTTCATTCTCCAATAATGAAAGAAGCTTTTGTTCTTGTTTTTATTTTTATGGCAGGATCCGATCGAAAGGGGTATGTTATAAAAGAGGATGTTACGTTGTTGGGTGGGAATTGAATCTGATGAAGGTATGGTGAATTGGGCATGTAAGTTCATTCAGGTGATGTCTTTGTAACTCATTGTATTTGTAACTCATCTTATTGTATATATATTCATTTAGGTGTTGTACTGTCATAGTATACTCATAGTGAATAATATTTGTATTTTCCAATTCAATTTATTCATAATGGATTGTTCATAGCTTGTAGCTTAAAGTACTATCTTTTAGGTGCTGGATTGGGTGGTGGATGTGTGTATGATCAGGAAGAACAAAACATGGAAAAAGTTCGAGAAAATTTAGACCGGAAATAAATATGCCAATCTAAAATGTACACATTTTAAGACCGGATGTATTTATTTGTTCGGTCTTAAAAGTCGGTACTTTTAGATAGGTGTATATATTAGGCCGGTCTTAAAAGTCAGTCTTTTAAGACTGGTGTATTTATCCATCCGGTCTAAAATGTTCAAATTTTAAGATCGGTATAATTATTCGTATGGTCTTAAAAGTCGATATTTTTATATCCGGTCTTAAAATGTCGGTCATTTTAGACCGGCCTATTTATTTGTCCAATCTTAAAAATTAAGTTTTAGGAACAAACAAAAAATATATCAGGTCTATACAGTACGACTTTTAAGACCTAATGTTTTTAATGTCCGGTCTAAAATAATTACTTTAAGATCGGTTTGCATCCGGTCTTAAATGTTACAAACTTTTAAGGTCGCCTATAATGAGACTGATCGCGGATCCGGTCTTACGATGTCTCTTTCGTCCAATCTTAAAAGCCTTTTTTGTACCCGTGTTACCTATGGACTACTGGTCCAATAGGCCCTATCTACCGGGAAGGATCTCTATGGTAAACCCTTTTGCTCAATCGAGCCATGAGTACTGCTGGCCTCACACGGGACGAGATGTTCACATACATGGTTCAAACAAACATACACAGTCATACAAAGTATGCGAGATTAGAGAATACTTTGCCAACTCCGTATCCTAACCAGAGTTCTTCTTTAAACTTTTCTTTCCTTTTCCGTAGAGCTTTCTTTCTCTCTCATGCTCTTCACACTATGTCTTTCTCTGCCTTTCTGTGTGTCTTGACAGAAAGTGGAATAGAGAGACAAATGAGAGTGTGTGTGTGTGTGTGGAAGAAGATAAGGGATGAGGTATTTATAGATTTTCTGGGTCTCAACCACCTTTCAAGTATCACATGTCTATCTACTATCAAACTACCACACACATGTCCATCTTGTTGGGATCCGTACACGCAGCGGAATTAAAAACTTACGAATCCCATCGGAGGATCGCTCAAATGGCGTTTAAATCAAGGTTAAAAGAATCCGAATCGTACCTATGCCAAACTATTTGGAATGGTGGGCTACCTTCTCGATCACCAGAAGTCGACTCTTCAAATTTCCTTCCTCTACCAGTATCCACACAAATAACCTCAAACACAGATCGCAGCGTGCTAGCGCCTTCATTATTCTCGCGTATCTCTATTCTCTCTAGGGTTTCTCGCGGCTTTCTAATACGCTTGACAAAAGTCCCGTAGGTTTTTCTAAACCCGATAGGCGTATTATATTCAAAATTAATCCTCATTAGTTTTGAAATTCGAATTTTGAATCTGGATTAAAAAAATATTAATTAAATCTATCTGATAGATCTAATCTAATCTATTTATTTAATCCAAATCAAAAGCCTTCTGATTTAATTTATCTCTATAAATTAAATCCGAGAAATGATATCTATCTATTTAATTAAATCTAAGATACTATATCCCAATTTAAATTAAATAAAATATATGATATCTTTATTCGAAAATTAAATTTGAGATACAATATCTCTATTTGTTTTAGATATTTAATTTATCAAATAAATTAAATACAAACAAATATTATATAATAATATTCTTTATTAAATAATATTATTATATTAATTTCAATTTAATATATATATATATATATATATATATATATATATATATATTCATCCTTGACTAAATACATTATTCATTAAATCTTAGACATATCTAAGATTCAATGAATCTGGACACTTTTGCTCGTGTTGGGCTATTTTTGTGTGCGACCATGCAGGCCCACATGAGATTGGCAGCGGGCCAATATTGTACCAGCTCACAAGTCACAAGCGACCTCTAGCAAGACATTGCGACTACCCAATTCATACGGGGATTGATGATACGATACAACCTATCGTACAATCATGTCACGTCCCTTTTGTCACTCGATAATTTGGTCAAGGATGAGGCATGGAGAATGTCAACTTCCTGTTCTTGACCATTACTTTCTCGATTCCTGAGTAGTCTAACAATTGAAATGGAAACTTCTTTCCATCGTAGTGTGGCCATACATTTCTCAGACTCACTCATCGAGGGCCCAGTATTATCTCTCTACAAATGTGAGGGACAAATTCCATCTTGACCATTCACATTCCTCTGCATGAAAACCACTAATCCCGATCATAGCCTTTATCATCACCTGGTCAAAGGTGACTTTTGACTAGGTCAAAGATCAGCGACTCATCATGTAGGAATCCATGATATCTCAGGTCAACGAGCATTGTAACGTGGTTATACATGAGAAAAGCTTATGACTTAATCCATGCAGCTTTCTCATAGTGGGTCGTTCCAGCACCTTGTACTCTTACAAGTGCCTATGACTTTGACGCGTATCTCCATATTCATCAAAGTCATACTGGTCTTATTTCATCTTCGCTCCCACGCAGATGACCGACCAGGGACATTTAGGATAATCTATAAGATATATCTAAGGATCAGTTATCACTATAAACATGCAAATGAAATGATAACTAAAGGAGAATATTTTAAATAACATAAACGTCTAAAGTACAATGAGTTGCCCCTAGGGCATAATTTCCAACACATCTAGCATCTAATTACCACAATCATGTCCATCTACCATCCAACTACCAAATATTTATCTACCGATCAAATATCACATGCTTATCTACCCCATAACCTATCTACCATTCAAGTTAATATTTGGTTTCTTATCGTGATTGCAAAGAATAAAAATGCCGATTATATAGGGTTGTGACATTAAACTGTAACACCCATCCTACATACCTTTTATTTAAGTACCAAAAGCATACAATACCATATAAGAACTTTTCTTTCTCAATTAGCTTCTATAAAATATTGACTCTAAAATTTCTAAGCCAATTTATATTCTCCAACTATTCTTTGTTCCAAAATTTGGGATGTTACACACCAAATCGCGAAAAATCAACAATAATGCTCCAACCATTTGAAGGGATATTGCTTAGACGAGAACTAAAGTTAGAAGCTTGAGGATTGTTGAAATTGACAATATCCTTGGGCCCGTTTGGATAAGCTTTAAAAAAAGGACTTTTTTTCCATTGCTTTTTAAAAAAAGTGCTTTAATTAGAAGTTAAGCTATTTTATGTTTGGATATACCATTTTGAAAGAACTTTTAAATAAAAAAGCTATTTGGATGTTAAAATAAAGAAGCGCCTTTTTATTAGTAAAATTACCGAAATGAGCATATAAAAGCACTTCTTTTTACATACGTTTGCATAAGAAAGCACTTATGTTAAAAATTTTAGAAATATTATATTCAATAATTGAATTTAAAATTATAATATAATTGAATTTGAATAATATTAAAATTAAATTGTTGATATAATTTTTCATAGACCCATATAAATCAAAGTTGTTATCAAATATTTCTTTTAATTTATATATTGAAATGACTAAAAAACAAAAATTAAATAGTATACATCATGCTATATAACCAATGCATTAATTAAAAAAAGAGTCATATTGTACCATATTCTGAAAATAGAAATAATATTCATCATATTACAAGTTACTAAAAATTAACAACGCACTAGACCTTTATCTAACAATTGATCTATAATAGCATTCCTTGTTTCTTCCATCAGTCTAACAGAGTTTGGAGTTGACCCTTCCTATTCATATTCTCTATGATCATCATTATTATCTTCAAACTCATCAATGTTCTCAAATCTTCTAAGCATATCTATATCACAAGAATCCATTCTCCTAATATAATTATGAAGAGCAAAGGTTGTCCATATGATAGCAAATTGAGTTTCAAGCTCAAAGTTGGTCATATTCTGCAATATCGTCCACCTTGCTTTGCAAACTCCAAATGTTCTTTCAATGACACTCCTTAAACTTGAGTGACAATAATTGAAGATTTCATTTTGTGATCTAAAAGTTGGGGCCAATTTGAATTGAGGAAGATAATATCTTGTATTTCTATATGGTCCTAAAAACCCTTTGAAATTAGGATATCCAGAATCAACAAGGTAGTATTTGCCTGTAATAAAATGTCGTTATATTTGGAACAACTGTATAATAACAATTGCCATCGTTCACAATAAAATTAAATAATTACCTTCAGGAGGCTAGGGAAAATGTAACTGCGGCTTTCTGAGAGTATTTATGAAAATCCTTGTATCATGTGCAGAGCCTTCCCAACCCACCAATGCAAATGTAAAGCACATATTAAAATCACAAATAGCAAGAACATTTGTGGTAGTTATTCCATTTCTGCCAATAAAAGGAATCTTTTTATTAGCAGGAACGTGAATAGCAATGTGAGTGTTGCAATTTGTCTGCTATCCCTTGCCTTTTCTCTCGTTTCCTCCCTCTCTTCCTTTTTCGTATACTTGGCCTCTCATCGTGATCCAAGGGATGTTCCTCAGTATCCCCTTCACCCACCCCTTCATTTGCATGATCACTATCATTAATTAGCTCATCATCCATGGCTTCCTCAAGTAACAGAATTTGCTTGCGCGGCATAAAAACAACATAACCAGTAGCAACCACATCTTTGAAACATGTTTCCATCAAAATTAGAAATTTTGGACCTTGTTCCTTCCAATTCAAATATTTTGGATCCTCCTGTAATGAATATGAATAACCAATTAGTAAGTAAAATTATAAACTAATGCAGGTATAAGACTTGCAATATTGTAATTAGTCGAAAATACATACTTTGCCCTTGGCCCCATCTGAAGAAGTTTAAAGCCTCCTGCTTTCTCTCGCATCATTTTCAATCATCCCCTCCCTCTACATGTAAATAGCATGAACATCTCCTTAATTAAGAAGAAAGTTTTCTGGGTTTTGGTGTACAAAACACATGGCACAATATATTGTGGCCAAAAGAACAAATATCGACAGCATAAGGCAATAAGAAATGTACAGTTCAAAAATTGTGTAGAAACAAAAGGACAAACATGGATCTCCCAAAATCTTAACAATAAATGCCATCCATTTTTATTCATAGGTTTAACAATTATAACTTATAGTGTTTTATTGAAAAGAAATATTTGGAATGAATTTTTCCATTTCAATATCGGAATCTCAGCATCATTTCCCACACATCACATGAGTGTAATTTATCCACGACAGACACAGATGGTGAGCTCCACATAAAGAGTTTTTCTATTCAAAAAGAAAATATTAATATAAATTATGGAGAGTCGATATTTTTTTTTTTTTTTTTTTTGCCATAAAATAACAGAATACCATGTGAGTGACACAGAAGCTGAGTATGAAGAACATAAAAATTCAACAGAGTATGTACAATTTAAAGCAGAGCAAATGAATCCCAATCAGCAAAATCATTCAAGCTATGTTTATATATTAGCCTTATAATCAACATTATATTTTTAGCCTTATAAACCTCCCCAAAGCAGAGCATATATATTCTTTCTCTGTCCATTCACTATAGCTGTTTGGTTTGAATGTTTTAAAATTAATTTTGATGATTCAAGTGTTCAGAATTTTGATCAATGGTTGAAGAAGAGATATAAACTAAAATATAAAATCTAAACTATTTGTATGATGTTACATTTTAATACTGTTTTGACTAGAGGGGACAGACAAAACTGGAAGCAGGAAGATGAAGATGCCTATCAACATATACTTTACCATACAATAGCACTTGCAAGTCTGCTACCCATCATTTGTGAATTTAAATTCAACACTTATTGTTCCCTTTTACCTCTCATATACAACCAATCTAACTTACATTTTCATCAAAATAACAGAAAGCCCAAGTTCCCAAATTTGGAATTCATGCCAAATCAACAAAAGCATAAGTAATAAAAAAAAAAACCTCATCATACACAGACATGACATTCATGAACATGTTAAAACTATTCAATCCAATTCACATGCAAGATCATTCTACAACCAACAAGTCAAGTCCATAACATGAGCTCTAAAGTAAGCACAAGTCAAAAGGATTTTTATATTTGTGAGAGGCCATAATCCTAAAAAGGAAATAGAGAGACAAGCACACATTGAAGGTCACAACAGCAAACAGGTAAGCCCTTAACCACCCTGGCAGCACTTCATATTCATAATTGATAATTAATTATCAATAGTCAGTCATCAGAATGCATTCTATGCCAGCTTGTACAGTAAGCAAATTTCAGCAATCACAGAAAAGCTATCATATATACCCCTGTAAATATGTGACATGATATTCCCATCAATGAGGAATACCAACCTAAATCAAACTGGTTAATCATCAAAATTTGATACGTGGCATATATAGGTGTTGTGGCATTCCTCTCTTTCAAGAAGCTATACAAGTAAAACAGGTGATGAAATTTCTCTTATCATCTAAGAAGTTACGAATCCACCCCCCAACAAACCAAAGTTATTGCCCTCGGTACAATAATGTACAGGCAGACAAATCCACCCCCCAACAAAGATCATCATCTAAGAAGAATTTGAATCCCCAACAAATATCATCATCAAAATGGAAAGTTGAACCATTCTACACGGCACATTGCACAAGAAAACCCAACAAAACATAGACAATTCAGATATGATCGCCACAACAAAATAAGCAGCTGAGAACTATACAAAACCGTGAAACTGACTGAGATTAATCGAACTTTGAAAATAGATAATCCAAGCTGGGATCAGAGACTCAACAAAAAAAAAAACACAAAATAGAGAAGTCAAAAGCCTCAGAAGCTCACCTTATACTGGCGATGAGGTGAGGTCGTCGATTTGACGACGCAAATAGGCACAAAGGAGAGTAGACGACGCGAACGATGGCGAAGGAGAAGGAGTATTCATGCGAAGGCTGGAAAAAGAGATACAAAAAGGGGTTTAAGACAGGGGTATCAGGTGTCAATTGACCAAAAATCAAATATTGGTCCTCATTTTTTACTTTCTCTCTCTTCTACTGCAATTAATTTTTTTTAAAAGCTCCAAATTGTAGCTTCCAAAAAGAGGAGAATTTTGGGATTTTTTGTATTTTTGCTTCTTCTTTTTTTAAGTTCCCATCCAAACACCTAGAATAACAAAAAAAAAACACTTTTTTGTTGGGAAAAAGGACTTTTTTTATATAAAAAAGCCCATACAAACAGACTCTTAGGGAGGATGCCACTTTGATTTCTTGATTACTATAGCTGGATCAACGTTCTTCCTTTATGACGCAATTGATTTTTATTTATCTATAACACAGAAATGAGTTTAATAATCTGAGTTACTTCCTCCATAAATCCATCCTTGTAAAGCTTGACAAGAGCCCTTTTAAACCAAGATTTAAAAACCGGCAACGTATTGAAAAAAATTAATAAATAATTCAAAAAAAGGGAAAATTATAAGAAATGACCTAGCATAAATAATATTTATTAAGAAAAACCATAAAAATGGTAATTATTTTGAAAGATCGGAAATTAAAATATCAAAATAGAAAGACTAAATTGTTCTTGTGTTATCGCTAGATCCTTTTCTTCCTAGTCTTTGCCATATCGGTGGTAAGGTTTTTTAGGTGCGAGGTTCTCGTTGATACAGAGCAACTATCAAAGGGAATCAATTATTAAAGCATTATCCAAGAGTGATCCGATTTCTATTCAACTATTTCCTTTATGCTCATAATGCAGAATCAAAGGAGGACATAATGCTTATTGCTTTTTTCATATCAGGTGGAAACAATATATTGGCCTTGTGATACCATAACAAATGTAATGAATAGCAAGATCTCTGAAGATCGGCCATAGTGGGCATGTGGGTTTCCAGACCAAAACAATTTAATTTTAATGTGGATATCATTGGATCAGGTATTCTCAAAAGTTTCTCTATCATTTTTTATTCACGGTCTCTATTTTAATTAAGAAATAGATTATTCATATTTAATATTTTATAAAATTAAAATTAAAATATTTTATAAATTACATTATTTTTATTCTTCTACATTACTAAATCAAATTTTTACCGTTTAAGTTTTAAGTTTATTTATGTACTCTTTGTTAGTTATGCTTAGTTTTGATGATGACAAATATGCTTATCAATATTAAGAGCAAAAAGTTTCCATACTTCATTTATCTTTTACTTTGATTAATTCTTATATTTAATGTAGATGAGAAGTTTATTTATGAAGAGTGATCTAGAAGAAGATCAACAAAGAAGTATCTAATTAGAGGAAGAAGAAGAAAGAAATTGAATCAAAGAAGATGTGAAGTTCAAAAATAATGAAGAATGATCAAGAATGGAGATTGAAGAAAGAAGAACCTGTTAAATATTATGAGAATATCAATATTCAAGTCTCTATGATCAAATGGAAGTTGGAATGGCTCAATTCGGAGTTAAAATAAACTACAATTCCATTCCTACAGTCATTCTCAAGTATGGTACTTCAATTCTCGAGTATGGTACATAAATAGCTCCTTCCTGCGCATAATTCCAGCAATTCTCGAGTATGATACATCCATTCTCGAGAATGAAAAATCAATTCTCAAGAATGAGCGTGTTTCAGCAACTCTGTTCAGCTCTGTTTCACGATTCTCTCGGGCGACGTCTAGTAATTCGTTGATATCTCCCAAACCAGAGATCAGATTGAGGTGAAACCAATTTTGTTGGAAACTAGACTCCTAATGCGTCATTTAGACATAATATTAAAGCCCAAAGGAGGTCAGATGAGAGAGTTATGAATTTCGGAAGATGACAGTGAAATCAACGTCACACAGCAGATCTAGCTTCGGTATTTTGAGTGTATATCACAAACGACAAATCCAAATGAGCCAAAACCAGTGACATTTGAAACTAGACTCAAATACCTTTTTTAAAACATAAAGTTAACAAAAAAAGAAGATCAATTGAAGAAGATATGATGTTTTGAAGTTGACGGTCAGTTCAGGAAGTTGCAAAAAACGCTGGTCAAGAACAACCTCCATTCATTTGATGATAACAGACGAACTACAATGAGTTTGGAGCTGATTATTCTTGCATTGGAAAGAAGGATTTACATAGTTTAAGTATTTGAATCAAAATTAACTCACTTGCATCTCCATGAATAATTGATTCTCGAGTATATGTCAAGGACTCTCGAGAATGGTATTCAAGTTCGCCATCCCAAGCTCTCTGTGCAAATGATTCTCGAGAACGTGAGAGTGATTCTCGAGAATGTCTTAGACAAAATCACAGTGACATGGTTTCTCAAATGTGATTCTCGAGAATCAATAAGCAATTCTCGAGAATTAACGGAAAAACACTTTCTATGCTTCTCTTCTAATATTAAAATGAAATGGGATTCTCGAGTATGAGAAAACTGATTCTCGAGAATGATCAATCACTGATGAACTCAAAGGCTTTCTAAACGAAACATTCTTGAGAACCTATAATGTGATTCTTGAGCTGGAAAGACCTTTCTTCAACTATTTCTCGAGAATGATATGAACAACTCTCGAGAATGCATATCAGTATTTGAAATCTCCGTTCTCGTAAACTGCAAATCATTGATTATGGCTTGGGTACTTCATATTATTAATCTATACTTTTTCTAACCAAGTTTAATCAGTTTGCTAGTTATTTTCAGATATGCTTAACATGTTTTAATCATCAATTTATCATAAAGCAATCTGACGTGGCAAACGCATTAAATGCAACTCAGAAACAGAGCTAACAATTAGAACTAAAGCTGTGACAGACAAAATAATCATTCCTTTGAGGCATACTTAATCCGGCTATCACTCTGAGTCATTCTCTGCACAAGTACAGACGACGACGTATGCACTTACTGAAGCAACGGTCAACTACTCACAACGGATTATATCTGTGCCTAACGGAAAAACGAAGAGACTCAACGGCTAGTTTGCAAAGCTTCTCAACGGTCATTAGTGACGATCAACTATAAAAGGAGAAGGATTCAAAATAGACGGAGACACAAGAGCTTACATTGTCGAAATGACAACATTATGAATCCAACGTTCAATTCATATACTCTCTATTTCACAATGTTTATATAGTTTTCAATAGAGAGTGTGATGATCAATTATGTACTTTAGTGATTATTATTCATCTTCTCTGTGAGAGAGTCTAAACACTTATTTGATTATCCATTTAGTGATTAAATCTCAAGGTTGTGGAACCTTTGAGTGTGGGTGTACAGTTACAACTTGTAAAGGGGAGTGAGTCCTAGTGTGAAAGGATCATCCTGAGTACAGAGCGTGTAATTGTATCCTATCAGTGTGTAAGGGGAGTATCTCGGTAAGAGATTGTAAAGGCTGCACAAGTGCTCGACCAAACTTGTGAGGTTGTAAAGGCTTTTCTCTTGTGCCCGATTAAACAAGGAGATAGTGGATTGAAAATCCCAGAGAGTTTCTGGGGACTGGACGTAGGTCAAGGATTAGGCCGAACCAGTATAAATCACAGTTTGCATATTCTCTTCCCTTATTTCTTATATTTCCAGTATATATTTATCTGAATATCTAACTGTTGATTTAGAAAATGTGAAAAGATTTTCAAAGTCTCAAGTTTTTAATCTTCACCCGAATTCACCCCCCTCTTGGGTTTAGCCGGTTCTTCACTCTTTTATGTCCTTAATATAAGATATATTTACTTAATTTGACTAGATTGCGGAAGTTAATTAATTTAGTTAATATAAGATGTATTTTATAAAACACTCTAATCATCTTCTTTACTTCTCTCATTTTCTCTCCTCATTGATTATTGTTGAGGGAGCATCAATAGTGGTAAATTAGGAAAATATTGATAAATATAATAAATATGTCTTATATTTATGATCAAAATCAACTCTTCAATTATGTTTTATATTAAGGATCAGATGGAGTATTTTATGTAATATTATAAAATGCTCTACAACATTGTTATCAAACTCGTGAGTTAACTCTCAAAGTTATCGTTTTTACGTTTCTACCTCAAAAAATTGTTTATAGTCACTCTTAAACTCGTGATAGTTGTAACCTCTGTCAAACTTGCAAGTTCAAATTTACCATTTTTATGTTTATAGTTTACAAAATCGTGTTAACTCTCTTGTAAACTTGTGCTAACTCTTTTTATTTGATCATGCTCAATGAGTTATATGTGAATTTCATAAAACATTCTTTGTTGGGTATCATAAATTATGAATGTTGATGGATTTAATTTCAATTATTTGGGTTTAAAATATATTTAAATCAAATTGTTGCCAATTTTTATATCTTGATTATTTAATTATACCATATATGTACATATTTATTGATAAAATTAAACTCTTACGAGTTTACGATTCGAGTCTATGATACGATTTTATATCACTATCACAAGTTTCTTAAATTCAATAAATATGAACTAAATTGATAAAAAAAAATCAATTTTACTCTCATTAATGAATGAGTATTTTTCACATCTTTCTTCTCTATCTATCTTCAAAGCCTGACCGGTTTACCCATCAACTCAGGCTTACTAGCGAGCTTCAAGTTTGTTTAACAAAATAAATTAGTTTTTTAAGGAAATTGAATTGAAAAACTAAAATTTTTAGTTTAAGACAAATGTTTTTAAAATATTAAATATTTTATCTTTTTTGATAAATAGAATAAGTTTTTATTTACCTTACAACAAAATTCTTAACCAGATTGAGACTCTACCTTCTCTCTCTCTCTCTCTCTCTCTCTCTTAAATGTGTGTTGTTAGCTTCTTTTTTGATATAATTTGCATAATATGTGGACCTCCTCAAATACAACTAAAAGCTTGTTGTCTTTGTTTACCTTACATCAATAAAAAATGATTCTTTCAATATTTCATAAGAAAAAATTTCTTTGTAGAAATATTCAGAACCATATGAAAGATTCTTAAAAAAAATTGAGTAATTGTTCTTTTTTAAAAATCAATTAGAAGATTTTTAACTAACTATAATGTCATCAAATCATCCAAACTCGAGCCTAGAGCAAAAGATGATTTTGAAGAGACCCAAACTCGAGCCTATAATTAGTTTGCTCGAACCTTACATGCAATCGAGCCTACTTATCCAAGCTCGAGTTCATGACCCTGATTCAAGTTCGAAATCATCAAAGAACATCCACACGATTACCCAAATGACTTATACTTCTTCTTAACATTATTTATATCATTTGTGTACATGTTTCGATTATTAAAGCTTGAGAGAACATCAATCTTGACAGAAATCAAGATCTAGAAGATGAACTTGCTGCATAATCTCAGAAATGGGAAAGATGACTGAATCTTCTCCAAAGGATTAAATCATTCGATGATGAAATACTCCAACGGACATAAGCCAAACAATCACGCGTCAAACAGAGGAAAAATCAATGCCAATAATCTTTATAATTTATTTCCTTTAAAAACATTGAAATAGAAACACTATTTGATTTTCAAAACATTTCCAATTTTTAAACATTATTAGCACTAACACAAAACTCAATTAATAGTCATTTAATAAAAAATTTAAAAAAAAAAATTGATGGACTTAAACTGGCCGAGGTTTGCCCTTTTAGACCCAACTCTTATTGAAGGTTCTAAATTATAAACTTGGCACTTGGCTTAAACGAGCCGGCCTAATGGGCTTGACCCGTTTTCCAAGCTCTATTTAATTGTGGCAAAACTGTAAACTCTCATTTAATACTCTTAAAGTGGACTTATAATAATAATCAAACATTTTTTTAAACTGAACTTATAAATAAGACTAGAGTGATATAAAACATTAAATTTAACTATCTATCTTTACCCCAAAAAAAGAAAATAACTATCTTGTTATGAATATTAATTATGTAGATATTCATTGGCTTCCTCTACAAGCCAACAAAAGGCTTCTTCTCCAAGCGAACTTATAATCTCCAAGTATTACTTGGTCCCCAAGTTTTCATACAATAATGGTGGCTTGTAGTACAAGCTTATTGAAGGTCTATAAATAGAAGTCATTTATAAGCATTGTTGACACATTTGAACCCCTCTTTCTCTCTAGAATTTTTCCTTCTTTTATCTCTTGCTCTTTTATCCCAGATATCTTTATATTTATAACACATTATCAGCACGAAAGCTCTAACAAAGGTATGCTTTTTTCATCGTCTTTTTAATGATTTCATTATATGTCCATTTTATCCATCTGGGATAATATTAGCCACTATATGAAATTAAAGTGATACTTTTACCGATTGTTTTATACATCGGGTTCCATGGTTAAGATTGGAAATTATTGTTATTTATTTCATATTATGCTGTTATTTACAATTTATAACAATGTTTTATTTATGTCTTACATTATCATATTCTTCTCCTACGGATGAACTAAGTCCTAGTGAGGACTACCTCCATTCTTAGTTCATTTTTTTTTTATTCTTTAGCATGTTTAATTTCTGAAAAATAAAATAGGATAATTTGTATTCTATATGACTTGATTATTTTTGTTGTTGTTGTTGATGTTATTTTGTATGGCTGGAAGCCATATACCTCTGCTTTCTTATTCTAAAATTATATGACTGGAAGTCATATCACTTTAATTTCTTATTTTTATATAATATGGCCAAAAGCCATATGAATTTAATTTCTCATTATGAGAACTAAAAGGCCCAAAGCCATAAAGTTTAATTTTTATTACCTTATTTATTGTCTTTGTGTATTTCATGTTATTATCATTAGTATTTTTATATTAATAATTTTCGTTTATTTCTTTAATTAGTCTGAACCATGTCAAACCTTGTAAAACTTGAATCTGTGGCTCTTTATATTACCGGAAAGAACTATTTATCTTAGATTATGGATGCGGAAACCCATCTGAATGCCCATGGTCTAGAAGACATAATTAAAGAAGGGAATCAAACATCTAATCAAGATAAAGCCAAATCCATGATTTTTCTACCCCACTATTTACATGAAAGTTTAAAACTTGAATATTTGACTGTGAAAGACCCACTTGTTTTTTGGAATCTGAATGCCCATGGTCTAGAAGACATAATTAAAGAAGGGAATCAAACATCTAATCAAGATAAAGCCAAATCCATGATTTTTCTACCCCACTATTTACATGAAAGTTTAAAACTTGAATATTTGACTGTGAAAGACCCACTTGTTTTTCGGAACAATTTAAAAGAAATGTATGATCACCAGAAGATGGTCATCCTCCCAAAAGCTCGTTATGACTGGATGCATTTGCATTTGCAAGATTTTAAAACTATGAGCAAGTATAACTCAGTCATGTTTAGAATTACTGCTCAATTAAAATTATGTGGAGAGAATGTTACTAATGAAGATATATTAGAAAAAACATTCTCCACATTTCATGCATCCAATTTGCTCCTACAGCAGCAATATCGTGAAAAAGGTTTCAAGAAATATGCTGAATTAATTTCTTGCCTCCTTATGGTTGAACATAATAATGAGCTTTTATTGAAAAATCATGAATCTCGTCCAACAAGTTCGACTTTATTCCCAGAAGCAAATGTAGTAACTAATGAATCGTTTAGTGGCTGAGGACATGGGCGTAAAGGTGGCTATAGCCATGGATGTGGCCGTGCCGTGGTCCAAATCATGGTGGATCAAATTCCTACCCTAATGGGGGAAGATTGATAAGAACCATAAAAGGAAAACTAGTGGGTATAACAAACATGTTGAAAATACATGTTATCGTTGTGGTGGCAAAGGTCATTAGTCTTGTACCTTTCGTATGCCAAGACACTTGGTTGAAATTTACCAAGAATCATTGAAAAATAATGGTAAAAGATCAAAGATTGAAGTGAATCATGTTGATATGGCTAAGAATTCTGGTAATAGAAACACAGATATTGATCATATGGATGTTGCTAATTTTTTAGCATAAATTATCTTTGTCTATCTGAATTGTTATGTTTTTGTATGATTAAACTTGTTTCTATCATATGTTTTTCTTTTAATTATGTTTTTATTTATTTTCATGTATCTTTTAATGAAGAATGAATCTCACTGGCATCAATCCTGAAGATTTATGTCTCGTTGATAGCGCAACAACCCACACCATACTAACAAATGATAAATATTTTTCTTGCTTGATAATGCAAAAAGCCAATGTTCATACTATATCTGGTAATACAAATTTGATTGAAGGCTCTGGAAGAGCTAATATTTGTTACTTGAAGGAACAAATTATGCATTGATAATACATTTTATTCTACCAAATCTAAGAGAAACTTATTGTGTTTCAAAGATATCCGTAGAAATGGATATCATATAGAAACAACAATTAAAAATGATCAAGAATGTCTTGCTATCACAAATATAGTTTCTGATAGAAAATGCATATCAAATAGTTTTCCTGCTTTCTCTTCTGGTTTGTATTATACATTTATGAGCACAATTGAAACACATGCTATTGTAATCCAGAAGTTTACTAATACAAATCAAAAGTTTACCAATACAAACCAACAGTTTGTCAATCTAAACTAGAAGTTTACTAGTGTAACAACCCAATATCCAAAAGCAGTATAAATTTTTTTTTTTCATCAGAGTAGAGCATCGGAGCATTGAGTAACTGATATGTACATATAAAATGCCGTAAGTCTGGCTGGATACAACAGCGGTACAAAAACCCATGTGGTTCAAAGGTAATATACAACAGAAAGAAATCTTCAACCGGATCTTCTACGTGACACGCTCGCTCCTCTTCTCGGCTCTCTGGTCCTCCGAACCACGAAGCTATAGCCGAGATCCAATTTAGCGCATTGGATCTCGGAGTAACAGTTAACCTCATGCTTATAAACAGTATATGTCCAACAGGTATTGCAAACTTTACAACATCGATCAAGCCGGTACATGATCATTAAATAACAACATAAAAGCTGTAATAGTGATCTAAGTACGATACCTTAATCACAGTGTGTCTAAGTACGGTTCCATAGACATTGTGCATCTAAGTTCGGTTCCATAGACACGATGCATCTAAGTACGGTTCCATAGATACGGTGCGTCTAAGTACGGTTCCATAGACACAGTTCATATAGCACTGAATAGCATGACCAGTAAGTGTCTATCATGGGGCCTCACCGACTTTACGGCGACTATTTGGCTTACCCACATAGACTAGCCTTGCCTTCGGCATCAAACTATTTACACAACATATCAACACATATATACATTCAGTAATCATCAGCATTAATGTTACAAAGACGCGAACGTACCTTCGTTGACGGAAATGAAGACGTCTAACGAGAAATTAGTATTTCTTGACGGAAGCAATAAACGTTTGACAATGCACGTCGGATAGCGTAACGATAGCAGATCTAGGTTTCGATGTCCTATAAGAGTAATATCACTTTCATTAGTGATTTGGCATTACGACCGGCATTTTAGGTAAAAATTACCATTTTGCCCCTATACCCCTAATCGGCGAATTTCGCCAAAGACTTCGTTACTTTGGCTCGATTTTCCAAAATTTTGCCGTAACTTTGACCCAATCATTATTTTCGAAATAATGACTAAAATAGCCCTATCATATGATATCTAATCATACTTGAAAAATTTAAAGGCTACTCTAGCATTACTACTCTAACTATTGAAAGAACTACGAAAGCTTAAAGCTCTGCACCGAAAAACTTACCCAGAGCCATTTGTAATTTTTCCCGAGCTTCTCTCTCTAAAATCCTCTCTCTAGAATCGGTTTTGCTCTTCAAAATGGTGTGAGAAATGAAGAGGAAACTTGGCTATTTATAGAAGAAAATGTGACACTATTCACTACTTTTTCATATCGGATATCGGCGCACTAGGATCGCACTTTGCCACATGTCACGATCCTCACCGGGCCACTTGGCAGCTGACATCATCATTTAAAGCCATGATGTCATGGTGGTGATGTCATCTACTTGTTTGAGAAGTTTCCTACCGATAAGTTCCCGATCGGTGGTCCAGTATCGCGTACTTTCGGAGAAATCTCAAAATTCGGTTAACTAACTTTGAAGATCTCCTCTTACTTACTAGAAATGTCTATTCTAATCTAAATCTTGATTCCATACAGGGCATTCCGTGTTCAGTAGAAGTTTCTCGAAAAACGTGTCCGTATGGGTCCGGTTACGAAACGCGTTTTCGGAATCACCAATCTCTAGAGAAAAATTCACTGATTCCAAATATGTCCATGAAAATTCCCAATTCTTTTCCAAATGTCACAACATAACCTTTTCGTCCTCTTGGCTATCTGGTCTTTTCTCAGAATTTCCCTATTTCGTCTTATTAGGAAAAAGCACAAACGGCCCGAATTAACTTCCGTAAGTGTCTAACGGAAGATAAAACTCACCGATCAATATTTTATCCCGACTTTGGAAGTCCCATTCCTAGATCTCTAGATAGGATCCGTTTCCTAATTTCTAAATTACTATTCACATTTTTTTACTTTAATTAATTATATTATTATTTTAATATGCAACTTGCAAAATTATTTTTTTCATTTTCATTTTTTTTTTCATTTTTTTTTCTGCCCTTTTTTTTATTTCGTTTTTTTTTTTTTTTAATTATTTGATTAATTATTTAATTAATTATTTAATTAATTAAATAATTATTTTTACATAATTTTTACAAAATTTTCCCATTGGTCCATTCTTGCATTTAGGTTTTAAAAATACCTAAACTCATCTATTTTTCTTCAAAATTTCCAATTAATTAGTAAATATAGTTTTACTAATTTTAAACCAAAAACCACTAATTTTAGGGTTTTACATAATTATTCCTGAATTTTCTTTGCTTAAGCTTAAGTAATTAGCTAGAAATTACTTAATCACTTAATTATCATTAGTTGATAATTTTCTTAATTATAATACCTTATTACCTTCAAACTTTGGTATTAACACTTGTGTTTTCATGCCTCTTGCATTATTTATAAATTACAAGGATAGTTTGGTCATTTCAATACTTTATGAGTATTTTTCTTTGATTCCTCCAAGTTCATAATTTATTAAATTACCAAAATTAGAGATAATATACTCTCTTAATTCAATTGATCATTTTACTGCCTTTTAGGATTTTTCATAATTTTCCTAAGTTATTTACCCATTCCGGGGTATTTTGGTCATTTTGGCATTTTGGCCCTTAAACTCTTTAATTTTCAAGAGATTTTCCCTATAAAATAAGATAATTATAACTTAATATTCGGGACCTCATATCCACCTACTTCTTATAGGTATAATTTTACCAAATTATGGTACAGATTTTTAGGGTATTACAACTAATGAATTCAATGTTGGGCATGACTGATTAGGCCATCCTAGGTCAACCATGATGCGACAAATAATTGAGAATTTATGTGGACATACCCTGAAATGTAAACAAATATCACAATCCCATGATTTCTCATGTGTTGCATGTTCCAAAGGAAAGTTAATTATTCGGCCCTTACTAAGCAAAACAGAAAGTAAGTCTCTCACATTTCTAGAACGAATACAAGGAGATATTTGTGGGCCAATACACCCACCATGCGGACCATTTATGTACTATATGATTTTAATTGATGCATCAACTAAATGGTCACATGTTTGCTTACTATCTTCTCGAAACCTGGCATTTGCGAGATTACTTGCTCAATTGATTAGATTAAGAGCACATGACCTTGATTATCCTATCAAGAAAATGGGTCTTGATAATGTTGGTGAATTTACTTCACAAGCTTTTAATGAATATTGTATGTCCCTTGGAATTGATGTTAAACATCCTGTAGCTCATGTTCTTACGCAAAATGGACTTGTAGAATCATTAGTTAAACAATTGCAACTTATTGCAAGACCTTTACTTACGAGATTTAATCTCCCAATTTCTGCTTGGAGCCATGTCATTTTGCATGCAATAATGTTAATTCGCATAAGGCCAACAAGTTACTTAAAAGTTTCTCCCTTACAAATGGTTTTTGGTCAAGAACCTAATATTTTCCATATAAGATTTTCTGGGTATGCAGTATATTTGCCAATAGCACCACCTCAACGCACAAAAATGGTTTCACAAAGAAGAATGGGAATATATGTTGGGTATGAATCTCCTTCAATCATAAAATATTTAGAACCATCTACAAGAGATTTATTCACGGCATGATTTGTCGATTGTCATTTTGATGAATCAGTTTTTCCAACATTAGGGGGAGAAAATAAGTAGTTAGGTAAAGAGATTAGCTGAAATGAATTATCATTAGCTCATTTTGATCCTCGTACAAAACAATATGACTCATTTTGATCCTCGTAGAAAACAATATGAATTGGAAGTTCAAAAAATAATTATTTTCAGAATTTAGCTAATCAAATGCCAGAAACATTTACTGACCCAAATAAAGCGACAAAGTCACATGTTCCAGCTGCTAATGCTCCTATTCGAATTGATGTCCCTGAAGGACAACCTATTATAAATGAATCTAAAGCACGCCTGAAGCGTGGCAGGCCCATCGATTCAAAAGATAAAAATCCTCGAAAGAAAAAATGAGCTAAGAATATAGATGGTCAAGTCGAGGATAATCAAGAAAAGTTAGTAGCTCCAGAAGAGCCATCTCCTGAAGGGTTATTATCTCTAATAGAGATATCTCCAGAAGAGAATATTGTAGTCCTAGAAGAGACCCAGTTACCTGAAATGTGTGAAAATAATGAGATGTCAATAAATTATGTTATGAATGGTATTTGATGGGAGTCAACGTTGACAAAATCTTTGCTTATCATATAGCATATGATATAATGAATGATAATGAGGATCATTAGCCAAAATCCATTAGTGAGTGTCAACAAAAAAAGGATTGTCCCTTTTGGAAAGATGCTATTAATGCAAAATTGAAATCATTGGCAAACAAAAAGTATTTGGACCTATAGTTTGTAAACTTGAAGATGTAAAACCAGTTGGATACAAATGGTCTTTGTTCGAAAGAGAAATGAAAAGGGTGAAATTATAATATATAAGGCACATCTTATCGCCCAAGGCTTTACACAAAGACCTGGCATTGATTTTGAAGAAACGTATTCACCAGTAATGGATGTAACTACTCTTCGTTATTTAATTAGCCTAGTAGTAAATGAAGGACTTAATCTGCATCTAATGGATGTCATGACTGCCTATTTGTATGGCTTACTTGACAGTGATATTTATATGAAAGTTCCTAAAGGACTCAAGTTGCCAGAAACATCTAATTCAAATTCTCGAGAACAATACTCGATTAAGTTAAATAAGTCTCTGTATGGCTTGAAGCGATCAAGGCGCATGAGATATAATCGTCTCAAGGAATATTTGTTGAAAGAAGGGTATAAAAATGACCCAATATACCCATACATTTTTATAAAAAGATCTAGAAATGAATTTGTTATAACTGTTGTTTATGTTGATGATATCAACATCATTGAAACTCCTGAAGAGCTTCAAAAGACAATTAATTGTTTAAAGAAAGAATTTGAAATGAAAGACTTGGGCAGAACAAAATTTTGTCTTGAACTACAAATCGAGTACCTGAATAATGGGATCTTTGTATATCAAGAAACTTATATAAAGAAGGTCCTAGAATGATTTTTTATGGATAAGCTGTTGGAAATTATGACCTAGGGGCAAGTCATTGTACTTTAGACGTTTATGTTATTTAAAGTATTCTCCTTTAGTTATCATTTCATTTGCATGTTTATAGTGATAACTGATCCTTGGATATATCTTATAGATTATCCTAAATGTCCTGGTCGGTCATCTGCGCAGGAGCGAAGATGAAATAAGACCAGTATGACTTTGATGAGTATGGAGATGCGAGTCAAAGTCATAGGCACTTGTAAGAGTACAAGGTGCTAGACCGACCCACTATGAGAAAGCTGCATGGATTAAGTCATAAGTTTTTCTCATGTATAACCGTGTCACAATGCCCGTTGACCTGAGATCATCATGGATTCCTACATGATGAGTCGCTGATCTTTGACCTAGTCAAAATCACCTTTGATCGGGTGATGATAAAGGCTATGATCGGGATCAGTGGTTTTCATGCAGAGGAATGTGAATGGTCAAGATGGAATTTGTCCCTCACATTTGTAGAGAGATAATACTGGGCCCCTCGATGAGTGAGTCTGAGAAATGTATGGCCATACTACGATGGAAAGGAGTTTCCATTTCAATTGTTAGACTATCTCAAGAATCGAGAAAGTATTGGTCAAGAACAGGAAGTTGACATTATACATGCCTCATCCTTGACCAAATTATCGTGTGACAAAAGGGATGTGACATGGTTGTACGATAGGTTGTATCGTATCATCGATCCCCATATGAATTGGGTAGTCGCAATGTCTTGCTAGAGGTCGCTTACGACTTGTGGGCTGGTACAGTATTGGCCCGCTGCCAATCTCATGTGGGCCTATAGGGTCGCACACAAGAATAGCCCAACACGAGCAAAAGTGTCCAGATTCATTGAATCTTAGATATGTTTAAGATTTAATGAATAATGTATTTAGTCTAGATGAATATATATATATGATATATATAGATATAATATAATAATATTATTTAATAAAGATTATAATATTATTATATAATATTTGTTTGTATTTAATTTTTTTGATAAATAAAATATCTAAAACAAATAGAGATATTGTATCTCACATTTAATTTTCGAATAAGGATATCATATATTTTATTTAATATAAATTGAGATATAGTATCTCAGATTTAATTAAATAGATAGATATCATTTCTCGGATTTAATTTATAGAGATAAATTAAATCAGAAGGCTTTTAATTTGGATTAAATAAATAGATTAGATTAGATCTATCAGATAGATTTAATTAATATATTTTTTAATCCAAATTCAAAATTCGAATTTCAAAATTAATGAGAATTAATTTTGAATATAATACGCCTACTAGGTTTAGAAAAACCTACGGGACTTTTGTCGAGCGTATTAGAAAGCCGCGAGAAACCCTAGAGAGAAAATAGAGAGACGCGAGAATACTGAAGGCACTAGCACGCTGCCGTCTGTGTTCGAGGTTATTCGTGTGGATACCGGTAGAGGAAGGCAATTCGAAGAGTCAACTTCTATTGATCGAGAAGGCAGCCCACTAGTCCAAATAGTTCGGCATAGGTACAATTCGGTTCCTCTTTTAACCTTGATTTAAACGCCATTGAGCGATCCTCTGATGGAATTCGTAAGTTTTTAACTCCGCTGCGTGTACAGATCCCAACATAAGCCACATTCATTATGTACCCCAATGATTGTAAGATCTTTCCATGTTGATAAAAGATCCATTCAGACCTCAAATAATTAACGAAGGTGAAGAAGAACTACTTGGTTCAAAAGTACCATATCTTAGTGCTATTAGAGCACTAATGTACCTTACTAATCAGACACGTCCTGATATATCATTTGTTGTTAATTTATTAGCAAGATATAGTTCTATACCAACACGGAGGTATTGGAATGGAGTAAAACACATTCTTCGTTACCTTAGAGGCACTATGGATATGGGGTTATACTACTCAAATGTATCAAAGCATGAATTGATTGGTTATGCATATGCTGGATTTTTGTCTGACCCACACGATGGTAAATCACAAACAAGCTATCTGTTTACATGTGAAGGTACAGCTATTTCATGACGATCTATGAAACAAACTATATCAACTACATCATTTAACCTTGCAAAAATTCTAGCAATGCATGAAGCAAGTCGAGAATATGTATGGTTGAGGTCAGTAATATATCACATTCGAACAATTTGTCATTTATCTTCAAGTCAAATGGTCCCAACAGTTATACATGAGGATAATGCTACATGTATTGCCCAACTTAAAGAAGGTTATATCAAGGGCAATAGAACGAAGCATATTTCACCAAAAATTTTCTTCACTCGTAACCTTCTAAATGATGGTGAAATAGATGTCCAACAAATCAATTCAAGTGAAAATCTACCAGACTTATTCACTAAGATGCTTCCAGACGCAATCTTTGAAAAACTTGTCCATGGTATTGGTCTACGGAGACTCAGAGATCTCAAATGATATTGTCAAGTGGGGGAGTGAATACATGTTGTACGCTTTTTCCCTTATCTAGGTTTTATCCTAGTGGGTTTTCCTTGAAAGGTTTTTAATAAGGCAACACTAAATAATGTATCAATGGATGATATACTCTTTTTTTCAGCTAGGTTTTTGTCCCACGGGGTTTTTCCTAGTTAAAATTTTTTATGAGGCATATTCATAATGGACATCCAAGGGGGGTGTTATGAATATTAATTATGCAAATGTCCATTGACTTCCTCTACAAACCAACAAAAGGCTTCTTCTCCAAGCAAACTTTATCTCCAAGTTTCATTTTCTTGTTCTCCAAGTATTACTTGGTCCCCAAGTTTTCATACAATAATGATGGCTTGTAGTACAAGCCTCTTGAAGGTCTATGAATAGAAGTCATGTACAATCATTGTTAACACAACCTTGAATACAAATTACTCCCCTCTTTCTCTCTAGAATTTTCCCTTCTTTTATCTCTTACTCTTTTATACTCGATAACTTTATATTTATACCATGTCTATCTTTTTATCTTAAATTTAAACTATCCATCATTTCTTTCTCTTTTTTGTGCCAACAAACTATCTATATCTTTTTATCTTAAAGGCACTCTAAATAATATTTTATCCATAAAAGAAGAAGACACCGTTACGTTTCCAAGTTTATTTTGTCGCGGTTTCGGGAGGACAAACCAATGAACCATCCTATTTTATTCCCACATGAAACGGGCGCAGAAAATCACAAAAGTGTCTTCTTTCACAGGGTTGGAAACAGGTGCTAATTAATTTGCATTTGTAACTGTGAGCGGACGAGTCGTAGAGCTAGAGAATAATGGAAACAGAGGATCTTTTAGGGGAAAATGGTGGGAGGTAAAGAGATTGGGTCGTGGTTTATTAGGCCTAACATGAGACGTGTTTGATCAAGAATTGAAAGCTGTGAGCTATTTATCAGGACCTATGGTGGCTGTGAATTGGTCACTCTTCTTTCTGCTAATTAATTTGCATTTGTAACTGTGAGCGGACGAGTCGTAGAGCTAGAGAATAATGGAAACAGAGGATCTTTTAGGGGAAAATGGTGGGGAGGTAAAGAGATTGGATCGTGCTTTATTAGGCCTAACATGGGACGTGTTTGGTCAAGAATTGAAAGCTGTGAGCTATTTATCAGGACCTATGGTGGCTGTGAATTGGTCACTCTTCTTTCTGCAAATTATTTCGTTGATGATGGTGGGTCACTTGGGTAAGCTTGCTCTCTCAAGTACTGCAATTGCCATCTCTCTCTGTGCTGTCTCTGGCTTCAGTGTTATTGTAAGTTTCTAATTCCTATTTTTCATTCTTCTCTTGAACTAACTGGTCATCCATTTGCTTTTTGAAACTAAGAGTCACTGCAAAATGCAACCTATTTGAAAGAATTCCTCATTGAGGTGCATGCAAAAGTATAAAGGAAGCAATAATTTTGTATTCAGTTGATCTTACATCTGATTCAATATGTCATGTATAAAGTATAATAGATGTATTATAGGCGTGAGATTCTAAATCTCCATTTGAAAGGAGAGAGGAAAAGGGGTATAAGTGGGGTCGGTCTACTACCTGATAGATTCTTTAAGGTTTATTTATATAGAAAGCATAACTACTTTTTGAAGGTGACCGGAGATAGGAGAGAACTAGCAGCTGGGTCTATAGGTTAGAATCACCTGCTATTTTGATCAGTTCTCACTATAATCTTTTCATCTCACTAGGGGAGAAAATGAACAAATGAAACTATATGAGATCAAATTTTTATAATTTTTTTATCATACTGATATTGGTTGCATTTGTATTCTGTACACATCAAACAGTATGGACAGTCATGTGCACTGGAAACTCTATGTGGGCAATCCTATGGAGCTCAGCAATATCGAAAATTTGGTGTTCAAATTCACACAGCTATCTTCTGTCTTAATTTATCTTGTCTTCCTCTGTGCGTTTTGTGGATGTTCTTGGGCAAGCTGCTCGTTTTCCTTGGTCAAAACCCTCTGATTTCACATGAAGCAGGCAAAATCGCAGTGTGCCTCATTCCTGCTCTTTTTGGTTATGCAACACTTCAGGCATTGATTCGATTCTATATTATGCAGAGTTTGACCAATCCACTTCTTGTAACTTCTTCGATCACTCTTTGTTTCCACATAGCTTTCTGTTGGCTAATAGTTCTTAAATCTGGAATTGGTTGCCTAGGAGCAGCTTTTGCTATTGGTTCTTCATATTGGTTGAATGTAATATTACTTGGATTATATATGAAATTCTCTAATTCATGTGCAAAGACCCGGGTTCCAATTTCCATGGAGCTTTTCCATGGGATTAGAGAGTTCTTTGGTCTTGCTGTTCCTTCTGCTACAATGATGTGGTAACTTTCTTCCCCACAGAGCCAATCTTATGTTTTTGTGTGACTTTGTACGTCTACTAAATATGGAGGGGAAAAAATTTCAGCCTTGAATGGTGGTCATTTGAGCTGCTTACCTTGATTTCCGGTCTTCTGCCAAATCCAGAGCTCGAAACTTCAATCTTATCTGTATGGTATATATCTTTATTCCTTTGTGTTCCTGCTTCTAAAATCTAAGTAGAACTAGTCAAATAATGATAGACAATGTTTTATTTTTTATGATCAGTGTATCAACCACCACAACACTCTATACAATACCAGAGGCAATTGGCTCAGCAGCAAGGTTTGTTTCATATAAAATTCCTCAGTGTATGAACACACATTCATTTGATGAAGTCTCTAACAGTATATTAATGTAACTTTACTTGTGGAATCTCTTGTCATGGCAATTTTCAGCACTAGAGTTTCAAATGCATTAGGAGCTGGAAATCCACGATTGGCACGTGCAGCTGTTTTTGCTTCTATGTTTCTAACTTGTTTTGAGGCTCTTTTGATGAGCTTGATCATGTTTGCCGGAAAAAATGTTTTAGGTTATGTTTTTAGCAGTGATGGGGATGTTGTGGCCTATTTCACAGATATGATTCCTCTATTATGTCTATCTGTTGTAGTGGACTCCTTACATGGCACTGTTTCAGGTTAGCTCTCTGCATTCCTTTTTTAATTCTTCCAGTTCTAAACGTAAGAGTTGGATAACTCATTTTCATAGATTAAGAAAATTAGTTAAATTAGTCACTTGTAAAAAATGTGTGTTGATTTATTTCCCTAAAGTAGCATTTTAATCATTTGCATTGGAAATTAATCCCTCCATAGAAAACCTACATCCTTAATGTATGCGATCAATAGGGAGGCAATTTAGAATAAGAATTATAAATTTGGGAAACAAAATGGACTGAGTTTTTACATTCAGAACTAAAACAAACCTAACTACTAAATCTTATACTCCCTCCGGTCCTAATTATAAGACCTATGACTTTTTGGAGATATTAAGGAAACTAATTAAATTACTTTAAAGTAATTTTATTTTTAATTTTTTCTTCAAACTAATTAGTTTAACTAATAAACTAATATATAATCTAAAGATATACAACATATGAAATGATTAAGTAACTTATTTAGCTTCCTTAATCTCTCCAAAAAAAGTCAACTAGATCTTATAATTAGGACCGAAGGTAGTATTTAGGAACGAGGGAGTATTATTCAATGGACATTGTTTTCTTGTTATATACTCTGAGATAAAGCTATACAACATGTAATTTGGTTCTTGTTTCAAAACAGGTATTGCTACTGGAATTGGTTTGCAGCAGTTAGGGGCATATGTGAATCTTGGATCTTACTATGCTCTTGGCCTTCCCATAGCTGCAACGTTGGGTTTCTGGGCACGCATGCGAGCAAAAGGCCTTTGGATTGGGATAATGATTGGTTCAATAAGCCAATTGGTCTTGCTGTCTATCATATTAAGTTGTACAGATTGGAAAAAAGAGGTTTGAGCTCTTCACCTTCAAGAATACTATTGGATCATTACATCTTGAAATTTGATGCCCAAGTTTTTATGTACTAATCTTGCCAAGATTTTTCTGCATCAGCTATGAACATTTTACTGTTTTGATATATCCTTATTGCTGGATGCTCTGAATTTGCAGGCTAGAAATGCAAGGGAGAGAATTTTTGAGGGAAGATTGTTAGCTGAAAATGATGAGCAAATTTGAGCAATTAGGGCAAATTTGATATTAAGTTTGTTATGCATAGTGGGTTGGTCGATCATCCTTTGTCACACGATTAGAGACGATATTAGCTTAGCTGATCGATTTGGTAAATTGTCTCATAAGTATGGAGTGTAACCTTTTTATCATTGATCAACTGCCTCCTCTAAGGTAGGAGGTGAAGTTTGATGAAGGAACCTAGGAATATTTGAATCAATAAAATCCAATATTTATTTTTGGTAATTTTTATGAAGAAATTAGTATCCAAACATTTTTTTTTTTCAAAACTTGTTTTAAAAAACTTCTTCATAAAACTTTTTTGGAAAAAAAAAAAAAATTAGAAAGGGCTTGTTTGTTTCTATTTTCTATTTTTTATTTATTTTGAAAACAATTTAATTTATTTATTTTTGAAAACAAGTTTTTTTAAAAACAAACTGTTTGAATAGTTGTTTTTTAAAAAATGGGCTTGTTTGCTTTTTTTTTTTTTTTGTTAAGAAAACAGATTGTTTCTTTTTAAAAATAAAAAGAAATATGAAACTTGTTTGGAAAATTATGTTTAATAAGTTGTTTTTAAAAATAAAAAACATAAATTTGTTTTGAAAAATTGAAAGACAAAAACAGTTTTCTGGTGTTTTCCTATTTTTGTTTTTTTTATTTCTAATTTTTAAGGCCACCGTATATCCACTATGGCATATTGGCATTACACCAATGTCAATCACTACCACATCATCCTCTACAATGCCCCCGCCACGTCATTGCAAGCAACGATCACCACTGCCATGTCATTTCAAAAAGAGTTTTTTTTTAAGCTCTTATTCAAACATATTTTTGAAGCAACAGGGCAGCAGTGGCTATTGCAATTGATGATACAGCGGCAGCTATCGCTGATGATGTTGTGGTGATCGTCGACATCAGTGGTGTGACGTCAATAGCAGACAAGTGGCGACCTCAAAAAATAAAAAATAAAAGAAGAAAACACCTAAACATGATTTTGATTTTTTAGTTTTTAAAAGTAACTGAGTAGTATTTTAAAAAAAAAAACAAAACAAAAATAAACCGCTGCTTTTTTTTTTCATTATTATTAGGCTCTATTTGAAGTACTGTATAAAGCGAGATAGTAGAATAATAATGTAAGCGAATATGATCCATGCTTGCACACTATGGAAGAAGATACTCTCATTATCCTCTCTCTCATAATCCCTCATTGTCGCCATCTGGACCGTCCAATTTTTGATCCAATGATTCAGAGGGAATTTCCGAAAAACCGCATGCTTGCACACTATGGAAGAAGATACTCTCATTATCCTCTCTCTCCTAATCCCTCATTGTCGCCATCTGGACCGTCCAATTTTTGATCTAACGATCCAGAGGGATATCCAAAAACCGCGCACGGTTTTTCGGAAATTCCCTCTGAATCATTGGATCAAAAATTGGACGGTCCAGATGGCGACAATGAGGGATGATGAGAGGAGGCGAAAATGAGAGAAACCGGACTCGCACACTATTTGGTTCACAGAGATCAATTGCACAAGTTTATACAATTATATGCTATTTATATCTGAAGGTGAGAAATTTTTTATAACTTCAAAATCAAAAATATATTTCCTCCATCATTAAATTATAATCACGTTATTTTTACATATGAGCAGTGGAACCTGTATATTGCATGGAATCTGAGATGCGTGTTTATATATAGATTGATTCTATGGATAAGTTTTGCTCGTGTTTCGCTACCTTGATTTTTTTTTATTATATATAAATTAAAGATAGAAGTTTTTTTTTTCCTTAAATAAATATTGGATTTCATTAACTCTTATATTTCTACATTTCTTTATCAAAGTCAAGGATACAAAAGTAACACTACATACTTATGATACAATTAAGCTAATTGATACTCCCTCCGGTCCTAATTATAGGAGCAAATTTTAGAGTTGGTTTTGATCCTAATTATAAAAGCAAGTTTTAACTTTTGTCATTTTTTTCCTATAATACCCCAATTTATATTTTCTCAATAATAATTGTTAGAACGTTATAATTAACTAATTATCGTCCTTTGGAATTGCTGGACTCAGAAGAGAAGGTATACGTACTCATTCATGTATCTATTATATTACTATAAATTAAATAATGCTGATTTGTCAATGAGAGCATGCCGCATGATAAATCCTTGTTTCATAATTTCGTTGGCAGCGTCTGGTGGAGATAGCTAAGCGGAATGCTTACGAGAACATGGAGTTGTCAATATATGGGTCGACGAAAATGTTGGCAGGTAGATTTAGGGGTGAGCAAGCGCCCGCAAAACGTTGGCATAAATTAGGTAGATGTAGATTGTATATCTAAAGGAAAATTTCAGGTTTCCATTCGAAAATTTTATTGATATGCATGTGCCTTTAACTAATTAGACAATAACAATATTTATACTTTTAATTTTCAGAGGAGTATTTTTGGAAAATACACATAACTAACTAATTTAACTTCCTTCCTTAATCTCCCCAAATTCTTTTCCGAGATTACGCAATTCGGACACCGATCGGGAACTTTATCGGTACAAGTTCATAAAGCAAAAAGTATCACATCACATTAATTGATGTGACAAACCACCAACCAAAGGGGGGGGCTGGTTTTGGGTAATTTACTCCTTTGCTATAATTAGGACCGATTAGTGGTATAGGGGCAAAATGGTAATTTTTACCTAAAATGCCCGTTATAATGTCAAATATTGATAATGGGATTATAGGATATCGGATCTGCTTGTCGTTACTGTTGTCCGAGACGTGCATTGTCGGCCCCATTGTTTCCGTCAACGTGCGGTTTAGTCAAAACGTACGGACTACCGTATATCGTCAACGGAGGTACGTTCGTGTCTTGTAACACTAATCTAGTGCTGCTCATATGCATATATGTGATAGGTACATTCACGGATAGACTGGGTCACCGGCTCGGATGGAGGTTTGCAGGGCCACCGACTCGGATAGGGATTCATTAAGTATCGGATAGAGATTACGTTTAGGGTCACCATTTCGAATAGAGATTCGATTAGGGTCACCACTTATATGTCTTGCTCTTTGCTTATGATATGTCATCATGAATCATACAACTGTTTGATACTCTTGTGTTGTTGTCTTCTTTGCTATGTCATGAATACCGCAGTATCTTGTATTGTTTTCCGTATTTACCTAGGAGAACAATAGGATCTTTATATCAATACTATGTTACACTCGGTTATGGTTTGAATGGGAATCAGCCGTTTCGTATATGGGCGGGTCACGGGTAGATTGTATATCCAGGTTTCCATTCGGCTTTTATTGATAAATTTGCATGTGCCTTTAACTAATTAGACAATAACAATATTTATACTTTTAATTTTTAGATAGAAAATACACATAACTAACTAATTTAACTTCCTTCCTTAATCTCCCCAAATTCTGGTAATTTATTTCTATAATTAGGACCGGAGGGAGTATCAGCTAAAGCTAATAGCCTCTCTAATCTTGTGACAAAGGAGTAGCTGCATGCCAATCCCTATACATAACTATCCTAATAATATCAATTTTTCCCAAATTGCTCAAATTTGCTCATCTTCAATTAACAATCTTCCCTGAAAAATCCTCTCCCTTGCATTTCTTGCCTGCAAATTCAGAGTATCCAGCAATAAGGACATTTATCAAAACAGTGAAATGTTCAGAGCTGATGCAGAATAATATTGGCAAGATTGGTACATGAACTATCAACTAAGTTTTTAAAAATTTCTCAAATTTTTTTTTAAAAAATTATGCATCAAATTTCAAGATGTACTGAAATGGTATTCTAAGAAGTTAAGTGGTTAAACCTAATTTTTATTTTGGCCCCAATCTGTAATTATAGATTGCAAAATCACTTGGCAAAATTGAAGATAGGGCCATAGTGAGCATTTTAAATGAACTTCAAATTGCTCAAAGGTATAAATACTTAGGTATTAGATTTTAACATTTAATCAAATTAAATACTGTAGTATTCTTGAAGGTGAAGAGCAAACCTCTTTTGTCCAATCTGTACAACTTAATTTGAAAGACAGCAAAACCAGTTGGCTTATGGATCCAATCATTATTCCAATCCAAAGGCCTTTTGCTCCCAAGCCAACCCAGAAACCCAAAGTTACAGCAATTGGAATGCCAAGAACATAATAAGATTTAAGGTTCACATATGCCCCTAATTGCTGCAAACCAATTCCAGTAGCAATTCCTGTTTTGAAACAAGAACCAAATTACATGTTGTTTAGCTTTATCTCAGAGTATATGTAACACGAAAACAATGTCCATTGAATAATATTCCCCTAGTCCTAAATATGAGACTTGGCAGAGATGAGTCTGTTGTAGTTTTAAATGTAAGAACTCAATCCATTTTGTTTTTTAAAAATTATTTTTTCTAAAAACACTCCCAATTGATTGCATATATTAAAAGGGTTTTTCATAGAAGAAGTATCACTCTGGTCCTATTTATAAGTCATTTTTTACCAAAAATTTTGGTTCTATTTATAAATTCAGTTTCAAGGTAGTAAATGAGGTTGAGACAATTTTGCCCATATTAATTGTACCAATGAAAATAGAGAGAGAAGAAAGAGTTGAAAAATACTCATTCATAAATTAGGGCAAAGTTGAAAATTTATCTCATACTCATTGAGTTAACTTCCTCTCCTTGGTAATGTGTGATTTAGTTAAAAAAAACTTATAAATAGAACTAGAGTGGTAGTTTCCAATGCAAAAGATTAAAAGGGGTACTTTAGGGAAATCAATAAACATTTTTTTAGAGTTAAGATGCAGATTGGCCAACGAAGTGATACGCTGGGAGCATCTGATACAAAAATGTTTTGAAGATATCAAAAATACCAATGAACAATTGAAAAGGAGCAAAAATACCAATGAATAAATAATAAATTCTGATGAAAGTAACACAATCCCCATTTTAGTCTATTCGCTGAAGTTTTAAATTCTTCATTGGTATTTTTGCTCCATTTCAATTGTTCATTGGTATTTTTGATACCTTCAAAACATTTTTGTGCCAGATACTTCTAGCGTAACACTTCGTTGACCAATCTGCACCTTAACCATTTCTTTTATAAATAACTAACTTTACAAATTTTCTTAATCTTAGCTAATGAGTTATCCAATTCTGACAATTAGGACTTGAAGGATTAAAAAAGCAATAGAGGGAGCTAACCTGAAATGGTGCCATGTAAAGAGTCCACTATAACAGATAGACATAAAAGAGGAATCATATCTGTGAAATAGAGCACAACATCTCCATCACTGCTAAAAACATAGCCTAAAACATTTTTGCCAGCAAACATGATTGAGCTCATCAAAAGAGCCTCAAAACAACTTAGAAACATCGAAGCGAAAACAGTAACACGTGCAGATTGTGGATTTCCAGCTCCTAATGCATTTGAAACTCTAGCACTGAAAATGCCAATCACAAGAGATTCCAAAAATACACTATTGGAGACTTCAATAAATGAATGTGTGTTCATAAACTGATGAATTTTATATGAAACAAACCTAGCTGCAGAGCCAATTGCCTCTGGAATGGTATAAAGTGTTGTGGTGGTTGATACACTGATCATAAAAATAAAACGTTGTTTATCATTATTTGACTATTTCTACTTAGATTTTAGAAGCAGGAAAACAAAGAAATAAAGATATATACCATACGGATAAGATTGAAGTTTCGAGCTCTGAATTTGGCAGAAGACCGGAAATCAAGGTAAGCAGCTCAAATGCCCACCATTCAAGGCTGAAAATTTTGTTTCCATTATCGATATTTAGTGAGCATACAAACTCGAAAAAAAAAACATAAGATTGGTTATGTATGGGGAAGAAAGTTACCAAATCATTGCAGCTGAAGGAACAGCAAGGCCAAAGAACTCTCTAATTCCATGGAAAAGCTCCATGGAAATTGGAACCCAGGTTTTTGCACATGAACTAGAGAATTTCAGATATAATCCTAGTAATATTACATTCAGCCAATATGAAGAGCCAATAGCAAAAGCTGCTCCTAGGCAACCAATTCCAGATTTAAAAACTAGCAGCCAGCAGAAAGCTATGTGGAAACAAAGAGTAATCGAACAAGTCACGAAAAGCGGGCTGGTCAAACTTTGAATCATAAAGAATCGAATCAAAGCCTGTAGTGTTGCATAACCAAAAAGAGCAGGAATGAGGCACACAGCAAATTTGCCTGCTTCATGTGAAATCAGAGGATTTTGACCAAGGAAAACGAGAAGCTTGCCCAAGCACATCCACAAAAGACAGAGAGGAAGACAAGATAAATTAAGACAGAAGATAGCTGTGTGAATTTGAACACCAAATTTTCGATATTGGTGAGCTCCATAGGCTTGGCCACATAGAGTTTCCAGTGCACAGGACAGTCCATACTGTTAAAAGGGTACATAATACAAATGCAACAAATATCAGTATCACAAGAAAATTATTTGTTGTCCTTTTTTATTTTTCTTAATCTGTCTCCAAATATTTTATTAGGCTCTATGCAACTTCACGGTTTAAATGCTAGAAATATGGGTATATTTTTTTGACAGAGTTGTATATTTTATCTCCATACATTTCATGTGGCAAAAATAATCTAATTTGTTCTCAAATAGAGTTTTCACTTCTTCAATTAGTTCTATATAAGTAAAACCTCAGTTGACGAGGTTGACACATTCACCCACATCGAATAAAACTTAACTCTTATACCACTTCGCGGTTTAAAATGTGTTGAGAGCAGAAGTATCCAAAACTTTACAGGAGGTCTTGGGGAAGGATACCCTCCATTTCAATTTTCTTATTTTCTTCTCATAATATCATTTACACCTTTAGATCATAAGATTGATGGTTCAAATTAATATTTTATAAAATAATTTTATAATATTTTATAAATTAAAAAAAATGGAAAGAGAAAGAGGAGAATGAGATAAGCCCATCACATTTCATTCTCATCCCCAATCAAAGTTGGACTTCACATCCCTATAGGCTCAACGTTCTCACTGGGACATTGACTGACATTTACTGGCCTAGTGTTCTCGCTGGGACATTGACCCATCCTTACAAGTTTAGTACTCGCTAACACATTGACTCACATCAATACGAGAGTGACTCTGATGCAATTATAACAATTCAATGCTTCACTCTCGATGTTGTCCGTTTTGGAGCTATTACCCTTACGGTTTTAAAATGAAGAGAGGTATTCAGACCTTTATAAGAAGTCTTTTGTTTCCCTCCTCAACGGATGTTGGACTTTGCACATAATTTACTTGGTTTACTTTATACTTTTACCTATTTCAAGAAGTGATTCTTTTGCATGCAACCGTTACTCTTATTTCAAAAAGCAAATGGATGATCAATTAGTTTAAGTAGAAATTAGAAACTTACAATAATACTGAAGCCAGAGAGAGCACAAAGAGAGATGGCAATGGCAGTACTTGATAGAGCAACCTTACCCAAGTGACCCACCATCATCAATGAAATAATTTGCAGAAAGAAGAGTGACCAATTCACAGCCACCATAGGTCCTGATAAGCAGCTCACATCTTTCAATTCTCGACCAAACTCATCCCATGTTAGGCCTAATAAACCACGATCCTCTCTCTTCACCTCCCCACTATTTTTCCCTAAAAGATCTTCATTTTCCATTATTCTCGCTCAAAGCCACAGACGCAAACTAATTGGCACCTGTTTCCAACCCAAGGAAGAAGGCAAAAGCTTTCGGACATTTGCAGCGACCTTTGTTCATGGGAATAAAATAGAAACCTTAACGGCTTCTTCCTCCATCTCGGATTTAATATTTTATAATCGCTAAGATAAATAGAATAGATACTTCACGTAAAATTTTCTTTTATTAAAAAAAGAATAGATAACTGATATTTAATATATTATCAAATATTATAAATTAAAAATATACAAATAAATTTAAACGGTAAGAATTTGATAGTCCCGTACAAAAAAGAAATATGATATTTTAATATTTGGTTTTTAAAATATTAATCGAAGGAAAAAGAAAGGCTTATAAAATAGGATTAAGTAGCAAATCCACCCTCTAAGTATACGTCTAAGAGCAATTTTGCCCTGAATTTTTTTTTTTTTTTGGTCTCAATGTTGCCCCGGAATTCTAAATACGTAGCGATATTGTCTTTTTCTGTTAAAAAGTTAACGGTCAATTTCAATTTTTTAACGGTCAACGTTAATTTTTTAACGGAAAATGACAACATTGCTACGTTTTTAGACTTTCAAGCAACATTGAACTTGAAAAACTTCCAGGACAACATTACTATTGGGCGTATACTTTTAGGGCGGATTTGCTACTTAACCCTATAAAATATTAATCTTGAATCATTCATATTTTTATCTTTTTATTGAGAATGAGAATAAAAGTATAAAAGAATTTGAGAATATCCTGATATGACCCAAGATCCACGTGAAAATTAAAGGGAAATTGCACGTAGGTGCCAACCAAGAAAAAATATAATAAAATGGTCCCTTAAGATGGTGAAGTCCCATAAGAGTTTTTTGCAATATTTTTCTTATGTGAAAAAACACAAATTCTCCATGGCGGCTCATGGACTTATCAACACAGGCACATGGACTTGTTAAAACATGTTCATTTGTCAGCACATGCAAATGGATTTGTTAACACAGGTATATGGACTTGTCAACACAAACATATTGACTTGTCAAAATATATACATGGACTTGTCAAAACAGGGTCATTGACTTGTCAACATATGTACATAGGGGCATTTGTGTCTTTTCACATATGAAAAATATTATGAAAAAGTCACATGGGACTTTACCTCAATTTCAAAATTGTATGAGACCATTTTATCATAAATTCCTTTGCACAGGGCAAGGTGCAATTTTCCCAAAATTTCAAACTGTTCCGGTTCTTCTAGATACCCACGGATGGGGCCTCTTTGGGCGATCTTCGGAGATTTTATATTTATTCTTATAAGGTACTAAATATTATTAATTATATATTTTAATCCCTGTTCAAGATTTCAAGGCTTTATTGTCAAAAACTAGTGTAAAAACTTACGTTTTTATATTTTTACTAGGGTCATATGGTTAAAATGCAAGTAAAAATTGTCATGAGCAGAAACTTATAGAAACTCTACTCAAACACATAAAAACTGTAAAAACTTACGTTTTTATTTATTTATAGTTTTTACCGTTTTTACTTTAACAAAAAAAAAAGATGAAAAGTTAAAAACCCTATTTCCATCGTGCATCTCGGACTCAGGATTATTGGAGAGTGGAGACTGGATAGTTATATATAGTTTTTAACGTATTTCCATAATTATAAACATAAGTTTTTAACGTAAGTTTTTTAAACATAAGTTTTTTTTTTCATGTTTTATTATATGACTTATATCTTTTAAATATGAAGCTGTTCATTGAATTTTGAGTAGTGATTTATGATTTTTTTTTTCATGTATGTGTGTGTGTGTGTAATTTTGAATTTTGACCTTAAGTAGTAGAAAGTAGAAACTTTACATTTCGTGTCGTTTCTACGGTTTACGTTTCTACCACCCCCTTCCGTGCCTACGTAGAAACTCGATTTTGACAACATTACTTTAAGGTCAATGTAAGAAGGTACGAATTTTTTTTCAGGAATTTATTTAATATCAATAAAGTAGGAAATTTATTCAATAGTTGATGAATTTTAAGAGTTTCCTAACATTTGATCATTAAAAAAATGTTAAAAGTGATTTATACATAAAAAGTTGAAGAAATAAAATCAAAGTGAATACTTTGCTTACATTTTCAATTTTAATCTCTTATCAATCGTTTTTTTTTTTTTCTCAAGCCTTCTAATATGTGACGCAATACATGTCAAAATACCTTATATGACAGTCACCTCTGTTAATTAATTTTATAATCATAATTTTTTAATAAATTTAAATGTTTAATCTCATTTATTTAATAAAATTTTCTTATGATGTAATTTTTAAATACATATGTTGGGGATAATTTGTTTTTTGCAATCATATATATGTATTTTCATTTAAATTATAAACTTATATAATTTTGAGATCCTTATATTAATATATTATAGTTAATATTTTTTAAATATACTCAAGTTTTTTGATCAAGTTTTAAATATTTTTCATAAAAATATTACTTAATTTTTTTCCTAAAATTATTAAGAATATTGAATAGACCATTAATAAATATTAATATTAAAATAGAAATTAGTGATTTGGTATAATAATGGGGTAAATTAGCAAACAAGATTTATTCTAATATAACTTTTAATTAAAAAAATATACTTCAAGAATATTTTTAAAATATTCTTTAATGGTGTTATTAATTGTTTGAATTATAATGCATATTTTCACCCTAGATAATGCGTAATTAAAGTAAAATAGAAAGGTATTTTTCTCATTTTCAAAGCAAGCATTAAGCTTGTGTGTGTACCAACTACAGTGGGGTGTAGCTCAAATTTTGGATGGAGATCCATTTAACTAATCACTAGATCTATGCGTACCTGATGACGCAAGAGGCGGGAGGATCATGCAAATAACATGTGGCCATATTATATTGGTTCCATGAGCAGTAATGGCAATATAGTTTGCATATTTCAAGGCTTCCCTGTGATTGTGAATCATCCCAAGATGCCAAGTGAAAGAAATAAGGGATCTAATCTAATTAACTTCATCTCTTAGTGGTTGAGACGAACCACAGTCCATTAATACTAGATGAATGGCATTTGAAGGGAGAGGGTTGACGGTAGAGCTGGGAAATCGGGCCGAACTCATCGGGCTGCCCGTTTAAGCCCTGGCCCGTTAAGGGCGGGCTTGAAAAATGGGCGAGATATTTGAAATTGGCTTTATAGGGTCGGCCCTGGAGGGCCTCGGACTTAAACGGGTCAGCCCTGCAGGCCCTTTTCACTATAGCTTTTTCTTTTTTTTCCTTTTTTAATTTATTAATTTATATATTTTTAATTTATTATATATATATATATATATATATATATATATATATAAATATATATTGTATTTGTTATAGAGTTATTTATCCATTTAACTACAAATATATAATAACTATACTCTAATTTTATGATTTGGTTTATTATTTGTTGCAAATAAAGATTATAGATGTGTTCATGATGCGGGAGAAGAAATTTATGATATTCTTACTCATGAGCCAGAGGCTACTACTCAAAGTGAAGAACAATCAAATGTCGTTGAAATTGATGATAGTGGCGAAGATGACGACAATAATAGTCATCGTACTAATGTCGCTTAATGGTATGTTTCTTATGTTTTATGTGAGTTATTTGTGAACATAATTTACTTTTGATTATGAATTAGTGACTGTGCTTATTTGTTGAATGATTCGTGTTGTAATTTACTAATTATATATCTTTAAAAAAAAACTGAAGAAAAATAATTAAAATTTGGAATAGTAATTTCCAGGTCCTGGCCCTGGTCTCGGACCAGGCTTTGAAAAACAGATGTTTTTCTTACCTCAGGCCCTGTTAGGCCCTGGCCCTTCACGGGCCAGTCCTAGAGGGCCGGGCGGTCCCTGATTCCCAACTCTAGTTGAGGGAGATGATGACGAGAGGAGTGGCGAGTTGAAGATTTGGGTAGAGAAAGGCTAAAAATTGCCCCCAAAAAAAAGAACATATGAAATTAAAAGGAAGCTAAATTTTACTTATTTTGGTGCCCTATTTTCATCTAGGGGCTTGGTGTCACTGCCGCCATCTTCGGTTTTATTCAAAGTTCACACCATTAGTTTTTCTTCCTTGCGCCTCTGGCTATGACTCTACTGATGTATTCTCTATTTCTCCTTGAACTGGAGATTTGAGATGAAGGGACAAAGAAGAAGAATAGAGAGAGAGGATAAAGAAGGCTTGGTTATGTCTTGAAAGAGGATAGTAATAGATTTACTGATATAACTTTTCTTTTAATAAAAAATTACTACAACAGTATAAGCTGATTTTTATTTTTTCGATAGAAAAAAGCAACCCATAGAACCAAGCACTTAGATTTTCTTTTAGATCACTCAAAAAAAAAAAAAAGCTCCATTCGCACTACCCAAAGCTTCCTTGGGGAGAATATCAAGGGTATTCAAATAAAGAAGAAAAAGCTATGGTATTAGGTATAGAATAGAGTATACTAATGACGGAATGGGGGTTGTCAGGCTGAGATATTTTGTTGGCTTTGTCTTTATTTGTTTATTGATAAAGCTCCAATTTCAATTTTGATTTAGTTGAAGGCGTGAATCAAAAGTAAGTTGAACTCCCTTATTAGAAAAGTGCTCACTGCTTTACCATCTTATTATATTTAAATAAGGCTTTTCCCACCAGGGTTGATAAAGGAACCGGAAAAGAAGAGTAAGAGTTTCTTGTGGGGTGATTACAACAAGGGAAAGAAGCTCCACCTGGTATCATGGGAGCAAGTAACTAAATCAAAGAAGCATGGTGGCCTCAGAATCAAGGATATGCCCAAATAGAATGAATCATTCTTGATGAAATTGTGTTGGAATCTTTTGTATAATAGGGAAGCACTTTGGGTTAAGGTGCTCCGTAAAAGTATAAGGGTGGAGAAGGATTCAGACCTAAAATTCAAAAGAAGGAAGGAGCATCCTTCACATGGAGAGAGATATGTGCTGTTTGGAATAAGTTTCAAAGGGGTATCAGGGTTAAAGTTGGAAATGGTGAATCGACATCCTTTGGGTTCGATAATTGGTCTGAAATCAATAGACCCCTTATTGATCTTATTCCCAATTATGAAGCTTTCATAGATAGGAATGAGAAAGTTGTTGATTATGTTGACTGTTGTAGAAAGTGAGATTGAAACAAGTTGATTAGGTGGTTCTAGCCGTAAGTTGTTGATCAAATCATATGTGCACACCCTCCTCAGGAAGAGAAAAGGGAGGATAAATACTACTGAAAACCTTCATCTGATGGTTTTTTTCCTGTAAAGTCTGCATACCATTTCCTTTTTGTAGGTACACATCGAGATGGAGACTCTATTTGGAAGACGCTGTGGAAATGGGCTATCCCAGAGAAGATTAAGTCTATGTGGACCTTTGAACATAGGAGAGTACATATGGTGGGACTGAGAGTTCATAGAGGCTTTAAGGAATCAGCAAGATGCCTGTTTGGATGCAACCAGGAGGAGGACTAATGCACTTACTAAGGGATTGTAGCAACGCGAAAGAAAGATGGATTTCATTAATTATCCCGACCTTATGGGAGAAGTTCACATCACTCCAAGACACGAAGTAGATGCAGTGGAATCTTAAACATAGAGCAAGAAGGGATTTCATAAGAAAATCCCATGGGCTACACTGTTCAGTTATATATACTAGGACATTTGGGTGGATCATTGCAATAAATTATTAGCGAGGACTTCACCAAAGATAGCACAAATACACATGCTAGCCTTTTCAAGGCAAGTTGGGATAAGTATTTAATTACAAAATGTCAATTTTACTCTAACCAAAACATTGCAGGACAGGTCGGTTGAGAACGTCAACAAGGATTTATTACTCTCGAGGTCGATGCTTCAGTTCTAGAGTCAGGGAGAAACGGTTGTAGAGGCACTATTAGTGGAGATGATAGACGATGGATATGTTGATGCATGTGTAAACTCACAATAGTTCCCCAGCAATAGCAGAAATTATTGTAGTCACCCAAGGTCTTCATATATGTTGGAATAAATGATACAAAAATGTTGTTGTATTATCGGATTGTGTTGAAGTTGTTAATGTTTTGACTAGGGTTTGTGAGCATTCTCATCCCTTTAGGGACATTAAAGTTGATGATAGGTTGTGGTTATCAAAAAATTGGCATGTGTTAATTAGTCATATTCCTAGGGAACAAAATAGTTTAGCGGATCATTTGACTAGGCTAGCTCATAATATCGTAAAAAAAAAAAAAATTTGTCTCCTTGATCACCTTTGTACCAGGAGGCGGTAGTTGATGAATGATAGTAGGTTGTAGTTTTTAATATTGTAGATGCCCTTTTGAATTATTTATCGATTCAAGTTTTCATTTTTTTAAAAAGAAAAAAAAGTAAGTTGAACTCTATTGCTTGCATGACTTGGGAGGAAAACTCTGACATTTGAGATAACATTTTTTTGTTTTTATCCCATAATCTTTTATATGAAAGTTCTTTTATAGTTTTTTGAGTAAAAAAAGTTCTTTTATATTATAAGTTTATATGAAGATAAGGATGGGTTTTCTAAGGTAGAAGAATCCAGTTTTGTTTATTAGATATAGAAACTTGTTGCTGGAATTTTTTTCCCCTTTTCTTCTTGTAATTTTTGCTTCTCCTTCTTGTTTGGTTTTGAGCTTGTATTTTAAGTTTTTCTCTATATTATAGCTAGTTGCACCTTATCAATTACAAATCTTTCACCTTCCATTTTTATGTTTATAAGAATATCGAAAACTCCTTGATTGCCTGTGTGTTGAGAAACTATGGGAAGCTAAAGATATTGGGTGAGACAAACTTAAATGGTGAATTTTTAATGCTTTTTATATTTCTCTTCAATAACATTGTATATTTCATTTTTGAATTTTCAGTTTGTTGTTGGATTATATGATTGTTTGTCAAGAATGGTCGAGGATCAAGATGAACGCAACAAAATCGAGTTTCAATTGATCGACTTTCATTATGCAAAAAATATGTTTGGGCGTGACATTGCAAAAACATTAAGAAAAAAATTGGCTCCAGTAGAATGATGGGACTCCTATAGAGATTGATGCCCATAACTTACAAGAATTGCAATTCACATTCTTAGCTTATGTTATACACTACTACAAAATATGGCTTTTGCGTCCCTAATTGGCGTCCTATTCTAAAAAACAGAAGTAAAAAAAAAAAGGCGGTGGCATTTTTGTAATTATATGTAAGAAAAGTTGACTTTTGGCGTCTAAGTCTAATAATTAGACGCCAAAAGTAACACTTTTGACGTCTAAGTTCAATATTTAGACGCTAAAAGTGAATCTTAGCGCCAAAAACATGGAGTCCTGGCGCCAAAAGCAACATTTTTGACGTCTAAGTTGTATAATTAGACGCCAAAAGTGGACACTTCAGCGTCTAAGTTTAAATATAAGACGTCAAAACACATTCAAAATTCCACCTACCCCCTTTGAATTAAATGCCTGCCAGCTGCACCACGTCCTTTCTTCTTTCTTTTTTCTTTTTTCTTCTTTTCCTCTTTCCTCTTTCTTTTTTCTTCTTTCCTCTTCCCTCTTTCCTCTTTCTTTTTTCTTCTTTCCTCTTCCCTCTTTCTTCTTTATCTTCTCGATCTGCACCTTCAAAAAAAAATTCGCTGGACCTCTCCTCTCTTCCCTCACTCATTCACTCAAGGTCGCCCGCCATCTCTCACTCGCCGTCCCTCACTCGTTTGCTCATCGTCGCTCGCTCGTCACCGTCACTCACTCATCGTCGTCACTCGTCACCGTCGCTCACTCACCGTCGCTCGCTCCACCGTCGTCGCTCCACTGTCGTCGCTAGCTCGTTAGATCAATCGCCATCCGAAGTTCGATCTGCACAGTACAACTCTTCGATCTGCCGCTGAAACTTTTATTTCTTCGATCTTCGATTTCTACATGAGATTAAATGTGATTTCTTCCTTCTCCTCTGAAACTTTTTTATTTCTTTGTTTTAGGATGATTTTGATTTTTGGATTGTTTATATATATTTGGAATTTGTGGATCGGAATGGAATGTAGATCCGGAATATGTGTTTCTTCCTTATCCAATGTGTGTTTATATATATTTGGAATGTGTGATCTGGAAATATTCACCATTTTGTGATCCAAATCGAAGGGAATGATAGCAATGAAGGTAAAGGTAAGTCGTGGTGGAGATCGATCTGGATTGGGGATTTTTTTTTTAAAAAAGACAATTTGCGTCCTAAAAGGTCTTAGACGCCTTAAGCTTTGAAATATGACGTCCTATTAAGTTCTAGGACGCCGAAAGCCTTGTACTTTCTGTGCCCCCTAAATAGGCGTCCCTACAAAAAAGGACGCCGAAGGGGGCAAAAATAGGACGTTAAATGACTTTTTTGTAGTAGTGTATAGTTCTTCTGGTTGTAAAGGTAATTAGAGGAGTGCCTTTGAGATGGTAAGATAGTTTTTTTAATTTTCAAAACAATTTTGCTTGAAGGTTGGACTTCTAATAAAGTTGTTTTTCTAATTTTATTCAAATTCATACCAAAAGAAGAAATCATTTGCATCAAAAGAAGGGGAATGATCTAGCATTTGTCATGTGCAATTTGAAGCTAACAAGAAAGCAAAATAGTAGAGCTTCTAATTATGATTTTGATATATTTGTTCTAATGATGAACATATTACTGAAGGAAAGATGATGGAGAGGATTTAGAGGAAGATGATAATGATGTTCTTCAACCTCATAAAATTTGAGGAAATTGCTAATCCAATATTTAATGTTGACCTGAATGCTGATTTGAATGTTGATAACATCAGGAAAAATTATAATGACAATGATGGTGGGGATGAGGCAAATAGAGATAGTAGCTAGTGGCGAAGGTGAAGGATCTGAAGCCAATAAAGATCATGATGATGATCAAACCTTTGAAGATCTTTGTTGAATTTATGATTATCTTTTTAAATCTGTTTATGTTGAGTGACTTCATAAACATATGAACTATGAAGGTTGGATTTAATTACAATAATTTAGATTTGAAATATATTTAAATCAAATTAGTATTATTTTTTATATTTTAAGTATTTACCTATGTAGTTTTAGTAGCTATTTATAAATAGAGATAAACTATTACGGGTTTATGATCCAAGTTTATGTAATATCTCAAAATTTTCTCTGATAAATTTCCTATATGATGTATATGTAATTGGAGAAAAGAAATGGTGAATTTTGACTAAAAGGTCAATTTACCTGAAATACCCGATTTCGCCGAAACCGAAAATTTTGAGACATATGTTAGCACCAATGGACATATAGAATCAATACTTATTTGTTCCATTTTGGATCATTAAATTGTACTAAAAAGGAATAAAAAGAAGTTGCTTGAGTTCTGGAAAATTTTGAGAAAAATTGAAGGAATGTTAAAATTTCACCTTTTATGAATTTGTGTCGTAAGTCTCATAATTATTTAAAATTTATGTACACTTGAGTATGGGTTATGAGCCAATAAAATGGGGCAATATTTTCCTAAAAATTTCCTAATAATTTTTTCCAATTGAATTGCAAAAGAAAAGGTTGAAATTCAATTGAATTATAACAAAATGGCACAATTCGTAATACCGCGACAGTTGAAGGGCAAAATGGTCATTTACCCTCCAAACTTCCATTCACCCTTAATATCTGATATATGGTTCTCAAATTATCATTCAAGTCGGTTCTCATCTTCCAAAACGCAAAACACCACCGGAAATTAAAGGAGAAGAAAATAAAGCCAAGATTTCATGAAATCGAGGTAATTTCTCACGCTGCTACGGGATTGTAATCTCTAATCCTTTCCTTCTCCTACTCTTTAATCATGGAATTTATTATTTTCACAGGTGATTAGGGTTCTGATCAGAATTTGATAAAACTAGGAAGAAAAGAAAATCTTGCGAAAAACACCGAATAACGATCAAGGTATGCGATTTTAAGCCTGCTGGTACTGTACTAGAGATTGTTGGTGATTTCTTTGGTTTCTGTGAATTTTGGATGGTTGAATGACATAGGGGAGGTTCTATTTGAAATACTGAAAGGGTTTAACATGTGTTTATGATTCAAATAACAAGATAAAATGTGATTACAAACCAAAACTAGAGTGTTTATGAAGCGAAAACCGTGAAATTTTGGATGGCGATACTAAGCTTGGGTTTAGTCAGTATAGGAAATATTAGAGGAGATGGATTTTATCCAATTTGATGATTCCATTGTGTTTAAAATGCGAAATTGTATGGGGTAGAGGTTCAGTAGGAATTTTGGAAGATCCGGGATTGAATTATACCAAAACCTTGAAATCTATATGGAAAATCCTGTGCGGATAGTAATATTATGGCATTTTTTTGGACTGTAAATAATGTCCAATTGCTATAAAATTTTACAAGATTAAATTAGACACAATAAGATTTAATTTGATAGGTAATAGGTCGAATTTTGATTTGTGTACATTGAGTTATGAATTTTTGAACATAACTTAAAATTCATGAATGCAATCTGGATATCAGCCCCTGTTTGGTGAAATCTGGGCTGATATGCATGTGGCTGGTTAATGGAACTATTTTTCCATGATTTTAAACTTAATAATGAGTCTATAGACTTTGGAATCACCCCATTTAGACACCAATGACAAGAGATATATTTTTTCAAAGTTTCGGTACAAATTCTGGGGCAAATGTGTGAAAATGAAGGAAACAATGAAATCAGGGACATAACTAGGGGTGGAAACAGGACAGACCAGGCCAGGCTTCACCCTTAATAGGCCAGGCCTATTTTGCAACAAGGTGGCCTGAGTCTGGCTTGTGGCCTATTACAGGCCATTTTTTGGCCTGAGCCTGGCATGTATATAGGCTTGGCCTGGCCTGTTAAGGAAGCATGTATTTGTAAAACAAACTCGAGTTTGTGTCTCTAGTTTTGAAAATCAAATTGCTCGAATTTATGAAATCTTCCCGTTTGATCTTAATACTTCTTATCATCACTCATTACTATTCCTAGCTATGTTTAATCAATTTGCTTATGAGTTTCAGATGGTTTAGAGAATATTAAATGAAGATTTAGACAAAAGCAAAAAGTGATGTCAGCACATTAAATGCAAAGTTCAGAAAACTTGCATCCTTTTGGAAAATCATTCTACACATGTTGCAAAGGGATTAATGTTTCCTTTCTACATCCCGTAGCTGCTCTTCCAAGAGATTAAAAGTCAAGAAGTCAAGCGTAAACATCCGTGCAGCTGGATTAACCAAAGAGTGGGGAGAGAAGAAGACCAAAGCTTCAACTAATCCATTCTTAATGTTGGCAACAGTCACATTGAAGATTACAACGATCATTTAATGCTCTCTTTGTATAAATAGAGTTGCATTCAATTCTTCTCAACAACCAATCTGCAGAAAACGAAAATCGTTCAAGTTTCCAACTACTCTTTAAGTTTTCTTGTGTAAAGTATCTTTTGATACATTGTACTTCAATGATTATATTTATCCACTCTTAGAGAGTTCATTTATTGTAAGAATCTCAAGTCAGGGGGCTTGGAGATTGGGATATTGATTGCAACTTGTAAGGGGGAGTAAGTTCTAGTGAGATAATTACTCTTGAGTTACAGAGTGTGTAATCGATTGAGTTAGTGAGAAATCCCAGAGAGTCTGGGGACTAGACGTAGGTCAAGAGGTTGGACCGAACCAGTATAAATTCCTTGTGTCCTGCTATTCTTCCCTATACTCTGTTCAGCTTTGTTTTTAGTGTTCAAAAACAGAGCAATTCGAAAAGAATTTTTATAATCCCCAATTCACCCCCTCTTAGTGATTAAGCTCCACTTTCAACGACGAACTGCGATTTGAGAGTAAGAGAGACCGAGACTGAGATCTGAGAGTGAGAGGCTGAGATTGAGATCTGAACAGTGAACCAGCAGAAGGAACCAAGAAGTTGAGCCTGAGAGCGACGATGAGCTGTGATCCGAGAGTGGGAGCGCCGACGAGCTAAGATAGCAAGATGAGCGAGATCTGAGAGTGAGCAACATACTTTCACGATAGAACTAGAAGGAAGGTTAGGGACTTAGGTTATCTTTAAGCAAGTGTCACAATCAGGGAGGAATATACAATTATACCCCTATAACAAGCCGGTTTGACAGGCCTAATAGGCTCATGGGGAGACCTAGGCATGGCCTGTTTAGATAAATAGTCCTTAAAAAAGGCTTAAGCTTGACCTATTAGCCTGATAGGTCTGGCCTGTCCAGGCCGAAAACAGGCCAGGCCACAGGCCCCTGGCCTATTTCCACCCTTAGACATAACCTAAGTCTAGTAATTCCATGTTTAATTATAATGTATTAGATGACATTTGAAATGTCAAGAGTTGGGATTAGTTTTGACCATTGTCCATAAAGGGTTTTTATAGGAACCCGTAACACACGAGGTTCACGAAGTTTACTTGGATAAAGCAATAAGGTAGTAACTTTAACCTCACATACTCTGTATAGCTGTGTATGACTATTTGAATCAAATATGTGATTGTGCCACCATGTATGGGACCGGAACCACTGGCGGCTTGATTGAGCGGAAGGGATGACCATGGATGGAGTACCTTCCCAGTGGTTAGAACTAGGCGTAAGGCCTAATGGACCGAAGGTTCTTAAGTGGCTATCCTAGTTGCATTTAGGCGACTTGGGGCACTTCTGGTTGAGAACGCTGGTGGATTCTAGATAAGACTCTCGATAGTTCCTAGTCGAATATTCATAGTTGGGTGTCCTAATTGAGAAGTCTGACGTATAGAAGGACTCTCGGTACATGTCGATTCGTTATACCTAGCCCTAGGGGTTGTGTGGTATGCAGATATGATCTGCATTATCTGAATATTTTATGTTGTATGGACTATTTATTTTGGTTAACCTTCATATGTTGTTTATACTCTACCTGGGATATTAACATGTTACTCTGGGGTTCAAATTGAATCTCAGACATTCCCAAGGGCATAGGTTTCGGACATGGTCAAAGCAGCAAGAATATCTCCAAAGGAAAGGCTACAATTACGGAGTAATTATAGTTGCTGCTTAGATACTAGATATGGCTGTAGAGCTTATAGTAGTTTTGTTTCAATTTGTTTTGGGTCGTATTGTATATATCGACAATGATGTTACTTTGGATCACTGTATTAAGAACTCTGTAAGTTATTCCTGAACAATTCCAAGAATATATACTATTATCAGTTTACTATTCTAAACTTATGTTGCTCACTATATATCATTGTATTACTCTGATAAATGTTGTAATTACAAGGGGTATGACAATTTATATCCTTCTCACGAGTTTCCTTAAACTCATGTGTTTGACAACTTTGCTCTTACTGTAACATCCTTCATTTTAAAGGACAATTATTAATTACTAACTTGTTTAAACCATTTATTAAAATGTTTAATGCAAACAGTTAAGTTTTGGGGGTTTTACTAGGCTCATATTTTTAAACTAAATATTGCTTTATAATTTGCCAAAATTATCCAAAATATGCTATAGTATGCCAAGTGAGCCCTAAATCGGCAATATCCAAAAAGGTGGAAGCACTACCGCTAGCAAAAGTAACTTAAGCTTTTGAAGTCTTCCCTGATTGACCCACATGAGAACTATCACCTGAAAAATATTTGTAACCATCAATCCAACTCATTATAAATTCTAATATGTGTTCGTGTGGTGTCAAGTGGAACATTTTATTTAATAAAGTACTATATATATAATTACAAATTTATTATATCACAATTTATGTATCACAATTTTTAAATCAAATTTCATATCATGAATCACATATATATAACATGCCATGCAACAAATCGATACCCTGACAATCCTTATCACCCCCTCACCCTCATTCCGCTGACAGAATCTATGGGCTATAACATAATAGGTTTAGTCTCTATGTCAAGACTACACCAAGCTCTCCAATAATAAGGTATAGCCTGGTCAAATGCTATAGAACTCATATCGGACCATGGGTTCCTTTTCCTTCGAATATAGAAAGGTGTCATTGTCCCAAAGGTTGACCTTTAACCTAGCCAAAGGAAAAGGGTGATTCCAATGCATGGCCTTGAAAATATCAAAGCCATCTACTATGCACCTAGTGGTGGCATACCACGTGGTATTATATACAGAATAACTCCCATCATCATTCCACATCCATCACCATCCCACATCATCATAATCTTGGCATGTATATATAAGATTCCAAACATGATTTATGAAAGTAATACGTCGTCACAATAATTATTAAGATAACAATATTATTCCAGTTCAATAAACAATAAAAATAGAGTAAATACCCTTTTAGGTCCTTGGAAAAACACGCTCTACCCATTTTGGTCACTGAGTAAAAAAAATGTCATTTCGGTCCTTTTTAGGGACTAAAAATGATTTTTTGGGAATTTGTGAGGGATTAAAATGCCCACAAAAAATGACTAAAAGAAAAAATACATTATCCATAACATAGAGTATCACTAATCATTTCAAGATAAATCCTATAAGGCAACTTCATTATCAACATGGTTACATAGATTTATATAATTAAAATCACTCACAAGCATCATAAAATCAAGTATAACAAGTGGAAAGTGGTTACCTCAAGTTCTTGACACAAAAAATAAACTTGAGAGATATCAAGTCTACTCTAAAAATAAATATATAATTACACGTTAATAGAATTAACAACAATACCAACTAATATAATAATAAATAAATAATTAAACTATAATTTTCTCATTTTAAATTTTCTTAGAAGAAGTGAGAATTTATCTATACCTTAAATTATCTTTACAATCTCAATTCCTTCCTTCATAAATTATTTATCACTAATTATAATGATGAAGATATCACCATATCTTCAATTTTTCAACCTAATACTAACTTTTATAAGTATAACCCAATCTATTAAACAATCTCCAAACCTCCACATACTCAAAACATATCAACTCTAATTTAAAATCTCAAATCCCAATTCATAATTTCATATAGTTCAAGATTTAACAAAATTAACCGATTAAACCTTTAATAATACCTCTAGTAATCCAACTAAATGCTTAAATTCTTATATGACATAAGTCCTAAATTCTTTTTAATAGAAAATAACTTTAAATTCTCACAACAACCAACTAACAAATTTAAACCAATTAAAGTTATTTATTAATCATGCTCTTCATATATACAGTCATCTATTGTCAAAACTCAAAACTTTGCCAATATTATAATCCCAAAATTTTCAATAATCAATACTCCCTCCGTCCCTAATTATAGGAGCAAATTTTGGAGTTGGTTTTGGTCCTAATTATAAGAGCAAGTTTTAACTTTTGTCAATTTTTTCCTATAATACCCCTATATTATCAAAACTCAAAACTTTGTCAATATTTAAATTCAAAATTTTCAATAATTAATACTATATTATGCTCATTAGAAAGAGAAAAATACGTAGAACAACTTTCATGAAGAAAGTTTATTGAAAATAAATTAATTTAACTATCTAAATGATCTTATAAAATAAATAACATACCTTAAAAACTCAAACAAACTCCTCATTTTCTCTTTCTTTCCTTTCCTCGTCTCACTCTCACTCCCTCTCCTTCTAGCTCTCTCCTGGACTCACACACTCACACTATTTCTCTCACACACACTTGACATATATAATGGGGATGGGAATGGCGGTTTGGGGAATTAATTATCCCCCTCCCCCAAGTAAGTGGCACCATGCTGCCACGTCTCCCAAAACGTGGCAGCATTGCTGTCAATTTTTTTTTAAAACAAATATTATGTTATTATTATTTAATTCATTATTTTTACTTTTTATTGTTATCTATTTTTTTCTCTTTTATTCTTCTGTACGTTTTGGCCTCTCTTTCTTCTTCTTGTTTTTTTTTTCAAACAACAATAAAATATTATTAGTTTATTCATTAAATTTACATCCTTATTCTACTAATTCCTTATACTATCATAAATGACATTTTATATGAAAACCTTTATTTTGACAATTACATAATAACATGTATTGTGATCAATTAATTTTTCTTATTTATAATTAAATCATAATATAAAAATTAGGATATTACACTTACCTCTTCCACCAATAGTTTATGATAGCCCCAACTTTCTTTTCATTCCCGAGACTTTTTTGAAAGGGTTAAGTAGCAAATCCGTTCTAGAAGTATACGCCCAAGAGCAATATTACCTTAAAAGTTTTTTCAGGTTCAATGTCACATTGGAAGTTTTAAAACTTAGTAATGTTGCTCTTTTTAGTTAAAAAGTTAACGATCAACATCAATTTATTAACAGTCAACGTTAGTTTTTTAACGGTATCAGCAACGTTGCTATGTTTTAAAACTTCCGGGGTGACATTGAGCCTAGAAAAACTTGCAGGACAACATTGCTCCTCAATGAAAATTTCCGGAACAAATTTGCACCTTGACCCTTTTTGAAATCACTCTTGGTTGACTTATGTTAAATGCTAAGCCTTTGTGACACAAAATTACCACTAAAAGCTAAAATAATCAGGAATTTCAAATATACCAAATCAATAATAATAATAATAATAATAATAATAATAATAATAATAATAATAATAATAATAATAATAATAGTTAAAGGTCGATTAAGAATTAGGCTGTTTCACACATTCCTAATAAATAAAGTATGAAAGTTGATACCAACACGTAACTTTCTTTACCTAAAAAAGAGACTCAAGCCAAAGATACCTGAGTCATTCAATACCCTTGTCTTTAAAGTTGTAAGAGAAAAACTCGTCAAGTGGAAGTTGAAGAAATCGTTCTTCCTTTGATTTATCAGGATTTGGTTCTTCTCTACATCCAAATTTCCTCTTTCTTCTCCTATATCATCATTGTGGAAATATATGAAATATGTAAAATAAATAATTAGGACATATCTAATTTTGTTATAAGGGTATTACAGTAATTTTAATTTTTTGTTTGTAATTAGTGGTAGTGTGTTGACAACTCTCTATTAGTTCTTGGAGTTTTGATGATAACAAGACTTAATTGATTAAAGCCTTTTGTTAAATTTTTTTTGTGTGTTTTTGAATCAGTAAATATTAATTTTGTTAAGTTTATAATTACTCGAGTAAGGCCTTTTAGTTACTCGAATAATCTCCATCTTATAAAGTTGTTGAGAGTTCACAGAATGCAAAATATCGTTGGGCCATCATTAGAAAATTACTCGAGTAATTCTTAGTGTTACTCGAGTAATGTCGTTTTTTCAGCAAAGATCATAAGTCACTGCTCATGTTACTCAAGTAAGTATAATTGGTTACTCAAGTAATATTTAGATATTGCTCAAGTAATAAGAAGTGTAACTCAAGTAATCGCTCTACAGAAACCATTATTTTAAACTCCATTCTTTGAAGTAACAAAATATTTGAATATTACTCAAGTAACAAAATTATTACTCAAGTAATTTTGATTCCAGATGCTATTCTTCAGGGAGCCATTCGAAATTACTCAAGTAAGAAAATATTACTCAAGTAACAAAAATGTTACTCAAGTAATTTTGGTCCTAGTTGCTATTACTCTGAGAGCTATTCGATATTACTTTCGAACCTTACTCAAGTATATATATATATATATATATATATGCTTCACAAGTAATTTTGCTACAAAATTTATTATTTTAAATGCTTGGGATATTACTCAAGTAACAAATGTTGTTACTCAAGTAATATCAATCCAGTGGGATTTTAACTTGAAAATATGCGATATTACTCAAGTAATTTCGAAGGCTACTCAAGTAAGATTCTTCAGTATTCCAGGATACTTCGCTAAATCGTTAATCTCAAATCTAAATTATTATGGGTCATTATCTATTTATCCTTAATCTCACTCAAACTCATTTCCATTATCTCTAATCATCTTTCTGAGTGGATTTCAGTTGATTAACCTTGTTTAAATTGATATTAGCCGAAAAGCTATTTGACGTGTCAGAAGCATTAAATGCATCTCAGAAAAGAGCCAACAATCAGATTTAAACCTCGTAGCAGACGAAATTATTCCCTAGAGGTATACTTATTCTAGCATTTTCTCTGAGCCAACTTGTGTGCACAAGTACATCGACGGCGAATGCATTTAATGAAGCAACGGTCGACTGTTCACAACGGAATTCATTTGTGCCTAATAGAAGTTCAAAGAGTCACAACGGCTACATTCAAAGCTTCACAACGGCATTAATGAAAGACTATTATAAATGCTCACCACATTCAATTCCGCCAACTACTGAACTACCGAAACTCTGTACAATAAATTCGACTCAACTACTATTTATTTTTTCATTAACTTCGCCTAATATCTTTGGATATTATTCTTGTACTTCAGTGATTGTCACTTATCTACTCAGAGAGGAGTTGTTAAACACTTATTTAATCTTTCTGTTTAAATCTTAAGGTTGAGGAACCTTAAGTGTGGGTTTACGATTACAACTTTGAAGGGGGAGTGAGTCCTAGTGTGATAGGATCATCTTGAGAAAAGATCTGAATTGAATTATCGTATTATGTTATGCATTGATATTTTCTTAAGAAAATACTAAAGATAATTGCAAGAACTTGGGCCGACCGTTTAATGGGCTTTGAAGCTAAAGAAAGATTAAAAAAAAGGTAGATGACTTGAGGAAGACAAAAATCAAAGATAGTAGGAATTTATGAAAATATCCAAACAGAATCCTGTTAATCTCAATTAACAAATCAATCTATTAAAACTACAATTTTAGTATTCAAACTAATTGAGTGGTTAAGAAAAACAATTTAAAGACTTAAAATCTCTAGAAGTCCAAACTATCATATTTACACTATTACAGAAAATACTTTTAACATCCATTTTTTAAGCTCTTTCTACATCCTTTTTCAAGGGGACGCCTATGTAAGCGATGTAGTAAAGTCTGGGAACAACGTCTGTTAAAAAGGGACACGGTAAGTTTTTTTATTAAAAATAATTGCATTCTTCCCCATGCATGTACGTTTCCCTATGCGTTACGCTTCCCTATGCATTACGCTTTACCAAGCGTTCGGTCGACACTTGTTGCACAAAATGGAGCCATCTTCTTTGGAACTTGTTCATGAATCTACAATCAACAAAAAGAAAAACCAAAACAACATACATCATCGGAACCATTGTAGTCCCAGCGACGGCTGGATTTCACTGGAGATCATGGAGAATGAAGTAGAAGTAGATGAAATGGGTAAAGAAGAGATATAAACCTTGATAGAAATCTTGGAACTGTTGCTGGTTTCCAGATTTGAAGAAAGGGAAGAAGTCTTGCAAGTTGATAGGCAAGAAACCTCTGCAACAATCTGTCGATGGTAACTCAGATCGAAAGTGATGATGGACCTGAGAAGCAGAGTCTGGGAGGCTCAACAGCTACGAGTAAGAGACAATGTAGCTATGGACATTGAGAGAGAAACTTGTTCAAACTGACAAAATTGGTAAAACAACAGGCTTCGAGTAAACGGATCAGCGACAACTTTCAACAACGTGATGGGATCTGTACACGCAGCGGGAAAAAAACTTTTAACGAATCCCTTAGGCGGATCGCTCAATGTAATACCCCGAAATTTGAATTAAGGAATTTAAGGGGGCCAAAGTGCCAAATGACCAAAATACCCACGGGAGGAGTAAATAACTTAGGAAAATGGTGAAAAATCCTAAAGGGCAATGAAATAATTATTTAAATTGGGAGAGCGTATATCTCTAATTTTGGTAATTTAATAAATTACAAACTTGGAGAAATTGAAGAAGAATGCTCAAAAAGTATGGTAATGACCATAATGCCCTCACAAATTCTAGTATAATGAAAGAGACATGGAAATACAAATGTCAATGCAAGTGTTATGAGGTAATAAGATATTATAATTAAGAAAATTATCAACAAGTGATAATTAAGTAATTAGGTAATTACCGGCTAATTACTTAAGTTTAAGCAAAGGAAATTCAGAGATAATTATGTAAAGCTCCAAAATTAGTGATAAATAGCTAAAAATTAGCATAAATATATTGGCTAATTAATTGGAAAATTTGAAGGAAAAAGGATGAGTTTAGGTATTTTTAAGCCTAAATGCAAGAATTGACCAATAGGAAAATGTTGTGAGAAATTATGTAAAAATAATTATTTAATTAATTAAATAATTAATTAAAAAAAAAAGGCAGAAAATAAAAGGAAAAAAAACGAAATAAAAAAAATATAATAAAAATAGAATAAGAAATAAGAAACTTAGTTGTTAAGTTAAGTTTAATATTTTAATAATATAATTAATTAAAGTGAAAAAGGGTGAATAGTAATTTAATAATTAGGAAACGGATCCTATCTAGAGATCTAGGAATGGGATTTCCAAAGTCGGGAAAAATAATGATCAGTGGAATTTTGTCTTCCGTTATACTCTTCCTGGAGAAAATTTAAGTCGTTTGTGCATTTCCTAATAAAACAAAATAGGGAAAAATGCATATAGGTATATTTTTGGATATAAGAAAAATAAATTCTAACTCAACATCTAGGCATGAGTTTGAATTTATTTTGACATATTTGGAATCAGTGAATTTTTCTGAAGAAGTTGGTATTCTCAGAAATGCGTTCTGAAACCGGACGCGTTCGGACACGTTTTTCGAGGAAACTTCAACTGGACAGTTGGAGCCCTATATGGAACCAAAATTTAGGTTAACTTGGACATTTCTACTGAGTGAGGAAATGGTTTCAAAGTTGTAAATCCAGAATTTTGAGATTTTTCCGAAATCACGCGAATCGGCTACCGATCGGGAAATCACCTAAGCTTCGGAAGGTGACACGTGGCCACCTCCCATTGGCCAATGGATGCCACCTAAGCATGGGGGCAGGTCAGCCTTGGAAGGTTGGAGAAGGTGGAAAACTTGTTTCGAAGTTTCCCGGACTCTGCTCGGATCGTTTCTCATAAAGTTGATCCGACTACGAAATCCTACACCTTCAACTATAAATACCCCCTCCCTTGTGTTTTTCTCACAATTTGAGAGCTAAGGCCGGTTTTAGAGAGAGAAAGAAGAGAGAGGAGCTCTGGGAAATCAGAGCGAAGCTCTGGGTAAGTTTTCCAGCCGAGCTTTAAGCTTTCGTAGTTCTTTCGTAGTTAGTAAAGCTAGAGTAGTCTTTATTTTTATGATTAGATATCATATGATAGGACTATTTTAGTCAATATTTTCGAAAATCATGATGGCGTCGAAGTTCGGCAAAATTTTGGGAAGAAAATAGCCTATGTAGCTAGCGCCGCGAAATTCCGCCAAGTAGGGGTATAGGGCAAAATGGTAATTTTTACCGAAAATGCCAATTATTGTGTCAAATCACTAATGGAAGTGATATTACTCTTATAGGACGTCAGAAAACCTAATCTGCTGCCGTTACGCTGCCCGACGAGCCATTTCACGTTTTTCCGTAGAAAAGTACGATTTCCGACGAAAGTGCCGTCTACCGTCAACGAAGGTACGTCCGCGTACTGTAACATTAACTCTTATGTTTATGGTATGCATATATGTGATATGTGTATTGTTATGGTATGTTTATTGAATGCAAATATGTTAGAACATTTTGGTGCCGAAGGAAAGGCTAGTCTATGTGGGTAAGCCATTAAGTCGCCGTGAACTCGGTGAGGCCCCCATGATAGACACTTACCGACCATTCTGTTTGGTTTACGAAAGTATGTACGTTCGCGTACTGTAACACTAATCGGATGGATATGGTATGCTGTATATGGTATGTGTGTGATGTGTGTATGATATGTATATATGTGGGGTGTTGTTGGAATGCATATTATGTTAGAAGATAACCGTATGCATGCCGGGAGCGATATATCCGTAAGGCCGGGAGCGATACATTTATAATCTTTGGGAGCGATACATTTATAATGCCGGGAGCGATACATCCGTAATGCCGGGAGCGATACATGTGCATTGGTTGGGTGTGGTTTATATGTTGTTTGGTAACCCATATGTGTGTATGTATACATGAGGTTAACCGTTACCTGAGATCCGGTGCGGATCTCAGCTCTTAACATAGCGTCAGGTTCGGGAGGACCGAGGACCGAGGAGCGAGGGAAGCAGCAAGTTCAGGGATCCGGCTGAAGACTTCCCGACGTTGTTCTTTTCTTTTTGAAAACTCTCGGTTGTTGAACCGTTTATGTAACTAGCCAGTGGGCATTTTATAACAATATATCAGTTACACTCTTGTTCCGGTGCTCTACTCTGATGAAAAAATTTTATACTGCTTTTGAAAAGTCGGGATGTTACATTTTGGTATCAGAGCAGTAGTCCTGGCATGAATTTAACTTTGTCATTACGGACAGTTTGGTGCCGAAGGCAAGGCTAGTCTACGTGGGTGTGCCATAAGTCGCCGTATAAGTCGGTGAGGCCCCCATGGTAGACACTTACCTGGCCATTCTGTTCGGATAACGGAGTTATGTTCAAAAGCCTTTTAAACTTGGAGCACGTTTTGAAAATGAGTACTGATATAGCCCTGAGTCGTTGTACCACCCTATTTGGGTATACCACTTGAGCCGGTGTACCATCCCGAATCGGTGTACCACTTTCGTGGGTGCATCACTTTAATCCGAGCTTATATGAGAAGTCGGGTCACGTCGACGAAATTCTTCGAGACCAACAAAGATAAGTACATGCGTATTTGACTCATGTAGAGGAACTCCCGATGCGTATTTTCGTACCCGTTCCTGAGGAGAACGAACCAAAGAGGTTATGAACAAGAGAGATATTGCGGGTGTCTGTTTGTTTTTGATGCATGCGAATGTTTGTTCGTTAGCAGTGTAGATACTCGTGCGATAAAATCCGTGATATACTAATTAAACATTTTCCCTAATAAAGGAAAGAAACAAGACATGGTGAATGTAAGAGGAGCCGGAGCTCCCGGAGGCCGAGGCGAGGCCGGGCAGAGGCCGAGGTGAAGGACGAGGTAGACAACCTCGGGTAAATCCAGTACCAAACCAACTGGAGCAGAATGAGATACAGGAGATGAGGAGAACCTTGCAAGAACAGCGGGCTCTCATAGATGCGCCGCTGGATAGACAGAATCAACAAGACCTAGAAACCCGAGAGACGTATAGACGCACGCCAACACGAAGAAGAACCGCACAATGATGATGATGAGGAAGAAGAAGACGAGCACGATGAGGGATCCGAGGGATCCGATAGGTCCCGCCACCTCCACGACATAGGAGAGCCGTGCGACCACACAACATTGGGTCACACAGCTTTTGCAAGCTCAAGCCACCTGTTTTCCATGGGAAGAACGAATTGGCCGAGGATTGGTGATGAGCCTAGATAAAATATTTGAAGTGATGGAATGCCCTGAGGATCGAAAAGCTCAACTGGCGATTTACAAACTCGATGGTGACGCGCATAGATGGTGGAAGAGTGTTTCCACAACTTTGCCTAGTCCTGTTACGTGGGGAATGTTCCTAGAACAATACAACGAGCAATATTTCCTCCCTCAATCCAGTGATTAAGGAGGAAGAATTTATGCTTATCCAAAGAAGGAAATGAAGAATCCTTCGACGATTACTTCGCCCGTTTCACCAACCTCGTCTCGGTATTCGTCCTATTTGAAAAGCCATGTGAATGAAAGCTGGAAGGCAAACCGACTAGTGACTGGACTCAAGTACAACATAAGGGCCGATTGGTGTCTCAACAGCTTCCTAAAATGGCACAAGCGGTAGAATCTTGCCGAATGACCGAGCGCAACCCGAAGGAGTTACGCAAATCACGAAATCACAATGGTAGCCGTGCTTATCACAAGCGAGGGTAGCCGTGGGAATTCCTCAAGGAAGAGAGAGGCACCCCGGAGTGACGATCGAGAGAAAGCAAGAGGCCATTTCAGATTGAGCAGAACAACCCGAGGAGGCCGGAATTCGACCATGTCCCGATTGCGGAAAGTACCATCCCGGTGAATGTATTAATAAACGGGTTTGTTTCGGATGTCGGAAGCTAGGGCATATCATTTCAAACTGTCCCGAGAAATCTGCGGAGAGACGAGTGTGCTATAGATGCCGAAAACGGACACATTGCCTCAAGCCGTCCCGAGCGAACCGCGAGTTCAAGTCACGTAACCCAGCCGCTTGTACGCACTAACCGGTGCCGAGGAGGAGAGAACTCCTGAGATGGTCCAAGGTACTATCTCTTAGACGAAATCTTCTCTAGATAGTATACTAATTAAGTGTTAGACACGTGTGCTATACTTCCTCGTTATATTCGACCGTGATCAAGTTATTGAGTAGGAGGTATCTTATGTTGCCATGGTGTATGGGAACCATGGAGACATTTTTGGTATCCATTTTGGTATTTGTGGTGTTAACCGTGGTGTATGGGAACCACGGGAAAACATCATATATCAAAGTACGAAATGACAAGATCTTTAGTGGTCAAACCAAAACAAATTCGCGATCATCAGGAGGAGCAAATTGACGACAGAGTGAAGATCCGACGCGTATAGCCCAGTCCGAGTAGACTGAGTCTAGTTAGTACAAAGTATAGTGGGTTGGGTACAAATTTCGAGGGCGAAATTTTGTTTAACTGGGAGAAATGTAATACCCGAAATTTGAATTAAGGAATTTAAGGGGGCCAAAGTGCCAAAATGACCAAAATACCCCGGGAGGAGTAAATAACTTAGGAAAATGGTGAAAAATCCTAAAGGGCAATGAAATAATTATTTAAATTGGGAGAGCGTATATCTCTAATTTTGGTAATTTAATAAATTACAAACTTGGAGAAATTGAAGAAGAATGCTCAAAAAGTATGGTAATGACCATAATGCCCTCACAAATTCTAGTATAATGAAAGAGACATGGAAATACAAATGTCAATGCAAGTGTTATGAGGTAATAAGATATTATAATTAAGAAAATTATCAACAAGTGATAATTAAGTAATTAGGTAATTACCGCTAATTACTTAAGTTTAAGCAAAGGAAATTCAGAGATAATTATGTAAAGCTCCAAAATTAGTGATAAATAGCTAAAAATTAGCATAAATATATTGGCTAATTAATTGGAAAATTTGAAGGAAAAAGGATGAGTTTAGGTATTTTTAAGCCTAAATGCAAGAATTGACCAATAGGAAAATGTTGTGAGAAATTATGTAAAAATAATTATTTAATTAATTAAATAATTAATTAAAAAAAAGAGGCAGAAATAAAAAAGAAATAAAACGAAATAAAAAAATATAATAAAAATAGAATAAGAAATAAGAAACTTAGTTGTTAAGTTAAGTTTAATATTTTAATAATATAATTAATTAAAGTGAAAAAGGGTGAATAGTAATTTAATAATTAGGAAACGGATCCTATCTAGAGATCTAGGAATGAGATTTCCAAAGTCAGGGAAAAATAATGATCAGTGGAATTTTGTCTTCCGTTATACTCTTCCGGAGAAAATTTCAAGTCGCTTGTGCATTTCCTAATAAAACAAAATAGGAAAAATGCATATAGGTATATTTTTGATATAAGAAAAATAAATTCTAACTCAACATCTAGGCATGAGTTTGAATTTATTTTGACATATTTGGAATCGGTGAATTTTTCTCAAGAAGTTGGTATTTTCGTAAATGCGTTCAAACCTGACGTGATCGGACACGTTTTGAGGAAACTTCAACCGGACAGCTTGGAGCCCTATATGGAACCAAAATTTAGGTTAACTTGGACATTTCTACTGAGTGAGGAAATGGTTTCAAAGTTGTAAATCCAGAATTTTGAGATTTTTCCGAAATCACGCGAATCGGTACCGATCGGAAATCGGCCTCCTAAGCTTCTGGAAGGTGACACGTGGCCACCTCCCATTGGCCAATGGATGCCACCTAAGCATGGGGCAGGTCGGCCTTGGAAGGTTGGAGAAGGTGGAAAACTTGTTTCAGAAGTTTCCCTGGACGGTTCAGATCGTTTCTCATAAAGTTGATCCGACGGCCGAAATCCTACAGCTTCAACTATAAATACCCCCCTCCCTTGTGTTTTTCTCACAATTTGAGAGCTAAGGCCGGTTTTAGAGAGAGAAAGAAGAGAGAGGAGCTCTGGGGAAATCTGTAGCGAAGCTCTGGGTAAGTTTTCCGGTACCGAGCTTTAAGCTTTCGTAGTTCTTTCAGTTAGTAAAGCTAGAGTAGTCTTTATTTTTATGATTAGATATCATATGATAGGACTATTTTAGTCAATATTTTCGAAAATCATGATGGCATCGAAGTTCGGCAAAATTTTGGGAAGAAAATAGCCTATGTAGCTAAGTTACGGCGAAATTCCGCCAAGTAGGGGTATAGGGGCAAAATGGTAATTTTTACCGAAAATGCCGCTTATTGTGTCAAGTATATGTGGGGTGTTGTTGGGATGCATATTATGTTAGAAGATATCTGTATGCATGCTGGGAGCGATATATCTTTAAGGCTGGGAGCGATACATTTATAATGCTGGGAGCGATACATTTATAATGCTGGGAGTGATACATCTTTAATGCTGGGAGCGATACATGTGCATTGGTTGGGTGTAGTTTATTTGTTGTTGGGTAACCCATATGTGTGTATGTATACATGAGGTTAACCGTTACCTGAGATCCGGTGCGGATCTCAGCTCTTAACATAGCGTCAGGTTCGGGAGGACCGAGGACCGAGGACCGAGGAGCGAGGGAAGCAGCAAGTTCAGGGATCCGGCTGAAGACTTCCCGACGTTGTTCTTTTCTTTTTGAAAACTCTCGGTTGTTGAACCGTTTATGTAACTAGCCAGTGGGCATTTTATAACAATATATCAGTTACATTCTTGTTCCGGTGCTCTACTCGATGAAAAATTTTATACCGCTTTTGAAAATTCGGGATGTTACACTCAACAGCGTTTAAATCAAGATTTAGGGTTTTCGAATCATACCTATGCGGAGGGTTCAGCGTATCATTCGCGTTTGCGCCTAGAACCTCGTGCGCCTGAGACGTCGTACGTGTCCAACGAGGTGGCATCTTTTATCCGTGCTTCTTGATCACGTGGGCTAGCGCCTTCTTGTTCGATCAGACAGGAGCTGACTTCATGTGTCCTCTCCCTCTACCGGTATCCACACGAACGGCCTCCAACACTGACGGCAGCGTGCTAGCGCCTCAGTATTCTTGCGTCTCTCTCTTTTTCTCTCTAGGGTTTTGTTTTTTGCGGCCGTCTAATTCATTCGTCTGTTTAATACGACAAGATCAGAATCTCTTATAGAAACCCTAATGCGTTGTATTAAAATATTCAAAATTAATCTAATTAATTTTGAATTTTGAATTTAGATTAAATAATATTAATTAAATCATCCAATGCATCTAATCTAACTATTTGATCCGAATTAATAGGCCTTCAGATTTAATTTATATTTAGAAATTAAATCAAGATATGATATCCTTATATTTAATTTAAAATGAGATCCGATATCTCAATTCAAATTAGATCTGATATACAATATCTTTATTCGAAAATTAAATCTGAGATACAATATCTCAATTTATTATAGTTATTTAATTTATCAAATAAATTAAATACTATATATAATAATATTATTATCAATTAATAATATCATTATTATTTTCGAATTTAATAATATATACACACACACACACACACCCTAGATTAAATAAGTATTCATTAAATCTTAAACACATTTAAGATTCAATGAATCTGGACACTTTTACTCGTGTTGGGCTATTCTTGTGTGCGACCCTGTAGGCCCACATGAGATTGGCAGCGGGCCAATACTGTACCAACCCATAAGTCGCAAGCGGTCTCTAGCAAGACATTGCGACTACCCAATTCACATGGAGATCATTGATGCGATATAATCTATCGTACAACCATGTCACATACCCTTTGTCACACGATAATTTGGTCAAGGATGAGGCATGGATAATGTCAACTTCCTGTTCTTGACCATTAATTTCTCGATTCTTGAGTAGTCTAACAATTGAAATGGAAACTCCTTTCCATCGTAGTATGGCCATACATTTCTCAGAATCGCTCATCGAGGGGCCCAGTATTATCTCTCTACAAATGTGAGGGACAAATTCCATCTTGACCATTCACATTCCTTTGCATGAAAACCACTGATCCCGATCCAAGCCTTTATCATCACCCGGTCAAAGGTGACTTTTGACTAGGTCAAAGACCAGCGACTCATCATGTAGGAATCCATGATGATCTCAGGTCAAAGGGCGTTGTGACGCGGTTATACATGAGAAAAGCTTATGACTTATTCCATGCAGCTTTCTCATAGTGGGTCAGTCCAGCACCTTGTACTCTTACAAGTGCCTATGACTTTGATTCGTATCTCCATACCGCATCAAAGTCATACTGGTCTTATCTCATCTGCGTTTCCGCGTAGATGACCGACCAGGAACATTTAGGATAATCTATTAGATATATCCAGGGATACAGTTATCAATGTAAACATGCAAACAAAGTGATAACTAAAAGAGAATACTTTAAATAACATAAATGTCTAAAGTATAATGACTTGCCCCTAGGGCATTATTTCCAACACAACGATCCTTCGAATCCTCAGATCGACGATAAATATAGATGAAAGGAGCTGTTCGTGACCGACGAGACCAAGAACGGCCGGCAAAGTCCTTCAAATCAAGAGAACATCATCCAACAAACCAAGAAAACCTCATATCGATGCCTTCAAACCAAGAAACCCTCATATCAGTGAACACTTAGCTCCTTGTTTTACCCATTTAAGTTTTGGTTTGAAGAAAATGAGACAAAGAACATGTGGCGACACGGTATAGTAAAGAACCAGACACTCTGGACTTGTGTGTATAGAAGACGATGCCATAGATAATAGAGGGAGTGAAGAAGAGAGAGTGTGGGCCATGGGAAGCATGGATCTATGATTCTTTTCCAATAGCGGAGAATAGCGTGGATCTACACCTTCCCTCCCCTCCCCTCCCCTCAAACCAAACATACCCTTAGTGTCCCTTTTCAAATTGGGACGCTAAGTAAGGCTTTTGGTGGCCCAATTTCAAAAAGGGATGCCAAAAATTACTTTGGCGTCCTTTTTTGTTAAAAGGACGCTCAATTTGTCAAAATTTATGCATATAATTACAAAAATGTTACCACCTTTATTTTTTACTTCACTTTTTTAAAAACAAACGTTTCTTAGAGAAATAAAATATATTTCTTGTATCATTCCCAATCAACTCAATTACCAAAACTTACTTTTGTTAGTCACATTATCAACACCAACTCACAAATCAAACTCTATTTCAAATCTTTGTATAACTTTCAAATTATTCACAAATTCTCAAAATTCTAAATTTACCATCATAACTCAATTTCTTTATTCTCTATTTCAATTATATTTTTATCATTCAATAACTCTATTTTACTCATTAAAATTATTGACCATAATAATTTCCTCAATTCATCCTTCAATCCCAAAAACTTTACTCACTTTAAATCTTTAAGAAAAATCACCTAAATAACTATTTCTCAAAATTATTATTCCAATATCATTTCTTACTTCCATTAATTCTTTCTCATCTATTGGAATCATTAAACTATAACTATCTCCTCAATTTTTTCAAAAACACCAAATTTCCAACACTTAAAATTTCACCCAAAAGTACCAATATTCATATCTCATCATAAAAACTCAAAATGAATCCATTCAATCATCAATATAAACTTTAGTAAATTAAAATTGTAAACAAAATTAATTGACCCAAAACTCTATTCTTTTCATTAATTAAAATGAGTACATTGTTCAACTATATATAGTTGGGTCCCTATCTTCTATGGGCTCTAAAGAGAATTAAGGCCCATATACAAAAATACACAATATTATTTTTATACATTGTTTTCTACACTCCCCCTCAAATGAGGAGCGGGAATACATTCACTGTGCCTAATTTGCTAAGCAATCTACTATGAGTTTCCTTGCCCAAGGCTTTAGTAAATATATCCGCTTCTTGATTCTGCGAACTAACATGTTGTAATCCAATTAGACCTCTTTGAAGTTTCTCTCTGACGAAGTGAAGGTCTATCTCGATGTGTTTAGTTCGTTCATGAAAAACAGGATTCGAGGCAATGTGAATTCTTTGCCTTCTGTCACAATACACACTAACCGGTCCTGTGTTTGGAATTGACAAGTCTTTAACCATTCCGGTGGCCCAAACCACTTCGCAACTCCCGAACCTAAAGCACGGTATTCTCGTCGGCCGACGAACGTGACACGGTCTCTTGCTTCTTACTCTTCCATTTGATAAGAGAGTCTCCAAGTTTGAGCAAGTAACCTGTGACAGAACGCCTTGTGGTCCCACAAGCTCCCCAATCTGCATCACTGAAACATGACAAATCGAGATCCTTGTCTGAACTCAGTAGCACGCCAACACCAACACTTTGTTTCAGGTATCTAACAATGCTCCGAGCCTTGCCATGTGTGCTTTGGTAGGTGTTTGCATAAATTGGCTCACTACCCGCACAGAAATGAAATATCGGGACGAGTGTTGGTGAGATAGATTAGCCTTCCAACCAACCTTCTGTAACGTTCAGGATTGCTTAATAAATCTTCTTTTCGATCTCGCCCTTCTTCATAAGCCAAAAGCTTTAAACCGGGTTTCATTGGTACCGATAAAGGTTTGCATCCACTCATTCCCATGTCAGAGAGCAAATCCAGAACATATTTACGTTGTGAAAGAATAATCCCCTTTTGAGATCGAGCTACTTCTATTCCCAAGAAGTACTTCATCTCACCCAAATCTTTGATTTTAAATTGTTTGTGGAGAAATTCCTTCACTTCATTAATTCTGCTCTCCGAACTACCTGTGATGACCAAATCATCTACATAGACAAGGATTAACACACAACTATCATCATACTTTTTAATGAATAACGAATAGTCAAGTTTACTTTGTTGGAATCCACCAGCTAACAAAGCGGTAGTTAGTTTATAATTCCATTGGCGAGAAGCTTGCTTAAGTCCATATAAGGATTTCTTAAGCTTGCACACCATGCCCTTTTCTGCATTTTCAAATCCCTGTGGTACATACATATATACTTCCTCATCTAAATCTCCCGCAAGAAAGCATTATGTACATCCATTTGATATAAATTCCATCCAAACACAAAGACCATCTTAAGAACAATTCTAACAAGAATCATCTTGATCACGGGAGAAAAAGTTTCATGAAAGTCTATGCCTGTTGTTGTGTATATCCTTTTGCTACCAGCCTAGCTTTATATTTGTCAACGGATCCATCTGAATTATATTTGATTTTATAAACCCATTTACATCCTATTGCCTTCTTTCCCTTGGGAATATGCACAATATCCACGTGTTATTGGCCTCTAAAGCACCTATCTCTAATTTCATGGCCTTGACCCACCTACTGTCCTTAATGGCTTCATTATAAGAAGTAGGCTCTACAATCGGAATCTATTGAACATAGGAAACATAAATGGGATAATGAAACAGTTTCATAGGACATGTAATCTTCAATAGGATATCTACAATAACCTTTGAACCCTTTATTTAATTAAGACACGATTTACCTGTTTGACCTTGAGAAATCAAATTGCATACATAGTCTTGGGACCAAATAGGTGGTCTTCTTTCTCTTACCGACCTTAGTGGACTTGTGTCAGGTTCAGGTTCAGAGCTCAATTCATTACTATGATCAATTTCACGCTCAGGTAGGTTGTCATGTGCTGCAATGTCATTTTCTGGTTGGTTCTCTTGTCTTTGTACCACCATGAGAACACTCAGCCTGGTGCTGCCTTTGTACAGCATCAAACCAGAATATGTCACCTGCAGTGCCCTCACATGCTCCCCCTAGCTGAGAGCCCCTTTCTTCTATGAAGGGAAACCTGTTCTCAATGAATCTAACATGCCTGCTCACAAATATTTCCTTAGTTTTAATATTGCAAAGCACAAACCTTTTTGATTACTTGGGTAACCAAGAAAAACACAAGCAACAGATTTTGATTGCAATTTGTCATTATTATTTAGATTTGTTGCATATGCAAGGCAACCAAAGACTTTAAGATGTGAATAATCAGCCAAAGTACCATAAACAAGCTCATATGGTGTCTTAAATCCTAAAATTCTAGATGGAATCCGTTAATTATATATGCAGCAGTTTTTACACATTCTCCCCAATATCTAATTGGAACTTGGGACTGAATCAATAAACTACGTGAAACTTGCATTAAGGTTCTGTGTTTCCTCTCAACTATACCATTTTGCTCAGGTGTATATACACATGATGTTTCATGATGAATTCCCTTCCTTAGAAAAAAATCTCTCAATGCATGGTTGACAAATTCCAAACCATTGTCACTACGAACCCTTTTAACATTAGTAGAAAATTGATTTTCCACATATGCAACGAAATTTTGAATATGCCCAGCTGTCTCAGATTTTCGTTTCATTAAGAATAACCACGTCGCACGAGAAAAATCATCGACTATCGTAAGAAAGTATTGAAAACCAGAATGTGTAGGAGTCCGATATGGTCATACATCCATATGTATAAGTTCAAAAATCCTTCTTGTCTTAATGCAACTAGGAGAAAATGGAAGCTTGGTTTGTTTTGATTGAAAGCAAACATCACAACTTTTATTAAGCGTAACTGTTTTGTCATTCATCAAGTACAAATGTCTCAATACAGAAATAGAGCATGACCAAATCTACTATGTAACAAAGATACATCAACATGTTTATTTTCCTTGGGACAAGCATTAGCCATATTCACTATATCAGTTTGGTTACATTGCAGAATGTATAGTCCCTCAATCGCTTACCGGTCCCTTCGGTTTGCCACCACGAAGGCCCCGTATCAAACAACGGTTAGGAAAGAAAACCACCATACATCTTTGTTCCTTAGTAAATTAAAATAATTCTTGAAATTGGAATATAAATGCCACAGTCATAAATCTTAATTTCTCAATCAAACTCTAACTCAAGTTTCCTCAAATCAATCTTTTTTTTTTTTTTTAAATCTTAACCATACAACTCTTATTCAAACCTCCCTAACTCCATTAAAAATAAAATCATCAACTAGAAACCTCAAAAATTCAAAATCTAGAAAACTTTAAAAATTTTCTAAATAAAAATGTCACCGGTTACATTTTTTAAGGTGTCATGGCAAAAAAGGATCTAGATAGAGTGGTTTAAAAAGCCTGTTTCTTTTTTTCTAATAGTGTGATGACTTTTGTTAAATGCTTAAGCAGCCTTTGTGATAGAGCAACTACCAAAACAAATATCAGAAACTTAAATTCTACCAAATTAAAAAAGATTAGAAAATTAGTTAAGAGGTCGATAAAAGAATTAGCCAGCATCACAAATTCCTAATGAAAAAGCATGAAAGTTGATTCCTAGTTACCTGAAAGAAAGACTTAAGCCTCATATACCTAAGTTATCTTCTAACCAGATTTGGATCCTCTGTTCAATCCAAATTTTCCCTTTCATCCATATTATTAGATAGAACTATGACATGTTGAAATTTAATATTTTATAAAATTAATACTATTTGCTTATTTTCATATAATCAAATTAAATTTTGGTAATTAAATTTTTTTAGTACTAGCCTAGGCCCATGCAATGCACGGGTGATGAGCCATGTATTTATTAATGTGCTGTAAAAAATTACCTAAATTTCTAAAGGAATAATCAAAATATTAAATTAAATATTTACTAAATATTTTGTACTTACCTCCCTCATTAATATTAATTTATAAAATATTATGTAACTATCTTTCTCATTATCCATATTTCATAATCAGCCTTTTTTTCTTAAATTTTAGTGTCAACCATTATAATTTCTAAAATATTGTGTAACTACATTATCTATTATCCATCTTTTATAACTGTCTCTCTTTTTATTTTATTTTTATTTTATTGTTTTGAGCTTGCCATTTTTCTAATGTGTTGGTTAGGGAGACGCTTATTGCTCTACTTTTATATAGTTAAAATTAAAATATTGACAAAAAAGATACCATACATAAAGAGAGATAAAAGGAAAGTTGTTACAAAATATTTCAAGTTAAAGTGAAAACGTGAAAAATCAAATGGAGGGAGTTACTTTATCGGTTAATATGACAAAGAGGATAAGAAAATTTTATTCAAATAAATTGTATGCATGAATTATAATAAAAATTTAAGAGGATAAGAAAATTTTGTTCAAATAAATTGTATGCATGAATTATAATAAAAATTTAAAATATAATAAATAAAGAGAGTTGCTTATCAGTTAGTTAAATAAAGAGAACACGTATCTAGTAAAGAGTTGCCCACTATTATGCTTTTATATAGGTAAAATTATGATATAATTTTATAAAATATTAATAAATCTCAACCACTCTATTTTTAATCTAAAGATTTCATATCCAAAAGAAATTTTAATTGAAAGATAGAGAAGAGACGAAAAAAAATAGAGAAAAGATGCAATGAGAATCGAGATCCATTTTAACAAGAGCTTAGTGTCACAGTCTTAGCTAAATCCTTCCAAAACCGTGCTGGCCTTAGCTTGATCACTCCTCCTTGATCTTGGCTAAGTCAGCCAATCCCACTTAAGTAGGCAAAGAACACAAAGGACTTAAGAGCACTTTAGAGAGAGAAAGAGAACTTAGAGAGAGAAGCTCTAGAATGCAAAGAACTTGAATTCCTTTCGATGGATTACAAATAAGGGAGGCATCTCCTATTTATAGCCTAACACCTCCTCAATGAATGGTTATGATTCAATACATCCAACGGTGGAGATTGGTTCTCTAGAACCGTCTCCCAAAATATCTAGATACTTATATTTACATAAGAGTCTCTAGAATTCTCCACACAATTCTAGCTCTATGTACACATATCTACAACATTGTGGAATCATCTAGAAACCTCCTTTGGAGTGTCTTGAGCACAAAATATCTATGTTCCCTATGATGCGTGCCACTCTCCCCTACCTAATTCGATGACGTCCTCGTCACTAACTTGTACCGATGTAGGTGGTCTTCAAATTTCCAAAGATCCTCTTGATGTTCCCATGTGGCTTCACTCTCTGGAAATCCTTTCCATTTGATTAAGTATTGGGTACTTGGTGGTACCCCTCATCGTCGTACCACTCGAACAGCTAGCACCTCTTCTACCTCTCGATCGAATGACTTTGTCATGGTCGGAGGTGCTCTCGTCGAGATGGCTCGATCAGGATCATCCACATCTTCATGAAACGACTTGAGCATACTAACATGGAAGACGGGATGAACCTTCAAGTTTGGGGGTAGATCCATCTTGTAAGAAACATTTCCTACCTTCCCCACAATCTTGTATGGGCCTTCGTACTTGCGAATGAGGCCCTTGTGTACCTTTTCAAACACTTTAAATTGTTGAGGAAGAAGCTTCACCATAACCATGTCTCCCACTTGGTATTCAGAAGCTCGCCTCTTCCTATCTGCAAACTTTTTCATTCGCTTGGCCGCCTTTGATGAGCACTAGTTATGCCATGTTTTCCCTGTATTATATGACTGTATTGAATGGTGAATATAAGCTTAAGTGCATTTAATCCAAGCAAAAAGGCATTAATTCATTATATAGGGAACATAAGGATGAATCTTACAAATCAAAATAAATTGCATACGCATCCTAAACATATGCTAAGAAAAGATCGAGTTTTGAGATTTTGTGTGAAAGGCGCACAGCATGGCCGATACAATGCTATAGCATCAGGACAGCCTCATCGAAGCGCAATACAAATGCATCCCTAAGGCTATAGTAGAGTAAGTGAAGCAATGCTATGAGGCATTTGTTCTGATCTTTTATTAAGGTTGTTTCAGGAAATATAGTGCAAGTTGTTGAGTGACAGTTAGATTGTTGACGTATTGGAATAGAAGATGCGGAGAATCAAAACTAAGATTTGAAGAATCCTGCAGGATCAAAAGAATCAATCTACCGAAATCACGATTGGACCCCGATAGATTTGGAAAGGCCCAGTTCGCTGGACGTACTCTTCAAGTAGACTTGATTATATAAGGAAACAATGGTCAACCCTAAAAAGGGTCAAAGTCGTCGAGAGTCAAGGACCATTCCCATAAGGCCAGACTCGAAAGAAGAGTGAGAGAAGTTTCAAGGCACGAGAACTCTAAGAGAACCCAGCATCCTTCCTTGCAATGAGACGAAGATAAGAAGACGTGGAGTTGTGACGTGACAGGGCTTCTTCCACGTCGTCGGTGTTAGTTCTCTATGTGTTTTGATGATGTCTAAAAATTGTAATAATGGCTCTATTTAAAATAGCTCAAGACATGCTCTCAGAAAGAAAATTTATTTTTTCAGGGGACATAACTCGAGTTGTCACTTAACAACTTGAGTCATGTATTGTACTTCAGTTTTTTGAAATGGTTCCCCGATATTAGTATAAATTTTATCTGATATGACTCGAGTTGATAAAATATAACTCGAGTCAATATGGTGCATTTCGCCTCTGTCTGAAATTTTCAGTAGAGTAACTCGAGTCACAACTCGAGTTATCCTGCCAATTTGCTTCTGTCTGTGCAATGACTCGAGTCACAACTCGAGTTGCATAACTAAATTTAGTTTTGCCAGAATTATTCAGAAGATAACTCGAGGCACAACTCGAGTCACATAAGTGAAATTTTGATTCTGTATGAAATTTTTGATAAGTTGACTTGAGACACAACTCGAGTCAAGGCAATCCTTTCTAGACATAACTCGAGGCATAACTCGAGTTGTCCAATGATGAAATGAATATTTTGAAACATAACTCGATGCATAACTCGAGTTAAGTATATCAGATTTGAATTCATCGTCTTCGTAAACTGAAATTCTCTGATTATGCTATGGGTACTCTATATTATTTTTTATTAATGATTCTAACCAAGTTTAATCAGTGTGCTACTGAGTTTCAGTCATGATTAGCAAGCTTTAAACAACAGATTATCATAAAGCAAATTTGTGTCAGAAGCTTTTAATGCCTAAGCAGAAACGGAGCATGATAATGGAAAGAGAGCCTCTAAGCAACCATAAAGCACTCCGACTATTTCCAGTCAACATTCTGATTGAATCTCAACGGACAAATTGAACAAAGAATGTCAACGAAGAATGTAGACTGACATCGGAAGAATTCAAAAGAAAACAGAGCAACGTTCGAAACTCAAACGGACATATTCCAACGGCTCATTTAATCCCTTCAACGGTCATTAAATGTCTTCAACTATAAATATAAGAAGCATTGAATCTCCACCCACCAAACATCTGAGCATTCAATTAGAAATTAAGAATTTTACTGTTCATACTTACAGACCATACTTACAGTCATTAAATCTTCAGTGTTTATCTATATCTGCTCTTTTAGAGAGTTTATCTTTGATTATCAATCATTGTAAGAAATCTCAAAGTATTGGGACTTTGAGATTGGGATACTTGATTACAACTTGTAAGGGGGAGTGAGTTCTAGTGAGAGAATTGCTCCAAGAGTTACAGAGTGTGTAATCATTTGAGTTAGTGAAATCCCAGAGAGTCTGGGGACTGGACGTAGGTCAAGGATTTAGACCGAACCAGTATAAATCTCTTGTGTTCAACCTTTCTACTCTTTACTCTGTTCGTCTCTATTATTGTATTCGTTCACAGAGCATATTTTGGCAAAAATTTTATATCCCCAATTCACCCCCCCTCTTGGTGATATTCTATCTTTCATTTGGTATCAGAGCAAGGTCTTCTTTGAAAAGATTAACATCTTGAGAAGGATCATTATGGATGGAATATTACCTGATGGAGCCTCAATCAACTGACCTCCAGGCTTCAGTGGCGAACATTATTCCTTCTGGAAGGCTAAGTTCAAAGTGTTTGTTTCAGCCACTGAATATGGTCTTTGGAGGGTGTTCGAGAGAGGAGACTATCAACCATCTACAATTGAAGATGGTGTCAGAACTCCAAAGCTTGAAGAAGAATATGATGAGAATGACAGAAGACAAGTCACTCTCAATAACAAGGCCATTCTTATGCTTCAAAGTGCTTTGAGCCAAAGTGAGTATTTTCGTATATGCACTTTGACATCCGCAAAGGATATGTGGGATGCCTTGGAGATTGCTCATGAAGGAACCACTGGAATCAAGGAAAACCGCGTAAATACCCTCATGACTGAATATGATTTACTTTGTATGAAGTCTGGGGAATCCATTGGTGAGTTCCAACTTAGATTCACTCATCTGATAAATCAACTTGCTGCCTTGGGCAAACAATATGATCAACCTGTCCAAGTGAGGAAAATCTTGAATGTCCTCATCAAGGAATAGGAAGACAAGGTCACCGCAATTGAGGAAGCGCGCGGAGAATCTATGGCTTCGGTTGCAGCCTTGTTTGGCAGTCTTTCCGAGTATGAAGGGAAAATCAAGTTCAGAAAAGGAATTGGTGAAATGAATAACAAGAGCAAAAGCATTGCTCTCAAGACTGTCAAGGAATCCAAGCAATCAGATGACGAAGAAGAAGAAGAAGAAGATGAAGAGCTAGGCATGATGGTTCGAAGATTCAAGAGATTCTACAAGAAGGACCAAGGGTATAAGAAGTTCAACAAGGGCAGCTCCAGCACGGAGACAAAGAAGCCGATTATCTGCTATGAATGTGAAAAGCCCGCCACATCAAGTCTCGAGTGCCCCACCAAGAACAAGGACAAAGAAAAGAAGAAGTTTAATATATTCAAAAAGAAAGCCTATGTCTCAGGAATTTGGGGAGATAGTTCATCTGATGAAGATGAAGTTGATGAGAAAGAAAAGGCAAACATATGTCTAGTTGCACAAGAAGAGCAATGTGATAATGATAAAGAGGTGTGTCTAAGAGCATCAAAATCCGACAAGTGGTATATTGATAGTGGATGCTCAAGACATATGACGGGAGACCATTCCAAGTTTGCCTCAATCAAGCCTAAGGATGGTGGAAAAGTGCCCTTTGGTAGAGATCAATCTGGAAGGATTGCTGGAATTGGAGAAGTTGGTAACAACAAAGGTCCACTAATCAAATATGTCTACCTTGTGGAAGGACTTTGTCACAACCTTCTCAGTGTAGGTCAAAGCACTGACAAAGGCAACTTAGTTGTGTTTGATTCTGAGGAATGCTTGATCATAAGCAAGGATGTGCTCCCACTAGACAAAATCAAATCTAAAGCCTTATTTAGGGCTCCTAGGGAAGGTAATTGTTATATACTCAATCTCTCTAGAAATAATCTTGATTCTGAAAAATGCTTTATTGGAAACTTGGATGAAAGTTGGTTATGGCATAAAAGATTAGCTCATGTCAATATGATCCAACTTGACAAGTTGTTGAAAAAGGATTTGATTATTGGTTTACCAAAACTTCATTTTAAAAAGGACATGATTTGTGATGCTTGTCAAAAAGGGAAGCAAACCAAATCATCTTTCAATTCCAAAAATGAAATTTCAACTAATAGACCTCTTCAACTACTACACATGGATCTAGTTGGACCAGCTAGAGTTAGGAGTCTTGGTGGAAATCTGTATACTTTAGTTATAGTTGATGACTTTTCTAGATTTACTTGGACTATGTTTTTGTCATCTAAAGATGAAACATTTGATCAATTTGTTACTTTTGACAAGAAGGTCCAGAACGAGAAAGGTTATTCAATTTCAGGAATTCGAACTGATCATGGTAGAGAATTCGAAAATCAAGCCTTTAGTGAGTTTTGTGACAACTCAAGCATTGATCACAACTTCTCAGCTCCCAAAACTCCTCAAGAAAATGGAGTTGTGGAGAGAAAGAATAGAGTCCTAACCGAGATGGCAAGAACAATGTTAAATGAAAACTCAACCTCTCAAGTGTTTTGGGCTGATGCCATGAGTACGGCTTGCTACATCTCGAATCGAGCTTATCTCTAGAAGAAGTTGAACAAAACTCCCTATGAGTTGTACAAAGGAAGGAAGCCTAATATAGCACATTTGCATGTGTTTGGTTGCAAATGTTTCATCCTCAATAATGGTAAGGATAACTTGGGAAAATTTGATTCCAAGGCGGATAAAGGTATATTTCTGGGTTACTCTAATAGGAGTAAGGCATATAGAGTCTTTAATACTCGTACTCATATTGTTGAAGAATCTGTGCATGTTGTATTTTTTGAATCTAAATCGATATGCCTTTGGATGATGATGATGAAAATATTTCAAAAAATCAATTCTTTTCAAAAACCACTCCTGCTTCTATTGAAAATCCTGAAAATGTTTTCGAAGTTGATCCTCAAAATAATTTAGAAAATCCTGATCAACCTCAACCTAGAGCTTGGAGATTTATAAGGAATCATCCTTTAGACCAAGTTATAGGTGATGTTAATCAAGGTGTGAGGACAAGAAGCAGTACTTTAAATGAAGTTACATTTTCTGCTTTCATTTCAAAAATAGAACCCTCTAAGATTGAAGAAGCCCTTTCAGACAATGATTGGGTGATAGCAATGCAAGAGGAGTTACATCAATTCGATAGAAATCAAGTTTGGGATTTGGTACCTAGGCCTAAGGACCATCCGGTCATTGGCACCAAATGGGTATTCAAGAACAAACGAGATGATTCAGCAATCATTGTCCGAAATAAGGCAAGATTGGTTGCTAAAGGCTATAATCAAGAAGAAGGAATTGATTATGAAGAAACTTATGCTCCAGTGGTAAGATTGGAAGCCATAAGAGTTCTTCTAGCCTTTGCTTGTATCAAAGGATTCAAGCTCTATCAAATGGATGTGAAAAGTGCTTTTCTTAATGGTTTTATTCAAGAGGAAGTTTATGTTGAACAACCTCCTGGTTTTGAAAGTGATCATCATCCAGATCATGTTTATCGGCTCAAGAAAGCTTTATATGGTCTTAAGCAAGCTCCTAGAGCTTGGTATGAGCGTTTAAGCAAATTCCTTCTTGATCAAGATTTTATTAGAGGAAAAGCTGATACAACTTTATTTATTAAGAGTAATAAGCTAAATGAAATCCTGATTGTTCAGATCTATGTAGATGATATCATTTTTGGTGCTTCTAACGAATCTATGTGTGAAGAGTTTTCTAAGACAATGCAGGGAGAATTTGAGATGTCCATGATGGGTGAACTCAATTACTTTCTTGGTCTTCAAATCAAGCAATGATCAAATGGGATTTTTATATCTCAGACCAAGTACCTAAGAGACTTGCTGAAGAAGTATGGCTTGGATGGATGCAATGGAGCTGATACTCCCATGAGTTCTATTGCCTCTTTGGATGCAAATGAGAAAGGAACTGATTTCAATATCACAAGATATAGAGGAATGATTGGTTCATTACTCTATCTGACGGCTAGCAGACCTGACATCCAGTTCAGTGTGGGAATGTGTGCTCGTTTCCAATGCGCTCCTAAGGAGACTCATGCTGAACATGTGAAGAGAATATTCAGATATCTTGCTAATACAGAAGAATTGGGATTATGGTTTCCTAAGGGTCAACCTAAACATCTACTAGCATATTCAGATTCAGACCATGCGGGATACAAGACAGATAGAAAAAGCACAAGTGGTCAATGTGAGTTTCTTGGAGGATCACTTGTTTCATGGTTCAGCAAGAAACAGACAACCGTCTCAGTATCATCAACGGAAGCTGAATACATAGCTACATCAAGTTGTTGTGCACAAGTATTATGGCTCAAACAACAACTTCAAGATTTGGGGATTCATCTAAAAGAAATTCCAATCTTATGTGACAACACAAGCACAATAAGTTTGGCCAAGAATCCAGTGCAGCATACTCGGACCAAGCATATTGATGTTCGACATCACTTTATAAGAGATCACGTACAAAAGAGAGATGTCAAAGTAATGTTCATCCCAACTCACTTGCAACTTGCTGATATCTTCACCAAGCCTCTAGCCAAAGAGCAATTCATGTTTATCAGAAGAGAATTGGGAATGGTAAATCCCAATGAATTGTAAGTTGAATCTACTCAAACAATGTTATTTATATGTTTTTGATGATTTACAATTACTAACTTAAGCTTCGGAGTGACTACCTATTGATTTGCAGGACTATGTGAGCTTATAACACTAGAAAACTCATTCTGATATCAGTTCTGTGCATTTTTACTAATATAACTCGAGTCAGTTTCAAACTAACTCGAGTCATAATGTCATTTTCAACACTAACAATGTGTTAAGTCATTCAGTAACTCGATTCATGCTAAACTAACTCGAGTTACCAATCACACAGAGAGCACTCAGAATGGTGGTGCAATTAGACAACTCGAGTCATTACTCAAGTCACACCCAAACAGAGAACAAAGTGCCTTTGTAACTCGAGTTATACAACATAACTCGAGTCACTGAAAGGCGAAAGGTCAACTCCATTCCTGATGTAACTCGAGTTACTTACTAAGCAACTCGAGTTACCCTATCTGTTATATATACCAGCGATGCATCATAATCGAATGGTTCACTGATTTTGCGAACCCTAACCCGAGTCATTCCTTTCTCTTCTTTCAAAATTTCAAAATCTCTCTACAATGCCTCCCAAATCCTTGAAAACTCAGAAGGATTCTTCCTCTGATTATGAACCCACACTCTCCAAATCTCCTCAAGCTTCGTCAAGACCTAAACAGAAGAGGAAGCCTTCATCTAAAGTTTCTGATTTACCATCCACCAAACCTAGGAAACTGAGAATCAAGGAACCCTCTGAAACTCCTGGTCGCAAAGAAATTGATCCAGAAGCTATGGTTCGAAAAGATAAAGAGCCCATTATTGCTCCTCACAAGAAGAAGAAGAAAGTGGCTATCGACACTCAGTGTTTAGCCTCCAAGGTTCAAGCTTCTAAGACTCAAGCGAGCTCTAGACTGGGTGCCTCTAGTTCTCAGGTATCTGGAGCTCAACCCTATGTTTTCACTCCACCTCCTTTAGAACCCCCCCCCCCAAACTTTGAACTTACATACCAACCTACTCCAATGACCAATCCCAAATGTTAGAGTTCAAAAGCCATTATTCTTCTCGTGGCTTTTGTCCCACAGTGTATGTGGACTTAGAGAAATTAAAGAAACAGTGTAATCTTGATTTATCACCTTGGTTAACTCAATTTAAGACTCTGTTGGCCATTAATACGGTTTACACTCCTTCCCTGGTCAAGCATTTTTATTTCAATATGTCCATGGCCAATGTGGTGAATGATAGGGGTCACATTCTTGAGGAAAAATGCATGACATCTGTTAGAGGGAAATCCATCACAATCTTTGCCAATATTATCAATTCCCTTCTCTTCATTAAAAATCCCCCACCTGTGCCAAATATTAAATATGATAAGGAAATTTTTTTTTTTTCAAAATCCTTAGGCCTGGTGAACCATTTGAAGGCAAACTTAAATTTTCACCTGTTGATATGCCTCCCATACATAAAGCCTTATGGTACATATACTCCAGGAACCTTGTTCAAAAGGGCAAGAACTTTACCCATTTCAATGCTACTGACTATGCCCTGTTTGCCTCTCTAGTTGATAAAGTTCAATTCAACATAGGCCATTGGGTTTTGCAGAAATGAAGAGATTTAGGTTTGAGTCTTCTCCTCTGCTACAATACCTTTTTCTAACTTGGTGCCTCTCTTGCTATACACCAACAAGATTTGGTATCTTGACAAGTTTGAAAAATCTGTCAAGCCTCAAATGTTTGGACGAACCCATTTAAACTATATGAAGCTCTCTTTCAAAGAGGTTCGGGGCAATCAAGGCCCCTTCTAAATCCGTAACCACTATGCCCGAGCCAATTGAAGTTCAATCCACTCCTGCTCGGCCCTGCTCAACTGCTCATCAATCCTCCGATCTCAAAGATCATCATCAAGAACATTGTGGAGAAAGCCATGGCGAGATACTTTTGGATACCTTGACCTTTCTCACAGCTCTGTACTATGAATTATCTGAGAAAATTGAGTCAGAGATTGGGAAGGTGGTTGCTGAAGTCACCTCTACTAATGTCAGGCTTGACTCATTGGATGACAAGGTAGAGAACCTTGCGGGACACTTTGATGATTTTGGCCACCGGTTTGACCACATGGGCAATCTTTACCTTATGTTGGATTCCAAAATCTCAAAGTTGCTCAAGAAAGAAGATGTAGCAGGCCCTTCACAGCATATTCCTTCACCACCTCCATCTCCTAAACTTTCCCCTTCTCATTGTCCATCTCCTCCACCTTTCACTACCCCCATTCTTCCAACTCCTACCTTCACTGATCCCCACATTCCTTCTGCTCCTCCCATTGTCCCTGTACCTCCATCCATTGCTTCTACAGTAAAAGTTTCTATCTCTGGAGATACTGCAGATCTCTTTGATGAGCACTATTCTAATTCTTCCATTAATCCTTCTGTCACTCCTTCTAGACCTGCATCTCCCTTACCTGTCTCTTCCCCTCCTAATCATCCCTCTCTCTCTCTCTCTCACATTATACTCACCCTTACCCATTCTTCAAGCCTTACGTGCTTCCCTGGCCTCTGATTCTCCCATTTTGCCTGATGACAAAGGGGGAGAGAAAGAGAAGAAATGAAGTTTGAAGATAGCTGATAGTACCAAAAAGATAGCTTGCAGATAGTACCAAATGTCTTTGTATATCTATCTTTCTTTTGTTTGTTAGTACCTATGAACTTGCTAGCTAAGGACTTGCTTTTGATTTCTCTGTGAGTTTATATTGTTCTGGAAGTCCTGTAATTGGTACTTAACAAAATTGAAATAGAATTCTTGTGTTTGCTTATTATTCATTGTACTGATATCAAGTAATGTCTTCTTTGCAAACTCATTTCATTCCTCAAAAATTACAAATGTTGTCATCATCAAAAAGGGGGAGAATGTTAGTTCTCTATGTGTTTTGATGATGTCTAACAATTGTAATAATGGCTCTATTTAAAATAGCTCAAGATCAGAAAGAATTTATTTTTTTAGGGGACATAACTCGAGTTGTCACTTAACAACTCGAGTCATGTATTGTACTTCAGTTTTTTGAAATGGTTCCCCGATATCAGTATAAGTTTTATCTGATATGACTCGAGTTGATAAAATATAACTCGAGTCAATATTGTTGGTTCTATATTAGTTTTGATGATGTCTTATATAGATGTCATTCTTAAGAGCAAAAGTTGTATGATATATTTATCTCCTACATTGACTAACTACTATATTTTGTGTAGATTAGTTCAAGTTGAATTATAGCTCAAGAAGGAGATAAGATATTTTAGAAAGAAGAAATTGAAGAAAATATCAAGCTCGAAGAAGAGGACATACATTGAAGAATTAAATTATGAATATAATCAAGAGAAGAAGACTTGCTGAATAGAATGATAAAATCATCATACAAGTTATTAGATTGATTCTACAAGTCTCCACGGTGATATAGAAGTTGGAATGGATCAAATCGGAGTTAAAATGAGCTTGCTACAGTGATTTTGGCGTTTGGATGAAGTTACCTCGAGCCAAGGCTTCACCTAGCTCGAGTCGGGTATTCTACGGTGATTTTGCTACGATGAACGAGCTACGGACAGGTTACCTCGAGGCAACCATATATGTGCCTCGAGTTAGCTACCTCGAGGTAAAGTTTCGGCGGCCTCGAGTCAAATACAAGTCCGGAGTACTGTTTGACGTTCAGCTTCGGGCGACCTCAGTAATTCGACGATATCTCCCAAACCGGAGATCCGATTGATATGAAACCAATTTTTTAGAAACTAGACATCCAAAGGTCCTAGTCGCACAAGAATCAAGTCCAAAGGAGGTCGGATGAGAGAGTTATGAATTGTTGAAGATGACAGTGACATCACCGTCACAATGCTGACCAAGCTTTAATGTTTTGAGTATATCTCACAAGCTACAGATCCAATGGAGCTGAAATCGGTGCCATTTTAAAGAAGACTCAAAGGGTTTTCCATCAAGACTTGAACTAACCAAAATAGAGTTCTGACCAGGGAGTTATGATCTTCCAAAGTGGACACTCGAAATTCTGGAAGCAACAGAGATCCAATCAAAGATCAAAAGAATTGATAAGGAGCAATTTGCCTCGAGCTAGCTGTGTTACCCCGAGTCTATGTCCAACCAGAGAGTTTGAAGAATACAGAAGACTTTTTAACTCGAGCATCCTCAAATGTAACCTCGAGTCTCCAGACTCGAGCCAAGATATATTGCACCTCGAGTTGAATCAATTCTGAATTAATGATTAATTGATGATTTGCCTCGAGCCAGCGTTGTTGTTACCTCGAGTCAAAGCCAAACAGAAAGATAGAAGAAATGAGAGCAGTTTTCACCTCGAGCCAGTAAGTGTGCCTCGAGTCAGTGGCTGGACGTTTTTGAAGAATAGAAGAAGGATTTTACCTCGAGTTAGAAATCTCACCTCGAGTCGACAGTTTTGAAGAATAGAGAGCGTATTTGACTCGAGCTAACCAATATGCCTCGAGTCAAAATGGAGACAGAGTTAGACGAATTGGGAGCAGTTTTTAACTCGAGCTGGAATCTTCACCTCGAGTCAACCACGCAGCAAATGTAAAGCGTCTGATGACGGCAACATAGAGCGTACGGTAGCAACTTCCCGAATTTTTCGAAATGATTCAGAATTGTTAGTTATCAATTAATTTCTACTTGCTACACTTCTCAATGTTATAGAAATATGAGAGAAGACTGAATTCAATGAATTCAATGAGGAGCTTGAAGAAATGAAGCTGAATACTCATCTATAATGTTCTTCAATGAATTAAAAAGCTCAACTTGTTCATCGGCTTCAAATGCTACGATTTGAATATCCAACGGTAATATTTCCAACGGTAATATTTTCCAACGGTCATATTCTAAAATGGAAAGAGTTGCTCAAACGGACAAATACTCTTCATCCACTATAAAAGCGAAGCATTCAAGAAAGAAGGGTTAGAGACACGAGCTTACATATTGTAAATGCCAACACTGCGATTATACGCATACTCTCTACTCTCTATTTCTCAATGTCAATATAGTTTACGGAGAGTATGATGATCAATCGTACTTCGTTGCTTATTCATCTTCTCTGTTAGAGAGAACATTTCGATTATGGAATAATTGTAAGAATCTCAAGTCGTGGGACTTGGAGATTGGGTTATCGTTTACTCTTGTAAGGGGAGTGTATTCTAGTGAGAGAATAACTTCGAGTACGAGTGTAACTAATTGAAAGGAGTATCTCGGTTGAGATTTGGCTTCACAAGTGCTGTGTAAACTTGTGGGTTTGTAAAGGCTTCTCTTGTGCCGGTTCAAACAAGAGGATAGTGGATTGGAAATATCAAGTGGAGCTTGGGGACCGGACGTAGGTCAAGGATTGGGCGAACCAGGATAAATCATAGTTTGCATATTCTCTTCCCTAAACTCTTATATTTCCGGCATATATGTTTGAATGAGTGTTTATCGTGTTATGCATCCTTCTTGTCATACAAACTAATTTCGGTAAGTTTTAGAAAAGATTTTCAAAGTACCAAAGTTTTTATCAAACACCCAATTCACCCCCTCTTGGGTGATAGCCAGTCTAACAAATATGCTGAAATTTTCAGTAGAGTAACTCGAGTCACAACTCGAGTTATCCTGCCAATTTGCTTCTGTCTGTGCAATGACTCGAGTCACAACTCGAGTTGCATAACTAAATTTAGTTTTGCCAGAATTATTCAGAAGATAACTCGAGGCACAACTCGAGTTAGGTCAAAAACATTTTGAACATGACTCGAGGCACAACTCGAGTCACATAAGTGAAATTTTGATTCTGTATGAAATTTTTGATAAGTTGACTCGAGGCACAACTCTAGTCAAGGCAATCCTTTCTAGACATAACTCGAGGCATAACTCGGGTTGTCCAATGATGAAATGAATATTTTGAAACATAACTCGATGCATAACTCGAGTTAAGTATATCAGATTTGAATTCACCAGTCCTCGTAAAGCTGAAATTCTCTGATTATGCTATGGGTACTTTATATTATTGTTTATTAATGATTCTAACCAAGTTTTATCAGTGTGCTACTGAGTTTCAGTCATGATTAGCAAGCTTTAAACAACAGATTATCATAAAGCAAATTTTTGTTAGAAGCATTTAATGCCTAAGCAGAAACATAGCATGATAATGGAAAGAGAGCCTCTGAGCAACCATAAAGCACTCCGACTATTTCCAGTCAACATTCTGATTGAATCTCAACGGACAAATTGAACAAAGAATGTCAACGAAGAATGTAGACTGACATCGGAAGAATTCAAAAGAAAACAGAGCAACGTTCGAAACTCAAACGGACATATTCCAACGGCTCATTTAATCCCTTCAACGGTCATTAAATGTCTTCAACTATAAATAGAAGAAGCATTGAATTCTCCACCCACCGAACATCTGAGCATTCAATTAGCAATTAAGAATTTTACTGTTCATACTTACAGACCATACTTACGGTCATTAAATCTTTAGTGTTTATCTATATCTGCTCTTTTAGAGAGTTTATCTTTGATTATCAATCATTGTAAGAAATCTCAAAGTATTGGGACTTTGAGATTGGGATACTTGACCAGTATAAATCTCTTGTGTTCAACCTTTTTACTGTTTACTCTGTTCGTCTCTGTTATTGTATTCGTTCACAGAGCATATTTTGGCGAAAATTTTATATCCCCAATTCACCCCCCTCTTGGTGATATTCTGTCTTTCAGTCGGAACCTCCATCAAGCTTTCTATTTTTCTTCTTTAATTAATTCTAGTTAATCTTTTGATCATGGGCTATTCTGTTGTACTCTGTTTAGTGATTCCCTCATTAGTCATGAACTAAACTTTCTGTGGCTAAGCAATGATGATTTCCTAAGTTTTGAATGAATCTAGTTGCTAGTTCTTAATTCAATACATTCAGATTTCTTATCAGTAATTTAATTTCTTATCGATTAGCGAGAGCTAAGGGCTTGATTAGTGGCATAGGCTTACTGAGAGGGAGTCGGGGCTAAACATCTGAGAAATAGTGATTGCTAGGCAGGCTGGTGTAAGGCTTGACCTATTATTGTAGACTTTAGAAATGGGTCTACCGCTCATGACCATACACCTTGATTTGTAATGATAACCTAACTAGAAAATCGCCATAGACATATGGGAGAAGTAAGTTAGGATTGTACGTATCGAACGTGAGAGCTTCGGTAGATTAGAGTGGTGGGTCAACTGAATAACATTGTAACTGGTGTTTATGCTGTAGAATTGTGAGAGTTGTGCAACATAAATGCTATAGCAATGTGTATAGGAAACTGGGGGATTGATATATTTAGGAAGGACTTTGAGCTCAGCCTATCCTTTTACTGATATCTTCTTCAACTGCGATCATTTGTTTATTTTCTTGTTTATTAGTATAATTATAGAAACTCTCAAACCAATCAAACTTTATTTTCTTTTTAGACACAACCAATTTCGTAATTCGGCGTCATCATTCGGTACCTCAGTCTCTGTGGGACGATACTCTACTTACTCTTTATTACTTGATCGACTGGTTCACTTGCCATCAAGGAAATCTACTAATAGCCTTGACAAGGAAGGATCTTGTTACTTTGGCTTGTTCTTGCCAAGATTTGGCCATGTGGTAGGCTCCTGGACTCTTGCGCTTGTAGGTGGTGGCAAGGGCATGAGGAGTGAGTGGTTGTTATCCCATCACCACTTCAAAGGGGCTCCTTCCAGTTGCCTCACTCTTTTGCAAGTTATAAGAGAATTGAGCCACATTGAGAAGCTTGGCCCAATCCTTTTGGTTGGCACTCATAAAGTATCGTAAGTAGCATTCCAACAAAGAATTCACCCTTTTTGTTTGTTCATCAGTCTGTGGGTGAAAACTTATGGAAAAGTGTAGCTTGGTGCCCAGGAGCTTGAACAACTCAGTCCCCAATTTTCTTGTGAAGCGGGGGTCCCTGTCATTGATGATTGTCTTAGGTAACCCCCAATACTTTACCACATTCTTGAAGAATAGCCTGGTTGCTTCTTCCGCTGTACAATCCGTAGGGGCAACTATGAATGTTGCATATTTTGAAAATCGGTCTACCACCACCATAATAGAGTCACACCCTTCAGACTATGGCAAGGCTGAAATGAAGTCCATGGAAACACTTTCTCATGGTTTCCCTGATAGGGAAAGGCTCCAATAGTCCTGCAGGTGGTTGATTTACTATCTTGTCTTGTTGGCACATAAGACAAGTCTTCACATAAAGTTCCACCTCATCCCTCATTTGCGGTCAGTAATAAGCTGCTTCCAATAAAGCAAGTGTGCGTCTTTGTCCCGGATGACTGGCCTACTTGGAGTCGTGACACTCCTTAATGAGCTCTTTTCGTAAATTCTCCCATTTAGGAACAAAGACTCGTCTCCCAATAATATAGAGAAGGTCATCCTCTAACCAAAACCTCTTGGTTTTCCCTTCCTTGGCCATCTCTACTAGTTGTCGAGCAACGGGATCATGGTTCATACCTTCAATGATTTTTGTGATCAAGTCGCCCTTGGCTTGACTCATTGATGCCAACTCTGCTTTTCGGCTCAATGCATCCGCCACTACATTAGCCGTGCCGGGTTTGTACTCCATTACATAGTCAAACTCATCTAGAAAGTCTTGCCAATGGGCTTGCTTAAGCGTTAACTTCTTTTGGGATTGGAAATATCTGGTAGCCACATTATCAGTCTTGATCACAAACCTGGATCCCAGTAAATAATGCCTCCAAGTTCACAAGCAATGCACTACGACAATCATCTCCTTCTCTTGGACCGAGTAACGCCACTCGGCATCATTGAGCTTGCGACTCTCAAATGCTATTGGATGCCTTTCTTGCATTAGCACCTCTCCAATAGCAAAGTCGGAAGCATCCGTATGAACTTCAAAAGTTTTGGAGAAGTCCAGGAGAGCAAGTACAAGTTCCTCCATTACTGCTGCCTTCATATCTTCAAAGGCATCATGGCACTCTTTAGTCCATTCCCAGGGCTTGTTTTTCTTCAACAAGTCTGTCAAAGGGGCTACCCTGGTAGAGTAGCCCTTGATGAACCTCCTGTAATAGTTCACCAACTCAAGAAAAGATCACAACTCGAATACTCGAGTAGGTGGCTCCCATTCCTCAATAGCACAAATCTTCTCCTTATCCATCATAAGGGTCCTATGGCGAATTATATGTCCAAGGATGTAAACCTCCTCCTTGGCAAAAGAACATTTCTCCTTCTTAACATATAACTCATTCTCGCGTAGAATTTGGAACACAGCTCGTAAGTGTTCTACATGGGTCTCCAAGGTGTCGCTGTAAATTACTATGTCATCCAAGTATACCACCACGATCCGATCAAGGAAATGATGAAAGATCTGGTTCATCAATGTGCAAAAAGTCGTTGGTGCGTTGGTTAGACCAAAAGGCATCACCAACCACTAGAAGGACCCGCACCTTGTTACACAAGCGATCTTGGGTTCATCTCCTTCGGCGATGCGAATTTGATGGCACCTCGACCTCAAGTCTAGCTTGGAGAAGTACTTTGCCTTACCAAGCCTGTCAAACAAATCTTCTATCAAAGGAATAGGATATTTTTTTTAATAGTTACATTATTAAGGGCCCGATAGTCGATGCAAAGTCGTAATGATCCATCGTGTTTGTGTTGGAACAAGACAGGTGCCCTATAAGGTGCTTTGGAAGGCCGTATATGCCCGGCATTGAGCAACCCTTTCAGTTGTTTCCTTAGATCTTCCAACTCAGGCAGTGCCATGCGATAAGGTGCCATGGCAGGTGGTCGTGCTCTCGGCTCTAACTCGATCTTATGGTCCACCTCCAGTCTAGGTGGCAACCTCTTAGAAAGTTTTGGCGGCATGATGTCCTCATTTTCTTTGAGGACATTCTGGATGATAAAGGGAAGACTCTTACTATCCTCTACATTAGGACTCACCTCCTTTAAAGCTGCAAGGTAGGTGACTTTCCCTCTCTTAACTCCCTTTTCTACCTGCATGGCTGACAAGTGAGCAATCCGATAATCGCTTGTTGCAGGTACTGTGCAAGCAAGCCCCTTTTCCATGATACACACAAAGTCATAACATGGCATGAGGAATGCTTTTGATTTGCGCAGAAAGTCCATCCCAAATACCACTTTAAAATCATCCATAGGGGCTACTAACAGATCCACAATCCCCTTCCACGTGCCAAGGCATAGCTCTACTCCAGTTGCTACGCAATTAAGGGGTTTGGCAGGAGCATTCACAGTCTTCAACCATCCTCCTCATGGTTGAGTAACTGAGAGGCCAACCCGCTTAGCCTCTTCTGGAGTAATGACGTTGTGGGTTGCCCCAGTGTCCACCATCACCTTCACGGGCTTCCCGTTTAGTTTTGCCTCCACATACATCAATTTGTTGCTTCTTGGAGCAGGTTGCACAAGTTTAGCCTTTACAACATTCAAGAGTCTGAGAGACCCTATTTGTGAACTAGGCCTTTCCTTGCTGGGTACATCTTGTCCTTCAACAATGGCTGACAAGGTACCGAGCTTAGGATAAAAATTACTCATGCGATGTGGCCCCTTGCACACAAAGCAGCTTATCGTATAGTTCTTCTTCTTCTTCTTCTCCTCATATTGGTTCTTGTTGAAGGACTTGCCAGCTCCTCCCTTGGCAGTCCCCTTACCTTTGTCTCCCCCACCTTTTCCTTGATTAGGTTTGGAAGACTTAGGCTTGGAAGACTCACCTTTCTCTCCCTTTTGATACTCGGTAAGGCTTTTGGCGATGGTAATGGCTTCATCCATATCTGTCACACCACGCCGTTGAAGCTCGTGTTTGGCCCAATTTTGAAGACCTTCTATGAAGTAAAACAATGTTTCTTCACTGGTCAGGTTGGAGATTTGCAATATGAGGGTTGTGAAGTCCCTTACGTAGTCAACAATTGTGGTCTTGCGTTTAAGTTCCCTCAACTTCTTTCGAGCCTCATAGACCACATTCTCGGGATAGAAGGCTTTTGGCGATGGTAATGGCTTCATCCTTTAACTCTTTCTTAAAATCTTCCCATGAGGGTTGTAATAGTGCAAAGACCTTTTCCATACTCTTTCTTAGAATCTTCCCATGTTGTAATAGTGCAAAGACCTTTTTCCATATCTACATGCTTCCTACGCCACCACAAGATAACATTATCAGTAAGGAATAAGGAAGCAGTGCATACCTTGTCTGTGTCGTTGGCCAAGTTCAGGCTCTCAGCATATCGCTCCATTTGCCACAAGAAGTTCTCGACCTCCTTGGCATCACGGACACCCTTGAATTCCTTCTGCTTAGGGAGGTCCGGCCTCACCTCCCTTGCTCCTCTGGTCCCAGCTACCAACGGAGTCCTGGCTTGACTCTCTAAAGAAGTCTTAAGAGAATTAAGTTGTTCCTGCATGGCAGTGATGACATCCATCACCTTTGCCTCGAGTCTCCTCATGGACTCGGCTCGTTCCTCCTCGACATTGAGGTACGAATCAAGATACAACCTCAAGTTGTCTAATTAGTCTAAGGTGTGGCTTTCAAGTGTCGCAAAGTCACTTTCCACCTTGTCTACCTTAATAACAACCTCTTGCAATGCCTCCTCCAAAGCCTCCACCTTTACCGTCAAGGTGGCTACATCCGTGGCTTGGCGAGACTTGCTCGTGCCTCAAACCTTCTTTGGTTGGTGAGGAGGTTGAGTATCCCTACTCCTCTCTTCTCCAGCAACCATACAAAGCTTTGATACCATGTTGTCACGGTCTTAGCTAAATCCTCCCAAAACTGTGTCGACCTTAGCTTGATCACTCCCCCTTGATCTTGGCTAAGTCAGCGAATCCCTCTTAAGTAGGCAAAGAACACAAAGGACTTAAGAGCACTTTAGAGAGAGAAAGAGAACTTAGAGAAAGAAGCTCTAGAATGCAAAGAACTTGAATTCCTTTCAATGGATTACAAATGAGGGAGTCATCTCCTATTTATAGTCTAACACCTCCTCAATGAACGATTATGATTCAATACATCTAACAGTGAAGATTGGTTCTCCAGAACCTTCTTCCAAAATATCTAGATATTTATAATTACATAAGAGTCTCTAGAATTCTCCACACAATTCTAACTCTATGTACACATATTTATAACATTGTGGAATAATCTAGAAACCTCTTTTGAAGTGTCTTAAGCACAAAATATCTTGAGTTGCTACTATGCTTGACATTAGGCTTCACAAATCATTATCAGTTCTGTTGGAAAAAAAGGGGGAAAATTGAAAAATGAAAATGAGGTCCCGTTCGCGCCCTAATCCATTAACCCCTTACTCCTCAATTCTGAAACGAAATCGCTGCTTCCTCTCCACCCAGAATCATCTTGTGCGACAGCGAGAGTGCGACGGAGAGCGGCCACGGCGACCTTCAATCTCCTCTTTATCAATCTTATCTGCTCGTGATCTTTGCCCTGAGCTCTCCTTCAATCTTCACTTCTTCAGTCACCGGTGTATGACTCCTCCAAGCTCACCGGCGACGTATTGTTGAAGGCAAAGCTTCTTTCTGCTCCGCCTCCAACTCGCAGGTAATTGGTCTGGGAGGTTTGATCTGGAGAGGAAAAAAGGCCAGAAAGCAAAGGGCCATATGAATTGTAGATAATGCATATCATATTGCCTATGAGTCTAAGCAAAGGGCCATATGAATCGTAGATAATGCATATCATATTGCCTATGAGTCTAAGGTTGTATTTTGTTTCCCTTTTGCCCTGTGTATTCTCCATTTTTGTGCTTTTCATCATCATTCTTCATCTTCACTTGCTTCTTGGTATATTATAAGTGCTGTATTACTCTGTTCTTAGTTTCCACCCGTCATAAAAAGGAAAAAAGAAGCCAAATTTATGTCTTTTTAACTGCTCTTGTATGCTAGAAATGTGTCTCGTTTGACTCTAATCTTGGGACTCGAATTGATTCATTACAGATAATTTCAGCGACTGTAAGAGAATTAAGACCCCTTGAGAATTTTTTAAAATGTAGTCTCAAGGTTCATGTGCATTATTGAGTAAACAAATATCATGGCAAAGATCAATTATAACAAATCTGAGTAAAAGTTACAGATAAGTTTCATTTATATGCACCGCATAACTGAATCATGATTTTATTTTTACCTTTGTTGGTCACTGAATCTTTGATCGCCGAAACTTTTGGTTGTTACTTGATACTTCTGAGGCTCTGAGCCTCACCTGCAACTGTACAAGAAGAGTCTGGCTCTCTGATGTTTAGATATGGGGATTCAAAGACCTCACAATCCTGCCTTCTCTTTTGTTTGCTTCATTCCATCCTTTTGAATTACATTTATCTGTTAGCTTTTTAATTACTTTTTGGGTAGTGATTAGCCACTGAACTAGGGTAGTGGTTAGCTACTGAACTAACCAGCCCAAACTTAATTTCCAGTAGTTCACTCGCATTTCAAACATCAAAACTGATGGGGCGAGAAAGTCACAAAATGAAAGCTTTAAGTCTTCTGAGAAGTAGAATCTGTGACCCCAAATTTATATTCAAGCCTCTCCACGATTCTCCGGACAGCAATTACAGGTCTTGCTCCCTTATATCCGTTTTGGTTTTTGTCATACATTTTATTGCATTGTTTTATTGACAAGTGGCTAAATTAGGATGCTCTAATCTAGGTGTTGTTGATTTGCAGTAAACTGAAATTCATGATGTCAAGTTCAATTACTGAGGCATGCAATAATTCTATCTTGCTTCTTGGTCCCCGTGGCTCTGGGAAATCTGTGGTTTGTTTATAAGTCTCAGACCAAGTTCTGATAAGGGAATTATTCATATTGGTTTGCACTTAAAAGTAACATCTTAAATAATCACCAGGTTCTGGAGCTTGTTGTTGGAGATTTATTGGTGGAGTATCCGGACATGATTTCAGTGGTATGGTAACTATCTTGAGATATCATTTGGAATTAAACCAAATGTATTGTTCGTCAGATTGTTCAAGATAGAAAGGAGTTACATTCATAATTTGATGTCCATAGTGGAAACTAATCTTTCATTTTCTTCCATCTAATCAAAGTTCCTGTATGCTGGCCAAAAATAAACAAATGATAAAGTTCCCATTTACTTGAGTTATGTACAATTTTATGCCAACGATGGAATAAAACCATTAATATCATTGTAATATAGGGTGTATTGGTATAATGAATTTGTTTGATAATTAATATTTGGTATCATTTTTCAATAGCACAGTGATCATGTATAATCCTACACTTCAAATCACCTGCTCAAATGCATGGTCATGGCATATTTGACACAGTAAAAACTAGGACAACTTTATTTTCTATTCTTTATTATGGGGCATACATCAAGTGATAATGTTAACAGCCATGTGTTGAATAAAAAGCGAATTAATGGATCTGAAGTTTGTTTTATCTCATTTGAGTCACTTTTTTTTTTTTTTGACAGATCAAGTTGAGTGGGCTTTTACATAGCGATGACAACTGTGCATTAAAGGTTAGAGCTTAGAACCTGGCTTTGGATTTGATGCAGTACTGATTGAAAAAGAAATCTCTTTGTTTCTCTCTCTCACACACACTCACTCACAGATAACATTTGTATTAATTTTTGAGTTTCTGTTTTCTTTTTATTGGTTTACTTGTCATGGAAAATGGATTCTCTGTTGTTCTAATTGCTATTGCTCCATGTTGCTGCTCTGAGTTCCATTCTTTAGGAAAAAAAATAAAAAACACTAAATCCTATGGCCACTCTGATGGAGTCTGCTCTCTGCTTCTCTTGGAGAGACAGAGAATCTGGACTCCCATGATGAGAATGTTAATACCATTCGTGTTGTGTACTTTTCTTTGCTACCTAATACCTAAAACCTCCAATTATGCTAACATTCCGCTTTTAGCTAAATAAAATAATAGAGGAAAATTTGATTGGCACGAGGTCTAGTGAGTTCTTATATCTATATGAGTGTCTTACAAGATTTGGGATTGACGTTTTACTGATTTAGAACTTGCAAATGCCCCAAGATATTGAATGATGATGGACCAGGATATGATTTGGATTATTTATGGGTTTGTATTAGTAGAGATATCTGATTTGACATATGATAGAATTGACAATCTTTAATGTTGAGTGTAGAAATCCTTTCTATTTGATCCTATGAAGACCTGAATTTGTGCCCACACTTGGGGGAACACACACACAAACACTTGAAAACTATTTACTTTGTCATGCACCCATGCCATGAATATAAACAGTTCATATATGAAGATGAAAAAATATAATGATGTTTGTATGTTACATATTACTATAATTCCCACAATTTCTTTTAACCTAAGTTGAATTTGTTTTGACTTAATGATTTTATCATCACTGCTGCCCCTTTTTTACTATATTATGTCCCATATGTTGTTTTCATCGATGATTAATCAGGAAGTAGCTAGGCAGTTGTGCTTGGAGCATCAATTGCAATTCTCAAAAGCGGTAATATGGCTAGCCTATGCAAGGTTTATATTAAGCATTTTAAATTATGGTAGAGTGATTTGTTGATTTTGATATGCACTTCTATAGGCATCATTTGATGACAACTCTCAATTCATGGTAGCCATGCTAAAGTGAGTAGAAACTTTCTTGATTGAAAAAAGGGTAAATTGTTTATTTTACTGAAACAGCCGTTATCTTTGTTTTCCAGGGAGTGTGGACTGGCTCATAAAACAATTGTATTTATTCTGGACGAGTTTGACCTGTTTGCCCAGGTAAGACTCCACCTTTTTGTCTCCAACCATTACTGAAATCCTTCCAGGGTAAATGTGAAATGTTATTTATGATTCCATGTTTTATTTTATTTTATTTTTCTAATTATACAATGCTGTTATTACCATTCCGATATTCCACAGGGTAAGCAGAGGTTGCTTTATAGCTTGCTAGATGCTATGCAATCAATAACATCACAGGCTGTTGTAATTGGCATTAGTTGTCGGATGGTGCGTTCATTGCTTTTGCTTCCTTTCTAAATTTCAAGTTGCTCTGAATATCATATTAGTATATTGTATATCCTTACCTGGTCGATCAATTTGGAAAACTCTCTAATTTGATAGTTTTTATTATGATTTTTAAATTATTATTGGACTGATAATTTTCTAGTTTAATCTGCCTGGAGCATATCAATCTGATATACCTTGCAGGATGCAGATCAGCTATTGGAGAAAAGAGTACGATCTCGTTTTTCACATAGAAAATTATTATTCCTTCCACCTTCTATGGAAGACTCAAAGAGGTAAATTTCTTGTGATTTATTTTAGGCTGGCCATTTTGGCTTGTATAAAGACTATGAGCTTAAATTGTTTATTTTTTGACCTTTTTGTATGTAGTATTTTGGAGCATGTAATGTCTTTACCAGTGGATTCAAGCCTTCCACATGATTATGCTGTTGAATTTAACAGAAAGGTTCAAGTATCCTTTTCATGCTGACTCTTTCAGCTTGATAGTTAATGTTAGTTTGGAAAACTTCTTAACATCCTTGCCTAGGAGATTGCATGTATTTGATGACATCATCCCAAAATACATGGTTTTCTTGAAAAACTTTCAAGTTAAACCCAAAAGTTGAGATTTGTTTTAACATCTTTTTATGCCAGAATCTCGTTTTAACTTCTGGATTATTCATAGTTTGGCTGAGGTGTGGAATTAAACATTGCTCTTCAAGCAACCTGGATCCAGGCTTTCCTTTCTTTACACATACTAGTTGTTGATTGGAATTAGACTAACTGTCATCGTTGTTATTGCTGCTTATAGCCCTTCATTTATTTTAGTGATTCTATGGAAAATGAGCCTTCCAAATAATGATAATAGTGTCACCCAGAATAAACTGTTTATGCCACAAATCAACTTGATTTTTGTATGCCTTTTCTATTGTGCTTGTGAAGACTTGCTAATTGGTTTTGCATGTGTTTCCAGATGCTCATGTTTCTTATTTTTGTCAGTGTGGTTTCATCATTTCTATTATGAGTTATTGATTTGATTGAAAACAACTAATTCACTTCTAGTAGTTAATGTTGTTTATGTGCAGGAAAAATAGCTTTATTTCGGGAAAAATAAAAATAAAAATAATACTCTTCCCCATCTCTTATGAAATCCTTGACATTGTTTAGGATATTTTAGCAGATAGAAGGTTCAACGAAACCTTCAACAAATATTTGAATTTTGACTCCTCAGTCAAACATTTGCTGAGGTTTCTGTAAGTATTTTTTTTACACTTATCTAAACAATGATTATCTTAAAAGTTCCTGTGCATTAGATAGACTGCCTCACATACTTACTGGAGTTTGATGCTTTTCTAGATTTTGTGCTGTCTCTTGTATGGATTTGCAGACTGGCTTTTTGACATGCGAGAACTTTGAAACTGCATTCTCAAGTATTATGAGGCAACCCAAACTGGAATGTTTAAAAAGTATGGTAATTATCTAAGCTAATGTGCGCAAGCACACATGCAAAGTAAATAATCAACCTTTCTAATTCTATCCTTTTGTTCTTTTTTGGAGTAATTGATTGCTTTTTTGTCACTTTACATCTTGGTCAAACAGATTGCTCCATATTAGAACTTTACATCCTGGTTTGCATGAAGAGGTTGGAAGTTAAAGAACAGACCTTGTGCAACTTCAATTCTATAATGAAAGGTCAAACTTTGATTTGTGTGTCATTAGTAACTGTTATTACATTATTCACTGAATTTGTGTGTCATACTTTGCAGAGTATAAAAATGTACATGATTCCTTCCGGACTTCTGATTATTATGCACGAAATGTCTGCTTAAGGGTGTGTATTTTTTATAATTTATTTGAGAATATGTATATATATGGACAAATGAAGTTCATGGTGATGTTTTCTTGAATTTCGTCTCTTAAGCTTACTGGGTGGTATTTTGCTTTGTAATGCAGGCATTTGAACATCTTATAAACCGTGAACTGATATGTTTTACAGACAACAGAGGACATAGTTCATCTGTTGAATTCCGCCCTGCAAAGCTTTTAATCTCTTCTTCTGAACTACACCAAGGACTAAAAGCATATCATTCATGCCCTGTAAGTTACTAACAAAATAGCCTTTGCATTATCTTCTAAACTACTACAACTGGTTCTTAATATAAAACCTCGATGATAGTATTATTTACACTACGGTCGAGATTTTATATTAAGGCGTAGAGGTAGTACTTGGTAGCTTTCTGGTTTATTTTCTTCAGCTTTTCTTTATATAAGAATGGCTTTTAATGGGGGGAAATGCTTTCAAATTATGAACACTTCCTATAATTCAACGATTATCTTACAAAACCAGTGGAGAGGGTTTGAACATGATAACCAACTTCAAGAAATGTACTCAAGGATCTTTCTTATTATAAATACCATTAGATTACGAATCATTACAAGCATTCCTCCGGTCCTTAATATAAGATATATTTACTTAATTTAATTAAATTAAGGAAGTTAGTTGAGTTAGTTAGTATGACATTTTAAAACATTCTAATCATTTTCCTTAATTCCCTTATTATCTCTCCTCTTTGATTATTGTTATGATAGCATCAATAAAGGAAAATTGGAAAAAGATTGACAAATATGAAAATTGCCTTATATATTTAGCACCAAGATCAACTCCACAAATATGTTTTATATTAAGAACCAAAGGGAGTAATACCTATGGTGTTGGCGATGGGAGGATAATTGCTACAGTACATTCTTTTGGCAGGCTATTCTTCATAAGTTAATGGATCGCGAAGGCTAAGATGATCCTGGGAGATATTTCACATGCTCAGCCTGAAGAGGCTAAATGTAAATTACATTGGTATCAGAATTTTTCCAGTTGTAGCCGCATTTTCTGCTAAGGAGGGTGCTCTTTAGTGAAATTTCCTTGCCAAAACTTTTGTTGTGCTCTGCGTGTATGGCAAACTTTTGATTCATATACTTTAAAGTAGCAAACTCCAAAGTGGTTGAAGATATGTTCTTATCTCGCTGGTCAGCATTTAGAAGAATTTATACATCATGTTATGGATGTGTACCTTCAAATTAGCCAGGAAAGAGCCTAGTTTTGGCTGGCAGGCAGGTTGATCTACAAGGCAACTGTAAAGGATGCATTTGGAAAGAGATAAAGAAAAGGAGAAAAAAAAAATGTAGTGTGCCTTACATATACTTAATTTGAAACGTTGGTTTTATGCACAAGCATATTCTCTGTTTTGTTTTTTTTTTTTATTAAAAAAAGTAGAGGGGCAAGAACTAACAACCTAAGGTTATAAGTAGGGTTAAACCTACTAATTACTTAAAGAAAAATTCTTATATCACTATACTACAAGGCTATTGGCACAATCATATTCTCTTAAACATCGCTCTTTTTCTTTTTTAATGCGTCCTCTTATTTTATTTTTGGAAAGGGTCCAAATGCGTATAATAATGGTTGTGAACACATCTTGACGTCAATTGCTCCACCAGTATTGAACTATTTCAGAACAATTAGCAATTGTACCAGTGATGGAAACACTCAGTCACCCACCAATTTCTTGCTGAAATATGTACACTTGATACAAATAGGTGATAATTCAATTATGAAACTGTTTTCCAGATCAATTTAAAGTTATAGTAAGTTCTAACAGTGGTCTTTAGTTTGTCTGATCAGGTAAGCAGGCTATTACTTGTGTTCGAGTTTCAATGGTTGGCTTGGCTTTCCCAGTGGTGAAAGCGTTGTACTCAGCCCCCATGAAACTGCATGAATAGAGTGTGAGTATAGAACCGAAGTGCGGCCCATTGTTGAGTATAGTCTGGGGAAGCATTAGAACATGTACATTTACCCCTCATTCTTGGGTTCAAATGGCGAAGGGGTCAGACTTTCTCACCTAAAGGAATGAAGTTCGATCTTGGAGTTAGTCAAAGCATTGGGGGAGGCATCCTAAGAGTCTACAAAGCAGTGGAAACGCTGGGAAGAGGTGGAGACATGTGTACTCTCTAACCCAGTATGTCCTGTGGACTAGACTCCAAGCACCCATGCCCTTGGACTGTGGATGAGCCCAACCCCTTTCCTAAAATTTTTATATCAAAAAAAAAACAAAAACAAAAACAAAAGAACATGTACATTTTCTTTTCTTTTTTAAAAATAAAGCATTAAGATGCAAGTCGCAGACCCCACGGTTACATGACAGGGATTGACATTTGAAAAATGAAAGCTTAGTGCTTTTTTAAAATAGTCATTGGGGCATTCGAAAACAGTTTTTCAATTGTGATTTACATAATATAATATGAGGTAAACACATGAGAAAAACTATGTCTCAATTTACATGAATAAGTACTTTTGGGACCACAAACGTGATCTCAAACCAGCTTTAGGGCCTGTTTGGAATGATCCAAAATCTAAGTTTTGACAAAAGTTTGTCAAACACTTTACTTTTTTCTAAAAGCTATTTTGTAACAAAACCTAGGTTTTGTCAGAAGTCATCCAAACACTCCTAAATCCAGAAGCTATTTTGCATTAAAACCTAGGGTTTTGATTCAAAACCTAGGTTTTGGAAAAAACTATTTTTTTTTCTGATTTTTCTATCTCCTCTACCATCATCAATATTTTTTCAGTACCAGTCAATATCCTTAAATATTTTTTTAGAACCATGAAATATTTTTTTCAATATCCTTAAGTATCTTTTTAGTATCCATTAGTACCTTGAAATTTTTTTTTTTCAAAATTAGTCAGTATCCTGAATTATTTTTTTCAATATCCTAAAATAATTTTTTAAGACCGTGAGAAATATTTTTTCAGTACTAATCAATATTAAGTATCTTTTTAGTACCCGCCAGTACCCTGAAATATTTTTTTCAAAATCAGTCATTACCCTGAAATATTTTTTCAATATCTTAAAATAAATTTTCAAGATCATGGAGTATTTTTCAGTGCCCGTCAGTACCCTTGAGTATTTTAATTTTGTACACAAATTTATGTCAGTTTTGGTATTTATTATGAAATATAATGTTTGTAATATTCAAAATACAACCTTATCCTTTATATACCATTAAACCAAAAGCTAATGTCCTTTTTGGTTAATTTGAGATTGAAAAAACTATTTTGATAACAATATTCAAATATTATCATTTTTATTCGAAAGCTATTCTCCAAAAGTAATTTTTACCTCATAAATCTCAAAAGCTATTCTCCAAAAACTACATCCATACGATCTCTTAGCCAACACAAAGGAGCTTCCATTGTAATATATTGAGGTGTTAATATCTACGAACGAGATCTTATATAAAGGATCAGGGTTAGTATTAGATCTCATCAAAGATTAGCAAGAAAGAAGAAGTTGTGAGATGGAGAAGAGGAGGGGCAGTGATGAGGATATGAAAGGTTCGAGTTCAATCGAGATTAGAGGGAGGGGGAAATGGAAATACCAAGAAGCAAAAAAACTAACCTCTTTTCTTCTCAAATTAAGAAAACCACAGAATAAAATAAAATACTTCCCTTCCCTCTCGACCCCCAGAATTTTTTTTTTTTTTTTTTGGGTGGAATAGGTCCTAGACTGGTACTGGATCAGATTAGACCTCATGCTGGCTTGTCCATCCCAATGTCTTATCAAGATCAGATCTCGAGTTAAGGCCAAAACCCTACTTTACTTTTAGAACAATACCCTCTCTCAAAACACTCGTGCCATTGAGGGTTTGCAACTGTAAATTCTGGAAACTTTGGGCCACTTTCTTGAAATACAACGATAACTTAGGGTTTACAAGACTGTGCACATGTTCCATATCGCATTGGAGGAAACCAGAGCTAAGAAGCATTCTAGTCCCCCGTTGTACTACATGAGGATGAACAAGTGGGAAAGGACAAATAGAGTAAATAAAGCCCCTTTAGAAATAAGTTTGTAAGCCTCCTAATAATGTCCAAAGACAACGATAACTTTGGGTCACTTTCTTGAAATACAAAGACTTTCTTGGAACATGTGCACAGTCTTGTAAAATACAGTATATCGATCCATAGATGGATGTTGAGCAAAAAAAAAAAAAAAATCCACAGATGGAAACAGAGATGAAGTGATGCAATTGAACCCCGTGGCAAGAAGAGGTCAGTGTTGCACCAACAACCACCAACAACTATTGAGAGTAAGTGGTAAGGGACTTACTTTCTTACAACTACGTCCTTAGTTCGAGGCGTGGAAATGGAGAAAATGGTGTTGAAAGCTCTTCCTCCACGACCGTGGGCCCAACACGGGACGAAATCCGGATTAGTCGGAACCGAAGGTTTGGTTCTAGTGAACCGGGTGGGATAAAAAAAAAAAAAGTCAGTGTTGCCATCAAACTGTGTACTAACATTTGTTTTTGTTTAAAAAAAAATCAATATTCAATTTTTTTAAAATGAATATTATAAAGGTGTACTAACATACATTTAAAATGAATATTCAATTTCTTTTTGCAAAGTAATTGTTATTTTCAAGTTATCGTACTCTCTCCCTTCTTAATATAAGATATATTTACCTAATTTAATTAAATTAAGAAAAGTAGTTATATTAGTTAATATGACATACATTTTCTAAAATACTCTAGTCATCTTCTATAATTCCCTCTTTTCTATTCTCTTTGGTTATAGTTGAGGGAGCATCAATAGAGATAAATTAAAAAAATATTGAAAAATATGTCTTATATTTAAGATCAAGATGAATTCTCTAAATATGTTTTATATTAAGGAGCATAGCAAGTAGTATGTTCTACAAAAAATAATTGGGAAAATTCCAAAAAAATACCTTAAAATATCATAATCTTAAATCAGTTTTATTTCCTACAACAATGTAGGTATTAACTAAACTTGATTAGTTTTTGCTCCAAAAAAATTATATCTGATTAGTAATTCACAACTTATTTTATTTTAGTAGGAAATTATTGATTTGGAATTTTAATATTTTAAAGTATTTTTCAGGAATTTCCCCAAAATAATTTCTTTACCATAGATTAAAACCAATTTAACAATAAACTACCCATGCAAGGAGGATTAAGTCTATTCAATTGGTATTAATTGATAATAACAATATTATGGAAATATTCGCCTAAAAGAAATTGTCCTGAAAGTTAATAAAGCATTTTTGTTTTTAAATGATGACTTCCCACTTATAATAGATTTAAGATATATTTTGATATATTTAGGAAGTCATCAATGATAAGTTAAAGAGATTTTCTTGAGATTCTAAGATATATCAATTTAGGTGTATCATTTGTGAGATTTCAACCTAGAGTATAAGTTTTTAAGTTTAGGAAAGAAAAATAATAATGGAAAGCTTTCATAAAAAAGAAAAACAAAAGGGGGAGTTTCAGTTGTTGTTGTTCTTATTATTATTACCCCATTTATTTTATCTCCTCTTCTTCTTTTTTTAGATAATACAGGCAAGTCGAAGCTTGAAAAGGTGAAATAGGAACTAGATTATAAGACTTTAACCCTTAATACAACAAGTAGAAAGATACTAGAAATGACAAAATTGTTGATCCTTCAAAACCATATCAAGGCAATCTCTGGGGATAGTTGGAATCGTAACCACATCGGCACCAATGACAACACTATGACCCTCATTGGTCATGTAATCAAAACAAAAGATGTTTTCTCTTGGAGTATGATGAAGCTCCACGTCTCAGTCTTGGAACAGAAGGTCTTTAGTCTCCCCAATAATGTCTTTAAGGGGATGATCAGTAGGACAATCTCTCATAAGGATATTGACAGCATCATGAGAGTTAGAGTATATGACGATTCTCTGTAACCTCATCTGAAGACCAATCTGTAACCCTATCATGATAGCATAAATTTTAGCTTCAATGATAGAAAGTAGGCCAAGGGGTTTGTAGAAGCCCATCAACCATTCTTCCTGAGAATTTTCACTTGGTGTTGTGCACCGATCCATCCACATCAATGCAAACCGTGTTCTCAAGAGGGAGTGTCCATGATTTCTCCTCTATCTTGTTCAGTTGGAAAATATGGTGGTTTAGCTTTTGATTTGCTCCATTTTCCATGAGAAGGTAGCTGCATCGGTGTAACATCTCTCTGGTTTTTGTGCTCTCTCCCAGAACTAGAAATTTACATTTGGTAGTCCAAAGAATCCAACACCCTAGGCTAAAGATTCTTGTCCATGAGAAGTTCTGAAATCTCCCTTTTCCAAGCTTGTGCATGATATTCCAGTTAAGCCAAACCTACAAGCTACTAGAGAAAAACTAAGAGAAATAGTTAGGTTTTAAAATTAGTTTTCACAAGTTTCTAGCTCGATCACAATCTCCAATTATGTGAATCACATTTTCCTCACTATTACATTGAAAAGGGCAACAATTATCGTTGGTAAGGCCCCTCCTAACCCGAAGAGAGTTGGTGACAAGTCTCTTGTGACCAACTTGTCACATAAAATATTTAACTTTTTCAGAAAGTTGCCATTTCCATACTTGGGCCCAGAAGTTATTAGTGCTTGCTTCTTCGTTGTTAGAGAGATACATATAGGCTGATTTTATAGAGAAACCCTCATCCTTTGCTGCTCTCCAAGTAAAACAATCCGGGGAATTGTTGAAGGGTGGATTTAGTTTTAAATGATGTTTATAACATTCGAAGGTAGAACTCCAAGCCATCTGTGATAGTCCCACCGTCCATTTGACAAAAGATGATCCCTAACCATCTCATCTTTGTTGACAGAAGAGGGAAATCGAATAAAGGATATGATGGGCTGATCAAAAGGGAGCCATAGGTTAGTCCAAAACTTGGTTCCCGCCCCGTTATTGACCTTTTTACCAACACCACTGAGAAATTTATCCCAAACTTTAACAATCGCTTTCCAAGCATAGGAGGAATTTCTCTTTCTAGACATATTAGGTAGGTGCACCGTGCACGTCACAACAATTGTATTTGGACCACAAACATTGAACCCACAGAGTATCTTTCTTTGTTAAGAGACTCCAACATAGTTTCATAATAAATGCTTTGTTTTGGCGGCGAAGATTTTTGAAACCTAGACCCCTTTGTTTTTTAGCTTGCATAATTTTTTCCCAAGCAATAAGATGCATTTCCCCCAAGCAATAAGATGCATTTTTCTCACATCCTGAGACCATAAGAATTTCCTGAAAATTCCCTCAATTTCTCTAATTGTACATATTGGAAGGAGAGTCGATTGCATATAATGGTTGGGCAAGGAAGATATTACAGACTTGATAAGCACTAAACATCCTGCAATAATCAAAAAATTGCTCTTTCACACGAGGACAACTTTTTTGTGACTCTTTGCACAATAGGGTTATATAAGTGGCATGAGATTTGACCAACTTTAAAGGACCCACCGTTTTGGAATGAATAAAGAAGGTTTGGAAAAAGGAAGCAGAGAGGGAGGCACCGTTTTAGGGCATTATCCATTGACTATCACCTTCAATCAAGAGAGAGGGCGACCGTGGAAGAGAAGCGATGACAGTTCACCGTTTTGGAGCCACAGCTGCACGATCTTGAACATCATCAGCGTCTTCCCCTATGGAGAATAGCAATTGATAGTGAGCTGAACTAGAGGCGCGATTTTGTTACTCTTGGTTCTATTTTCTCTCTCCTCTCCATATGCACTCAAACTCTGAATTTTCCTTTGTTGGGATGAATTTTGTTGAAGCCTCTTTTGGCTAAATTTTCTGTATTATAGAGGAGCTATGAACTTATTTGAAACTTAGAGATTTTTCACTATTGGTCTTGCTTAATATTAATTCAGTTTATTTAATTTTGTTATTATTGTTATTGCTTAGTGATTGATTGACCACTATTGAACATGGTTTGAAGATTTAGGGTTGAACTTGATAAAAAGAATTTTAAATTGGCTATGAGATTAAATAATGTGGGATTAGATTTAAATCTAATTTGAGTCTAGAGACTAGAATAAACATATGTCTAGAAACTTCACATAACCAAATTAGAGTGAGTCCGATTTAAATTAAATAAGGTGTACTATATAAATGGATCGACATACATTTATAGACATTAATACTATAGATTAGCTGATTAAGTTAAGTTTAAATTAATTTAATAGGGATAAAATCTAATAAATAAATAAGAGATTAGTGACTCTAAATTATCTTATTTGATATTGAAATTTGCTTTTGTGAAAAGTCTATGTTATTAGAAGTTTTAAAAAAAAAAAAAACTTAATTTCTCTTCACTCCTACTAAAAACACTTTTGATTTTTTCAACTTCAATGAAATAAGAAAATTTAATGCCTAATTACTAGTTCGTCTGATCGTCTTTGTGGAATATTAACATTGATTTACGATTTACAGTTTTTTATCGACCTGTATACTTATGGTGCTCAATTAAATTTTGGTACCATCATTAAACAAAAGGAAACATTTAAAACAATATTCAATTAAAAGATAGACGTAAAATTAATTAAATGATATAAATTTTAAAACAAAGATGAAACTGAAAATATTAAAGATATAATTATACATGATTTACAAGACTTTTTATTATTTCTTGTAATTTAGATCTTGTTTGGATCTTCTTTTTTTTGAGTTAAAAGTTAGTTTTAAGCTAAAGCTTAAAAAAAAAAAACTTTTAAAATAAGCTAAAAGCTGTTTGATGATTAAATTAATGTTTTAGTTTAAAAAATACTTAAAAAGTCAAATTAAAAATAAGTTATTTACCAAAAATTTTGTCATAAACACTTTTTTTAATAAAAAATATCATAAAAGGTATATTCAAAAATAACCTTTAAACTATCAATATATTCACAAAATAAAAATATTATGAGAATAGATTTATCAATAATGGAGCATAATTAAGAAATTATTAGTAGTCTTGTATTGTCAACCAGTATTCCATTCATATGATAGCATATATTTCTATTTTTCATTAATGTTGATACTCCATCCAGTCCTATAAGACATATTTAACCGATTTTGAGGAGATTAAAGAGAAGAGTTAAATTAGTTAATTTTACTCTTTTTTCTATAATGCCCTTATATAAATTTTAAATGACATAAGTAAAAGTAAATCAATAGCTCCTACCTCATACCTCTCTGACCTAGAATTTTCCTTTCCACATGCTTTATAATTAAAATAATGGTCTTACTATATATACATATGTGTGTGTGTGTGTGTACATACACACACACAGATACACATATATGTTAGTTCTCAAATTTGTTTTGATGATAACAAACAATTGTAAACACAAGAGAAGTTTGTCTTTGTAAGTTGAAAACTTACTGTCAAAGGCAAACTCGAGTTTTGGCCTGACAGTGAAAGGCTTGAAATTTTGCTAAGATGAGAAAACTCGAGTTATGTCTTAAAACTCGAGTTTTGGCCATACAGAAAGCCTTCAAGTTTTTAACTGAACAAAGCAAACTCGAGTTATAGTTTGAAAACTCGAGTTTTGGTCATACAGAGAGCAACCAAGATTTTCAAAGAATCCAAAACTCCAGTTTCCATGGGAAACTCGAGTTGAGCTTTTCAAAGGATTTTTAATAAGTTTTTCAATGTTCATGAAAACTCGAGTTTTGTATCTTGAAAGAAATTTACTCAAAATCCAACCTTGCGAAAACACTATACCTCACTTAGATAAAGTCTTTCAATGTTTTCTCATTAAAAGAGAAAACTCGAGTTTTGGTTTCAAAACTCAAGTTTTGATCTTACAGACACGTTTCCAAAGTTTTCAAAATAAATGAAAACTCGAGTTGGGTTTTGAAAACTCGAGTTTCGAGCGACAGAGAGCTCAGTAAGATTTGAACTTTTGAAAACTCGAGTTGTGTTTTAGAAACTCCAGTTTTGAGATTTTGGACTAGAACTTGATTTTTCATTAAGAGTCCAAAACTCGAGTTAGTCACTTAATGACTCGAGTTTTGCACTATTCACCAACCATGTCCAAAATACCAAATCGCGATGTTTGTCTTTGTAAAGAGAAAACTCGAGTTCAGTTTGAAAAATCGAGTTTTGCTCTTTTGTTAAAAGTTCATCGAACGAGAAAACTCGAGTTTGGAAGAACCAACTCGAGTTTCCATCGCGAAGTTTGAATTTCGAACTGAATGATTTTGCCAAATCTTCCTGTTTGACCTCAATACCATATATCATTATTCATTACTACTCCTAACTATGTTTAATCAGTTTGTTAGTGAGTTTCAGATGATTTAGACAGGATTAAATGAAGATTTGAGTTAAAGCAAAAAGCAAGTCAGAACGTTAAATGCCAAGCCCAGAAAAGTTGTATACTTCTGGTTAATACGCCTGCACACGTTTGGAAAAGCAGAAAGGATGATTTCCACTTCCAGCATTAAGTGCTCCAACGGATTAATTTGCAGAGAAACAACTCTGAACAATCATACAGCTGGATTAAGTGAAGATTAGAGAGAGAAGAAGACCAAAGCTTAATGGAATCATCTCCCAACACCTCCAACGGTTACAATTGGGATTACAACGGTCAATTAATGATCTCTACCTATAAATAGAGATGCATTCAATTCTTCATAACAACCAATCCAACAGAAAACGAAAATCATCCTAGATTCATTTATTTCTTGAGTTTTTTTCTGTGTAAAGTATCTTCTGATACATTCATACTTCAGTGTTTATCTTATCTACTCTAAAAGAGAGTTCATTGATTGTAAATCATTTATTGTGAGTTATCTCAAGTCAAGGGGACTTGGAGATTGGGTTAATTGATTACAACTTGTAAGGGGAGTAAGTTCTAGAGAGAGAATTACTCTTGAGTGCGAGTGTGTAATCAATCTTGTTAGTGAGAAATCCCAGAGAGTCCGGTACTGGACGTAGGTCGATTGGACCGAACCAGTATAAATCTCTGTGTCTTGCTATTCTTCCCTCACTCTGTTTTACTTCTATTTCATATCCGAAAAACAGAGTATTCGAAAAGAATTTTTAGAATCCCCAATTCACCCCCCCTCTTGGTGATTCAAGCTCCATTTACATCTCGAGAAGGATCACCATAAATGGAATTCTGCCGGATGGAGCTTCGATCAATAGACCTCCAGGCTTCAGTGGAGAACATTACTCCTTCTGGAAGGTCAAATTCAAAGTCTTTGTAATGGCCAGAGCAATGCTAAATGAGAATAATACCTCCCAAGTGATCTGGGCTGATGTAATGAGTACAGCAAGCTACATCTCGAATCGAGCATATCTCTGGAAGAAGCTGAACAAAACTCCATACGAGCTATACAAAGGAAGAAAGCCTAACCTAAGTCATTTACATGTGTTCGGTTGTAAGTGTTTCATCCACAACAATGGTAAGGACAATTTGGGCAAATTTGATGCCAAAGCGGATGAAGGTATATTTTTAGGCTATTCTAATAGAAGTAGAGCTTATAGAGTGTTTAATATACGTACTCGTATCGTAGAAGAATCTATACATGTTGCTTTCTACGAGTCTAAGTCTGACAAATCCAAGGATGATGATGATGAAGAAAATGTTTTGAAAAATCAATTCTTTTCAAAAACACTCCGCTTCAATTGAAAATCCGAAAACGTTTTTGAAGTTGATCCTCAAAACAATTTGGAAAATCCTGATCAAACACAACCTAGAGCTTGGAGATTTATAAGGAATCATCCTTTGGATCAAGTTATAGGTGATGTTAATCAAGGAGTGAGAACTAGAAGCAGCACTTTAAATGAAGTTACTTTTACTGCTTTCATTTCAAAAATAGAACCCTCAAAAATTGATGAAGCCCTTTCAGACAATGATTGGGTGATAGCAATGCAAGAGGAGTTACATCAGTTTGATAGAAATCAAGTTTGAGACTTGGTACCTAGGCCTAAGGACCATCCGGTCATTAGCACCAAATGGGTATTCAAGAACAAACGAGATGAATCTGCAATCATAGTCCGAAACAAGGCTAGACTTGTTGCCAAAGGCTATAATCAGGAAGAAGGAATTGATTATGAGGAGACGTATGCTCCAGTGGCTAGATTGGAAGCAATACGAGTTCTCTTAGCCTTTGCTTGCATCAAGGACATCAAACTCTATCAAATGGATGTTAAAAGCGCATTTTTAAATGGTTTTATACAAGAGGAAGTCTATGTGGAACAGCCTCCTGGTTTCGAAAATGAGCATCATCCTGATCATGTTTATCGTCTCAAAAAGGCATTATATGGTCTTAAACAAGCTCCAAGAGCTTGGTATGAACGTCTTAGCAAATTTCTTCTAGAACAAGAATTCATTCGAGGAAAGGCTGATACGACTCTCTTCATTAAAGCTAATAAACTTAATGAGATTCTGGTCGTACAGATATATGTGGATGATATTATTTTCGGTTCTACTAATGAATCTCTTTGTGAAGAATTTTCTAAGAAGATGCAGAGTGAATTCGAAATGTCAATGATGGGAGAGTTGAAATATTTTCTCGGCTTGCAAGTCCAACAACGGAAGGACGAAATCTTTATTTCACAAACAAAGTATCTCCGGGATTTGCTCAAAAATTTTGGCTTGGAGCATTGCAACGGTGCTGATACACCTATGAGTTCCACTGCCTCTCTAGATGCCGATGAAGAGAAAGGAAAAGACTTCAACATAACCAAATATCGAGGGATGATTGGATCACTACTCTATCTAACAGCAAGTAGACTGGATATTCAATTCAGTGTGGGCATGTGTGCAAGATTTCAAGCTGCACCAAAGGAATCACATGCTGAACATGTAAAGAGGATTTTTCGCTATCTATCAGACACAAAGAACTTGGTCCGTGGTTCCCAAAGGGTCAACAAGAAGTTTTGGTTGCATATTCGATTCTGATCACGCTGGTTACAAAACTGACAGAAAGAGTACTAGTGGACAATGTGAGTTTCTTGGAGGTTCACTAGTATCATGGTTTAGCAAGAAACAAACCACCGTGGCTGTATCCTCAACCGAAGCTGAATATGTTGCTGTTTCCAGTTGTTGTGCTCAAGTCCTATGGCTAAGGCAACAATTATCTGATTTGGGAATTCACTTGAAGGAGATTCCAATTCTCTGTGATAATATTAGCACAATCAGTCTTGCGAAAAATCCAGTTCAACACACGAGAACAAAGCACATTGATGTAAGACACCACTTCATCAGAGATCATGTGCAAAAGAAAGATATCAAAGTGATGTTCATTCCTACACATCTTCAACTTGCTGACATCTTCACAGAACCTTTAGCAAAGGAGCAATTCAATTTTATAAGAAGAGAATTGGGAATGGTAAATTCCAATGAATTGTGAGTATTTCTTTTCATCCTAATGTTAGTTATGGTTTTGATGATTATCTGTTACTAACTTAAGCTTCGGAGTGTATAGCAATGTCTTTTGCAGGACATTTGAAAAACCGAAAGTTTGCTCTCAAAGGACGCAAACTCGAGTTTTGTTCTAAAACTCGAGTTTTGTCGAGTTAATATCGGGGATGAGTTGCTGAGAAAATATGCAAACTCGAGTCGCTAAGTGACAACTCGAGTTTCGGAGAGACAGAGAGCAAGCTCTGAAATTTCACGATATGGAAACTCGAGTCATCCAACGACAACTCGAGTTATGGACAGACAGAGAGACTCACACCTGTTGAAGCATTCAGAAAACTCGAGTCGGTAAGTAGAAACTCGAGTTTTGGTCACGGAATTTCAAAAGTTCACTTTACACTCTTGAATTCAGGTTCGTAATTTCGCGCCCTATTTTAAGTTCAATTGTTCAGTGTTCGTCTAAACTCGTCCTCCAACTCAAGTTTGCCCTAGAGTTCTCTCTGCTTTCTTCACCTTCTTCGATCATCTCCAAACCCTAGTTCCTCTCTAATCTCCAAATCGATCATGTCTTCCAGCTCCAATCCCCACGATATTATCAATTTAGACTCAGAATCCGAACCTGAAAACCAAGCCCTAGTTACTCTACCCATTGCTCAACGCCGACTAAACATTCATCCTGGAGAATCGTTAACCTCTCGGCGAACGTCTGCAAGCTTATTTCGAGCAATATCCAGATTTGAGGAAGAACGTTCATTAGCAGGATTCGTAGAAGAAGAATTTCAAGGCCCAAACTCCTCTCCTCAAGCGTTATCAAGGTCTAGCGATCTCATCACTTCATCTGCTCTTACTGAAATCTACAACCATCATTCAGCTCCCGATACCTTCCTGATCATTTCAAGTCATCTTCCTGAGAGTAATCGTATTCGCTTCAGAGAAACTCTTGCGAACAAAGAATTTTGCCCTGTCGTTTGTGTGGACTTAGGCTACTTAAGGGAAGAAAACCATTTGGACCTTACTCCATGGCTGACTCAATTTGAGCCTCCGATTTCTATTTGAGCCACCTATAGCCCTGCTCTGGTTAGATTGTTTTATCACAATCTTCGTTTTGAAACATATGAAGATAACGGGTTTATTTTTGAACGGCTCACTACATCCATTGGTAACCACAAGATCACCCTGACACCCGAATACATCAATCGCATCTTGCAAATTACCAATCCCCCACCTATCAGACCAGTTCATCTTACCAATGAGGCGATTTTTCACCGCCGGACCCATGAACCACTCCCTGACAATCTGTCCACTCTATCCTTTTCCCCTGAAACCATGCCTCCTCATTTCCAAGCCATCTGGTATATTTATGCCAGAAACCTTAAGCAAAAGAATGGCAATTTTTCTACCTTCTCCAAAGAGGACTACTCTATTTTCGCCTCCATCATAGCTCAAGTTCCTCTCAACATTGGCAATTGGGTTTATCAGAAATAACCAAATTTAGGTTTCCTATCAAGGATTCTTCATTAATTCCTTTTCCCAATCTCATTTCAGTCATCCTATTTCATGAGCACATATGGCCTCTTCTGCTCAATGGTTCGGCTGAACACATTCCTTTATTCAGTCAACCACTTTTCACCCTTTTGGGACTCAATTTCCACTCCTATCCAAGATCTTCCAATCTTGTTTCTAATGCACCAGTTCTTCCGAAATCCTTCTAGACCCACTCTTGTTTCTCATTCCCAGTTTGTCTCTTACTACTCCACCCACTTCTCCTGCCCTGCCTGCATCTCCATCTCCAACTCCCTTTCCATCCTCTGCCCTCGCTGTCAAGCTCCAACCCCTTCCACTGAAGTTTCAATCTCAGCTCTATCCTCTTTTGTTGATGACAAAGGGGGAGAAGAACCAGAGAACAAAGTTAATCCCAAGGGGCAAGTTTGAGCAAAAGGAAGGAGTTTAGTCTTGATCTTTGTTTAAGATTAGTTTTCTTTTGAGTTTACGTGTTTAAATTTCAGTTTGTAATTCTGTTTTGATGTTTATGTAACTTTGCATCTCGGCTTTTGATATGATGTTAATATACATGTTTTTGAGCTTGCAATAGTTCAGTTATGGTGAATCAAAATCGCTTCTGCTATACCTCTGATTGAATTTCATAACTGTCATACATAACATTTGTTAAACCAATTTCTGAAATTCTTAACTCAAAGATCACATCTTTTGAAAATAACAAAATCTCTGGTTTACAAGTGTTGTCATCATCAAAAAGGGGGAGAATGTTAGTTCTCAAATTGGTTTTGATGATAACAAACAATTGTAAACACAAGAGAAGTTTGTCTTTGTAAGTTGAAAACTTACTGTTAAAGGCAAACTCGAGTTTTGATTGAAAACTCGAGTTTTGGCTTTTGCTAAGATGAGAAAACTCGAGTTATGTCTTAAAACTCGAGTTTTGGCCATACAGAAAGCCTTCAAGTTTTTAACTGAACAAAGCAAACTCGAGTTATAGTTTGAAAACTCGAGTTTTGGTCATACAAAGAGCAACCAAGATTTTCAAAGAATCAAAAACTCCAGTTTCCATGGGAAACTCGAGTTGAGCTTTTCAAAGGATTTTTAATAAGTTTTTCAATGTTCATGAAAACTCGAGTTAAGATATAAAACTCGAGTTTTGTATCTTGAAAGAAATTTACTCAAAATCCAACCTTGCGAAAACACTATACCTCACTTAGATAAAGTCTTTCAATGTTTTCTCATTAAAAGAGAAAACTCGAGTTTTGGTTTCAAAACTCAAGTTTTGATCTTACAGACACGTTTCCAAAGTTTTCAAAATAAATGAAAACTCGAGTTAGGTTTTGAAAACTCGAGTTTCGAGCAGACAGAGAGCTCAGTAAGATTTGAACTTTTGAAAACTCGAGTTGTGTTTTGGAAACTCCAGTTTTGTGATTTTGGACTAGAACTTGATTTTTCATTAAGAGTCCAAAACTCGAGTTAGTCACTTAATGACTCGAGTTTTGCACTATTCACCAACCATGTCCAAAATACCAAATCGCGATGTTTGTCTTTGTAAAGAGAAAACTCGAGTTCAGTTTGAAAACTCGAGTTTTGCTCTTTTGTTAAAAGTTCACTGGAACGAGAAAACTCGAGTTTGGAAGAACCAACTCGAGTTTCCATCGCGAAGTTTGAATTTCGAACTGAATGATTTTGCCAAATCTTCTGTTTGACCTCAATACCATATATCATTATTCATTACTACTCCTAACTATGTTTAATCGGTTTGTTAGTGAGTTTCGAGATGATTTAGACAGGATTAAATGAAGATTTGAGTTAAAGCAAAAAGCAAGTCAGAACATTAAAATGCCAAGCCCAGAAAAGTTGTATACTTCTGGTTAATCCGCCTGCACACGTTTGGAAAAGCAGAAAGGATGATTTCCACTTCCAAGATTAAGTGCTCCAACGGATTAATTTGCAGAGAAACAACTCGAACAATCATACAAATTGGATTAAGTGAAGATTAGAGAGAGAAGAAGACCAAAGCTTAATGGAATCATCTCCAAACACCTCCAACGGTTACAATTGGGATTACAACGGTCAATTAATGATCTCTACCTATAAATAGAGATGCATTCAATTCTTCATAACAACCAATCCAACAGAAAACGAAAATCATCCTAGATTCATTTATTTCTTGAGTTTTTTTGTGTAAAGTATCTTCTGATACATTCATACTTCAGTGTTTATCTTATCTACTCTAAAAGAGAGTTCATTGATTGTAAATCATTTATTGTGAGTTATCTCAAGTCAAGGGGACTTGGAGATTGGGTTCATTGATTACAACTTGTAAGGGGGAGTAAGTTCTAGAGAGAGAATTACTCTTGAGTGCAGAGTGTGTAATCAATCTTGTTAGTGAGAAATCCCAGAGAGTCTGGGTACTGGACGTAGGTCAGGATTGGACCGAACCAGTATAAATCTCTGTGTCTTGCTATTCTTCCCTCACTCTGTTTTACTTCTATTTCATATCCGAAAAACAGAGTATTCGAAAAGAATTTTTAGAATCCCCAATTCACCCCCCTCTTGGTGATTCAAGCTCCATTTACAATATATCTACCAATGCATACACACACACAAATATATAGACATAGACATTTGTATATATATATATACATATATCTACACACGCATATATATGCATACACACACACACATATGTGTGTGTGTGTGTCTATATATACGTATGTAGACACATACATATATATACACTCACAAATATATGTGTGTGTATACATATATATTGGCAAATTAACGTCAACTGATCGATAAACAAATTAAAATCCAACAATTTAAAAGTTTCATTGATTGGAAGAGTTTACGCATCCACATACATATACTCATAAAAAATCAAACACACTTGAGAGAACAAAATAGGGATATTTTAGGAAGAAATTGACAAAAATTAGAATGTTGTCTTATAATTAGGACCAAAATAAACCCCCAAATATTTTCCTATAATTAGGACCGGAGGGAGTACTATTTAATTTCGAACTCTATCCATATAAACTATTATATGTTATTCTTCTAAGAAAAATTAATCCAAACCACTAGGTTTAATTACTTCTAGTCCTCAACCAAACCCTTGATATATTTTAATTTCAATCTCTTTGCAAGACTAATGTCATATTGATTTCTCTTCTTAACCTAAGAAATTGTTATCCCCAACAATCTCACGCAAGGAATTAGGGTTTCAAGCAAACTAACATCTTGATTTAACGTTGGTTTATGGATCAAGTAATTAGCACACATAATCATGTGAATCTATACTATCTATCCATAAATAGTACTCCCTCCAGTCCTAATTATAGGACAACATTTGAGAGTTGGTTTTGGTCCTAATTATAAGCAACATTCTAATTTTTGTCTAATTCTTCCTAAAATACCCCTATTTTATTCTCTAAAGTGTGTTTGGTTTTTAGTGAGTATATGTATATAGGTGCGTAGACTCTTTCAATCAATTAAACTCTTAGATATATATATATATGTGTGTGTGTGTGTGTGTGTGTGTGTGTGTGTGTGTGTGTGTGTGTGTGTGTGTGTGTGTGTGTGTGTGTGTGTGTGTGTGTGTGTGTGTGTGTGTGTGTGTGTGTGTGTGTGTGTGTGTGTGTGTGTGTGTGTGTGTGTGTGTGTGTGTGTGTGTGTGTGTGTGTGTGTGTGTGTGTGTGTGTCTACACACAAATATATATAGACACACACATACGCACATATATATATGTGTGTATGTATATACAAGTAAGTGTGTTTATGTACACAAAAATATATATAGACACACACATATATGTGTGTGTGCATACATATATGTATATCTGTGTGTGTATGTGTAAATGGAGCTTGAATCACCAAGAGGGGGGGTGAATTGGAGATTCTTGCAAAACTTTTGCGTATGCTCCGTTTATCGGGTAGGAAATGAAGGTAAGACAGAGTGTAGAGAAGGGAAGCAAGACACAAGAATTTATCCTGGTTCGGTCCAACAACTTGACCTACATCCAGTCCCCAGACTCTCTAGGATTTCTCGCTATATCACTTGATTACACACTCTGCACTCAAGAGTAATTCTCTCTCTAGAACTTACTCCCCCTTACAAGTTGTAATCAATAACCCAATCTCTAAGTCCCATTGACTTGAGATAACTCACAATAAATGATTTACAATCAATGAACTCTCTTTTAGAGTAGATAAGATAAAGACTGAAGTATGAATGTATCAGAAGATACTTTACACAGAAAAACTCAAAGAATAAATGACTCTTGGATGATTTTCATTTTCTGTTGGATTGGTTGCTGAGAAGAATTGAATGCATCTCTATTTATAGGTAGAGATCATTAATTGACCGTTGAAATCCCAATTATAACCGTTGGAGGTGTTGGGAGCTGATTACATTAAGCTTGGGTCTTCTTCTCTCTCTAATCTTCACTTAATCCAATTGTATAGATGTTCGAGTTGACTCTCTGCGAATTAATCCGTTGGAGTAGTTAATGCCGGAAGTGGAAAACATCCTTCGTTTTTCCAAACGTGTGCAGCGGATTAACCGTAAATATGCAACTTTTCCGGGTTTTGCATTTAATGTTCGACTTGCTTTTGCTTTTGCTCAAATCATCATTTAATCTCGTCTAAGTCATCCGAAACTCACTAACAAACCGATTAAACATAGTTAGGAGTAGTAATGAATGATGATATAAGGTATTGAGATCAAACATGAAGGTTTTGCTAAATCATTCTTTTCGAAATTCAAACTTCGCGATGGAAACTCGAGTTAGTTCATCCAAACTCGAGTTTTCATGCTCCAACGTTCTTTCTGTTAAAGACCGAAACTCGAGTTTTCAACGGAAACTCGAGTTTTCTCAACTCAGTGTCGAGCATTGTGATTTGGCATTTTGGACAAGTCTTGTGAACAGTGAAAAACTCGAGTCATTAAGTGACTAACTCGAGTTTTGGACTTTTATCGAGAAATCATGTTTTAATGCAGAATCTCAAAACTGGAGTTTTCAAGCAAAACTGGAGTTTTCAAAATGTTCTAAATTGGCAGTGCTCTCTGCTTGGTCAAAACTCGAGTTTCCACATCTTAACTCGAGTTTTCATATTCTTTGAAAAACTTTGGAAACTTCTCTGTTAGAGCCAAACTCGAGTTTTCAACCGAAACTCGAGTTTTCTCATTTTATGAGAAAATGTTAAAGCTCTTGATTTATTTCACAAATGAGTTTATGCAAGATCAGAGATGAGTATTGTTCTTAGGCGATGGAAACTCGAGTTTTAATACTGAACTCGAGTTTTCATTAACTCTTGAAAATCTTAGAAAATACTCAGAGAAGCCTAAACTCGAGTTTCCCATGGAAACTGGAGTTTTGGTTTTATCGAAAAACTTGATTTCTCTCTGTCTTGTCAAGACTCGAGTTTTTAAACGAAACTCTAGTTTGCTTTGTTTATCGAAAATCTTGAATGCTCTCTGTATAGTCAAAACTCGAGTTTTAAAACAAAACTCGAGTTTGTCTTTCTTTATAAAACTTGAGCATTTCACTGTCAGGCCAAAACTCAAGTTTTCAACCAAAACTTGAGTTTGCCTTTGACAGTAAGTTTTCAACTTACAAAGACAAACTTCTCTTGTGTTTACAATTGTCCGTTATCATCAAAACCAATTTGAGAACTAACAGTATGTACATATATAAACACACACACACACACACACACATATATATCTTTGTGTGTGTGTGTGTATGTTTATATGTGTGTGTGTGTGTGCATATATATGTGTACACACACACATATATATATATATGTATGTATATGTATACATATATACACACACATATATACGTATATATAACAAGACTATTATTTCAATTAGATAGTGTGTGGAAAGGAAAATTTTAGATTGGAGAGGTATGTGATAGGAATTATTGATTCACTTTTACTTATATCATTTTAAATTTATATAAGGGCATTTTAGGAAAATGAGTAAAATTAACTAATTTAACTTCTTTCCTTAATCTTCACAAAATTAGTTAAATATGTCTTATAATTAGGACCGGAAGGAGCACATAGTGTTTGTTTTGTCAATTCTCCAATACGCCAAAAGTATTATCGCTAGCCTTATATTCACAAGAAAAAGAATTAATGATGGCCTAGCTTATGCTTATAAAGGGAAGAGAAGTTAAAAAATAGAGGACCAAAACAGACACTTAGTCTATTCTTTTTTTTTTTTTGATAGTACATGAAGTAATTTAGTCTATTCTAATAAATACAAGGTTAAGGTGCTAAAATAATCTTCAGTTTTTATTAAAAGTGCAAAAATAACAATAAACTATTTTTTTGGAGGAAAAGTGATCATAAACTTCTAAAATTGGTGCAAAACCGTTAAACTCAACTTACTTCTATCTATATACAATTGGAAAAATTAATATTTTGGCCTTTAAAGTTATGACTCACTTCTAATTGGGCCTATAAACTTCTCACTTGCTTACAACCCAGTCCTTGATTTTTTGAGTCATCCTATGTTGAAAAAAACGTTAAAATGTTGTTAAAATTGTTAGATAGATTTTACATAAATAAAAAAATAATAAACAATAGCGTCCCCGACCCTATCAACTTGCATACCCTTCGCCTCTGCTTTCCAAAAACTCCGTTGGGCACCCCCGACGTCCATGATATATCTTTTGAAGCACTAGAGGCAGCAAATCACTCAGATTGGAGAACAAGTTGAAGCCTCTTGTTATACTTTTAACTTTGATAAAGCACCCAAGTGAACAAGAAAAAGTCATTGTAGAAAAATGGATTTCTTAACTTTTAAATGGTAAATGATAAATAGCACTTGGAAAAAAAGGCAATTAGAAAAAGTCAAAGCACACTTACTTCACAATATACTTAGCGCACAATCTCTCTTTTTAATAAAAAGGTGGAGCTATAGATTCTTTACATATTGCTCATAATTTTAAAAGCCTTTTAATATAAGAAAATTGATCTCACTTTATGCTTGAAAGGAGTCTTTGAAGGATCTGTCATGGATGCTGCAAATACCTAGTGAGGTTTCTGGAAAACAAAGGTGGAGTGGGATGTGAGTTCGTGGGGAAGGGGATGTTATTTTTTTCTAATTTATGTAAAATCTACCTAAACAATGTTTAACAGTATTTTAATAATTTTTTGCCATATAGGATGACTCAGAAATATTATGGATTAAGTTGCAAGCGAGTGAAAAGTTCATGAACTAAGTTATAAGTGAGTAATAACTTTAAGGGTCAAAAAAGTAATTTTCTCCATTGTAATATATAGAAGACAGTTAGGTTTAACAGTTTTGCTATAAATTTAAAAGTTCATGATTAATTTTATTCTAAAAAATAGTTTACGATCATTTTGCATTTTTAATAAAAGTTGAACATTAACATAGCCCACAAGAGTTGTTGGTTGGAAGTTTACGACTTTTTGTGGTCAAGCCAGGTGGATCGTGGAGCGAAATTCAACAAGGAATTAAATTTTGAATATAAGAATTAAAAATCAAATAGTCATTACGTTTTTTCATAAATATTTATTGACTCCCTCTTTTTTAAGAAAATAAATATTTAAACTTTAAACTTGTCAACTTAAAATATTTTTTAAAATCAAATTAGAAATGGGTAATCTTTACTGGGATAATTAATGTGCATCCTCACATAAGCAATGTAATAACTAAAAGTTCCTAAAATAAGTATAAGTGAACAACATGCTTATTTAGAACCGTAATTACAATACTAAACCGAGTTGTTATTATTATTACACATGGAGTAATTATTAATATTATCATCTTAAATATAAGTATCCTAATTTAATTAAAAATAAATGTAAAATGTAAAATAAAAAATAATTTTTTTTTATGAGCGAAAAAAATAAATTAGTTTTACCTATTATATCTGTTTTTTTAAAACAACCACGCAGAATGGGACCAAGGTGGTTCGGATTAGCGACGAAGCTCCGACACATGGTCTCGGGTTGAGAGTTGAGAGCTACTGAATTCTAATTCATAACTCTGATTTCTGCATCTGATACCTTTTCCAGCCGCCCCACCCTCTCAAAGAACCGTTCTGGCGGCGGATTTCGATCCCACTGGAACCTTGGCCGACGGTGGTAGTTCATGGCGTTGCCTTCGAAGGCAACATCTCTTTCTATTTACATTGATCTTCGCAGTCTCCTTTGAGGTTTTTTCAGCCACTCGTCGTTCAATCCGAAAGTTCGAATGCGTGGTTTACTCAATGACCCTCTGTTTCAGAGCTTCAAAAGCTTTTGCTGCAACTGCTGCACCGATCACAACTCTCAAAGTACGTCTTCTTTTTCCTTTCGGCTCCACTTCCTATTGCTGCAACTCTATCTCCTCCAGTTTAGCTTCGACTCCTGAGGTTCATTACAGAGAACTTATCTTCGACACCTTTCAGGAAAAGCCTGGAGCTTTTTGTTACTGTAATTGGGTATCTGATCAGTTTCGAGCTGTGGTGGTTGAACCCGAGTTGTTAGTTCGGGTCCTTAACTCTATTCGAGACAGACCCAAAATCGCTTTGCGCTTCTTTAGATGGGTGGAGTGCCAACCTGAATATAAGGAATCTGTATTCGCACTTGTCGTTATTCTTGACATTCTTGCGCAGAATAATCAGATGCGAACAGCGTATCGGGTTATGGAGAGGGTGATTCGCGGGAATATGCACGGAATTATGGATGTTTTGATTAACGGGTGTGTTCCTTTGGAGGTATCTGTTAAACTTCTCGATCTATTGCTGTGGATATATACAAAAAAGTCAATGTTAGAGAAGTGCCTATGTGTGTTTCATAAAATGATTCATAATAAGTTGTTGCCAGATGTGAAGAACTGTAATAGGATTCTTAGGACACTTAGGAATAAAAGTCTGGTCAATAAAGCAAGAGAAGTTTATAATTTAATGACTGAATTTGGCATTAAGCCAACAACTGTCACATATAATACCTTGCTGAGTTCATTTTGCAAGGAAGGGGAAATCCAGCAAGCTTTGGACGTTTTGTCGGAGATGCAAGAAAGAGGGTGTCTTCCCAATGATGTAACTTATAATATTTTGATAAATGGTTTGTCTAACGAAGGGGAACTAGAGCAAGCCAAGGAATTGATTGAGCAGATGCTGAAATTTGGACTGGAAGCTTCTGCTTATACCTATAACCCTTTGATCTGTGGGTACTGCAAAAAGGGACTGCTTAAAGAAGCATCTATTGTTGGTGAGGAGATGTTAAGCAGAGGAGTTTCTCCTACTGTAGTAACCTACAATACGTTCATGTATGGTTTTTGCAAATTGGGAAGAATGACTGATGCACGGCAGTATTTGTCTGTTATGCTAAATAGGAATCTGCTGCCGGACATAGTTTCATATAACATTCTAATTTTTGGGTACTGTAGGTTGGGGATGTTAGAAGAAGCTTTTGACTTATTTGATGAGCTACGATGTAGGAACTTTGTACCCACTGCTGTGACTTATAACACACTGATAGATGGTCTTTGCAGATTGGGGAATTTGGAGGTGGCCCAGAAGCTCAAAGAAGAAATGATCATTCTGGGGCCTAGTCCTGATGTTTACACTTTCACAATTCTTGTAAGAGGATCATGCATGATAGGTAATTTGCAAATAGCTAAGGGATTATTTAATGAGATGCTTCAAAGGAGATTGGTGCCGGATCACTTTGCATACACTACTCGTATAGTAGGTGAACTGAAGCTTGGTGACATATCCAAAGCTTTTGGTATGCAAGAAGAAATGCTAGCTAAAGGTTTTCCTCCTGATTTGATAACATATAATGTCCTCATAGATGGGCTCTGCAAATTGGGCAGTTTGAAAGAAGCAAATAAACTTGTGAAGAAAATGATTCATGATGGACTTGTCCCGGATCATGTAACTTATACTAGCATCATCCATGCACATCTGGCAGTTGGCCATCTTAGGAGGGGTAGATTATTATTTTATGAGATGTTGAGCCGGGGAATATTACCTTCAGTAGTTACTTACACAGTTTTGATTCATTCACATGCAATTAGGGGAAGCCTGGAACTTGCTATTATGTACTTTATGGAAATGCAGGAGAATGGTGTTTATCCAAATGTGATCACTTACAATGCTTTGATAAACGGTCTTTGCAAAGTGAGAAGGATGGATCAAGCTTACAAGTATTTCACAGAGATGCAAGTATACGGTCTTTCTGCAAATAAGTATACCTACACCATTTTAATCAATGAGAACTGCAACATTGGTTATTGGAAGGAGGCCTTCATATTGTATAAGGAAATGCTTGATAAGGAAATAGAGCCTGATTCTTGTACACACAGTGCACTTATGAAACGTCTAAACAAAGACTATAAATTTCATGCAATTCAACTTCTTGAGAATTTGATTGGAGGTGGCAAATAAACTCTTGATGTGATGATTTAATGGATCTGTAAGGGATTCTCTCATGATTAACAGTGAACGGCATGCCAGAATACTGGCACATTTTTCCTCACTGAGGTGTAAATTGCTGCAGACAAAAAAATGTTAAATTTTCTGCTCATCTTGCCAAGTAAGAATTTCAATTTTTTTTCCTTAGACATAAAATACTTATATTGAAATCCATAATCCTGTTGCCTTGACTCATTGTCTAATTTGGTACAGGATGAAGCTGCTGATGGGTTTATTTATCAGTTAGGAGTGCTAACTTCAACAATTTACTATGCATCTAGGTAACACTTGAGAAAGCATGTGGATTTGATCACTGATAAATTATGCAGGAAAGGCGAGAAGAGGCTTATAGAGAGCCCATTTTCCTTTGTCAATATATTTCAAATAAATTTTTGACACAATCATACGATTTTTTCATTCTTTTGTTGTAGTCTTTGTAGAGGAAAGGGAAGTAGATGGGATGGAGTTCATTCAATGCATGACATTAATGACGATCATTTTTTATTCAAGCAGTATAGATATTGTTTTCTTCAGCTACAAGTTGTATGAAGGACGGACTATGTTATGTAAAAGGAAAATATTAGAAAATATATATTTTAACACTTCTATACTAGTTTTTCAGCAAACGCCACAACCTGGCTGAGCATTTAATGACCTCACCATGCGGTTTTCCGACCTTACTTCTATGGACATTAGGCTAAAGCTGTGTGGAATCCCTAGTGTAATTATAATGTGCGGGTTGACCATGATCTTCTGCCTGTGGTCTGCGCTTGACACTTCTCTTTCAACATACATTAGCTCAATATGGATATTGTGTTAGGAAAAGGATAGGTAACTAAACTGGAGGGTGTTAACCAGAATCAGAACAGGTATTTAAACATGACATGCACAAAAATATTTTCCTCTATACATTCATAGTTTCCGTCTTTACAATTACCAATGTGTATGTGCTCACATCTGATAAAATCTTCAGTCTTCAACAATTCATAGCCAATTGATTAAGACACCAATTTTCAATTGTTATTCATTTTAAAGAAGAAATGCATGAGTGGAGTATGCTCTTTAAAACACTGGGTGTTTTGATACAACTATCTAGGATCTGATACTACCAAGTTAAATTAAATCTTTGTTGGGGCCAATTGGTGTAATTCTCCCAATATGATATTTTCCATCTACAAGGTTCAAACCTTCGATTTTGCTTAAGGGGAATCAAGTCCCTTCGACTCAACCCAACCGCCGGTTGTAAAACTGAGTTTTTAAATGATAAAAAATCATAATTGTTAGGCGTTCTCTACTTTTTGTATTTATGTGTATGAGAGAAGGAAAACACTGGCATTGGACAAACTTTCCAGTGATTTGGAACATTTTGCTGTATCAGAATGTTTTTATTTTCCAGGATGTCTCTTTATCTTTGAATGCCTTATGGCCATGGGAGATGACTTTTGCAGCTTCCCTGTAGTGTTTGGTTCGCAGCAATTTCAAGGGAATCACTTAATTATATATACAGAGGATTGGGCAGCTTTGTTGATACCTTCTTTTTTTATTGTAATTGGAATGCCACGTTTTGATTCTAGTAGTTTTTCTTAGGTAGATATTTCAACTTCCTCTGATGTATTTTTCTTCATTATTATTATGATTTTTCTCTTTTATCCAAAAGAAAATGAAAAGACAAGGTTCTTTAGCAACTACTTGGATTGAATAATTCTGTTATCGGCAATGTTTTTGCTCATTGTAGCATGTATTTTCAGGAGCTGTTATGGCATGGCATGTGCTGCCCATCTATTCCCTAGTTTATATATATATATATATTGAATTTCTTTTGATAAAGAAGACCTTTTTGAAGTTGCATAGTTGGCAAACATATAGTGTCAGCTAAGGACATCATTATCTCTTACTTAACTTCACATTGATATTGCTTGATTTTCTGTTGATCCTGGGGTTAAATTTATACTATGGATAATCTGCTGCCTGAGGAAGCTATGTATTGCTAGTGGATTATTTTGGGTTATTTCAGTCAGTATTAGATTTTACAGGCATCATCAATACGGCTGAGTCGCAGCTACTATGAGGTGTATCTTTTTGGTTTTTCCAGAATCCAACCTAGACTTGTCTGACCAAAGGCTATTCTGCTTCTCCTAATATCTCACTACTTTTTGTGCATCCTGTTTGTTAAAATACCTTTTTAGTTTATAGTAGTATCTGTGATTAATGTAAGTTGTTGGAAAATGTTCACACCACAGTCCTATGAAAACATAGAATAAAAAACAACCGAGCAAAAGTAGAGCCTGCCTTTAAATTACTTTGTGCAGGCATGAGATGAGATACTACTAGATGCAATGCAAGTTATTCCCATTTCGCTTTTGTTGGATTGGCTGGATCATGCTCCTTCAAGAGTTTTGTTCATGTGGAACGTGATTTTGCCTCCTCAAGTTCCATCCCCTACCGCTAACTTGACGGCCAAGGAAAAAATAAAAGATTTGGTAGCCAAAAATGGTTTAAAGATAAATCGTGGCTGTCAATGAAGTAGTAGGCCTCCTCATCCTCAACCGCTTTTAGTTGATAATGAAGATGTAGAGTCCATGCCGCTTCGGAGCCGAGGTTACTAGTGCATGTGTTCAACTATTTATGAAGTAAGTATCTTCTTCCTTGATTACATAATTGAAATGCACCGTTTAGACACACATATATACATATATACTAATTCCCTCATCGATGTCATTCTTGTAGGTGCATGCACGAGAAACTGGTTCAACAGGGCAGAATTTCGGATTTTGGATTCTTGTGCCCAGTGTATGCAAGCACAACACTACCTCTGGAATTGAGACAGGAGTACATATCAAATAGGTTGTGTAAAGTGCAAAGAAAGGTGTACTTGTTTCCACACTGGCTCGGGTATACATATATACTTGTCTACAATTCACTTAATATAATTATGCTACATATATATATATCACCGAGTACTTTACTGCTTGTGAATTTTCAGCAACCACCGGCGGTTGGTCGTCATGAACATGGAGTTGCATTATGTTATCTTCTTATGCTCCACTCACGGCGATCCATCGACTACGTTGAAGCCGATGATCACCAAGTAAGAATGTCATTTTGATCGTCTTGTCTCGAAATCTCATTGTGAATTTTCGGTGAACATTACGATAAATTTCGATTTTGATGATAGTGCCATGAAGACCTTCCGTGTTGATGTAAAAAAGCGTGGTGCTCACCACAAATCCTAAATGGCACAAAATTAAGGTTAGTACATAATTGGACATGACATAATTGCCTTCCAAGTTAGTCGATAAGCTATATATGCTCTTATATATATTTATTGTTATTTTTAGACCCGTCAAACAACCGAACGATCGAACTTATGTGGCCGTACGTCATGAAACACTTATATGATATTGTGACGGAGGAAACACTAAAGTCACTTTAAGGGTAAGATGTTATGGTGAATTCGATCATCGATGGCTTAATGTTACATATGAAATATGCACATAATATGTTAATTTCTTTTCGTCTTTGATGTTACGAGGTTTGCCCGTGAAGAGCCATTTGATGATGATGAAATCGAGCACATACGCGAGGTTTTTGTGAATATCTCGTATAAACTAGTCTTAGAAAATCCAAGTCAAGACAATAATTAATGTCCTAAATTAATTCATTTGTAAATAATATATGATCTTGTAGCAACAATAGCCTTCGTACATTTGTTTATTTTTTCGACTAGCTAATTAATTCATTTGTAAATATAGCAATGTAATTCAATAATAAATTTGTTTATTTTTTCGAACAATTTGTGTGTGTCCATTTTGGGTTTCGAATGAATGGGATGGTGGATAAAGCTATTTAGTGCTTGAAATTTGAGGTACAAAGGATGTTGAAAATGAGCCGAGATGAGGCTCAAAAGTATTCGCGACTTTTAGGACCGTATATTTTTAAAAGTGCGGTCCTAAAGGTCTTCGTCCATTTTAAGACCGTATATTTAACAAATATCCGGTCCTAAAAGTCTTGGTCTTAAAAGTCTTCATTTTATTTAATAGATTGCCGAAACCTTTAGGACCGTATATTTGTTAGTTGTCCGCTCCTAACTTTAAATTTTAAAATAAGGCTTAATTTTTAGGACCGAGGATTTATTAAACGTCCGGTCCTAATATTCTTCATTTTAATAGAGTTGGTGACTCGATTTTTAGACATATCGTTAGGGTTCAAGGCAACCATGTTTCGGCGTTCTTCTCAAGTTTTGTGCTTCGTTGTTCTCGTTTCAACTTTTCCGGATGTGAAGAACGTCATCGGTGTCCCTTTTCTTTTAGTTGGAAAAGAAAGAAGATAACGAAACGACACCGAAAATTTTCATCACATCTCGGAAAAGTTGAGGGAAGACAACGATGGTCCAAACTTGAAAATAGTCGTCACTCGTTTGTTTTTATTCGAAAAAGGTAAATAATGTTTTTTGTTTTGTTTTGTATGGTCGCAACTGTTAACTTTATTCTCGCAAATTTTTAAGATTGATCACCACGAATAGGACAATGTTTTGTTTGTTCTTGTTGTCTGAGAAAAAGAACATAAAGTTAAAGACAAACAAGGAAGGCGATTGGGAAATAAAAATTTTATTTAATAATTTTTTTTTTCGCCGCCTCGTAAGGCAAAGAAGTACAAAAAAACTTAAAAATTCTAATCCTCCCCATCGTTGTCGGAGGAGGGAATGGTCTGAGACGTCGTCATCGAGGTATGGTACTCAACGTCATTGGCGTCGAGTACCGCTTTGGCTTGTTGTTGACGGCGTGATAGACTGAAACGGTTTGCCCAAGCTTCGGTCTATATGATCGACGCGGCTATCAGTGCTCCAAAGATCCGCCGAAGTTCGGTTTCGGAGGCAACGGAGGAGGATATGGAGGTGCCTCGGGATTTCGCCTGAAGGAGGACCTCGTCGTGGTGGAGAAGCCATTACGGTGGAGGTTCTAGGAGGAGATGGAGATGAATGTTAAGAAAGTAACAACGAGTTTAAATAGAGAACCCATCCCGAAGAATGTGAAACGCCGGAAACATTAACGAGGAGACGCATATTTGCTCGAATACGAGGAGACGCCTAGTTGGGAAGTTTATGTGGAAGCCGAAGAGACTCGAATTCATTTCAACAATGGGGAAGGGACTCTTGAAAAGAATGAACTTTCATTTCAACAATGAGTTTTAGGACCGGATATTTGATAAAAGGACGGTCTTAAAAGTAATTGAATTAAAATTAGTTTTAGGACCGGATACCAAGTAATATATCGGTCTTAAATGAGTTTTAGGACCGGATATTTGATAAAAGGACGGTCTTAAAAGTAATTGAATCAAAATTAGACCGGATATAAGATAAAAGTCCGGTCTTAAAAGTTTGTATAAAAGTAAATTGACGAATTCATCATCGACGTTTATCTCTCCCGCCATTTGTCTTTATATACTCCACACACTACCTTCTCTTTGTCCTTGTTAACTCCTCACTTCCTAGCTCGCCCCAACTTCTCAAAATCCTCAAACCATGGTTAGATACAAGCAAACCGCTCGTAGGGGTGCATACACGCCTCACTCGTGCCATGGCTAGATCATTATATGGTGCGCTCCTCCAAATGACGGTGCGTCGTATTGTTTCCGAAGACTCTCGGGTCGTTGGACCCATTGTTATTTCTTCGGATGATGAAGAGATTGCTCATGCCGCACCCCCCCTCGATCCTTCTGCCGATCCTTTTCTTGCCGAGTTCAACCGTCATCTTGAAGCCGGCCATGCGGATGTTCGTAATCCCCTCTCCAACCTGTTGGCCCCAGCGCGCCTACCTCGACCCCTCTCCGCTCTCCCGTAATGATCCATTCATATTGCGGGTGGAGAGAATAAGACAACAACTTGCCGATCTCCCATGGAAATTAATGCTCTTCACGCCGAAATCGCCGAGGTTGTTCATCGATTCTTGTGGATGATAATATTCAGCTTGTTTTTCATTTGTGTTTTTGTTGTTGTGTATATATTCTAAGTAATGTAAGAAACATTAAGAACACCGTATGAATTTTTTGGCTCTTCTCCAAGAATTCATTAAAGAAACTTATTCTCCAATTTTGCTTTATTTTTGTCCAAAAATATCATTTATTTTATTGATTTAATATACCAATCACGAAGGCCATTAAGACCTAGGACATTTTATTTTATAAGTAACGGATCTAAAGATAATTTGAATTTTAGGACCGGATGTTTTATAAACCTCCGGTCTTAAAACTTAAAAATCTAATAAAATTTTAGGACCGGATAATTTTAAAACTCCGGTCTTAAAATGTTAGTTGTATCTTTAGGATAGGACAATTAATTAATAACCGGTATTAATAAAATCCAAAAAGCTAAATAAGGTATCTTTGTCGCGTGGAAAAATTAAATTTCCCTATCTGAACTCTTGTCGCGCCGAAAGTGAATACTGTTCCGACTCGAAATTTCCCTCTCGCCTTCGTCGCCGCTTCGCGTACCTTTCTCGACAATCACTCTGGTTCCTTAGCTAAACGTCTATAGACGAAGCCGTAAGAGATGTTTCGGTTAAAACTTTATTACTTTCCGACTTATCGTTCTTGGTTTTTCATGGGTTTAACGAAATCGGTGTAATGTTGTTATGGGTATTCTCTCGTTGTTAACGAATATTGTTTTTTGAAGATTATATTTGCACTTTAGACCTACCCAACCGACCAACAAGTGTTTTTAGGTTACTCTTGCTGTCTTGTCTCGCAACATCAACGTTCGTGAGCGGAGAAGTAAGACGACTCAAGAAACGCATATGCTACAAAGTTAGTCCACAAGACCTTCATCCCCGCATTTAATTTCCTCGTCTTGCATTTATTTTGGTTCTTCGATTCAACGTGATGCATTTATGACCAAAAGTAATTCTTAATTGCCTAAATAATATATAGGAATTCTACTATGGATCACGGTTGGATAGATGCTTTACGAACGAGTATTGAATATCGAATGGGGTTAGGGAATTTATAGAATTTGCTAAAAAAATGCCCATGATGATGGGGAAGTATTATTGCCCTTGTGTAAAATGTTTGAATGAGTGTCGACTATGTCCACGAAGTTATACGCACACATTTAATTTGTCACGGATTTTGTAAGACTTATACAGTATGGGTATGGCATGGTGAACAAGTGCCATCAAGTGGAAACAACATGGGAAGTGGCCTTTGATGATAATGACACGGATATGGATGATCGCATAGAGGACATTATCCGTGATGTAGGAGAAGAGGCTTTTGAGCGATCACATGCATATGGTAATATGTGCGGTGATGCGAGACACCGCTATACCGTGGGTGTAAAAATACCAATTGTTGAACGCCGTATTGAAATTGGTAAGCTTGAAGGCACGTCATGGATGGAGCGACAAGAGTTTTTCGAATTGCTTGAGGCTTTGAAGGACATGCTTCCGGATGATAACGTGTTGCCGCATCGCTACTATGATGCTAAGAAGATACTTTGTCCACCGGGATGGAGTACAAAAAGATCCATGCATGCCCGAATGATTGTGTATTTTATAGAAAAGAGTTTGAAGAGAAGCGAGTTGTCCGATGTGTGAAACCCCACGGTACAAGTCGATAAGGGGCCCGCAAAAGTGTTGTGGTATCTTCCAATCATACCAAGGTTCAAGCGGTTGTTTGCGAATGAAAATGATGCAAAAAATCGAGGTGGCATGCAGATGAGAGGATTTCGGATGGACGGCTTCGACATCCGGCCGATTCTTCTCAATGGAAGAAGATCGATCAATTATTTCCGAACTTCGGCGAAGAACCTAGGAACCTCGGGCTTGCCCTTAGCACGGATGGAATGAATCCCTATGGAAGCCTTAGCAGCATACATAGCTCATGGCCCGTAGTCCTGCTGTCTATATTGATTTCGGGACCAAAACAACCCGGAAATGACATAGATGTTTACCTAGAGCCCTTGATCGAAGACTTGAAGGAGTTGTGGGAAGAAGGTGTCGATGTTTTTGACTCTTTCAAGAAGGAGGTCTTTAGAATGAGAGCCATGATATTTTGTACTATAAACGACTTCCCAAAGATATGGGAACTTGTCGAGTATAGTGTAAAAGGCCATAAAGCATGTCCGGTTTGTGAAGAAGGCACATGCTACCATCAACTTCAACATGGAAGAAAGACGGTGTATCTTGGACATAGGAGATTTCTTAGACGGGGCCACCCATATCGTCGATTAAAGAATGCCTTTTTTGGTGGCCAAGAGTATGAAGAAGCTCCGGTGGCATTGATGGGGAGCAAGTGTATGAAAAGGTTAAAAATATCGTGTCATCTTCGGTAAGCCTGGAAAGAGTCCGTATTCTTTGATCTTCCCTATTGGCGCAATCTTGATGTGAGACACTGTATTGATGTCATGCATGTGGAGAAGAACGTATGTGATAGTATTGTGGGCACGCTTCTCAACATACAAGGTAGTTCGAAGGATGGTGTGAAGGCAAGATTGGATTTGCAAGCAATGGGAATACGCGAAGACTTGCATCCAAGGCCATATGGGAAGAGAACTTATTGTCCCCGGCTTCTCATACTTTGTCTAAGGATGAGAAACGAAGCTTTGTGAGTGTTTACATGGCACAAAAGTTCCCTGGGTATTCTTCAAATTTTAAGAGGCTTGTCTCGATGAAGGACTTGAAATTAGTAGGCCAAAAGTCTCATGACTGTCATGTCTTGATGCAACAACTACTCCCAGTAGCTATTCGAGGATCGCCGAATATGATCTTCGGGTCGTTTTGACTAGACTTTGTTTCTTCTTCAATGCGGTTTGTAGTAAAGTTTTCAAGATTGAAAAGTTGGATGAATTGGAGAATGAAGGATATCTTATCTTGTGCCACCTTGAAAAGCTTTTTGTTCCTTCATTTTTTGACATCATGGTTCATCTCATTGTTCATCTAGTGAGGAAGATAAAGTTGTGCGGCCCTATCCATTTACGGTGGATGTACCCTATTGAAAGATCTATGAAATTCCTAAAAGGGTCTGTGAAGAACGCGTACGGCCGGAAGCATCAATTGTTCGAAATATGTTTCAAGAGGCCATGGAATTTTGTCAAAATTATTTGTCCAAAGTAAGACATATTGGGCTTCCAAAACGTCGCATCTTTGAAGGGGGTAGACGTGGGGCTTCGGTAAAGAGTGTGGATCGTGATGAATTGTCACAAGTCCACTTATACATCTTGAATAATGTTGATGAAGTTCAAGCCAGCATATATGCACATAAAGAGGGTGTAAGGAAAGAGAACCATCGAATGACCGAACAAAGGTTGATTAGGGAGCATAACGTAACTTTTGCAAACCGGTTCAAACAAAAGGTCGAGGGATCTCGAATGTGTTTCGAGACAATGAAATGGTTAGCACGTGGTCCCGAGTTTGATGTCATAAGTTGGAATTCGTATGTGATCAATGGTTATACATTTTACACGAAGTCCCTAGATGATAGGAGCACACCCGAACGGTGGTGTTATGTTAGAGGCTGAATCTATGCACTTCTCCGGTTCGAAAGACAAGAGGCCTAAATTGGCGGTCATGCCATATTATGGGGTTATTGAAGAGATTTGGGAGGTGGACTATGTCAAAGTTAGATTTCCCATCTTCAAATGCAAGTGGGTTAATGTCAATAATGGTGTTAAGATCGATCGACTAGGATTCACTTTAGTCGATGTCAATAGTAGAAGTTTTGGAGATGAACCTTTTATTATGGCAGATCATGCAAAACAAGTGTTCTATATCACCGATCAAGAAAATAAAATGTGGTCTCGTAGCTCTCCAAGGAAAGAGGGTCATTGATATTGATGAGGAAAGTCATTCAAATTATGGTGATCTTCCCGAGAGTACTCCTTTTACAAGGGGTCTAGGACATGAACGAAGAAGATGAAGCGGATAATGAACCCGGCATAAGAAATGATCATCAAGAAGGGATATGGGAGGATATCAATTTATAAAAGTGTCAATTCATAAGGTAATTAATATTCATATGCGGTATTCTTAGAAAACTTTAAGGTTTTAACAATTATTATATCTTTGTCTATGTTCTTAATTAAACAATGTCATCATTGAATATGAATTTGTTCTTGTTTTGTTTTGTGGCGTGATCCGTTTCAAAGGGGCATGTTATAAAGAGGATGCATGTTACGTTGTTGGGTGGGAATCAAATGAAGGCATGGTGAATAATATATTGGACTACATTTGTATGTTGAATTACGTCTTGCATGTATTGTAACTCATTGCCTTTGTAATTAGTTATATGTTAGCTTATTTTATAAATTACTTTAGTTGTTTTAGACTTAATTAAGAGGCCACATAACTCATGGTGGATAATATTTGTATTCTTTTTCCCAATTCAATTTATTCATGTTCATAGCTTGTAGCTTAAAGTATATCGACTTTTATGTCTTTGTTTTGTATGGTGGATTTGTGTATATATATTGATCAGGAAGAACAAAACAGGGAAAAAATACGGGAAAATTTAGACCGCAAATAAAAAATACGGTCTTAAATGTTCAAATATTAAGACCGGATGTATATATAACACCGCTCTTAAAGGTGTTAAGCCGGTCTTAAAAGTTGGTCTTTTAAGACCGGTCCATTGAAACAATCCGGTCTTGAAAGTCGGTTTTTAAGATAGGTAATTATTCCTCCGGTCTTAGAGTCCGTGTTAACGTTAACCAGATTTAAGGTGGAGAGAGAAAAAAATTTCCACCAAAATGGATCTGACATGGCAATGGTAGATTGCTTACGTGAAACATATCAAAATAGTGAATTAAAAAAGGTAGAAAGGAGAAAGACAAATACGAAAATACAACTTAATAAAATTTAAAGAAGTTGCTGCCACGGTTTTACTCAAACTAAGTCAAAGAAAATTGAGGGCCTCGCGGAGAACAAATCGAAGAGAGTGAAGGTTAGGCCTGGGACAAAAATGGATTTGCGATGGTTTGGGTTTATGATAGCGGCATCATGAAAGGCAAAAAGTGAGGAATCCTTCAACTACTGTTCCTTGTATGACGAGGAATCCCATCGACAACTGCTGGCGGTGTGACCGGAATTGGTAGCGCCACCGCAAAGAGCTGGCCAATTGCGCCATTGGGTTTGGACGCAAAGCCATTGGAGGTTGAGATGGAAAGTACTACGTCGTTACTGAACCCATTGGTAAACCTTGATTTTTGGGAACATCCCTATTAGGTCCCAAGGGACCAACAAAATCCTAACCAAATCCTTAAGAAAAGTTACATATCAGAAAAGTCTCAATAATTTATTAATCACACAAATGGAATTGTTAATTAACAATTCCACTTGTGGGATCAATAATTTATTTGGACTTTTCTGACATCAGAATTCCTTAGAACTTTTTTGAAATTTTGTTGATTCTTTGAGACCTGAGAGAGATTTTCCCTTGACTTTTATTCTACTATTTATCCCACCTTATTCATTTATTTGAGAATTATTTTAGACTAATCTAGATTTATTAGGAAATATTTGGATCATTAGCCAATATCAGAAAATAATCTAAATATGAATTAATTATGATATCATTGAGCTTAAATGGCTAATATTTTAATTTCCTATTTTTTGATTAGGTAAATATTTTTAAATATATGATATATCATGATCTCATTTAATTCTTGCAGCTCAAGGAAAACAAATTATTAAAACCCATGATGAAGAATTAATCTGAGAAGTTTTAAGAAGATCTAATGATTAAGTTTAAATGGACTAATTAAATTCTAATGGCCACCTTAAGAGGCACTCACAAATTCTTCCTAACGCATCCAATTATACTTCCTCTAGTTCTTATTATAAGGCACCAACTAACAAGTGTATTTGGTATTTTTTATAAGGAATTTGCTTATTCTCAATAAGCATTAATTATTTTTTTCCACACATGCCCCTCATTAATAAAGGTGGTAAGTGAAAGTAATAATTAATACCACTCTGGTCCTATTTATAAGTCCATTTTGACCAAATCTCACATACCAAGGAAAAATAGTTACCTCAATGATTATAGGGGAAATTTTCAACTTTGCCCTTATTTATGATTAATTGGTTATTTTTCAACTGTTTCTTCTCTCTCTATCTTCATGAGTACAATTAATATGGGCAAAATTGTCACAATCTCATTTATTATATGAAACTGGACTTATACATAAGATCAATTTTTTTGGTCAAATTGGACTTATAAATAGGACCGGAGTGGTATGATATTAAAGTTTAGTGCAATTAATAGGGGTAACATTAGAAGTAACTTAAATTATAAGACAACTTTATTGACTTGAAATGTTTTTATTGATTTATGAGAATTGTTAGTTGGTGCCTTATAATAAAGATTAGAGGGAGAATATTGATTTCTCCTTTCATTTACTGCTTCAGACACCACCGACATAATCTTCTCACGGCACGTCGCCACGTCATTAACCAATTCATCCCTTTCCGTTCATCTGCCTCCCCAAACTCCAACATTCCATTAATATTCATACCACCAAATGGTCACCCCGTCACAACAATCTCCCCATTCTATTTGTTTTCATGGGCATGATGTTTCTGATGATTGGAGAGGAGACGCTATCATGGAAGCTTAAGTTAGTAGGGAGGCAATTTGGAAAGAGTACGGAGGAAGTTAGAGCTTAGGACTTACACTTAGAGACAAGGGAGTGACTTTCCATTTATTATTTTGATTCAAGACTTGAGATTATTTAGTTTTAGATAATTTTGAGTTATTTTCTTAAGAATAATCTAGTTTTAGATTGTAGACATATTTAACTTGGATTAAATTGATATTTTGAATTTGATTTATGTGTACGACGATTATTAGGATTTTTGTTTGCAAACCTTTAAATTGTCGATTAGATTATTAATTGAGATTTCATTATAATTTAATTGTCAATTTGGGCTTATCTTCTTGATTTTTTAATTGGGTTGATTAATTGTCTAGTTGTTTAATTAGATAATTGTAAACATGATTTCCAAAATTATTTTGAAAAAGGTGATTGGCTTTTAGTGAGTTTGATTTTCTAGTGGATTAAGTGTTAGTAAACTTGAAGGTTTCTCATGTTTTAATTAGGCGATTAAATATATTACTTACAATATTTTATCAATATCCCTTTAGTCTAATTAATTAATTTGGGCTAAGAAAACTAACTCGATGTGAATCCTAAGTTGTTCCCTTCATCATCAAAATCGAATTAAATATCTTTTAATCAATTTCTTGCTTTGGATTTTAATTCCTCTTTTACAACCCCAAATTGCATTTAAATTTATATAGATTAGTCACATTCTCATATTGGTTTTAGAGTCAATTGCATCATAGCATTTAATTGGTTTAATTGCATTTAGATAAGTGACAATGTCTTGCATTCTAATTTAGGTTCATTCCACTACATCTTTGATCACCTAAAATCAATCCTAAAGAAAACCCATATATTGATCCTTGATGAATGACCTAGGTTAACATTAAACTACATAATTATTAGGGACCTAGTTTAATTGATTATTTTAGTGATAAAAGTAACATCACCCAATGATGAGAATGCCGTCAACCTATACCTGTTTGGAGAGTGCTTTAAGTAGTTTAAAGCCATAAAACAGTAGCAGTAAAAAAAAAAAGCCAGAAGTGTAGTATTTGGGTTGAGCTTTAAGTTCATTGAGCTTTTTTAAAAAAAGCTCTATGGGGTAGCCTTTTCCAAAAAGCTCTCGGCTTTTTGACGCGGGCCCCGCCACTTCTACCATCATCAATTCAAATACAAATCATATTTATAACCTGACTTTTTTTTCCTACTGGGCTTCTAAAAAGGTCAGATAGAAAATAAGTCATTGCTAATCCAAACAGGCCAGACGGTTTTGCTCTGCACCTTCGATGGCGTCCCACCCCCCTTCTAGCCTTCAAATCCCCAACCCTTACTTGTATCTCCAATCGATTTGTATAATGGAGGAGGATCGAGTAATTTCACAGCGACCAACCTTGTTTGGTAGACATTAATGGAGTCAGTGCAAGGGTGAGGAAGATATTATGATCATGGTGCTGAATTGTTTGGTCAAAATGGTCAAATTGACCATACAAAAATTGACACCTGCACAGTTCGTGGGATCCACATAATATCCGTTAGTACCAACATAACGGTTGTGTTAAAAATGCTCCGTACTGTAAAGTTTATGTGCATTTTAGCACTAAAAAAAAAATTATAGTGCTAGATGCGAGATGCCACTTTCAACAAAATTTATTGTTAAAATTGCACTTTTACCCAACTTTTATATTAATTTTTCTAAAAAGGACAAAGTGGTTTCACACAATGAAATTGTGGTTGGAGGGAAGGAGTGTCTCCACTAACCCCTCTCTCCACTTCATTTTCATTTAATTTCTTCATCCTTTGATTGACTTTTTAATGGTTAAGATTTTATACTATATCAAAAATATTATTGTAATCTTAAATATTAATAATATTTTTACAGAATAAGTAACAATCATTAAAAGTTAATCCAATGATGGAGAAATTAAGTGAAAAAAATAGAGAGAGGAGTAAGTAAAGACACTCTTTTCCTTAAGATTGTTGGGGCACAAACCACAACCACAATCATAGGCGGATTCACATATAAGACTAGGGGGCAAGGGCCCCCTTGTATTTGGGGATTTTTTTTTTTTTTATAAAAAAAAATATATGTTTGAATAATTGCCCAACCTTAAATTAATTGTCCACCTTTAATACATCAAGACTGCACTTCGTAATCGGATGGGGGGTGAATGGTTGAATGATTATTTAGTGTCTTATATTGAAAAAGATGTATTTGATAGCATTGATAATAAAACAATTATGATGGAATCCCAAAAAATAATGCCTAGAAGGATGACATTATAATTATTTTTATTGTAATATACTTTTGTTATTAAAATATATGTACTTGAACTTATTGAGTGCCCACCCTTTATTGTAATTTATGTAGTTGCATTTCTAACAGCACTTAGCCTTGATTTTCTAAATGATGGGTTTGTAAAATAACGGCCTCTCTTATTACATCATCAGTATTCACTTGATTTCATGAATAATTTTTTGATATTCTTTTCTTGTTTATATTCTTTTGTTTTTTAATGCATTTAAAACTTTTTTAAAAAAATAAAAAAATCGGGGGCAGCCCGAATCCCCCACCACTAGTGCCCCATTTATAAATTTTCTGGATCTGCCCCTGACCACAACCACGAACATCCAAAAGGTACACGAGGACTGGACTCACAATTTCAAACTTTTGGGCCTAGTGAACCTGAAAAATTATTTAGCCTTGGCCCAATATGCGACAAAATTGGCTAACAAGTATCTAACACATAACCCCTCGTCTTTGGGTTCAACTGGTAAAGAGGCCGGACACTCTCACCAAAGGAAGAGGGTTTGATCCTGAAGTTGGTCAAGGCGCTGGGGGAGACATTCTAGCTCCTGGGTTCCTAAGTAAATGTCTGAGGGTAATAGATGGCTCGCTCTACCCAACATTAGTATCACCTAGGAGGAAGGGAGACTTCGCCCTGCCCTTGGATCGTGGGTGAGTCCAACCCCTTTCCTAAAATTTCTGTAGCAAAAAAAAAAAAAAAAAAACACACACACACACATAAGAATATTTTTTCAAGCATCACCCTAAAATATTTTTGTGTGTAATTTTATACTCAAAGTATTTTTTGTTTGTTTTGGGGATAGCAATGAGCACCTTAAATTTAAGATACTATGTGCTATTAAAAAAAATATTTTACAGTGTTAAATTCACAAAAAAAAATTATTTTAAAATATTATGTGCTGCTAAAAAAATATTTTACGATGATATAAGCACCAAAATGTAGTTTTGGTTATTGAGTTTTATTAAAAAAAAAAAAAAACTTTGGGTGCTGGATGCTACTTGCTCAGTCATATTTTAGGTGATGGATCTTTTATTTTACCTGCTTCTAAAATCTAGAGTCACAATTTGAGCACTCTAACTTAAAACACCGCAACTAAAATTCAGTCGGTATCAAACATTTTGACACCCAAAGGCCCAAATCCAAACGCTTTTTTTTTTTTTCCTTCCTAAAATACTGCATTGTTTATTAATATAATATTCACTTTATAATTTTTTTCTTATTAAAGTGGGGGTATTATGAAAGACCAGAGGAAGTATAAGAGTATGACATCTAATTTGTAAAGATTACAAAATTAATTATTTATGTGTGTGTTGATTTTTCTAAAGTACAGTACCTCTTTTAATAATTTATATTGGAAACTACACCCTTTGATAAGAAAAACTTTCTTATTATGTACAATAAATTATTATAGTTTAAGAAAAAATTATAAATTTAGGAGGAAAAAGATTGTGGGCTTTACTTTTAGAACTAAAGCAAACCTCTCTACTCATAATTTGCTACTCTTCAAGGGGCAACAAAAATTTGCTACTCCTCCAATCCTTAAATTAGGATCCAATTGGAAAGTTGATATTGTTTCTAAATGTATGACACATTTTTTATGGTTGTCAATCTTTTCCAAAATTACCCCTATTGAAATTCATTCAACAATAATCAAGTAAGAGAGAGATTGAATGAATTAAGAAAAATGATGATAATGTTTTAGAAAAAAAAGAGTAAATACCCTTTTTGGTCGCTGAAAAAACATTTGACCATTTTTGGTCCCCTGAGTAAAAATGTCATTTTGGTCCTTTTAGGGACTAAAAAGGACCTTTTGGGAATTTCGAGGGATTAAAATGTGCAAAAAAATGATCAAAAGGACTAAAAGGGACCTTATTTTTCCATTTTAGGGACTAAAAGTGACTTATGTTTAAAAAAAATATGTCATTAACTAATTTCACTAACTTTTTTATTTTAATCAAATTAGGTAAATAGGTCTTACATTACAAGAATTAGATAACTAATGTTGGTAGTAACATGTAACAATTATGAGCTAATTTTTCCGAAATATCATTTTTCATCATGACTACCCTTGTATGAAAATCCCTCAGGGGCTGTTTAATATGAGGGTATGGGAGGGAAAATATTTTTGAGAAAGAATTTATAAAAATAGAGAAGTGGGGTTAAAAGTTTTTAATTATTTTTTCTTAGCATTTTATCTTACATCTTCTATTTATTAAAATTTTATAATTCCACTTTTCCAATTTTAAAAAAATCCAACTCATAAAATTTTTCCTACCCTCCCTTACCTTCCAAATTCCTCATACCAAATAGCTCTTTAATGTGAACAACTAATAGAAATATTTTGAGAAAAATAATAGATTTGTGGATAAAAAAGATTGAGATATTATATTTAATTAAAGGCAAATTTAACTTCAACGAACTTTTTATATTAATTACCGGAAGTAATATTATATCGGCAGTAGCAGTGGTGGATGCAAGTATATGACTTGGGGGGGCAAGTGCCCCCCCTTAAAATGACATGTTTTTTTTTTAAAAAAAATAAAAAATAAAAAATAAAACAAATTTAGGGTTAAATCCAAATACTAGAGAATCCTTTCACATCGTATAATCAAACTTCTTATTCGCAGAATCAAATAGTCAACTTCTTTGAATCAAACTTTCGCCATTTGTTTAATGCCTTATATTGGAAAAGATGTATTTGATAGCATTGATAATAAGACAATTACTATAGAATTCTAAAAAATAAGGCTTAGAATAATGACATTGTAATTATTTTTATTGTAATATACTTTTGTTATTAACATATATGTGCTTGAACTTATATAGTGCCCAACCTTACTATTTTTAACAGCACTTTTGCTATTTCTAACAGTACTTAGCCTTGTTTTTGTTAACTGAATTAAATAAATAACAGCTGTCATTACTTGTTGTAACTGATATCACGTGTCATGTGCAATGCAATATATGTGTGAATAGATCCACGTGTCTGTTAGAATAGCTCTACACTTACTTTGTTATTCACGTCGTTATCTTCTATATAATGTAAGCTGATCCTTTCATTTCAATACTGATTCTTCTATTGAATAATTATCTCAATATTAGAGATAGATTATGGCATGGTATAAGAGCCATAGCCACGCCGGCGAGGTCTGTTTCCGGTTAGCAAGTCTGACTGCAAACAGAGATTAAGGCATTGGTGGTGATTAATCTCCAACTCTGGATTGATATATCACCTGCAACAATGACCACAACCACGTCAAATACTTTTCCGGCGTCAGGCGATCCTGCTGGACTGAGCAGCCGCAACTTTACCAACAAAAAGATTACCGTCAAGCTTGACGACTCTAACTACCTAATATGGAAGCAGCAGGTGTATTTTATGGCTAGACAACACCGCTTATTTTCTTATCTCGATGGATCTGTGAAGATACCACCTCGACGAGTCCGCGATGAAGGAACTGGTTTGGAAGTTGATAATCCTGCTTTCGAAATATATGAGCAACTTGATTCAGCACTTGCTTCATGGCTACTCGCCTCGGTAACATCTTCGGTACTCCCTGATTTAGTAGGATTGGAAACATCTACGCAAATATGGCTTAAACTAAACAGGCTATACTCTGATAAATCTGACTCCAAGATTCTTTACTACAAGAATCTTTTGACAAATCAACGTAAAGGTGAACTGAGCATGAGAGACTACCTATCCAACCTAAAATCCATATGTGACCATCTATCTCTGTTAGGAGAACCAGTTACTGATGCTAATCGAATCTCACACATATTAAATGGCCTCACTATAGAATATGAGTCTGTTATTGCGATTATTAATGCTACTAAGCAAAAATTTGATATGGATATTGTATCTACAATGTTACTCGACTCTGAAGCTAGGCAAAAAGCTTTTATTGCCAATTTTGTCCATCAAGCTCACTACTCAAAGCATCTGGATTACAACTCCGAAGATCCAATGATATTTGCAACTCAGTCGAATCCTAACTACACATCAGCAACCACTGCGGGACAGCCTAATGGATCTGGTTACAACACTCCAGCAACCACTGTAGGACAATTCTCTACTCCTGTTTATCGTCCACAATATAATAACATCAGAGGGAGAGGCCGTGGTCGTGCTACTTTTTACCAAAACAAACCTTCGTGCCAGATCTGTCACAAAGTTGGTCACCTGGCTGACATATGCTACTTCAGGTATGATTCCAACACACAAGCTTGTTCATCAACTCAGGCACACTACACTGATGCAAATAATCCTCACATACTTCCATATGATACATATGACACTACTGCTCATCACACTTGGCCCACTCAATACACTGAGGTCCCTGTAATGTCATCAGTACCAGCTACAAAATCATATCATTCTGGAATCAATACTACGGATGCTAATCAGAATGGTTCTCAACTCATTCAGTCAAAATCTATGTCCACTACTCCTACTTCAGCTCCTACAGATGTTGCACCTCAGGCTTATGTAGCTTCTCCTGAAATCATCACAGATGAGGCATGGTACTTAGACTCTGGTGCAACACAACACATTACAAATTCTGTCAATTCCCTACATTCCGCTGCACAACCCAAGGGTAAGAGTACTGTCATTGTTGGTGGAGGTACCAGTATACCCGTAACTTACATTGGTAAAACACACTTAAATGGTTCCACATCTGTTTTAAGGCTAAACAAAGTCCTGTGTGTGCCAACCATGCAAAAGAAATTAATCTCTATAGCTCAACTCACTAGAGAAAATAATGTATCGATTGAGTTTTTTCCTCATACCTGTACTGTTAAGGACTTGCAGACCAAGGAGATTTGCATGACTGGTGTTGAATCAGCTGGAATGTATAGGCTGAATGCTGTCACTACTCCTCAGCAACGCCTAACTGACAACAAATCTGGAATCCAAACTCACTCAAGCTTCTGTTATCACTCTACCACAACAGCGGATTTTTCTCTTTGGCATCAAAGGCTTGGCCACCCACATGAAAAGTCTGTCAAAAGTGTTTTTCATACTTTGAATATTGCTGTCAATAAAGCACACACTCTTACAAACTACACTGCTTGTAAGATGGGGAAAAGCCATCGATTACCTTTTGCTCCCTCATTAAGTGTGTACACCAAACCTCTTGAATTAATTTCAATGGATTTGTGGGGTCCAGCCCCTTTTGCTTTAAATGGCTGTGTCTATTATGTAGCTTTTGTGGATTCTTATAGTAGACTCACTTGGCTATACTTACTGCACAAAAAATCAGAAGCTTTAACGAAATTCAAAGAGTTCAAGTTGCTAGTTGAAAAGAGTTTTAATACACCTATCAAGCAGGTGCAGAGTGACAATGGAGGTGAATTTCTGTCATTTACTCCATTTCTGGTGCAATGTGGCATTAATCACAGGTTCACTTGTCCCTATACGTCTGAGCAAAATGGCCTTGTTGAAAGACGCCACCGATCCATTGTTGAAACAGGCCTAACATTATTGGCCACAGCATCCTTGCCACTTTACTATTGGGGAGATGCTTTTATGACTGCAACCTTTCTGTTAAACCGATTGCCCACCCATGTACTAAATGGTCTCACTCCATATGAGAAACTATATTGCTGCAAACCTGATTATTCCTTGCTCAGGGTATTCGGCTATGAATGTTTTCCCTACTTACGACCTTATAATCAACACAAGCTTGAATTCAGGTCCTCATCATGCATCTTTCTTGGCTATATGTAACCAGGCATGTTCGCTTCCATGAAGGTATTTTCCCTGCTCACACCCAGTTTAATATCAGACACATACCTGATCAGCAATCCAAAATTCCTAGCTTCAAAGCACCTATTCCTCTACCTTCCTCAAACCAAATCAGAACTTCAACCTCACCTAATCCATCACTGCCCCATTCTATTTCCCACTCTCAACCCGAGCCCTCACCTCCTATACATACACCTATCCCATCACCCCCATCTCCCATCACCAATACCTCACTCTCACCCCCTTCTCCACCTAATAACCATTCCATGGTCACTAGGAGCAAATCTGGTATTTTTAAACCAAAGATATTTGCTGTCAATGAAGATGTTCATATTCCTACCAACATCAATGAAGCCCTTTCTGATGACAACTGGAAAAAGGCAGTTCAAGAAGAATTTGATGCCTTACAAAAGTTTGAAACATGGGAACTTGTTCCTTCTCCCACTAACAGGAAAGTTATCGGTTGTAGGTGGTTATGTCGAATTAAAACACACTCTGATGGTTCGGTTGCAAGATATAAAAGCAGACTTGTGGCCAAGGGATACTCACAAGAGGCAGGTGCAGACTATCGTGATACCTTTAGTCCAGTGGTTAAGGCAACCACAATTAGAACACTCCTAACTCTCGCGGTTACCAAAGATTGGAAGCTTCATCAAGTAGATTTTAACAATGCTTTCTTAAACGGTGATTTGACTGAAGAGGTTTATATGGAATAGCCACCGGGCTTTGTCCAATCAGATGCAGCAGGTAATCCGCTTGTCTGCAAACTGAAGAAGGCTTTGTATGGCCTAAAACAGGCACCTCGAGCATGGTTTGTCAAGATAAGTACATACTTGCACACCCTGGGTTTTGTTTCGGCCAAAGCTGATCCTTGTCTGTTTGTAAACAGAACTGATACTGATATCACTTATCTTCTCATCTATGTGGATGATCTTGTGATTATCGGATCTAATGAAGCTACTGTACAAAAACTTATCTGTGATATGAGTGAGGTCTTTTCTCTCAAGGACCTAGGTGAATTGTCCTTCTTCCTTGGCATTGAATTTTGCAGGACCTCAAAAGGAATCCACTTGACTCAGGGAAAATATATTCATAATCTACTTACTAAGACTAAGATGCTTGAAGCTCATGCCTATGCCTTTCCAATGGCTGTCAACATTCAACTATTTGCAACCGATAGCCTCCCATTTGGAGATCCCAAGCTATATCGCAGCATTGTTGGCTCTTTGCAATACCTTTGCTATACAAGACCTGACATATCCTTCACCGTAAACAAACTCAGTCAGTTTCTGCAAGTCCCAACTATCAAGCAATGGGAATGCGCTCAAAGGTTACTTCGCTACCTAAATGGCACCAGCTCTCATGGTTTGATGATCAAGCCAGTACATCAGTTTAATATTCAGTCCTATGCTGACTCAGATTGGGGTGGCATCACTACCAAAAACAAAAAGGATGAAGAAATTCTGATCCTACCAGAAAACAAAAGATCTACTAGTGGTTACCGTATCTATCTAGGTGCAAATCCAATTTTGTGGGTATCTAGGAAACAAGCAGGTGGTTTCACGATCAGCCACTGAAGCAGAATATAGGAGCGTGGCGGATTCTATTCAAGACTTAATGTGGGTGCTATCACTCCTAAAGGAAATGTATATTGAGGTTGTTGGAACACCATGTATCTGGTGTGATAACACTGGTACAGTAGCATTGTCCTCCAATCCTGTTCTCCATTCAAAAACAAAACATGTGGAACTTGCTGTCCACTTCATCCGAGAAAAAGTAGAAGCAGGGATAGTTACAGTTGGATACGTTCCCTCTTCATATCAGGTGGCAGATATACTAACCAAACCGCAAGTATTTAGCATGTTCGCCTTCTGTCGAGCCAAGCTAAATATAATCTCCCAAGACGAGGTACACAATGGTGAAGCAAGATGAGATCAAACTCAGCGGAAGGAATGTTAACTGAATTAAATAAATAACAGCTGTCATTACTTGTTGTAACTGATATCACGTGTCATGTGCAATGCAATATATGTGTGAATAGATCCACGTGTCTGTTAGAATAGCTCTACACTTACTTTGTTATTCACGTCGTTATCTTCTATATAATGTAAGCTGATCCTTTCATTTCAATACAATGATTCTTCTATTGAATAATTATCTCAATATTAGAGATAGATTCTGGCAGTTTTTTCATTTATATTCTTTTATTTTTTAATATATTTAAAACTTCTTTTAAAAAAAATTCGGGGGTGCTGCCCTCGAACCCCTGAATCCCCCCACAAATTGTGCCACCCTTCCGTAAATTTCTGGATCCGCCCCTAGGCAGTAGTCAACTAACACGATGGCCTAAGGCATCCACATGCCATATCTATATTACCAATATATACATAGTTTATAGATGATTGTCTATGTTGGGATTTTGAGGCCTTATTACTTAATTAAAAAATTACAGGCAACGTAGCATAGTTTTCCATCTGCTTGCAACTTCATCAAAATTAAAAAGCAATTCAAATGGATATAGAGACTATAGCTTGTAGCTTTCATGGAAAACATATTTTGAAATAAGACATTTTGATACGTAAATGTTAGTGATAAGATTATATATTCATCTGAAGATGCTTTTCGTATTGGATAGTTTCCATATAGGTTGAATTAATCTATTTTGTTTATTAAAATTCAATTTGAAAATTTTTTAAGAATATGAAATAATTTTTGGTTTTTTATTTGAATCTAAAAAAAAAATTGAAACTTTGGATGAGAATTAATTAAAAATTTTACATCAATTAAAAAAAAAATTGTCAAGTTTTGGATAACGTAGTGGTAATTTATTTTCATACTGGAATGTAGTAATAAGAGAAACGTTAACAAAAAATATCAATACTTCAATTTAAGTACGAAAATATATTTTAAAAAAATTATACTCGTTTTTTAATGGAAAACTATTCTCTTTTCTAAGTACATATATTTACTTATAGAATATTAATAAAACTTATTTTGCTAATACCATAAATTTTTTTTTTTCAAAATTAAAATTGTTTGAATCTGTAACATCCCAACTTTTCACAAGCAGTATAATTTTTTTTTTTTTTCCAAAACATCACTTCAAATCATCAGAGTAGAGCATTTGAGCGGAAGAGTAACTGATATATATTTATAAACTGCCGTAAGTCTGGCTGGTTACAACTACGGTACAATAACCGAGTATTTCAAAAACAGATAATAACAAAGGGGAAGGCTTCCGCCGAAACATCGAAAGGAAGTCTTCACGAACATCTACGCGAGCCGCTTGTCTCTCTCCTCAGTCCTCGGGAGCCTGATGCTATATTAAGGGCTGAGATCCGCACCGGATCTCAGGTAACGGTTAACCGCATATTTACAGACACACCATATGGACCACAGACAATCATATCAACAACAGTATATGTGCACTCATCGCCCAAAAGCATGCATACATATATCGCCCAATAGCATGTATACATATATCGCCCAAAAGCATGCAGATATATCGCCCATAGCAAACATGAACATATAAACAGCACGTAGACATACCACGAGCTATAAGCTATCACATACAATACACCTAGCACATACATGCATACCATAAAAGATTAGTGTTACAGTACGCGAACGTACATACCCCAACAGTATATAAACATACCACAGACATAAAGTCATCATCTATCACATACAATACACATATCACATATATGCATACAATAAACATCAGAGTTAGTGTTACCGTACGCGAACGTACCTTCTTTGACGGTATTCTGGCACGTTTTATGGAAAACGGTCGTTTTGACAGAAAACAGCGAAACGTCCTGTTGACAACAGAACGACAACAAATCGAGTTTCGATGTCCTATAGGGTAATATCACTTTTATTAGTGATTTGATACTATATCTGGCATTTTAGGTAAAAATTACCATTTTGCCCCTATTCCCCTAATCGCCGAAATTTTGCCAGAGCTTCGCTATTTTAACTCTAATCTTCCAAAATTTTGCCATAACTTCGACCCCATCATGATTTTCGAAATTAATGACTAAAATACCCCTAAAATATGATATCTAATCATACTTGGAAGATTAAAGACTATTCTAGCATTTCTACTCTAACTATCGAAAGGACTACAAAGCTTAAGTACCGAAAACTTACTCGAGCTTTGCAGAATTCCCGGACTCCTCCTTCTCTCTACCTTCTCTCTAATTTCGAAATGAGCAAGAGCTCTTGGTGTGAAAATATGAAGAAGGGTGCATGCCTATTTATAGGCAAATACGCGAGGCAAAACGGTCTTTTTCCAACTTTCTTCTTTCAATTGTGGCCACACATTCTAGGGTTTCTATGTGGCTAATTCTCCTCCATGCAAAATACTTGGCCAAGAGTATGGCCTTGTTGGCCTCTTCTTCTCCTTTCATTTTGCTTTATGGGATTTTACCGATAAAATCCCCTGATCGGTGTTCGAATCGTGAAATCTTGTAAAATCTTAGAAATCTGGATTACAACTTTGAAGACATTTTCTCACTTATTAGAAATGTCGGGTTAACCTAAATTTCGATTCCATATAGGGCATTCCGTGTTCAGCCGAAGTTTCTCGAAAAACGTGTCCGTGACGGTCCTAAGCATTTAAACGCGTTTTTGGAATCACCAATCTCTAGAGAAAAATTCACTGATTCCAAATATGTCCATGAAAATTCCCAATTCTTTTCCAAATGTCACAACATAACCTTTTCGTCCTCTTGGCTATCTGGCCTTTTCTCAGAATTTCCCTATTTCGTCTTATTAGGAAAAAGCACAAACGGCTTCAGAATTAACTTCCGTAAGTGTCTAACGGAAGATAAAAACTCACTGATCAATATTTTATCCTGACTTTGACATTCCCATTCCTGGATCTCCAGATAGGATCCGTTTCCTAATTTCTTATTTACTATTCATCATATTTCACTTTAATTAATTATATTAATAAAATAATTGCAACTTGCAAACTTTATTATTATTATCTTTATATTTTTTTTCCTTTTTTTCTGCCTTTTTTTTATTTCGTTTTTTTTCAATTAATTAATTAATTAATTAATTAAATAATTATTTTTACATAATTTTTACAAAATTCTCCTATTGGTCCATTCTTGCATTTAGGCTTAAAAATACCTAAATTCGACTATTTTTCTCCAAAATTTCCAAGTAATTAGTAAATATACTTTTACTAATTTTCAACCCAAAAACCACTAATTTTAGGGTTTTACATAATTATTCCTGAATTTCATTTGCTTATGCTTAAGTAATTAGCCAGTAATTACCTAATTACTTAATTATCACTTGTTGATAATTTTCTTAATTAGAATATCTTATTACCTCATAACACTTGCATTGACATTTGTGTTTCCATGTCTCTTTCATTATACTAGAATTTGTGAGGGTATTTTGGTCATTTACCACTTTTTGAGCATTCTTCTACAATTTCTCCAAGTTTGTAATTTAATAAATTACCTAAATCAGGGACAATATCCTTCCCTATTTAAAACAGATATTTACTTGCCTCTTTTATAGCTTTCACAGGGTATTTATAACCCATAATGTATTTAGGGACCTATTTGCAAATTTTCAAACGTTTTAGGGACCTAATTGCAAATTATCTAATTTCAAGGGAAATTACCCTAACAACAAGGTAAACTCAATACAAGGTGTTTGAGACCTCATATTCACCTATTTTCAATAGGTACATTTCCCAATTTTTGATATTTACCCTAAGTCAGATTTTAGGGTATTACAGAATCTTATTCATGGATCAAATATGGTACAAGATAAATTGAATAGTCATGTTATTTATTAAGAGAAAAATATTATAATTACTTAATTATAAATATTTTATATATGTTTTTTGTACATAAGAAAGCTATACAAATTAAATTATATGTTGATTTATAAGTTATAACAAATCAAGCCTCTTCAATATTGTTGCCTTGGGACACAAAACTTCTCGACACATTTAAATTCTGTATTTTTTTTGTGTTCTGCCAAAAGGAAAGAAAACTCCAAGTTATGGTGTCTCAGAATCCAACAACAACACAAAAAATAGCATAATTCCAATATTATAGATAATATATCGTGAACTACAAAGCAATTCCGTTCAAATATTTGTATCCTAGTTTATACCATACTAAACTTTGTGATGCTACGTTATGAAATATTATTCTTTTACTTTTTTGGATGATATCAAATATGTATATTCTTAAATATTCATTATCGATAACTTTTTGGATCCATCTCTATTGGTATGTATAGATTCCATACACACATAGTAATGTATGGAATTCCCGTTTCATAGTTAAGTATTAGGCAAGATACTGTGGTCCGGTTATTGAACCGATTGAGACAATATCACCCTGGTCCTATTTATAAGTCTTTTTTTACCAAATCACATATACCAATAAGAGGTAGGTAGCTCAATGATTATGAGATAAATTTTTAACTTTACTCTCATTTATAAATTAATACTTTTTAAATTTTTCTTCTCTCTCTATTTTCATTGGTACAATAATATGGGCAAAATTGTCACAATCTCATTTATTTGGTCAAAATGGACTTATAAATAGGACCAAATTTTTTGGTCAAAATGGACTTATAAATAGAACCAGAGTGGTAATACAAGATCAATGGTCTAACTGTGATTAAACTAGAGTCGCCCTAATTATAATTTAAATAATATGGTGTAATTAAATAAATAAAAATATTCGTATATAACCTTAAAAAGAGTAATATTTAAATAATATAGGCATTAATATACAAGTATATAGAGTATTTATGTATAAAGCGCGTAGTTTAAAAAATAGAGTTACTAAAGCATAAATATAACGGAATGCTCTTTTTTACAATTAAAAAAGGATGACATTCTAGATTCAACAAAAGGAGGAAAAAAATATAGAGCCGTTTAAAAAATAGAGTTACTAAAGTATAAATATGATGAACTGCTCTCTCTCTCTCTCTCTCTCTTTTTTCAATTAAAAAAGAGGTCATTCTGGATTCAACAAAAGGAGAAAATAAAATAAAATTCAACATAGTGAATCTATCCAAAACTCTTGATCGGATCAATTAGAGGACTGATTTCTCAATTCCCTAGTCTAATCAATTGACCCAAGTACCCCTCGTCCTTGGGTTCAACTGGCGAAGGGGTCGGACTTCCTCACCTCAAGGGAGGGGGTTCGATCCCTGCGTTGGTCAAGGCGCTGGGGGAGGCATCCTAGGGGTCTAGGAAGCAGTGGAAACGCTGGTAGAGGTGGAGACATGTGTACTCTCTGTCTAGTATGCCATGTGGACTGGGCTCCAAGCGCCCTGCCCTTGGATTGTGGGTGAGCCCAACCCCTTTCCTAAAATTTTCTTAGCAAAAAAAAAAAAAGACCCAAGTTGGGTTTTAATATCAAGATATTAGGCATTTAACTTTATTTTTTTATTACATTTTTCCACTCATTTTTTGCGTAACTTCTCATTTCTTAAACTTACTAATTTACTGAGAAGTACATTACCAGTATCACTTGAAATTTAAACATTCTAACAAGGGAGAAATATCTTATCTTTAATAATTTATCTCTCTGATCCCCTTTTATGTCACTCTAGAGAATTCGTTGAAATAAAATCAATAAATATAATGTGTCGGTGGTTCTATATTACTCCCCCATCTACATTAAGAGAATTTTGTTAAAAATAACTTGTTTCTATTTATAAAAGATACATAGTCTATCTAAAAAATATTAATATCATTTTTGTCCCAATAATTAATTATTGGTTAGCCTCACTACATTAATTAACTATTTGTTCACACACTCTCCTTCTTTTCTCACTCTATCTTTACCTCCATAGATAAGGGTGTTTGTAGAAAATAAGTTATGGTTTTTCTACATTTTTATTTCATTTAAGCAATTTTAACTAATATTTTTATTTATGCAATTCGATTAATCGTATTTAATCAAAAAAAATGAGGGAAGGGAGTAATCATTTAAAAATTGGAAATAATGGGAGTAATGAGGATTAAATGCATTCTATTTTAGAAATAGGGAAATTTTCAATTAGCCCTTATGAAATAGATTATATTTCAGTCAACCCCAAAAAGATTATAAAGCTTCACTATACTCCCTTCGATCAAAATGAAATTAAGTTTTATGGGTAAAAAGACAATTATGTCTTGCTTTATATTTTTATAAAAGTATTACAAGATAAATAAAAGGATTCAAAAGAAATCATAAAGTTAACAAGAACGTTTTTGTCATTCACAAAACAAATAAAGAGAATTTATAAGACAAATAAGGGCATTTAGAGGTAATAAGATAAATAAAGGTATTTACGAGATAAATAAAAGGATTTAAAGTAACCCAAGGAGTTAAATATATTTTGGTCATTCACCAGCCAAATAAAAGAATTTGCAAGACAATTAAGAGGATTCAAAAAAATAAAACAACGGCATCATTATTTTTTTACCCACAAAACTTATTCCATTTTGATAAGGGGGTACGGTGAAGTTTCAAAATCTTTTGCAGTTGATTGAAATAAAATTTCTACCGTAGTGCTAAATGGAATTTTCCCATAGAAAATATCCTTGAATGGACCGGCTCTGTTTGGGTGAGCGTTTGGGGGCCAAAAAGTTCAATTTGGGTAGAAAAAAGCTTAGTGAAAAAAAAAAAAACAACAGTTGTATGGTGTTTGAGTAAGCTTTTCAGTCACAGAGCTTCTCCCAAAAAAGCTCCTTATTCTCATAAGCTAAAATGCTGAGCGTTGGTAGTGTTGTTGAGGGTTGGGCAATAAAATTCTCTCATCATCATGTCCTCCCCATTTATTGTTTTTTAATTTTTAATCATAAATTAATTTTTTTATTAAATTTAAATTTTTATCTTTAATTATCACAATATATACAACACACACATATTATAATAAGATTCATGCTATTTTCAGTCATTTTATATCTCAACTAACTTTTCAAATAATAATCCAAACAAGTTTCAGTTTAGAAAAAAAGTCACTTCTGCCACCGTTAATTTAAACAAAAATCATATTTACAATATGATTTTTATTATATCTTACATTTACAAAAGTCAGATTGAAAATGAATTACTTCTGACACACTGCTAACCCAAAAAGGAATCCAATCACGGGTGGAAAAAGGCTTTTAAGACCGGACAAAAGAGGTATCGTAAGATCGGACCCGCGTTAGGTCTTGTTCCAGACGGTATTAAAAGTCTCCCTTTTAAGACCGGATTCGAACCGATCTTAAATAGTTTCTTTCAGACCGGACATTTTAAACATTAGGTCTTAAAAGTCTTACTAAATAGATCTGAAATATTTTTTGTTCGGTCCTAAAACTCAACCTTTAGGACCGGACAAAAACTTGACCGCTCTTAAAAGATCCGAATATTAAGACCGGACAAAGATCAATCTGGTCCAAAAAATAGCGGATTCTAAGACCAGACGACTAATTACCCGGTCTAAAAACATGACGTTCAAGATCGGATGATATATACATGTGGTCTTAAAAATTGAAATTGTAGACCAGACTTATAAATAGACCGGTCTTAAAAGACTAACTTTTAAGACCGGCTTAATATCAAATATGTAAACCTGACCTTTAAGACCGGACATAGAAATACATCCGGTCTTAACAATTGAACATTTAAGACCGGCTTATTTATTTCCGGTCTAAATTTTCCCCAATTTTTTCCCTATTCTGTTCTTCCTGATCATATATATTTACACATATCCACCACCCAAAACAACACATAAAAGTCGATACTTTAAGCTACAAGCTATGAACAATTATGAATAAATTGAATTGGGGCAAAAATACAAATATTATTCACCATGAGTTATGTGGCCTCTTAATTAATGATTATACTATGACTACAACAACTAAATAAATTTATACAATAAGATAACTTACAATCACAATGAGTTACAAATACAGCAAGTAAATCAACATACATGCCCAGTATATTATTCACCATGCCTTCATTTGATTCCCACCCAACAATGTAACATCCTCTTTTATAACATGACCATTTGGATCGGAATAAAAATAAAACAAGAACAAATTCATAGTCAGCGTGACATTGTTTAAGAACATAGAAGGAATAATAATATAGTTAAAACCTTAAAGTTTTAAAAGAATTCTGCATATGAATATTATCTTATGAATTGACTCTTTTATAAAGTGATATCCTCCCATATCCCTTCTTGATTATCATTTCTTATGCCGGGTTCATTATCCGCTTCATCTTCTTCGTTCATGTCCGGTAGACCCCTTGAAAAAGGAGTACTCTCAGGAAGACCATAATTTGAATGACTTTCCTCATCAATATCAATGACCCTTTTTCCTTGGAGAGCTACAGACCACATTTTATTTTCTTGATCGGTGATATAGAACACTTGTTTCGCCTGGTCTGCCATAATAAAAGGTTCATCTCCAAAACTTCTACTATTGACATCGACTAAAGTAAATCCTAGCTGATCGATCTGAACACCATTATTGACATTAACCCACTTGCATTTAAAGATGGGAAATCTAATTTTGACAGAGTCCACCTCTCAAATCTCTTCAATAACCCCATAATATGGCATGACTGCCAATTTAGGCCTATTGTCTTTCGAACTGGAGAAGTGCATAGATTCAACCTCTAACATAACACCACTGTTTTGGACTGTGCTCCTATCATCTAGGGACTTCGTGTAAAATGTATAACCATTGATCACATACGAATTCCAACTTATGACATCAACCTCAGGACCACGTGCTAACCATTTTATTGTATTAGAAACACATTCAGATCCCTCGACCTTTTGTTTGAACCAGTTCACAAAAGTTCTGTTATGCTCCTTAATCAACCTTTGTTCGGTCATTCGATGGTTTTCTTTCCTTACAACTTCTTTATGTGCAGATATGCTGGCTTGAACTTCATCAACATTATTCAAGATGTATAAGTGGACTTGTGACAATTCATCAGGATCCACACTCTTTACCGAAGCCCCTCGTCTACCCCCTTCACATGCTGACATTTTGGAAGCCCAATATGTCTTACTTTGGCCAAATAATTTTGACAAAATTCCATGGCTTCTTCAGAAACATATTTCTGAACAATTGATGCTTCTGGCCGGTATGCGTTCTTCACATATCCTTTTAGGAATTTCATAGATATTTCAATAGGGTACATCCAGCGTAAATGGATAGGGTCGCACAACTTTATCTCCCTCACTAGATGAACAATTAGATGAACCATGATGTCAAAAAATGTAGGAACAAAAAGTTTCTCAAGGTGGCACAAAATAAGATATCCTTCATTCTCCAATTCATCTAACTTTTCAATCTCGAAAACTTTACTACAAACCGCATTGAAGAAGAAACAAAGTCTAGTCAAAACGACCCGAAGATCATATTCGGCGATGCCTCGAATAGCTACTGGGAGTAGCTATTGCATCAACACATGACAATCATGAGACTATTGGCCTACTAATTTCAAGTCCTTCATCGAGACAAGTCTCTTAAAATTTGAAGAATACCCCGAGGGAACTTTTGTGCCATGTAAACACTCACAAAAACTTCGTTTCTCATCCTTAGACAAAGTATGAGATGCCAGATGACAATAAGTTCTCTTCCCATATGGAGTTAGATGTAAGTCTTCGCGTATTCCTATTGCTTGCAAATCCAATCTTGCCTTCATACCATCCTTCGAATTACCTTGTATGTTGAGAAGCATGCCAACAATACTATCACATACGTTTTTCTCCACATGCATGACATCAATACAGTGTCTCACATCAAGATTGCGCCAATATGGAAGATCGAAGAATACATATATCTTTTTCCATATATTTGTTTCTTTTCTACTCTTTCCAGTCTTACCGAATATGACACTGATATTTTTAACCTTTTCATACACTTGCTCCCCAGTCAATGCCACCGGAGAATCTTCATACTCTTGGCCACCAAAAAAGGCCTTCTTTAATCGACGATATGGGTGGCCCCTATGTCCAAGATACACCGTCTTTCTTCCATGATGAAGTTGATGGTAGCGTGTGCCTTCTTCACAAACCGGAAATGCTTTATGGCCTTTTACACTATACCCTGACAAGTTCCCATATGCTGGGAAGTCGTTTATAGTACAAAATATCATGACTCTCATTTTAAAGACCTCCTTCTTGAAAGAGTCAAAAACATCGACACCTTCTTCCCACAACTCCTTCAAGTCTTCGATCAAGGGCTCAAGGTAAACATTAATGTCATTTTCGGGTTGTTTTGGTCCCAAAATCAACATAGACAGCATGATGTACTTTCATTTCATGCATAACATAGGAGATAAGTTGTAAATAATCAGGAGTACATGCCATGAACTATGTATGTTGCTAAGGCTTCCATAAAGATTCATGCCATCTGTGCTAAGGGCAAGCCTAAGGTTCCTAGGTTCTTCGCCGAAGTTCGGAAATAATTGATCGATTTTATTCCATTGAGAAGAATCGGCCGGATGTCGAAGCTGTCCATCCGAAATCCTCTCATCCACATGCCACCTCAAATTTTTTGCATCATTTTCATTCGCAAACAACCGCTTGAACCTTGGTATGATTGGAAGATACCACAACACTTTTGCAGGCCCCTTATCTGACTTGTACTGTGGGGTTTCACATATCGGACAAGTCTGCTTCTCTTCAAACTCTTTTCTATACAATACGCAATCATTCAGGCATGCATGGATCTTTTTGTACTCCATCCCCAGTGGACAAAGTATTTTCTTAGCATCATAGTATCGATGCGGCAACAAATTATCATCCGGAAGCATGTCCTTAAAAGCCTCAAGCATTTCTGAAAAAATCTTGTCGCTCCATCCATGACGTGCCTTCAAGCTTACCAATTTCAATACAGCGTTCAACAATTGTTATTTTTTACACCCAGGGTATAGCAGCGTCTCTGCATCACTGCACATATTACCATATGCATGTGATCGCTCAAAAGCCTCTTCTCCTACATCACGGATAATGTCCTCTATGCGATCATCCATATCCGTGTCATTATTATCAAAGGCCACTTCCCCATGTTGAGACCCACTTGGCACTTTTTCACCATGCCATGCCCATACTGTATAAGTCTTACAAAATCCTTCACAAATTAAATGTGTGTGTATAACTTCAGGACTTAGTCGCCTCTCATTCAAACATTTTACACAAGGGCAATAAAACTTCCCCTATCATCATGGGCATTTTGTTTAGCAAATTCTATAAATTCGCTCACCCCATTCTGATATTCAACACTTGTTCGTAAAGCATTTATCAAACTGTGATCCATAGTAGAATTCCTATATATAGACGGAAATCATTGATCATACATAATCCAAAAAAATTGAAACTTGCATATAAAATAGCTAACTCCAAATGAAAATATATGCTCAATGTTGGTTATGTCTTCTATTTTTTTATTTTTTTGTTTTACGGAGGAACTTGCCCATTAAATGCATAACAAAGAATCACTTTTGGTCATAAATGCATCACAGTGAATCCAAGAACCAAAATAAATGGATGACGAGGAAATTAAATGCATGGCATGAAGGTCTTGTGGACTCACCTGTAGCATATAAATTCAAATACGTTTTCTGAGTCTTACTTCTCCGGCTACGAACGTTGATGTTGCAAACAGCACGAGTAACCTAAAAACACTTGTTGGTCAGTTGGGTAGGTCTAAAGTGCAAATATAATCTTCAAAATACAATATTCATTAACAACAGAGAATACCCACAAGAACATTTCATCGATTTCGTTAAACCCATGAAAAACCCAGAATGATAAGCTGAAAAATCATAAAGTTATATAACCGAAACACCTCTTACAGCTTGGTCTATAGATGTTTAGCTAAGGAACCAAAAAGTGATTGTCGAGATAGGTACGCGAAGCAACGACAAAGCAACACACAAACACTGGAGTCAGAACCTGAGTAATCACTTTCGGCGCGACAAGAGATATTCAGGGAGGAAAATTTAATTTTCCGCGCGACAAAGACACTTATTTAGCTTTTTGGATTTTATTAATACCGGTTAATTATTAATTGTCCGGTCCTAAAGATACAATTAACTTTTTAAGACTGGAGGTTTAAAAGTATCCAGTTCTAAAGTTTTATTATTCATTTAATTTTAAGACCGGAGTTTTATAAAACATCTGGTCCTAAAAGTCAAATACTTTTTAGACCAGTTACTTATAAAGTGTCCGGTCTTAACGACCTTGGTGAGCGCAGTAGTAACTGAATGAATAAAATAAAGAAAAATTGGAGAATATGCACATACACAAGAAAAAACAAACAAAAGAAAAACAAGTTGAAAATTATCAAAAACAATTGAACATCCTAAAGCTTATTATCGTCCAATGCCTTGGCGATATCGGCGTGAACAACATTAATTTCCCGCCGGAGATCAGCAAGTTCTTGTCTTTGTTGCAGCAGCCACAATGCAACATTAGAGGAAAGAGGAGAAGGGTCAAAGGTAGGCGCGCTGGGGCCAACAGGTTGGAGACGGGGAGCACAAACCTATTCATGGTCTGAAGGCTGGAGGGGGGGTGCGGCAATCTCTTCATCATCCGAAATAACAATGGGTCCAACGACCCGAGACTCTTCGGTCACAATAGAACGCACTCTCGCTGGAGGAGGCGCACCGTATAACGATCTAACGATGGCACGAGCTTCAGGTGTAAGAGCACCCCTACGAGGAGTTCTCTTGTATCTAACCATGGTTTGAGGCTTTGAGCAGTTGGGGCAAAGAGCTAGGTAGTGAGGAGTTAGGAGGTAGTGAGGAGTTAATAAGGACAGAGACGTAGTGTGAGGAGTTAATAAGGACAGAGAGCAGGAGAGATACGTATCTGATGATGAGAATTCGGATTCAATTGGTATAAATGAATCTAGTGTTTCTACTTTAAGAGCGTACTTTTATAAATATCCGGTCCTAAAAGTCAATTATTTATTTTTTCAATCAATTCAATTACTTTGAAAACCAACCTTTTATCTTGTATCCGGTCCTAAAACTCTCTTTTTTTCAATTCATTTTTTTTTTTAAGTAAGAATTTTTTGTTAAAAAATAGTACTTTTAAGAACGGATCTTTTACAGTATCTGGTATTAAAAGTTCATTCTTTTCAAAATACTCAGATAGTAGAGTTGTATCCTTACCCTATGTTGAAATGAATGATTCAGAGTCTCTTTGGCTTCCACATAAACTTCCCAACTAGGCGTCTCCTCGTATTCTGAGGAACTATGCGTCTCCTTGTTAATGCTTCTGGCGTTTCACATTGTTCAGGATGGGTTCTCTATTTAAACCCGTTGTTACTTTACTTTCATCACATTCATCTCCATCACTTCTACAACCTCCACCGTAATGGCTGCTCCACCACCACGAGGTCCTCCTTCTCGGCGTAATCCTTTGCCACCTCCGTACCCTCTTCCGTTGCCTCCGAACCTGTCATTCTACCAGATGATGGAGCACCTCATAGCTCGCGCCGATCATATAGATCGACGCTTGGGCCAACTGTTTCAGGTTTATCACGCCGTCAACAATAAGCTGAACGCGGTACTCGACGCCAATGACGTTGAATACCATACTTCTGATGACGACGTCTCCGACCCTTCCCTCCCCTCCGACAACGATGGGGAGGATTAGATATTTTTATGGTTTTTTTTGTATTACTGCTGCCCCTCACAAGGCAGTAGAAAAAAATATATTAAAATAAAATTTTTAGTTCTCATCTTCGATCGCCTTGTATTTGTCATTATCTTCTTTTTTTTCCGACAAAAAGGAAACAAACAAAAAATTGTCCTCATCATGTGTGATCAACATTAAAAATTCGCAGAATATAGTTATGAGTTAAGACCATACAAAACAAAACAAAAACATTGTTTACCTTATTCGAATAAAAACAAACAGAGTGACAATTCTTCTCAAGGTTGAACCATCGTTGTCGTCGATTTTACCTCGCCCTGCTTTGAACATTTTCAAAACTGCCACCGGTCATACCTTTAAGACCGGGGCGTCGATAGTCCGGTGTAAATGAGGCGGTCTTAAAGCCCTTTTTTGCACTAGTGAATGAACCAACCAACTTCTCAGTGACATAATTTATCATGATAGAAAATTTTATTTGAAACACACAAATGTCGATTTCACAACTGCAACCATATATGCATTTGGAGGCCAATAAATTAGTCTATGCCTATATGGCCTACACCATCTGTCCCACTTTTCCAACATTGAAGTAGAAACTAAACTGAACTTATTAAATTTGTATTTATTTATGTTCACAAAATTATACTCAGATAATACTCCCTCCCCTTCACAATACTTCACTTCAACTTCGGTTAACTAATTAAATTTATTTTAAATTAAAAATATTTTCCCAACTTTAATATACTATGGTCATTCACAAGTCAAATAGTCAAATAAAAGAATTTGCAGGCCAAATAAAGAGATTCAAAAAATAAAGCAAGAACATCGTTGTTTTTTTATCCAAAAATCTTACTACCTCTAGTCCTAATTATAAGACCTAGTTGACTTTTTTCGGAGAGATTAAGGAAGCTAAACAAGTTATTTAATCATTTCCTATGTTGTATATCCTCAGATTATATATTAAACTAATAAGTTTGGAGAAAAAAATAAAAATAAAAATATTCTATAGTAATTTAATTAGTCTTCTTAATCTCTCCAAAAAAGTCAACTAGATCTTATAATTAGGACCGGAAGGAATATTTCATTTTGATCTACAAGGAGTGCGTTGAAGTTTCAAAATCTTTTACGGTTGACTGAAATAAAATTTCTTCCACAAGACGAATGAAATTTTCCCATAGAAAATATTGTTGAATGGGTAAATCCAATGAACCAACTAATTTATCAGTGACATAATTGATCATTGATTATTTATGTCAATATATGGCCTACACCATATATGCATTTGGAGGCCAATAAATTAGTATATGGCCTACACCATCTGTCCCACTTTTCCAACCTTGAAGTAGAAACTGAACTGAAGTCAACATTGTATACAACTCCTAATTATTGTATTTATTTATGTTCACAAAATTATACTCAAATAATACTCTCTCTCGTTCACAATACTTCACTTCAACTTCGGTTAACTTATTCAATTTATTTTAAATTAAAAATATTTTTCCAAATTTAATATTAAATGAGGTTCGTAGGACAGAGGAAAAATATAATTACATTGAAGCATTAGTTATAAGGAAAAAAAAATGACAAATAAGCATTAATTAATCTCCAAATAATTTATATTGTGGATCAATGAATTCTGAATTCTTCTAAAAGTGAACTATAATGTGGATTGGAAGAAGTATTCTTTATAACCTAAAATTATGTGCAACTGGCAAGCTCATATACTCCTCCGATCCTAAATATTCATTTCGTTCATAATATAGGCACTTTAACTAATCACGAGAAATAAGAAATGACGGTTAATTCATTAAATATGTCTAAATTTAAAATATTTTTAACTTTTACCCTTATTGAAAAATGTGTTTGAAAATTTAATGAGTGAACAAAATTGAAAATGAGCATTAATTATAAGGGAAAAACTGGAAAATAAGCATCAATTATCTTACAAGTGACTTATATTTTGGGATTAAGGTGCAAATTTGCCAACAAACTATTACTTGAAGAGCACCTGACACAAAAAACAATTGGGGGGTACCATAATTACCAATTAACAATTAAAAAGTGAAAAAAGTATCAAATAACTATTAAAAAAAATTATCATAATTACGTTAAAATATGAGGCATTGGCGTAGGACGATGGCGGAGACGCTGGAGAAAAGAGCGGTTAAGCCTTCTTGTTGGATAATGCAAACACCAACAGAGATGGGACCCATGCAAGCAGGCTTGTGGCAGCGGCGGTTGCTACTTGTGGCATCAGAGGGATGGAACCAGGGTGCAAGGCGCGTGCCGGTCGAAAGCTGTAGACTGCTGGATTTGGTTTCGATGCGTGATTCTCACCTTGAAGCTGCATACGGGCCTTGATGAGTTCAAGAGGGTAAGTGGAACACCCAGCAACAATGGAAGCTTTGGAGACGTCGACGTCGCTGACACTGTAACAGTTAATGGAAAACGGAGACACCAAGAGAGTGACGGGGTAACAATGACGAGGTAATAGTTCGTTGGCCAATATGCACCTTAATTGTATTTTTTTTCACTTTTTAATTGTTGATTGGTAATTATAGTACCCTCAATTGTTTTTTGTGTCATATGCTCCTCGGGTAATAGTTCGTTGGCAAATCTACACCTTAACCCTATATTTTGCACCAAGTTATTCTTCTAGAAGCACCCTATATATTGTAGATCAGTGGGAGTATAAGGTTCTTTTTAAATAATTCGTAGAATCCAAAAAAATAATTAAAATATCTATTTGTAAATAATATGTAGAGAAAATGTGACACTATTTCAAAAATACCCCTACCATCTAATGATTAGAATTTAGTACTCAAATATAAAAATGCGTAATAAATAGGGTTATTATAGGAAGGAAACAACTAATATAAGAGACAAGAGAAAATTAGACCTTACATTTAAGACCAAGCAAAAACTCTAAAATAGACCTTATATTTAGGACTGGAATGAGTACCATATTCATATTCACGTAATATACAATTATTGTTGTTATTTATTAGTAATAATAAAATTATTAAACAAAAATTGCAAAGGTAAGCTGTTTAAGTCGCATAGTGTATATCATTTATTTTAGCAGCTTCTAACACATTAATTTTATCAGCGTTTGTGCAAACAATATTAGTTATACGTGATTGTCAAATTGTAGACTCTTTTGTGTTATATAGCTAACTTTGCGCTTATTTTTATTGATGAAGACCTTACACAAACACTATTAACTCTATGCTTGCTTGAGAAAGCAATGTAGAAGATGACAGCAACACAAGTCCTTGACCGAATTTCACTTCCTAATATGCATGAACTTTCTGGTTGGCATTGAAAGATAAATTTTTTACCAATTAAAATGATATTTTAGTAGATCCAGTCCAACAAATCTTTCACAATTCATACAAAAATGAAACATAGTAAGGACAAAGAAAGCTCCGATTTTTTCCAGGGTAATAATAAAAGCATGGTTTTCTGTTGTTGGAAACTTCCATTACCCACTTGGTCCTAATCTTAGAATGGAACAACATAGCTTTCCCTCTCTTCTTGATTTCTACCTTGAGCACACAAAGCTAATAATAATAATACCATTAACTTATTCAGCAAAAGCTTAAAGAACGATGTACCTTTTAGTTTAAACCAACAAGCTTCTGTATCATTGTTCCTATGTAAAAATATATTGTCTTTTTGGTACCTGCCAAGGAGGAAAATTTCAAGCCAACCTTGAATGAGACAAAATTAATGCTGTCAGGCATGACAATTAGTGGAGTCTCAAAGACACATGCTTTCTCATCTTTGTATTTCACAAACCCATAAATGAAATCGATCAGTTCTAGGTAGTTAGCTTCTCTACTCTAACAACTAGAACGAGAAGCCACAGTAAAGACAGAAGCTCTCTTTGATTTGTCAGCTCCATTACAAGGTTATTTATTTACTCATTGATCCCCAAATACACCCTATAAAAAAGTATCATCCTTGTTTTCTCTTTCCAACTTCAAAAGAAAGAAATTTCTTTCCCAATAAAAAAATAATGGCTACTATTTTCTCATTTTCAAATTCTGCGTACCTTGTGAGATGTTGTTCCTCCTCCATGAGAGAAAATCATGACCAGCTTAAGCAGCAGCTGAACAGCAGCATCAGACTTAATGGGACTTCTAGGTCTCCCATCATTCAGGTTGATTCTCTCAGCCAGACAGCTGAAGCAGCAGGTATTTCTGTTGCTCCACCAAATGGCTCACGCCAGAACATTCCAACAAAGAAGCAGCTTGTTGATCCTCATCGTCAAGGGCTCATCGTCGAAGGCGGAGTTGGCTACAGACAGACCGTGGTCATTAGGTCCTATGAGGTTGGCCCTGACAAAACCGCAACACTTGAGAGCATCCTCAATCTTCTTCAGGTGTCTACATATAGTACAAGTGGCTCTCATTGATGCTATATATTAGGCAACCTTAGATGTTTGTGTTGTTATTGTAACATAGTTGATGATGATGACGACGACGATGATGTGCAGGAGACAGCATTAAACCATGTGTGGATGTCTGGACTGCTCAGTGATGGATTTGGGGCAACCCATGGAATGATGAGGAACAATCTCATCTGGGTCGTCTCAAGAATGCAAGTTCTGGTTGATTGCTACCCTATCTGGTAAGCTTGATTTAATCCATAATGGTCAGCTCAACAATGACAGGAATTCTTTTAGAATTTTCAAGTTTGCTTTTGTTGGCTAAAATATGCTCTCATCTTCAGAAATTTTCACCCCACTTCAGACAAACCTCCCTTCATAATGGCATTTTCCTAAAGATCATTCATATTATCATTTCTTCATCAGAGTTTATCTGCAGGAAACCACAAACATTTATGTCTTATATAATGTAAACACATGACCATCCAAAACTCAACTAAACAACTAAATACACTTCCTCTTTCGTCAGAACAGCTTGTAAGTAACCATAATCTGAGCAGATAATTCCCAGTAGACAGAAACTCCTCCTTTTTTTTCCTTACTGGTGTGAGGCTGAGCCATAACCAGTGAATGAACTATGACAAATATGGCAGGGGGGAGGTGATTGAAATTGACACATGGGTTGGAGCATCAGGTAAGAATGGGATGCGACGAGACTGGCTGATAAGAAGTCAAGCAACGGGTCGAATTTTCGCTCGAGCAACAAGGTTTGTCTCAGAAAATTCCCCACTGCTCATCTTGAAAATTTTCCTTTTTTTTCCCCTTTATTATAGGGCTGTACTCATTCAGACAATTTATCAAGCAGTACATGGGTGACAATGAACCGAACAACAAGGCGCCTATCAAAGCTCCCAGATGAGGTGAGGAATGAACTCTCACCTTGGTTCATAGAGAAGCAAGCAATAATGGAAGACACACATGAAAAAATTGTCAAGTTGGACAAAGAGGCAAAATATATGATATCAGATCTGAAGGTATATGTCCATATTCTGCTTCACCTTCAATGAACTGATTTCATACCAAAGCACACAGACACAGGAAAAAACACTCACTGCTATGTTTTTTTCCCATTAATGCAGCCAAAGAGGAGTGATTTGGACATGAACCAGCATGTAAACAATGTGAAGTATGTAAAATGGATGCTAGAGGTGAATTGCAAAAGAAATTTCAAGCTATTTCTCCATTAATTCATCTTAATGATCTCATAATTAATTTTTGAAACTACATTTTCAGACCATTCCAGACCAAATCCTAGAGAGCCACCAATTATCAGGAATCACACTCGAATACAGAAGGGAATGTGGAAGCTCAGATACAGTTCAATCACTGTGTGATATTGAAGAAGACGAAGAAATACTGCACGACGTAGAGAAACGAGATTACAATTCAAATATGTTCAACTTAGCGACAGAGATCATCAATGGAGGCGGATTATTGGGATGCCTCGAGCAGAGACCCCTTAGGTTTACGCATCTTTTACAAGCCAAAGGAGGCAAGAAAGACGAAGAGATTGTGAGAGGAAGAACAGTATGGAAGAGGAAGCTACCTTCAATGCCATTTTCAGCACAGTAATATGATCATCTTCTACGTAGAAATTTGCCTTGCAGAGAAGCGACAAAAAAAAAAACAGTTGTATATTATTGTGTGAATCTACCAAGAAATTCTTTGCAAAAACGCCATAGTTACTTGAAAGAACGAATGTGCCATTTTAGCTCGAAGTGGAAATATTGCATGATATTGTTTCTCTTGTATTGATCTGTTTTATTATAAATATAAATTGTACACTGAATTTTTTTTTTTTGGGAAAATCACTCTCATGTCGTAAGGTATGGAATTAATCACAAAAAAGTCTCATACCAAAGGAATTTTTTTGTGATTAATTGCTGAATTCCCCTCACCAAAAACTTTCATTGTCAAAATGACTTTTCATATTGCCAAAGTGGTTTTATTAGTTGTTAAAATGTTCCGATGAAAATCTCATTGTGAAAATGGTTTCTAATGTTGTAAAAAATTCTCTGAGTTTTTCTTTTGGTGTGTAGAATTTTAGAAACTTAGACAATTTTTGGCAACATAAAAAGTCATTTTGACAACATAAGAAGCCATTTTCACGACGAGATTTTCATAGAGACATTTTAACAACTAATAAAACCATTTTGATAATATGAAAAACCATTTTGACAACGAGACTTTTTTGTGAGGGGAATTTTGTAACTTATTCACAATTAATCACAAAAAAGTCCCTAAGGACTTTTTGTGAGGGGAATTGGGTGTGTGACTTTTTTGTGATTAATTCTATACCTTGGGACCTGACAATGATTTTTCCTTTTTTTTAGATAATATTGGAATCAGAATGTTAACAGAGATATTACATCAACTTTAGCAAAGACTCTTAATCTTCATCAATGTCCACCTCTTGGATAAAAGAAGAAGGTTGATCAAGGAGACAAAAAATCTCATCTAAGCTATAAGAGTATCTAGCTAAGTGATCCACAATAGTTTTGGTCTCTCTATATTTGAGAGTGACCACAACTTGTCAATCTCACTACTACAAAAAAAAGGTTACTACTTCCCTAAAAAACGTCCTTATTTTTTAAAAGGAAGTTAAAAGTAAAGGTAGTGGCATTCCTGTAATTATATAGTTGAATTCTAAGCATGTGGCGTCCTAAAACAATGTTTAGGACGCTTATATAAAGATAAGGCGTCCTTAAAAAATTTCAGAACGCCTAAAATCAAATTTTTAGCGCAAAAAATTTTCGCCATGGCGCCATTTCGTGAACTTTTTTGGCGCCAATTAATTTTTTTAGGGTTTTTTTTTTTTTGCGTCTGAACAGAGGATCGGGACACGTAAATTAATTTATTGGCGTCACGATTTTATATCGGGACGCCTAAATAAATTATTGGCGTCCTGATATAATTTCAGGACGCCTTTATTAACTTTTAGGCGTCCTGATATATTATCAAGACGCCTTAATTTATTTTTTTTCGCGTCCTTAATCATATATCAGGTCGCCTAAATTGCCCAATAAACCATATAACCCCATCTTTTCGCTTACTCGGCCACACTCTTAATCTATTATTTTCTCTGCACTTCATCTTGGTCGAAATCCATTCACGACGTAAGCCCTAATCGCTATCAGCCACTCTCCCCTAATCGCGATTGCCGTCCCTCCCTTGCGCGACAGTAGTCCGTCGATCTCCTCCTCGCGGCGGTGTCCGTCTTCCCTCTTTCCTTGCGCGATCGTCAGTCGATCTCCTCTCCTTCTTCCCTCTTCGCTTCCCTCTCCTCGTCGGCTCTAGCGATACGCAATCAAAACCTTAATACTTTTGCTTAGCTTGTTGCCATTCTTGGCTTGAATAATAGGCTTTTAAATATCAAGGGTTTGCTTTTAACACTTAGTTTTTATATTGCTGCGTCTTGGTTTCTTGGGGTTAATTATTGGCTAATTGTTATAATTGTTTTGCCACTTGGTTTCTATATTGCTATTGGTTTTTAGTTTCTTGGGGTTAATACTTCATTCTTGTTCTTTCTTGTCTTGTGTATGTGCCGACCTTGGGGCGAAGCGAGGGAGCATTTGGTCTTAAATAATAGTTAGAAAACATGCAAGAATATCCCTCTAAGGTTGTCTTTATTGTTGTTGTCTTTAGGTTGAATTGAGCAAATAAATTTCAAGCGTCGAAATTTCCTTAGTTAGTAAGTTTTGTTGAATTATGTTGAAATGGTTTGTTGTTGAAATTTTGGGATGTCTTACTATTAAAGAAATCTTTGCTGAATTTTTTTACAAGATTGAGAATATGAATCATGTCATTCTTGAAGTTGTTATGAACTTTATTGTTGTTGGAAATGTCTTAGGTGATAATAAAATGGGTCATAGTTGGATGAATGCTTTGAGAACTAGTGAAGAATATGAGAATGGGGTGGAAGAGTTTATTGAATTTGCTAGAAGGAATGTGGCTACAAAAAATGGGATGTATTATTGTCCATGTGTTAATTGTTTAAATGGGATTCGAAGGGATATTACTGATATAAGGGATCACCTAATTTGTGATGGAATAAACCTTCGATACACAACGTGGATATGGCATGGTGAGGAAGTAAGTACCAGTGCGTCCCATCAAAATGAACTAGAGGTAGATGATGATGGAATGGAGAGGATGATTCATGATGTTGAGGTAGAATCTTTTGCACAAACGCATGAATATGATAGCGTCCGGAGTGATGTAGAGACACCTTTGCTCCTTGGGTGTACTAAGTATACACGGTTGACTAGGACCTTACATTTGGTCAACTTAAAGGCAACTTGTGGATGGACCGATAGCAGTTTCACGTCACTGCTTGAATTGTTGTGTGATATGTTGCCAGATGATAATGTACTTCCAAATCGTATGTATGAGGCCAAGAAAATCTTGTCTACCATGGGCATGGAGTATGAAAAGATGCACAGTGCCGTAATGATTGCATATTGTACGAAATGAGTATGAAGACCTTAGTAATTGTCCGAAGTGTAAAACTTCAAGATACAAAGTGAAGAAAAAAGGTGGTGGTTCTGGAGATAAGATAACAAAAAGGCAACCTTTGAAGGCATTGTGGTATCTTCCAATAATATCGCGGTTTAAGTGTCTGTTTACTAGTGAGGCAACAGCGAAGAAGTTGATATGGCATTCTGATGAGAGAGTATCCGATGGAAAATATCTTGACACCGGTGACTCTCTACAATGGAAGAAAATATACGAAATGTTCCCTCAATTTGGCGGTGAGCCAAGAAATCTTGGTGGGGCTTTGTACAGATGGCTTCAATCCGTATCGAACTCTTAGTAGCACCCACGGTGCATGGCCTATTCTCCTTGTAATATACAACTTACCTCCACGGCTATATATGAAACGCAAGTTCGTGATGCTTTCTATGATGATTTACGGACCAAAACAGCCAGGAACAATATCAATGTGTACTTGGCGCCTTTGATTGAGGATTTGAAGAAGTTGTGGGAGGAAGGCGTAGATGAGGAGGTTTCTTCATCGGTTCCACCCATATCGTAAGTTAAGAAAGCGTTTTAACATCTTACCGGAGCATAGAATGGCTCCAAAGACATTAACCGGAGAGGAAGTTTATAGTCGGGTGAGACATATCAATGTCATATTAGGTAAGAAGCAAAGGATTACGAGTGAGAAGAATATATGGAAGAAGAGATCAATTTTCTTTGATCTTTCATATTGGCGTAGTCTTGATGTGAGACACAGTCTTGATGTGATGTATGTGGAGAAAAATGTTTGCGATAGCCTTGTCGGTACTCTTTTGCACATACCGGGAAGACTAATGATGGAATTAATGTGAGACTAGACCTGGTTGATATGGGAATAAGAGAACGATTACATCCACAAGTAATGGAAGATGGTAAGAGGGCATACATGGAGCCAGTAGCTCATACACTATCAAAAGCGGAGAAAAGAAGTTTGTGTGGGTGTCTATATGACATTAAGGTTCCACAAGGATATTCTTCTAATTTGAGAATGTGTGTTTCAATGGACGATTTGAAGTTAGTGGGAATGAAGTCCCATGATTATCATGTGTTGATGCAACAACTATTACCAGTAGCAATTAGAGGCATTATGAAAGATGAAGTGCGAACCACTATAACAAGATTGAGCATTTTCTTTAATGCTATCTGTAACAAAGTCATTGACATTGAAAAGCTGGATGAATTGGAAAATGAGAGTTCTATTATTTTGTCCCAACTAGAGATGTATTTTCCTCCTGCATTTTTTGATATAATGGTGCATCTGATAGTACACTTGGTAAGGGAGGTAAGACTCTGTGGTCCGGTTTACCTAAGCTGGATGTACCCTTTCGTGCGATACATGAAGATCTTAAAAGGATATTCTAAAAATCCTTATCGACCGGAAGCCTCAATAGTTGAGAGATATGTAGTTGAAGAGGCTATGGACTTCTGCAAGGATTATCTATCGGGCGATGATACAATCTCGGCATGACGAGGGGATAAGCGAGGAACTCGAGGAGTTAGACGAGAAGAATATGCCTCGTGAAGAGGTGTTGCAAGCACACTTGTACATCTGAATAATATGGAAGTAGTTCAACCCTACATTGATGAACACGAAAGAGTTTGAAGAATATGAATCCAAGGAAGAACGACATGCGAGATAGCTAATGAGCAAAGAAGACATTCATAAAGTGGTTCCAGAGAAGGTATTGCACGAGACCGGTGTGTCGGATACAATTGAGTGGTTAGCTTTGGGGCCTTCTTTTCGGTCATCACATGGAGTGGTTATGATATAAACGGATATACTTTCTACACAAAAGACCAAGATGACGAAGTTACGTGCAAAATAGTGGGGTGATGGTTGAAGCTTAATCCATGCACTTTTCGAGTTCGAAAGACAAAAACCCGGTTTTAGCATCAATGGCTTATTATGGAGTTATTGAAGAAATATGGGAGATGATCTACAACAAGTTCAAAGTTTCTTTATTGAAATGTAAGTGGGTTAGCAATAATTTGTTGTCATAGATCCTAAATTTGGATTTGTCTCGGTTGACCTTCAACGACTTGGTCATAGAGATGAGCCATTCATTCTAGCAAGCCGGGCGAAGCAAGTGTTTTATGTTACTGAGACCCTGCTGATAAAAAAATGTCTATTGTGCTTAAAAGTAAAAAACATAAGTATCGTGAAGAATGCAGAACCTTGACGATACACTCCCTTTCTCAACAAATCAACGAATAACACGTGAAGTAGAATTGGTAGATGATGAAGAATATGCTGCAAGAAAGGATCATTGTGAAGGAATATGGGAAACCATATGAAGATTGCACACTTATGTACGTGATCGCTCCATGATTCTCAAATTATGATATTTTTGTAGATTGCACACTTGAGTTTTTAATTATTTCATTCACTTCATCGGTTTATCTTATGGCTTGTTTTCCAATTTACAGTTTTTTGATAGTGTTGCTCCGTTCTCGGATGAAGAAGTTGATACGGTTCGAGACATTTTGGCTAGACGTCTTTATGTGAATTTGACATTGTTGTTGGCCGGTAGTGCACTAGCTCAAATGTTTAGTGCGAATTTGACATTGCGTTCATCCTAATGTATTTCATTTTGACATTATATTGTTGTTGATGGTCATCATGTATTCCAAATATATAGTAGTGCACTAGTTTATATATGTTTCATTGTTAAATCAGCCTGATATGTTAATGAAGGAAGGTTGTTTTTAAACTATGGCTATCAAGTGGATTGTAAATATTATATTAACTTTTGCAGACAATTTGGGAATTATATAAATATAAAGTAGTCATTTTAAAAATAAAAACTCAAACAAGACGTCCTGAAATTAAACTAAGGACGCCAAAAAATAACTTAAGAAGTCCTTAAAGTAAACAGAGGACGTCTCATATGATAGTTTAACAAATAAAAAAAATTACAAAAGGCGTCCTGAAAAGAAATTAAGGACGCCTCATATGACGATCCATCACTGCTCATATGAGGCGTCCTGAATTTATCTCAGGACGCTTCATATGAGCGACACTGAATTAATTTCGGGACGCCTCATATGAGACATCTGAATCTAATTCAGTCACCTAATATTAGGCGTCCGAAATGAATTGAACGCCAAACTTCAGCAAAACGACTACCCGGCCAGAGACGTCCCTCTCGAAAAAGGACATTAATGGGTCTTATTTAGGTCATTTTTAGTTTTTTGTAGTAGTGTCTCTATAAAAAAAGTATCTTAATATCGTCCACAATGTCTTTGAAAGGATAATGTTGATCACATCCTCTCAGCATATGATTTATGGTCTCTATACAATCAATAACTAAATTAATCTTTCTATACCCTTTGAACCAACACAATTGTACACTAAATTTAAAATGCATTTTATCTCTATTATTATCTTCCTTTCTTTTCTTTTTTCTAGGTACAGGTATTCTCCTATTGAAGGTGATGTTCGAGGGACTGTCTGGCACTAAATGTGGGAACCTCTTCTGGTAAATATTCAAATCTTAGTATGTCATATTGTGGGGATTCTTTTTTACTAGATGCAACTCCATTGGTATCTCTGTTATTATCTGAAACAACTGTGAGAAAGAAAACGGGTTCATGCGTGCCTGGGGGGATGATCTTTAATAAGAAGTTTAGGGGCCGAAGCTTGAAGCAACCTATGGTCCAACAATACACGTTTTGTTGGGTCTTTGATTCTCATGGAGATTCATAGGATGATAAAGCTTCCGTGGGAAATTCAGATTGAAATCCCCTCCTATATGAATTTAACTTTTTGAAAGCCCTCTTGCATACCTACAACAAAATAAATTTTAAAGAGTAAAGATACAAATTTAGCCATGAAATTTTTTGCAAATGTGTACTTAACACCGTGATCTTCACCTAGGGGCAAAATTAAACATAACATTCTCAAAATAACGCAAAAATATCACGGCCCTTAAAGTCAACTAGCAAGGATCATTGGGTTAAGACGCTAAAATAATCTTCAACTTTTATCAAAAGTGCAACAATAACCATAAATTATTTTTCAGAGGAAAAATAACCATATACTTTTAAAATTGGGACAAAACCATTAAATCCAACTAACTTCTATCTAGTATAATGAGGAAAATTAATCTTTTTGACCCTTAAAATCTTGACTTACTTAAAAATTAGTTTACGAATTTTTGACTCACTTGCAACTCAATCCTTGATGCTTCTGAGTCATCTTACATGGCAAAAAATGTTAAAATACTATTAAAAATTTAAAAAATGAAAAACACCGTCCATATCCCCACCAACTCACATCCCCTCCGCCTCTATTTTCCAGAAACCTTGCTAGACATTCACTGCGTCCATGACAGATCCTTCATAAGCCTCTTTCAAGCATAAGGTGAGATTGGTTTTCTTAAATTAAAGGGCCTTCAAAATTATGAGCATTGTGTAAAGGATCTATAGTTCCATTTGTTATTAAAAGGAGAGATTGTGCATCAGGTATGTTGTGAATGTTAGAGTTCATGTTTTGATGATGAGAAACCTTATAAATATTATTTTGAAATATATCACTCAAGTCAAAAAGTGTCACCAGAATGATGTCTCTGAGAATATTTTCACCAAAAGATAACTAGCTAGTGATGAAGTTGATTTGTGAAAAATGGATGATGCACTCGAGTAAGAGAAGTGTAACTCGAGTGATAACCTATCATCACTATCAAGGTACCAGCTAGTGAGTAATAGAATGTGTGAAAAACTCTCATGCACTCGAGTTCAAAAGGGGCACTTAAGTGATACTTGTGTCACTTGCAAGGTAACCGATGGTAAATTTTGAAAAACTACTTACGCACTTGAGTTACATAAGAGGCACGCAAGTGATGCCAAAATATTCCGCAAGGTACTTGAAGGTAACTAAGGGAAAGAAAAGTAGTCACTCAAGTTACTAAGGTAGCACTCGAGTGATACACAAGTGTTGCAAGTTACCTCCTGGTAACTGGAAGGAGATAAGATGGGAAAGTCTTAAAAAGATAAGATCACCCGAATGCAAATTATTCACTCAAGTAATACATGTAAAAATCATATTATCACTCTTCAATTACCCACTAGTGATCAACCAATGTTTTTGGGGAAAAAAACTAAGAAAGGCACTTGAGTTATCTAAAGCAAACTCGAGTAACATAGTATGGTTACCCACCAAGTAATGGCTACATCATCTTTCTAACAGATACATTCAAGTGCTTCAACGGTCATTAATTCCTTCCAATATATAAATATATATGCATTCAAGACAAAGCCAACAACCTATGACAAAATTCACTATTGCATTAAGTTCATGTGCTCTATTCTTCTTATATCATTTTTATATTCCTGTACTTTAGTGTTTATCACATATCCTCTTTGAGAAATCCATTATAAACCCGTTTATTACTCTTACCGTCAGTTACTCAAGGTTGTAGGACCTTGAGTGTGGACTTTGATAACAAAGTGTAAGGAGGAGTGAGTATCCTAGAAGAGGAACTTTCTTGTACTGAGGCACCAAAAGCCCGATGAATCTTGGAGAATAGTTGAAATCTCATAAGGCTTTTGAAAAATGGACGTAGGTCAAGTAGTTCGGACTGAACCAATATAAATCTCATGTGTTTATCTTTAGTGACATCTTTTCAACTCTATTTTATTAAAGTTTGCATTAAATTTTGAGTTTTTAATTATCACCCAATTCACCCTGCTCTTGGGGGAAAATCTTGTTCTAACATTTGGTATCAGGTCAAGTCTTATTGTTTTAGGCTTAACAACCTAAGAAGGATCCAATGATGAGCATGAGTGAAGGAATACTTCTTGATGAAGCTTCAATTACTAGATCACTAGGATACTATGGAGAACACTTTTCCTTTTGGAAGGCCAAATTCAAAGTGTTCATGACCACAAATGAATATGGTCTCGGGTAAGTTATTCAAAATAGAGATTATGTTCCTTTGAATAAAGTAGAAGAAATAATGGTTCCAAAGACACCTACAAAATTTTATGACAATGACAAGAATTTGGTAACCCTCAATAGCAAAGTCATTCAGATGATTCAAAGTGCTTTGAGTCAAAAGGAGTATTTCAAAATATGCACTCTTCCTATGGCCAACGATATTATGGAAGCCTTGGAGATTGCTCTTGAAGGAACTTCTGAAATCAAAGAAAACAGGGTCAATACTCTTATTACCGAGTATGATTTGTTTTGTATGAAGTATGGAGAAAGTATAGCTAAGTTTGAACTCATATATACACATATAGTCAACCAACTTGCTATGCATTGGGAAAAACCTACAATCAAAGTTATCAAGCGAGGAAAAATCCTTAATATTCTCACTAAAGAATGGGAAGCCAAGGTCACGACAATAGAAGAAGCCAAAGGAGAATCAATGAGATCTGTTGAGGATCTATTTGGAATTCTTTCCGAATATGAAGGGAAGCTAAAAATCAAAAGAGAGCTAGAAGAAATAGACGACAAGAAAAAGAAAGCCATAACTCTTAATACGATCAAAGAAAAGGAGCCAAAGGAAACAAATGAGGAAGAAGAACTTGAAGATGATGAACTTAGAATGATCGTGAGAAGATTCTAAAAGTTCTACAAAGAGAATTAAGGGTTCAATAAGTTCTACAAATGAGGCTCTAATAGCAGAAAAGAAGAGGGAAAAAAAACAGATCATATGCTTTGAATGTGATAAACCTGGATATATCAAATTTGAATTTCTTATTTATCTAAAGAACAAGGAGAAGAAGAAGAAAAAGAAGTACTCTAGAAAGAAGGCATATGTCTCAGCCATCTGGGGAGATAACTCATTTGATGAAGAAAATGATGATGAGGAAATCGTGAACATATGTTTAGTGGCTCATGAAGAATATGATGGCGAGAAGGTAAACGATTTTAAACCTACCTGTGTCATACCCTTGGTATTTATGACATTTATCAGAGTAATACAGTAATGTATAGTGAGCAACATGGGTATAGAATAGTAAACTGATAATAATAAACATTCTTGAAATTGTTCAGGAATAATTTACAGAGTTCTTAATACAGTGATCCAAAGTAACATCGGTGTCAATATATATATACTACAGCTCAAAACCAATTGAAACAAAACTACTATAATCTCTATAGCTATATTTAGTATCTAAGCAGCAACTATCAATACTCTATATTTTCTGCCTTTCCTTTAGAGTTACGCCCGCTGCTTTGACCATGTCCAGAACTTGTTCCTTTAGGAACGTCTAGGATTCAATTTGAACCCCAGAGTAACATGTTAATCTCACAGCCAGAGTATAAACAATATATGAAGGTTAACCAAAATAAATAGTCAACACAACATAAAACATTCAGATAATGCAGATCATATATGCATACAACACAACCCCTAGCGCTATGTATAACGAATTGGCATGTACCAAGAGTCCTCATGTACGTTAAAGTTATCAATCGAGACAACCAACTAAGAATATTCGAATGGGAACTACCGAGATTCCTATCTGGAATCCACCAATGTTTTCAATCGAAAGTGTCCCAAGTCGCTTGAATGCAACTAGGATAGCCACCTAAGAACCTCGGTCCATTAGGCCTTATGCCTAGTTCTAATCACCGGGAAGGTACTCCATGGTTAGCCCTTCCGCTCAATCGAGCCGCGAGTGGTACTGGTCCCATACGGGGTAGGACAATCATATATTGATTCAAACAGTCATACATAGTATGTGAGATTAGAGTTACTACCTTATTGCTTTATACAAGTAAACTTCGTGAACTTTGCGTGTTCCAAGAATTACGGGTTCCTATAAGAACACGTTATGGACAATGGTCAATACCAATTCCAACTCTTGACATTTAAAATGTCATCTAATACATTATAACTAAACATGAAATTACTAGACTTAGATTGTGTCCATAGTTTCATTGTTCCCTTCATTTTCGCACATTTGCCCATAATTTTCAGAATTCGTGCTGTAACTTTGAAAAATCATATCTCATAGCAAAAATATACAAATGAGGTGATTCCAAAGCCTATGGACCCCTTATTAAGTCTAGTTTCAAGGAAAAATGATTCCAACATATGTTCTCATGCATATCAATCCCATTTTAATAAAACAGTACTGTTGTCCAAATTTATTCCAAAATTGTAGGCCCTTTTTCAAAAATTCATAACTTGGTGTACACAAATCAAAATTCAACCAATTACCTATCAAATTAAATTTTATTATGTCTAATTTAATCCTGGAAAATATTATGACAATTGGATATCATTTGCTACCCAAATATGCGTCACAAACATACTGTCCGGACAAAATTTTCAAGGCAAATTTTTGGCTTCGGCAAACATTAAATCCCAAAGCTTCCAAAATCCCTACCGAATCTCTACCCCACACAATTTCACATTTTAAACACATTAGAATCATCAAATTGGACAAATTCCAACTCCTTAGGTCTGCCATGTTCTGGCTGAACCTAGGCTTAGTGTGGTCGTCCAAGATTTTGCAGTTTTCACTTCGTAAATGCTCTAGTTTCGGTTTGTAATCACATTTTATCTTGTTATTTGAATCATAGAAACATGTTAAACCATTTTAGAATTTCGAACAGAACCTGACCTATAGCGTTTCAATCAGCCAAAACCATAGAAATCACCAGTAAACTCCAGTACACAACTAGTAGGCTTAGAATCATTTACCTTGATCGTTGTTTGGTAAATTTCACAAGATTCCTCTCTTCTCATGGCTGTATGGGTTTTGAAAAGTCACTCAAAGATGATGAAAAAAATGAAATTTCCATGATTAAAGAGTAGGAGAAGAGAAGGACTAGGGATTACAAGCCCGTAACGCGAGAAATTAACTTAGTTTCGCGGAATTTCACTTTGTCTTCTTCCTCCTTGTTTGTTCAACTTCTCCTTGGGTTTTTAGCTGGAAATGAGAATGGAGAATGAAGAAGATAATATCTGTTTAATTAAAGGTCAGGTCGGTTTAGAGGGTATTTTACCATTTTACCCTTCAACCATGACTTATTTACCAAAATTCCATCGATTAACTTTTAGTTGAAATTCAACTTTTCTTTTTGAATCCTTTTTCACCAAAATTTTTGGGCCTATCTTAGGATGATTTTAATCCATTTTTTTAGATTACAACTCATACTCAAGTGTCCATAAATTTTAATAAATTATGAGACATACGGCACAAATTCGTAAAAGGTGCAATTTTAACCTTCCTTCAATTTTCTCAGAATTTTCAATGGAACTCAAGCAAATTATTTTCAATCCTTTTTAGTCCAATTTAATGCTCTAAAATGGGAACAAAGAAGTATTATTTCCATATGTCCATTGGGGCCAACATAAGTCTCAAAACTTTGGCGAAATCGGATATTTCGAGTAAAATTGACATTTTGTCAAAATTTCACTATTTTTTTTTCTCCAAATGCAAATAAATCATACATGAAATTTTTCAGAGAAAATTTAGGATATTACAACTTGTGGTAAATTACTTTTTGAGTATAATGCATTACATTCTAAATTCAGTAGAGTAGTCAAAGAGTTGGTAAGTTCTAAAAACAAAGTCAAGTTACTTGAGGAACAACTCAAGGAAACTTTTGTGAGTGCTTGTGAAACTTACCATGTTTTAGAAGAGAAAAAAATATGATCTTACCAAGACACTTGAAAAATTCAATAAGGGAAGCGAAATGCTCAAGGTCGTCTTGAAGGATTAGGGATTTACTAATAACATATATGGCATTAGATATCATCCAAACTTAATAAAAAGAAGGGCAAGAAGAAAAAAAGGTGGTAAAACATACCTAAATTATTTTCAACATTTTGTACATATTTCTAACCCCTTTGCATATTGTACTTATTGTAATAGAAAGGGACATTATACTTCCTCTTCTTTTCATAAAAAGGAGGGAATGATAGGCACCTACAAAATGGGTACCCAAAGGATCACATGTACCTAAAGTGATCCGCACTAGCCACAAAGGACGCAAGAAAGTGTGGGTACCTAAAACCTAATTATCCTTGATTGTAGGTATGTCTCAAAGCATCAAAAGCAAGAAAATGGTACATTGATAGTGGATGCTCAAGACACATGACTGGAGATAGAAATACATTTTCCTCAATGAGACCAAAAGATGGAGGGAAAGTGAGCTTTGGAGGAAACCATTTCGAAAAAATTGTTGGAATTGGAGAAGTTGGCAATAAAATAAAGTGCAAGAGAAGGATATCTACTATGTATAAGGACTTTGCCACAACCTTCTCACTAATAGTTAAAGCACATACAAAGATAACTAGGTCATCTTTGACTTAAAGGAATGCCTCATTGTAAGAAAAATGATCTTTAACTCAACAAGGAAGATCTCAAAGTCAAAATAAGAGCCTCAAAGGATGGTAATTGTCATACTCTTGATATTAGTACTAATAGTGCTTAAAACTGTTTTCTTAGTAATGCCAATGAAAGTTGGTTATGGCATAAGAGACTTGCTCATGTCAATATGAATCAACTAGGCAAACTAATAAAGAAAGATTTAGTTATTGGATTATCTAAACTTCCTTTAAAAAACAGCATAGTTTGTGACTCTTGTTAAAAAGCGAAACAAATAAAGTCATTTTTCAAATCAAAGAAAGAAGTCTCAAATGAAAAATCACTACAACTACTTCATATGGATCTACATGGACCAGCAAGAGTAAAAGCCTTGGTGGAAACTTATATACTTTGGTTATAGTTGATGACTATTCTAAATTTACTTGGATTTTATTTCTTTCTTCAAAAGATGAAACTTTTGATGAATTTTTATTTTTTCCAAGAAGATCCAAAATGAGAAAGGCATGCCTATTTTGTCTATGAGGACTGATCATAGATGAGAGTTTAAGAATCAAGTATTTAGAGAATTCTATAATGCCAATGGAATTGATCACAACTTCTTAACCCCAAGGACTCCTCAACAAAATAGTGTATTTGAAAGGAAGAATAGAGTCTTGACTGGCATGGCAAGAGCGATGCTCAATGAGAAAGACGTGTCTCAAATCTTTTGGGCATACGTTGTGTGTAATATCCTGAATTTTGGGCCTAGCGACTTAAGGATAAGCATGTATCAAGCAGATGACTAAGCCCAGTTTAGAAAGTAAAACATCTCAAATTTTAAGGATATAGAAATATTATGAGGGAATTTCCCTTGATGTTGGCAGATTAGGGTTTTTGGAAGGCAGTAAGTTTGTGACATATTGTTGACTAAACAAATGATATCCAATGGCTAAGAAACTTTCCAGATTTAAAATAGACTTAATAATGGTTACCTAGCCTTTAGAATAACTGCAATTGGACATGAGTACATAAGGATATCAATTTTCAAAGTTGGTTAAAAATTCTGCCAGTTTAACTCTTGTACGAAAATGAGTCTTGTAAAGGGGTAAAATGGTCAAATCAGGCTAGTAAGATGTGGACCCCACATAGAACACCACCTCACCTCCTCTTAGCTTGTCCAAGATGTTACCTTCTCCCTCTAGCTTGTTCAAGTCGCCACTTTCCCCTGACTTGCTAGCCAAGTCGTTCCCTCGCTTATTCAAGAAGCCATCACACCTTTTTCTTTGGCTTGTTTAACAAGTCGTTGACTTTCTTTATTCCCTTCTCCATATTATTTTTGCCTAGAGAAAATAAAAGAGAGAGAGAGATTCCAAAATAGAGAGAGGGAGAAGAAAGAGAAACGGTCCGGAGCCGATTTCACCTCTGATTTGGTATTTCTAGCTCCCAAGGCCCTTTCTAATGTTGATCCTCTCAGTGAGAGCAATATTTCTACGGTTTTGGATTCTTGATCAAAGGATTTTAGCAACATCTACAATGTGGTTGTGCTGTCAAAACCAAGAACCAACTATAGAATTGAGTAGAGGTACGTATAAGCTTCGATTTAAGCTAAATATCTTGAGGTTTTCCTAACTTGTCAAGTTGCCCTGATTTTGGTCAGATCTGAATCTTAGGAGAAGAGTTTGATTTTGTTTTTAGTTTTGATGCTTTCAATGATTTTAGAATGAAAAGTTGTGTGGGATAAAGGTGAGAAACCGATCCCAGAAGCATCGGTAAAGAAAACAGAATATTTGGCCAAGAACCCTAAAGGTTCAACCAGACTAATTCTTGGGAAAAGGCATTGGATTTGGTTAAATTTGAGGTTAGAAATGGATTCTACACAAGAAATTTTGTGGGAATAGGACATGATCACAATTTTAGAAGGGTTAGATTAAAAACCCAAAATTTGAATAATGAAGTAGTAATGCTGCGAGATTCGATTTTTGGAGGTAGTCTGTTTGTGTCGTGTTTTTGACTGACCAAATGTTGTCCAATTACCCTGAAACTTTTCAGAATTTTAGTACATATCCTAATATTTAATTGGATGTATAATATGTTCCATTTGGGTTAATAGATTGTAAAATATGAATTCTTAACATTTTGGCACTAAAACTAGAATGAATTATGGAACAATTTGGTTGATTGAGGTTTCTAAGATTTTTTTCCGTCCAGTGGGCTAGAGAAATTAATTTTCACAGAATTTGGATTTAAGAAGAGTCATTTAGATTGGGCCTGTGCAGATTTAGTTATGATTTTTCAAAGATAAATAAGAAAAACTGTAAAACTCTATTTTTCAGAATTTGGGTTCCTATTTTGAGCAGGGTGTTGACTAAGCAAATGACCTTGCCTATTCATGAAATTTGGTCAGAAGATAGCATACCTCATAATCCTTAAAACGAGTCTTAGAATGTGTTAACCAGAGGTCTAGAACCCATGTTATGATTTTTCTAAGTTTGGTCATGAAAACTTGAAAATTATGTGTCCATATTCAAGTGTTAACTCTGTGTCCATAAATATGTGCTTATAGGATTCGCCATTTTTCGGAACAACCAAAGGAATGGGAGCCGATTCGAAAATTAGTAAAACGTCCAAGTAGTAATTCTTCTCTCACATACCATGTGTAACATTATATGCATGTGTGAACCATGACTGCGATTCGTGTTGTGAACACACGTTAGGTAGTAAGGCCTAGTGAACAGTGGTCCTTGGGTCGCAAAACCTGAATTGCATTCAAATGATACTAGTTGAATTCCCAATGCTGAGGCCCAAGATAGGTCGAGTCTTGCATTTGAAGTCAACATTGCATGTGATCCTTTGTTTGCATTCGTTGTTGCGCATGATTTGTGATCTCTGAATGTTGAATGTATTGGATGTTGGTTGCCTACCATATACTGTGCATGCATTTTATATGAGATTAGCTGTTACTCTGGTATTCACTTGAATCCCAGCCCTTATCATTATTTGTGAAATAAACAGTGTAGTAGACGCGACTCTTAGGGTAAGGCAGCGAATACCAGCGATTGAAGATTTTGGTTCGGACATAAGGCTACTTTTGATTTTATTTGTAGTGTTGTAATGTTATGTTGTAAATTTGTAGATAATGTGTATAAGCCCTATGGATATTCCTGTAATGTAATCAAGAGCTTGGAATCAGTATATTGTGCTATTTCTATTTTGTCTACCAAACCATGTATTATTATTTTGATAAATGCCTACTAAGTTGTGCATTGAAACTCTGATCAATGTCGGTATTATTGAGGGGTGTGACAGTTTGTTATCAGAGCAGTGGTTTTGGCGGCAACAAAATAGTATACTGATACTTGATTACATAGTAACAAGAAATTGATCAGTAGTGATATGTACCATGAGGAAGAGGGTTTGGGCTCCAGTGAGTTGAGGCTTTAAGAGATAGATAAGATAGCACAGAATACGGATTCCGTTGCTAACCCTAGGGCTCTTGATATTGGGATAGGATATGATTCAGATCCCTACTCTGTGTTTTGAGGATATATAAGCGAGTTGTACTCTGAAACTAGTACTGTTTATGTTTCCTTGTGGGGACAGTACTTAGCATTTCTGGGAATGCAAATATGTTGTACTAGGGATAGTAAATATATGAGTTGTCGATACCCAGTGATATATGGGTTTGTACCGGTACTAATAGCTCAGATTTGATAGGCACTTTGAGTTTAAGCGTGCTTAGGCATCAAGAGAAATCTCGAGATAGGTGACCCCTAGGAAGTATCATAGAAATTTGAAACTTTTTGATTTAAGGCCTGAGTACCTTGAGGTATGAAATATGTTGATCCTTAGGGATACCATCAGAATGTTAGAATGAATATGGTCAAGGCTGAGGATAAGGTTGAATCTGATTTAAGCTGAAATAATGTTTAAGTCAAAATGTGATTAAGGTTGAACTTTGGGTTCTAATACCTGAAATTATGAACCTTAAGAATCTTGTGATAAATGATGCGCTGTCAACCTGTTTATTGGGTATGATTAATGGTTGACTTTGAAGTTAAACAATGATGTTTAGACTATGCCTTTGAGATATTAAGAATTGAGGTAGAATTAGAACCTCGTGAATAATGTTGATGTCATGAAGACATTAACCGGATGTTTTGAGGATTAGACTAGAAATTGTGAATCACAATCCTAGTATGTACGATGGTATCGTTTGGGAAACATGATTTCTCAGTTCAGCTAATGTTGAGGTTCTAAGAGTTGAATTGTAAATTTGACAATTGATGCTTTGGGAATATCTGAGAATAGTGCATGAATGTTATGAGGGTATAATAAAAGCTATGAATCACAATGATTCTAGCATGTTTATTGAGTATGTTCGAGGTTTCAGAATTAGGTTGATAAACCTAAAAGTTGGATAGGCATCCAGAGGGTTACTACCAACCAAATCGTGACCTAAGAATTCAAATTGATAATTGAATAATTCCTCAGGCGTTTGAATTGACCTGAATGAATTGTGATACTAGAATATAGTACAGATTGATTTGAACGAATTGAGGTATTAGAATATGGTACCGATTGAAATGAATGAATTAAGGCACTAGAATGTGATACCAATATGTATTAGGTATTTGGAGGATTTCTAGCTGCTAATCTAGCATAGCGAAAGATCTTAATCTCAGAATATTCCCTTAGAAAGAATGATTGAAAGTTTGTTCCTTGATGGAACTAAGTGGTAGCTAGAACCACAGTAGTCACAAGTTATGGTCTCAAGACCTAGGCAGATAACCGTAGATGTGTTAATGGCTAATGGATTCCCTGAAAGATGTAGGTCGAATACCTGATAAGGGAAGTTGAATTTGTGACTATGCCTCGAGTGGGACTTGTTGGTTAATTTTGGGATGTTGCATGACTTTCAAACAAAAGCTCATGAGGTAGAAAAACAAAAAAATTGTTAATCATTGCAGAAACTCGTAAGTTATTAACCTTAACTTCTTAGACCAATTAGTTATTATTATTTTTTCATTAATCTGTAACTCTTTATGGTACTCATGAGAACCTGTAACTTTTATGGTACTCATAAGTTATGACCAAGATGATTCTCATGATATTAAGGAACCCGTAACTCTTTTTGGCATCATGAGTTAATTAGACATGCCTTCCTAAAATTAGTTGGTCTCATGAGAACCTGTAACTCTTTACGAGAACATGAGTTATAACCCGTAACTCCTCACGATATTCATAGGGAATGTCTGGATGGATTAGTATTACAATTATGATAACCGTAACACCTTACAGTACTCATAAATTATAATTTAGGATCTCCTTGTTAAAACACATAAACGAGTTTTAGAAATACCTTTGATCAATTAAAGAGATGACAAAGATTATGACGTCCTCTAATCTTGATCCACACGGCTATCTCCCAATTGCAATGAGAACTCCTTCTCCTGGACTCCTCCTTCTCCTTGGATGCTTGCTAGGCGATGGCAAGGTTGAGGATTCAAGTTCTTAGGTTTTATTTTTCTCAAGAAGGTGATGGTTTCTTTAGTTTAGATATGGGGCAAGATAGGAGGATTTACCTTTCTTGTGTTGGCGGTATGCTTATGCAAAGTGGCACCTTTTTTCCTTCTTGAACCCTTCAAGAGTTGTGCCTCCTTCACCAAAAACGTACACAAAAATTGGCCGCCAAAATCAACCACCAAAATTAGGGTTTAACCCTAATTTTAGTGTTTACAAGAAAGGCTCAGTCTAACTAGAAAGGCCTAGTCCGACTAGAAAGGTCCAATCAAAGAATGACGCCTTCCAAGAAGCTCAATCCTTATCCAATATTTATTGGATCTCTACAATGAGAGACTTTACATATCCAATGATACTCTTTACAATGAATCTTTGTGAAGTTTCTCTGCGGGTCAGTTCAATGCTATCTATTCTCCAACAAATACACCCACGACATCACCTAAGGCATTACCATGCATGTATTCCATGAGGTCCCTACCTTGTATCTCTATACAAGTGAATGATGTCGTACTAGTCTTATTGAGATCACCAATACCATTTCTTGATTATTCAAGACTAGGAACAAGTTTCAGACAATAGACATACAGTGTCCTCAAGTCCTCATGATCATGATCTCTATCATAGATCCTCGAGTGAACACCTATTCTATTCCTAGGGGTTTTATCTTTAAATGTATATGGACCTTAATAAAAGCAAGACATAAATATGATAAAGATAAAATATATTCATTTATATAAATCATGAAATATTACAATGTAAAAAAGGTGTTCATTTGTGATAATAAATTGTATCTAGGACACCTAAATACTAACAGGACTAATGTCGAGAATCCATATTGAATGACCCTAGAAGAGATGACCATGGACCAGTGTATATGATCTAGTATCTCCATAAGATGCTCCAGCGCTATGTGTTTATTATTAAGTATATTCGTGTCATGAATATAAGATGGCAGTAAGACCTATTGGGCCGGTATGTCCTTATGCCGTCAGACTTGAGATATGCACTCAATGAGAAGCCCAAAGTTCTATGAGGCTAGTGAGTCCATAGGCTGACAATATATTATGTATTTGAGGATTATAATGAGCAAAGGCTCAAGGCACCCGGTGTGCCAGTTTGCATGGGTCAGTGTCTCTAGATTGTAAGACCTATGTGCCTAGCATTGTGTTTGTTTTCTAATGTGGTGACTTTAAACCAGTATGTCTAGAGTATTCTTAAGGCAAGTAGAACATTCAAACTATACCAGTAATAGTTGAAATTCCTATCACTTAAGGTGATTCCCTAGGCTAAGGCTAGAATATCCAGTGCAGTAGGAATAGAATGAGTCGAAAGACTAGAATGAAACAAGCCATAAGGCTGAATGTACTAGGCAGTATCCCGAAGAGCCAGTGAGGCTTGTGTAACCAAGCGCTATGAGAAAGGACCAGTGGGTCTTGTGTTTGAATACTACACCCTAGGTACAGAATGAATGAGTATGTCGTATGATGATTATGTTGCGAGCCAAGTAAGCATGCATAGTAAAGGGATGGACTGTTGTGTCCTATCAATGGCTCGAGTGAGCCTAGAATTTGTTTATAATTGATTACCTTCTAGAACAGTAGTTGTCTGATTCTTGAGTATATTTGAAAATTGAATTTTGAACTTGCCTATGCATCTACAGTATTTGTATATTTTCTGAACTAAATTTTTGAATAGAACATTTTTCAAAAGAATTTACTGCCAGTTTGTAATGGTCACTTCTAAATTATGTTGTCTTGTAGAAGGGATCCTTTTGGAACCCAGAACTGGAACTGAATCTGAACTATGTATGTAGTGGAAATAGTACAGAATTGGAAGAAGCCAAAAATTGTTCTAGAAATACTCAGGTTACTGGATCTTGCCAAGTGTGTTTAGAATGTTTCTTGAATCACTTGTCATTGATAAAAGCTCATTTGAACTGAGAATAGAAAAAAAGAATTGTTTTGATGGGATAAGTATATGAGAATTCGAAACTCGCACCATTAGTGAATCTTTTAATTCGAGAATAAAAATCTAGCCTTGTGTAAGGCCGGTTACTACTCACGGCTCGATTGAGTAGATGAACCTTCATTATGTGTTACTGGGTATCTTCCTGGTGGTATGTATTGTAAACACGCGACACCACTCGTGGTTCAATTGAACAGAGGACCCTTCAGTAAGTGTTATTGGGTATCGTCCTGGTGGTGGCCAAATATGAACGAAAGAGAGGATTGGGATATGTCGTGGTGAAGTAGGACGAAATGGTGGCGTGAACCTCTCAGCCGTTGAACCTCATAAGATGAATTATCCCACTCATGAATTTGAGTCGGCAGTAAATGTGTTTTCTTGAATTTGAGCCAGCAGTAAATGTGTTTTCTTGAATTTGAGCCCGCAATAAATGTGTTTTCTTGAATTTGAGCCGGCAGTGAATGCATTTGCTTGAATTTGAGCTAGCAGCGATTATGTCTATTGAAAATATGAAAGCACTACTTTCGTATAGTGCGATTATGAAGATGTACTGTGACCATAGAAATTTTGACTATTTGAAAATTATAAATGTTGAATATGAGACAACATAGAAGAATTAAAAAGCGGTGACATGATTGTTGTCCCTGTTTTGTTGAATTGAAAAGCGATGCAGTTGGTAATCTTGATGATACAGAGAACGAAACTGGTATAATGGTCTAGAAATCTAAATTAGTTAAGTCGAGATAGTACTTCCTAGCTATAGAGCTAGTCAAAAGGAAAGTAGTCCGAGAGCTTAAGTTGAAGAAGAAGCTCGTACAGGATAGACGAGTAAGGTCTATAAGAATAGAATTGAATGAGAAAATCTCTAGAGTTTATGGTATTGAAACGATGTAGAAATAAAGAAATGAGACCCTCGCTACGGTGGTCTTTTGAGGTATTATTAAAAATTGGACCATTAACAAATGTGGAGGACGAAATTTATTGAGCGGGGAAGAATTGTAATATCTTGAATTTTGGGCCTAGCGATTTGAGAATAAGCTTGTATCGGGCGAGATGACTAAGCCCAGTTTGGAAAGTAAGACATCCCAAATTTTGAGGATATAGAAATATTATGAGGGAATTTCTCTTGATCTTTGGTATATTAGGATTTACGGAAGGCGATAAGTTTGTGATGTGCTCTTAAGCGAGCAAATGATATCAAATGGCTATAAAACTTTCTATATTTAAAATAGACTTACTAATGGTTACATAGCTTTTGGAATCACTGCAATTGGACATGAGTACATAAAGATATGAATTTTTAAAGTTGGTTGAAAATTCTACCAGTTGGACTCTTGTGTGGAAATGAATGTAGAAGGGTAAAATGGTCAAATGAGGTTAGTAAGGTGTAGAACCTACATAGAACGCCACGTCACCACCTCTTGTCTTGTCCAAGATGCCACCTCCTCCCTGAAAGAGATTTGTCGTGATCTCCCAAAATAACAAGGATCAATATAATTTTGTGGTATAATGGAAACCTGGATCGTTTTCCCAACAAATTTGCGGGTTTAAATCGATATGAAAAACGAAGCTTGATAAAAATGGGGGTTTTGGTTCAAACAGATTAAAAATGAAATAATAAAAATGAAACAGATAAAATGAAGATTAAATAGATAAACAGAAGATCAACCCGGGATTTGAATTCCACCACTTTCCTTCCTCGGACGAAACAGATTTTGAAACGAGCTCGCGATTGATTACGGGCGAACCAAAATATCTGTGTTTGTCCAGAAAATCCCTCAACTAGACGATCGCCTAGCGTTTATCTGAACAGTGGCGTGTCACTATGCGATCACACAAGAGCACTTAAACCTAGTTCGAACCGAATCCTTGGGATTTCTCAATCGGGCATTAAATCTAACACCCAATCCGACAAGATAAATCAAATCTGAAATTACAAAATAGAAATGAGTTTGTTACTTGTTTAAGAACGGGTACTGGATAGTGGAATCCTCAATCCGTGGGCTAATCACCGAAGCTTAACCTATCATAGCTATGCGAACGTAAATCAAACGAGAAATGAAGAAGTTCATCATGAACACGATGAACAAATGAAAAACAATTGAGAGAATTTCAAAACTTCTATTTTAATCCGAAAATAATAAATACATGGATGATATCGGTGTTTTTGGTTGCTGTCTAACTTAACCTAAAATGGAAAAACGAAATGGGGCTCCAACCCACAATTCAAGCCCAAACAGAAATAACATAAAAATGGGCTTTGATTACAAAATTCGAGCCCAAATAAAAATCCAGAAATATACATCTGACTCCGGCTCCAAAATAGACTGCCCTCTTGTCCGAATTTTCCCTTCATGTCTTCATAAAAATTGTAGCTCTTTGAATCATCTTAAATATGAAACAAAAATGTGGCCAATCCGATGTCTAGTTCAAGAGTTATGGTAAAAATAGTGAAGTAATGTAAAACTGGAAATTTATCATTAAATATGGCTAAAAGCTAATCAAAGGCCCACAGCCCAAATAAGTATAAAAGCCATTATTTATTAACTAAAGAGTCCTAAATTATTAATCAAGAGATAAAAAGAAGTGTATGAAATATTCAATTATCACTCCCTACGGCTTGTCCAAGACGCCACTTTCCCCTAACTTGTTGGCCAAGCCGTTCCCTAGCTTATTCAAGAAGCCACCACACCTTTGTCTTTGGCTTGTTTAACAAGTCGTTGACTTCCTTTATTCCCTTCTCCGTATTATTTTTGGCTAGGGAAAATAAAGAGAGAGAGAGAGAGAGAGAGAGAGACCGAAATAGAGAGAGGCAAGAGAGGAAAGAGAAACGGTGCGGAGCCGATTTCACCTCGATTCGGTGTTTCTAGCTCCCGAGACCATCTCTAATGTTATTCCTCTTGGTAGGAGAAATATTTCTACGATTTTGGATTCTTGATCGGTGAAGTTTTTGCCATCTGCAACATGGTGGTGCTGCCAACATCAAGAACCAGCTATAGAATTGAGTAGAGGTACATATAAAAGCTTCGATTGAGCCAAATATCTTGAGGTTTTCTTAAGTTGTCATGCTACCCCGATTTCCATCAAACCTGAATCTTAGGAAAGGAGTATGATTTTTTTTTTTAGTTTTGATGCTTCCAATGAGTTTAGAATGAAAAGTTTTGTGGGATAAAGGTGAGAAACCGATCCTGAAAGCATCGGTAGAGAAAATATAATTTTGGCCGAAACCCTAAAGGTTCGGCCAAATCTGTTCCGTGAGAAGGGATTGGATTTTGGTAAAATTTTGAGGTTAGAAATGGATTCTACACATGAAATTGTGTAGGAATAAACTGTGATCATGATTTTAGAAGGGTTAGATTGAAAACCCAAAGATTGAAAATGAAGTAGTAGTCTTTGCCGATTCAATTTCTAGAGGCAACTTTGTTTGTGTTGTGTTTTTGGTGACCAAATGTTGTCCAATTACCCTAAAAATTTTCAGGATTTTAGTACACATCCTAAGATTTAATTCGATATGCAATATGTGCCATTTGGGTTAGTAGATTGTAAGATATGAATTGTTAAAGTTTTGGCATAGAAACTGGGATGAATTTTGGAACATTTTGGTTGATTAAGGAGTGAAATCGGGTCAGAAGATAGTATACCTCAATCTTTAAAACATGTCCAAAAATGTGTTAATCGGAGGTCTAGAACCCAAATTATGAATTTTCTAAGTTTGGTCATGAAAACTTGAAAATTATGTGTCCATATTCAAGTATTAACTCGGTATCCGTGAATATGCTTATAGGATTCGCCATTTTAGAACAACCAAAGGAATCGGAGTTGATTCAAAAGTTAGTAAAATGTCTCGTAGTAACTCTTCTCTCACATACCATGTGTGACATTATATGCATGTGTGAACCATGAGCGTGATTCATGTTGTGAACACGTGTTAGGTAGTAGGACCTAGTAAACCGGTGGTTCTTGGGTCACTAAACCTAAATTGTATTCGAGATGATATAGGTTTTTACCTAGTTGAATTCCCAGTGCTAAGGCCCGGACAAGACAAGTCCTACGTTCGCAATCAACATTGCATCGATTCTTTATTCGCATTCGTTGTTGCACGTGATTTGTAATGTTCTCTTGTAAATTTGTAGATTACGTGTGTAAACCCCGTGGGTATTCTGTAATGTAATCAAGAGCTTGGAATCGGTATATTGTGCTTTTTTGCCTACCGAGCGATGTATTATTATTCGATAAATGTCCACTGAGTTGTGCATTGATACTCGATCAATGTCGGTATTATTGAGGAATGTGACAATGAGCACAACATGTTACACATCAAATAGAGCCTACATCGAACAATACTTAAAAAGACACCTATGAGCTCTACAAAGGAAAGAAACCAACCATGCTCATCTACACATATTCGGGTACAAATGCTTCATCTACAACAATGATAAAGATAACCTTGGTAAATTTGATCATAAAATTGATGAAGGTTTATTTCTTGGCTATTTTAAAAGAAGTAAAGCATATAGAGTCTATAATAAATGTACTTGTGTTGTTGAAGAGTCTATACATATTGTGTTTGCTGAAAATGAGCCTCTAACCAAACCTAGTGAAGAAGAACCTGAAATAGTTCTTAAAGAAAGAGACCAAGTCGGTCAAACATCTCGATGAACCAGCTCAATAAATCCGCAATCATTGTCGGAGACAAGATAAAATTTGTGGCCAAAGTCTATAATAAAGAAGAAGAAATTGATTATGAGGAAATATATATTGTTGTAGCTAGACTAGAGGCCATACAAGTACTTTTAGCCTTTTCTTGCATCTAAGGATTCAAACTCTATCAAGTGAATGTCAAGAGTGCTTTCCTAAATAGTTATATCATGGAAGAAGTTTATGTAGATCAGCAACCGGATTTGAAGACATAACCAAGCCCGATCATATTTTTAGACTTAATAAAGCACTATATGATCACAAACAAGCTCCAAGAGCGTGGTATGAACGTCTCAATAAGTTCCTCCTTGACCAAGATTTTGTTAGGGAAAAGTATATACAACTTTGTTCATCTAACATAAAATGCATGACATCTTGGTTTTCCAATTTATGTTGATGATATTATTTTTGGTGCTACTAAGACTCCTCTGTGAAGAATTTTCAGATACAACGCAAGGAGAATTTGAAATTTCCATGATGGGAGAATTAAATTTCTTTCTTAGACTAAAAATAAAGCAAAGGAAGAATGGGATATTTATCTCCCAAACCAAATATCTCAATGAGCTCTTGAACAAGTATGAGATGGATCATGCAAATGGCACTTCAATGAAATCAACAACTCTCTTGGATGCTGATGTCAAGGTTGTGGATTTCAACATTACAAAATATAAAGAAATGATTGGTTCATTGCTTTACTTAATAGCAGTAGATTGGATATTTAATTCAATGTTGGCATGTATGTAAGATATCAATCAGCACCTAAATAATCACATCTTGAGATAGTGAAAAGAATCTTCGGATATCTTACGGACACTGTTGAGCTTAGCATTTCGTATCCCAAAGGAGGCAATGAATACCTAATAGGATACTCGGGTTCGATCATAGAGGATATAAAACTAATAGAAAAAGTACCAACAATCAATGTCAATTCCTTGGTGGCTCCATAATGTCATGGTTCAACAAGAAGTAAACACTATGTCTCTATTTGACTAAAGCCTAGAATATAGCAATCTCAAGTTGTTGTGCTCAAATTCTCTAGCTTTAACAACAACTCCAAGATCTAGGCATATATCTAAAGGACATACCGATATATTGCTACAACACATGCACAATTAGCCTAGCCAAAAATCCAGTCAACCATTCAAGAATCAAACTTATTGACATAAGATATCACTTCATCGAGATCATGTGTAAAAGAAGGATGTCGTCTTTATACCGACTCATCTTCAAGTAGCAAATGTCTTCACAAAACTACTTGCAAAAGAATAATTTTTGTATATAAGAAGAGAATTGGGAATGATAAACTCCAATGAATTGTAAGAAAATTCTTTCATTCCTTTGAATTTAATTAGTTATTATGTATGTTTTGAATATTATTTGACAACTTTAGGCATCGAGTATCTAGATATTTTTTTCATGTATTTTGTTCTAACGTTGAAAAACAGGGATAAACAGAGAAGGGGTAACCGCGAGAGATCACTCGAGTGACTCAAGAGACATGACCAAAAATGAAGGATATCATTCGAGTAGGCCCTTACGGCACTCGAGTGTTATGTTCCACCTTTGGGTAATTGGCAAGTACAAAAGGATTGAGTTACTAGACTATTCGGCTCCCTAATTACTCGAGTGATTCCCAGTACTAAAGAGTAACCAGATGGTGATCAAGCTTAATTCTTCAAAAGCAAGGACATCACTAAAGGGTAACTGGACAGTGACACAAGAATGGAGAATGACTCGAGTGATTACAAGACTCACTCGAATGAGGTAAGTTTATTAGATAACAGCTCAAATACATGTCACTCAAGTGACAAAAGAGTAACTCTAGTGATCATAGCGACTCGAGTGACTCATAGTGTCACTAGAGTGGACTTGTCCCTCTCCATGATAAAAACCAAAACTCATTGTCATTTGAACTAGACCACTACACTTGATCCACCTTAAACTCCTCAAGTAACCTTCAATCTAAACTTTCTCCTCCCATGTTTGACTCACTTCCACCGTCAAAATCCCTCAATTATCTTCCCAAATTAACCCCAAAAACATCTTCAAATCCAGAAATCATAGTTCGACCTACCCTTATGGCCGAAAGCTTCAACTCCAAATTCCAACTCAATGGTTCGCTCCAAGGTTCCTAATTACGTCAAAGATGACTACCTTTCACCCAAGAAGTAAGCTTCGAAGAACTCGAAGCCTACCAAATTGTCGAAGCACTCTCGTCCTAAAGTTCTCGATCAAGGACCACCCGAACTGATTCCTAATGCTAAGGGAATTGTTATCCAAGGCTAAGGGAAACTCAGTCAATGACTAAGAAGGCCCCTCCAATCTCTACGGGCAAAGCAAAGGAAGTGTTTAGAGCCTCTTTGTAACATCCTCCATTTTGAAAAGCAATAATTAATTAATGATTTAATTAAACCATTCATCAAGATGTTTTATGGACACTTATGAGCTTTGGATTATGCTAGGCTCGTACTCATTAACTAAATAATGCTTCAAGATTTATCAAAATATCCAAAATATACCAAAGTATGTAAAATGAGCCCTATTGTGGCATATATAATGATCCAGCATGTACCAAAAATATGGAAGCACTACTGTTAGCAAAAGTAGCTCAAACTTCCAAAGCCTTCCCTAATAAACCCACACGAGAACTATCACCTAAAAATATTAGTAAGCATCAATTCAACTCATTACGAATGCTAATATGTGTTCATGATGTGTCAAGTGGAACATTTTATATAACAAAGTATTAGAAACATAATTCACAAATTTCTGAATCACAAATTCTATGTTACAATTTCTAAATCAAATTTCATATCATAAATCATACATATAACATGCCGGGCAAAATATTGATACACCGACCATCCTTATTACCCCAAACCACCCTTATAACCGTTGACTCGAGTGGAGCTAACAAATTGATTCTTCATTTTAACTGGATTACACATTATTCCAAATCATGAGGCGTCACCGGCCGGGGTTCTTAGCTTGTCATAATTGGACTATGGCTCCCCTCCTTTTGATGAAATCAAGGATGGGTCACTTGTCCCTTGAGTTTACCCTTAACCCGGCCAAAGGAAAAGGGTGATACCAAGGGCCCTAAGAATGTCAAAGCTCTCCACTATGTACCGAGTAGTGGCATACCACATGGTATATACTTCACGAAATCTCCCATAACTTTACCTTTCCTCTCCTCTCCTCTTGTACCAATATTCAAGAGATAAAATGACAATGGATTATCACATATCATTATCAATTTACAAGCTATCAAGAGAATCTTTCCAATTTCGTAGATCAATAATATTATCACAAAACATTTTCCAAAATAAATCCCACAAGACAACTTCATTATCAACATAGTTTCATAGATTTATATAGTTAAAAATCACTCAAAAACATCATACAAGCATGCACAACAATAGGAAGTTGGTTACCTCTCGCCAAAGCCAATTATTATCACACTGCTCCTCATCCAAGGGCTCGGACATACGTCAAAATCAATCCACAACAATTAATTTACTAACCATTAATAACTCTTCAAAATTCCACATAATCCAAAATTATAACTTATATTTTTATATAATTCAAAATATGCAAATTTTAATAATAATATATTATTATCATAAAAACTGAAAATATCAATTTGGGGTTTAAATTTTGAAAATGACCATTTACTCCTTCCAATTTCATAAAGGACAATTTAGTCCTAAAATTTAAAAAATGACAATTAATACTTACGAATTTCAGAAAACACATTTTGATCTACGAATTTCAGTAATAACAGTTTAGTCCTTCAATTTCAAAACTAAACCGATTAAAATTTCAATAATGCTTCTATCAACACAAATAATTTATTTACACCACATTTAATCGGTAAAAACATGAAAAAAAATCCCTTTAAGGTCGCAAGAGACCAACAAAATGTAAAAAAAGTCCTAGAGAAAATTCTAATGTAAAAAATGTCTCATTAACAACTCATTCAGTAGGGCATTGATAACTTCATCAGTGGGTTTTAACAACTCCTTGGAACCTTTTTGACATCAAAATTTTCTCCAGAACTTTTTTGACATTTTCTTGGTCCATTAGGACCTTAAAGGGATTTTCCTAAAAACATCCTATAGGACATGTATCCTAACCTTAAATAGAATTAATTTAACTTCCTATAACAACCAAACAATAAATCTGAACCAATTAAAATTAACTATTAATTATCCTCTACATATATATAGTCTTCTATTGTCAAAACTCAAAACTCTCTAAAATCATAATCCCAAATTTTTTCTAATCAACATAAATTACCCTCATTAGAAAGAGAAAAATACTTTGAATAACTTTTAAAAAAGAAGTTTGTTGAAAAGTAGTTTAGCTATCAAAATAATCTTATAAGATAAAACAACTTACCTAAAAAAACAGATACCTCCGACCGGCTCTTGCTCTCCTTCTCTACTCCCTTTTCTCGCTCTCACACTCGTTCTCTTGCTCTCGCATTGGTCCCCACACACACACAAAAGAGAGGAAATGGGCAATTATCATTGACACCCCCTCACAAAGTCAAAAGTGGCAGACATACGTGTCTGCCACTCAAAAATATTTTATTACAATTTTTTTACGATGGGAAAATTAATATTAAAAACAACGTGAATAATAATAAAATATTATTATTTCCACTAATTTTTTTACTATCATAAATCATATTTTAAATAAAAAAAATTTATTTCAATAATTAAATGATTAACTCATGTGTCAGATTAATTTTTTCTTACTTGTAATTAAATCTTAATATAAAAATTAGGATATTACACTCTTCATCTTCGGCCTCCACTGACCAAACCGAAGATGATATGCACGGGAAGGTATAGAAATTTGTAAATCAACTTGTGCAAGAGACTATGAGCGTTAGTATGCCCAAGAAGTTTATATATGGGGGTCCCTCTGTTTTCACAAAGCAAGCAACCTCTTATGTTAGGGAACCTATCAAGCTGTTGGTCTCTACTCAGAAGTCTCAATCTTAAGCACCTCCTGAACTTGAAGACTAATTATTAGGACCTTAAGCTAATTTCAACTCAGAGCCACTCAAGCTTCATGATTGACAGAGGTATGATGATGATTTTGCTCATAGATGTTTATGTCTTGTGGCTTATCTAGACTTAAAGTATCTTAAGGACAAGTTTAATGTGGACCTATATCCATATCTTGAGTAATATGAACTATGGCTGAATATTAGCACATCATATAGTCCCTTTATGGCTCGTCATTTCTATTGTAACTTAGAAGTGGTTGAGCTCTGTGACAATATACGAGAATTGATTAAGGAAATACTAGACTCCACAATATGAGATCAAAAGATTCAATACTCTGCTTCTTTAATACATACTTATCTAGGGTATGACAATCCTCCAAGTGATCCTCCCAAGGAATTCAATGACTTACCAATTTATCACATTCTGAAACCTGAAGGTGACAGCAATGCTTTAAACTTCAAACCAAGCTCCTCAAGTGATTTGCATTGAATTATTTGGTACATCTATACACAGGCTATGGTTAACAAAGACAACAATTTTACACACTTTGTTGATAAAGACTATCACTTAATGGCTTCAATAATCTCTCAGGAACAAAGGAATGTGGGTGAGTTAATCTTCAATGAGATCAATCGATATAGACTCACATCTACCAGGAGTAAACCACTTCCTTACCATCAACCGATTTCCTATTTCATGAAGCTTCACAATATCTAGTATCTAGAACCAAATGATCAGATTATTCAAATTCCCAGGTTTGATAGAGTTCATAAGAGTATAATAAAGATTGAGCTACCACTAGGTGCTACTGCAAGTCAGTCTAAGATAAAAAGGAAAAGAACTTAAGATGATACCTCTAGACCTAATGAAGCTTAATCATCTAGAGCTGCATCTCTTGGAGCATCCTTTCTTGGTGCTACCATTCAAAACTATATCCAAGATGCTCTTAGAACCACCACCAATCACATCAATACCTCCAATGCTTATCTAGTTAAGATGGTTAATGAACAAGTAAAGAATTTAGTTGAGGCTATTAATCAAAACTAAAATAGTTATTTGATATGCAAGCCTCTCACTCTTAGCAACCGAAGGAATTTGGTAATTGATTGGACACTTATGAATCAGTTCTTTGTGCTCACTTTGCCTTTCCCCCTTCAAAGGTGCCTCAAGAGCCTACTTCTTAACCTACCCCTTACGAATATTCCAATAACACGCTCACAGAATCTTCCAATGAACCTTCTCTCTCTTATAACACTACACCTTCCTTAAACATTGTCCTATTTACCATAACTTATCCTACTTCATCATCTAATATTGATATTACCCTTGATCATGACCTTTCTCTAAATACTGACCCTTTCACTTCAAATTCCATTCATTTACAAGATCTCCCTCAAGAAGAACCTATTATCCAAACACCATCATCTTCATCTTCCCATCAAACTCATCATTCAGATTTAGATTCCCTTGTTGATCAGGAAATTGTGATCCTTGACCCTCCTACAACATCCACTACTTCCGTCTTCTCCTACATTTTTACCTCAATCTCCTCAACATTCTTCCTCTCCCGACCATACATCTACTCCCATTGATCATCTCACTACTATTGTTCCCTACACACCATCTCATTCTTCCTTTAAGGAAGAACCCATTCCACCTCTTGCTCCTCTTCGAGTTGCTCAACCTCCCTCATCTAATATAACATTACCTACCCCCTTTGCCCTTTCTACTGATGACAAAAAGGGGGAGAAGTGATATGGTCTGATGCTATGTATTTCTGTATGCTATTGTATGATATGAATATTTTTATCTGATAACTAATGTGTCTTATGCTTTAGTAACCATTACTATTTCTTTGATAATCCATGTGATAACTGATCAATCTTATATTTTTATAATCTTTCTGATAATTGTGAAATATTTCTAAGTGTTTATGTTGCTACATTATGATTCTAGCCCCTTTCTGAAATTTGAATGATCTTATATTTATCTTTATTAACCAATCTAAGTTTTGTCATCATTAAAAAGGGAAAGAATGTTAGAGTTCATGTTTTGATGATAACAAACCTTATAAATGTTATTGTGAAATAGATCACTCGAGTTAGAAAGTGTCATGAGAGTGATGTCTCTGAGAATCTTTTCACCAGAAGGTAACTGGCTAGAATGAAGTTGATTTGTGAAAAATGGTTGATGCACTCAAGTAAGAGAAGTGTAACTCAAGTGATAACCTATTATCACTATCAAGGTACTGACCAATGAGTGAAAGAATGTTTTAAACTCTCATGCACTCAAGTTCAAAAGGGGTACTCGAGTGATACTTGTGTCACTTGCAAGGTAACCGATAATGAATCTTACACACTTGAGTTACTTAACAAGCACTCGAGTGGTGCCGAAATATCCTGCAAGGTACCTGAAGGTAACTAAGGGAAAAGAAAGCTAGTCACTCGAGTTACTAAGGTAGCACTCAAGTGATACACAAGTATTGCAAGTTACCTCTTGGTAACTAGAAGGAGATAACATATGAAATTTTTAAGAAGATAAGACCACCTGAGTGCAAATTATTCACTCGAACAAAACATGTAAAAATCATGTTATCACTCTTCAGATACCTGCTAGTGATCAACCAATGTTTTAAAAAAAAAAAACTAAGAAAGCAACTCAAGCGAAAGCAAACTCGAGTGACATAGTTTGGTTACCAGCAGGTAACTTGAAAAGACCTTTACATTCCTTCTAGTTACCACTTGGTACCTCTTTGTGATAGAGCATTACTCAAGTTGATAAAATGTCACTCAAGTGATAGTAATAGTGATAGCAGAGTTTTGAAACAGCATCTCAAAAATTTTGATACCCATTCTAAGTGTGATAAAATCTAGCTACAATATGTTTTACTGTTCCAAAACATTACTAATTACACTTATGTATGTATAAGTTTCAGGTGCTTAACCTTGGATTAAAATCAAAATCACATAAAGCATTTTTGTGTCAGAAGCATTAAATACAACGAAACTCGTGCAATTCAAATGTTCTCTTTCACCAACAGCTATATCATCTCTCTAATGGATACATTCAAGTGTTTCAACAGTCATTAATTCCTTTCAAGCTATAAATACATATGCATTGAAGACAGAGCCAAAAACCTACAACAAAGTTCACTATTGCATTAAGTTTGTATGCTATGTTCTTTTGATATTCTTGTACTTCAGTTTTGATGACACTCAAGGTACTTTTACCGTGAGTTACTCAAGGTAGAGGGATCTTAAATATGGACTTTGATTACAAAGTGTAGGGGGAGTAAGCATCCTAGAAAATGAACTTGCTTGTACTGAGGCACCAAGAGTCTAGTGAATCTGGGAGAATAATGGAAATCTCATAAGGCTTCTAAGGACTAGACGTAGGTCAAGTGGTTTGGATCAAACCAATATAAATCTCATGTGTTTATCTTTGGTAACATCTCTTCAACTCTATTTAATAAAGTTTGTATTAATTGAGTTTTTAATTATCACCCAATCCACCCCCTCTTATGTGAAAGTCTTGATCTAACCGTGAAGTATGTGTGCTTCAACTTTTTCCAGTCTCATCCTCTTCCAAAAGTTATTCATCATTTATCATTCAAAAGTTAAGAAAAGTCTTTTCTACAATAGCTTTTTCTAGCATACTTGGATGCTTTATCAGAGTTAAAAGCATAATAAGTGACTTCAACATATTCTCCAATCTAAGTCATTCTCGGCCCTTAGGTGCTTCAGAAGGATCTATCATGAATGTCCAGCAAGGTTTCTAGGAAATAGATAAAGTAGAGGGGGGTGTGAGTTGTTGTGGACGAGAACACTATGTTTTAATTTTTAATTTTTATGTACAATCAATCTAAGCAATTTTTAACAGTATTTTAACATTTTTTTTTCCACTTAGGATGACTCAGTAAAAATAGGGATTGAGTTGTGAACGAGTCAAAGTTCGCGCACAAAGTTATTAGCAAGTCAAAACTTTAAGGGTCAAAAGATTAATTTTTTCCATTATAATAGATGAAAGTTGGTTAGGTTTAACAATTTTGCCCCAATTTTGAAAGTTTATGGTTACTTTTGTTTCAAAAAAATAGTTTATAGTTACTATTACACTTTTGATAAAAGTTGAAGATTATTTTAACACCTTAATCCATGATCATTTAACAGAAAATGAGACAAAAATGTCCATAAAATTTTCAAAAGGGTACAAAAATGTCACAACATTTAAGTCAACCAACATTGATAGTTTAACAAAAAGTCCTCACAAGCACTCGACATTATTTTCACTCCTGACGGCCTATCAACCACCACCCCTCCCTCAGTCGCCTCATCTTCTACCCTTTTCTTTGATTTCTTCATTGTCGGTGGTTTTGCCTCAGAGATAATGAATTTCGAATTAGGGGCACTGTCTCTATTTATCAACACGTCCAAATCCTTTGATAATATTCATCGATGGTGAAGAAACCAAAGAAAAGGAAAGTGTTGTGCAACTATTGCTCTTTGCAAAAGACCAGCAGTGGCAGACCTAGGTTGTAAGTTGGGGGAAGTGCCCCCCAATTATTTGGGATGTTTAAAAAAAAATTAATACATGTTTGAATGATTGTCCACCCTTAAATTTGGCGTTCACCCTTAATACATCAAGGCTATACTTCGTAATGGGATGAGGGGTGAATTGTTGAATGATTGTTTAGTGCCTTATATTGAAAAAAGATATATTTGATAGCATTGATAATAAGGCAATTATGATGGAATTCCAAAAAATAAGGCTTAGAAGGATGACATTATAATAATTTTTATTGAAATATACTTTTTTTTTAATAAAATATGTGTACTTGAATTTATTGAGTACTCACCCTTCATTGTTATTTATGTAGCTGCATTTATTTCTAACAGTATTTAGCCTTGCTTTTCTAAATGACAGGATTGTAAAATAATTGTCTCTCTTATTACATCATCAGTATTCACTTGATTTCATAAATATTTTTTTGACATATTTTTTTCTTATTTATATTTTTTTGTTTTTTAATACATTTAAAATTTTCTTTAAAAAAAATTTCAGGCCCCAAATTCCTCGCCAATTGTGCCCCCCTTCTATAATTTCATGGGTCCGCCCCTGGTGGCAACCAGGACAGCTGGGAGCAAAAGCATCTTGACATGCACGTAGGGATTGTTTGTTAAATGTTCAATGTTGGTTTACTTAATGGTCTCGTGACATTTTTGCTCTGTTTTGGAAACTATATTTTCTTAATTGACGTGTTTATCAAGCGGTCAACATTAGTTGACTTAAACAATCAAGGTATTTTTGCTCCATTTTGAAAACTTTATGTATATTTTTGTACGCGAGTGAAGATAATGGTGCCAAATTGCACATTTGTAGAAACTTCATGGATAAAAATTTGTACTTTATCCCAATTCATGAAACTTACTGAAAATCATATTATTCATAATACTCCATCTGCTTTTTATTATAAAACACCTCCAACCATTTCATAAAAACCAAGGGGAGATACTAAAAGTAAGAAAATTTCGAAGTTATCCATATTATAATGCTGTGAAAGTGTGAATTACATCCAAAAATTATATAATTGCAATTAATGAAATTTTAAATAGACACAATCTTTATAAAAATGTAATTAATACTCCCACTTAATGAATTTTAATAAGAACCATATATTTCTTATAAACTGTGCTTTATAAGGACTGGAAGAGTACTACACCACAAGCCAACCTATAAAATATGAAATCCATACCAAACTGTAGTACTCTTAACTCATGAATATAATATAACTCATTTCTTGGACTGCATATAATAAACATCTCTTAAATATAGGATATTTCCATATATTTCATGCACCTTAACAAAAGTTTGTAACAATCTTGAACTCCTCAATAAATAAATAAAAATAAAAAATAAAAACCTCCAACATCCCAATTTTAGCCTTAATAAATGAAAGAATAAATGGATGAGATTTTTAATCAAATGAACAAGGGACAAAGTAGTAAAATTATTTTAAATTATTGTATGAGACCTTTTAGATCATAAAAAGTTTCTAGAAGATACCCTACGCAAAGGTATTAATATATTTCTTTGATCTTCAAGTTGATTTGGCCAGTTTCTATTTTACAGCTCAGGAGAAAGTCTAACAAAGAAAGTACCAAATACCAGGCATTAAATGCACTTCTAAACACATCAATCCAAGCTTGCATCATGCAAATTCTAGTTATACAGTACAACAACAGATATTATCTCATTAATCACACAACACAACACGGTTATATTATACCAACAACCAAATCTTTAGATAAATTATTGATCAAAAAGTCCCGCTCAAAGAAAATTTGAGCAAAATATCAAGAAAGCCCAATGTTCCTCTTTGATCAATAAGCACAAATCAATGAATTGACATTACAAGGAAGAAACTGACCAAATTCACTTATTGAAAGAAACCTGTTCAGGTGTCTCTCACATCAGAACTGCTTCTTTCTCTACCAGCCGAAATTCTAATACTTGTTTGCTCAGAAACTGTGGGATCACTATCCTAGGAAAATCATCATCATTTACAATTTATAATGTAGAAAGCCAACTCAGAATACGAATGACCATCAAAATCAGGAAGGAAGGAATCAAAGAATTTAATGCACCAACTTTGACAAGGTAAAGTTATCGCCGCTTCTTCCCTAGATGCCCATGCAGTTGCTGCCACGGCCAAACAAGCAAGAATATAACAAGAGCCACTCCAACTGATGACCAGAAAATAACCAGCCATAAAGGCATTGAATTATGATACAAACCTAATGAAACACAACAAATTGGTTTATTAGAGAGTTTTGGTATAAAAAAATTACAGGGCAAAAAACTTTGTTGAAGTATATAGGAATTTGCCGGGCTTTTCCTATAAGATCATGACACACTGAGGAATATTTTTTTTCTAGAGTCGATGATAGCACAATGGACACATATGTGAAGAGACCTACCATGTCCAAACTTAATGCAAATAAGAAGTTCCACAATGCAAATAGCCAGAGATAGCCAACAAAATGCTCCAACCTTCTTCACTGGCTTCCTAGAAAGTTCACAATGAAATGTGTGGATGAATAGCTGGGAGAGTAAGAAAAATGTGTGCGCAAGTTCCATTTTCTCACATACAATACATAAGCAAATAATAATCTCAGGGAAATCATAGCGAGGTCCCAAGGAAGAAATGTAATAATCAAAAAGTCCTAATAATATGTGATCAACATGAACCTGTTATTATTTCCTACACTAGAATTTGTCATTACATGCTACTCATATATTGCGAGACTTTTTGGAGATTACATTCCTTTATTAAGACTCAGTGATTTTCCCATAATCTTATTTCTCTTTCTTTTCTTGTGAGGTAGGGAAAGAGATGGAAGACGTACCTATCTTGAAGGTAGGTGTTGTACTCACGAATGGTTGGAATTGCTATTAACCACCATAAAATCAACCTATAAATTATAACTGGGTTCCGTGGAGGTATCCAGAGACAAAACTTGAGAAAGAATGTATTGAGTTCCACTGTCAAAAAAACAATACAGAGGCTAAGCACTTGAACAAAACGCCATGGACCGAGCAACGGATGCCACTCATCCTTGTCCCACTGTGCTGGTGTAAATTGTCCTAATGTTCGTTTCACCTGATAATAGTATCATCAGCAGACAGAATAAGAAAGCCAGAGTTGGGCAACAATGCAACAGAGAAAATACAGAAATCAGAAAGATGTGAATGGATTGATCTATAACAGCAAAAACTTACTTTTCCCATTATATTAGGTTGCCGGCTTAGACCAACCCACTTGTATGTTTTCCCATCAAAGTATCTAACAGTATGCATTCCTGCCCATATACCTGCAAAGTCAACCGCGTAAAACAAGTTTTCAACTTCTCTCTTACACATTCTAATTCATTCTTGATATAGTAAGTAGTCTCACTGGATAATATAAATAACCAATATCTCATCTCACGGCATATTATACATAAAACCTGAACCAGCAATCCTAGGTTCTTTGGAAATGTTATTTAGAATAGGAACAAATGCACCAGAACTTAACAGCTCTAATGCAAAATAGTACCAGAAAACATAATTTCCAGATAATCATAGAGCTCAACTGCCTTAAAACATTAAATGTAAAGCATTCATCCACAAAAGTGTTAAAAAGTCCTACAAGCATTCTACATATAAAAGGCTTGCCTTTCCAGAATGAATTTTTAGTCATTCACAAAAAAAGTTAAGATCAGGCTAATGAAAGAGTTAAATGTAACCATTTACATATTAACACAAGAAATAATCCCATGCTATATTTCACTTCATCAACAAGCCAATGAATAATGATTGCACAAACTCTCACCAAACCAATTGCAGATCAAGATGTCAAGAATAATGCTGTCCCACCAACATTCGTTGAAGTTTGGTAACATATGGCGGAAGGTAAACTGGAAATGCCAACATGAAATATTTTTACAGTAGAGAAAAATTTAACAAGCTAGCATTCTTTAAGGACTTGAGTGTATGCAAAGGAGGGTGTTTTTAAAGAATGAGATCAAGGGCTAACCTCCATCAACTCGAATCCAATCGACAACACCCACAAAAGGGGTTGATTACGTATCAATATAGCCTTTCCCCACCATCCGATGATATGAGCGAGAACAAACTCATCAAAAAGTGTCTCCTTGAGAAAGGAAAAAAAATATAAAAAAATATATATATATATATCAATCAGCTGTGCATGTGGAATTAAATAAGCTAAAGACAACAAGAAGACATTAGAAGAATAAGAAGAAAAATAAAATTTAAAATAAATCAAAGGTTTTGAAAGAAGAAATCATACATAAACATTCTTAAACCTGCTTGTGGGGTTTTCAGGTATGTATATGCGGCAATCAGCACCATATGATCTTTCAGGAAGCTCTGCATAAAGTAATGCCAAATAATTATGATTCAAAATTGACAAACTTTCAAGACTCAAAAGCAACTCAGCTCAAAAATAATAAAAAAATTAATCCCGTTTAATTCAATGCTAGAAAATTAAGTTTAAAAAAAAAAAAGAATAAGAAAGATGAACATATCACGTTACCAACACCAAGATCAGGATGAAGAAACTTCATAAACTGTCTAGCATCATCACGCTTCTGCAGAAACATAAATTTGAGGCAAAAGATAAGTATACAGACAATTCAGTTAGAGGTAATAAAGCAACAAATTACGTTTTCCTTCATGTTTATCACCCACAAGTTATGATAAGCAAATCAACAAAGCATGCAAAACTCTAATTCAAATTCATACCCCAACGTACTCAACTAATCAAAATCAGAAAATAGGAAGTTAAATTGAAACAAAACAATCAACCTGGAAAAGCAAAAATGTAAGTGCAACTAGGTAAACAACAGCCATGCCATGGACCAAGCGCCAAATTGCAGGATGTGGTCTGATCAGAACCCTGAATGAAGACAAAAACAATAGTGAAAGTTAGACAAATATCATCGTCTCAACTACTAATTCACCACAAAAATTAAGCCAACTAATATCCTAACTCATAAAAACCGCCCCATCTAAAACACAGATTTCATTAAATAACATGACCAAGGGCTTACTACATAACGCACTTGAGTTGTCATCAGGAAGATTTGTGGTGTAATTGTATCATTTAGCCACATAATATTCATTGCAGAAATAGAGATAATACAAAGAAAGATTGAAAGGGGAAAAAAATTAAACATTTTCTGATTTTAAAAATGAAGAAGTATTTTCTCATGTCTAACAAGAAAGTCCACAAAACAAGCTCCACATTCTGGGAGAACCTCATTTGAGATTTAGACCTAAATGTAACAATATACCAGGAAACTATACATAAAAATATATGTATGGAATTGACAAGAATAGTAGATTTAAAAACTATTCAAAGCAATTAATGTAAGTACTCACGTGGAGGGAGCTTGCAGGAGGCAATAAGCAAGAAAAACTGCAATCATTGCCCATATGCCCCTAAAAAATTTGAAAGTGTGGTCAAAAGTCAAAACGTTTTATGAGAATTCTAGCAACAAATTGCAAGCCATAAATAAGCAATATGAAGCCTATAAATATCAAAAAGAGCAGACCTTTTAACAGAAGTTACAAGATCACCAGATGCATCTCTTTCTGGATCAAGTGCTCCACTTGCCCAACTGGCATATGTATCCAAAATAAAATAAAATAAAACTTGATCAGACTCAATAATAATGTAGGACAAATTCCTGAGTAAGTAATAATACACCAACATGATATGGAAATAATTTATCTGGCAGCACACTCACATTAGAAAACAGGCACCAATTAGTAACAATGTAATCGTCCGAGGCTTGTATGCCCAGGCAGTCCATGGATCAAGTACATCTTCAAAATCTAACAGATGAGAGCCACCATTTTCTTTAACATGATAGTCATTTCTCTTTACTCTTTGATGAACCTTGGTCTCCATAATTTAACTGTTGAAGAGAAGCTACTTTGTCAATACGGTTAAATATGCAAAAGTAAGATGATTCACTGATCTTGTGAGGCTGTGGCAAAGGACATCAGTGACCTATGCTCCTTAATAAAACACTCCTGCAAAACACACAGCAACAAATGGTAAGCACAAGTGATAAAGGTTTTTCCTAATTTATCACGCAGAATTGCATATCATGTGCAACCATTAAGAGAGTGATATTCAGAGAAGAATAAAACATGTATGAAACTCCACATAACTCAACAAATATGGTTCTATGATAACAAGCAGTATAAATGTATAATGCAATTACAGTCAGCATAAAGTACAACAGTTGTAAGTAAAAATGACAGTGAGTTTCAAAAGAATATTGTTACACAACTTGCCCCCTTTTTTAACCTTTTTTTTTTCTTTTTGCAGTGACCCAGAGCATTATTTTTGAGCAAAAGACATTACCAAGTTTTCATTTAATGCAAAACAAATGATCTCCAGAATCCGCCTACATAAACAAGAGGCCTACAACTTCTGTGAACTTAACCATCTTAGGGTTCCACATTAAAAACCAGACTTGACAATTACAGGAAGCTAAACAAGTTTCAACATCATCAAACCTTAAATTGCAATCCTATGGCAGTATCTAAGAAAACACCTTAATATAATAGATTTGACCAACAGTACATCACAAATTCTACCATATACTGAAGGTCTCTACAATATTGTGCAACTTCAGCTTTAATGTCTGAGCAACAGCAGAACAGTACAATCCTGCATTTTCACACAGAACAGCCACATGCATATTACAGAATAGCAGGCTGAACAATCGACCTCTTCTTGAAACTAAACTTTTCAACAAGCATTGGACAAAAGGTTAGCTACAACAAGAATCCCAAACATACAAAGTTTAAACCCTTCACAATAAATTTAATGTAAACAGATATTAAATTTGACGATCATAGCATCAGGATGGATCTAAATCTCGCATCCGCAGCCACTAAATCAGGAAACCCGTTGTAATAATACATAATTCAACACAACAGCATTGCATGTAAGGGAAAAGACAGATTGAAGCTCGAACCCAATGAAAAAAATTAATTGTACACTGTTGTTGAAGTGGGGGCAGAACGAACTTCAAAATAAAATAAAGAAATGAAGAATAAAGAATTGGGACGGCCCCAAAATGGGAATAAGGAAAAAAAAATGACGTCCACTGAATATGAGTAGATTCGAAAACTGGAACCAGAAAGAAAGTAGAGAACTTTGCACAGGCACACAAAAAAGATAGAGAGATAGAGCGTATCTCAGAGAGCTGGTGGTATCACACACAAAAAGGAATTTATTTTTACTCCAAAACAAAACAAAAAAGGTGGAAATAAACACACAGAAAAAAGTGAGTTTAGAAAGTCAGGTTAAACTTTTTGCTGTTACGGGGGTCGGAAACTTACGTAAAGAGAATGTGGGAAGCGGCAGAAATAAGGACGTCTGGCCGCACGATTGGAGAAACAAGAAGATCGCAGCCGTTGGATCAGAGTAAAGGGAAGGGAAGGTTGTAGTAAGATAAACAGAGAGAAGGGGATTGAGTTTGTTTATTAATAACGAATGAGGATATCGAAATCAGGCGAGATAAAGAAAAGTATCTGAGTTTCTGCAACTAATGGGGAGATAAAAATTGCATATATTTTTGCGCAGAGAATGAAAAAATGGAAGAGAGTTTTCAAAGTTTCAGGCTTCGAAGCGTCTCCCTATTTATGTGCGACTGAGAGTCTCGGGTCTATGATGTGGTTGTGCGTCTTCGCGTTCTCTGTGTGTGTGGTTCTGGTTTCGCTCGCAGCATATTTAAAGCAGAGAGAGTCTGCAACAGCGGCTATAAGGGCCAACGGCGGGATGATGACGATGATGATGATGAGAGAGTGGACGATGGTCAAAGAGAGATTTGAAGATGTTTTTGGATGCGCACAACACAAGGGTGAGAAAGGAAGGAATATATATAGGTGAAAAGTATTTCTCTACTGGAAATAGAAATAGAACTCTACTGGAAATAGAAATAGAAATAGAGTTATCTCCAGTGACCCCAAAGCTACATAGTTTTGAATTAATAAAGGGTGTGTTAGTAATTTTATTGTAATAAAGTCTCTTCCTTGAGACCTGTGCGTAATTTTCCCATTATTTATATGGTAATTTTAAAAACTTAAATGCCTAATTGGTTAAAATAACATAATATTTCAAACATGTATGCATACAGTTTTTAATAAAATTGAAATTTAATATAATAAGAGATAAATTAGTTAATATAATATATGTATATTGCTTTTTAATTTTTTGTTAATTTTAATACAATATTTTTTTTTGAAATGGTTATTTGAATATTACCATACTTAAGTGTTTAAAGTTCTTTAAATTTAGAGAGAGAGATAATAGATTATGCTAAAAAGAGAGTTAATAAAAAATTTAGATTGTTAGAGAAAATTAATAATATTACGTTTTTAAATATTATTATAAATAATAACTATAAATACTTTAATACCTTTAAGGGAATATTTCTAACATTTTAAAATTTGGAGTAGAGAAAATACTAGAAAAATATCTTCAAAATTTGAAAATATTAAACTGGTGATTTCCTACTTAACTGAATTGTTATTTGTGAATCAAATGTTGTGAATACCTAAACCACTATTGTAAAAATGAAACTGATTTGAGATTTTGATATTTTAGAGGTGTTTTAGTTGAAAATTTTCCTATGGACTAACTCACTAAAGCAAAAGCTATAAAAATATATGGGAGTAATAAAATGGAAAAGATTGGTAATATAGGGAAAAATGAAATTTTAAGGGAAAAATTTCAAGAAAATACCACTTGAACTTCAAAATACTAAATATATGATTTTCCAACAAAACGAGTTGTTAATTACTTTATTGTTCTTGTTAATCCTATTACTGTTATTGTTAACAAGATTTTAAAGTTCAAATGATATTATTCTATCTTGTTTCTAATTTTGTAAGCCTGCCAAATTTGTCTTAGTTATTAATTTGGTCTTTGATGCATAATCAGTCCTTAGTACTCAAAAAATGAAATAAAACCCGCATAAAAATTAATTGTACTATATGATTAAGGAAATCTTAAGACTTTGATTGCTAATAAAGATTAAATTTCAAAAGATCAAATCAATAACAATTAAGACAAATCTGGGGAATCAAATATTTCATTACCCCAATAATACTAATACGCACATACATTTTGCCCCCTTGTATATATATATGGGTTACGGTGCAAAAATACACATGTACTTTTATCAGAGGAGCGTCCAATAGCAAATGTTTTTTTTAGGTGCAAAAGTGACTATGTAGTTACAAAATAGGAGCAAAAGTCACAGAAACCGTTAGGGGGTAGGACGTTGACCGTTAAGTTGGAAGGTTTGACTAAAATTAATGACGTGGACGCTGACTAGGACTGTGATGGTTATTATTATTATTTTTTTTTTTACTTTAGCTTTTGTTTGTTTTCTTCTCCCAATCAGATTCGCAGCAGAACAGTGTCGATCTCTTGCCCTTCTCTCCTCTGAATCCTTGCTGATGGAGATGATGGTGGGTTCAGTTCGCAATCCTTCCCTTCTCCCTGTCAGATCCGAAATTGATGGTAGGGTTCTCCTTGTCAGATCCGAAATTGATAGCAGAGGATGAGGTTGAAGATGAAAAAGCCAGATCAGGAATCACAAGCAGTCGCAATGGGTACATGAATGTCCTTATAGCGGCAAACATAAGGAGCATCAGAAGCATCATACTTATCGGTCCAATTTCCGTTATCAATATAGTTAGCATCCCAAATCGAAGCATACGAAACATAGGCTTCTCAGGAAACCCTAATTCACCATTTTCGTCCCCTTCCTTTTTCTCCTCTCTTCTCACTACCTTCCCATCAATCACCCACTCGATCGAATCTCGGCCCTATTTGATCACATACTCGTGAAACCCGTCGGAGCAATCGAAGCCCAATTCGTGGATCTGCTCTCTGTTGCCAGTTCCGTGAGTGTAGAAATTGGTTTGAACGATCGTCTTGTCTTTGCCCAGGAACTCGAAGTCGATCTCCCACGATAAGAACCTATAATGGGGAACCCTAGGTTTTTTCTCCAGATTTTTTCCCCAAATCGCGAATCTGATCGATGATGTTTTCCCCCTAGATTCGCGATTTGAATCTGACCGATTTGAATTCACGATAAGAACCTATAATGGGGAACCCTAGGTTTTTTCCTCCAGATTTTTTCCCCAAATCGCGAATCTGATCGATTTTTGCACCTCCCATATTGAAACTTTTTATGTTGGTTCTGAGTTTGTAGTGGTTGATGATCATGGCGGAGAGAGACGGAGTTGGGTTGAACAAGCTGGAATTGAGGGACGAATTCATCGTTCGGATTTCTGAGTTTTTTTTCATAGCTTCTGGGTTTATGGATATGATGATCTTGGGAAGAAGATTCAGATGAGAAGCTAATAGTTATATTATATTTTGGGAAAAGAAAAATAAATTATATTTTTTTTCAAACAAAAAATCATTCTTTTTAGAAAAAAAAAAGATCATTCTTTTTCCAAGTCATCAAATACTCAGCCATTAAGATTCCACTTGTCTGCTACACACTCCTAATCAGCGTCCACGTCACATATTTAAGTCAAACCTTCCAACTTAACGGTCAACATCCACTCCCTTAACAGTTACTGTGACTTTTGCTCATATTTTGTAACCACATAGTCACTTTTGCACCTAAAAAAAGCACTTGCTACTGGGCGCTCTTCTGACAAAAGCACATGTGTATTTTTGCACCTTAACCCTATATATATATTTATGGGTAAAAGATTTCTTCAGTCACTGGAGATAAGTTATCTCCACCCCCAAAACTATGTCGTTTTGGTTTAATGAAGGGTGTTTCCATAATTTTGTACCCTTTATTAATTCACCTAAAATTACAGAAATACATACCTTCAATTAATCCAAAACAACGTAGTTTTGGGGGTCGTTAAAGATAACTTATCTCCAGTGACTAGTGAAATACTTTTTCCTATATTTAAATAGGGTTTAATGTTTCCGCTTTTACTCCAGATTTTTTTTTTGCCACACTCACATAAAAGTGGGTGGGTCCCATTGTAAAGAAAATAGAGAGAATATTAGTAGGACCCACCCACTTTTAAGTGAGTATACCAGAAAAAAATATTTTTACAGCAAAAGCAACAACATTAAACCCATATACATACATATATGGGGTTTAAACTTCTCATGTTACATGAGAAGAAAAAGATTCCTACGCACACATAAAATGGTGGGATCCACATATATATAATGCTAACATGAGAAGTGTTTTTCCCTATATATATATATATAGGAAAAGTATTTCTCCAGTCACTGGAGATAAAGTTATCTCCAGTGACCCCAAAACTACGTCGTTTTGGATTAGTGAAGGGTGTTTCTGTAATTTTGTTTATTTTTTAATCATATAAATTTTACCAAAACACCCTTCATTTTGGTTTAGGGTTTAGGGTAAAATAGCACGCGGGTAAAATAGCACGGGTTGCAGGCGGGCGGGTTTAAAACGGGTAAAATAGCACGGGTTGCAGGCGGGCGGGCGGGTTGCAGGTCCTTTGCTCACCCCTACTTCTGACTAATATAAAGAAACTTGACATGGCTTGTCTCCGCTGCTATTACCCTTCACTGCCATCCTTTGCTCTTGAACAACGTCGTTTCAAATGTCATTTATTTCTCATTTTTCCACCACATTTTTGTACGCACAGCACATCGTTCACTTTTTTGGCTCAAGATAGGCAGACAACGCATCGTTCACACGGTCCCTTTCTTCCTCCTGCAGAGCAAGGGATTTGGAGAAATACTTTTCCTATATATATATATATATATATATAGTGAAAACACTTCTCATGTTAATTATATATATGTGGATCCCACCATTTTATGTGTGTGTAAGAATCTTTTCTTCTCATGTAACATGAGAAGTTTAAACCCCATATATGTATGTATATGGGTTTAATGTTGTTGCTTTTGCTGTAAAAATATTTTTTTCTGGTATACTCACTTAAAAGTGGGTGGGTCCTACTAATATTCTCTCTATTTTCTTTACAATGGGACCCACCCACTTTTATGTGAGTGTGGCAAAAAAAAAATCTGGAGTAAAAGCGGAAACATTAAACCCTATTTAAATATAGGGAAAAGTATTTCACTAGTCACCTGGAGATAAGTTATCTTTAACGACCCCAAAACTACGTTGTTTTGGATTAATTGAAGGTATGTATTTCTGTAATTTTAGGTGAATTAATAAAGGGTACAAAATTATGGAAACACCCTTCATTAAACCAAAACGACATAGTTTTGGGGGTGGAGATAACTTATCTCCAGTGACTGAAGAAATCTTTACCCATAAATATATTACGCCTTCGGAAGTTGAAGAGGATGATTATGATCCAAGAAAACTTCTTTTATTTTGTACTTTCCATTTACTTCTTTAACTTTCATTTTTGCTTTGCAATCTGTTCTTGTCTCTTCTTTAGGCTTCCTAGTTTTCACATCACGAATGTCCTGGTTTCCTCACCCCTTCTTTACGAAAAACATATAGATAATAGGAATATTTTGACTTATCTCTTTTGCTCTTGTTAAAGCTCGTTTTTGAACACCAAAACCAATTCTTTTGCCATATTCCCTCCAAAATTCCCATGATTCTTCTACATTGTTAAATTCAAGATCAAGTTTAGGAGTTGAATTTATATCCATCCGCAAAATTGAAAAATATGTACCTAATATAAATATAAACTCACAAGAAAATTGATATATTATGGAAAAAGTTAACTTTTCTTGTTAAACATGTCCCCTTTATTGCCCAGAGGCTATTTACAACAGGAAAAGTATTGATTTACAACAGACAAAGTATATATTTACAACAAAGTTTCAAAACCAGGGTTTTTTCCATTTCTGACTTCCAGAGGCTATTTACAACAGGAAAAGTATAAATTTACAACAGACAAAGTATATATTTACACCAAAATTTCAGCCTTAAAAGGTGAAATTTTCCTGTTTAGAAACCATTATGCCTTATTATCCCTCAACAACCCATGTATAGCTTTAGTTCACAACCCAACAAAGCAAATAAAAGCACGTACATATATTCCATTACCCTTTTTTTTTTTACTTCCTCAGAAACCCTGCATCACGAAAGTTTTAGAGGGAAAATATTAGAGGAAAACAAGTTAAAAGTCCAAACCTCACGGCCCAAGAACCTAACCTTCGGTGTCTTATTAATATCCATTAATCAATTGCTTATCTCGGTCACCAAAAACATAGAAGGAAATCACGCCAACAGATCACAACGTCTTCTTCGAAATCTCAGAATCAGCATGAAATCTGTAGCTCCATGCTTCTCACGTCATAGCAATGAGGGATAAGCTTCGAAAGGAAAAATTTCTGAAATCCAAACCTTAAAGGTGAAAATTTCAGCCTCCAACGCAACTCAAAACCACCAGTTTTCTATCGCAGCTCTCCGCTGTCGCCCGCGTCAATTCACTCCTCTTCATCAAGTCTCAGCCGACGGCGGCGTTGCAGCACCGAACTCCTTCATCAAGTCTCATTTTTGAAAGAGAGAAGAAAAAGGGAGAGAGAGAGAGATAGGAATTGGAAGGAAGGTCAAATTGGTAATTGTACATTCACAAATAATTACAACCAGGTCCCTTGGGACTTCGTAATTTCATGATTTTAAGGGACTTTATTGTGATAAACTCTCTTCCTTGGGACTCGTGCGTAATTTTCCCATAAATAATTTTACACATCTAAGAAAATTAAAACCTTATTAAAAATGTTTAAAACATATGCGCTAAAAAAATCGGTAACCCTAATTATTTTTCAACATCTATGTTAAAGAGGATATTTTAGTCCAAAATATGTAATTTAACGGTTAAGTAGAGGAAATAAAATTTAAAAAGTTGAATGGGGAGATTTGTGTACTGTAACTATGATTGTCAAAACCACACTAGAATAAACGATCAAACTATGCACCAACCTATAGTTGGATTCAAATATCCACCAAAAATGGGGGAAGTTAAGGGTGAAAATAGGTCAAATCAGGCTAAAATTTAGCTAAATAGGTCTAAATATGTAATGAAAGCATAAAGCCCGCCTAGACTTAAGTCTAAATACATATTTTTCTAGGTTCGGGCTAAACTTTTAGAAGGTTTGAAGTCTTTTAAAATCCTACTTGTAACATAAACTCTCAAAATGTCAAGCTTTAAATATCATTAGTAGGCTTTAAGACTACATATATGCAAAGAATAGGCTTTATCTAAAACTTAATTTAATTATAAATCATTATATAACAAAATTATATAATAAATAGACCAGACATGAAGGTTTATAGACTAGACCTTTTTAAGAAAATCCTAATCTATTTAAACAAGTATGACTTTAAATAAGCCTACAATCGGCCTAGATATTAAGTAGGTTAGGCTTTATAAGGCTTTAATTATATCCTACTAAAGACTTGATCTATTTTCACATCTAAAGATGGTGCGTCGAGGAGCAGCCCGTGGAGTGGGGTTCGGATTGTCTCATCAGCATTTTTCTCCTTATCCTCATTGTCCTACATCTTGTCCGTTGAGATTATCCGAAACCGAAAATGGGCCAAGTCATCAAGCAATTAAAAAAAACAGAACTTTTCTTCGTACGGCTTCAACTCCGCCCATTAACCTTCGGCTTCTCTCTCCTCTTTTCTTCCATGGCTGCTTTTCCTCAATCTCCCACCTCCATTTCTCACAGCTTATCCTCTTCCTCCTTTCCTTTTTAATCATCTTTAGAGATTTATACAAGGCATCCGCTCTATGAGAAATATTTGCTACCGTATTTGGACCATTAACCCATTAATGAATAGAATTAAGAACTGCATGTGGAGATAGTTTTGTTCGGAGAAGAGAACTCGAAAAACAAAGGCAAGGTGGAAGTCAATCATGTCAGCACGGCTTGGCCAAAACAATCCATGAAGGGGTTAGATTCATTTTTGGATAGCCAATTTAGATGCCCACACTGCCTTCAAAGCATTGTATCGATATTCTTGTTTGTGATTCCTTGTTCCTAATCCCTAGGTAGGCTAGGATGTGGATGTAGGATCAAATAGCTCTCCCCCAAGTATCCATGGATGAGATACCCGAGAGGATCTGCGATCACAAAGCACAGGGACTTGACCTAGGTGCGATACCTAGGGCCTACGTACCCTGAGGAGGGATCAAAGTCCACGTAGTTCGATGATTACCGGAGGGCGTTTAGCCAGGGGGTGGTGTGTGTGCTCTGTGTGCAGTATATGCAATTGAGAGAGAGCTTAGAAGATGTGTACCTCTTTAGGTTAACCAACTATATATAGAGGCTACCTTAGGGTTAGGGTTTGGACTTGCTGGGCCTTTGGTGCCTTCAAGCCCAAATGTACTAGATGTCTCCTGATGGGCCACACCTTGGATGGGCCTAGTATTTTATTCCATAACAGTTGCCCCAAGCTCGGTAGTTCAGGTCTCTGAGCTGCCGAGATTAATTGATCGCTTTCCGAGATCCCCGAATCCGACTTTGCTTTCGTAGCAATTTTCAGGGCTAATTGTCGGTTTATATTCCTGCATTTAATAACATGTAAGCAAATCACAATAAATGGAAAATACTTACTTGTTTGTGCAAACCGTTCAACGTGCTCATTTCGGATATTTGTCCGAGCTTGCATTAAACTTTTCGGTTTGCATTAATGGCGGTTTTTGATAATACGCTTTTCCACTTAACAAATCGTTGTCCTCTCTGTTGCCCCCAGCCTGGTAGTTCGGAGTCTTTGAGCCTCGGGCAGGATGTGTTGCTTTCCAAATCCGGACGAGGTGCTCGCGATTGTTGGGATTCCGTGCGTGTTGACCCGAGATTCGGGTTTATTTATTTTATCCGAGATTTCGGGTCTATAAATTCTAACACCGAGATTCCGGATGTTATTTACTTGAACTCCGAGATTTCGGGTCTATAAATTCTAACACCGAGATTCCGGATGTTATTTACTTTAACTCCGAGATTCCGGGTCTATAAATTCTAACACCGAGATTCCGGGTTATTTACTTTAACACCGAGATTCCGGGTTATTTACTTTAACTCCGAGATTCCGGGTTTATATTTCTGAAAACGGGTTTATCAAAACTCTAAACAACACTTATCTTGGCTTTACCGTGTCCCAAAGGGTGTACGTTTTAACCATTAAATCCGGTTTTACCATGCCCCGAAGGATCATGTTTTAACCGTTATTTCTACGGAGCCCGGATTTTAACCAGATTCAGTTAAGCCGGGGCCCGCCTTCATCCCTTTCGTAAGGACGGACTCCACAATCTATCGGGATCCAATTAAGGAGCGTGGATTTAATTGCATAAAACATACTTGACATGATTTTCGAAGACGAGTTTTATTACCCTGAATTCATACATGTTTAGCTTGTACATGATTTTCGGAACCGGGTTTATGTACCTCGGATTCCTACATGTTTTATTTGTTCATGATTTTCGGAACCGGGTTTATGCACCTCGGATTCCTACATGTTTAACTTGGACATGATTTTCGAAGACGGGTTTCATTACCCTGAATTCTACATGTTTACTTCCTTCGACATGATTTTCGGAAACGGGTTTATATACCTCAGATTCCTACCCCTCTACATGTTTAAATTGTACATGATTTTGGAAGACGGGTTTGTGTACCTCATACTCCTACATGTTTAAACTGGACATGATTTTCGAAGACGGGTTTCTTTACCCTGAATTCTACATGTTTAGCTTTGACATGAGAAATGAGAAGAGAGCTATTCGGATCTTGTACTTCTTGCAAATTGTACTACATCCAGCCCCTCCTTCAACTTTAGGAATGTTGCCACTCTTTGCAAGCTGGTAACATCAGATATACTTGCACCCACAACAAGTGCAGAAAAAACAGCATTTTTTGTTGTTTTACCATATAATTGTAATTTATTTTGCTGATAAATTCTAATGGTTAAAATCTAGAGTCTAGACCCCCTTATTTTTCAGAAACACTTCTAACAGAAATAGTTTCAAGGAATCACCCCATAGCATTCTTCAAGACAAGCTTGTCTAAGATTATCATGATGAAGGCCTCGCTCCCACAAAAGTTTTCATCATAATTTTCAGTTTGAGTTTGATAAACTTCACTGGTATATATTGCTTTCTGACTTTATATACATGATAAAGCTTCAACTAAATGAAAGTTCTTCACCCCCGAAGCCATTGGGAATTAGATCTTCTCAATGATACTAGAGCGATGATTCCAAGTCTTCCAACAGCAGACATTCCCAAAAACAAGTTGCTTCAACTAAATGAGAGTTCCTCCAGGAAGATCAGACATGCACTTAAGGGAATAATGGCGCATCCTCTATCACTTGTCATTGCCCACCATTTACTCTAAATGAATGCAGGAATTCATTCTCATTCATATCACAGCTATCAAATGATTTCCTGAGGACGTTGGCATCTTGTGTTGGCTTCTTGACAGCATAGGGAATTTTCTCACCCAACACATAGAATTTGATGGCCATTGAAGTGGCATTCCAGCCATGAACAAATTTAATGAAGAGCAAGCTCCTTGGTCAAAGCTATGGCAAATTCCATGCAGCAAGGTTTAGAAAACAACGAAGAAGGAGCTTTGAGGCGATCAGCAGCTGAAGCTAAAGTCAACTCAGAAACTTTCGATGAATGTATCCACAAGCAGGTTGATAAAAGCTTTTCAATGCCTTGTTTATAACTCTGGAGCCAGCCATTGGCAAGCATCAGTTTCACTTGATGAACCATAAGAAATCTGCTCCCATTACTCCCATCAGAAATTCTGGGAATATGTGACACTTCCTCATGGTTCCTGGCGTTTACCCTTATCTGCTTAATGTCAAACTCACTGATCGAAACTGACTTCGGGCAGCTCTAATCACTGGTGTGTGTTTATCCGTCAATAAATCGCAGTCAGTGTTCTGGAAGCAGTAGAGATTCTGAAGTATCCTCAACATCCCAAAACACCTCATCAAGTCGGCACTTCATAACCTCGGCATTGCATCATACCTCGGCTGTGCAATGAGTCTGGACGTCCAAGCACCTGCACTTCTCCCATCTAGGCGAAACTCAACCCGACACTTCCAGATTATTCATCTTCGGCCTCTAAGAATCTCGGATCAAATATCCTGCCAGCTTCAGGTAACAGGTCCTGAGGCATTCCGGCATCACACATTGCCCAGAATTAATTCAGCAAATCAGGACAATAATCTCGGCAATGTGTGTAGATCCCGCTCTGTATTCCTATCTCGGTGCTTTCAAGATCTCAAGAATCTCAGACCTGTGGCATTGGATCTTATCATGATCCCGGGTATCTTCAACTTCGGTCAACTCATGCAAGGGATCCCGGCCATTGCATGAAGGTCGGGTGAATTCAGTTCTCGGCATACCCATAGTTTTGGCATGACGCATCTATCTTCGGCCTGCAACCACGGTCTGAGCATAAAGGGGCACACACCACGTCATTTCGGCATACCCACCAGATGCTATCCCGGTGCACCTCTTTTGGTGCAAAAGAGATACTAGGCTTCAAAAGTCGGTGTAAGTATCTGCTTTAATGATCATCACTTCTTTTGCATGTCGGTTTCTCTGATCTCGGCTCCTTCTCAAGCCCACCGACCATTGAGATTTCGGACATTACAATCTCAAGCTCCTCTCTTGATGAGTTGACGTTAATATTTTATTGGTGCTATTCATGCCTCTGTTCGATGAAAGACGGGATAGCGGCAGTAACTTCTCGCTGGGCTTTGAGTTTTGCTTTTCGCTGAAGATGAATCAGAGGGGTGTATAAGTCATCCAGATATCTTCGGCGCCAAACAGGTCTGACCGAACAAGAATTCGGGTTTCACTTAGGTGCAAGCCTGAGGAAATTTTTATCTGTGTCACGCCTTCCTTGTCAAAGGCTTCTCCAGCAAATCGACCATTATTCGCTTGGCATTCAGGAATTAATGGCGTTCTGGAATTAAAATTATAGACCATCTTTGGTCGCGGGAATCAGAAATTTACCGATTCCCCACGGACGGCGCCAATGTTCTCGTCGTAGAACATAAATCTCTAGGCCTAGGTAGGCTAGGATGTGGATGTAGGATCAAATAGCTCTCCCCAAGTATCCATGGATGAGATACCGAGAGGATCTGCGATCACAAAGCACGGGGACTTGACCTAGGTGCGATACCTAGGGCCTACGTACTCGAGGAGGGATCAAAGTCCACGTAGTTCAATGATACTGGAGGCGTTTAGCCAAGGGGGTGGTGTGTGTGCTCGTGTGCGGTATATGCAATTGAGAGAGAGCTTAGAAGATGCGTACCTCTTTAGGTTAACCAACTATATATAGAGGCTACCTTAGGGTTAGGGTTTAGACTTGCTGGGCCTTTGGTGCCTTCAAGCCCAAATGTACTAGATGTCTCTGATGGGCCACACCTTGGATGGGCCTAGTATTTTATTCCATAACAAACCTGTTAATTAGTATTAATACATCTTTTGTTAATTTTGGACAGGTCATTTGTTTGATCATCAAGAACTAGGTTAGACAAAATAGTGAGTTGGAAGATACGTGGGTGCTGCGAATGTGCCTATGCATTTTCAATATGGATGACGTTGAAGGTTGAGAGTCGGAAAAGGGTGGAGAAGCTGAAGGTTGTGAGATTGTCGAAGATACTCGCAGATGCAATTTTATTAGGTTGATGACTTGGCACATTTTGAGCTTTTGGATCATCTTGACAGTCACGATTTAGGATGATGAGAGATGAGGAGAAAAAGGCTTATGAGGAAATCTGCTTCCGTGGAGTGGGGGTAATCCTAATCCCATTAGAGCATGTTCTTTTTTCAATAATTCAAAACTATATTTGTTTTTAATATATATAAAAATTTTAGGAGAAGGGTTGGGTTCACCCACAATCCAAGGGCAGTGCGCTATGGCTTTGCTCCCCATGACATACAGGACTGAGAGTACACATGCATCCACCTCAGCCTAGTTTCCACAAGTTCACATCATCTAGGATGTCTCCCCCAATACCTTGACCAACTCCAGGATCGAACCCCTTCCTTTGGTGAGAGTATCCGACCCCTTTGTTAGTTGAGCCCAAGGACGAGGGGTTCCAAAACTATATTATTTCACTACAAAAAAAAACGAGCTTTTGTCGCGGTTAATTTGTCGCTGTTAAAAACAACCGTTTCAAAATATCATTTTGTCACGGTTTTCACCCTAAACCGCCACTAAATTGTAGCGGAAGCCATATTTGTAGCGGTTATTCAAAAACACCGCAACAAAATTGGCGCCACGTTGGCACGCTAGCGCGGGAAATTTTGTGACAGTGTTTTTGTAGCGGTTTATTTATAAAAACCGCAACAAAATTGGCGCCAAGTTGGCGCGCTAGCGCGGGAAACTTTGTGACAGTGTCTTTGTAGCGGTTTATTTATTATAACCGCGACAAAATTTGAAGGGTCAGTTATTTTGTAGCGGTGAGAAGATAACCGCTACAGAATTTGAAGGGTCAGCTATTTTGTAGCGGTTTTGGTAACCGCTACAAAATAGCGAGGCATTTTGTAGCGGTTGTTGTGGCGGTAATTTTACAACCGTTACAAAGATGTAAACTTTGTAGCGGTTTCTTTCGATAACCGCTACAAAATCGTACGACTTTATAAACAGTGACTCACCATTTTTCAAAGTCACTTCTAACGGTTTGAGTTTTCACCGTTTCTACCTTAACGGTTTGAGTTTTCACCGTTTCTACCTTTTAACCCAACGGTTTGAGTTTTCACCGTTTTCTTGTTAAACTTAAACCTTTCAACATTATGGATTACGGACGAGGTAAGGGAAAGGGAAAAGTAACTGGCCCACCAAGAAGGGGTTTAAGGGGCGGTAGTAGTAAAGGGGACCAGCGAGAGGGCGTGTGACCCGACATATACCTCCGCCCTCTCCGAGGCCGGGCGAGTTTGCCTCGCTCTTCGCCGATGAAGAAATTCCAAACACGGGGACCGTAGGGGGAGATCGAGAAGCAAGTTTGTCGTTCGACGATTTAGACGACGAGAATGAGGACATCCCTCTTAATATTCCCATAGCGAGATGTAGAGCGGTTCATCGACGGGAAAACCGGCGGGACCACGGGAACCCCGGACCGGCGTCTTCGCGTTCCACCGGATTTGTAGTGGATGTCGAAGGTATATGTAATTAGTTTTTGTGAGAAATTAATTTAATATCGGTACGTTTAATTCAATTTTTGTAAACTTGCGAGATAGACACGGGAACATCGGCGGGAGGACGCCGGATGTTTCCGCTCTCACTCGACGGACCGGGAGATGGCCGGGTGTCGGGTCGTAGTCCGTGGAACGACCGAACAGGACCGGGCGATCGGCAATGGCGGTCACTGATGAACCGATTTCTGTCGAGTTTGGTGGCCATTGGGGTGGTTCCCAATTTATTTCAAGGATTGGAAGAAAGTGACGAAGGAGACAAAGAACAAGGCGTTTGAGATGTTCGCAGTAATCAATATTGTTTAATTAAATTGTACATGTTAATAGTTATAAGTTTTAGTTTATTTCTTTCCTTATTTGTTTCTTAATTCATTAATAATTAATAATGAAATTATGATATAGAACAAGTTTAAACTGCGCGAACGACACAAGAGGTACGTTATGATGAAAGTGGGGGAAGGGTGGAAGAGCCGGAGGAACCGTCTCTACAATATTATGAATGGAGACGGCACTATTCCTCTGCAGCAGCTGATCGAGAGAGTCCCAGACGGCGTGGAACCAGATCAGTGGGCGGCTTTCGTCCAATATAGGAGGGTGCGACGGGCGGGTACATTTTATTAAATTAATTAATTGTTTCACTTAATTGATAATTTAAATTGAGTTTAGGGTTTAAATTTAAATTTTGTTTCCTCCTCCTTGCAGGCTTTGTCGCAAAGGAACACAAGAAGCCGCGCACGGCGAGAGAGTCCATCACACTGCGGGGACCAAGACGTTTGCGGTGACATACGAGGAGATGGTATGTTATTATTTAACATGATCATTGTTTTGTTTTTGAAATAACAAAGTTTATATTGTTTTAATTCTTTCGGCGACGAAGGCTCGGGAGGAGAACACACGAGACGGATTATGGGAAGTTGTGGACACGCACCCATAGACACGCGAGATGGGACGCCGACCTGCGAGGCGGCGAGAGGAGATAATAGTAAGTTAAAAAACATTATTTATATAATGAATGTTGTATATTTAAATTGATCGTCCATTATTTTATTAATGGTTCATGAACTCTGTTGGTTAGGCCCGGATTGAGAATACCGAGGCGAGCTACGGCGTCGCGGACCCGGAGTCACGGGTGCAGTGAATCCTACGGCCCCATTGAAAGCTGCTCTGGGCCGGTCGAGCATCCCGGCGCGTTAGGGGTTTTGGCCTTGGCGCCAGGCCTAGCATGGTGTACCAGAGACAGGGCTCCTCCTCCGCTCCCGGACCCTCCGGCTCGAGAAGACCACCAGCGGGAGATTTCGAGGCGCCTGAAATGTAGACCTTCTTTTTTTCTCTTTTCATGTCCAAACAGAGTTGATTGAGATAACTATATTTGATTATATTGTTTTCTTGTTGATCACGTTTCTTTTCTTGTTGATGAGCTTTTTTTTCCATTGCTTTTTAAAAAAGTGCTTTAATTATAAGTTAAGCACTTCTAATGTTTGGATATACCATTTAACTCATGATTGACTAATCAGTAATATATTAACTCAATTAATCAAATGATTAGTTGAGACACATATGATTAATTAAGCAAAAGCAAATTTTGGCGTCAAAGCTTTGTGCTTTTTACTAATTTTGTGCGCAAAAGCAAATTATTCAATGACTAATCGGTATTATATTAACTTCTAATTTTGTGCTTTTTTACTAATTTTGCTTTTTTCCCAAAGCTTTGTCGCGGTTCCATGGAATATAACCGCAACAAATATGAATTTTGGCGCCACATTTTGTCACGGTTTCTTCCTTCAACCGCTACAAATTTTGTGTTTGTAGCGGTTATTGTCGCGGTTAAAAAACCGCTACAGAATTCTGGCGGGATTTTGGATTCATTTTGTCACGGTTTTTAACCGTGACAAAGGTGTCTAGGATATGTGCAACGGTTGTTGTAGCGGTTTTGTAACCGCTACAAACCAATCGATGCATTTAAAGATCCCAATTTTTGCTTCGAATGTAATTAAAGTGAGTCGTCCACATTTATGTTCTATCCTAAATTTGTTTGTTACATATGGATAAGTCATGGATCAAGCAGCCGCGTAGTTCTCCTGTATATTTAGCGGGATTGAACACTTTCTTAGATTTCGCCTTCTCTCACGCTTGCATTAATGGCAAGATCGTGTGTCCTTGTTTGCGATGTAAGTTTAAGAAGTGGCAAACACGAGATTCTGCTTTGGAACATCTTCTTGTAAAGCCTTTCCCAGAAGCATATACATTCTGGGAGGTTCATGGGGAGCAACGTGGTATGGGATATGGGCTCCATCTTCCTCGAACCTCACAAGTAGGAAATCAAGTACATCAAGATGATCCGGTTAATGAAGCTATTCGTGATGCTTTTGGTGTTCGGGACGACAACTTCACGGCAGAGGTGCGGGGTCTAGAACTGTTTTCTTCGAGAACGATGCAGCTCGGGAATTTTTCAGCCTCATGGATGAGAGCGATCGTCCTTTGTATCAAGGTTGTCGAAATACTCAAAGTTATCTTTTCTTATCAAATTGTACCATATCAAGTGCATGTGTGGGATCAGCGATAAGGCAATGTCGATGTTCTGGAATTACTTCGAGATGCTTTCCACGCGCGGACATTCCCCATCCTTCTACGAGGCGAAGAAGATAATCAACGATTAGGCTTGAACTACCAAAAATAGATGCACGCCCAAACATTGTATGCTTTATTGGGGAGAGGACGATCGGAGGAGACTTGTAAGTGTCACACTTCGAGGTTCGGGACAGTTCGGAAAGGGAAGAAGCGAAGAAGAAACCCGCAAAGATTCTAAGGTACTTTCCTTTAAAACCTCGTTTGCAAAGATTGTTTATGTCGTCTAAGACAGTGAGCATATGAGGTGGCATCAAGATGATAAGAATCAAGATGGTAAACTCGGACATCCACGTGATCTTTGAAGCGTGGAAAGCGTTCGACACGGGCTTTCCAGATTTCGCGGCGGACCCTAGGAATGTTCGTCTTGCTTTGGCGGCCAACGGTTTTAATGCGTTTGGGAATCTTAGCACAAGCTATAGTATATGGCCGATTATGTTGATACCCTACAATTTGCCCCGTGGATGTGTATGAAACAAAGCTCCTTCATTATGTCCATGATCATTCCGGGAAGAAGGCAGGAAATGACATCGATGTGTATCTCCAACCGCCGATCAAGGAGTTGGTGGAGTTGTGGAATGTAGGTGTGGAGACGTACGACGCGCACGAGAAGACACTTTTCAACTTGCGTGCGGCCTTGATCTGACGATAAGCGACTTTCTGGCCTCGGGACATTATCCGGGTGGAATGTGCATACCGGCCTTGCGTGCCCGGCTTGCAATTTTGACTCGACTCGGTGCGCCTTCCCTACGGTAGTAAGTGGTGCTTCATGGGTCATCGGAGGTTTCTCGATGGTACGCACAGGTTTAGGTTGCAACGCAACCGCTTTAATGGGTGGACGTCATGCACATTGAAAAGAATGTGTGCGACAATGTGTTGTACACGATTCTCAACGAACCAGGCAAGTCCAAAGATCATCTGCAGGCCAGGAAAGATCTACGGGAGATGGGCGTTCGTGGAGACGCGTGGCCGGATGAGCATGATAGATTTCAACCGGCAAGATTCACCCTGACAAAACCGAATAAGGAAATCTTTCTCGCTACCTTAAAGAAAATAAAAGTTCTGACGGGTATTCAAGCAACATATCACGATGTATTGACTTGCGGGCTCGAAAGGTTACGGGTGAAGAGTCATGACTCACATGTGCTTATGCAACAGTTACTTCGTGGCCATGAAAAATACGCTTGCCTCTCGATGTGTCTCTCGTTTTGGTCGAGCTTTGTACTTTCTTCCGAAAGTTTGTGTTCCAAGGTTTTGATAGTGGAGGAGCTCGACCAGCTGCAGCAGAAAATCATTCTTACGCTGTGTCATTTGGAGATGCTCTTTCCTCCGTCATTCTTCACGGTCATGGTTCACCTGACAGTACACCTTGTTCACGAGACAAAGCTTGCTGGCCCAGTTCAATACCGATGGATGTATCCTATTGAGAGGTAATTGTTTAAAAATAATTACTTTAGCATTACTCCTATTCGCATGTTTAACCATTGATGCATCGAAATTTTTCCTTGTCTACTTTATAGGTTTCTTGGGAAACTTAAATCTTACGTGAGGAATAAGGCGTGGCACGAAGGTTCAATAGCGAAGGTTATATCGGGGATGAGGTCTTGTATTTTTGTTCAGTACTTCGATGACATTGAGGCGTCATTCAACCGACCGCCTCGTGTAGACGATTGTCCGAGCTGGCCGGAGCCGGAGGCAACGAGTTGTTAATCCCTCGTGTTGGTAGAGCGGTTGGCGGGAGTGAGAAATTCAAACTCACGGCACTTGAGAAGTTTCAAGCACACCGACATGTCTTGATTAAGCGCACCAAAGTTGAACCGTACCTTGATAAGCATTTCATCTTGTTATATATATACATTTCCTTACATTTTATACGTACTCACATGTCATTGCATGTTTAATTGCGGGAATTCGGGAGTCATGTGAAGCGTGAGCGAGGATCCGTACACGGACATCCTCTGAAATTGATAGAAAGGTCCACGAGAGAATTCGAGTTGGTTTAGGAGGAGAATAATGAACGACCACAACCCGCACTCGGCGAAATTCGAGCTCTCGCGATAGGCCCTCTTGACCACGCCCTAAGATATACGGCATACAATGTCAATGGTTTTAAGTTTTGCACCGTCGCACGAGATCGGGGCTGCGACCCAAAACTCTGGTGTATATGGCACGTTTGGGACGAGGAGTTATGCGAGCAGCAGTGACGGGAACATGCAGTTCGGTGACGTCCCTATTATGGAAAGCTGCTTGATGTGGTCAGGATAAGTTACACAGGCCTTTTCACCGTGACGTTGTTCAAGTGTTTGTGGGCGAATACCACAACGTCCAGGGGACTCACGGCCCGACGACTTAGGTATCACATCGGTGAATTTCTCCGGCCTATTCACGGTGGTCGGTCACGAAGATGACGAGCCGTATATTCTTGCATCGAGAGGCCCATCAGGTTTATTATGTGGCCGATGAGAGGCACAAGGATTGGAATATGGTGGTTCACTTAAAGCCTCGGGACCTTTACGACATGGGCGATGGTGATAACGTCGCATACGATTGTGAGCCGTTCCAGCCCGCCAGCTTCGAAGACTTCTTCCCAGACGGCGATGACAATTTACCTATAGTTCGGTACGTTTTTAAATTTACGCTTTATAAAATAGTAACATTTAATTAAAGTTTTAATTGTGTTCAAACATATTGACCTCACGCGTAACATTTTATGCAAACTTTCCTTGTAGGGATGGTGAAGAAGATTGAGAGAAACACTTAATGCCTATCTTTGTAATATGAAATCTTTTTAATATTAAGTTTTTTTCTTAAAAAAAAAACTCAGAAATTACTTTGTAGCGGTTATATAACTGCTACAAACACTTAAAAAAACTCAGAAATTACTCAGAAAAAAATCCCTTTAAGTTTTTTTTAAAAAAAAAAAGAACTCAGAAATTACTTTGTAGCGGTTGTATAACCGCTACAAATATAAGAACCGCGACAAACTAAACCGCTACAATAACCGCTACAAACACCCTCAAAACCGCTACTAAATACAATAACCGCTACAGAAAAAGTGAGAAACCAACCGCTACAAAATGATGCGCAGACCCCACCATAAATACCCCACCCAACCTCATTTAATATGCCTCAACTTCTTTTGGATCAATTCTAATGTTTCTCATACTAATTTATAGTTCTTATACTAATTAAAGTTTGTTATTTTGCGGTTGAACGGGATATATATTTCAACTTTCCCTATTCTTTCATATACATTATTCAATTGATTTGTACATATAATTTTTAAATATTGAGTATTGTTTTAACCACCTCATTTCTTAGCACTTATTCTACTTACATAATCTTATTATTTTGTTTCTATACATGCACCTTATATATTTAAATTTCATAATTTACTAGCTTTTATTTTTATTAAAAAGATATATTAATAATAATTACTGAAATACGCCGATAAATAATTTTTTTTAAAAAGTCGTAATGAATTTGTAGCGGTTACAATAATCGCTACAAAATTTCAAATAAAATGGCGGGTTATTTGTAGCGGTTATAGTAGCGGTTTTAAACCGCTACAAATATTCAAAAGCACATGATGGCGGGAATATTTGTAGCGGTTGCAAACCGCTACAAATATTCGAGATGGCGGCAAATTTTTTTGGCGAAAAATGGCGGGAATATTTGTAACGGTTATTAACCGCGACAAATATTCAAAATAATAAAAATTTATGGTGGCAAAATAATCAACACATTATTTTGTAGCAGTTATGAAATCGTTCTTGAAACCGCTACAAGTTTATTTGTGTGGTTACAAACCGTGACTAATGTCTCGAAACACACATCGCCCCGCTCATTTAGTGACGGTTTTTGTGAACCGCAACAGTTGTTGTAGCGGTTTATGTGTATGTAGTATCGGTTTTGTTTAACCGTTACAAATCGTCTTGCCACAGGCGTTTTTGTCGCGGTTCCTATAACCGCTACAAATGTCGTTTGTCACGTCAAAAACCGTTTTCTCTTTTGGTTGGTTTTTCTCTAGTGTTATATATGTTTAAGCCTACTAATGATTTTAAGTTGGACCCTGGATCAAGCAAATTGAATGATTTTAGCAATTTGTAATAGAAAATACTTCCTCTTGTCCTTTTTATAAGAAACAACTATTAAAATTATGTGGTTCAAAATATTAGTTAAAAGCAATAAATATATAATATATGTATTTTCTTTTCATCCATACCATTATTTATAAATAAAGTATATGAGAGATAATGGGTGAAAATTTATTACGAGAGAGATAATGAATGTTATAAATTTAATGGAAGTAAAAATGGAAAGACCAATTTAAATTTTCAGATAAAAATAATTTGTTCCTTGTATTAAGAACCACCCTATTAAAAATAATATCCTTATAAAAAGAACATGAGGGAGTATATAGTATTTAAGTTGGACATTTATGGTATTACGTCAGTTTGGCATTTTAAAACTTATATGAACTAATCTTACATAACATATTCAAGCATGTATGACATTATATGAATAAATATTGTATGTTTTTTTCATATGTAGTATTTTAAAAATATTATTTTGATTAAGATCAGCCTAATCATAGTTTAACCACGATTTAGTGAACTAGCCCCAATTCCATCCACATTGCACTACTTTAGAAAAGACCTTTTATGGAGGTTATTATTAACCATAAATCACACTCTAAACCTTCACATATGCAGGCTTTATATATGTTTGGCACAAATATATTACAGTTCCAAACCGTTATTTATCTAGCCCTATTGTAAAGGTTCTAATATAACACTTGCTATGTATTTAGGCTTAGTGATGTCATGATATGCGCATTATTGTTATACTTCCTCCGGTCCTAATTATAAGAACACATTTTGGAGTTGGTTTTGGTCTTAATTATAAGACCAAGTTTTAACTTTTGTCAATTTTTTTTCTAAAATACCCATATTGATACTTTCTCAATAATAATTTAATAATACACTTATATATATTCTATAAAGTAAATAATGTTTGCAATTCATTAATGTTATATACATCTCAATTATACTGTTTTTTTTAAAATTTAGAGTAATTTTGTCATATTTTTCCCATATTACCCCTATTAATACTTCCTCTACAATAATTAATTTAACAACACGCTTATATTTTATCAAGTGAGAGATTCTACTTAATTTTTTATTTTAAATAAAATATTTTTTTGTAACTATCGGTCCAAAGTGATTAGTTTTTTCCCTAAAATAACCTAATAAAACATTAATTTCATTATCTTTTTTCCAACAATAAAAAAAAATTGCATTTGTATTAAATCAACATTAATCTCTTCTCCTATAACTCAGTTAAAAAAAAAAAGCACTTTTATCTCAAATTTTACTATATCACTTGCCAATAATTCTCTACAGTGATTTTCTCATCTTATTTCACCGTCAATTGTACTTTATATATCATTTGGAATGCGCTCATAAGCCTTGATGTAATTTTGCCAAACAAGTAAAATCGCGGAGAGTGAGTACCAGGTGCGTGGGGCTACCTATTTAACTAATTTTGTGTTGATGTAATTTTCAATTTTAAGTAGGGTTAATTTCAGAAAATAATTATAATTAATTAATTTAACTTCTCTCCTCAATCTTTCTAAATTCTGGTAAATAGTTCTTATAATTAAGACCGGAGGGAGTAATAATTAGCGGTCACACATAAACAATCATCATAATATATTACTCCCTCCGGTCCTAATTATAGAAACACATTTGAGAGTTAGTCTTGGTCCTAATTATAGGACCAAGTTTTAATTTTTGTCAATTTTTCCTAAAATACCCTAATGATACTTTCTCAATAATAATTTAATAATTCAGCTATATATTTTATAAAGTAAGTAATGCTTACAATTCATTAATGTTACATATACCTCAATGTAGTAGATATTTTGCTCATGTCATTATAGGTTTTAAATAAGGGTATTTTAGGAAAATGAATATAATTAACTAATTTAACTATCATCCTTAATCTCTTCAAAATCTAGTAAATAGCTCCTATATTAGGACCGAAGGGATACTTGCATAATACATAATGGTCTCATTTTGAAAATCGTTATTTATTAGGTAACATACATAATTTTTTTATGTAAGAATCATGACTTTTAATAATAATAAATAACGGTCTCACGTAGACAACCGTTATTTATGTTATTTATTTAGTAACATAAATAACAGTTTATACATAAGAACCATGAACGTTTATAATGCAAGACGGTTTTTATATCTTAATCAGGATGTATGGATGTAAGACTCTTCAAGTGAGAGTTTCTGAGCTAGTTGGACTCATCTGTATAAAATAGAATAGTACCTCCCACAACGAGTTGACATGCAATTTCGAATGGATCAAGAAATTTCAGGCTTTGTGGAAAAAATCAATGGTAACTGTTGATGTATATATGTGATAATATAATTGTTGACCTATAATTGTGTCTCTTCACATGAATTAACCTTGGAAAGGGTGTGGGGGGTATACAAAATGTTGAGAAAAAGGGTTTGTATGCCATTGCGCCCTTTCTGATAGAGATATATGTTTTTTTTTTCAAGAGACCTTTGCTTTTTACGCTTAATTGCTAAAGAGACACAAGGTATAGGTGAATACTTACATTTTTAGATATATAGGTCAAGAGTGCAATTGATTATAGCCACAAAGTCTAGAAAATCTTGATTCTTTCTAAATGGCATCGCTATTTAATGTAGGAAGTACTACTATATTAGTTAAGGTCGGGACCAAGTAGCTCAGAAACTCTCACATTTAAGACTCTAGGACTGATCTCACATTGTCAAATTTTAGAGCTTTAACTTGATGCCACATGCTCAAAACAAAAACAAGAGAGGAATCTTCGATTAGAGAATATGAGCTTTACAAAAACACATAACTTCACAAAAGCATCTTAATGTCACATTGAATGCTTTATCATATCGTGACTTCACTAAAGTTGGTATTCGTTGGATCATGTATGACTCTCGGTACAACTGAACTAGTTTATTCATCATATTCGTATTGATCTTTTGAAAGTAACTTCTGTAAATATGGATACTTCCAAAAAAAAAAAGGTATTCGCTTAGGGATCCATATCTACAGAAGTTACTTTAGAAAGAACAATAGAGTAGGAATCATCAATTAAAGCAATAGGTTGACAACTTCTTGTGACAGTAAAGGAATATTCAATCAAAGCAATAATAGGTTTTCCAAAAAAAATATTTCACAAAAAGCAATTTAATGTCACCTTGAATGCTTTTAGCGTCGTCATGACTTTTCAAAGGCAACCCAATCGGTCGAGTTGAACATCGTAAGGAACAGGAGGGAACCTTTGAAGTAATTAAATGCAAGAAGGATAATGCGAAATGGATTAGTGAAATCATAACTAACTAACAAGGGTTCACAAACAAAAAATGCGAGTTAAGGCAAGCGAAAGCAACTCGCCTGGTAGTCGTTGAGACAACAGTCAATTGTATTCACTAGTGTAGCTATCACTTAGAAGTCAGACGAAAGCTTTTTATGGTGGAGTTAAAACAATTCTCAATGGCCAAAAAAGACAACATGAGTAGTAGTAGGGTTACGATGTTAATGGGTTTCGTTCAAACAGACTAAGTGTTAAGTGTATTATACTTCATATGTTTAATCAGAAGAGGAATGGTAGGGTTTTTTGGATTATTGAGCCTAAGACTTGACATCACAATTCATTTTTAAGAACTGTTATTTATTGGCTAACAATGCCCAAATAGTTACATTTTTATATTTTATAAAAATAAAACAAAAAAAAATATCATCCTCATATAGATGATCTAAGGTCTAGTGTAAATTTTGAAACTTTTGTTTCTTTCAATTTGAATGAATTAAAAGTTTCATAAATTCGGAGCATACCTCATATCATCATGCTACTCATTTTAGAGGAATGGCTTGAATCATCTGGGAGTATATCAGGATCATGGTGGCCAATCTCATACTCATAAAGAATGAGATTGGTCTTCCTGTTCATACTCAAAAAATGTTTGGCCAGCCTCCTTACAGCATGTTCAATATGTTATGCATGACACATCATTGCTTCCACTTGAGGGAGTAAAGGTATGTGATGGTGGAGGTGGAGGAGGTTGTGGAAAAGAAGGATGCCAGGGATTTCTATCAAGTTTACAGCTTGGCGTTTCATATTGAGATAACAGAGGAGGACGATAAAGAAATAGTATGAAAAACATAAGGAAATAAGGAGTTTAAATAGATTGGAAATGACGGGTTCAAACTTGTTGGTTGATTTCCTCTTGTGGCAAGTAGACCAGTCGAACAAGTAATAAAGAATAAATAGAGTTATCGTCCCACAGAGACTGTTAATACCGAATATGAAGTTGGTTTCCTTGTGAAAGTTTTGAGTGATAAGAGTAGAGTTTGTTGTTTGTTTTGTCTATTACTACTGGTGATTAAAAGCAAATAAACGATCGGAAGTCGGTTTAAGAGATATCAGATAAAGAATTAGCAGAGTTTGGATTTCATTCCAAGTAGCATTATTCCCCTACTTTGCATATGACGCATTATATTGCTACAGCATTTTGCTGCATAGCTTCTGCAATGCTAATACAAAATGCCTTCACAACGTTATTCAGCTAACCCACCACTAACCTGTACAGAAGCGTCTGCACCCTGTAAATACACTCCTCGCTCTACTTCTCACATATTCTTATGGCGATTTTTTAGTTTAGAGTGTATGTTTAACCTAGGCGTATTGGCTATGTGAGGTAGACCCATTCATGTAGCCTACAGTTTAGATTGAGCCTTGCACAACAATCGTCTTTCTTATGAGACAAAATATGACGGTTACTAATTATAACTGTTAGTTATTCGTATGGTATTCTAATAAGTGATATGTTTTACTTAATAAATGTTTTGTATTTGACTTTTTAAAAATTCCACCATTTTACAAACAAAAAAATAAATAAAAAGACAATGCATATAAACAAACTAAAAATAAAAAGTTAAGTAGATGTTTTTAGGATTTGATGCATCATCATATTCTTTATTCCTTGGTAACTTGTCCACCTTCTCGTTAAAAGAGTGGACGAGAGTGGTAAGTTCTTTCAAGCACTGACCCATACATCCTTGCTCTCGGAGGTAAAACTGGACTTTATGATGGAGCTCGTAGGTCACTGGACGTGCCCTTCAGGACTTGTTGGTGAAGGGAGTTATCTTTCGGTTTATCCCCAAATGATGAAATAGAAGTTCTCTTGCAATTGTCCATAATTTTGGTAAAGATGAACAAAAGCTTGCAATTGGCTATGAGAAGTTGAAATGGAAGTGGAGTTCAATTTTCAAACGTTTATGTATAGAGGGTTTCGTGGATTATTGAGCCATCATGTCCTTAAGTTCTATAGATTGTTATATTTTATAAATGATGACGATTGTTTCTTAATAACCGTTAGGAAGTTGAAGTGGTATTCCAATAGGTAATGGATTTTTCTTAATGACCGTTATTTATTTTACAGTTTTTTTAATTTTAATGTGTGCATAGTTGCATATACCAACCACCATATTATAGAAAAAAAATTAAAATAGGTGAATTTAATTAGAAATTTATAAAGAGGTATTTTAAATAAGAGTCGTTGGAAAAGACTGATCGTTTGAAAATGTTACCTGACGATTGTTTCTTATAAAGAATATTTCTCATTCATACTTTACGGTCAATTGTTATGACCATTATGGTTTTGTTTTCATTGATATTAGGTTGGAAGATGAATTGTTTATAAGTATTACATGACGGTTTTTACATAAAAGCTGTCATATTTGTCACTAAATAAATGACGGGTATTAAACACAATTGTTATTTTTGTGCTTTCACGAATTTCATCTCGCAATACATGACGGTGCACATAATTAACCATTAAGTTTTAGCATTATACTCTCTCGATCCTATTTATAAGACCTCGATAAATAAATTGCACGATTTAAGAAAAGCATTAAACTTAGTTAAAAATAATAAGTATATTTGAAATAAACTTTTTTTCTCAAGTATACCCTTATTTGTAAGGAGTAAAGTAAAGAGAGAAATATAGTAATAATGATAGAATGTATGAAAGAGAATGTAGTATTGGAAAAGATGAAGAGAAAAAATAAAGATAAGGAGAGAGAAAATATATATAATTAGAAGGGGGCAAAAATGGGAAAAAAAAATACTCATTAAATGTTGAGATAATTCTTATCAAGCTTTTATAAAAGGACCAAAGCAATTCAAATTTTAAGCTTTTATAAAAAGGGCCGGAGGGGGTTCATTCATGTGCGTCCTCCTTATTGACATACATAACATTTATAAAGTGTTATATATGTTTAAATCTATAATAGTGTTATATGTAACCACTAATACTCCAAGTTACATTTTGCATGTTTAAAAATTAGATGGGAGATTTATATAATTAGGATAAAATAGAAGAAATTACACTGTATTGTACTCAAAACAAAATTATAGGGAGATTTATATAATTAGGATAAAATAAAGGAAATTACATTGTATTTGACTCATCATCAACAAAAACAACACTAACAATAAATATTCTCCAATTTAAATATTTATAATTAATTTTTGGAACGACCTTGTGCAATTAATTTTATGCCCAAAGTACCCCTATATCTTTTTGATCGCAGCATATAGTATTCATATTTTATTCCAACTCACTATGTTGGGGTGTAACACCCCAAATTCCATACTACAAATTGTGTCGGATGACACTTGGTTTTAGAAAAGTCAAAGAATGGCCAAGTAAGTGTCTACCATGCGGGGCCTCAATATACGAGCTTTGTACAATTACATTTCACTTTACTAGACCAAGCCTTGACCGACTGATTGGCACACCCACATAGACTAGCCTTGCCTTCGGCACCAAACTATTCGAAATAACTTTGTTAGACCCATGCCTGACATTAGGCTCTGATGATCTTCTTCCGGCACTTGCCTCGACCGGTGCCTTACTACGATTTTGCCCCTTGGTTCCTCTCTATGGCTCCGTCTACCGGTGCCTTCCATGTTCCTAGCATTTGGTCTAGTCATGTTGTTTCCGCCGCTCCTCGATCCTTGGTCCTCCGGACCCTGAATCTACATCTGAGATCCAATTTACCTCATTGGATCTCAGGTAACGGTTAACCTATTGCTCAAATAAAACAGTATATAGACAACAGATATTCATGACATAACAGCAAATGATCAATCCAGTCACATCGTATAATCATATGATAACAACTACAATACCATGCAAAGTTATCCCTGGTTTGCAACATCCGTGCCACGATGTACAGTCGTGTCCTCAGCGCTAGGAAAATATAACGGGATTATTATGACTATAACCCGTGTAAAGCTGTATGTATACTCGGTGACCCTAACAGAGTCTCTATCCGAAACGGTGACCCTAAACAGAGCCTCTATCCGTGAATGTATCTATCACATATATGTATATGAGCAGCACGAGTTAGTGTTACAGTACGCGAACGTACATTCGTTGACGAACGTAGGTATTTCTGGCGGAAAATGGTACTTTTGACGGAAAAGCGGAACGTCCGACGCTGGCACGTCGAGGCAAGGCGGAATGACGACGGAACAGGATTACTGATATCCTATAATGATAATATCACGTTTATCAATATTTGACATCATAACAGGTATTTTAGGTACAAATTACCATTTTGCCCCTATTCCCCTAATCGGCGGAATTTCGCCAGCACTTCGTTACTTTGACTCTAATCTTCCAAAATTTTGTCATAACTCTGACCCCATCATGAATTTCAAAATTAATGACTAAAATACCCCTAACATATGATATTTAATCATACTTGGAAGATTAAAGACCAAAACAACATCTCTACTATAACTACCGAATCGAAAACTAGAACTTAAGACTCGGTACCGAAAAACTTACTCAGAGCTTCGCTGCAGAATTCCCCGGACTCTTTCCTCCTCCTTGCTGCTCCTCAATTTCGAAATTCTCAAGTGGTTTTTGGTGTGATATTTCTAATGAGAGCAAGGGGCTATTTATAGGAAATTCTGGTGCACTATTCACACTTTGTCAGGCAGATTATGGACCGTTGGATCGCACTTGGGTGAAATGGAAAATCTTGGACCCTTGGATCTGCCAAACTGTCCTTAAGCCCTTAGGAGTCAGCTTGTGACATCATCAAAGATGATGTCACAGCTTGCTTTTTGCCCCGGCCCGATAAAGTTCCCCAATCGGTGTCCGAATCGCGTAATCTTGTAAAATCTTAGAAATCTGGAATCACAACTTTGAAGTCCTTTTCCTACTCATTAGAAATGTATGGGTTAACTAAATTTTTGATCCCTTTCAGGTCTTCTCCGTCTGCCGAAGATTTACGGAAAAACGCGTCGACTACGGAAATAACTTCCGGAATCATCAACTTCGGGACAAAAATTCACTGATTAATAATTTGTCCAGTTGATTACCAACTCATTCCCAGATATTGAGTTATGGCTTCGTTTCTATAGGTTTTCATTTATCTGATTTGCTTTTTGAACATCAGATAGATTTAAAGCAGTCCAGTATAACCCTTTTCGGTTACGGAAATGACTTCGGAGACAGCCTACTCCGAGATAAAAATTCACTTGTCTATAAAATACTCTGACCTTAGAAACCTTGTTCATGGTTTTCTAGGTAGGATTTAATTTCTACCGGTGATCATTATCCTATCTGCTTTTACAACTTGATTACACTTTAACCGAAGTTGCATGACATTTAACCAGAAAATCTCATCTCCTTATCCATTAAGGATTTTCAGTCCTTTTTATTAGTTTTTTTATTAATTTTCGTTTTTTAATTAATTATTTAATTAATAATATATATTTTTAATTATTTAAAAATTATTTTACATAAATTTTTCCACAAAATTTCCTATTGGTCCATACTTTGATTTAGGCTTAAAATTACTTAATCTTACCAATTTTTCTCCATATTTTCCAATTAATTAGAAAATATATTTTATGCTAATTTGAGCCATAAACCATTAATTATAGGGTTTTACATACTTATCTTTGGATTTTCCTTTGTTTAAACCCTAATAATTAGCCAGTAATTATTTAATTAATTACCCACTAATTGTCACTAATTTTATTAATTAGAATAACTCATTTCCTCACAACAATTTCACTGACATTAGTATTTTATGTCTCATGCATAATACTAAAAATCCTGGGGTCATTTTGGTCCTCACAATACTTTTTAACTTTTCCCCCTTTATTTTTCCAAGGTAAGAATTTAATAAATTACCTAAATTAGAGACAATATTATTCCCTATTTCAAATAAATATTTACTTGCCTCTTTATAATTTTCACAGGGTATTTTATAACCCGTAAATGCGTTTAGGGACCTATTTGCAAACTTTCAAACGTTTTAGGGACCTATTTGCAAATTATTCTATTTTCAAGAGAAACTACCCCAAAAATAAGATAAATTCACCCCAAGGTCTTTGAGACCATATATTCACCTATTTCCAATAGGTATTATTTACTCAATATGATACTTATCATAAGTGAGATTTTCAAAGTATTATAAGGGGCATGAAATATCCATAGTGCCCTCGTTTTTTCACTAAATTTATTTTTCCTCTCTTTCTTCTTCTTTTTTTTTTTGGTCAAAGCCCCTCTTTCCTTCCCGAAAAATCTTATGTAACCACATTAATTTTTTTTTTATTTAACAATTTAAAAACCATTATCCTCATAGAAGAGGGGACCACACAACCATCACATAAACACACCTCCATTTGAGGTCTAAAATTCATAACTTCTTGGATGAGAGGAGGTGAGATTTCATAGGTCCTTATATTTTAATACGATGTTTTTTTCCTTTGGATAGAATATACTCCCTCCGGTTCTAATTATAAGAACATTTTTGTAGTATAATTTGCACTAGAAAAGTGTTCTTATAATTAGAATTGGAGGTAGTACCAAGATAATATTTGGTCTTTATAATTTGTGATTTTTTTTAGTCTCTATAATTTTAAACTATATATTTTGATCCCTCAAATTTTTGTTCATTTAAAACATTTATCCCTACCTTTTAATAAAAAAATTGGACAACTTTTCCTATTGAGGATTAAAACTTATGTTTTGAAAAAGAAAAACTAAAATGAGGGTAAAATATAAAAACCAAATATTGCGCTAACCCAAGTTATTTTCTCTTATCTTGACTTTTAATGTATAACGTAATTGGAAGTTGATCTTAATCTTAAATATAATGTCTATTTTTCATATTTATTATTTTTTTCTAAATTAACTCATTCAACAGTAATTAGGTAAGAAGAAGAGATAATTAATGGAGATTATTAGTGTATTTTAGGAAAAACATATCATAATAACTACTTGAACATTAGTTAATTATTTGTTATGTTCCAGTGTACTTGTTTTGGTAGGAAAAAACACATACACATGAGAAAGTAAAATCCATGTATTATGTAAGATTATTATTATTATTATTATTATTATTATTATTATTATTATTATTATTATTATTATTATTATTATTATTATTATTATTATTATTATTATTATTATATTCAGTTAAACTTACAAGTTTATACACCGAGTTTATCGTTTTTTCGTTTCAAACTTACAAAATCGTTTTAACTCACCCGTAAACTCGTGTTAACTTTTTTATTTAATCATGCTCAGAGGCTTTATATATGAGTTTTATAGAAATTTATTTGTTAAATGTGGTAAATTTTGAATATTGATGAATCTAATTTCAATTATTTGGATTTAAAATATATTTAAATTAAATTGTTGTAATTTTTTTATATTTTGATTATTTATTATACACTATTTAATAGTAAAAGTAAACTCTTACGAGTTTATGATTTAAGTTCACAATACGAGTTCATATCATTATTACGAATTTATTTAAACTCGTGAGCTCACATATGAAAAATATATATTTAACACTCAATGAGACTACCAAAATGTGGGACAAAAAAATTTCTGAAAGGAAGCAAATTGGATTACTTGTTGCCATATCCAGGTTATCCAGACACAATGAATGCACATCAGATAATTATATATAGCTAATAAATGATTTTAATTCAATGAAATTGATTAATTCGAAACAGTTGTTCGCAAGGTTGTCAAACTTATGAGTCTAAGCAAACTCGTGATAGTGACATAAACTCGTATTGTAAACTTGAATCGGTAAACTTGCAAGAATTTACTTTTATCATTAAATATTTATTAACGGTATATAATTAAATAATTTAAATATAAAAATGACATTAATTTGATTTAAATATATTTTAAATCCAAATAATTGAAATTAAAAATATCAACATTCATTATTTATTATATTTAATAATAAAAAATTCTATAAAATTCATATATAAAACCGTTGAGGATGACAAAATTTAAAAACATTAACACAGTTTTGTAAGCTACAAACGTAAAAACGGTAAATTCGGTATGTAAACTCGTGAGTTTATCTGAGTTTACAGCTAACATGATTTTACTAGAGACTTAACTCGATTTAGTAAGGTAGGAACATAAAAACAGTAAACTCGGAGAGTCAACTCGCGAGTTTGACAACAATGGTTGTTCGTTTTGCTTTTCCATCTATCATTGTCGTTAGGGCTTTATTATGCTTTAATCAATTCTTTGAAAAGCCCTACAATATATGTGCGCCACTGCGTGGCGTGATTTAAAATATATATATATATATATATATATATATATTATAAATAATAATTATAATTAATAATAAAAATAGTATTATTTTAATTAATAATTAAGGCAATTAAAATATCTAAAATTTATTATAAACCTTAGGAAATAACGTAATTAGTAAATTAATTAATTAGTTAATTTATTAAATTAATTAATTAGCAACTTTTAACACGATATTAAGTTGCTACAATTTAGGTAAAAAGTTTAGGGTTTAGGTGCTTTTCGAGAATCTCTCAGCCTTAATAGTGAATTAATTAATTACCGAATTAGTTCACTATTGAGAGTGAGAGATTCTCGAAAAGCACTATATAGCAATTTTTAACAAAATTGTATATAAATTGTAGCAACTTTTAACACGATATTAAGTTGCTACAATTTAGGTACAATTTTGTTAAGAGTCTTCTACAATAGTGCTTTTGTGAGAATCTCTCACTTCAATAGTGAATTAATTCAAGAATTAATTAATTCACTATTAAGACTCGAGAGAGAGTGAGAGATTCTCGGGAAAAGCACCTAAACCCTAAACTTTTAACCTAAATTGTAGCAACTTAATATCGTGTTAAAAGTTGCTAATTAATTAATTTAATAAATTAACTAATTAATTAATTTACTAATTAGTCTGGTTCCTAAGGTTTATAATAAATTTTAGATATTTTAATTGCCTTAATTATTAATTAAAATAATACTATTTTTATTATTTATTATTAATTAGAATTATTATTTATGTAATAACTTGGATATTTATCTCGAATATTATAAATAAAAATTGGATATTTCGATAAGTGAAATTTCAATCTCCGGTCTTGTATAATTATAGTCTATTTTCTAAGTAGAATTTCGTAGGAAATCGGGGAAATTAATGGCCAAAGTGCCAAAAAGACCAAAATACCCTTGCAATTATGGATTAATGCAATGGGCATGGAAATTCTAGTGTTAAGGCAAAAGTTTGAAGATAAAGGAGTGTCTTAATTAAGAAAATTACCAACAAGTGATAATAGAATAATTAAGTAATATTGGGCTAATTACTTAAGTATAAGCAAAGGAAATTAAGAGATAATTGTGTAAAGCTCAAAAATTAGTGATAATTGGTTTAAAATTAGTAAATATGTATTTACTAATTAATTGGAAATTTTTATGAAAAATAGTTGAGTTTAGGTATTTTTAGGCCTAAATACAAGAATGGACCAATTAGGGATTTTGTTGGAATTTTTGGAAAAAATTAATTAAATAAATCATTAAATAATTAAGTAAATAAAAATAAATATTTATTAAATTAATTAAAGGGGGAAAACGAAACTTTGGGCCAAAGAAAAATAAAATAAAATTGATATAAGAAGCAAGTGGTCAAGTGGGCATTTTTATAATAATATAATTAATTAAAGTAGAAAATTGTGAATAGTAATATTTAAATTAGGAAACGGACCCTATCTAGAGATCTAGGAATGGGATTATCAATATCAAAGTAGATTATTGATCAGTGGAATTTTACCTTCCATTAGACTCTTCCTAAGTTAATCCGAGGTAGTTTGTGCATTTTCCTAATAAAACAAAATAGGAAAAATGCATATTGGCATAATTTTGGAAAAGAGGAAAATAAATTCTAACTCAACATTTAGGAATGGGTTTGAATTTATTTAGACATATTTGGAATCAGTGAATTATTTCAAGAGATTGATATCTCCGAAAACGAATTCCAACACCGGACGCGTTCGGACACGTTTTCGAGGAAACTTCAACCTGGACTGTTGGAGGCCTATATGGAATCAAAATAAAGGTTGGCTTGGACATTTCTACTAAGTGAGAACATGTTTTCAAAGTTGTAAATCCAGAATTTTGAGATTTTTCCGAAATTACGCGAATCGGGTACCGATCGGGAAAACGGTTATAGGGCATAAAGTGAGCTAAGTCACCACTTTTGGGCCAATGGGGGGCTGCCACATCAGCCCTAGGGTTCGGCCAAGAGTGTGTGTGTGTGAAAGAAGTGGCTTCTTGAACAAGTTGCATTAATGGGTTAAAACAACCTTGATTTTCCAAACAAAGCCCTAATTTAGCCAAACAAGTCCCTTACTTTTTTCTATAAATACCCATGCCTCTCCTTCAAAATTCTGCACATCACTCTTCACTTCTTGTGCTCCTTGGCCGAAAATCCTAGGGAGAGAAAGAAGAGAGAGAAGTTCTGGCTAAGCTCTGCCGAAGTCTTCAACGGGTAAGTCTTTCGGGTTTTAGTCTTTAGTTTTTAGTTTAGTAGTTAGTAGAATTGTTAGTTAGATTTAGGAAGTAGGTGACAAGATTCCTACAAATGTTTTAGAGCCTTGTTTGCGTTGAAAAATATGCAGAGGTGTAAACATAGTAGGGATCGAGTCACGAAAAGTTGAAGCTTTCAGCTTCTTTTAGAAGTAAGGGTAGAATTTGTTAGAATAGCCTTTAAATTTCAAGTATGATTGGGTATCATATGGGAGGGCTATTTTAGTCATTATTTTCGAAAATCCTAGTAGCGTCGAAGTTCTGGCAAAATTTCGGGAAGAAAATTTGTCGAGTAACGAATGTCTTGCGAAATTCCGCCGATTAGGGTGTAAGGGCAAAATGGTAATTTTTACCTAAAATGCCAGTTATAATGCCAAATCACTAATGAGAGTGATATTACTCTTACAGGACGTCAGAAATCCTAGTTTGCTGCCGTTACGCTGTCCAACGTGCATTGTCGGACAAACCGCTCGTTTTCGTCGAAAGCACGATTTCGCGTAAACAACTACGTACATCAAACGAAGGTACGGACGCGCATCGTAACACTAATCCTATAGTTCTCATATACATATATGTCATAGATACGTTCATATACGGGGCTCGCTTAGGGTCGCCGTTTACAAACAAACCTTATACGGGTTATAAGACATGATAATACCGCTTTGAGTTTTCCTAGCGCCGAGGACACGTGTTCGTGGCACGAGTAATGTGCAGCTATATATGTGTAGGACTTTACATACTGCTTTATGCTTATGTACCGTCTGTGTCACAATGTTGTTGTGTAGGACCTTACATATTGCTCCATGCTTATGTTCTGTCTGTGTCACACTTATCTGATGAGATGTTGCTGTTATGTCATGAATATCTGTTGTCTATATACTGCTTTATTTGAGCATAAGGTTAACCGTTACCTGAGATTCAATGCGGTGAATTGAATCTCAGCTGTAGCTTCGTGGTCCTGGAGGACCGCGAATTGATGTCCGGGAAAGCAGGAGTGACTTGCTAAGAAGTCATCTTTATCTTATCGCTTTCTTTCCTTTCGTCGATTACTTTCCGAACCTTAGGATTACTGTAATCAATACTTTATTACACTATGGTTCATGTTATATTATGATCGCTACTCTTACGCTCCATTGCTCATCTCTGATTGATTGCAAAAAAAAAAAAAAAAAATCCGCTTTAGAAAATGGGATGTTACACTTTATGGTATCAGAGCAATCTTCTCGGCAAGTGTTTAACTATGTTACCACGAACGGTTTGGTGCCGAAGGCAAGGCTAGTCTACGTGGGTGTGCCAATCGGGCCACCGCTAACCCGGTGAGGCCCCATGGTAGACACTTACCGGCCATTCTGTTCGGATAACGGAGTTAGATTCTTAGGTCTTTTAAACTTTGAGCATTTTTGAAAATGAGTACGATATGACACTCGGTGTAATAGGTAGTGATGGACGTAAACGAACATTCGTAGATCTTCTATCCCGTAATAATAGGACGTAACGCGCGTAGATCCGTAATTCCGGAGACGGCGGGACGAAGACGAAACCCTGATATTTCTAATGACCCCAAACCGAAATATGATCCTGACTTAGGGTAGAGTCAATGGCTAGTATGCCCGTAGAACCAGAGAAACCTGTTGGCTCGCATCATTCATCCGATGACGACAACGTGGGGACATACAATGTAACCACCGGTCATAAACCATTGGATGATGTAATATACGTTAGCATGTACATTACATCTAATATGAAAATATATATGACTTGATGCCATGTGTTGTGTTAATTCTGACACTTATCCGTTATTTGATATAAAGGAAAAGTTAAAACATGGCCATCATAAGAGGTGCCGGTGCACCAAGAGGTAGGGGCCGAGGCAGAGGCCGAGGTCGAGGCGAGGCAGCCTCAAATGGACGTAATACCCGAGCAAAATGCTATACCAAATCAACCGGAACAGGACGAAGTACAAGAATTGAGGAGAACTCTCCAAGAGCAGAGGGCTCTCATTGATGCTCGTTAGCAAGACAACATCAACAGGATGAAGAAGCCCAAAGACAATTGGACGCACGTCAACACGAAGAGGAAGAGCATAACAATGAGGAAAACGAGGGGATGAAGAAGAAGAAGAAGAGGAGGACAATGAATATCAAAGTGAGGAAGACCATGACGAAAATGCCGAGGAATCCGATAGATCACAATCACCTCCACGACGAGGAAGAAAGGAGAAGAATACCCAGATTGGGTTAATCAGCTTTGTAAGTGAAGCCGCCAACTTTTCGAGGAAAGTCGGACTTAGCGGAGGATTGGTCAAAAGACTAGAGAAGGTATTCGGGGTGATTGACTCGCCCGAGAATCGCAAAGCCCAACTAGCCATTTACCAACTTGAAGGAGATGCCGACCGTTGGTGGGAAGTCACGCAGAAACCCTACGACCAATGACTGTCCCGTGACATGGGGAAATTTCGGAGAAATTTCATGAGCAGTATTTTGCTCCTTCGGTGAAAATGAACAAGGAGTCAGAATTTCTCCATATCCGATAGGGACACGAGGAATCTTTCGATGATTACTACGCACGATTCACTAATCTCTCCCGATACTCAAAGACATCTTCGAAGGGGCAACGATGAAAGCAAGATGGTGAATATACTGATTCATGGGCTTAAATATGAAATTGGTGAAAGGCTCATGTCCCAACGATTCCGTAACTTGACAAGCGCAGTGGAAACTTGTCGGATGATCGAGCGCAATCTCGGAGGCTTCCGAGATCAAGGAACTTCAACAACAACAATGCCGGTCGAGGTGGATCCAACCGCGATAACTCTTCACAAAAGAGGAAGGCGCCCGGAGTAATCCCCGTGGTGGAAATAAAAGGCCATACCAAGTCTGGGCAACGTAACTATCCAGCAAATGGGATCACAAACATGCCCCAAATGCAAGAAGCATCACCCAGGCGTGAACTGTGAAGGGAAGCAGATATGCTTCAGATGTCATAAGCCGGGACACTATAGCAGAGAGTGTACTGAGAAGATTGGAGAGGCGAGACCTCAGAGCACAGGCCGCATCTTTGCACTAACGAACACAGAGGCCAGACAGTCCCTGGAGATGGTCCAAGGTACTATTTACCTTAACGGAAATCTACTTGAGGCATTGTATGATTCGGGAGCCACCATTCTTTCATTTCCTATGATTGTGCAAGTCGCCTAGGAATGAATGCCTGTAGGATATCCCTGTGGTGAATGATTTTCCCGATGTATTTCCGGAGGATCTCACCGAGTTACCTCCTATCCGAGAAGTGGAGTTCAATATTGATTTGATGCCTGGTACAGGGTCAATATCAAAGGCGCCGTATCGTATGGCTCCTAACGAGATGCAGGAGTTGAAGAAGCAGCTAGAAGAGCTTTTGAAGAAGGGGTTCATTCGACCCAGTGTATCACCGTGGGGAGCCCCAGTGCTTTTGTAAAGAAGAAAGATGGAAGCTTCCGACTCGCATTGACTACCGTGAATTGAACAAAGTAACGGCCAAAAACAAGTACCCACTTCCCTGATTGATGATCTTTGGATCGCTTATCCGGTTCCACTGTCTTCTCCAAAATTGATCTCGCGTCGGGATATCATCGCATGCGAGTTAAAGATGGTGATATTTCCAAGACAAGCTTTCAGACTGTGCACGGCATTATGAATTTCTTGTGATGCCCTTCGGATTAACAAATGCACCGCGGTATTCATGGATTACATGAACCGTATCTTCCGACAACACCTAGACCAGTTTGTGGTGGTGTTTATTGATGACATTCTCATCTATTCCAAGAGCAAAGAAGAGCACGAAGAACATCTCGCGAAAGGTGTTGAGCATACTCGTGGAGAAGCAACTCTATGCTAAACCGAGCAAATGCGAATTTTGGCCGCCTAAGTGAAATTTCGGCCATGTTATATCTAGCGACGGAGTTGCAGTTGATCCAAGCAAGGTAGATGCAGTTCTGGACTGAAACGGCCAGAGACTGTGACGAGATCCGTAGTTTTCTTGGTCTCGACGGGATACTACCGCAGATTCATACAGATTTCGCGCCTAGCCCTTCCATTGACAAAGCTTACGAGGAAGAATCAACCCTTTGTATGGGAGATGACTCGTGAGGAGAGCTTTAAACCGAGAGAGAGATTGACTACAAGCACCGTTGTTAATCATCCCGCATCCGATGAGAAGTATGTTGTTTACAAGTGATGCCGTGGGCAAGGGTTGGGATGTGTCCCGATGCAACAGGCGAGTGGTGGCTTATGCCTCTCGTCACTGAAGCCTCACGAGTTAAATTATCCTACACACGATCTAGAGCTGGCGGCTATCGTGTTCGCTTTGAAGATATGGAGGCATTACTTGTACGGTGTAACCGTAGAAGTGTATTGTGATCACAAGAGTTTGAAATACTTGTTCGATCAACGAGAACTCAACATGAGACAACGTCGTTGGATGGAGCTGATTAAAGACTACACCCTGGAACACCGTCGACCCCCGGTCTTTTGCAAGGACTAGAGTCATTTAATGGAAATGGGAGAACATAACCATGGATTTTGTGGTAGGTCTGCCCAAAATCGTGAATCGAAAAGCAATTACTTGGGCCGGATATGCTTGAACAAACCTCCGAACAGATCGCATTGAGATCATTGATCATAAGGAGAAACGGCTCAGAAATAAGACTATTCTGATAGTGAAGGTGGTCTGGAAGGGTTTAACACCCGAAGAGGCAACTTGGGAAACCGAGAGTGACATGAAGGAAAAGTACCCAGAGTTCATGGCCCGAAGTTTAGTTAGTATAGACTAAATTTCGAGGGCGAAATTTTGTGTAAGGGGGGGAGAAATGTAATACCCGGATATTTATCTGGAATATTATAAATAAAAATTGGATATTTCTGATAAGTGAAATTTCAATCTCCGGTCTTGTATAATTATAGTCTATTTTCTAAGTAGAATTTCGTAGGAAATCAGGGAAATTAATGGCCAAAGTGCCAAAGACCAAAATACCCTTGCAATTATGGATTAATGCAATGGGCATGGAAATTCTAGTGTTAAGGCAAAAGTTTGAAGATAAAGGAGTGTCTTAATTAAGAAAATTACCAACAAGTGATAATAGAATAATTAAGTAATATTGGGCTAATTACTTAAGTATAAGCAAAGGAAATTAAGAGATAATTGTGTAAAGCTCAAAAATTAGTGATAATTGGTTTAAAATTAGTAAATATGTATTTACTAATTAATTGGAAATTTTATGAAAAATAGTTGAGTTTAGGTATTTTTAGGCCTAAATACAAGAATGGACCAATTAGGGATTTTTGTTGGAATTTTTGGAAAAATTAAATAAATAAATCATTAAATAATTAAGTAAATAAAAAATAAATATTTATTAAATTAATTAAAGGGGGAAAACGAAATTTTGGGCCAAAGAAAAATAAAATAAAATTGATATAAGAAGCAAGTGGTCAAGTGGGCATTTTTATAATAATATAATTAATTAAAGTAGAAAATTGTGAATAGTAATATTTAAATTAGGAAACGGACCCTATCTAGAGATCTAGGAATGGGATTATCAATATCAAAGTAGATTATTGATCAGTGGAATTTTACCTTCCATTAGACTCTTCCTAAGTTAATTCGAGGCCGTTTGTGCATTTTCCTAATAAAACAAAATAGGGAAAAATGCATATAGGCATAATTTTGGAAAAGAGGAAAATAAATTCTAACTCAACATTTAGGAATGGGTTTGAATTTATTTAGACATATTTGGAATCAGTGAATTATTTCGAAGAGATTGATATCTCCAAAAACGAATTCCAACACCGGACGCGTTCGGACACGTTTTCGAGGAAACTTCAACCTGGACTGTTGAGGCCTATATGGAATCAAAATAAAGGTTGACTTGGACATTTCTACTAAGTGAGAACATGTTTTCAAAGTTGTAAATCCAGAATTTTGAGATTTTTCCGAAATTACGCGAATCGGGTACCGATCGGGAAAACGGTTATCTAGGGCATAAAGTGAGCTAAGTCACCACTTTTGGGCCAATGGGGGGCTGCCACATCAGCCCTAGGGTTCGGCCAAGAGTGTGTGTGTGTGAAAGAAGTGGCTTCTTGAACAAGTTGCATTAATGGGTTAAAACAACCTTGATTTTCCAAACAAAGCCCTAATTTAGCCAAACAAGTCCCTCACTTTTTCTATAAATACCCATGCCTCTCCTTCAAAATTCTGCACATCACTCTTCACTTCTTGTGCTCCTTGGCCGAAAATCCTAGGGAGAGAAAGAAGAGAGAGAAGTTCAGGCGGAAGCTCGCCAAGTCTTCAACTGTAAGTCTTTCGGGTTTTAGTCTTTAGTTTTTAGTTTAGTAGTTAGTAGAATTGTTAGTTAGATTTAGGAAGTAGGTGACAAGATTCCTACAAATGTTTTAGAGCCTTGTTTGCGTTGAAAAAATATGCAGAGGTGTAAACATAGTAGGGATCGAGTCGCCGAAAAGTTGAAGCTTTGCAGCTTCTTTTAGAAGTAAGGGTAGAATTCGTTAGAATAGCCTTTAAATTTCAAGTATGATTGGGTATCATATGGGAGGGCTATTTTAGTCATTATTTTCAAAATCATAGTTGCGTCGAAGTTCGCAAAATTTCGGAAGAAAATTTGTCGAGTAACTAAGTGTCGCGAAATTCCGCCGATTAGGGGTGTAAGGGCAAAATGGTAATTTTTACCTAAAATGCCGATTATAGTGCCAAATCACTAATGAAAGTGATATTACTCTTATAGGACGTCGAAATCCTAATTTGTTGCCGTTATTACTGTCCAACGTGCCGTGTCGGACAAACCGCCGTTTTCCGTCGAAAGTACGCTTTCGCGAAACAACTACGTACATCAAACGAAGGTACGGACGCGCATCGTAACACTAATCCTATAGTTCTCATATACATATATGTCATAGATACGTTCATATACCGGGGCTCGCTTAGGGTCGCGCGTTTACAAACAAACCTTATACGGGTTATAAGACATGATAATACCGCTTTGAGTTTTCCTAGCGCCGAGGACACGTGTTCGTGGCACGAGTAATGTGCGAGCTATATATGTGTAGGACTTTACATACCGCTTTATGCTTATGTACCGTCTCGTGTCACAATGTTGTTGTGTAGGACCTTACATATTGCTCCATGCTTATGTTCTCATCTCGTGTCACACTTATCCGATGAGATGTTGTCGTTATGTCATGAATATCTATTGTCTATATACTGTTTTATTTGAGCATAAGGTTAATCAGTTACTCCGAGATTCAATGCGGTGAATTGAATCTCACCGTAGCTTCGTGGTCCGGAGGACCGCGAATTGATGTCCGGGAAAGCGGCAGGAGTGACTTGCTAAGAAGTCATCTTTATCTTATCGCTTTCTTTTCCTTTCTGTCGATTACTTTCCGAACCTTAGGATTACCGTAATCAATACTTTATTACACTATGGTTCATGTTATATTAAAAAAAAAAAAAAAAAAAAAAATTCCGCTTTAGAAAATGGGATGTTACAATTTATAATATGGAAATTAGTTTGAAAGGTGCTCTAATCGTGTAATATTTTATTTAATAAGCAATTTTTGGTAAAAATCCCGCCCTACAATATATGTGTGAATGTTGTTTCAATTAATTGATGCTGCACAGAGTAAGCGGAAAAGTAATAATCAACTAACTTACTTTTAAAAATACTAACATGTGGTTAGTCCAGTGGAATGTGGCGCTGGATTCCCTTAAGTGGTCCAGGGTTCGAATTGCGGTAAAATCACTCGTAATCTACCTTGTATGGAGCTACCATTGTTGGGATGGTCGTCCTTACCACTACAGAACCCAGAGTGGTTGCACACTTGCCACCATTTTTTATATAAAAAAAAAAACTTACTTTTAAAAATTTAATGAATCTAGCAAATATTTCTTATAGAAGATAATTTCTCTTGTGTTGGAGATTTTTTATTTTATTTTTGACCATGAGTTGGGGAGATTTCTTTTCAGATTATATATTTTATAATTTTAAATAAAAATATATAAATAAATTTATACTATTAAAATTTGATTTAAACAATACACAAATGTAGTGAAAATAGTCTTTGCTTCTTTAAAAATTTAAGAGCTATAATATTTAAATGACTAAATAAAAACATACTACTATTTTATATTTTAGAAAAAATTAATATAATAAAAAACATAATATTCAATATTATACCAACAATGGTTGGATTAATATAATATAATATATTCAATATTATACCACTAAACAGATTTTTCCTGTATGTAATAATAGTGATGTGATTTAAGGAGGTATAAAATGTTGGAGCTACTTGGACAATGCCAAAAATTACTAAATATTTATAAATAAATCTAATTTATTACTTCGTACTAATAGTATACAATGCCAAATATTTATAAATAAAAATATATTTTTTCACTTAAATTTTATTCTATTCATATTAATAAAATAAAAATCAAGGACCAATAACCTCTTAGGTCAATATGGTCTTGTACATAGAAATAAAGTTTGTTATAAATGGACTACTTGCCAACCTGCTTTGTGTAGCAAACAACTAAAGAACCATGGTGGTGGGACGAGTAGGCATAACATTTTGACTATGAGAAAAAAGACATATATAAAAATGGTCCATGAAAATTATTTAGTTTTCATTAAGTGTTTAGGATTATTTTAAAATTAATTTTCATGTGAAATAACATATTTATCCTGATCAAATAATTTAAAGGGTCTTAATTGTTGTTGTAATTTTAATACGTTTAAAATTGTTTACTTATTAAACTATTGTTAAAATCAGTTGTCACTCTCTTAATTGTTATTATCATCTGACAAGTTAAATTGTTATTTATTACTTGTATCATTAAAATTTTTTTTATTTATAATTACATACGTTTAATTTATTTCGTTACAAAATTTAATCTCAAATTTATTGACCGTTATAGAATATTGAATAAAAATCCATAAATTTGAGAATATTTTGTCCATTTTTTCCGGATGAAATAAAATTTCACATTAAAAGAAAGAGTAAATACCCTTTTTAGTCCCTGACAAAAAAACTGACCCTTATTCGTCCTTTTTATGGGGCTAAAAAGGACATTTTGGAAATTTGTGAGGGATCAAAATGTCCACCAATCGACCCTTATTCGTCCTTTCTATGGACTAAAAAGGACTTTTTTTTTTGTCACGGACCAAAATGGGGTCCGTGTTTTTTTTAGGGACAAAAAATGTATTTACTCTAAAAGAAATAAATTACAACATGTAAAAAGTACGGATTATAAAAGAGAAAACATAAGAACAAATTAAAAAGGAACCACATAAAGCTACGACGTCTCCATGCATGAGTTCGTTGAAGCATTGAATAGCAACCACATGAAAGAGTAATTAATCTGGACAAGTCCCTTGTAGAACACACATGAAAGAGTAATCTGGAACGAGAAGATTTTTGCGTATGGATTTCAAAAAGGTGAGAAACAAATTCAACTTTGAAACGTAAGTTGAAGGAGATCGATAGAATCCTCCTTTTAATCAAACACCGAACAAAGAGGCTTTTGGAATCGTTTGCTTGCCGTCGTTTCGTTCTTTGCATGTGCCGCTGCTTTAGCGTAGCTCAGGCAACACCCAACATGGAACGCCACTCAATATCACTGTCGTTTAATACCAGCCACAAAAAAACAAAAAGAAAGACTCGTCTCCATAAAGCATTTTATTTATTTATTTACCAACAGCGGTCGACACAAGTGGTAAGTGACTTGTATCGCTTAAGTAAGGTCTTAAGTTCGAGTCTTGTGAATGCAGAAAAGCCTTATTGGGAGACTCACCCACCATAACTAGATGTGCGACCTAGGTCGGATCCGGATTAGTCAGGACAAAACTCTAGATATCAGATGGAAAAAAAAAAAAAAAAAAAAAGCATTTTATTTTAAACGTCCCTTTTCTAGTCCAACAGTAATATCAATTTTCCCAAACAGGCAAACACCGTCTGCTACACGCAATTCACCACTAGCTTCTCTTTATTTTTTTTCCCCCTTCACTCTCTCTTCAATACGGTGTGCCGTTTCCAGAATCTTTATTGGACATTGTAATCCTCATGATCATGTTCTGACACCAATTTCTCTGTATGCTGTATTTAGAGTATGTTATCTCGTAGGCGGCCTTTAAAAAAATATAGAATAGTCGATAGAGCATCTTATGAAGAACTTGTGACGTCATCCACGTTGTTGCTTTTTGTTGTTTAATTCATTTTTATTTGATGAATTTTGTAATGGAAGTATTTAAAAAAAAAAAAAAAGACTAATGTGATCTCCTACCGTTAATAAAATTGTTAACAATCAATAATAATTTCTTCATAGTGATTGTTAGTTTATGACTATTAGGGTGATTTTGTTCATTTTTTTAAAAATATTTTTGAGGTGAAAATATTCCAATAAAACAATGACATGAAAACCATTATGCAAATGAAACATGTCCGGTTGGGTCTCACTTATAATTATAAACTCAAGTCATCAGTGCTTATTTTTGTAATTTAAAAAAAATTATGCCCTTTTACATATTAGCCCTTCAACAAAATTTTGGATAATGTTTTGTGGGGAAAAAAAACAGAGATGATGACAATATGATCTCAAACGAGATAGTTAATGACAGTTAGTTTACCAAAAAAAAATTTTAAAAATAACTTGCAAATATTACTCACAATTTGTAATTGGAATTATTGTTTGCATTTTGCAACTCATTTTTTAAAACAGAAAAGAAAATATAGACTTAACTGACATTAATTCAATCTTTTGAAACTTAAATATCATTTCCCCACAGAAATAATTTTGTTCTATTTTTACTATGTTAATCCTGTTGGGACCTATATTTTTGAAGAAGCCCCTTTATATGTATTTTTGCAAAAAAAAAAAAAAATCAAGTTTTATATAATAAAAATAACATACAATGAAATCCAGGTCCTTTTTAATAACCATACATTTAAGAGAATTTATTTTTATATACTATTTTTCAAACAACTTTCATTCTACCAAACTTATTTTTGAAAAAAAAAATGTATATTCAAACATAAATAACCTTTTATCTAATTGGTTTTTGTCAAATAAACTTTTGCGGAACTCAAAAAAAACCAAGCACACATATGTGAAGTTGAGGAATTAGGGGTTGTGATTCTCTCATAATCTTTTTCTTATCATCCATTATAATCTTTAAATTATATCCATCCAATTAATCTAAAAAATTACATTATTATTTTAGTTTTTCTCTCATCTTCTTAAAATATGATTTAGATGTGGTTAATACAAGATACAGAGAAAAAACAAAAAAGAAAAGAAAATGAGAGGATGCTTTTTAGCAATTATGGTAAATGCTTCGTAGTTGAATTTTTTTTTATTTTTTTGGTCGGAAACTTTAGAGTTGTAAGGAAAAATGGGAGATTAATATGTAGGAGGAGGAGGTAGGTAGGGGTTTCCACTTTTGCACACTTTTTGTTGTGGCTAAAGTGGCTTTTCAATTTTGGGGTTTCTTAGTAAATGCATTATTCTGTCAAATTGTACACTTTCACAGATCACAAGACCTTCATTAATGGTGTCCAACACTTGGCTGCTCAAAGAAAATAGGCTTTTTAGGGCGTTTGAACTTTGAATATGCTCAGGCCGTTTGGGGGACAAACTTGATATTGATGATGATGCTATGCATATTCCTCCATTTAGGGTTACGCTTGTGAGCACCCACCATTATTCTCCTTCAAGTTTCTATCTTCGGTTAAAAGATATTTTGTTTTGAGCAAAAAAAAGTTAAAAGATATTTTGTAGGTTTGTGTTTGTGTATACTATTTTGGTTTTATTTATAAATCCAGTTTGACCAAAAAATTTGGTCCTATTTATAAGTCTATTTTGACCAAATAAATGAGATTGTGACAATTTTGCCCATATTAATGATGATGAGAGAGATTGGCTAGCTATGTTGGTAAGAGAAAAAGATGAGAGAGATTTAACAATAAATTTTAAAATGTATCTATTCATAAATAAGGGTAAAGTTGGAAATTTGCTCTATAATCATTGAGATACCTAACTTTCCTTGGTATGTGAGATTTGATCAAACTGGATTATAAATAGGACTAGAGTGGAGTACTATACCGGTCCTATTTATAAGTCCGGTTTGATCAAAACAATTTGGTCCTATTTATAAGTCGGTTTCATGTAATAAATGAGATTGTGACAATTTTACTAATATTAATTATACCCATAAAGATAGAGAGAGAAGAAACAATTGAAAAACATCCAATTATAAATGAGGGCAAAATTGAAAATTTACCCCCATAATCATTGTGTCAACTACATCTCCTTGGTATGTGAGATTTGGTCAAACTGGACTTATAAATAGGACCAATTATAAATGAGGGGTGGTATATATTACCTCATAATAGGAGTGAGAAACATATAGATCTTTTTTTAACACTATTGGGAGGATTGCCTCGGTATTAGGAGTGGTAGTATTTTGGGTACCTTCCTAATTATAGAAATACTTTTATAGTGCAGTTTACATACAAAAGTGTTTCTATAATTAGGACCGGAGGGAGTACTTTTTAGCAATATCATCCATTAATATTATAAATCAATCTCTTTGTTTCTTTAATACTCCCCTTCGTCCTTATATAATAAGGTACCAACTAACAATTTTCATAAACCAATAAAAACAGTTAAAGTCAATAAAGTTACCATATAATTTAAGTAACTTCTAATATTACCTCTACTAATTACACTAAACTCTAATATTATATTAATTATTACTCCCACCCACTATCCTTATTAATTATGGGCAGACATGAAAACAAATAATTAATACGCTTTGAAAACAAGCAAGTGCCTTATAAAAAGAACTAAATACAATTAATAGTTGGTACCTTATAATAAAAATCAGAGAGAATACAGATAAATATTTCCAACTAAATACTTCATTATAAAATTATGACTAATATATTCTATTCAAAAAGTTGGTAGGGCAGACGCATCATAGTCATGCTCCATTTTAACACTAGAAGCATCAGAATATATAAGATCAACAAACCTAGCACCCAGTTCAAGAGTTGTGATCTTTGACTTTAGCTATGCTTGGGAAAGAAATCGGGGATCAACATCATATATCCAGTGTAAAAAGGGTTTTAGGGGATTATTCATATATAATAATAAATAAAAAATCCACCTTTTAGACTGGTCATAGAAACATCCGAGCTAAAAAATGAATATATATATATATATATATATAATGCCAACTTTTTAGATCGGTTACAGTAACAATTGGTCTAAAAAAATGCTTTTCTAGACCAGTTGTATTTCTACTCTAGAAATTAAAGCATAAGACTTTCTAAATTGATCTTATCTAGACCGGCTTCATGTATGGTCTAAAAAAGGCACATTTTAAAAGATAAAAGGGGAAAGAAAACAAGTAGCTAAGTGGGGATAAAAGATGAAAGGGACAAGTTGAAAGAGTTAGTAGTATTATAAATGGCAACCCCTCGTCTTTGGACTCAATTGGTAAAGGGGTCGGACACTCTCACCAAAGGGAGGGGTTCGATCCTGAAGTTGGTCAAGGCGCTGGGGGAGACATCCTAACTCCTAGGTGCCTAAGTTAACGACTGAGGGTAATAGATGGTTCGTCCTACTCAACATGACCTTTTGACTAACCAAAGGGGCCATATAACAATTCACATTTAAACTATAATAAACTATTCTCATTCTTTATATCAACCGAAAATAATTTTCTGTCTTTTCCTTTTGGTGGGATCTTCCTTTCATGATATATCAATAACTTTTATTTTTTTTTTTAATTTGGTGATTATACATAGTCATAAATAGTATAGTTTTCTATTATTTTTTTTAATAAAAAATAACCTTTATTCATATATATTACAGCGTTCTATGTAATTTTTTGTCTTCATTTATTTTATTTCTTTGTGTTTAAATGTTAAAAAATGAGTATTTTGGTCTTGTTAAGAAATTAAAGTTATCATTATCCCTTTCATCATGAGATATCAATTTATAGATAAAACTAAATGAGAGAATCCAATTGAAATACTTAGTCCTAGATTTACGCCCATATTTTTAATAAATTCCAAATTAGGCTAAGAGGTCTGATTAAGAATTTTTAATGTTATTAAAAGACTATAATGCCCCTCTAATTCAAATGAAGATTGGACATTCACTTCATACCAACTTATCTTATTTTAATCTTATTTGGCATCCAATCATGAGTCATCTATTTCTCACTTCACATTCTCCCTCCTAATGCCTTTCACCTTTCTCACGGTGGAAGTGTAAAAAAAAAACACACACACACATATATATATGTGTGTGGCACTAACTTATCCTTGATTTTCTTCATCTGCGGTAAATACTATTCTCTTCTCTAATTTTATAGCTCAAAAATCCTAATTTTAAATTTCTTTTTTCCTAAATGGTTCGTGATATGAAGTGCATGCTCAGTCATCATTTCAATTAGATGGGTATTATAGTCTTTGAATAATATTTAAAAATGCCTAATTAGACATCTTGGCCTAATTAAAAATTTGGTAAAGTATACGTTTGGCCCTTTATGTTTGCCTCTGGTATCATTTTAGTCCCTTAAGTTTGTAAAGTACACGTTTGGTCCCGAAAGTTAACACCATTAGTTTAACTTAACGGAAAATATTAACTCAACAATTTTTAGCGATGATCGTAAATTAAATCTTGACCAAACATACTTATATGTTAGTACTTTAATAAATTAATATTTTAAATCCTATTAATTGAAAAATATTTAATTTTCACAGACTATTATACAGTTTTTCACTGTTTGTAAAGATTAAATACTTTTTTTTGTCTGTGAAGATTAAATATTTTTCAACTAATTGGATTTAAAATATTAATTTATTAAAATATTAACATATAAGCATGTTAATTAAAAATTTGGTAAAAGTGCATGCATGAATCTGAATTTAGGTATTTTAATTGGATTTCATTATGATTCTCCCAAGATAAATTGCTCGTAATTTTTGAACTATGTGCAAATTACTTTAATGATTTAAAAAAATCTAACAAAAGATTCTTAAATTTTTAAACTTGTGCAAATAACCTTGTTAAATTTGGAGTTATGTGTAGATAACTCCTCTAAAATTCAAATTAAGTGCAAATATGTCGCTCTTTTCATAAAAAGTTTCAAATTTGATGGCATAAGAATTATCTACATAAATATAAAGATTTAGAGAGAGCTTCCTTATACAATTTTAAATCAAGAAAATGATCTACATATAATTCAACCTTCAGAGGTTATGTATAATTTAGTCTATAAACAATAAATAATAATACTCTTATATGTTGTATAATGTATATATACAGTCTCATGTTACACAAAATTTTATTTATATATTAATTTTAGTACATGAATAAATACATTTTTAATTTTAAATTTGACATTAATTATCTTTAACTTCTGGGATTAATTTTTTTTCATTGGTATATACTTGACATCTCAATGATCCATAATAAATCTCTTGAATTTTATCTTCAATTATCTATAGATATATGTGCCGATTAATAAATAATACGTTCATTATTTTTTGATTGATCATATAATTAAAGTTTAATGTGCATCAAATACCTTAAAATATTTTCTTAGGTGCGTTCATCATCTTAAAGTACTTTTTGCACTTAACAATTTAAGTAATTTAGGATGAATGATGCACATGAAAAAAAAATATTTTTGGGTATTAGATGTAACAAAAAATAATTTAAGGTATTAGATGCATTTTTTTTAAAAAAAAAACTTTAAGGTGCTAAATACATCATAAAATACTTTAGGGCACTTAATGCGCTAGAACAAATATTTCAATGTTGTGAGTCCACCTTAATCCTATATTCAATACATACATTTTTTTTATGAGAAAATCAAAGGGTTTTCTAATTAAATTATATATTAGTAGTATATATCTAACATCTGTATCTCTATATCTATCTATATTAGTATTGGTATTAGTTGTATATCTGCAAATCATGTGATGTATTATTAAGATTTGATTAAAAAAAGTTGGTGATAAGAATACAAATAATTACACAATAATTAAAGAAAATCCAGTTGGAAAGCTAAATCCAATATTTGAACATAATAATAAATTAAAGAAAACTAATGATGACATTTTTGTCTGTGGAATGATGAGGGGGAGTCTAACTAGAAGAATGATTGGTACGAGAAAAAGGAATACAAATAATTAGATTTGAATTTGAACAAATTTCACTATCAATTAAAATCCCCAAAGTCATATAATGAGATCCGATTTTGACTTCTAATTAAACTTTGGTAGAGTTCGAGGTTTTAACTAATTAAAAATGATCACGCTCACGCCCCTTATCATTCCATAATTATAATAATTAGTCAATATAACTAATCATGCCTTCTTCACCTCTATAGTATTAGACTCCATTTGATTACTTCAATAATAAAAAGGAAAAAGACAACTTCACATAAAAGTAGTGTCAAAATATGTAAAAGGCAAATAAAAATGATGAGTTTCAATAATTCAAAATTGAATGATTTGAAAATTTAAAATATTGATAAATGTGTGAAATTACACAAATGCTCTTACTCTTTATTTTTTTCAAAGTCCCTAAAAGCCCTTGCCGGTGGCCAAAACTCTGGCGTTAGCTCGTCACCAAAGCTCCGGTGTCCTTGCCGATGGCTTACTATATTTTTATAGGATTTCTCAAGTAAAAATTGTCAATGTAAATACTTGAGTTGTTAATAGTAATGTTAAAGTTGTAAAATGAGTATTTTAATAACAACTTTTGCCTGAGATTTTTTTGTTTTGAAAAAAGACCGTTGGAGATCCGGTGAAAGTTATTAATAAATATTCAACAAATACACCGTTTACAACTTTAGTATCGCTATTAACAACTCAAGTATCAATATTGATGAATTTTGCTTGAGAAATATTAAAAAAAAAAAAGATTGTAGGAGCTTCGGTAAAAGTTATTAGGAAATATTCACTAAATACCTCATTAAAAACTTTAGTATCACTATTAACAACTCAAGTATCAATATTGACGAGAAATGCAGGCAAAAATATATTAGACTGTCGGAGGTCCGGTGAAAGTTATTAGGGAATATTCAACAAATACCCTGTTTATAACTTTAGTATCACTATTAACAACTTAAGTATTCATATAGACAACTTTTGCTTGAGAAATAATTAATGTATGTATGTATGTATGTATGGCCGGTCGCCAGTAAGGACACCAGGGGTTCACTGATGGGCTACTGTGGGAGCTACGACAAGGGTTTTTAGGGATTTTAAAAAAAAAATAAAGTAAGGGAACTTATAGAATTTTACACATTTGTCAACATTTCAAAATTCTAAATCAATCCATTTGAAATTATTGAAATTCACCATCCTTATTTATCTTTTACATATTTTGACAGTATTTTTTTTTTGTTATTTTCCCAATGAAAAAAAGTTAAGGTGGAAATCTACCCATAAATTCTGCCATATGCACTTAACATCAAAAAGAGTTATTAGGTGAAAAAGTACACACAGATTTTAAAAGGGTGTAAAAATGTCATGGCCATTCAGTCAACCAACCTTGATCATTTAAAAAATATGATAGTTAAAAAAATGGAACAATACACATGAAGCTTTTAAAATGGTGCAAAAATACACATACATGAGGTTACCAAAATTGTGGAAAAATGTCACAGTTGTCAAGTCAGCCAATGTTGAGAATTTAACAATAGTCTTGCCGCAGGTTGAACAATGTTTTTACTCCAAACAGTCTTGTCTGTTGTTGTAGGGTCTTCTGCAAGGGTGCAAGACGCAATGGCTGCACAATCATCTCATTTTCTTTGGTTTAATTTCTTCGTCATTGATGAATATAATGAAGGGATTTAGATGCGTGTATTTTCATGATGATAGATGATTCATTCTCAACCTTATCTTCGTCTCCTTCCAACATATGATTAATTTATAATGACAATGCTCCTAATTTGAAGCTTATTAGCTCTAAGGCAAAACCACTAACAGTGAAGAAACCAAAGAAAAGGAAAGTGAATGAGGCAGTTGGGGGAGGGTTAGCCATTTGTGTTAGGCAAAAGACCCCATAGTTGCAGACAGGGTTAATTACCAGGAGCAAAAATGTTGTCCAACACGTGCGTGAATTGTTTGTTAAGCAACCAATATTAGTTGACTTAATGGTTGTGGCATTTTGAACCATTTCGAACACTTAATATATATTTTCACACTATTTTCTTGATTAGCATTTTGTTAAACAACTTATGTTATCTGACTTAATGACAATGTCATTTTTGCACCATTTTAAAAACTTCATATATACTTTTACACCTAAAACAAAACTTATGGTCTCATATCCACATAGAAAAATACTTCGAGTAGATCTACATTTTAACCCAAAAAAAAATAAAAAATGAACTCAATACTCTTATATGAAGAGGCATGCAAATGTAATATTTATCACTTTCCTATATCCTTAATATATGAGATAGTTAAATGGTTTACTTTTATCTTAAATATAATATTTTAATTTACTTTTTCTCCTATATTTATAGTTTTCCCTAAACTGTTGATATATATATATATATTTTTATATTATCATCTGGTATCTGGTTTGGCTAACTCTCATAACACAAGTGATTCCTTTGGGTGTTTCGAACTTGAGACTCACAAGGATATAGCTAGGTCTAACACTACTAGACCAATCCTATGTTAGTAAGTGTTGCTATTAATTCCATGTATTAAAGAGGTTTTCATGAAGGGTAGTTCTAATAGTATTGCAAATGACATTAGACATGGTATCTTAGGAAAACTGATATATGTTTTTTAAAAATAATTCACTTAACTAATTTCTTTAAATTCTAAAAATTAATTATTTGGCCCTTACATTAAGAACCAGAGGGAATATGGTTTTTCATGATGATTTATAAAAATTTTATTTTTTATTCCATTTTCTCTTTAATATAAGACATATTTGCCTAATTTAATTCGGTTAAGGAAGTTGATTAAGTTAGTTAATATAACATGTATTTTCAAAAATTTCCTAGTCATCTTCCTTAATTTCGCATTCTCTCTCCTCCTTGATTATCATTAAGGGGTATCAATAGAAGTAAATTAAAAAAAGATTTACAAATATGAAAAATATGTCTTGTATTTAGAACCAAAATCAATTTCCTAAATATGTCTTATATTAAGAACTAGATGGAGTATTATTTTATCTAAAATTCCTTTCCATGTACCAAATGAGACATTAACTGTATCCTATTCATAAATGACAAATATTATAAATTTAATATGTTATGATATTGATCTTAAAATTGAGTAGAATTTAACACTAAAAAAGTTAAATATAAATAGTAATAGACCAAGGACTTTCACGCTAATCTAGAGCCAACCCAACTAGTATGCTTTTTTTATATATTTTTTATTAATTTTGACCCGATTCAAGTTAAATTATCCGTGATCATGTAAGATCCAGTGATTTTTTTGGGGGTCAAACTGAAGATCTAGTGATTAGACCATTTGAATATGTTAATGGCATATTACAACTAATAGGATAAATTGGGTGATTAAAAAACATTAAACAACTTAAAATCATATAGATAAAGCTTTAAACAATCATAGAGACAGGGGAAATTAAGAGACATCATCAATCACCAAGTAACTTCAAAGCAAGTATATAAAATCATCACGATGTGTGTTGGCAAAAAAAAAAAAAATCATCCCGATGTGAGCAAGGAGAAAAGAGAAATAATGCACAATCGATCTTATCCTGATTCCGTCTCTTCATTGCCCTACTTTTAATAAATATACTTATTATGTCTATCAATCACTCCTTATTACAACCTACAAGGTAACAACCAACCCCCCCCCCCCCCCCTAAGTCCCAGTATCTTGATTAACTCTCCAAAGTAATAAAGATTACAAGATATGAACTCTCACAATAGAATTGAATAGTGTTTAATATAATATTCAAGTATATAGGAGAGTCAGAGCATTGTTGTCAAACTCGCTCGCGAGTTGACTCTCCGAGTTTACCGTTTTTACGTTCCTACCTTACTAAATCGAGTTAAATCTCTAGTAAAATCATGTCAGCTGTAAACTCAGATAAACTCACGAGTTTACACACCAAAGTTACCGTTTTTACGTTTGTAGCTTTCAAAATTGTGTTAATTTTTTTTTTTCAATTTTTTTCATCATTAACGGCTTTATATATGAAATTTATAGAAATTTCTTTATTAAATATAATAAATTATGAATGTTGATATATTTAATTTCAATTATTTAGATTTAAAATATATTTAAATAAAATTATTGTCATTTTTATATTTAATTAATTTAATTTTACACTTTTAATACATATTTAATGATAAAAGTAAACTCTTACAAGTTTACCGATTCGAGTTTACGATACGAGTTTATGTCACTGTCACGAGTTTGCTTAGACTCATGAGTTTGACAACCTTGACTCAAAGTATTGAATGATTAGTAATTGCAACGTGTAAGCACTTGTATGTTGTGTTCTTTGTTTTTTTTTTCTTTTTTTGCCATGACTTGTATATTTTGTTCTTACCTTTTCAAAAGTTATTGAAAAAAATTCTTCCTTCTGTAACATCCAATTTTAAAAGCGGAATTTTTTTTTTCTTTCAATCAGAGTAGAGCAATGGAGCGAAAGAGTAACTAATCCATATTCAAATATAAACCATACTGTAATATAGTATTGATAATACAGTCATCCTACTGTTTCAATAGTAAGAACAAAAAACGGAATAACAATTCCTCCGACCAGCGGTCTAATCGTGCTGCTTCCCCCGGTCTCCAACTCTTGGTCCTCCGGACCCTGAAGCTACAGCTGAGATCCAATTTACCGCATTGGATCTCAGGTAACGGTTAACCTTATGCTCAAACAATACAGTATACAGACAACGAGATATTCAAGACCATACAACAGTATATCAGTACATAAGCATACAGCAGATGCATGATCAATATGACGACAGAACATAAGCACAGAGCACTATGTAAAACCCCATAAGGTAAACAATAACAACAACAGCCTGCACATAACCAGTGCCGCGATACACACTCGTGTCCTCAGCGCTAGGAAAACATAACAGCATTATTATGACTATAACCCGTGTAAAACTGTCTGTATATCAATCTCTGAACGTATCTATCACATATATGTACTTAAGCAGCACAGGATTAGTGTTACAGTACGCGTCCGTACCTTCGTTGACGAGCGTAGGTACTTCTGGCGGAAAATCGTACTTTTGACGGAAAACAGCGAAATGTCCTGACAGCGGCACGTCGGACAGCGTAACGACAGCAGATCAAGATTACTGATATCCTATAATGATAATATCACCATTATCAATATTTGACATCATAACAGGCATTTTAGGTATAAATTACCATTTTGCCCCTATTCCCCTAATCGGCGGAATTTCGCCAGCGCTTCGCTACTTTGACTAATTTCTTCCAAAATTTTGCCAGAACTTTGACTTCAACATGATTTTCAAAATTTAAGACTAAAATACCCCTATCATAATCATACTTGGAAGATTAAAGATTAATCTAACATTTCTACTCTAACTACCGAAACTTAAGACTAAGGACCGAAAAACTTACTCAGAGCTTCACGCGAATTTCCCCGGACTTCTTCCTTCCTTCCTTGCTGCAAGAATTTCGAACTAGAGAGGAGTGGAATGGTGTGAAATTTCAAATGGAGTGAAGTCCTATTTATAGGTAAAATCGGTGACACTATTCATGCTTTACCAGACCGGATATCAACCATCGGATCGCACTTGGATGAAGTGGCATGATCTCCTCCCTACACCTAGAGGCCGTCCTTTTGGCTCCCCAAAAGTCAAGGGTTGAGCCAATAAGGTGGTGCCACATAGCCACCTTCCAGAAGCTTCTACCGGTAAAGTTTCCCGATCGGTACCCGAATCGCGTAATCTTACCAAATCTCAAAGATTCAGAATCACAACTTTGAAGATCCTTTCTTACTCACTAAAAATGCCTGGTCTAAATAAAGTTTTGATCCCTTCCAGGTCTTCTCCGGTCCTGCTGAAGTTTTACGGAAAAACGTGCCGGTTACGGAAGTAACTTCCGGAATCATCAATCTCTGGACAAAAATTCACTGATTCCAAATATGTCCAAATAATTATCAACTCATTCCCAGATGTTGAGTTATAATTTATTTTCTATGAGTTCTCATTTGGGACTATCGCTTTTTCACAGATTACCATATTTCGTCTTATTACTTAAGTATTCTACTGATCACGGAAATGACTTCTGAAACAGTCCAGTCCGAGATAAAAATTCACTCATTAATATTCTTCTCTGACTTTAGAAATCTTGTCCATGGTTTTCTAGATAGGATTTAATTTCTATCCGTGGTCATTTATCCTATTTACTTTTACACATAATATTTTTTAATTAGGAGTTTATTATTTACACTCCAACCAATTTCAACCATCCACCTCCATCCTTCATGTCGGCACACACACACACACACACATTTTTATATTTTTTTTGTTTTTATTTAATTATTTATTTAATAGATAATATATTATAATAATTATTTTACAAAATTCCCTATTGGTCCATACTTTGCATTTAGGCTCAAAATTACTTAATCTCACCAATTTTTCTTCATATTTTTCAATTAATTAGAAAATATATTTTATGCTAATTTTAGCCATAAACCACTAATTATAGGGTTTTACATTATTATCTTTGGATTTTCCTTTGTTTATGCTCAAAATAATTAGCCAATAATTACTTAATTAATTACTCACTAATTTTTGACAATTTTCTTAATTAGAACAACTCATTACCTTATAACTTTTGCACTGACATTAGTGTTTCATGTCTCATGCATTATATTAACATTTACGGGGGCATTTTGGTCATTACAATACTTTTTGATTCTTCCCCCTTTATTTTTCCAAGGTTATATTTTATTAAATTACCAAAATTAGAGACAATATACTCTCTTAATTTTAATAATTATTTTACTGCCTCCTAGGATTTTTCATAATTTTCCTTAGGTCATTATATGATCCCAAGGGTATGTCGGTCATTTTGACTCCATAATCTTTTTCCCTAATTTCTAAGGGATTTTTCCCTCGTAAAAATGATAAACACAACATAGAAACTGAGGCCACAATTTTACTTATCAGAAATGGCCATTTTATTTATCCGGGTATTACATTTCTCCCCCCGTTAAACAAAATTTCGTCCCCGAAATTTACTCTATAGTAACTAAACTCAGGGCCATGAACTCCGGGTATTTCTCCTTCATCTCTCTCACAGTTTCCCAAGTTGCCTCTTCGGGTGATAAACCCTTCCAGACTACCTTCACTATCGGTATGGTCTTATTTCTAAGCCGTTTCTCCTGGTGTCCGATAATTTGTTCCGGCTCGACTACGAAGGTATTATCATGCCGTACTTCAACGTCCTCGTACTCGATGACATGATCGCGGTCTGGTTGGTACTTCTTCAATTGTGACACGTGGAAAACGTCGTGGAGATTACTTAGATTCGGGGGTAGGGCTATCTGATAAGCTACTTGTCCTCGCTCGGCCAAAATTTCAAACGGTCCTACATACCGTGGACTAAGCTTCTTCCTCTTAAGCGTTCTGCCGACACCGGTTACTGGGGATAACTTTAGAAACACATGGTCGCCGACATAGAACTTCAGAGGTCTCCTCCTTTTGTCAGCGTAGCTCTTCTGTCTGCTTTGTGCTGCTAGGAGTCTTTTCTTGATCAACGCGATTTGTTCGGAGGTCTATTCTAGCATATCCGGCCCAAGTAACTGCTTCTCGGACGAATCTGTCCAGCATAATGGTGATTGACACTTTCGCCCGTACAATGCCTCAAACGGGGCCATTTGTATACTTGCATGATAACTGTTGTTATATGCAAACTCTGTTAGCGAAAGATGTCGATCCCAACTTCCTTTGTAATCTAGGGCACATGCTCGCAACATATCCTCCAGCGTCTGGATCGTTCTTTCAGATTGACCGTCGGTTTGAGGGTGATAAGCCAAACTGAACCTCAGCTTGATACCCATACCTTCGTGTATTGCCTGCCAGAAACGGGATTGGAACCGCGCATCCCGGTCAGAGATAATACTCTTAGGGACACCGTGTAGCCTCACAATCTCTTTGATATAAATCTCCGCCAATCGTTCCGGAGAGTAGTGGATACTGATGGGAATAAAGTGTGCTGACTTGGTTAATCGGTCAACAACTACCCAGATCGTATCATGATTCCTGATCTTGGGCAAACCCACCACAAAATCCATGGCTATGTTCTCCCATTTCCATTCAGGCAATTCGAGTCCTTGCAAAAGACCAGGGGGTCGACGATGTTCAATCTTCACCTTTTGACAGGTCAAGCATTTGGCTACGTACTGGGCTACATCCTTCTTCAACCCGGGCCACCAGAGTTCGGATTTCATGTTCTGGTACATCTTGACCATGCCTGGATGTAGAGTGTATTTACTCTTATGAGCCTCATCCAGTATCTTCCGCCTTAATTCATCAACTGGCGGTACGTAGATTCGCTTCTTGTACCTGACCAAACCACTAGGTGATAGGTCATGGTCTTGGGTCTCACCTCGAGAGATCTTCTCACGAATCTCGATAGCCCAATCATCTTGCTTCTGAGCTTCGTCAACTTCGTCTCTCAGATCATACTCCCCTTGACTCACAAGAAGAGTAGCAAGATAGGCATCAGTTGGTGTGTTGAGACCCACGCAGATTTGATTGGATAGATTCATATCTTTGAAATCTTCCAGTAATTTTTGCTGTTGTATCATCATGTATGCCACCTGCACCGTCTTCCGGCTAAGAGCATCCGCAACGACGTTTGCTTTACCCGGATGATACTTGATCTCCAGGTTGTAGTCTTTAATCAATTCCATCCAGCGACGCTGTCTCATGTTGAGTTCTCGTTGATCGAAAAGGTACTTCAAGCTCTTGTGGTCACAGTACAGTTCTACGGTCACACCGTACAAATAATGCCTCCATATCTTCAAAGCGAACACGATAGCCGCAAGCTCTAAATCGTGTGTAGAGTAATTCAACTCGTGAGTTTTCAGCTGACGAGAGGCATAAGCCACCACTCTGCCTTGTTGCATTAGGACACATCCCAATCCCTGCCCACTGGCATCACTATAGACAACATAAGTCTCATCTGGATCTGAGATGATTAACACCGGTGCTGTAGTCAACCTCTCCCTCAGTCTTTGAAAGCTCTCCTCACAGTCGTCTCCCCATACAAAAGGTTGATTCTTCCTCGTAAGCTTTGTCAAAGGTAAGGCTAGACGCGAAAAATCCCGTATGAATCTGCGGTAATACCCCGCCAGACCCAGAAAAATACGTATCTCTGTCACTGTCTCTGGCCTTTTCCAGTCCAGAACTACTTCCACCTTGCCTGGATCAACTGCAACTCCGCCACTTGATATCACATGGCCCAGAAATTTAACTTCCGGCAGCCAAAATTCACATTTGCTCAGCTTAGCATAGAGTTGCTTCTCCCTGAGTATACTCAACACACGTCGGAGATGTTCTTCGTGCTCTTCTCTGCTCTTAGAATAGATGAGAATGTCATCAATGAACACCACCACAAACTGGTCTAGGTGTTGTCGGAAGATACAGTTCATGTAATCCATGAATACCGCAGGTGCATTTGTTAATCCGAAGGGCATCACAAGGAATTCATAATGCCCATATCTGGTTCTGAAAGCCGTCTTGGGAATATCACCATCTTTAACTCGCAACTGATGGTATCCCGAACGCAGATCAATCTTTGAAAAGATAGTAGAACCAGATAACTGATCCAAAAGATCATCAATCCGGGGAAGTGTGTATTTGTTTTTGACTGTTACTTTGTTCAGTTCACGGTAATCGATACAGAGTCGAAGGCTCCCGTCTTTCTTTTTCACGAACAGCACTGGGGCTCCCCATGGTGATACACTGGGTCGAATGAACCCCTTTGCTAGCAATTCTTCTAGTTGCTTCTTCAACTCCTGCATCTTGTTCGGTGCCATATGATACGACGCTTTTGATATTGATCCTGTACCAGGCATCAATTCAATTGTGAACTCCACTTCTCGGATAGGAGGTAGCTCAGTGAGATCCTCCGGAAATACGTCAGGAAATTCATTGGCTACAGGAATATCCTCGAGAGAAATGTTAGCTTCTCCTTTCACCGAAAAGAATACCATGTACGCTTGGCATCCCTGCTTCAAGCACCTATCAGCTTCTGTAGCAGAGAGAAAGTTCAGGCTCACATCAACCTTGTCTATGCTAGGTGAATCGGGAAATGATATCCGCTTGCTGCCACAGTCAATCATTGCACCGCTTGTCGTCAGCCAGTTTAAACCGAGTATGACGTCGATGCCATGAAGTGGTAATCGGATAAGGTCTACTTTTGAAACTCGCCCATCCACATTCGCAGTACAATCAACACATGCATCAGAAGCTAAAGACTTTACACCAAGGGGTGTAGACACTACCAGATCATATGGTAACCTATAGGCATGCATCCCTAAACGATTTGCACAATCATAGGAAATAAACGAATGACTAGCACCCGAATCATACAATGCCTGCAATAGATTCCCATTAAGGTAAATTTTACCTTGGACCATCTCCGGAGACTTCCTTGCCTCTGTATCTGTTAGCGCAAAGATCCGGCCGGCGCTCTGAGATCTTGCCTCTGCAGCCTTTTTAGGGCAATCCCGGCTGAAGTGTCCAGGCTTTTGGCACCTGAAGCAGATTTGCTTCCCATCACAGTTGGCTCCCGGATGGTACTTCTTACATTTTGGACAAGTTTGGGATCCCGGCTGCCTGAGATTGTTCTGTTGCCCAGCTTGATACGGCCTCTTGTTCCCACCCTGGTTATTGTTCCAAGGTGCCTTTCTCTTCTGCGAGGAACCTCCGCGGTTAGACCCACCACGACCAGCATTGTTACCCTCAAGGCTCCGGAATCTGCGCAGTTCCTTCAAGTTGCGCTCGGTCAATCAGCACGATTCCACAGCTTTGGCCATATCAGGAAACTGCTGAGATACCAGTCTCGCCCGTATATCATACTTTAGCCCATACACCAACCTGTTAGCCTTCCAGCTTTCATTGATGTTGCTCTTCAGATATGATGAGTATCAAGATAGGTTGGTGAATCGGGCGAAGTAATCATCAAATGATTCTTCCTGACCTTGCTGGGTATGCAAAAATTCTTCCTCCTTAATCACCTGTATCGAGGGAGGGAAATATTGTTCATTGAATTTCTCAAGAAATGTCTCCCAAGTAACAGGGCAATGCTGGTTCTGCAGGGTTGTGGAAACGCTCTTCCACCATCGGTGTGCATCACCCTCAAGTTTGTAAATTGCCAACTGAGCCTGTCGATTCCCTGGGCATTCAATGACTTCAAAAATCTTTTCTAGACTTAGAAGCCAATCCTCAGCTAACTCATTCTTTCCACGAAATCCGGGTGGCTTGACTTGCGTAACTGGTTGACTTGACTTTCTGTGGTTCTTTCCCTTCTTCCTCGTTGTGGAGGTGATCGGGATCTATAAGACCCCTCAGATTCTTCCTCATCTCGCTCGTCATCTCCATCTTATTCTTCTTCTTCCTCATCATTTTCATCGTCATTTTCCTCATTTTGCCCTTCCACGTGTTGTCGTGCTTCTAACTGTCTTTGGGCTTCCTGGTCTTGTCTGTTTTGTCTTTCCAAAAGTGCGTCGATCAGAGCTCTCTGCTCTTGTAGGGTTCTTCTCATTTCTTCTATTTCGTTTTGATCTGGTTGGTTTGGTATTTGGTTCCGTCCATCCTGAGGCTATCTGCCTCCTCTCCTACCTCGGCCTCGTCCTCTAGGCGGACCGGCACCACTTATGTTGGCCATATTTTAACTTTTCCTTTATTTAATCATAACAGATATAAATGTTAGAAAAATAGCACAACAATTGGAACTAAAACATATATATTTATTGCTTAAAGTTTTGAGAAATTGGATCGGGGTTCATCCTATGGCCCACCATTCCGGGCACTACCGACCTTCTCGCGGTACGTCTCATCTTTCCATGATAGAGGGTATATGGATTTGCATCCCTATCTATCTCTACACATTACACCAGGGTTATATCAGTACTCATTTTCAAAATGTGCTCAAGGTTTAAAAGGCTTTTGAACATAACTCCGTTATCCGAACAGAATGGCCAGGTAAGTGTCTACCATGGGGGCCTCACCGACTTATACGACGACTTATGGCACACCCACGTAGTCTAGCCTTGCCTTCGGCACCAAACTATTCGTAGTAACATAGTCAGGTTCATCCCAGAATGAATGCTCTGATACCAAAAATGTAACATCCCATTTTAAAAGCGGAATTTTTTTTTCTTTCAATCAGAGTAGAGCAATGGAGCGAAAGAGTAACTGATACATATTCAAATATAAACCATAGTGTAATATAGTATTGATAATACAGTCATCCTACTGTTTCAATAGTAAGTACAAAAAACGGAATAACAATTCCTCCGACCAGCGGTCTAATCATGTTGCTTCCCCCGGTCTCCAACTCTTGGTCCTCCAGACCCTGAAGCTACAGCTGAGATCCAATTTACCGCATTGGATCTCAGGTAACGGTTAACCTTATGCTCAAACTGTAATACCCTGAAATTTGAATTAGGGAATTTAAGGGCCAAAGTACCAAAATGACCAAAATGCCCCTAGAAAGGGTAAATGACTTAGAAAAATTATGGAAAATACCCTTGTAAATTATAAAATAATGCATGAGGCATGGAAATTCTAATGCTAAGGCAAAAGTTTGAAGATAAAGGAGTGTCTTAATTAAGAAAATTATCAACAAGTGATAATAAAGTAATTAAGTAATATTGAGCTAATTACTTAAGCCAAAGAAAATTATGAAATAATTATGTAAAGCTCAAAAATTAGTGGAAAATGGGTTGAAATTAGTAAAAATATGTTTACTAATTAATTGGAAATTTTGGAGAAAAATAGTTGAGTTTAGGTATTTTTGAGCCTAAATGCAAGAATGGACCAATGGGAAAATTCTATAAAAATTATGTAAAAATAATTATTTAATTAAATAATTAATTAAATAATTAAATCAAAAATAATTATATAAATAATTAATTAAAAACGAAAAAAAAATAATTGGCAGAAAAAGAAAAGGAAAAAAAAAAAAATGAAAAATGAAATGAGAAATAATTTTGCAACTTGCAATATTATAATAATATAATTAAATATAGTGAATAGTAATTTAGAAATTAGGAAACGGATCCTATCCGGAGATCTAGGAATGGGATTTCCAAAGTCAAGGTAGAATATTGATCGGTGGGTTTTTATCTTCCGTTAAACTCTTGCGGAAGTTAATTCAAGTCAATAGGACTTTTCCTAATAAAACGAAATAGGGAAATTCGAAAAAAGGCGAGATAGCCGGGTTGGAAGTAAAGACTTCAAAATTAGAGTTGTGACAACTGAGAAAGAATTGGGAATTTTTATGGACATATTTGAAATCGGTGCATCTATGTCTATAAACCGGAACTTAGGATTTTCGTTTCGACACCGGACGCGTTCGGACACGTTTTTTCGAGAAACTTCAGCCGGACAGTTGGAACCCTGTCTAAAGTCAAAATTCAAGTTAAAATATATATTATTGATGAGGAAGAGAAGGTCTTCAAAGTTGTAAATCCATAATTTTGAGATTTCTCCGAAATCACGCGAATCAGTACCGATCGGAAATGCGGGCGACCGGGCATAAAGTAGGATGACTCACCATTTGTGAGCCAATCCTTGGCTGCCACATCATCACCCATGTCGACCAAGAGGGGTTGGATGACCAAGATCTTGTCTTCCAAAGCAAGTTAGATCTAATGGTTTCAAACAACTTTGAAAATGCCATATGTATCCCTTGAGAATTCTATAAATAGGCATGCATGGTCTTGAGAATTCTTCACACCTTCCTCTTGCTCTCTTGGCGAAATCCTTGGGAGAGAAAGAAGAGAGAGAAGTTAAGGCGGAAGCTCTGCCGAAGTCTTCAACGGGTAAGTCTTTCGGGTTTTAGTCCTTAGTTTTTAGTTTAGTAGTTAGTAGAATTGTTAGTTAGATTTAGAAAGTAGGTGACAAGATTCCTACAAATGTTTTAGAGCCTTGTTTGCGTTGAAAAAATATGCAGAGGTGTAAACATAGTAGGGATCGAGTCATTTGAAAAGTTGTAGTTTTATAGCTCTTTTAAAGGTTAGGGGTAGTAATAGCCTTTAAATTTTGAGTATGATTGGGTATCATATGGGAGGGCTATTTTAGTCTTTATTTTCAAGAATCATAAATGCGTCGAAGTTCGACGAAATTTTGGGAAGAAAATAGCCTATGTGCTGGAAGCGTGGCGAAATTCCGCCAAGTAGGGGTATAGGGGCAAAATGGTAATTTTTACCTAAAATGCCGATTATAATGTCAAATTACTAATGGAAGTGACATTATTCTCATAGGATATCTGAAACGTTGATTCTGCTGCCGTTCGTTGCCCGACGTGCATTGTTTCACGATTTTCCGTAAAAGTACGCTTTTCCGTAAACGTGCTAGAAATATCGTGTCCGTCAACGAAGGTACGTCCACGTCTTGTAACATTAACTCTTATGTTTATGGTATGCATATATGTGCTATGTGTATTGTTATGGTATGTTTATTGAATACAAATATGTTAGAGCAGTTTGGTGCGAGAAGGCAAGGCTAATCTACGTGGGTGTGCCATAAGTCGCCGTATAAGTCGGTGAGGCCCCATGGTAGACACTTACGGCCATTACATTCGGTTTACGGAAGTATGTACGTTCGCGTCTTGTAACACTAATCGGATGGATATGGTATGCTTGTATATGGTATGTGTGTGATGTGTGTATGATATGTATATATGTGGGGTGTTGTTGGAATGCATATTATGTTAGAAGATAAGCGTATGCATCTTTGGGAGCGATATATCTGTAAGGTGGGAGCGATACATTTATAATCTTGGGAGCGATACATCCGTAATCTTTGGGAGCGATACATGTGCATTGGTTGGGTGTGGTTTATATGTTGTTTGGTAACCCATATGTGTGTATGTATACATGAGGTTAACCGTTACCTGAGATCCGGTGCGGATCTCAGCTCTTAACATAGCGTCAGGTTCGGGAGGACCGAGGACCGAGGAGCGAGGGAAGCAGCAGGTTCGAGGATCCGGCTGAAGACTTTCCATTATTATCCTTTACTTTTTGGAACTCTCGGTTACTATACCGTTTATGTAATTAGCCAGTGGGCATTTTGAATATATATATCAGTTACTCAATCGCTCTGTTGCTCTACTCTGATCATTTTGAAATGATGTTTGATGATATTTTGAAAAAAAAAAATTTATACTGCTTTTGGAAAACGGGGATGTTACTCAAACAATACAGTATACAGACAACAGATATTCAAGACCATACAACAGTATATCAGTACATAAACATACAGCAGATGCATGATCAATATGACAACAGAACATAAGAACAGAGCAGTATGTAAAGCCCCATAAGGTAAACAATAACAACAACAGCCTGCACATAACCAGTGCCACGATACCCACTCGTGTCCTCAGCGCTAGAAAAACATAACGACATTATTATGACTATAACCCGTGTAAAACTGTCTGTATATCAATCTCTGAACGTATCTATCACATATATGTACTTAAGAAGCACAGGATTAGTGTTACAGTACGCGTCCGTACCTTCATTGACGAGCGTAGGTACTTCTGGCGGAAAATCGTACTTTTGACGGAAAACAACGAAATGTCCTGACAGCGGCACGTCGGACAGCGTAACGACAGCAGATCAAGATTACTGATATCCTATAATGATAATATCACCATTATCAATATTTGACATCATAACAGGCATTTTAGGTATAAATTACCATTTTGCCCCTATTCCCTAATCGGCGGAATTTCGCCGGTAACCGCTACTTTGACTAATTTCTTCCAAAATTTTGCCAGAACTTTGACTTCAACATGATTTTCAAAATTTAAGACTAAAATACCCCTATCATAATCATACTTGGAAGATTAAAGATTAATCTAACATTTCTACTCTAACTACCGAAACTTAAGACTAAGGACCGAAAAACTTACTCAGAGCTTCGCTGTGAATTTCCCCGGACTTCTTCCTTCCTTCCTTGCTGCAAGAATTTCGAACTAGAGAGGAGTGGAATGGTGTGAAATTTCAAATGGAGTGAAGTCCTATTTATAGGCAAAATCGGTGACACTATTCATGTTTTACCAGACCGGATATCAACCATCGGATCGCACTTGGATGAAGTGGCATGATCTCCTCCCTACACCTAGAGGCCGTCCTTTTGGCTCCCAAAAAGTCAAGGGATGAGCCAATAAGGTGGTGCCACATAGCCACCTTCCAGAAGCTTCTATCGGTAAAGTTTCCCGATCGGTACCCGAATCGCGTAATCTTACCAAATCTCAAAGATTCAGAATCAAAAATTTGAAGATCCTTTCTTACTCACTAAAAATTCCTGGTTTAAATAAAGTTTTGATCCCTTCCAGGTCTTCTCCGGTCCTGCTGAAGTTTTACGGAAAAACGTGCCGGTTACGGAAGTAACTTCCGGAATCATCAATCTCTGGACAAAAATTCACTGATTCCAAATATGTCCATATAATTATCAACTCATTCCCAGATGTTGAGTTATACTTTATTTTCTACAGGTTCTCATTTGGGACTATCTTCCTTTTTCACAGATTACCATATTTCGTCTTATTACTTAAGTATTCTACCGATCACGGAAATGACTTCTGAAACAGTCCAGTCCGAGATAAAAATTCACTCATTAATATTCTTCTCTGACTTTAGAAATCTTGTCCATGGTTTTCTAGATAGGATTTAATTTCTATCCGTGGTCATTTATCCTATTTACTTTTACACATAATATTTTTTAATTAGGAGTTTATTATTTACACTCCAACCAATTTCAACCATCCACCTCCATCCTTCATGTTGGCACACACACACACACATTTTTATATTTTTTTTGTTTTTATTTAATTGTTTATTTAATAGATAATATATTATAATTATTATTTTACAAAATTCCCTATTGGTCCATACTTTGCATTTAGGCTCAAAATTACTTAATCTCACCAATTTTTCTTCATATTTTTCAATTAATTAGAAAATATATTTTATGCTAATTTTAGCCATAAACCACTAATTATAGGGTTTTACATTATTATCTTTGGATTTTCCTTTGTTTATGCTCAAAATAATTAGCCAATAATTACTTAATTAATTACTCACTAATTTTTGACAATTTTCTTAATTAGAACAACTCATTACCTTATAACTTTTGCACTGACATTAGTGTTTCATGTCTCATGCATTATATTAACATTTACGGGGGCATTTGGGTCATTACAATACTTTTTCATTCTTCCCCCTTTATTTTTCCAAGGTTATATTTTATTAAATTACCAAAATTAGAGACAATATACTCTCTTAATTTTAATAATTATTTTACTGCCTCCTAGGATTTTTCATAATTTTCCTTAGGTCATTATATGCTCCCAAGGGTATGTCGGTCATTTTGACTCCATAATCTTTTTCCCTAATTTCTAAGGGATTTTTCCCTCGTAAAAATGATAAACACAACATAGAAACTGATGCCACAATTTTACTTATCAGAAATAACCATTTTATTTATCCGGGTATTACACCTTTTGTCTTGAATGTACTTGTATTTGTAGACTGATCAAGCTTGATTATTTGTTAGACTCATTGATCCAACCATTAGATACATCGTTTGAACGTTTGAGGGTGAATTTAATGCTTCTGATAGAAAGTAGCTCAGGTAAGTGAAAGAGCCATTGGGTATTAATCTTAACTACTTGCAAAATAAATTTGTTTTCCTTGGAAATAATAAATTAGTAAACATTGATAACGAAGTTCCAAAGGATTTGAGTAAGTATACAAACATATAGAATTAATTTTGAATTTTCTATATGGTGATTTCAAACACAAGGGAACACGACTCTAGTTGATAGCTCGAATTGGCTGCCTAAACTTTATATAACTCGAGGTTCAAGACGTTATCTTCAAGGTTGACAAAGAGAATGCTAATAACTTCTGGTTACAACTCGAGCTGATTAAGGATATTCCAACAAAGAGAAGCTAACTCAGGGCAAACTTGAGGTACTAATGGACTCATGAAGGCTGGGATCACAATGCCAACTTATAGTTAAAGTTGATATACAATTAAGAAAAAGAAATCAAGAATAATAGAAGATATTAATCTGTATGACCTCCTTGACTTTATCTCTGGGATAACTTCCAATTGAATTTGAGATTCAGACATTAGAATACACATAAGTTGAATTTCATGAAACCGCGAAATATATAGAGGCGGAGTTAAGGGAATAAAATAGATAATGGTTATTTAGAATGACAATTAAGTATATGAGACAATATTTGATGGTTTTATATGACCACCATGATATATAAGTTTGGTTTTGCCGCGCTTTCCTCTTATAGTTAGGTCTTCTTATGTCGTACGTTCAGTGAGCTGGGCCTTCCAAATCTATCAGATCCAAATCCCCAGATTCGGTTGATTGATCCTTTTTTAATATTGTGAGATTCTTCAAATCTTTCTTTAAATTCTCTGCATCTTTTGGATTCAGCCTCAATCAATTCAACCGTCGTTAAACGTCCATCTGGATAACATGTCTTAATTTTCTGAAAACTTGTAAGGAAAGGTCAAAGTAACGTAGCGCATAACTCCGCATCACTTATGATGTTACAACATAGTGGTCGCTTTGCATTGCTGGCACAAATGTAAACATACCCGATGCTATAATATTAGCTTTGTTATGCGCTTTCATGGTAAATCATAAAGTAGTCATTTTCTTATGCACATGAGTAGGATAATGATATAAATGTAACATTTTGTAAGATCTACCCTCTATTTCCCTATGTGCATGAATTCTCAAACAATTAATCAGATAACACATAAGCAAGCTCAGATTTAGCATACAAAACAATCAAAACACATAGGGAAAACATAACATAAATATAACTCATCACATACCTTAGTATTAATTGAGCTGGGATTGTTGGTGTATGTACAACCAAATCATGCACATAAATGAGTTTAAGTTAAAATAAAAGTCAAGTCATATATATGTTAACATATATACTTGTTTTTGTGTGGAGTACTCTGAGGATAATTATTGTGACTAATATTCGCCCAGACAAATTGAAGAAGTCATAGAAGAGTTAGCTATAATTGTTTATCGTCAATGGATTGGAGCATAACAGAGTTAGCTGCTATAGAGTACCATTTTTTCGTTTATGTGTATGTTAGGTTCTTAATTATATTTAGCTAGTTCAAATTTTGTCTTGGCTTTTGTTTTGTTTTCTTTTTGGCTATAACTGATTTGCTTTTGGTTGGTTTTGGTGTTGATTCTTTGTATTCTATTATATGTTCGTAGTACGCTATTTTGATAACTAGAATGGATTTGTTTGGTTTCTGTATGATGCATATTTAGGTATGTAATATGTAGGGGGCTTATCGAAAATGAACCCCAAATTTTTTCAAAAAGAATTGTCCACAATACTTCAATGTTATTAGCTAATAACCGTCATATAATGACACATATATTATGGGTTTTTCAAACAATTGTTAAATATCTACATATATTTTACGGTTAATTACCAACAATACACATTATTGATGACCAAAACTTGTGTCAAATACTTAACCGTTTATCATATGAATCGTAATGTATTTAGTAATATATTGCACGGTTTTTAGTGAACAACCATTGAATATAGTTCATCATATGTCACCGTCATTGACTAAAAACTATAAAATATAGTACCTGATAATAAGAGTTGTATTTAAACCACCATGAAATATATTGCTCAATTTTTAACGGTTAAAAACCATTAAATATAAATATTTAGCACTTGGATAATCGTCAAGATATAGGTAATAATAACCGTTATGTTATGTGGTAATGAATAGGAATCGCATGACTCGAGTTGCTTGATATAAGACATAATATCAGCTTATCAACTTGCAGAGTTGTGGTGATTGGAAGTTAACACAACCTAGGCTTAACTTAGAGTTAATACACACAATAAGCACAAAATACTTTACTAACACGACATATAACATATATGAATACTTTACTAACACGACATATAACATATATGAAGAATGAGACTCAAATTATATGTTGATACCTTGGAATTCACTGTTTATCTTCTGATGCAAAACAATATTTCTCTAGTTTTGTAATCAGGGGCGGACCTAAAAAATTATTGAAGAGGGGCATCATTGCGGCTGCCCCCGAATTTTTTTTTTAAAAGAAAGTTTTAAATGCATTAAAAAACAAAAGAATATAAACTAAAAAAAAGAATATCAAAAAAATATTCATGAAATCAAGTGAATACTAATGATGTAATAAGAGAGACAATTATTTTACAAACCTGTCTTTAGAAAAGCAAAGCTAAGTCTTTGTTAGAAATGCTATATGTTAGAAATGCATTTTAATAACGTAACAAAAGTATATATAAATTACAATGAAGGGTGGAGTCTAAATAATTTCCTTATCATCAATGCTATCAAATACATCTTTTTTAGTATAAGACACTAAACAATCATTCAACCATTCATCTTCCATCCGATTACGAAGTGCTGTCTTGATGTATTAAGGGTGAACATTTAATTTAAAAGTGGGCAATCACTTAAACATGTATTAATTTATTTTAAAAAAAAATTAAAATCTCAAATTCAAGGGGGGCACTTGCCCCCAATCTAGTGGCGGACCCACACTTGTGCTTGTGTGGGTAGGTGCAGACACAAAGTTTTAGAATATATACATATATATTTTGAAGGGGTCTAATAACAATTGTGTAGTTGTAACATCCCAACTTTTCAAAAGCAGTATAAATTTTTTTTTTCATCAAACATCTTTTCAAAATCATCAGAGTAGAGCAACAGAGCGATTGAGTAACTGATATGTATATATAAAACACCGTAAGTCTGGCTGGTTACAACAACGGTACAGTAACCGCGTGGTTCAAAAGTACATAACGACAAAAGAAAGGCTTCCGCTGGAACAACGAAAGGAAGTCCTCAGCTGGATCTTCTATGCGGGTTGCTTGTCTCTCCCCTCGGCACTCGGTCCTCCTGACCCTGACGCTATATTAAGAGCTGAGGTCCATTGCAATCGGACCTCAGGTAACGGTTAACCTCATAACTTTGGCCCTGACATCTTTGTTTTCATGTCTTCTGCATTATTTTAGGATTTACGAGGGTATTTTGGTCATTTCAATACTTTTTGGACATTCTTATACAATTTCTCCAAGTTTGTAATTTAATAAATTACCTAAATTAGGGACAATATCCTTCCCTATTTCAAATAGATATTTACTTGCCTCTTTTATAGTTTTCACAGGGTATTTATAACTCATAATGTATTTAGGGACCTATTTGCAAATTTTCAATTTACCCTAACAACAAGGTAAACTCAATACAAGGTGTTTGAGACCTCATATTCACCTATTTTCAATAGGTATATTTCCCAATTTTTGATATTTACCCTAAGTGTGATTTTTAGGGTATTACAGTAGTGGTTATGACCTCAGTCTCACACACATGAGGTCCCCAGTTCGAACCAGAAACAGACTTAGCGGGCTTAAAGCAAGCGGATCTGTGACACATAATTTGTGTGATAACCCACCTTGCATCAGTGGATAAGGACAAAAAAGTGCTCATATTCAGATAAAAAAATGAGGAAAAGTTACACATAATCAAATAATAAGGAAAAAGGGAGAAAAAGACAATTAAAAATTTCTGATTACACATAATCAAATAATAAGGAAAAAGACAGAAAAAGACAATTAAAAATTTCTGATTACACATAATCAAATAATAAGGAAAAAGACAGAAAAAGACAATTAAAAATTTCTGATGCATGCTAACTTATGTTGAATGTGATATATTTGATACGATTGATGATGAAAAGAATCGAAGAATGCTTTTGTAATCGTTTTGTTCTGATGTAAAGGTTAGTTGATTCTTGATTATTATTTTTTTATGTTAAGTTGAAGTTTTCTTTTCTTTTATTGTTTATATTTTATTTTGTTATTTAATGCATTTAAAACTTTCCTTAAAAAAATTTCAGAGGCGTTACCCCTAAACCCCTGAATCCACCACTAATTGTGCACTCACAAACCTAAAATCTTGGGTCCGCCACTGCCCCAATCTACTATGTGGGTCCGCCTATGTTTGTAATAATCAAAACATGGAATCTGACAAATACCTATAATAAATAATGTGAAATTTAATATTAAAATATATACTAAATCATACATGAAAACGTTTAAGTTGTTAAGAGTTCACGAGATTACATATCCAATGGCAACACTGGTTCGGTGTTGTTTAGTCTTCTGACTTGTGTCCTTACTGCTTCTGTTGTGACATTGTTTTTGTCTTCTGTTCTGCTTGTTATACGTGGGTTACATTGTATATGTTCATGGTGGTACTCCCTCATTTTGTTCCTTTTTTATAAGAAACACTTAACATAATCTTGCAGTTCAAAATATCTATTAAGAATAATAAATATGTCAAAATTGTAAACCCTTTTTATTTATTTATTTATTAAAATACCTTTATTTATAAGGAGATAAGGAATAAGAGAGAATAAGGAAATTATTATAATAAAGATGATTGCAGAAGAGAGAGACAAAGTGAATGATACTCTAGGGCTTTGGGGCTATGAAAATTTAGTATATTGATATTAAATATGGTAATTAGATAAGGGTAAAATGAGAAAGTAATAAGTAGAAAAAAAAAAAAAAGACATTTACTTAATGTTTCTTATAAAAAACCAGGCATGTGTGGCCGAAAAAGAATTGGAGGGAATAATATTTTTGTTGGTTTCGATCTTGCTCAACCTCAGTTGGTTTTGTTTCATTTGAATTTGTTTCCCTTCATACCAAACAGATCCTTAAGTGTTATAATGGAGTTCAACATCTTTTTCATTAATTTTCTCCTTCTTAATTACTTTGATTCTATCCAATTATAGTTAGAATTCCAGGTTATTATTCATCTTTGGACACATTAATAATTACAAGTGATGGATATATAAATGTAAATAGTAAATAGTCAATGGTCAATTAATTAAAAGTATGGATAAGGGTCAAAGTGGCTTTTGACTAGTGAAAGGCACATCACACACCAACCCAAAGGGTTGAATGTGGTCCAAATATTAAAGTTGGTGTGTACGTACTTTTGGTAAGGAAATTAAAAAAAGATGAATGAGACAGAAATTTAGAAAGATAAAGATGAATACTCGATTCTAACACGTTGGGCAATAAGTTGAATTACTTGTTCACAATTTATTTTAACGCAGGTCAACAACAAGAGCAGTTTTCAGCCATTTTGAAAGAGACATATCATATTGCCTCAATCATTCTAAAGATAAGATTCCATATATTATGGGTTCTCATAGAAGAGTTAAATAACTTATTTATACAAATTAATTAAGGAAATCAGTAAAAGTAGTTATATATAAGAAATAATGCATGTTAATTTTCTTAAAACACCTTGTTTTAATTATTTGCTTTGAAAACTAACCCTTAATAGAAACTTCTTTAATAAATCAATCAGCAGAAATAATTTAGATAAAAAAAATACTTATAAATTTGAGAGACAAAATGGATTTGATTCTTATATTTAGAATTCATACAAACTCCTACATTTAGGAGTTAGGACCAATAGGAGGAATGAGTGTATTATGAGAAATTCCTGTGTGAATCTGGTTTGTCACGTCATTTATAGTCTAACCAATTAAAATATAACAAACAAAATAATATTAATCCTAGTTAGCTGCTCATGTGATTCACATTTTTTATTTTTTTATAAAATAAATCCTTAAATTAAGATTTTATTAAAGTGTCGGTTAATATTTAGAATGTATGTTAAATCTATAGGAGTTACTAAATTGATTTATTTTGGTCCTAATTAAATGTAATACCTAAATTCAATTTATCTCTTAAGCCCAATCCCCCCAAACTATATTTATTGACGCATTATGTATATGTTAATTAGGGCTTTTATAAATGGGGGTAATTATTATAGAAGATATTTTATGAAAACTAACATACATTTGTTACAAATAAATAATTTAACTAAATTTTCCAATATCTACAAATTAGTTTTTTAAATCTTACAGTTAAGTTCCTATAAAATTGTCTTATTTATATTATCATAGCACTTTTTATTTTAATTAATACGAAATCCTCAATTGTCCAAGTATCTTTTTCGTCTTTTTCTATAATGTTATAATCTAAAACTGTTATAAAATAAAATTATTATTTTATTTCCTAAAAATAAAACTATTCTTAAGTCCACAACACTATTTTATTATACTGTTTATTTTAATTTATATGAGCGCGTGTGGTTTGAGGGGAGAGGGGAGGGGATGTGAGGGGAGGGAAGGAGATTTAAATTTAGAAACTAATAATTAAGTTTTTCTAAGTCTCCCTCCCCTCCCCTCTCCTCAAATTAAACACACTCGAAATAATTGTTAGTTAAGGTTTCTATCTAATGTGTCAGTTGTGCAATGGTATTTATTAGGTATTATAAATTATGTACAATCAACTAACCGCAATCTATCATGAGTTTAATATTTAATTTATAACCATTCTTTCTTAATTAACTAATGCCAGTTCACAATAATTAATTTATAAAAATAATTCTAAAAATATTAATTTATCTAAATTTGATAATAAATTTTAATTAATAATCTATTATTCGGTAATATAATACACATAATGCAGCTCAAAAGAAGCAAAAAAGATCATACAGCAAAAAGCAAATGTGCCAAACCTATAACATTTTCATATAAAATAGAACATTCAAATTTGAACTTATCTGTCCTATCTTTTTTTTTTTTGTTATTAAATTTTGTGGGAAGCATTTACTACTTATATATATATATATATATATATAGTTTAGACTTTAGAATAATCCAGCTAGATAGGGAATATCATTTTGAGTTGTCCCCACCTCAAAATTCTGATCAGTAATCATCGACCCAAGGGCTCCACAATGGCCCAAGTGTCTGTTTTTTAAAACAAAAATCTAGTTTTATAATAACTCAAAAACAACATATAAAAAAATATTTACAAATTATGTACTGGTGAAAAATTTTATATTGATAATCGGATTTAGTCTGGTTTTTTTTTTTTTCAAGTAAAAAGTGATTTTTGTTCAAATTTAACTTCGTATAATGTTTTATTTTGTTACCTTAATTTTATCAAATGTTTTTAAGTCATTTAATTTTAAAAGTTGACAAAAAAATCTCAAATGCTGACGACATATTTATTAAATTGAATTTTAAAAATAAAAATGATTTTCAAAAAATTATTATTTGAGACTAGCAATATTAGAGTTAGAAGATTGAAAAGATATTTTTAAAATTAAGGGTTAATTGATGAAATGTAGATTCTTACCAACTTAATATGAAGGAGATAAAGGAAAAACAGTAAGCCATCATAAATGTTTTATACTTTTATTTATTTTTTTCAAATTATATTAATAAGTCATGTGGAAGAAGTTGAAAATTATTTTGTTTAATTTTTTTTTATACATAAATTTTAGGTAAAGGGTCGGGTTTATCCACAATCTAAGGGTAGGGCGAAATCTCCCTTCCTCCTAAGTGATACCGATGTTGGGCAGGGCGAGTCGTCTATTACCCTCAGACGTTAACCTAGACACCTAGGAGCTAGGATGCCTCTCCCAGTGCTTTGACCAACTCCAGTATCGAACCCCCTCCCTTTGGTGAGAGTGTCCGACCCCTTTGCCAGTTGAGCCCAAAGACGAAGGGTTTGTTTAAATTTTAAACAAACTGACAGTTAAACAAGCATTCTTGTTTAACGTTTGTTGGGTGCTTGTTGCTCTCGTGTGCATGTTTCTAAATTATCTTAGTAAAGTTTTAAGTTTCTTTTTCTAAATGGTTAATTTGTCGGTGGCAAGCTCTACCCACCATGCTTGAACAAGATTTCTAGTTAGAATCCCCCAAATATATTAATTACGATTCAAAACTTTGAAATAGCCTAATCACTGAGTGAAATTATCTAAATTCCCATAAGAAGTTAAATTAAAATATTACTTCCGGTGTTCTAAATATAAAATATAATTTATTTTTGTTTGAAGAGATTAAGGAAGTTAAATTTATTACTTAAATATCATATGTTATATATGATTAAATTATATATAAGTTTATAAATTAGACAATTTAGTTTGGAGAAAAAATAATATATATATATATATATTAAAATAATTTAATTAGATTCCTTAATCTTCTAAAAATATAATTTATTTTTGTTTGAAGAGGTTAAGTTACAATGCAAGTGTATAATGAGTAGCAGAAGAAAAACAAGTAGGTGGGTAATAGTAATACTAGTATGGGATATTTGCAGGCATTAATATAAAAAAGAAGAAGCCAAGGCAGCTTTGAGATTCTGAGCAGCTGGCGGACCACCACCATATGCCAACCTTAACGCTGGTCGGAGGCCCCTACACCCCCCACAGCTCAACCGACTGTGACACCCATTCACATGTGATTTTAAGTCATACTTTAAAAAAAAAAATTATTGGTCCTTCTGGCATTAATAAATATAATTAAATATTTGAAAACCTATAAAAATATTAAATAAAATTCCATGAATTTTTTTTTTATTTTTTAAAAACACAAAAATTATGAAAAATACTAGGTGGGATGAACGAGCCATGTTGTTTCTAATTCTCCCAAAAACATTTTTTGCATTTACATGTATTTAAACTTGAAATGCTTAAGTTGTCAAAATCTTACTAGGACCAATATTTGTTGATTGTTTATTATATGGAAATATTTGATGTTGATTTAATGATTGGATTATTGAAAAAAGTACTCTCTTTTTTTTTTTTGGTTGCTTATCCAATATCTAGAGCTTCGTCCTGACTAATCTGGATCTGACTCACGTCACGCACTTGGCTATGGTGGGAGAGTCTCCCAACGGGGCTTTTCTGCATTCATAAGACTCGAACTCGAGACCTTATTTAAACGATACAAGCCGCTTACCACTTGTGACAACCCCAGTTGGTTAAAAAAGTACTCATAATTGCACGGTAAAAATTATATCATGTATTTAAATGTCTATTTGAATTGCCGGTAGAAGTTACTTTTAAATGTGATTTACGATGTCTAGGTTTGTCTCAACTTGCATAAACATAGTTTTCAAACGAAAATCCAAATATGTCCTTAAGTTTTGGCCTAAAATGTTATATATTATTTATACAATATATTTCCAAATATAAAAATATAAATTAAAATGAAATGGCATAAGATGCATTTTCATCAATATCTAAAGGGAACCCAAACCAATGACTCTTACAATGTAGAAAGGTTGTTTGTTTTTGATAGGGGACCGATACAAGATTCCATCATCATTATTTTGTGCCAACCAAACTTTCTCTGTTCATAATAAAATCAAAGATTGTTGGTCAAAAGAATACATCAAAACAACTGTTCATTTTTTTCTTTTAAAAAATATTTATTGTTTAAATTTGGCAAATGAAAACTATCATATTGAAAAAGCTATTCCTTATTTAATGCCTAATTATGTTCTAATCTAGATTAATTAATAAAAAAACCTTTAGTCATTTTTTATAACATTTTCCTTTAGTCTTCTAACTTTATACAAGCTTTCGATTCAATTTCAAATTTTTTGTCCTAATAACATGTTAGCATTTGTAAATATTTTGTCAAAATTAAATATTAATGAAACTAATGTTGTTAGGGTCAATGATAAAAAAAATATTTTATAAAATTGAGGGGTCAAAATGAAATATTGTATGAATTTAAAAGATGAAATGTATACTTTTATTTAATAATATTAAATGAAAAAATAGATATAACCAAAAAAGAGAATCCATATGCGCGTGAATGTGAATGTTTATGTTTGTCCTAGAAGACAAACAGCTTTGATGCTGCTGAGTTTGTATTTAGGGTGCCTATGATGCAGTCCTAGTTTATGAGCTTGAAGCATAGCTTGCCATGCTTATGTTTGTGTGTATTTTGGTACATTATGTTTTTGTTTGTGTGTGTGTATATATATTATTTATTTATTTATTTATTTATGGGTTTGGTACAAATGAGGGCTACTGCCCAAAAGAACTATAACAGAGTAAGAGGACCAATTCCCAAACACTCTGTCCACTAAGGGCTTGTTTGATATAAGGGGAGGGGAAGTGAGTGAAGGGAGATTTAAAAAAAAAAAAAAAAAAGAGAAATTGAAAGTTTTTAATTAATTCTTCTTACTCTCTTATCATACATATCTCTTTATTGAAATTTTGTAATCCCAATGTCTCAATTTTTTAAAATTAAACTCATAAAAGTTTTCGCCCCCTTCCCTTTCTTTCATATTCCTCATACGGTCATACCAAAGGTCTGTACATAGGATGAATACATGGTTTTTTTTTTTTGGTTGCCCACCCGGTTCACCAGGGCTTCGTCCTGACTAATCTGGATTCGACCCTCGTCGCGCTCCTGGCTTTGGTGGGAGAGTCTCCCAGTAGGGGTTTTTGCATTCACAAGGCTCGAACCCGAGACATTGCTTAAGCGACACAAGCCGCTTACCACTTGTACCATTAAGTATATTAGCGGATATAGTTAGACCATCCTTAGCAAGTTCATTAGCAACACTATTCTGATCTCTTCAAATATGTCACTGTAGGTGACAGCTCTATCCATTGCTATTTTTTTTTGTTCTTCTCTATCCATTGCTATTGTTTGTGTGCGTATAAAAAAGGCGAATCCAGAAGAAAGAATAGGCCCATTGAAATAAAGCCCATATACACAAATTGAGGTATGGGAACAATTTTCCAAACGAGGCCTACTAAATTTCACTGGGTTTACCCCTCGTCCTTGGGTTCAACTGGCAAGGGGGTCGGACTTCCTCACCTCAAGGGAGGGGGTTCGATCCCTGCGTTGGTCAAGGCGCTGGGGGAGGCATCCTAGGGGTTTGGGAAGCAGTGGAAACGCTGGTAGAGGTGGAGGCATGTGTACTCTCTGTCAGGTATGCCTCATGCGGATTTGGGCTCAGCGCCCTACCCTTGGATTGTGGGTGAGCCCAACCCCTTTCCTAAAATTTTTTATCAAAAAAAAAAAAAATTTCACTGGGTTTGTATAAAAAAAAAAAAAAATTCACTGGGCTCTCAAACCCCACTTACAAACTCAGCCCCTCGACTTTTCTTTTGTTTTCTACATTTTTTGTACAAATATTTTTAAAAGGAACTTTAACCAACAAGAGCACCAGTGGTCTAGTGGTAGAATAGTACCCTGCCACGGTACAGACCCGGGTTCGATTCCCGGCTGGTGCAAGGTGAGAGCGGTGAGGAGGGTTGTTGCACATCTTGTGGTTGATATTCAACCACGTTCGTCTGATCCATCAGATGTTAGCTCGTGCATCTGAGCTCTCATTTTTTTTTTTCTTTAGCTGGTTTTTTGTGCCCCTTTTGAGGCTTGGCCTAAGTTTTTTTTTTTTCCTTTTTTTTTCCCGTCCCCGATTTTGGCCTAAGCTTTTGGGTTTTGACGGAGGAGTTGGGTTTATAATTATATATAAAAAAAGGGGGAAAAAGATAGAAAAAGAAATTTCAAATTAGGTATTTCCCAAATAAATAAGTTGTGAATTGTTTATCAAATTTCATCATCTCCTTATCAACTCTTGGTGACAAACCTGATTTGAGATTTTACAATTTTTAAAATTCTTTTTCTATCTTTTTCCCTAAAAAAAAATTGACATGCCTTCTCTGTTTTAGCTTAAAGGATTCGAAAGGATAAAAAAAGGTTTGTTTTGGGGTGAAATTGTCAATTTCATTCCAAAGGAATATTCAACAGTATTACAGGCAATACAATTTGAGAGGAATAAATAACGAGGCCACCTAATTAAATTGTCAATTTGAGAAGGTTTCCTAGTCAATCACCAAACTTTCTATCTTGAAAACTTGTACTCAAGGAATGGTTTTCTTTTAACACCATTTGTTGCTGCTTTTGTTTATGGAAACAGTTTTGTTCAGACACCGTTTGTTGGTACTTGAATTATTGAAAAAGAAAAAAACGTATTAGTGAGAGTGGTTTTTATTGATGGGTTATATCATTCTGAACCATATAATTAGTTAGTGTTGTTTCTTAAAACGTTCTAGGCAGTGGTAGAACCACTTTGCTGGTCAGCTGGCCGGGGCCGACCTTCTAAAATTTATTAGTATATACATGTATTTATGATATAATATTTTATTTTGGTCAATAATTTGACCTCAACAAATCTCTTATATTTTCTATAAAGACAATGTTTGATTCATTACTCATTGGCTGTGAGAGGAAAGTAAAATTCTTATTTGAGATACCTACTGAAAATGTTAGTATAATCTTATATCTTGTATCTTATAATCAAATCGAGTTTTCATCCTAGATAGAACAATGCTCGATTTTGAACTTATGAAAACTCCATTGTTCATTTTAACAAAGCTTTTCATTGTTTTCTCAAAATTGAGAAAACTCGAGTTTACTTTTGGAAACTCGAGTTTTGGCTTTACAAAGAAGTTTTCATAGTTTTCAAAGAATGTGAAAACTCGAGTTTTAGTCAGGCAGAGAGCTCTACTATCTTTTGAACATTTGAAAACTCCAGTTTTGAGCTTTTGGACTAAAACATGATTTTTCATCAAAAGTCCAAAACTCGAGTTTGTCACTTAATGACTCGAGTTTTGCACTGTTCACAAAACATGTCCAAATGCCAAATCGCGATGTTTGTCTTTGAAATGATAAAACTCGAGTTAAGATTTAAAACTCGAGTTTCGGTCTTTTACTGAAAGTTCACTGAAGCAAGAAAACTCGAGTTTGCAAGAACTGACTTGAGTTTGCATCGCAGAATTTGAATTTCGAATTGAACGAATTTGCGAAATGTTTGTGTTTGATCTCAATACTCTATATCATCACTCATTACTATTCCTAACTATGTTTAATCAATTTGTTAATGAGTTTCAGATGATTTAGACAGGATTAAATGGAGAATTAACAAAAAGCATAGAGCAAAGTCAGAACATTAAATGCAAAGTGCAGAAAACTTGCATTCTTCTGGACAAACATTCTCCACACGTTTTGTAGGAATTAATGTTTCCTTCTACATCCAGCAACTGCCCTTCCAACGGATTAATTTTCAGGGAGTCAACTCTGATCTTCTGCAAAGCTGGATTAACCAAAGAGTAGAGAGAGAAGAAGACCAAAACCTTCACTAATCATCCTCTAATGTCTCCAACGGTTATATGAGGATTTACAACGGTCATTTAATGATCTCTAGCTATAAATAGAGATGCATTCAATACTTCTCAACAACTAATCTGTGCAAGAACGAAAATCATTAAAGTTTCAACTACTCTTTGAGTTTTCTTGTGTAAAGTATCTTTTGATACATTCATACTTGATGTTTATCTTATCTACTCTTAGAGAGAGTTTCTTGATTGTAAATCATTTATTGTAAAGTATCTCAGTCAAGGGGACTTGGAGATTGGGTTATTGATTACAACTTGTAAGGGGAGTAAGTTCTAGAGAGAATTACTCTTGAGTGCAGAGTGTGTAATCAATCTTGATAGTGAGAAATCCCAGAGTCTGGGGACTGGACGTAGGTCAAGAGATTGGACCGAACCAGTATAAATCCTTGTGTCTTGCTTCTCTTCTCTATACTCTGTTTTTCTTCAGTTTCATCACACAAAAACAGAGCAGTCCGAAAAGTTTTTGAGAATCCCCAATTCACCCCCCTCTTGGTGATTCAGCTCCACTTACATAAAGATGAAGCTATTATTTTCTTTTAGACAATATAAAAATGAAGTTGGAAAACAACTTATTAAGAAAATTAAAGTAGTGAGGAGCGATCGTGGGGGAGAATATGATGGCCCCTTCCAAGAATTTTGTACAGAATTCAGTATTATACACTAGACGACAGCTCCTTACGCTCCACAATCAAATGGGACTACAGAGAGGAAAAATCAAATATTGAAAGAAATAATGAATGTAATGTTAATTACGACTGGTTTACCACAGAATTTGCGGGGGGAAGCCATTTTAACAGCTAACTTTCTAATTAATAGAGTATCTCAAAAAACGATACAAAGCATATTATACAAAATATGAAAAGGAAAGAACCCTTCCTTGAAATGTTTGAAAGTGTGGGGTTTCTTGGTAAAGTTGTGATTCCTAAACCCAAAAGATTAAGAATTAGATCTAAGACAATGGACTATGTTGGATATGATTAGTTTTGATGATGTCTTATATAGATGCCATTATTAAGAGCAAAAATCTTGAATGATATATTTATCTCCTACATTGACTAACTACTATATTTAATGTAGATTAGTCCAAGTTGAATGACAGAGAATGATCAAGAGAAGAAGAGAAGAAAAGAAAGAAAGAGTTGAAGTATGGATAATGATCAAGAGAAGAGAAAAGAAGGAAGAACTTGCTGAATGGAACGAGAATATCATTATTCAAGTTCTTAGATTGATACAAGAAGTCTTCACAATCAAATGGAAGTTGGAATAACTCAATTCAGAGTTAAAAACAAGCAAATATAAGGTTCAGGACGATCCAACTCGAGTCATGAAGTTGCAACTTGAGTTACCCACTTTGCTACAGTGATTTGCTTCTTTGGAATGACTTGACTCGAGTAAAGATATCATTAACTCGAGTCAATAAGTGTTTTTGGCGCCTCTGGACTGGTTTGACTCGAGTCAGTCACTAAATGACTCGAGTCAAGGTGTATTTCAGCAACTCTGTTCACCTCTGTTTTGCGTTTCAGCTGGAATCCTTTGGTAATTCGATGATATATCCCAAACCAAAAGTCCGATTGAGGTGAAACCAATTTTGTATGAAACTAGACTCACAATGCGTCAGTTTGATATAAAATTCAAGTCCAAAGGAGGTCTGATGAAGGAGATATAAATTTGTGAAGTTGACAGTGAAATTCACGCCACACAGCAGACCAAACTTTGATGTTTTGAGTGTATCTCACAAACTACAAATCCAATTGAGCTGAAACCAGTGCCATTGGAAACTAGACTCAAATAAATTTTCAAAAAAAAATTAAGATCACGAAAAAATAAGATCAATTGAAGGAGATATGATGACGGTCAGTTCAGGATGCTGTAAAAACGCTGGTCAAGAACATCCTTCATTCATTGGATCATAACGGTCAAAATACAATGAGTTTGGAGCTGATTAATTTTTTGTTGGAAAGAAGACTCAAATATCTAAATGGGGATAAGTGGTTTACCAAATTTGGAGTTATATCAAGGATGCTACACTCATTGGAAATTGACCTTTGTGTTAACGATATTATTGCGTTCTAAACGAGAAGAGAGCAGATTTATTGAAGAAGTGTTCTTACCTCGAATCACATACATTTTATGCCTCGAGTCAAGTGGATTACAGAGAGCTTCGAATGAATTCTTGGAAAAGATGACTCGAGTCATGTAATACCCTAAAAATCTCACTTATGATAAGTATCATAATTTAGTAAATAATACCTATTGAAAATAGGTGAATAGGTGGTCTCAAATTTTATAGTGTATTTATCTTATTTTTCTAGGGTAATTTCTCTTGAAATTAGAAGAAATGAAGTGCCAAAGTCCTTAACTGAATTTATGGGTCATAACATACCCTGAGAATATTATAATAAATCCTAAGAGACAATTAAATATTTATTAAAAATTAGAAAGTATGTTGCCTCTAATTTAGGTAATTTATGGGAATATTTTCCTTGGAAAATAATGAGGCAAAATTTAATATTATTTTGGGGACCATAAGTTGCCCAATGATTTTTAATATAATGCATGGTGCATAAATTACCAATGTCAATAAAATAGTTGTGAGAAAACAATTAATCTTACTTAAGAAAATTGTCAACAATTAGTAGGTGATTAAATAAGTAATTAATTGCTAATTGTTTAAGCATGAATAAAGGTAATATCCAAAGTTAATTATATGCAACCCCTAATTAGTGATTAATGACCAATAAAGGGTTAAAATTGGCATAAGAATAATTGCTAATTAATTAAGTTTGATTAAGAAAAATATAAGATGAATTATATAAATACCTAAAGCCTAATTAACCAATGGAATAATCAACTATCTAATTAACCAATGGATTAAAAAACTACAAGATATAATTAATACATTATACAAATTAAAATCAAGAGTTGACAAGTCAACATGGGGGAACCGAATTTGAGTGTGTGTGTGTGTGAAAAGGGTTGTGAATAATATCATGATATTTGAGAAGAAAAGAGATATTTGTGATATTTGTTGGAAAAGCAAATAGGATAAATGATAACCGATAGAAATTAAATCCTAATTTGAAATCTACGAACTAAGTATCTAACATCAGGACATATTGTGAACAAGTGAATTTTTGTCCCGAAATTGGTGTTACCCGAAGTTATTTCCGTAACCGACGGAGTTTATCCTGAAATGACTAACAGGCTAGAAAATACCCTTAACGGGACCATAACCTTTGTTAGTCCAAATATTTCTCAAGTGATATCATAGACCTCCAAAGTTACGTCAAGGAATATTTGAGATTTTTAAGGATATCCGATTAGAAACACTGAGCAGGGGAACTTATCGGTTAAATCCATAAAGTAGAAGGGGTGACATCATGGGGATGATGTCATTTTTGGAGAAAAAGGGGGAGGGAGGTCGGCTAGGAGGCTTGGAGGGTCAAGATGAAGCCTTCAAACAAACCCTAGATCTAATGGTGGATATTCAATTGGAAAAGGTTCAAAATAATTACCTAAGTGCCATAGCAAAATTCTATAAATAGGCCTCTTGAATCATTTGAATTCTCACACCAAAACCTCAAGAAGCATTTCGAAATAGAGAGAGGTTAGATAGAAGGAGGAGTCTGGAGAAAGAGTAGCAAGGTTCTGGGTAAATTCTTCGGTCCCTAGTTTCAAGTTCTAGTTTTTAGTTCGGTAGTTATAGTAGAAATGTTAGTTTGATCTTTAATCTTCCAAGTATGATTTTGATATCATGTTTTAGGGTTAAATATGATATTTATTCCGAAAATATGATGGAGATAGAGATATGGCAAAATTTTGGAAGATTAGAGTCAAAGTAGCGAAGCTCTGACAAAATTTAGTAGATTAGTAAAGTCAAGGGTAAAATGGTCATTTGTGACTAAAATGACTGTTATGATGTTGATCATTAATAAATACGCTATTATCTTTATAGGATATCTGTAATTGCGTTCCGACCAGCAGACGTACCGTATTTCGTCAACGAAGGTACGTTCGCGTACTAGTAACACTACCTCTGATGTTTATTGTATGCGTATATGTGTTATGAGTGCTGTATGCGTATATGTGGTTGATGATCTGTTATGTGTATATGTGCTTTTGGGCAACATTCATTAAGGGTGACACATCTGTAAGGAAACATTCGCTGCGTGCGGTACATCTTCATTCGCTGCGTGCGGTACATCTGCATTTGCTGCGTGCGGTATATCTGTTGTGTGTTCATATACTGTTAATGTTGTGAATATCTGTGATCCATATGCTGTGTATGTAAACATGAGGTTAACCGTTACCTGAGGTCCGGTACATTGGACCTCAGCTCTTAACATAGCTTCAGGGTCAGGAGGACTAAGGACCGAGGATAGAGTCAAGCAGCACGATTAGAGACCCGGCTGGAGACTTTCTTTTGTTATGTATTTACTTTTACGTTAGACACTCGGATTAATGTACCGCCAGTTGTTATTTTGAATATATGTATCAGTTACTCTTATGCTCCGATGCTCTACTCTGATGATTTTAAATGATGAAAAAAATTTTATTCCGCTTTTGAAAATGAGATGTTACAAGTCACGACCCGAGTCAAGTTGTTTCGAAAACTCTTCCTTATTTAAGAAATGTATTATTGACTCGAGTCAGAGCATGATAACTCGAGTCATTCGTTAGACAGAGAGCAATGAAATTTTGAGAAGAGTTGTTAACTCGAGTCAAGGTATGGTGACTTGAGTCAACGAAGGTCAGCAGAGAATGAAAAACTCAAGCACAGTAACAGAGCACAGTTTCAACGTATCTGAGAATTCTGGAATCATTGTTGTCAATTAATTACTACTTGCTATACTTCTCAATGTTATTAATAATCTTTATGAGCAAGTTTCAGATTATCAAAAGCTCAGATTGAGGATCAATACCAATGCTAGCAAACACACATGAGCTACTATCAGATGATCTTGTAACTCGAGTTAAGGCATGATAACTCGAGTCAAGACGAGACAAAAAGGAATCAGGAGTAAAGCAACGATATTTTAACTCGAGTCATTTAATGATAACTCGAGTTACCTTCTATGCTTCTGAAAATCACCGTGTCGAAAATCTCAAAATCATTGATTATGATTTGATTAGTTCTTATCATCACTCATTACTATTCCTAACTATTTTTAATAAGATTGTTAATGAGTTTCAGATGATTATATGAAGGATTAACATCATATTACAAAATGCAGATGATTACGTCAGAAGCTTCAACGGCTATATTTATTCCAACGGTCATATGCTAAATGAGAAGAATTGTTCAAAAGACCGAATACTCTTCATCAACTATAAAAGGAGAAGCATTCAAGATAGAAGAGGTTAGACACAAGAGTTTGCACTGTCGAAATGCCAACATTCTGAATCAAACGTTTATCTCACACACACTGTGTTTTCAATGCTTACTTAGTTTATCATAAAGAGTGAAATGATTTGTATTGTACTTCAGTGTTTATTCATTCACTTCTGAGAGAGAGAAGATTCAGTGTAAACATCTTATCATTTTATCTGAGAGTTACTCAAGATTGAGTAATCTTGAGTGGAAACTGATTGTATCCTTACAGTGTGTAAGGGGGAGTATCTCGGTGAGAGATTTGGCTTCACAAGTGCCTAGGTGAACTTGTGGGATTTTATAGGCTTCTCTCGGCGCCCAGATTAAACAAGAGGATAGTGGATTGAAAATCTCAAGTAGAGTTTGGGGACTGGACGTAGGTCAAGGATTGGCCGAACCAGTATAAATCTTAGTTTGCATATTCTCTTCCCTTATCTCTTATATTTCCAGTATATGTTTATTTGAATATCTAACTGTTGATTTAGAATACATGAAAAGATTTTCAAAGTTCCTATGTTTTTAATATTCACCCAATTCACCCCCCTCTTGGGTTCAGCCGGTTCTTACAGACTATGTGTTTATTGGCTATGCACTTACTGTAGTGCATATCCGTTTTTGGTTTATTAGTTTGATGTATCAGATATCCATGTCAATACGGTTACTGAGTCAAGGGACGCTACGTTCTTTGAAAATATATTTTTGTATAATAAGGGAAATGATGATAACAATACTATGATATCTTAGGATACTACGATAAATGACGATCCTGTAGAGGAGGAACCTAAACGTAATACAAGGTAAAGAACTACAAAATCCTTTGGGCTTGATTTTCTGACTTTTCTATTGGAAAATAAGCCTCGAACTTATGGAGAGGCTATGGGCTCCTCTGAAGCACCATTATGGGAAGAGGCTATCAATAGTGAAGTGGAATCCATTTTGTTAAACCACACCTGGGAATTGGTTGACCTTCTTCCTGACAATAAGCCTCTAGGAACTAAGTGGGTCTTCAAAAAGAAGATAAAATTAGATGGCACTATTGATAAGTACAAAGCTAGATTGGTAGTAAAAGGCTATAGACAACGTAAAGGCCTGGACTACTTTGATACTATTCACCTGTTACAAGGATTACATCCTCTCGAATGTTAATTGTGTTAGCAACATTGACTGGGTTGGAGTTACATCAAATAAATGTAAAGACAGCTTTCTTAAATGGTGACTTGGAGAAAGAGGTCTATCTACCTAGATGAGTGGAGATCCCATAAACTAGGTTCAAAGAGACAACTAAATGATAAAACACTGTGGAGTTTTAAACTCATACCCATTCCTATGACAAGACAGTGCATATATGAGGATAAGCATTTGAGCTTTTAATGATTTCTTAATCTGATGTATTCAGATGATGTATGTTGACTTATATCACAAAGAATCACCTATGTGAGTGTGAAGTGGGACTGCTTCTATGAGAATTTATAAAGGCCGTTTCTCTAGAACACTCGCAGAACCAGGCAAGTATCTAGGGCCAAAATGGACACAAACATAAAGACCATCGTTACTAAAGGAGCAATTGTGTGACTCCTATTGGCTTGGTATACACTAAAGGTTGACGGTTTAAGACAACACGTCCACCAATTGACCGAGTATACCCGATAGGTTTTTACTAGAGAAGGTTCAAAGGTGACCCTTACCTATCTCAATGCAATTGCTTCTCATAGAGGAATCGCACTTTACATACATGTTCATTTGCATTCGGTCATAATAGACTAACTTCTTATCCATGTGGGGAATTGTTGGATTTTTGGGTCTAAATCCCATGGGTTATGAATAATAAGTGGGTTAGAGAAGAAGAGGAAAAAGGAAGGTGAAATGGGTGTGTGGATAGAAGTTCCACAATGGACAAATTATGAGAAGTGGAAGGGTATATAAGACTCCACTTCAAACATTTAAATTGGGCCCTTGTGCTGACCTACTTTTGTGGAGGAGAGAAGACGTAGGTAGGCCTTGGTCCACCACACATGCGCCGCTTGCTCATCCGGTCCGGCTCGGTTCGGTTCGGTTCGCATGCGTGTGAGATTAAAAATAATTTTTTATTTTGTCCAAATAGTCCCTAAATTTTTTACTAATTCTGTTTGCCCCTTCCTATTTTTGCGAACCAACGCCAGTATTGGATCGTCTCGGATCACCGTTTCCAAAACCAAAATGTTGCGACCGTCGTTTTAAAAATAGAAACGATGTCACCAACACTGGTTAACCAGCGTTGTTCCGTTTCATTGTGTCCGATCGGCCATCGCGTCTATTCACTGGTGAGAGATCATGTCCATCTGATTGACTTTTTGACGTCTATAAATAGATGTACGGATAAGAGAAAATTTACACTAAATTTTCGTCACTTCGCTACCATACATATGTAGGGATCCGTACACATAGCGGAAGGAATTCATCCATTAAATTTTTACGAATCCCATTAAGAGGATCTATCAACGACGTTTAAATCGGGTTAGTTAAGAAAAATCGTACCTATTCAAAGTGGTATGCGTGCCTTGAGAACTTGTGGACTAACACCTTCTTGTTCGATCAATCTCTAGGAGCCAACTCTACGAATCCACTCCCTCTACTGGTATCCACATCGAATAGTTCTCCAACACGTACGGCAGCGTGCTAGCGCCTTCTTACTTTGTGTCTCACGTTTCTCTCTCTAGGATTTCTTTCGCGGCTTGTTGGTTCGTTCTCTTAATACGACTAGATCAATATGTTTATAGAGTTTCTAAAACCCTAATTGGGCTGTATTAAAATATTCAAGATTAATCTAAATTAATATTGAAATTTGAATTTGGATATTAATTAAATCTGTCCAACAGATCTAATCTAATCTATTCAATTAATCCAAATCAAAAGCCTGCCTAAAATCAAAGATATGATATCTGTCTATTTAATTAAATCTGAGATACTATATCTCAATTTAAATTAAATCAGATATATGATATCTCAATTCGAAAATTAAATATGAGATATGATATCCGTCTATTTAATTAAATTTGAGATACTATATCTCAATTTAAATTAAATCAGATATATGATATCTCTATTTATTTTAGTTATTTAATTTATCAAATAAATTAAATACTATTTAATAATATTATTATCTATATAAATAATAATAATATTAATTTCAAATTTAATACACACACACACATCCTAGATTAAATGATGTATTCATTAAATCTTAGACATATCTAAGATTCAATGAATCTGGACACTATTGCTCGTGTTGGACTATTCTTGTGTGCGACCCTGCAGGCCCACATGAGATTGGCAGCGGGCCAATATTATACCAGCCCACAAGTTGCAAGCGACCTCTAGTAAGACATTGTGACTACCCAATTCATATGGGGATCGTTGATACGACACAACCTATCATACAAACATGTCACGCCCCTTTTGTCACGCGATAATTTGGTCAATGATGAGGCATGGATAATGTCAACCTCCTATTCTTGACCATTACTTTCTCGTTTCTTGAGTAGTCTAATAACTGAAATGGAAACTCCTTTCCATCGTAGTATGACCATACATTTCTCAGACTCACTCATCGAGGGGCCCAATATTATCTCTCTACAAATGTGAGAGACAAATTCCATCTTGACCGTTCACATTCCTCTGGATGAAAACCACTGATCCCGGTTAAAGCTTTTATCATCACCCGGTCAAAGGTGACTTTTGACTAGGTCAAAGACCAATGACTCTCATGTAGGAATCCATGATGATCTTAGGTCATAGGGCGTTATGACACGGTTATACATGAGATAAGCTTATGACATAATCCACGCAGCTTTCTTATAGTGGGTCGGTTCAACACCTTGTACTCTTACAAGTGCCTATGACTTTGATTCGTATCTCCATACATCATCAAAGTCACACCGGTCTTATTTCATCTTCGCTCTCGCGTAGATGACCGGCCAGGGACATTTAGGATAATTTATAAGATACACCCAAGGATACAATTATCACTATAAACATGCAAATGATATGATAACTAAACGAATAAATACTTTAAATAACATAAACGCTTAAAGTACAATGACTAGCCCCTAGGGCATAATTTCCAACAACATGCAGTATTATGCATTCTACATATCTCATATACTCTGCGATTTTAAAAGCATTTTGTTGTCTTCGTTTGGGCTCCTGATTGATAGCGCCTTCATTCTGGAGATGCAATCTATTCTATCCTGGGAGACAATTGTTCGCGATCCTTGGGCATCCGGATAAAGGGAACAAATTGTCTTAAGGAGGCAACATCCGTTGGGCTCGGATTTCATCAATTTCATTATCATTATTTTCGGCAATCATGTGAGTTTTTTTTTTTTTGCTTTCTATATTGTACAAAGTTGTTGTGCGTTTACATATTAGGCCATCTTAATTACACAGATTCTGATCCTTGTGAAAATTTACACTTTTAAAGTATTTTCAACAACACCAACTGATTGTAGAGCTTGACAATGTCTCTTGTCTCTTTCAAGTTCAAGAGGTTGGACAAAAGAATGATGTAAGTATTGCAGTTCCTGTGCATATTGCTAATAGCTTTGGTTCAATTTCCTTGAAATATTGAGCAATAACCAATGAGTAAGTTGTAGCATATATTCCAACTTTAATCAATGGAACAAGCGAATGAAAATAGGGTGGGTGTTAATTTTTATTCACTTGCTAATGCAACAATCCTGTACAGAAGTTAATAATTCCAACATTCAATTGAATATGGGTAATATGCTCTAGCTTTGTAGATCATCAAAGTCTTTTATGATGTACATCTTTTTCCTGTTAACTAATTGTATCTTTTCAATTTCTAAGATGTAATTTTAGAGATGATTATTCGAATGTCTCCAAACAAATTAAAACCTAGTAATTGGGACAGAGTTTATATGCAAGCAAATTTAGATTCTTATGTTCATGCTGATTCAATCTGATTGACCCACTGTAGGATAATGTACTAGTTTTGCTTCATGGTTTCCTTGGCACTGGCGATGACTGGATTCCTATCATGAAGGCTATATCAAGATCAGCAAGGTGCATCTCAGTTGATCTCCCTGGTCATGGAAAATCAATAATAAACATTGTAAAAGTTGCTGGACAGGAGCCGTGTTTGTGTCTGGAGGTGATTGCTGGTTTGTTACATAATCTAATCCATCATATAACTCCAGCAAAGGTTACTCTTGGGTATTCAATGGGAGCAAGTATTGCATTAGATATGGCATTGAAATTTGGTTAAAAGGTATGGGATTATATCTGGTGTTTTATTTCTTTCGAGTTGTTTGTGTGATTGATAATTTAAACTTTTATGAAGGCTAAAGGAGCTGTGCTAATATCTGGGAGCCCTGGGTTAAATGATAAACTGGCAAGGAAAATTCATGCAGCTAAAGATGATTCCAGAGCACGCTGTATGGTTGCACATGGGCTACAACTTTTTGTTGAATCCTGGTATGCAGAGGAGCTGTGGAGAAGGTAACTTGTTTGTTTCAAACATTCAGAATAATTAGGCATTTTCCTGATCTTATCATAATTAGGCCTATGCGGAGGGTTCAACGTTTCGTTTGACTCAGCCTGGTGCGCATCTCGAACCTCGTGTGTCTCGACCGTCGTATGTCTCGAGCGTGGTGCCATCTCGTTTGATCAAATAGGAGTTGACTTTGTGAGTCTCCTCCCTTTACCGATATCCACACGAACAACCTTCAACACTGACGGCAGCGTGCTATCGCCTCAGTATTATTGCGTCTCTCTCTCTTTTTTCTCTAGGGTTTTGTGTTTGCGGCCGTCTAATTCATTCGTATGTTTAATACAACTAGATCACAATCACTTATAGAGTTTCTAAAACCCTAATGTGTCGTATTAAAATATTCAAAATTAATCTAATTAATTTCAAATTTTGAATTTGGATTAAATAATATTAATTAAATCTATCCAACAGATCTAATCTAACTACTTAATCCGAATTAATAGGCCTTTAGATTTAATTTATATTTATAAATTAAATCAAGATATGATATCCTTTAATTTAAAATGAGATATGATATCTCAGCTCAAATTAAATCTGATATGCAATATTTTTATTCGAAAAATTAAATCTGAGATCCAATATCTCAATTTATTATAGTTATTTAATTTATCAAATAAATTAAATACTATATATAATAATATTATTATCAATAAATAATATCATTATTATTTTCAAATTTAATAATACACACACACACACACTGTTAGTTCTCTATATGTTTTGATGATTAATAACAATTGTAAACATGTACGAATGCTTTTAAAATGACAAAAGAGTCAATATCACTTTGTCACCGCAAAACTCGAGCCTGACTAAGAAAACTCGAGTTTTACGCAAACAGAGAGCTCTTCGGATATTTTCAGCATAACGAACTCGAGCCCGAGTAAATAGACTCGAGCCTAAACCCTCATGATATAAATAAAGAGTTTACAAAAACAAGTAAACTCGAGCCTGTATAGACAAGCTCGAGTTTTCCCATGGCGGGAAGTTTTCTAATTAAATTGAATCTCTTTAAACTCCAGAGTTTATTCTTTTTTGAGTAGAGTTCACTTGTTTCTATGGCTATAATTTAATGAACACTCGAGCCCAAGTATATGGACTCAAGCCTAATGCTTTTGTGTAGAGTTTACTCTATGGTTTGACAAACGAAGAAGAGTTTACAAATTAGGTAAACTCGAGCCTGTTATTACAAGCTCGAGTTTTCTCTTGACAGAGAGCTCCCAAGTTTTTCCTTCTTTGCAAACTCCAGAGTTTAAGCACAAACCTCCAGTTCACTTCAATAAGTCATAGAATAATTTAAGTGAACTCGAGCCTAAGAATAATGAACTCGAGCCCTTCATCCGAAGAAAGAAAAGCAAGTGTACAAACTCCAGAGTTTATACTCGTGCTCCAGTCCACTCTAATCGAGCACCAAAACTCTTAGGCATGAATAGTGTTAAACTCGAGCCTAGACACTAATGGACTCGAGCACTCGCTTAACTTGAGAGATATTACTCCGGTGTTATTCGACAAAAGCTTAGAGAATATTCGAACTCGAGCCTACCTTAGTGAACTCGAGTTCACATGGTGAAACAGAATACAAACTCCGAGTTTACATCAAACTCCGAGTTTGCTAGCTCGAAGATAAACCGGATACTCTAAAAGCCTTACGAACTCGAGCCCGACTTAGAGAACTCGAGTTTAAGACGGAAGCAAAAATGATCGTTACGATTTCATTCGATTCTTTTGAACCGCAAAACTTACCATGTTTATACGAATTGATGGCATTTATTTAGTGTATTCAAACGTATTTAACTACTCTATATTGAGAATGTTTCGGGTATTAAAATCGGATCAAACGAATCATTAACGCGAAGAATCGAAGAATGATTTCACACGTCCAGAATTGAATAGGTGAAGTTCAGGACCCAACGGCTATAATCCTCATCAAACTGAATTTCAATTGAAGAACATACTAAGTTGAGAAGTAACGGTCACATTGCAACTCACCACTATATAAAGAGCTGATTACAAACTTAGAAGACCACCGAAAGATCAAGCAGAAACGAAAAGCAAGCTCAAGAATTCTTATACATTCAGTTTTCTTTCTGTATTGTATTTTGATATACAAAGAGCCTCAGTGTTTATCATTACCTTCTCTGTAAGAGAGATTATATTCAAATTATTCACTCATTGTAAAAGATCTCAAGTCAAGGGGACTTGGAGATTGGGATTTCAGAGTACAACTTGTAAGGGGGAGTGTATCCTAGAGAGAGGATAATCCTTGAGTACGAGTGTGTATCCGAGTTAAAGTGATAGTAGAAAACCCAGAGAATCTGGGACTGGACGTAGGTCAAGAATTTAGACCGAACCAGGATAAACTTTCTGTGTCAAGCTCTTCTTCCCTATCTCTTTACGTTTAGCTTCAGCTTGGGTGCAAAGTTATTATAAAAGTTTTAAAATCCCCAATTCACCCCCCTCTTGGTGATTTCCTTTCGTTTTCACACACATCCTAGATTAAATAAGTTTTCATTAAATCTTAAACACATTTAAGATTCAATGAATCTAGATACTTTTGCTCGTGTTGGACTATTCTTGTATGCGACCCTGTAGGCCCACATGAGATTGGCAGCGGGCCAATACTGTACTAGCCCACAAGTCGCAAGCAGCCTCTAGCAAGACATTGCAACTACCCAATTCATATGGGGATCGATGATACGATACAACCTATAGTACAACCATGTTACGTCCCTTTTGTCACGCGATAATTTGGTCAAGGATGAGGCATGGAGAAAGTCAACTTCCTGTTCTTGACCATTACTTTCTCGATTCTTGAGTAGTCTAATTGAAATGGAAACTCCTTTCCATCGTAGTATGGTCATACATTTCTCAGACTCACTCATCGAGGGGCCCAGTATTGTCTCTCTACAAATGTGAGGGACAAATCCCATCTTGACCACTCACATTCCTGTGCATGAGAACCACTGATCCCGATCCAAGCCTTTATCATCACCCGGTCAAAGATGACTTTTGACTAGGTCAAAGATCCGTGGCTCATCATGTAGGAATCCATGATGATCTCAGGTCATAGGGCGTCGTGACACGGTTATACATGAGATAAGCTTATGACTAAATCCATGCACCTTTCTCATAGTGGGTCGGTCCAGCACCTTGTACTCTTACAAGTGCCCATGACTTTGATTCGTATCTCCATACCTCATCAAAGTCATACTAGTCTTATCTCATCTTCACTCCCGCGTAGATGACCGACTAGGGACATTTAGGATAATCTATTGGATATATCAGGGATACAGTTATCAATGTAAATATACAAACGAAATGATAACTTAAAGAGAATACTTTAAATAACATAAATGTCTAAAGTACAATGACTTGCCCCTAGGGCATAATTTCCAACAAGGTCTTCTCCTAAGAGCTTAACATCTCAAGAAGGATCCATATGGAAGGTATTCTACCTGATGGAGCTTCGATCAACTGGCCTCCTAGCTTCAGTGGCGAACATTTCTCTTTCTGGAAAGCCAAATTTAAGGTCTTTGTCATGGCCAGTGAGTGGCCTATGGAGAGTATTCGAAATTGGCAATTATAATCCAACAATCATGGAGAATGGACTTCAAGTCCCCAAGTTAGAAGAAGAATATGATGAGAATGACAGAAGAAACGTCACTCTCAATAACAAAGCTATCCTCATGCTGCAAAGTGCTCTTAGTCAACAAGAGTACTTCCGTATTTGCACCCTACCATAAGCAAAAGCCATGTGGGATGCTTTGGAGATAGCTCATGAAGGAACTACCAGAGTAAAAGAGAATAGGATCAATACTCTCATGACCGAGTATGATCTTCTTCGTATGAAGACCGACGAATCCATCATCGACTTCCAGCTAAGATCCACTCATCTCATCAACCAGCTTGCTGCATTGGGAAAAACATATGAGGAACCTGTTCAAGTGAGGAAAATCCTAAATATCCTCAGCAAGGAATGGGAAGCCAAAGTTACTGCCATTGAGGAAGCTCGTGATGAATCAATGAGCTCGGTAGCAGCTTTATTCGGCAGCCTGTCTGAGTATGAAGGAAAAATCAAGTTCAGAAAAGGACTTGATGAGACGAATGTCAAGAGTAAAGGCATTGCTCTCAAGGTGGCTAAAGAAGCCATGGAGTCCGATGATGAAGAAGAAGAAGACGAAGATGAAGAGCTGGGCATGATGGTCCGAAGATTCAAAAAATTCTATCAGAAGGACCAAGGGTACAAAAGATTCAACAAGGGTAGCACTAGCACTGAGGCAAAGAAGCCGATTATATGCTACGAATGTGATAAGCCTGGCCACATCAAGTCTGAATGTCCCCAGCTAAAAAACAAGGATAAAGAAAAGAAGAAGTTCAACAGATTCAAAAAGAAAGCCTATGTTTCAGCTATACGGGGAGATAGCTCATCCGATGAAGATGAAGCTGATGAGGAAGAGAAAGCAAACATTTGTCTAGTTGCTGAAGAAGAGCAACATGAGAATGATAAAGAGGTATACGATTCTCAACCTACTTATGATGAATTGTTTGATTAATACAATGTTGTTCAAAATGAGTTTGAAAAACTTGCTGAGAAATATATTGCTTTAAAAAGGAAAAATATTACTCTTGAACAGCAAGTAGAAAATCTCTCCTCTCCTGAAAGTATCATTTGTAATGATTGTGTTGATTTAAAGAAAAAGAATTCATATCTTACAAAAACCCTTGAAAAGTTTACTAAAGGCAGTGAAATGCTAAATGTGATTTTAAAAGCACAAATATTTACGAACGATCGTTCAGGGATAGGATATAATCCCACTTTTGATAAAAAGAAAGGAAAGAAGAAGAGTGGTGGAAAATCGTATTTGAATTACTTTCATAAAACTGTTCACTCTTCAAACCCTTTTGCACATTGCAATTATTGCAATTGAAAAGGTCATACTACTTCTTCTTGTTTTCATAAAAAAGAAAGAAGGAGTAAGCCTATTGGGAACTATCAATGGGTGCCTAAGGGATCTTACAAGGTTCCTAAGACACAAACCAACCCCAAAGGACCCAAGAAAAGATGGGTACCCAAAACCTGATTGTTTGTGTTTTGTAGGTATGTCTAAGAGCATCAAAGACCAACAAATGGTACATTGATAGTGGATGCTCTAGGCACATGACGGGATATCAGTCCAAATTTGCTACAATCAAGCACAAGGATGGTGGCAAAGTAACCTTTGGTGGAAATCAATCTGGAAGGATTGCTGGAATTGGTGAAATTGGAAACAATGAAGGACCACAAATCAAAGACGTCTACCTCGTGGAAGGACTTTGTCACAATCTCCTCAGTGTAAGCCAAAGTACAGATAAAGGTAACCTAGTTATCTTTGATTCTGAGGAATGCTTGATAGTAAATAAGGATATTCTTTCCCTAGACAATATAAAGACAAAAGCTATTTTTAGAGCTCCTAGAGAAGACAATAGTTATACTCTTAACCTTTCTAGAGATAGCTCTACATTTGAAAAATGTTTTGTTAGTAATTTGGATGATAGTTGGCTATGGCACAAACATTTTGCTCATGTCAATATGATCCAACTTGACAGATTACTTAAAAAGGATTTAATGATTGGTGTTGCAAAACTTCGCTTTAAAAACGATATGATTTGTGATGCATGTCAAAAAGGAAAACAAACTAAATCCTCTTTCAAATTGAAAAATGAGATTTGAACTTCTAGACCTCTCCAACTACTTCATATGGATTTAGTTGGACCAGCTTTTATCCTCTAAAGATGAAACATTTGATCAGTTTGTTGTTTTTGCCAAGAAGGTCCAAAATGAGAAAGGTTTCATCATTTCAGGAATTCGAACTGATCATGGAGGTGATTCGAAAACTATGCCTTTGCTGAGTTTTGTGACAACATGAGAATTGATCACAATTTCTCAACCCCAAGGACTCCTCAACAAAATGGTGTTGTAGAAAGGAAGAATCGAGTCCTTACTGAGATGGCAAGAGCGATGCTGAATGAGAACAACACTTCACAAGTGTTCTGGGCTGATGCAATGAGTACGACTTGTTACATCTCAAATCGGGCATATCTTCGAAAGAAGCTGAACAAGACTCCTTATGAGTTGTACAAAGGAAGAAATCCAAATCTAAGTCATCTACATGTGTTTGGATGTAAGTGCTTCATCCACAACAATAGTAAGGATAATTTGGGAAAATTTGATCCCAAGGCGGATGAAGGTATATTTTTGGGCTATTCCAATAGAAGTAGAACTTATAGAGTCTTTAACATTCGTACTCGTATTGTAGAAGAGTCTATGCATGTTGCATTCTGTGAATCCAAATTTGATAAATCCAAGGATGATGATGAGGAAGATATTTTGAAAAACCAGTTCTTTTCAAAAACTACCCCTGCATCTATTGAAAATCCAGAAAATGTTTTTGAAGTTGATCCTCAAAACAATTTGGAAAATCTTGATCAACCTCAACCTAGAGCTTGGAGATTTATAAGGAATCATCCTTTAGACCAAGTTATAGGTGATGTTAATCAAGGTGTAAGAACTAGGAGTAGCATTTTGAATGAAGTTACATTTTCTGCATTTATTTCGAAAATAGAACCCTCTAAAATTGATGAAGCCCTTTCAAACAATGATTGGGTGATAGCAATGCAAGAGGAGTTACATCAATTTGATAGAAATCAAGTTTGGGATTTGGTACCTAGGCCTAAGGACCATCCGGTCATTGGCACAAAATGTGTTTTCAAGAACAAACGAGATGAGTCAGCAATCATTGTCCGTAATAAGGCAAGATTGGTTGCTAAAGGCTATAATCAAGAAGAAGGAATTGATTATGAAGAGACTTATGCTCCAGTGGCAAGATTGGAAGCTATAAGAGTTCTTCTAGCCTTTGCTTGTGTCAAAGGATTCAAGCTTTATCAAGTGGATGTGAAAAGTGCTTTCCTGAATGACTTTATTCAGGAGGAAGTTTATGTGGAACAACCTCCTGGTTTTCAAAATGAACATCATCCTGATCATGTTTATCGCCTTAAGAAAGTTCTTTATGGTCTTAAGCAAGCTCCTAGAGCTTGGTATGAGCGATTAAGAAAATTCCTTCTTGATCAAGGATTTGTTAGAGGAAAAGCAGATACAACTCTCTTTATTAAAAGCAATAAAGTTGGTGAAATTTTAATTGTCCAAATATATGTTGATGATATTATATTTGGAGCCGTAATGATGCTTTGTGTGAAGATTTTGCAAAGAATATGCAGGAGAGTTTGAGATGTCCATGATGGGAGAACTCAACTATTTCCTTGGTCTGCAAATCAAGCAAAGATCGAATGGGATCTTCATTTCTCAGACCAAGTATCTCAATGATCTGCTGAAGAAGTTTGGAATAGACCAATGCAATGGAGCTGACACTCCAATGAGTTCAACCACTTCCTTGGATGCTGATGAAAAGGGCACTGATTTCAACATTACAAGATATAGAGGAATGATTGGATCATTGCTCTATCTCACTGCAAGTCGCCCGGACATCCAATTCAGTGTTGGGATGTGTGCATGATTTCAATCTGCTCCCAAGGAGTCACATGCTGAAAATGTGAAGAGAATCTTCAGATATCTTGCTGACACAAAGACTCTTGGACTATGGTTTCCCAAAGGTCAACCTAAACATTTGGTGGCCTACTCAGATTCAGACCACGCTGGCTACAAGACGGATAGAAAGAGCACAAGTGGCCAATGTCAATTTCTTGGTGGCTCAATTGTTTCATGGTTCAGCAAGAAGCAAACAACCGTCTCTGTATCTTCAACTGAAGCTGAGTATATTACTGCATCAAGTTACTGTGCTCAAGTCCTATGGCTCAAACAACAACTTTCTGACTTGGGAATCAATTTGAAGGAGATCCCAATTTTGTGTGACAACACAAGCACAATAAGCTTGGCCAAGAATCCAGTCCAACATACAAGAATCAAGCATATTGATGTGAGACATCATTTCATAAGGGATCACGTTCAAAAGAAGGATGTCAAGGTCATGTTCATTCCAACTCATCTTCAACTTGCTGACATCTTCACCAAACCATTAGCTAAGGAGCAATTCAATTTCATTAGAAGAGAATTGGGAATGGTAAATCCCAATGAGCTGTAAGTATTTCTTTTCTCAATGTTAGTTATGGTTTTGATGTATGTTATTTGCTAACTTGAGCTTCGGAGTACGTAGCAATGTTTTATGCAGGATGTTAAAATCCTGAAGTTTGCTGTCAAGAGACGCAAACTCTAGTTTTGACTTCAAAACTCGAGTTTATCGGGGCCAGAGAAGAAGTGAGATTTTGAGCAAATTGGAAACTCGAGTCGTTAAGTGAGTAACTCGAGTTTCGGATAGACAGAGAGCCAACCATGAGTTTTCTAATAGATGGAAACTCGAGTCGCTAATATGAAACTTGAGTTTCGGGCAGACAGAGAGCAACACACCTGTTGAAGCAACATCAAAACTTGAGTCAGTAAGCGAAAACTCGAGTTTTGGTCGCGGAAATTCAAAAGTTCACAACACACTTTTGAAGTCCAGGTAAGGTTTCGCGCATTATTTAAACTTTTCTGTTCACAAACTCTCTTTAAAACTCCAGTTTTCCCTAGAGTCTCTCTGAACCTCTCCTCTTCTTCCTCTCTCTTTGATTCCTTCCGACCATGGCTCCTAAGAAATCCTCTAAGGAAGATGCCGATTATGAAGCCTCCTCACCTTCTCCTTCGCCTCCTCGTCTCACTCGACCCCCACGAAGGAAGAGTACACCCATGCGATTTCACTATGGGGTTGACAAACAAATCCCTGGAATTCCCTCATATCAGACGACCTCTTCGTCAAAACCTAAGAGTGTCTCGTTCCAAGAACCATCCCAAGCTCAATCCAAGCGAGCTTCTGATTCTGTGAGCGAAGAATCAAAAGGGAAATAGCAGGAAAGTGTTCCTCCGCACCCTCGCAAGAAGATGAGAGCCCGCAGAGGAGAAGGATCATTTAAGGCTGCCTCCAATCCTTCTCAGTCTTCACAGAACCCCACGATAGTTCCAGATGCCATATCCGAAATCTATCTCCATACCTCTGCTTCTCCAGGTTTTGTCTTTGAAAATGCTTTCCTTAGAGATGATCAAGCTATCAAATTCAAAGAAACCTATTTGAAAAAGGAATTCTGTCCCATAGTGTCTGTAGATTTAGACAAGATTAGGGAAAATTGCAATGTCGACCTTTCCCCTTGGTTGAAACCTTATGAATCTTTCTTGTCTATAACTGCTCAATATTGTCCAAATATCATTCGATTCTTCTATTTTAATATGGAAAGGGACAATTTGGAGGATAATGACCACAACTTGGTAGAAGAACGAGTTTCTACTCAAGTTAAGGGTATCAAGTTCACCTTATCTGCAGCCATCATCAATTCTATCTTGAAAATTTCCAATCCTCGTCTTCCTCCCACAATTGAGTATTCAAACAACTAGCTCATTTATCATTCACTCCGGTTTCTATGTCTCCTCTTCATAGAGTATTATGGTATATCTACTCTAGGAACATGATTCAAAAAGGTGGAAATTTCACCCACTTTGCTAAAAAGGACTATCCACGTTTTGCTGCCATAGTCAATAAAGTTCCTATAAACCTTGGGCATTGGATATTTAAAGAGATGATTAAGTTCAGATTCACTTCTAGGCGACCCTCTCACTTTTCCTTCTCTTGTGTCTGTGATCTTATTTTATCACAAGATTTGGTATGTGGGCGCTCCTGATACAATGAGGACTCCCACTGTCTTTGGAAAGGGTCAGCTTAATCTGATGAGGCTTACCTTCGAAGCTGAAGGTTCTGATGAATCTCGGGCTCCTACTAGATCTAGAGCTTCAGCTGCACGAGCTCAGGAAGCTCAATCTGCTCCTCCTCAGTCATCACTTCCTCCAGATTTTGATGCTCGAGTCCAGGCCATAGTGGATAAGGCCTTTGATGATATGACTCACCGAATTCAAGTGGAAGTTTCTAGGTTGGTTTCTGAGGTGAATAAGGGAAAGAGTAAATACCCTTTTTGGTCCCTGAAATAACACGCACTACCCATTTTGGTCCCTGAGTAAAAAAAATGTCATTTTTCGTCCTTAAACAGTAAAAAAAGGTCACTTTTAGTCCTTTTAGTCATTTTTTGTGGGTATTTTAATCCCTCACAAATTCCCAAAAAATCGTTTTTAGTCCCTAAAAAGGACCAAAATGACATTTTTTTTACTCAGGGACCAAAATGGGTAGCGCGTGTTATTCCAGGGACCCAAAAGGGTATTTACTCTAAGGGAAATTCAGATGTGGTGGATGCCTAGGAAGAAATGAAGGTTGAAATGAAGAACCTTTCTAGCCACATGATTGATCAAGATGCTCAGATGGTTCAGTTGCTAGTTTCCCACGAAAGGTTGGATGATAGAGTCAATGTACTCCTAAAGAAGATCAATACGGGCTCTACTTCTGGTTGTGGCACTTCTGGGTCAGGATTGAAGACTGAATCCCCTCCTGCTTCACCTTCATTCACTTTCACCACTCCCATAGCTCCTACCACTGAACCCATTTCCTCTTCCCCAACCACTGAGATTCTCCAAACACCACTTGTCTCTCCAATCCCAATTCCATCCCCTGCATCAACTGTCAAGCTCTCTACCCCTTTAGATGAACCTTCAATCTCAGCTCCATCCTCTTTTGTTGATGACAAAGAGGGAGAAGAACCAGAGAAACTAGAGCAACATTTAGTTTGAGTTTGAAGAGTTTAGCTTGGCTGTTTTTCTTTTTAGTTTAGTTGCTATGTGTTTTTAGCTTAGTTGTTGTGCTTTCAGTTTGGATTGTATTTCTGTTCTGTGTTCTGTATTTTGACTAACTCTCAATGTAGAAATATTTTAAATATAAATGCAATGTTATCTTATGCTTAAATTGCTTCTGCTATGCTTAACTCTGTGATATTGAATCAATGTGCTAAAATTATCCAAGTCTATAACTGTCATGATGCATTTCAAATAGATTGTGAAAATTCTCGTTTAAATCTCAAATATTTCAAAACAAGTAGCACCTCTGGTTTACAAGTGTTGTCATCATCAAAAAGGGGGAGAATGTTAGTTCTCTAATTGGTTTTGATGATAACGGACAATTGTAAACACAGATGGAAGTTTGTCTTTGTAAGTTGAAAAACTTACTGTCAAAGGCAAACTCGAGTTTCACTTTGAAAACTCGAGTTTTGACTTGACAGAGAAGAGCTCAAGTTTTTGCAATAAAAGACAAACTCGAGTTTAGATATGAAAACTCGAGTTTCGATCATACAGAGAGCTCCTGAGTTTTTCACAGATAAAGCAAACTCGAGTTTGATTTGACAAACTCGAGTTTTGACAAGACAGAGAGCTACCAAGTTTTTCAAAGTTAGCTAAACTACAGTTTACATTTGGAAACTCGAGTTTAGGTTACACAAAAAGTTCTCTAAGTTTCCAAGCTTTGTTGGAAACTCGAGTTTATTTGTGGAAACTCGAGTTTACATCATACAGAGAACAATGCTCGATTCTGAACTTGCAAAAACTCCATTGTACATTTTGACAAAACTTTTCAATGTTTTCTCAGAAACGAGGAAACTCGAGTTTCGGCTTTACAGAGAAGTTTCCATTGTTTAAAGAATCATGGAAACTCGAGTTTCATTTTGGAAACTCGAGTTTAGACCAAGCAGGGAGTTTTGCCAATTTTGAACCTTATGGAAACTTCAGTTTTGAGCTTTTGGACTAAAACATGATTTCTCATCGAAAGCCCAAAATTCGAGTTAGTCACTTAATGACTCGAGTTTTGCACTGTTCACAAAACTTGTCCAAACTCGAAATCGTGATGTTCTTCTCTGGAATGAGAAAACTCGAGTTAACTTTGGAAACTCAAGTTTAGGCTTTTAATGAAATATGAAAACTTGAGTCTCAAAGAACAAACTCGAGTTTGCATCGCAGAATTTGAATTTCGAATTGAACGAATTTGCAAAATCTTTGTGTTTGATCCTAATACTTTATATCATCACTCATTACTATTCCTAACTATGTTTAATCAGTTTGTTAGGGAGTTTCAGATGATTTAGACATGATTAAATGGAGAATTAGCATAAAGCATAAAGCATAAAGTGAAGTCAGAAAATTAAATACAAAGTGCAGAAAACTTTCATGCTTCTGAACAATCATTCTCCACACATTTTGAAGGAATTAATGTTTCCTTCCACATCCAGTAAACTGCTTCTCCAACGGATTAAAAGTCAGGAAGTCAAGCCTGAACCTCTGTACAGTTGGATTAACCAAAGAGTAGAGAAAGAAGAAGACCAAAACCTTCACTAATCATCCTCCAATGTTGGCAACGATCACATTAGGATTTATAACGGTCATTTAATGATCTCTAGCTATAAATAGAGATGCATTCAAGTCTTCTCAACAACCAATCTGTGAGAAAATGAAAATCATTAAAGTTTCAACTACTCTTTGAGTTTTCTTGTGTAAAGTATCTTTTGATACATTCATACTTCAGTATTTATCTTATCTACTCTTAGAGAGAGTTTCTTGATTGTAAATAATTTTTTTTAAAGTATCTCAAGCCAAGGGGACTTGGAGATTGGGTTATTGATTACAACTTGTAAGGGGGAGTAAGTTCTAGTGAGAGAATTACTCTTGAGTTGCAGAGTGTGTAATCAATTGTTATAGTGAGAAATCCCAGAGAGTCTGGGGACTGGACGTAGGTCAAGAGGTTAGACCGAACCAGTATAAATCCTTGTGTCTTACTTCTCTTCTCTTCACTCCGTTTTTATCCCTGTTTCATATTCGAAAAAATAGAGTAACAGTAAAGTTTTTATAATCCGTAATTCACCCCCTCTTGGTGATTAAGCTCCACTTTCACAACCCACAAAGTCAATATGACTCTCCTCAGTAAGAGTCAAATTCTCTAAAAAATGAATCAAGTGATCACTCAAAATGGTCTCACCATGCTTGCTCAAATCATCACACAAGACAAATTCTACCTGTGAAACATCATGATTCAATATGGTTTTACCCTCTAAATGCATATCTTAATCAAGGCTTCCCTCACACTTATCTTTAATAGTATCCTCACTAACGATAGTCATGTCAATATCATGAGTAGTATCAATAAAATCAATAGAGATATTACTTCCACTATCCAAAGCATTATCATAATTAGTGTTAAGCTGGGTGTCTCTAAAATCAGTAGTGTTAGGAGAGTCAACAACAATTTCTTCATCAACTTCCTCATTAGAATCAATAGAATTTATAGGATTAGAGGTATGAGAAGAAGTATCAATGCATGCACTACAAGATTCAGTATAATTTAAGTCAATAGAACTAGTCAATTCAGAAACAACCTCAATGCATGCATACTCAGCTAATGTACCAATTATCCCATAATTTGAAATGGTAGCAGCGAAAAGGGATGAATCATTAGAGGGTGAAAGTATATTACCACATGGAAATTCACTTTGAACTTCTAAATCTTCATTCTGCCGATTGTTGATTGCATTTGACCACTCCCTCAATTGGGTGTCTCGATCCTGAAGCTGCGCTCCATTTTCTTGAATGAGTTTCATCATAACATCCATCTTGTTTGATAATCTTGAATACTCGTCATGAATTGGAACAATTTGATTGACATATCCAAAATTTGAGTGATCATGCCATCTAGGATTATATGCACTTGAATAAGGATCATATTTTTGGCCACCTTTAGTCATGGGTCTAGAAGGATATATTGCATTGCAAGATTCAGCTCCGTCATTCAAGAAGGGGCAAGAGTCAGTAGCATGAGAGGCTAGAGAGCAAATAGAACAGAGTGACCCTTTTAAAAGGGTAAAAGAAGTAGAAGGCCCCATAGGATTTACCATATTAGAAGAATTTTGCATATGGGACATAGCCATTTTTTCCACGACAGATGCAAGCCTATCAATTACGCTCTCCAGGCGAGACTCAGAATTAGATGAAAGTAATCCCACCTCATATACCTGCTCAACTCCATGGTCATAATGATAAGGCATGTAATACCCGGATAATTATTTATCTTAAATATTATATTGTGATAAATAATACCTATTCTAAATAGGTGAATATGTGGTCTCAAAATTATGTGTTGAGTTTATTCTATTTTCTAGGGCAATTTCTCTTAGATTAGAATGAACAAAGGGCCAAAATCCCTAAACACATTTATGGATCATAAAAATACCCTGAAATTATTATAATATGTCTTAAGAGCAAATTAAATACCTATTAAAAATAGGAAAGTATGTTGTCTCTAATTTTAGTAATTTACTAGATTATTTTCCTTGGATTTAAAGAGGCAAAAATCTAATTTTATTTTGGGGAACATAAGTTGCCCTATGATTTTTAAAATAATGCATGGTGCATAAATGACCAATGTAGACACAATAGTTGTGAGAAAATAATTAATCCAATTTAAGAAAATTGCCAACAATTAGTAGATAATTAAATCTTCATTTATTAGAGATTAAATAGCATGTGTTAAAGGCACAAATAGAGATAGGTGACCCTAACTAAAGACCAATGGTCAAGATTAGCAAAAAGCTAATTTCATTAATTAGGCATGATTAAGAAATGTATAAGATTAATTACATAAAATCCCTAAAGCCTAATTGACCAATAGAGGATATGTTAAAGATTACTAAAGCATAGGATTAAGACACTAATCAATCTTATTAATTAACTTTGACAAGTCAAACTAAAATCAATGGCTAAGATTTAATCTAATAAAGTTAATCTAATGGTCCTAATTAATTAAGCCTTAATCCAAGTAAATAACCATGGACTAATGAGGAGATAAAGCATAAAGGAAAATTGTGTGTATGTGTGTGTGTGTAATTGTTGTGCATGTTGTGAGTGTAGTGGAGGAAAGAGGAAAGGTGAGTTGTGTGGTGTGTGTGTGTTGTGATGTGGGTGAAGGTGAGCCATGGAAAGAGTAGATATTTTGAGTTCAAAAAGCTATTAGGATTAATTCAAATGAGAACCGATAGAAAATAAATTGTGTACTGAAATATGTGAACTAAAGATCAAACATAAGGACTTATTATAAACAAGTGTATTTCTAGCCCGAAGTAGGTTATCTCCGAAGTCATTTCCGTAACTGTCGGGGTTAATCCTAAAATGACTAAAAGGCTAGTAAAGACCCCTAATTAGACCATAATCCTTGTTATTTCAAATACTTCTCTAAGTGATTGCATAAACTTCAGAGATTACCTCAAAAAGTATTTGAGATTTATAAGCATATTCGATTAGAACACTGAGTAGGGGAATTAACTGGTAAGAGAAAATCTCTACAAGATAAGATGATGTCATCATGGAAGAGGATAGGGAAGAGAGAGAGGGGGGAGGTCAGCTAGGAAGGATTGGAGGGTGAGGATTTGATCTCAAAGAAACCCTAGATCTAATGGCCAAGGATGAAGTAGAAAAAGTTCAAGAAAATTACCAAAGTTGCCATAGCAAAACTCTATAAATAGGCACCTCCATCCATTGCAAATCTCACACCAAATTGCAAAGAGCAATTTCGAAATTTAGAGAGAAGTTAGAGAGAAGTGGGAGCAAGAAGGAGGAGGAAGTTCTTGAAGGGTAAGTTCTTCGGTCCTTAGCTTTTAGGTTCTGGTCTTTTGTTTAGTAGTTCTTAGTAGAATTGTTAGATAGATCTAGGAAGTAGGAAATGAAATTCCTATCCTTGTTTTTAAGCCTCATTGCATTGAAAGATGCCTGACGAGGTAAAAACATAGTAGGAATTGAGTTTCTGAAAGTTGGGAGTCAGAGTAGCGAAGCTCTGGCGAAATTTTATCGAGTAACGATTTTCTGAGGTCAGGGGTAAAATAGTCATTTGTGACTAAAATATCTGTTAGGATATGGACTATGAATTAATAAATGCGATATTATCCTTGTAGGATATCTGTGATCACGTTCCGACAGTCAGACGTACCGGATTCATCAACGAAGGTACGGACGCGTACTGTAACACTAATTCTAATGCTTATAGTATATTTATATGTGATGGATACTTTCATAAAGTCATGGATGAGACTCTGTCCTGGACATGCATCGTGACTAAGGTATAGGATTTAGATCACTACATACAGCTTTTACACGAGTTATAGTCATAGTAATACCGTTAAGTTTTCCTAGCGCTGAGGACACGTCCGTACATCGTGGCATGGGTGAGTAGTGCAGACTAATTAAATTTACATCCGATAGTATTGTTATTGCCTTACATATCTGATTATGTATTGCCTACATCTGATTGTAGGAATTAATGCTGTAATATCATGAATATCTGTCATACATATACTGTTTATATAAGCATGAGGTTAACCGTTACCTGAGGTTCGATGGGCATTGGACCTCAGCTCTTATAGCTTCAGGGTCCGGAGAACCAAGGACCGAAGACAAGAGCAAGCAGCATGCGCGAGACCCGACTAGAGATACCTAGATGTAAAATATTACCGTTGTAATACTCAGATGTATGTAATGTTCGGTATGAACAAACAGATACGCCACAGTTAATGGTTATCAGTTACTCAATACTTTACTTGCTCTGATGCTCTACTCTGATGGAAAAAAAATATTTCGTTTTAAAAATTGGGATGTTACAAGGCACATAATTATAACAGTTATTTCCATAAATTGAAGCATGCCAAGCCATCATATGAGGGATCAAGTTCAATTTTTCAAGAGTGGATTGGATCCAATAAACAATTACCTAACAAATCACCTAGAACTCAAACCTAAAGCCTAACTATTGCTCCCTGGCAACGGCGCCAAAATTGATGCGTTGCTTTTGTCGCTAAAGCAATCAATTAAACTAGGAACAACTAATAATGCAATATAGTGGCAACCTAGGTCATTCTCCCAAGGAACAATCTGTGGGTTTTTCTTTAGGTTGAATTTAGGTGATAAAAATGCAATGGAAAGAAACTAAACTAACTAGATGCAAGATAAAAATGACTCTAAAACCTATATGAAAATGAGACTAATCTATATGAATTTGAATGCAATTTTTTTTTTGGTGGGGGGTTTGTTATGAGAGAAGAATTAAAATCCTGAGAAGATTAATTAAAAGCAAATGAAATCAAACAACAAAGATTTTGTTCAGTTATGATGATGGAGGGGACAACTTAGGAATTGCATAGAGTTAACTTTCTTAGCCCCAAACCAATTAATTAGATCAAAGGGAGATTAATGAATTTAATTACCCAATTGAACATGGAAAACCCTCTAGCTCAATGACACATATTCCACTAGAAAACTCATAATGAAATAAGCGGTGGCTAATTAAACTCATTAAAAACCATCACAAAATAATCTTGGAAATCTTGTTTACAATTATCCAATTGAACAACTAGATAATTTATCAACCCGATTAAACAATTAAGATGATATACTAAATTGATAATTAAATTAATAACGAAAACTCAATTATTAATTTAATTGACAATCCAAAGGTTGCAAACAAAAATCCAACAATTGTCTCAAGCATAAAAACTTCAAATTATCAATCCAATCCAGAAGAAATATGCTTACAATATAAAACTAGATTGTTCTCAATTAACACAACCTGAAACCCTTTAAAACTAAAGAACCTCAAGTTTGAATTAAGAAGATAAAAAGAACAACACTCCCTTGTGATCTTCAAGTGTAAGTTTCTAGGCCTTAGCTTCCTCCATGCTCCTCCCAAGTTGCCTTCGAAAATTGCTTAAGCTTCCATGGAAAATCCTCCACCATGTGTTAAGGAATTCCTCACAGCCATAGGAAACTTTGAATAAGATTCAATTGATTGCCCAGCAAAGAACTGTGAGTTGAAGAATTGAGATGAATTGATGAATGAATGGAGGAATTAATCAAATCAATGTTCTCCGTGAGTGTTCGCGCGTCTCCAGCGTCTATGTGTGTCCGAGCGTGAATGTGCGGCTCTCAAAGAGAGTGTATCTCTTCTCTTGGCTTGCTAGGTCTTTTTATAAAAGGAGGGGAGAGTTTTGGGTACCAAGTTGAGCCTATTAAAATTTAAGAAGCCCAATAAAACTCCACCATTAGATCTTCTTTTAGCATCCAAGGTCAATTCTGCATCGTAGGATCTTCTAACATGCTTTTCCTTGTCCTATAAGGAATAAATAAAATCGTGATCTATCATATATTTAGAAATATTATTCAATCACAAGATATCAATTAGAATATTAATAATTTAAGCCCAATAATCTCATAATTAATTCTGATTTATATTATTTCCTAAAATTGGCTAACAGTCCAAATATTACCTAATAAATCCAAATTAGCCTAAAATAGTCCTCGAAATAAATGAATAAGGAGCGATAAAATATATAAAAATTGGGATTTATCATTGCTTTACGGAGAGAAAGATACTAAATTTAAGAAAATTGCAGAGGCAATGATCAACACATTGTGCTCAGGGTAGGAACAATGCAACAAAGTTCTTAAAGTGGTTGAGGTCCCTGACTGTGGACAGGCTGTCCATTTGGAGAACCCTCTTTCAGTCTTTTCAGCTTTGAGACACTTCATGAACAGCTTATAAATATTTGGAACATCAGGACTACGTCTTGTATTTAAGTATGTATACTTTTTAGCCAGATTTACATATGACAAATTTATGATTGGATATTTGAATTGTTAAAAATAGACATATGGATTGTAACACCCCAAATTCCACACTTTAAATTGTGTCGGTTGACACTTTTAGAAAAAATAAAACAGAGTTCGAGGTGCTACATCAGAGTAATGCGGAAACGGAGAGTATGCACTAACGTTTGGACAATGAGTAACTGATATAAAATGGCCCGACATATGATGATGCTTGACATATGCTGGTTAAATTGAAAATCCCAAAGGAATATTCATGTGATACAATAGTACAGAGCTTTGTATAATTACAAATCTTTATGGTAACTATACAATCTTCAACCAAGCCGTAGCTAGACTTGGGGCAATGAACCTAACTCAGTTAATCAAACAACTTGGCCAGGTAGGTGTCTATCATGGGAGTCTCACCGAGTTCACGATGACTTATTGACTGATCCACATAGACTAGCCCTGCCTTTGGCACCAAACTGTTTGAGGTAACTTCATTAGATCCATGCCAGAAAGTAGGCTCTGTTAAACTTCTTTCGGCTCTTGTCTCGACCGGTGCCTCTTCACGGCTCTGTCCTTTGGTGCCTTTTCACAACTCCATTTACCGGTGCCTTCTCCGATCCTGGTTCCTTTCTTGAACCTTAGACAGATCTGAGGTCCAATACCCATCGGACCTCAGGTAACAGTTAACCTCATATGAAAAGTATAAATAGTATATGTATGACAGATGTTCATTTTCATTACAGCATTGAATCAATACACAGCACACATCAGATGTAAGGTTACAACAATACATAAGCACACAGTAGTAGATGTAATGTTAACAACATAACAATACATATCACATGTAATGTTATCCATGCTTGCACTAACCAGTGCCACGACAGCTCCTCGTGTCCTCAACGCTAGGAAAATATCACTACGGTGTTATCAAGACCATAACCCGTATGAAGCTGAATGTATAAACAGTGACCTAAGACAGAGTCTTAGCCACGGTACATGACCCAAGACATAGTCCTATCAATGACCCTATGAATCATTCTATCACATATAAGCATACAAGACACATCAGAGTTAAAGTTACTAGTACGTGAACGTACCTTTCACCGTGTAATTACCAAAACATTTGTCATTTGAATCCGACTCCGGACTTGATCCCGGATATCCTATACATTATTGTCGGATTATTTCCTTTTCCATAATTTATATGATATTGCAATTAATACTATATTTCCTAGAATAATATCAAAAATGATATTTTCACCTATTTTGACATTTCTACCCTTGGTGGATTTATTATTCCATTTTTTCCCTTACACTTTATTAAAAATGAATTGCTGGAATTTCTGGGCAGATTTTTCAACAACTTTAAAAAATCATAATTAATTCTACAAAACTCCTTTTTTAATGTTTCAAAATTCCTCATGACCCTTGATATGTATATTTTCAAGGAAAAATATTCCAAGAACCTAGAACATCAAGAATCATTACCAGTTTAATTTTTTCTCAACGCTGCCCAGATTTTTCCCAGAAAACGTAGCCTAACTTCAAGGATTTTTATCTCCTTATGTAGAACTCCAAATGATACATATTTTATATATTTGGAAATCCCTACATGTCTAATTTATTCATGTAAAATTTCATGATTGTTAAAGCTCATTTTCAACAAAATTATAACCTCAACGAAGCTGACTCCAGAAACTTCTAAATCGTAAATTTTGCCAGAATTTTGCTACTTTGATCTTAAATCTTCAAGAACTTTGCTCTACCATATTTTCCATCATATTTTCGAAATAATAACATTTTTAATCATAAAAACATGATAACAACACTACTCTTGAATATTTAAGATCAAAAGCATAACTTAACTATGAACTTAACTAGAACTTCAAGAACTACAAAAACTACAAACTAGAAAACTCAAAAGTAGAGCTTACCTCTTGAAGAACCTTGCTACTCCTTCTTCCTTCTTGATCCTCTCCTTCCTCCTTCTCTTAAACTCACCAATTTGGTTTGAGTTTGGTGTGAAGAATGAAGAGGCTCAAGGTCCCTATTTATAGGAAAATCTCAATGGTAACCATGGTAACATTGGCAACCATGGTTAAATCTCATCTTTCTTCTTAACCATTGGATCTAAACTTAATGAAGAAGTTTTAATCTCACCCATCCATCCTCTCTCCCCCCCTATCCTCTTCCAACTTGCATGTGCTACATTATCCCATGTGCACTTAACTTAATTAAAATACATTAAATCAAAAATATCTTCCCTTTACCTCTAGCCAAAACTGTCCCCCTCCTTCCTCAGCCATCCAATGTGCTTTTCCATTGGCAAAATATCCAATATTCAAAGCCTCCCATTGGTTCATTTAAATTCACAAGGATTATGCTTAATTGTGTGATTAATTAAGACCCTTGGATTTAATTTTATTAAACTTAATCTTGGCCATTGATCTTAGTTCCAATTGTTGAATTTTCAACACTAATTAGCAATTCTTAATTATCATGCTAATCAAGAGTTTAATTGCCATTCCCTTTACATGTATCATTACATAATTGATTTATTAGTTAATCATGACCATTAGTGTTTTAATCAACAAGCTTAATCCCTTCATCTTTGGCCGTTGATTTTGGAATTAAGACAACCCTAATTGATGCTTTTTAATTTGCCTCTTGATTTATTTAAAGAATTATGCAACTAATCTCATTTAGTGTAAGATAATTTACTAATTAGCAATTGCTAATTTATGCTAATTTGGCTAAGGGTCTCCATAACCCTTTCTTTATCTCCTTTGATTATAAATTAATTACTATTTTATGTGCTATTTATATCCCATTAAATAGCCCCTAAATATTGTCTCATAATTAACCATTGGTTAATTAATCCCAAAACAAAATTTGGATAAAAATATAATCAATAGATTATATTTCTTTGAGACACATATTCACCTTTTTTATTTTGCTAATAATTAGCCAAAATACAATGTTTATATGAGTTATGAAAATTAGGGTATTACATGGATGTAGACACTCTGTTTGTTAGCTTATAGAAACTTTGTTTTTCTCTATCTATAAGCAAACAAAGTGTTTATATCCATAAGTTTCGGGCTGCTGTTTTCTGGAGTTGAAGAGAGCGGTGAAAAGGGGCTCAATTTGTGGGATAAAGACTCAGACTTAGGGCCTGTTTGATTTGATTTTTAAAAACTGTTTTTATTTTTATTTTTTTTATAAACAATATAACTTGGAGACCTATTTCTAATTAGATGTTAAACTTCATAATTTAGACAAAAAAAAATGCAATTCCCTTCCCATGAGTTATTTTAAAAATTATAAAATTTGAATTTTTCCTTTTACCAGACAACTTAGGTCATGCCAGCCATTAATTCATAGGTTATGAGAAATTTATTAAATGATGGTAGAGGCATCTGTCAGATAGTGATGAGATGGTGACAAGTTCATGACTTGGTGGGAAGAAAACTGAGGATCGAGAAAACATGCGATTAAGATTAATGAAAGGCATATAGATCAAAGCCAATAAGACAGAGAGAGAGAGAGGAAAGAGCCCTGTGAGTCGATCTCTCTTTCTGAGACTTCGCCACGCAACCCAGGTGACTTGCGCACTTTGTAGAAAGCTTATGTGGGAGGGAATCATCGGAGAATGTCACAAGGTTACTATTCATGTGTCCACTCCAGATGTGGATCTCTCTCTCTGTATTATCCTCTCACATTACACTTTGAGTTGAGTATTACCACTAGAATTCGTTCTTTAATTTTTCTCGTCGCTATGTGGTGCCAGACCTTTGTAATGATAAAAACTAAGTAGGGACCTAGGGGAGGGCCCGCCCCTAAAATTATAGAATCGAACTCAAAATTTTAGAAAATTATATTTAAATCTTATAAAAAAATCAATATTTTTACTTTAGTCTCCACTAAAAGCTTCGTAGAAGGACTAAAATGAAAATATTAAAATCTTTATGGGGCTTAAATATATTTTCAAGAAAACTTGAGTTTTATTCTGTAACTTTTGCCCCCTTTAATTACATTTCTGGTTCCGCCCTTGAAACTAAATAAAGCAAATTAATCAAATACTTTTTTTATTTGATTAAGGGTTTTTCCTTTCAAGATTTAGGGGATAAAGTGTTTTTGTTTTTCCAACAAGTGTGTTTCTCATGGTTTAAGCTTCTATTCTTCTCGTAGTTAGTAAGGCCGCGTAGCACTTTAATTAACAGCGTATTAGTAATTAATTAAGTAATATGTAATTGTTTGTAAATACTTAGGATAGTACTAAAGAGATTATTATTGTCATTTGGACAAACTTTATCATCACTGCCTAAAGGGACAAGTTGATTAAGCACCTTACGGACAAGTTTGGGTATTATTGCTGTGAACATCCTATTTTGTTCGGCTCTCACTCAATAATAATAATAATAAGAAATGAAAAAAAAAAAATCTTCCTAAATCCTGCCACATCTAAGTTAATAAGAAAATGATGACTTTGATGACGATTGAATTATAATTGAAATTTGAAAATGATCATCTAATTCATGCTAACCAAATAGCAATTGGATTAATGCAAAATTAAAATAAAAGAATCAGATATACCTCTTGCCATTGATTTGTTCTCAAAAGAAGAAAAATCTTATTTATGGTTCTTCTAAGCCTTCTCTCTCACTCTATAGATGGTGTAAGTATTCTGAAGGTGAAGGTAGACTTAGGGGACCAAAAATATAGATGTACCCCTTAATATAACCTTTGTCCATCACATAGGTGGTTATAACTGTGCATAGGATAGAAAGCAGTTACAAACGAATGTACGTGGACCACATGACAGTTGAAAATTCAAACATTCTCCTACTTGGTCCACACATTCCATCATCTACAACAGTGAAAAACAAAATGCATGAATCATAGCAATAAGTCCTCTAAAATTGAGTATTATCTTCTATGTATCACATTGCATCATGTCTCCCAAGTCCATATAACTTAATGAATAAACCTCATGTTTATTATAGGTCCAAACTTTAATGATATTTTCTCAAAATGAATAAATGAATATGTGCACAAAACTGAAATAAGAAAACATTACAAATAGAGTTTCATTAAAATAACATTGTTCTTATAACGAAAATCACATAAATGAACAAATTAAAGTCACATTCTCTCTACATGACCCTTAAACTTCAATGGTGGAATGCCTTTAGTTAAAAGGTTAGCAAGAATCAATCCAGTGCTTATGTGTTCATTAACCACTATTTTATCCTTGACATGCTCTCTTATGGCTAGATATTTGATGTTGACATGCTTGCTTCGACTACCACTTTTGTTATTCTTAGCCATAAAAACAATTCTTGAATTGTCACAATATAACCTCAATGGCCTAGAAATCAACCCTTAATTCTAAGTCTAAAACTAAAACCCTTTATCCACACACCATGTGAGGGAGCCTTAAAAAAAGATATGAACTCAGCTTCCATAGCGGAAGTAGAAATTAAAGTCTACTTTGTACTTCTCGATTATACAGCTCCACCAGCTAGCATAAAGACATATCCTGAAGTGGACTTTCTCAAGTCAGTGCAACCAGCGTAGTCCAAATCAAAGTAACCAGTTACTTCCAAATTATCAGTTCGTCTATACATAAGCATGTACTCTTTAGTTCCTTGAAGGTTTCTCAACACTTTTGTTGCAGCTCTTTAGTGGTTTATATCTGGATTAATCTGATATATCCCTAACATTCCAATAGAAAATGTAATGTCAGGTCTTGTGTAGACCTAAGCATACATAAGGTTTCCTACAGTTGAAGCATAAGGAATGTGTAATATCTTAAATTTTGGGCCTTGAGACTCAAGGATAAGCCTACATTAGGCAGATGACTAAGCTTAGTTTGGGAAGAGTCCCAAGAATGTTAAGGGATAGAATAGCTCTTATGGACTATGTGATTAGGCCATACTGGGCATAGACCTAGTATGCGTAGGCCATAAGATTAAAATGGTGGTGCATAAGGGCACAAAATACTTATACGGTGCAATTGGGTTGGTAGAAAGATGCCACCTAGCTATGTTATAAGGTATGGCATGGTTGGTCAAGAAAAATATGCCAGTATAGGTGTGCATATGCCATTTTCAGGGAGGACATGCGTGCCTTACATTTTTGGGGAAAAGATGCTGGTATGTGGCGCCATGTGGGGCCCATACACAAAGTCTAACTTGGTGTCATTTGACGAGTCTCAGTATGCGTGGTACAATCCCAAGTAAAACCTGAGCAGAATCCCGAGCAAGCATCGATAAAGTAGCTTTAATAAAGTAAGTCATAATGACCAATTATGAAACAACTTTTGAATTGTTGCAATAAAAACATGATATGTGTCCCCTTGTCATGAAAAGTACAAGGCTACTTTTGTGTTGGCAGCACTAGAATGCGCCACCTAGCGTTTGAGTTCAGGGAGTTCACCAGTCTCCAGTTCGAACAGGTACCTGGGAGTCAAGGGAGGCGGCACTTCACCCCCTTTATTTTGCTCAAAATATGCCACCTCACCTCTCTCTCTAGCTTATTCTGTAGGCTCTCCCTCTAACTTGTTGGTCAGGGACATGTGGCACGTCCTCGGCTGCACATGTGTTATAATATTTCCTTGATTCCCTTCCCTTAGGCTATTTCAACCAAAACAAGAAAAATAGTGAGAAATACCAGAATATGGAGAGGGACAAAGAAAAGAGAGGAAGAGGAAAGATAAAGTGATTAGAACCCATTTCGCCTTTGATTCGACGTTGCTAGCTCCTGAGGGCTTCTCTAACATTGTTCCTCTTGGCGAGAGCAATATATAGTTTTAGAATCTTGATCTGAGGTGTTTGGTGATTTCTTCATGGAGGAGGTGCTACCGAAATCAAGAACCGACTATGGAATCAAGTAGAGGTACATATAAGCTTCGATTTGAGCTGAATATCTAGAGATTTCCGTAAGTGGTTATGTTGCCCTGATTTCAGTCTGTATTGTTTAAGAAGGAAGGAGTGTGATTTCTTTTTTTAATTTTGAGGTTATAAATGGATTCCTTGAGAAAAATTATATGGGAATAGGTTGTGATGAAAGCCCAAAATTGAATAATGATGTAGTAGTGCTGCCAGATTCGTTTTTTGGAGGCAATTTGTTTGTGTTGTGTTTATGACTTAGAAAATGTTATCCAATGACCTTGAAACTTTGCAAGATTGTAGTAGACATTATAATCTTTAATTTGATATAGAATATCGGCCGATTGAATTTGTATATTAGTAGATGTAAATTTTTGAAGTTGGAAATGTAAAACTGGCGAGTCCACATTTGGTGCTTATAATCAGGTACTTATACCTCCAATTAGAGGTATAAGCATATTTTTTTAAATTTTTTATATATTGTATTTATTTATATTTAAACTATATGCTTCTTTCTGAGATGTTTTTTGCACTCAGTATCTCAAATTAATTAATTTTCATAGTACTAGTGTTACAGACCAATACAAAACTGGAAATTAATTAATTTGAGATACTGGGTGCAAAAAACATCTCAGAAAGTAGTATATAATTTAAATCTAAATAAATACAATATATAACAAATTTTAAAAAATATGCTTATACCTCTTATTGGAGGTATAAGCACATAATAAGCACCTAATTATAAGCACCAAATGTGGACTCAAAACTGGCAAGATTCTGTGGTAAAGTCCAATGAATTGTAAATCTAAAATTTTGTACATCTAATTGACTAAGTGAAATATTTTTACCTGAAACCAGACTTAAAAAGGGTCAAATAGCCTTTGGAAGCACTGCAATTGGACATGTGTACAATGAGATATGAATTTTCAAAGTTAGTTGAAAATTCTGCCAGTTTGACTTTTTACCCAAAAATAAGATAGTAAGAGCAAAGGGTAGCAAAGATAACCAGCTCTTGTATTTCGAGATAATGAAGAGTTTGGTCAAGTTTTAATCAGCCGTCTGTGAATGTGTAATTATAGTATTCGACATTTGCCTGAGCGATCAAAGGATTGGGGAGCCGATTCGAGAATTGGTAAAGCGTTCAGGTAATAACTCTAATCTCACATACTCTGTATGACTATATATGCATGTTTGAACCATGTTTGTGAAAGTCTCATCCCAAATGGGGCCAACACCACTTGTGAGCTGATTGATTGGAAGGGCCAACCATGAGTACCTTCCCAGTGGCTAGGTGTAGGGCCTATTGGACTGATAGTCCTTGGGCTACAAACCTAGTTGCATTCAGAGGACTTGGGTTGTAGCCCAGTAAAATGCCAAATATTATGGTTTGAATTATGAGATCTTGATTGCAGTTGTTGTTGCATGTGGTTTGTGTTATGTGATTTTTAAATGTTGTACATGCTGTTGTAAACTATGATCTGTTTGTGGTTAATTATCATGTGTTGTTTATACATTGTATATGAGATTAAATGTTACTTTGGGATTCTTTGGGATCCCAACACTTGCTATTATTTGAGAAATGAACAGAGTATTGGATACGGCTCCCAGGGCAAGGCGGCAGATGTCAGCAAATGGAGTTGCCGAACGCATTTCAATTTGGTCGTTGGTTATTAGTAGTGGAATTCTGTAATTATTTTTAGAATTTGTAAATATTTCATATGTACCCTGTTTGTAATCAAGAGCTTTATATTAGTAAACTGTATTATTTCTGTTTGCCCACTGAACTGTGTAATATTACTCTAATGAATCCCCACTAAGGTGTGCATTAATGGCGATATAGTAAGGGGTGTGACAATGTTTTTCATATGTTCCCGCTCAAAATCATTCTTCGGCATTGGTGTAAATCAAACATGTCACCCTTCACATTAGGAGTTACACTTGTGTCACGCCCTGAAAGTTGTTGTTTTTGATTAGTTTTGATGATGTCTTATATAAATGTCATTATTAAGAGCAAAAAGTTTATATGATATATTTATCTCCTACATTGACTAACTACTATATTTAATGTAGATTAGTCCAAGTTGAATAATAACTCAAGAAGGAGATAAGAGATTTTAGAAAGAATAAATTGAAGAGAATGTCAAGTTCAAGAAGATAAGATATTGAAGAAGGTAAAACTTCAAGAAGAAGATGAGTCCAAGCTAAATGATGAAGAATGATCAAGAAAACAGAAGTTGGAATGAAGCTTCATCATATTTGAGCTATAGTGGAGTATACTTGAATGATGGAGAATAATCAAGAAAATAGATTGAAGAACGAGTTAAAATTATGGAGAATGATGAAGAAAAGAGAAGAAAAAAGGAAGAACTTGTTGAATGGATTGAGAAAATCATTATTCAAGTTAATATATTGATGCTAGAAGTCTCCAAGATCATATGGAAGTTGGAATGGGTCAATTTGGAGTGAAAACCAGCAAAAAATCAGTTTCAGGATGAGAAAACTCGAGTCCAGATGTTAAAACTCGAGTTTCCTACTTCGCTACAACGATTTGCCTCTCTGGTATGAGAAAACTCGAGTTTGGAAGTCAAAACTCGAGTTTGGAACTCAAAACTCGAGTTAATCACTAATTGACTCGAGTTTGTAATGTCTTCAGCAACTCTGGGGTCTCTGGACAAGGAAAACTTGAGTTTCCAAGTGAAAACTCGAGTTTACAACGGTGATCAGCAACTCTGTTCTACTCTGCTTCACGTTTAGCTTGGGCGGCGTCTGGTAATTTGATGATATCTCCCAAACCAGAAATCGGATTAAGGTGAAACCAGTGGCATATGAAACTAGACTTCTAATGCGTCATTTGGATATAAAATTAAAGCCAAAAGCAGTTCATATGAAGGAGATATTAATTGTAGAAGTTGACAGTAAAATTCACGCCACTCAGCAGACCAACCTTAAATGTTTTGAGTGTATCTCACAAAATAAAAATCCAATTGAGCTGAAATCGATGTAATATGAAAGTAGACTCAAAGGTATTTCCATCAAGCTTTGAACAGACTGAAACGGAGTTCAGAACAGGGAGATATTTCCCTCGAAATTCGACTATTTATTTCAAGATGTTGCACAGTTTGCTATCAAATGAAGCAAACTCGAGTTTGGGAATCAAAACTCGAGTTTCCATCAGACAGAGAGCAATCTTGAGTAAACAAAAAAACCTCTAAACTCGAGTTAACAAATACAAACTCGAGTTTACTCCCTGCTTCAGAAAATCACCATTTCGAAAATCTCATTTTTCATCAAGAACATCCAGATGATTACCCAAATGATTTATAATACTTCTTAACATCATTTATATATTTGTGTACATGTTTCAGATTATCAAAGTCTGGTAAATTGAAGATCAAGAGTAAAGTAAATGCTGATGTCATAGTTGGTTCAGAAAACGAAGTTCTAACGGCTAGTTTCATCTGAGTCTAACGGTTATATTTCTTTATCCAACAGTCATTGAATCTTCTCAACAGCTATATTCTCCAACTGTCATCAAGCTTCAATCAGTATAAATACCCAGAGGTTTGAAGTCCACAACAGACAAGAGAAAACACAAAAAAGAAAAACGCAGAGACACAAGGCTTCATCTTCAACATGCTAATACTCTGATATTCTTATCATTTACTCTCTGGTTTTCAATGTCTACATAGTTTATCATAGAGAGTGAAATGTTTTATATTGTTCTTCAGTGTTTATCCATTCACTTCTAAGAGAGAAGGTTTATTTGTAAACATCCTATCTTTCTATCTGAGAGTTACTCAAGATTGGGTGATCTTGAGTGGGAAACCCATTGTAGTGATTACAGCTTGTAAGGGGAGTGAATCCTAGTGAGAGGATTACTTCGAGTACAGAGTGTGTAATCAAACGGGTGTATTGATTAAAGTTTGTAAGGGGGAGTGAATCCTAGTGAGAGGATTACTTCAAGTACAGAACGTGTAATCAAGTTGAAAGAAGATAGTGGATTGAAAATCTCAAGTGGAGCTTGAGGACTGGACGTAGGTCAAGGATTGGGCCGAACCAGTATAAATCACAGTTTTCATATTCTCTTTCCTTATCTTTTACATTCCCAGCATATATGTTTGAATGATTGTTTATCACTTTATAAATTATTATTTTCATTCAAACTACTTTCAGTAAGTTGCGAAAAGATTTTTAAAGATCTAAGTTTTTAATCAGACACCCAATTCACCCCCCCTCTTGGGTGATCGGCATGGAATATGAGTGAATTCACATTACTTAAGCCTTAAATTTTTATACATGAGTTTCAAACAATAAGGGAATACATGGATCTTACCTATAGATTACATGGAGCATCTAGCTTATAATAATAATAATACAAAAATTCTAGGGTTATGATTATATCAACTAGTAGCACAACAAAATGAGTCAGTGAACTTTAAATCATTAAGGAGAATCTTCATTGCTCAGCAAGAGGTACAGGGTCGACAATACTATCTGAGCCAAAATGAATTTTCCTGTGAATGACATCCCATTCTTATAATTTAATAAAGGGTTGAGGTGTAGATTGGCCAACAAATTATTGCCCAAGGAGCATCTGGCACAAAAATTAATTAAGGGTACCTCAAATACAAACAAACAGTTAAAATGTTTCAAATTACACAATGTCATTAGTAGGTTTTGTAACAATTGTTTAATTAAATTGGGGGGGGGATAGTTTGACTGGATGTGATTATGTGGCGAAGAGAAAAAGAGGATGTGGTAGTAATGTGTTAGGAAAAACTGTGGCTTATTTGAGTTTAGATGCTGACATAAGAATGACAAAACAAAGAGAAAGACAAATTGAAGAAGCTATCGACTTTGACAGAGCCACAGAGGTGAATGAAAGGGAACCACACACAATAAAAGTATCTTACAATGTAGAGACATTATGTCATTTTACCAAATTAAGTACCAATGACAAGGAAGTTCAATGAAAGCTTAAAAGACAAATAATCAACTAAAAGCATATATATAGTACTCAATTTTATTTACAAAAATAAGTAACAATATTACGAGACCTTTGTTATCCCAATAGTTGAATGGATTTTACTCTAGACAAGTTTCTTTGACAGGAAATGAACTGGAAGTAATACTATGGTGCCAATAACCAAGGAAGAAAAGGTGGAAAAGCATAGTTTTCAAAACATACCCAACACAATAGCTTTTTCAAAACACTCGTTGGAATCTGGAAATATTGCCGGAAAATGCAAAGAATTTCTGGAAACTAGAGTTATCTTCGGAAATGATGATTCTTGACGGAAACCACAGAGAAATGACGAGACTAAGCTGTCAGTGCTCGGCGAAGGAGAAAGGTGAAGGTGGATAAAGGAAAGAAGATCACCAGTGTTAGAGAGGACGGACGGCGGAGGATGGACGGTTATATGGTGGAGAACAAAGGTCTTGCTCGATCTAGTTCAAAATCGCGGCACTTTTCTCTCAGTCCGTGACTCTGTCTCTCGGCTTTGTCACTGTCGATAATGGGAAAGAAAAGGTCACTGAGTTGGAGGAAGGAACAGAGGTCAATGAAGATGGTGGTGACTGGGTTTTCAAAGAAGCACTACCCTCCACCTACATCTTGCCGTCGACGATGAAGATGGTGATGCCATTCAAGCCCGTGTTTGCAGATTAGCATCGCCTTTAGCTCTAAGTTTGTGTTTTCACTGTTCCACCACGAACTCTCACGTTCCTCTTCCAGTTGCTATTGTCTACAAATTCACATTCATATCCTCAGCTCTTCACCAGCCACGTCGACATCTTCAACCACTTGGACATGTTCAAAGTCACCTCAATGAGCGTTACAAAACTCAGCTAACGTCATTGTGTAATTTTAAACATTTTAACTGTTTGTTTGTATTTAAGGTACCCTCAATTAATTTTTGTGCCAGATGCTCCTTGGGTAATTGTGCATTGGCATATGTACACCTTACCCCTTTAATAAAATACATGAACAAATAATTTAAACATTTTTATCTTTTTATAATAACAATATGACAATAACCTCAATCTCTATATCATATGATCATAAATATAAACAAAACTCTATATAGGATCATCAATCAAATACCTCGAAATACATAATAGATTATTTTGTTTGACGAAACCATTTTAAAACAGTAAATCTCAAATCTCTTCTATTCATAGAACTTCTTACAGAATGAATGACAAGTGTGGCCACACAATCCATGAGGGTAACTAACAAAGCATGGCTTGAAACCTTGAAACAAGCATGTACACACAGTCCATGAAGGTAACTAACTAAACATGACTTGAAGTCATGAAACAAACTATGCATGAGGCTATGAAACAAGTGCAAGTACAAAACCTACGAACAAAAAGTATGAGAACAAATCCCATGAATATCAAGCTAGCTTGAGGTTAAGCTTACCCAGCACACACTATTTAATAAAGTTCTAATCTCGAATCTTTTCCAGTAAGCCAAGGCCACCGATCTAGCCTATTAGCGACCAATTAACAGACAAGACGATAAATCACAATTAAAAAAAAACTGAATTTATTGAATTGAAAGATTAGCAAACTGGGTTTATACTACAATTTAGAAATTCATCCTTACTCAGACAATGGAAATTAGTTCATGACTTATGAGGGAAATAAAATCAAGATTACAGTAGAAAAACCCATGGAGAGAGAAGATCGTCGGATTAGTCGACGGTGTAGGGAACATCCTGTAACGTAACATCTCTATGTCTTCTACAGCTCCGTCTAAATTTTGAAATGGATTAGGTCTTTTCTGCAACTTTCTCTCTCTCTCAATGAATCCTGATCTCTCAATGTGAGTCAGGTTGTATCAAATTCGTACTTTGTACTCTTGACTTTCTGACCCTTTACGACTCCACGACCCTTTTAGGTCTAGTTGTCTCTTCCTCTTATAACCAGGTCCTTCGTGCGTACGTCCAATGAGCTGGGCTTTCTTATTCTATTAGGCCCGACTCCCAAGATTTAGTTGATTGAAATTTTTAATTAAGCGAGATTCTGCAGATCTTCCATTCGATTCTCTGCATCTTCTATTTTCGTTTCTGTCAAGTCAACCGTTGTCTAAATGTCTAGCTCGATAACCTGTGTTTATTTCCTGAAATATCTTGAGAAAAGATCAACATAATACATTGCATAAAAGATCTTCACTTATGATGCTATAACATTATGGTGACATTGTGATGCTAGTTCAGAGTAAAAATCCACAATGTTGTAGCATTACATTTGTTATGTTATGCGATTTCCGAATGTGTTAAATTTACAACCTTTTCTTCTGCCTATATGCGAGTTAGTGTTCAAAATGCAATAGCTTACTACATCTATCCCCTATTTCCATAAGTAATGAATTTCAACATATTTCGTCAAACAACGCACATTAAAGCTCAAAATTACCATATAAAGCAATCATAACACATGGGAAATATATGACAAAAATATGACTTATCAATTACCTTCTTGTTTATTATCTAGGTTGTAACCACACTAAAACTTATTTCTAGAATTTTGGGCAACACCACCCTTTAGGGTTTCATGCTTTCAAATCCACAAGAACTTAAGAAGAAAGTGGTTCCATACTAAACAAGTATAAGAAGACAAGAGATGTAACTTACTTGTATTGTTCTTGATCTTCTTGTCCCTTTCTCTTCTTCTTTGAATCACTTAGGGCTTTCAGCCTTCCCTTAAAATACCATGCAATATTTCCTTTCAAGACTTGAAGGTTACATTAGAGAAGGAAAAGAAGAGATAGAAGTTGGAACATAATCACTCACCTTGGTTCCTTGATCTTTCCATCCTTCTTTCTTCAAGTTTCGGCCAACAGTCCTCCTTGTGCTCTCTTGTGTACTTGGACGTCCTCTTGGATTAATAAGGGAGGGTTTAAAGTGTTTAATATTGCTTTGAGAACAAGCCCTCAAGTCCCACATCCAACTTGACCAAATTGCCTTTACATTTTATCTTCACATGTGACTTATTTTTCACATGCTTCTGGATCCTTCTTTCTTTTTCTTACCTAGGACGAAATTAAACCCTTGCTTAGGCTTCTTAAATTACTATGGACATGTGTCAAATTATTAGAGCTCATTCTCTCTCTCTTTTCCCCTCCTTGTTGGCCAAGAAATCCCAAGATATTTTGGGAGATTGTGCTTAACTCATAATGACTAATTGGACTTATCTCTTTGGCTTGTTGGCCAAGGATTTAAGTCATCATCTTATCATAAATGTCCATGCTTAGGTGTCCCTTTGAGTCATCATCTTGTCATTAATGTCCATGCTTAGGTGTCCCTTCATAAAATCAACTTGTTATCACATTAAGACAAGTGGCATCATGGGATAAACTATGTTGACTTTTAATTACAACATGTGTTAACTTTTCAAGCATCATCCAATTCCTCCCTTCTTCATCTCTTTGCTGAAATTAAGGCTCTTTATATGAAGCTTTTAATTCTCTTCTTGCCATGAAGACATATGCACACATAGCTAATTGCAAGATCAACTCATCTTGTAAGTCATGACATTTCAAGTACAAGTGCATTAAATGCTTTGATCTTATCCTATAACACGCCTTGAATGTAAAGTCACTTCATCTTATCCTCTTCCCCTCTTAGACACTTGGCACCAATCATAGTTATGCACATGTAACCTCTTGACTATGATTCATGCTCCTTTCATATAATTGAACATTCCATTATTCCCAAAAACGTAGGGCATACATATCTGCATGCCCAATAAATGCCATATGCACACCTATACCAACACATTTTAGCTATACCAACTGTTCCATACCTTATAACATAGTTGGGTGGCATCTTTTTACTAACCCAGTGGCACCGTATAGGCATCCTATGTACTTTTGCAGTGACACTTCAATTCTACGGCCTATGCATACTAGGTGCTTTGCCCAATATGGCCGAATAACATAGTCTGTAATATCCTAAATTTTGGGCCTTGAGACTTGAGAATAAGCCTGTATCAGACATACGACTAAACCCTGTTCAGGAAGTGTGATATTAAATTTGGAAATAAAACATTGATATCCTATGAGTATTTTGACCAAGAGCTCAAGGTTGTAGGAGTTAGAGTGATAGTGCAGAAGGGCACAAAAACATTTTACGGTGTTAATCGGTTGATAAAAATGTCATGTAGCTATGTCCTCAGGTCTAGGACAATTAGTTGAGCATAAATATGCTAAAATAAATATGCACATGACATTTCCTAGACAAATGAAGATCCCCTGCATTTTTGAAGGGGAAAAGTCAGTGTAATGATTACATTGGGACACGTGTCACTACGAGATTAAAGAGCAAAAAGTAAGTAATGATTACAGGGGTAGAAAATTCAAATCCTTACCCCTTAAGTATTCAATTTCGTCCACATGAAGGAGGAGAGAGAAAATTAGATGATTTTATCCATTCAGGGGAAATATCTGAAAAGTTGAAGAAAAGTACAAAAAGGAAGCACCATGTTAACTAGCGGGGCCTAGCATGGACCGAGGAAGGAGATTAGACCGGATAAAATGGAAAAGATAGAGGAAAAGCATGACAGTAGATTTTGTGGGGCCCAAATGGTGCCACCTAGACCTTATAATTATTAGGAAATTACTTGGAGGAAAAGTAAAGCAAAATCAATCCAAAAGTCAAAGTGTGGATCCCACTTTTCGAATAAAAAAGGATAAATCAAATAAATTGGGAAAAATAAAATAAAAATCAAGAGATCATGTTTGTGGGCCCAAGATGGCGCAACCTACCCCCCTTAATCATTAAAAACTACTTGGGGAAAAAGAAAATAAAAATAAAGAAGTTTCGGGCTAAAATTGGTAATTTACATCAATTCCAGGCAAAAACAGGTAATTTTACCCATTTGAGAAGATAAAATTTGACCAAAATCAAGGGGGAGGCGCCACATGTCCTGGCTCTAGAGAAATATGGATTTTCTTGAGAAATAAACCAAATGAATTTTACTAATTACTGGACAGGAATTTACCACAGTTATTCTGGACTGTTTAGATTCTTTTGCAATTATTAAAAACCCAAAACACTCTCTCTCTTGGCCATGGGAGCACAAAATTTCCCGAGGATAGGGAGAGAGAGATCTTCAAAAACTCCATATCCAAGCTCAAGTCCCAAGCTCCTAAGTTCATCAACCAAACCTCCGATTCAGGTAAACACCGAAAACTCAACTCTTTGAGGTTCAGAGTTGAGATTTCGTCCATGGGTCTTAGGGCTTGGTGTTGTGACTTGATTTTGGTAATTTTAAGGTTTGTAATGAGTCTAGAATGTGATTTTTTATGGGGTTAATGTTGGATATGATTAGTTTTGATGATGTCTTATATATATGTCATTATTAAGAGCAAAAAGATTGTATAATATATTTATCTCCTACATTTACTAACTACTATATATTTAATGTAGATTAGTTCAAGAAGCATTATAGAGATTAATCAAGAAGGAGACAAAAGATTTCAGAAAGAAGAAATTGCAGAAAATATCAAGGGAGCAAGAAGTTATCAAAGTATTTTGGGAATAATCAAGAAGAAGAGAAGATATTGAAGAATTAATTTATGATCAAGAGAAGAAGAAGAATAGGAGAGAAGAAAGAAATAATTAAATAATGGAGAATGATGAAGAGAAAAGAAGAGAAGAGAAGAATAACTTGTTAAATGGAATGATAAAATCATTATACAAGTTTTTAGATTGATTCTACAAGTCTCCACGATCAAATGGAAGTTGGAATGACTCAAATCAGAGTTAAAATAAGCTACAATTGCATTCCTGAAGTCTTGCTCGAGCACAACAAAGTCATACTCGAGCACAGTACATTTCCAGCCCCTATTCTCGCAAAAATCCGCTCTTGCTCAAGCATAAAAATGCCTGCTCGAGCAGAGAAGAATGCCTGCCCGAGCAAGGTCGATTTTCAGCTACTCTGTTCAGCTCTGTTTCAGGTGACCTTTAGTAATTCGACGATATCTCTCAAACCAGAAGTCCGATTGAGGTGAAACCAATTTTGTATGAAACTAGACTCCCAATGCACCATTTTGATGTAATATTAAAGCCCAAAGGAGGTCATATGAGAGATCTATGAATTTTGGAAGATGACAGTGAAATCAACATCACACAGCAGACCAAGCTTTGGTAATTTGAGTGTATCTCACACATTACAAATCCAATTGAGCTGAAATTGGTGGCATATGAAAGTAGACTCAAATGGATTTCCATCAAGATTTTAAAAAACCAAAACGGAGTTTATACCAGGGAGATATGGCCCTTAAAAGTGGACTGTATGTTCAAGATGCTGCAAAAACACTGGTAAAAAACAACATTTGATGATAATGGACGAACTACAATGAGTTTGGAGCTGATTCTTGTTGTATTGGAAAGAATACTCGAAGCACTTTATGAGAATGGGTGGTTTTCCAAAATTGAAGCTATATTGAAGACGTTACTACGCTCACGGGAAATTGACTACTATGCTGTCAATATTCTGGTTTCCTAAAAGTCTCTACACTCTGGAAGTTGAGCTTTGTATTGGAGAGTATTATACTTATTCACACATGATCAGAAGCCTCAAAGACAGAAGCTTACCTGAGCAAGGCATTCTTTGTGCCCGAGCATCATCGAGCTCAGAGTGAAGATTTGCAAACTGGAAAGGAATGCTCGAGCAACACATCTGTCATGCCCGAGCAACGTAAGAGCCATGCTCGAGCAGAGGTAAAAAGGTGCCCGAGCAGCATCAATCGTATTCTCATTCTTCACCTCTGGAAGACGTTTTCCCGAGCATGAAAATGTCATGCTCGAGCAGAGGAGAAAGCGTGCTCGAGCAGCAACACTGAATCAGTAACTCTTCGTCTCTGTATGCCTTATGCCCGAGCAGGATAATGTCGTGCCCGAGCAGCATGCTCGAGCAGAAAGGTTATGTTGCCCGAGCAAGCATGTTTCAAAGCTCTTATTCCTCTCTGCCTCAATGATGCCCAAGCAGCATATATGGGATGCTCGAGCATTAGCGAATGATGCCCGAGCATGAAGTTTGTCTTACTTGAGCATCAGCGATAGAAATCATTTCCTTAAAACGCACCAAGAGAAGCTTGCCCGAGCAAGCTTAGATTGTTGCCCGAGCATACAACGATGAACTCCACTTATAACGTATTTGTACCTTGGTTGCCCGAGCATACTATTAGTCATGCCCGAGCAAGATCATCATTGTTTTCAAAATCACCGTCTCCGAGAATTCAGAAATCTCTCTTATCAATTGATTTCTACTTGCTATACTTTTCAATACTATTAATCATGTTTGTTAGAAAGTTTCAGATGATCAAACGAAGGATTAATATCATATTATCAAAAAGTGAATGATTACGTCAGAGCTTACAACGGTAACTCAGAGCAAGTCACAACGGTAATATTCTAAGAAGCTCAACTGAAGAATTGCTCCAACAGTCGAAACAAAAATACCTATAAATTGTGAAGTCTTCAAACCAGAAGGGGTGACGATGATTGATGAATGAATCGACGAAGCCAATGAAATGATTTTACTACTTCACCGTCGATAGTTCATACACTCTGTTTCTCAATGTTTATATAGTTTTCAGTAGAGAGTGTGATGATTGATTATGTACTTCAGTGATTATTATTCATCTACTCTGTGAGAGAGTCTAAACACTTATTTGATTGTCTGTTTAGTGATCAAATCTCAAGGTTGTGGAACCTTTGAGTGTGGGTGTACAATTAAAACTTGTAAGGAGGAGTGAGTCCTAGTGTGAAAGGATCATCCTGAGTACAGAGTCGGTAATTGTATTCTTACAGTGCGTAAGAGGATATCTTGGAAAGAGATTGTAAAGGCTGCATAAGTGCCCGGCTAAACTTGTGAGGTTGTAAAGGCTTTTCTCTTGTGCCTGGTTAAACAATGAGATAGTGGAAAATCTCAAGTGCGGCTTGGGGACTGGACGTAGGTCAAGGATTGGGCCGAACCAGTATAAATCTCTGTTTGCATATTCTCTTCCCTAAACTCTTACATTTCACCATATGTGTTTTGAATGATTGTCTATCGGTTTATAAATTATTATTGTTCTTCAAACCTCCTTTAGTAAGTTGCGAAAAGATTTTCTAAGTTTTCAAAAGTTTTATCCGACACCCAATTCACCCTCCCTCTAGGGTGATAGTCAAGTCTAATAGTTAAGTTATGATTTAAGTTACCGAACTCAAAATCACCTAAAACACAGAACGAGCTTGCTGCCAGTTCTGGAAATTCTGGACAGCGAAGCTTCTTCTATGATTTTAAATAGCAAACGACCTTGGTTTGAGATGAAATTTTATAGTCTTAAATTAGACATCTAGGGATTCATTTTTATATAAGATTTTATAATTTTTCAAGGTTTCAACTGAGAGAAATAAATTTCACAAAGTGGCTCAGAATCTGAAACCCTGTTCTGGACCAACGAATGGAATTTTCAATTGATAAATTTATGAATATGTTTTTGACCTCTGGTGGTATTTTTATCACAAAGTAGACATCCTAAGGGTTCATATTCCATTGACTTTGTGTCCATTGTTCACAAAGTAGACCTCTTGGGAAAGCTTCCTAGCACAATAAAATATTAAGGTAGAGTAAACCCTACAAGTAGTAACCACTTTACTCAGACACTCTTATGTGTTTTGTTGTATGTCTTCCTTGCCATATGTGTTTTTGTCTGTGTTGGCCAAATATGCATACAGAACAATGTTTGTGCTTGAGCTTCTAGCGCTGAGGATGCCTGCTGGGGTCTTCCTATGTGGAGGTCCAACAGGACTAGCTTGTGATTTCGGTAATTTCGGGGCCTGCCTTGGTAAGGCGGCTCAACGGTACGAAGACGTGTTGTGATATATGTATCTGTTTGCATATGCGGTAAATTTGGCATATTATTTGTATTCATCTATATTTCGTGGTTGCATACATACACATCTCACATTTAGCGCATGAGTATTGATGGTTACTCTGGGGGCCACCGTCGGACTCCAGAAGCTTCTGTAGTTACAGGGAGTCGTGCCTGATGCTTGAAGAGCCTTTTTGGAAAGGTAGGGCCTGGTGGTGCGGTGAAGAATAGGGAATGCCCTATTGTATTCTGTATTTTAGTTTTTGGATGACTGTATTGTTATGTTGATATTTATTTTGGGATGACTGTACCCTTAACCCTTCGGGGACTTTTACTTTCTATTTGTTTTACTTTTACCAGTACAGTAGTTGTCTAAACCGGTTATATGCTCTGTTGCGCGTGCTCTGATATATAATTAAATGGACTAATAATCAAGGAAGGATAACAATTAAAATAAATCCCTCTAACCCGCCACCCGAAAGGGCGAGGCCGGCAGGGGTGTGACATAGTCCACGAGAGTCTTTTTATCTCTCGACATTTTTGAGACTCTTCTCGAACTGGGCTTAGTCGTCTGCCTAATATAGGCTTAACCACAAGTCTTAAGGACAAAATTTTAGGATATTACACTAAACTTTTGTAAGGATCTGAGATTTAAATGAATCTCAAAGTAGCAAATTAATCTCACAAACCAATAATATACAGTATATGGTAGTCAACCACGACAAAACAATCCACACAACATATAAAGAATTCAAGGATCATACAACATGTATCACAATTCATATGCAGCATGTAATACAAACATCAACATATGACCCATAACCACAACATTAGGAAAATCCAATTGGGTGAATTAACAGCCCAAAAATAATTGAATGCACTAGGCCCTGCCTAGTCACCGGGAAGCTGGCCCTATGGTCGGCCTTTCTAGTCAAACGGCTTACAAGTAGTGCTGGCCTCATACAGGTAGGACTCACAAATATGGTTTAAACAACATATATAGTCATATAAAGAATGTGAGATTAGAGTTACTACCTGATTGTCCACCAAACTTTTGGCTAAATTCCAAGTCTTGTGGATACTCTAGGCAAACATAAGCTCCTATAATGGTACATTTAAGCAATTCTTCATATTTCTGAGTACTAGAGTTAGTCACTACTTATATTTAAAATAAATCTCAAGAGCCTATATTATCACTTAGAAGCTCTTCATATCCTTTGAATAATAGGTAGATCATAATTGACTCTTAATTTCTTTATTTTCGGACCTTGACTCAAAACTGTAAGAATTTTCATCAAAATTTGAAAATTCACAACTCATTTCACAAGTGTCCAATTTTGGTGATTCTAAATTCTATGTGACCCCTAATAAGTCTATTTCAGATAAAAATACTTTCTATAGACAATTACAAGTGTACAATTCCAAATTTACCCAAACAGTGTCACTACCCAAAATAGCATTCCAGAATCCAGGGTCATTTTTAAAAATTCATATTTCCACATGTACACATCCAAAATAGACAAATGACCTATCAAATTAAATTTCATTATGTCTAATTTAATGTTGGAAATTTGAATAGCCATTGGACACCATTAACTTGTCCAAAAACAAACCCCAAGCTCACTGCCTTGGAGGATCCTGTCACTAGCATTTTTGGGGTTTTGTATCATTTAATCCCTATGCTTCCAAAATCACTACCAAACTTTTATTCCTCACAATTTTTCATTCTAACCACATTGGAAGCATCAAAATGGACAAAATCTCATTATTTCCCTATGCCCTATTCTAGCTGAAAATGAGATGTAAGGGAACAAAATGAGTTTTCCCAAGTTTCACTCCACAAGCTTCATAGATTAGTCCTAAACCACTTTCTAACTCATTATTTAAGCCATAAACATACTTTAACTCATTTTTTTAACCATATGGGCAGCACTCCCCTTAGGTATTCATTTTTCCAAAATTCTAAAAAATCAAGAGAAGATGGATTCCATGGCCAATAACAACAAGAATAAGCTTAAAGGAGTCAAAACACTACTTACTTGACTTGCTTCTTGTTTTTGTTGCTCTTCCTCCTTCCTTGTCTTCCTAGGGTTTTCGGTCACCTTAGGGAAAATCAACATGCAAGAGATCTCTTAAGGCTTGAGATTCACACAAGATTAGAAGAAGATTAGGCTTGCCAACTTACCTTGAATCCTTGGCTCTTTCCTCTTCCTTGTGGTTGGCTAGCTCTTGCTTATCCTTGGTTCTTGTCATAACTGACTTATGCATGAAAAGATGAGTGTTTAGGGTGTTTTATATGACTTGGAGAACAAGCCCTTGAGTCCATAATGATCTTGACCAAATTTCCCTTTCTCTTCTATTATTTTATTTATTCCACTTGTGCAAAATTTGGTATATCTCCTTATTTTTTCTCTTGCCATTACTTTGGCTAAAACTCAAGGCTTCTTGAGGAAGCTTGTGACTCATCTTCTTGTTTTTATTGCATATGCATAGGTATCCTCATAGTCAACTATCTTTCCTAATTTGACACATGGCAAGTTTATATGCAAGAAGAATTAATTGTGTGACTTTTAACAAGTGATAAATACAAAGTTTTATTTTTTTCCTCTTCCTTCTTTGGCTAAACATGACATGCATTTATGATTCAATAAATGTTTTTCAAATCATATCAAATCCATTTGTCCACATGCATTTATGATTCAATAAATGCTTTTCAAATCATGTCAAATCCATTTGTCCTCATGCATTTATAATTCAATAAATGTTTCTCAAATCATGTCAAATCCAGTTGTCCTCATGCCTTATCTCTTGTATTCACTTGGCAAGATCCAAGGCATACATAAGAGGCTTGTTGAATACTCATCTTGACTTTTCTCATGCTCCTTTTCAAATTAAATATTCCACTTTCTTCTCTTACCTCCTTGGCCGAAAATGGCCTTATATGGGAACCTGCCATGTTGCATTCTATTACCCAATGATTCATGCCCATTTATTCTTCTTGACTGAAATTGGTCGTTAAAATTTGACATTTTGTTTACCAATTAATTCATAGTCACAGGGTATCTAAAATTCCTTTGTGGCCCTAACATTTATTCAAAAAATTTAAGTGTCAAGAAAATCAAACATTCAACCAAAATTTACTAAACAATTACATATATTGCACAAGGAAATTTTAGTACAGGAAATTTAGGATATTAAATCTAACACAAAAATGCTTTATGTGATTTTGACTTTAATCCAAGGTTAAGCCCCTGAAACTTATACATAAGTGTAATTAGTAATGTTTCGGAAAATTTGGAAGTATTGTAGCTATATTATGTCACACTTAGAATAGAAATCAAAATTTATGAGACGATGTTTCAAAACTCTACTATCACTATCACTCAAGTGACATTTTATCAACTCGAGTGATGCTCTAACATAGAGAGGTACCAACTAGTAACTATAAGGAATGTGAAGGTCTTTGCAAGTTACCTGTTGGTAACCATACTATGTCACTCAAGTTTGCTTTAGATTACTCGAGTGCCTTTCTTAGTTTTTTTTCTTCAAAAATATTGGTTGATCACTAGCGGGTAACTGAAGAGTGATAACATGATTTTTACATGTGTCACTCGAGTGAATAATTTTCACTTGGGTGATCTTATCTTTTTAAAACTTTCCCATGTTATCTCTCCTTCCAGTTACCAAGAGGTAACTTGCAATACTTGTGTATCACTTGATTGCTATCTTAGTAACTCAAGTGACTAGCCTTCTTTCTCGTAGTTACCTTCAGGTACCTTGTGGAATATTTGGGCATCACTTGAGTGCCTCTTAATTAGATCGAGTGTGTAAGTAGTTTTTCAAAATTCACCATTGAGTACCTTACAAGTGACACAAGTATCACTCGAGTGCCCCTCTTGAACTTGAGTGCATGAGAGTTTTTCACACATTCTATCACTCACTAGCCAATACCTTGATAGTGATGATAGGTTATCACTCGAGTTACACTTCTCTCACTCAAGTACATCAACCATTTTTCACAAATCAACTTCATTACTAGCCAGTTACCTTCTAGTGAAAAGATTCTCAGAGGCATCAATCTAGTGACACTTTCTAACTCGAGTGATGTATTTTAAAATAACATTTATAAGGTATGTTATCATTAAAACATAAACTCTAACATTCACAACATACCTAGTGCACAATCTCTCCTTTTAATAACAAATGGAACTATAGATACTTTACACAATGCTCATAATTTTAAAGGCCTTCATATAAGAAAATCAATCCATGTTTATGTTTGAAAGGGGATTCTGAAGGATCTGTCATGGACGCCGCGGATGCCCAACAAGGTTTCTGGAAAATAGAGGTGGAGGGGGATATGAGTTGGTAGAGATAGGAACGGTGTTTTTTATTTGTTAATTTATGTAAAATCCACCTAATTAATGTTTAACAATATTTTAACATTTTTTGCTACATAGGATGACTCAAAAACATCAGGGACTAAGTTGCAAGCGAGTCAAAAGTTCAAAGATTAAGTTAAAAGTGAGTCAAGATTTTAAAGGCCAAAAGATTAAATTTCCCTGTTGTATTAAATGGAAGTTAGTTGGGTTTAGTCGTTTTGCCCTAGGTTTAAAAGTTTATGGTTGTTTTTGCTCCAAAAAATTGTTGATAATTACTGTTGTACTTTTAATAAAAATCGAAGGTTATTTTAGCATCTTAACCCAATAATCGTTGCTAGTTGACTTAAGGGCCATGATATTTTTACATTTTTTTGAGAACTTCATGTTTAATTTTGCATCCAAGTGAAGATCATGGTCTCAAGTATACATTTGTCAAAAGTGCATGGCCAAATTTGTATCTCTACCCTTTAAAATTTATTTTGTTGTAGGTGTTAGTTCTTGATTTATAAGTTTTGATGATAACAAGACTTGAAAATGTAGAAGGTTTCGAATCAGTGAAAATTGCCTAAGTCAAGAGTCTACTCAAGTATGCTAATAAGCCTACTCGAGCCTGCTCTAGCTAATATCTCTGTTGAAGTGTTCTTAGGACCTTACTCGAGCAAAGTTTCATAGTTACTCGAGCATGTTATTAGTAAGTGGTGTCTGCGTTGGTTCTTGAAGAACCTTACTCGAGTAGGCTTTGTAGCCTACTTGAACACAATACTTGAGTATTGATTCAGTGTTACTCGAGCACATATGCTGATGTGAAGGATAGCTATGTATCAGACATCACACTCGAGCATAAAGATCATACTCGAGTAGAGGTAAAGTGATAGTCGAGCATGATTCTTTATTTACTTACATTTGCTTATTGTTAAGGCTTACTCGAGCACACGTCTACTCTTACTCGAGCATGATACTTGAGCATAAGGAAAACTGTACTCGAGTATAGGCTGGCTAATGTTTTACCAAGTGTGATTTTTAGTGAAGCATAGATGATACTCCAGCATGCCTACTTACATACTCGAGTATATGCGTTATGAAGCTTCTGTTGTGTGTTTGCTGAGACGTTACTCGAGAAGCCTCAGAGTCCTACTTGAGCACAATACTCAAGCAGTCACTTAACCTATACTAGAGCAAGGCTAATGTTAGGATTTTCTAAAGAACATTTGAAAGCTTACTTGAGCATTGCACAAATGGTACTTGAGCATTATTCATCTCTTACTTCAATATCTTTGCTGTAACAGTGATCGTAAATTCAAATATTTTGATTAACCATTCGTTTCTGTTTAAATTCTACTAAATCTTACTTACATTGTTACTAATAATATTTTAAGTAAGTCTCAAATCATTAATGATTGGATTAACCACAAATCATTGAAAAACAATATTATGTGTCAGAGCATTAATGACCATTAGTGAGAATAGAGCCGCACACGAAATGAAAGTCAAAGCAGGCCAAATAATCGTGTAATACCCGGATTTTTAATATCTGGAATATTATAAATAAAGTGGATATTTCTGATAAGTGAAATTTTGATCTCCAGATGTGTGCTTTTGTAGCCTGTGTTCTAAGTTGAATTTTGTAGGAAATTAGGGAATTTAAGGGTCAAAGTGTCAAAATGACCAAAATACCCCTATAGTGCCTATATAACTTAGAAAAATTATGAAAAATCCTAAAAGGCAGTAAAATGACCGAGTGAATTATGGGAACATATTATCTCTAATTATGGTAATTTAATAAATTATGAACTTGGAGAAATTGAATAAAGATGCTCAAAAAGTATTAAAATGACTGAATTACCCTTGTAAATTATAGAATAATGCGAAGAAATGAAAATTTCAATGTTAATGCAAAAGTTATGAGGTGATGAGGTACTTTAATTAAGAAAATTATCAACCAGTGAAAACTGAGTAATTAGGTATTTATTGGCTAATTACCTAAGCATAAGCAAGGGAAATTCATGAATAATTATGTAAAACCCTAAAATTAGTGGTTTTTGGTTTAAAATTAGTAAAAATGTATTTGCTAATTAATTGGAAATTTTTGGGAAAAATAGATGAGTTTAGGTATTTTTAAGCCTAAATACAAGAATGGACCAATTAGAGAATTTTGGGGAATTTTTAATAAAAATTGAATTAATTAATTAATTAATTAATTCATGAAAAAGATTTACAAATCCAAAAAAATGCCCAGCCGAAATATTGGACAAAAAATGAAGATTGGATCAAAATTATAATATCATGATATTTATTCAATTTAAGCACATGTGTTTTATTATTTAATAATATAATTAAAGTGCATGAATAGTAATATATAAATTAGGAAACGGACCCTATCTAGAGATCTAGGAATAGGAATTCCAAAGTCAAGGTAGATTATTGATCAGTGGAATTTTATCTTCCGTTAAACTCTCCGGAAGTTAATTCGAAGCCAATAGGGCTTTTTCCTAATAAGACGAAATAGGAAATTTCGAGAAAAGGGCGGATAGCAAAGGTTGGAAGTAAAGACTTCAAAATTAGAGTTGTGACAACTGAGAAAGAATTGGGAAATTTTATGGACATATTTGAAATCGAGCATCTATGACTATAAGTCGGAACTTCGGTTTCGTTTGGCTTAGGACATGTTCGGACACGTTTTTCGAGAAAACTTCCGTCAACCCGAAAATGGACTAGGCAGAGTCAGAAAAATAGTTGGAATAGACATTTCTAGTATGGAAGAGAAGGTCTTCAAAGCTAGTTAACCAGAATTTTGAGATTTCTCCGAAAGTACGCGATTCTGACACCGATCGGAAACTTATCGGTAAGACAACTTCTTGAGGAAGTAAGTGACATCACCACCATGACATCATGGCTTTAAATGATGATGTCAGCTGCCAAGTGGCCCGGTGAGGATCGTGACATGTGGCAAAGTGCGATCCGGCGGCCGATATCCGATATGAAAAAGTAGTGAATAGTGTCACATTTTCCTCTATAAATAGGACCTTGCTCCTTTGGAAATTTCACACCACTTCCTTTGAGCAAAAACCGAAAATAGAGAGAGAAAGAAGAGAGAGGAGCTCTGGGGAAATCTGTAGCGAAGCTCTGGGTAAGTTTTCCGTGACTGAGCTTTAAGCTTTCATAGTTCCTTCAATAGTTAGTAATGCTAGAGTAGTCTTTATTTTTATGATTGGATATCATATGGGAGGGCTATTTTAGTCTTTATTTTCGAAAATCATAGTTGCGTCGAAGTTCTGGCAAAATTTTGGGAAGAAAATAGCCTATTAGCGGAGCGCCGGCGAAATTCCGCCAATTAGGGGTATAGGGCAAAATGGTAATTTTTACCTAAAATGCCGAGATATTGTGTCAAATCACTAATGGAAGTGATATTACTCTTATAGGATATCGAATCTCTCGATTTGCTGCCGTCACGCTGCCCGACGAACCGTGTAAAGTTCACGTTTTCCGTAGAAAGTACGTTTTCCGCGGTAGTACCTAACGTTGCCAACGAAGGTACGGACGCGCATCGTAACACTAATCTTGTGCTTCTTAAATGCATATATGTCAAGGATATGTCGTAGACCGTTATACGACAGCTTTTAAACGGGTTATGTTTGGAATGCCGTTATGTTTTCCTAGCGCCGAGACACGAGTGTTTATCGTGGCACCGGTGAATAGTGCAGTTGTTGTTGTTATTTACCCTATGGGGCTTTACATATTGCTCGTGCTTATGTTTTGTCGGCATAATGATCATGCATCTCTAGTATGCTTGTGATATACTTGTTGTATTAGCTCTAGAATATCTCGTTGGTCATATCTTGTGTTGTTTGGGTATGAGGTTAACCGTTACACGAGATTCAATGCGTTGAATTGAATCTCATTTGTAGCTTCGTGGTCGGGAGGACCACGGTTCGTGGATCGAGGCAAGTACCGGAGTAGGCATGCGGTGAAGATTTATCTATCTTATCGCTTTCTATTTCTTTCATTATTTACTTTCCAAACTCTAGGATTACTGTAATCAATACAATGTTACACAATGGTTGATGTTTTGGCTAAGAATCCAATTACTCTTTCGCTCTTTTGCTCTACTCTGATTGTTTGTTTGAAAAAAAAATTCCGCATTTCAAACATGGGATGTTACATTTTATGGTATCAGAGCATGAAATTCTGGCAAGTATTTAACTATGTTACCACGGACAGTTTGGTGCCGAAGGCAAGGCTAGTCTACGTGGGTGTGCCATAAGTCACCGCTAACCCGGTGAGGCCCCATGGTAGACACTTACACGGCCATTCTGTTCGGATAACGGAGTTAGGTTCTTAAGCCTTTTAACTTTGAGCATATTTTTGAAAATGAGTATCGATACGACCATTGGTGTAAATGTGTAAAGATGAACAGAGATAATGGCTAGTACGCCTTTAGAGCCGGAGAAACACGTCGGATCGGATCATTCATCGATGATGACAACCGTGAGTATTTCCAATGTCAAGACGATTCGAGAGTGAATCTTTCTATGAATTACAAACGCGAAGGATTTTAACCACCGGTCATAAACCAATTTGGATGATGTAATATACGTTAACATGTACATTACATCTAATATGAAAATATATAGGTTTTGATGCCACGTGTTGTGTTATTTTTCTGACACATATATCCGTTGTTTGATAAAGGAAAGGAATTAAAAACAAATGGCTATACTAAGAGGTCTTTGGTGCACCAAGAGGCCGAGGCCGTGGACGAGGCGAGGTCGAGGTAGAGGCGAGGCAGCCTCAAGATAGAGCAATACCGAAGTTGGACGAAACCAAGAGGACCAACATGCACGTAATCAACTCCTGAACCAACAAAACGACATACGGGAGTTGCGGCGAACTTTGCAAGAGCGAGAGAGCTCTTATCGATGCATTAATGGCGAAAAATTTGGAAAGACAAAGACAAGATGAAGAGCGTAACAATAAGGAACATGAGGAAGATGACCACAATGATAATGAAGAAGAGTATGATGACAACGAGAATGATGAAGAGCCTGAGGGGTCTGAGAGATCCCAATCACCACCTAGGCGCAATCAAAAAGAGAGAACCACCGAGAGCTGGGTCAACCAGTTCTGCAAGCTGAAGCCACCCGGTTTCTGGGGAAAGAATGAACTAGCTCTGAGGTACGACATAAGATCGAGGCTGGTATCTCATCAATTCTCTAGGATGGCCCAAGCCGTGGGATCATGCAGATTGACAGAGCGCAACTTGAAAGAACTGCGCAAGTCCCGAAGCCAGGAAGGCAACAATGCTGGTCGCGGTGGATCTAACCGCGGAGGATCCTCACAGAAGAGGAAAGCGCCTTGGAGCGAAAACCGAGGTGGGAACAAGAAACCCTACCAACAGTACAATCTGAAACAGCAGGGATCCCGGACATGTCGAAATGTAAGAAGTACCATCCAGAGCCAAGCTGTGATGGGAAACAAGTCTGTTTCAGTCCTGTAGATTACCATTTGATCTTGTAGTATCTACACTGTTGGGTGTAAAGTCTTTAGCTTCTGATGCGTGTATAAATTGTACTGCTGACGTGGATGGACGAGTTTCTAAAGTGGATCTTATCCGTCTACCTCTTCACGGCATCGACGTCATATTCGGTCTAAACTGGTTAACGGCCAATGGCGCAATGATTGATTGTGGCAAAAAGCAGATATCATTTGCCGGAGACAAGGTTGAAGTGAGCACGAACTTTCTCTCCGCCACGAAGGCGATCGGTGAAGCTGATCTTTCACTCCAGGATATCCCTGTGGTGAATGAATTTTCTGATGTATTTCCGGAGGACCTCACCGAGTTACCTCCTATCCGAGAAGTGGAGTTCAATATTGACTTGATGCCTGGCACAGGATCAATATCAAAGGCGCCGTATCGAATGGCTCCTAACGAGATGCAGGAGTTGAAGAAGCGATTGGAAGAGCTTTTGAAGAAGGGGTTCATTCGACCCGAGTGTATCACCATGGGAGCCCCGTGCTTTTTGTAAAGAAGAAAGATGGAAGCTTCCGACTCTGCATCGATTACCGTGAACTCAACAAAGTAACCGTCAAAAATAAGTACCCACTTCCCCGGATTGATGATCTTTTGGATCAATTGTCTGGTTCCACAGTCTTTTCTAAGATTGATTTGCGTTCGGGATACCATCAGTTGCGAGTTAAGGATGGTGATGTTCCCAAGACAGCTTTCAGAACGGATATGGGCATTATGAATTCCTTGTGATGCCCTTCGGATTGACAAATGCACCTGCGGTATTCATGGATTACATGAACCGTATCTTCCGTCAACACCTAGACCAATTTGTGGTGGTGTTCATCGACGACATTTTGATATATTCTAAGAGCAAAGAAGAGCACGAAGAACATCTGCGAAAGGTGTTGAGCATACTCGTGGAAAAGCAACTATATGCTAAGTGAGCAAATGCGAATTTTTGCCGCCGGAAGTTAAATTTCTGGGCCATGTTATATCTAGCGGCGGAGTTGCAGTTGATCCAACCAAAGTAGAAGCAGTTCTCGGGTGGAAACGGCCGAGAGCGTGACGGAGATCCGTAGTTTTCTTGGTCTGGCGGGATACTACCGCAGATTTATACGGGATTTCTCGCGTCTTGCCCTACCATTGACAAAGCTTACGAGGAAGAATCAACCCTTTATATGGGGAGATGATTGTGAGGAGAGCTTTCAGAGTCTGAGGGAGAGGTTGACTACAGCACCGGTATTGATTATCCTCGATCCTGATGAGACCTATGTTGTCTACAGTGATGCCAGTGGGCAGGGATTGGGATGTGTCCTAATGCAGCAGGGCAGGGTGGTGGCCTATGCCTCTCGTCAGCTGAAACCTCACGAGTTAAACTATCCTACACACGATTTAGAGCTAGCGGCTATCGTGTTCGCTTTGAAGATATGGAGGCATTACCTGCGGTGTAACCGTAGAAGTGTATTGTGACCACAAGAGTCTCGAAATACTTGTTTGATCAACGAGAACTCAACATGAGACAACGTCGTTGGATGGAGCCGATTAAAGATTACACCTGGAGATCAAGTATCATTCGGGTAAAGCAAACGTCGTTGCTGATGCTCTTAGTAGGAAGACGGTGCAGGTATCATACATGATGATACAAGAGCGTAAACTTTGGAAGATTTCGAGGATCTGAATCTATCCAATCAAATCGCATGGGTCCGCACGCACTGCTGATGCCTATCTTGCTACACTTCTTGCGAGTCAAGGGAGTATGATCGAGAGATGAAGTGGAGAGAGCTCGAAGCAAGATGATTGGGCAAAAGAGATACGTGAGAAGATCACTCGAGGTGAGACCCAAGACTATGACCTATCACGTAGTGGTTTGGTCGATATAAACAATGAGTTTACATACCACCGATTGATGAATTAAGGCGGACGATAATGGATGAGGCTCGAAGAGTAAGTACACTCTACATCCGTGCATGGTCAAAATGTACCCAGTATGAAATCCGAACTTTGGTGGCCGGAATGAAGAAAGACGTAGCGAATACGTGGCCAAATGCTTGACCCGTCGAAAGTGAAGATTGAACACCGTCGACCCCCTGGTCTACTGCAAGGACTGGAGTTGCCGGAATGGAAATGGGAGAACATAACCATGGATTTTGTGGTAGGTCTGCCCAAAATCAGAAATCATGATACAATTTGGGTAGTTGTTGACAGATTAACCAAGTCAAGCACACTTTATTCCCATCGGTATCCACTACTCTCCGGAACGATTGGCGGAGATTTATATCAAAGAGATAGTGAGATTACATGGTGTTCCTAAGAGCATTGTCTCCGATCGTGATACACGATTCAAATCCCGTTTCTGGCAAGCGTTACATGAAGGTATGGGGACTAAGTTGAAATTCAGTTCGGCTTATCACCCTCAAACGGACGGTCAATCTGAAAGAACCATACAGACGCTGGAGGATATGCTGCGAGCATGTGCCCTGGATTTCAAAGGAAGTTGGGATCAACATCTTTCGCTAGCTGAGTTTGCATATAACAACGGTTATCATGCTAGTATACAAATGGCCCCGTTCGAGGCATTGTATGGGCGGAAGTGTCAATCACCATTGTCTTGGGACAGATTCGTCCGAAAAGCAGATACTTGGGCCGGACATGCTTGAGCAAACCTCTGAACAAATAGCGTTAATCAAGAAGAGACTCCTTGCGGCACATAGTAGACAGAAGAGCTACGCTGACAAAAGGAGAAGACCTCTGACGTTCTATGTCGGCGACCATGTGTTTCTAAAGTTATCTCCAGTGACTGGTGTCGGCAGAACGCTTAAGAGGAAGAAGCTGAGTCCACGGTACGTGGGACCCTTTGAAATTTTGGCTAAGCGAGGAGAAGTAGCTTATCAGATAGCCTTACCCCCGAATCTGAGTAATCTTCACGATGTTTTCCATGTGTCACAACTAAAGAAGTACCAACCAGACCATGACCATGTCATAGAGTACGAGGATGTTGAAGTACGGCATGATAATACTTACATAGTCGAGCCGGAGCAGATCATTGATCACAAAGAGAAACGGCTCAGAAATAAGACCATACGTACAGTGAAAGTGGTCTGAAAGGTTTGTCACCTGAAGAGGCGACTTGGGAGACCGAGAAAGACATGGAAGAGAAGTACCCAGATTTCATGGCCCGAAGTTTAGTTAGTATAGATTAAATTTCGAGGGCGAAATTTTGTTTAAGGGGGGGAGAAATGTAATACCCGGATTTTTAATATCTGGAATATTATAAATAAAGTGGATATTTCTGATAAGTGAAATTTTGATCTCCGGATGTGTGCTTTTGTAGCCTGTGTTCTAAGTTGAATTTTGTAGGAAATTAGGAATTTAAGGGTCAAAGTGTCAAAATGACCAAAATACCCCTATAGTGCCTATATAACTTAGAAAAATTATGAAAAATCCTAAAAGGCAGTAAAATGACCGAGTGAATTATGGGAACATATTATCTCTAATTATGGTAATTTAATAAATTATGAACTTGGAGAAATTGAATAAAGATGCTCAAAAAGTATTAAAATGACTGAATTACCCTTGTAAATTATAGAATAATGCAGAAGAAATGAAAATTTCAATGTTAATGCAAAAGTTATGAGGTGATGAGGTACTTTAATTAAGAAAATTATCAACCAGTGAAAACTGAGTAATTAGGTATTTATTGGCTAATTACCTAAGCATAAGCAAGGGAAATTCATGAATAATTATGTAAAACCCTAAAATTAGTGGTTTTTGGTTTAAAATTAGTAAAAATGTATTTGCTAATTAATTGGAAATTTTTGGGAAAAATAGATGAGTTTAGGTATTTTTAAGCCTAAATACAAGAATGGACCAATTAGAGAATTTTGGGGAATTTTTAATAAAAATTGAATTAATTAATTAATTAATTAATTCATGAAAAAGATTTACAAATCCAAAAAAATGCCCAGCCGAAATATTGGACAAAAAATGAAGATTGGATCAAAATTATAATATCATGATATTTATTCAATTTAAGCACATGTGTTTTATTATTTAATAATATAATTAAAGTGCATGAATAGTAATATATAAATTAGGAAACGGACCCTATCTAGAGATCTAGGAATAGGAATTCCAAAGTCAAGGTAGATTATTGATCAGTGGAATTTTATCTTCCGTTAAACTCTCCGGAAGTTAATTCAAGCCAATAGGGCTTTTTCCTAATAAGACGAAATAGGAAATTCGAGAAAAGGGCAAATAGCCAGGTTGGGAGTAAAGACTTCAAAATTAGAGTTGTGACAACTGAGAAAGAATTGGGAAATTTTATGGACATATTTGAAATCGAGCATCTATGACTATAGTGGAACTTCCGGATTTTCGTTTAAACCGGACATGTTCGGACACGTTTTTCGAGAAAACTTCCGTCAACCCGAAAATGGACTAGGCAGAGTCAGAAAAATAGTTGGAATAGACATTTCTAGTATGGAAGAGAAGGTCTTCAAAGCTAGTTAACCAGAATTTTGAGATTTCTCCGAAAGTACGCGATTCGGACACCGATCGGAAACTTATCGGTAAGACAGCTTCTTGAGGAAGTAAGTGACATCACCACCATGACATCATGGCTTTAAATGATGATGTCAGCTGCCAAGTGGCCCGGTGAGGATCGTGACATGTGGCAAAGTGCGATCCGTGGCCGATATCCGATATGAAAAAGTAGTGAATAGTGTCACATTTTCCTCTATAAATAGGACCTTGCTCCTTTGGAAATTTCACACCACTTCCTTTGAGCAAAAACCGAAAATAGAGAGAGAAAGAAGAGAGAGGAGCTCTGGGGAATCATGTGAAGCTCTGGGTAAGTTTTCCTGCATCGAGCTTTAAGCTTTCATAGTTCCTTCAATAGTTAGTAATGCTAGAGTAGTCTTTATTTTTATGATTGGATATCATATGGGAGGGCTATTTTAGTCTTTATTTTCGAAAATCATAGTTGCGTCGAAGTTCTGGCAAAATTTTGGGAAGAAAATAGCCTATTAGCGGAAGCGCTGGCGAAATTCCGCCAATTAGGGGTATAGGGGCAAAATGGTAATTTTTACCTAAAATGCCAGATATTGTGTCAAATCACTAATGGAAGTGATATTACTCTTATAGGATATCAGAATCTCTGATTTGCTGCCGTCACGCTGCCCGACGAACCGCTGTGTAAAGTTCACGTTTTTAGTAGAAAGTACGTTTTCCGCGGTAGTACCTAACGTTGCCAACGAAGGTACGGACGCGTCTTGTAACACTAATCTTGTGCTTCTTAAATGCATATATGTCAAGGATATGTCGTGAGACCGTTATACGACGTTTTAAACGGGTTATGTTTGGAATGCCGTTATGTTTTCCTAGCGCTGAGGACACGAGTGTTTATCGTGGCACCGGTGAATAGTGCAGTTGTTGTTGTTATTTACCCTATGGGGCTTTACATATTGCTCGTGCTTATGTTTTGTCGGCATAATGATCATGCATCTCTAGTATGCTTGTGATATCTTGTTGTATTAGCTCTAGAATATCTGTTGGTGTATCTTGTGTTGTTTGGGTATGAGGTTAACTGTTACACGAGATTCAATGCGTTGAATTGAATCTCAGCTGTAGCTTCAGGGTCAGGAGGACCACGGTTCGTGGATCGAGGCAAGTACCCGGAGTAGGCATGCAGCTGAAGATTTATCTATCTTATCGCTTTCTATTTCTTTCTGTTATTTACTTTCCAAACTCTAGGATTACTGTAATCAATACAATGTTACACAATGGTTGATGTTTTGGCTAAGAATCCAATTACTCTTTCGCTCTTTTGCTCTACTCTGATTGTTTGTTTGAAAAAAAAAAAATTTCCGCATTTCAAACATGAGATGTTACAAATCGCTACGGAAAATACCCATTCCGGTGAAAGTACTAAAGTAACTCTTATCAGTCTACCACTGTCCAGACCAAGAGCATATCGAATGAAGACTGATGACGGCGATTTGAAAGCGACTCATTCTCGAAGGAGTAAACTTCGTTCGTCCGTGTCTAACGGAAGCTTTCTGAGTCTAATGGAAATTTGAAGAGTCATAATGGCTATCTTCAAGCTTCTTCAACGGTCATTAATGACAGATCGTATAAAAGCGAAAAGCATTGAATTTGCCAATTACCGAAACATCTGAACACTCAATCGAATTTATTGATATTTACTGTTTCATTCAATAATTCTCTTAATATCTTTAGATATTTGTACTTCAGTGATTATATATATCTACTATGTGAGAGAGTTTAATCTTTTGATTGATTATTTGTTTAATCTCAAGGTAGAGGGACCTTGAGTGTGAGTGTACTGATTAGAACTTGTAAGAGGGAGTGAATCCTAGTGTGAAATGATTACTTTGAGTGTAAAGTGTGTAATCGTGTTTGAGAGATAGTGAAAAACCCAGAGAGTTTAGGGACTAGACATAGGTCAAGAGTTTGGATTAAACCAGTATAAATCTTTTGTGTTTATCTTCTCTCTATTCTTTGCTTCTTCTTCTTTTTTTGGTTTATTTGCAAAAGAATTTGAAATCACCCTATTCACCCCCTAGATAATATTCCACTTTCAGTAGGTATGCAAGAAGGCTTTCAAAATATTAAATTCAAAAAGGAGGGGATTGAAATCCCCAACAACTCCCATGGAAGCTTTATATCATCCTTTGAATCTCCATGAGAATGAAAGACCCAACAACACGTGTATTGTTGGATCATAGGTTGCTTCATGCTTTGGGTCCCTAAACATCGTAAGATCCTTTCCCTCCAGTTTTTTTTTCCCCCTCACGGTTGTTTCAAATAAACATAGAGATACCAACAACAGTCGAATTTAGCGGAAGAGGCTAATCCTTCACAAGATTATGAACCTAAGGAAGAGGTGCTTACGTTTAGTGCCCGACAGTACCTTGAACAAAATTATCTCCAATAGGAGGGTAAATGTGCCTCCCGGGGAAAAAAAGAGTTAAAATGCATTTTAAATTTAGTGTACAATTTATATTTATAATTAAACATATCAATACAAGAGAAACAATAATAGATTCTCACAATAATAAAGCATATCAATTCGAGCTAAAATGGCACATTCATTATTTCAAGTAACTATGGCGTTTTTGCTGAGAATTTCTTGGTAGATTCACACAATAGACAACTGTTTTTATTTTTTTTTTTGTCGGTTCTCTGCAAGGCAAATTTCTACGTAGAAGATGATGATATTACTGTGTTGAAGGTAGCTTCCTCTTCCATACTGTTCTTCCTTTCACAATCTCTTCGTCTTTCTCGTCTCCGTTGGCTTGTAAAAGATGCGTAAACCTAAGGGGTCTCTGCTCGAGGCATCCCAATGATCCGCCTCCATTGATGTTCTCTGTCGCTAAGTGGGACTGATTTGAATTGTAATCTCGTTTCTCTACGTCGTGCAGTATTTCTTCGTCTTCTTCAAGATAGCACAGTGATTGAACTATATCTGAGATTCCACATTCCCTTCTGTACACGAGTGTGATTTCTGATAATTGGTGGCTCTCTAGGATTTGGTCTGGAATGGTCTGAAAATGTAGTTTTAAAAATTAATTATGAGATCATTAAATGATGTATCAATGAAGAAATACGTTGAAATTTCTTTTGCAATTCACCTCTAGTATCCATTTTACATACTTCACATTGTTTACATGGTGGTTCATGTCCAAATCACTCCTCTTTGGCTGCATCAATGGGAAAACAATAGCAGTCAGTGTTTTTTAGCTGTGTTTGTGTTCTTTGGTATGAAATTAGTTCATTGAAGGTGAACCAGAATATGGAGATATACCTTCAGATCTGATATCATATATTTTGCCTCTTTATCCAACATGGCAATTTTTTCATGTGTGTCTTCCATTATTGCTTGCTTCTCTATGAACCAAGGTGAGAGTTCATTCCTCACCTCATCTGGGAGCTTTGATAGGCTCCTTGTTTCTAGGTTCATTGTCACCCATTTACTGTTTGTTCAATTGTCAGAATGAGTAAAGCCCTATAATATGGGGAAACAAGAGGAAAATTTTCAAGATGAGCAGGGGGGGAATTTTCTGAGACAAACCTTGTTGCTCGAGCGAAAATTCGACCCGTTGCTTGACTTCTTATCAGCCAGTCTCGTCGCATGCCATTCTTACCTGATGCTCCAACCCATGTGTCAATTTCAATCACCTCCCCCCTGCCATATTTGTCATAGTTCATTCACTGGTTATGGTTCAGCGTCACACCAGTAAGAAAAGAAAAAAAAAAAAAGTTTCTGTCTACTGGGAATGATGATCTGCTCAGATTATTGTTACTTACAAGCTGTTCTGACGAAGAGGAAGTGTTTTAGTTGTTTAGTTGAGTTTTGGATGTAATGTGTTTACATTATATAAGACATAAACGTTTGTGGTTTCCTGCAGATAAATTCTGACTAGGATATGATAATATGAAGGATCTTTAGGAAAATGCCATTATGAAGGGAGGTTTTCTGAAGTGGGGTGAAAATTTCTGAAGATGAGAGCATATTTTTGCCAACAAAGACAAACTTGAAAATTCTACAAGAATTCCTGTCATTGTTGAGCTGAGCATTATGGATTAAATTATACTTACCAGGTAGGGTAGCAATCAACCAGAACTTTCATTCTTGAGACGACCCAGATGAGATCGTTTTTCTTCATTTCATGGGTTGCCCCAAATCCATCACTGAGCAGTCCAGAATTCCACACATGGTTTAATGCTGTCTCCTGCACATAATCATCATCATCAACTATGTTGAAATAACAACACAAACATCTAAGGTTTCCTGATATATGGCATCAACGAGAGCGCCACTTGTACTATATGTAGACACCTGAAGAAGATAGAGGATGCTGTCAAATGTTGCGGTTTTGTCAGCGCCAACTTCATAGGACCTAATGACCACGGTCTGTCTGTAGCTAACTCCGTCTTCTTCGAGGATGCGTCCTTGACGATGAGGATCAACAAGCTGCTTCTCTGTTGGAATTTTCTGGCGTGGGCCATTTTGATCATCAGAAATACCTCCTGGTTCAGCTGTCTGGCTGTGAGAATGAACCTTAATGATGGGAGACCTAGAAGTCCCATTAAGCGTGATGTTAATGTTCAGCTGCTGCTTAAACTGGTCACGATTTTCTCTCTTGGAGGAGGAACAACATCTCACAAGGTACGGAGAAGTTGAAAATGAGAAAATAGTAGCCATTATTTTTTTTTTGGGAAAGAAATTTCTTTCTTTTGAAGTTGGAAAGATCAAACAAAGATGATACCTTTTTATAGGCGTGTACTTGAGGACCAATGAGTAAATAAAGTACCTTGTAATGGGAGTCCGGTTTCTCTCCTTTTCTCATTTTTGCCCATCCCTCATCATCTGCAAATCGTGGCCTCGAAATCTTGATCCAAGGGTTCAGAACATTTTTTAAAAAAACGGCCAGGATGAAACTGTGAGAGATAATGAGAAAAATGCTCATGAGAGAATCCTCTTCCTTATAATGGAGCTGAAAAATCAAGAAGAGAGAGAAAGCTATGTTGTTCCATTGTACTTCCTCTCTGGTTCTTATTATAAGGTACCAACTAATAATTCTCACAAACCGATAAAAACAGTTAAAGTCAATAAAGTTGTCCTATAATTTAAATAAATTCTAATATTCCCCCTACTAATTACACTAAACTCTAATATTATATTAATTATTACTCTCACTCACTACCCTTATTAATTAGGGGCATATGTGGAAAGATATAATTAATGCTCCTCGGAAACAAGCAAGTGCCTTATAAAAAGGACTAAATATACTTGTTAGTTGGTGCCTTATAATAAGGACCAGAGGGAGTAAGATTAGGATCTAAGTGCAGTGGGTACTGGAAGTTTCCAACAACAGAAAACCATGCTTTTATTATTACCCTGCTGGAAAAATCGGAGCTTTCTTTGTCCTTACTATGTTTCATTTTCGTATGAAATGTGAGAGGTTTGTTAGACTGAATGTACTGAAATATTATTTTAATTGGTAAGAAAATTCTATTTCAATGCCAACCAGAAAGTTCATGCATATTAGGAAGTGAAATTCGGTCAAGGACTTGTGTCGCTGTCATCTTCTGGAAGGAGATTTTTTCCTTATCTTGTTTCTCATTTTCTCTCATTGTTTTCACCTGGGCCTTTGATTGGGTAAATGAGAGAAAAGTTAAAGTAATATTGTATTGATTAGACAGATGTGATTTAGAGATTATGAGAAAAAGATAATGAGAGAAACTCAACCCGTCATTTTCTACATTTCTTTCTAAGGCAAGCATAGAGTTACTAGTATTTGTGCAAGGTCTTCATCAATAAAAATAAGAGTAAAGTTTAGCTATACAACACAAAAAAGTCTACAATTTGACATTCACATATAAGTAATATTGTTTGCACAAAAGCTGATAAAATAAATGTGTTAGAAGCTGGCGTAAAATAAATAATATACATTATGCCACCTAAACAGCTTACCTTTGCAATTTTTTTAAATAATAATAATATTAATTACAAATAAATAACAACAATAATAGTACATTATGTTAATATCGTAGTCATTCCGATCCTAAATATAAGGTCTATTTAGAGTTTTTGCTTGATCTTAAATTTAAGGTCCAATTTTCTCGCCTTTTATATTAGTTGTTTCTTTCCATAATAATGCTATTTATTAGACATTTTTATATTTGAGTATTAAATTCTAATCATTAGATGGTAGCGGTATTTTTGAAATAGTGTCACGATTTCTCTACATATTATTTACAAATCGCTATTTTAATTTTTAATTTTTAATTTTTTTTTTGGATTCAACGAATTAGTTAAAAAAAGAACCTTATAAGCCCTCCGGTCTACAATATAGGACGTTTCTAGAAGAATAATTTTGTGTAAAATATAAGTCACTTGTAAGATAACTAATGTTCATTTCCTAGTTTTACCCTTATTATTAATGCTCATTTCCAATTTCATCTACTCATTAAATTTTCAAACACATTTTTCAATAAGAGTAAAAGTTAAAAATAGTTTAAATTTATGACATATTTAATGGCTTAACTATCATTTATTGTTTCTCGTTAATTAGTTAAAATGTCATTTATTATAGACTGAGAGAGTATTTAGGATCGAAGGGAGTATAGAGCTTGTCCAGTTGCACATAAGTTTAGCTTATAAAGAATACTCCCTCCAATCCACATTATAATTCACTTTTAGAAGAATTCCTTGATTCACAATATAAATTACTTAGAGATTAATTAATGCTTATTTGTCAATTTTTTCCTTATAACTAATGCTTCAATGTAATTATAATTTTCACTATCCTACAAACCTCATTTAATATGAGTAAATTAAAGTTGGAAAAATAAATTTAATAAGTTAACCGAAGTTGAAATGAAGTATTGTGAACGTGATGGAGCTTTATTTGAGTATAATTTTGTGTACATAAATAAATACAATAATTAGGAGTTGTATACAATGATGAGTTCAGTTTAGTTCTACTTCAAGGTTGGTGAAGTGGGTAAGATGATGTAGGCCATATACTTATTTATTGGCCTCCAAATGCACATATGATCATAGTTGAAAATTTACATTCCGTGAAATATGACATTCGTGCGTTTCAAATAAAATTTTCTATCATCATCAATTATGTCACTGATAAGTTAATTGGTTCATTGGATTTACCCGTTCAAGAATATTTTCTATTGGAAAATTTCACTCCGCCATATGGAAGAAATTTTATTTCAGTTAACCGTGAAGGATTTTGAAACTTCACCCCCTTCCCTTAAATCAAAATGGAATTAAGTTTTATGGGTAAAAAGGCCCTTGTTTTATTTTTTGAATTCCCTTATTTATCTTGCAAATTCTTTTATTTGGATTGTGAATGATCAAAATAGATTTAACTCCCTAAATTACTTTAAATCTCTTTATTTGTTTCGTAAATACCTTTATTTGTCTTGTTACTTGTAAATGCTCGTATTTGTTTTATAAATTTCCTTATTTGTCTTGTGAATGACTAAAATATTCGTATTAACCTTATGGTTTCTTTTGAATCCCTTTATTTGTCTTGTAAATGCTCTAATAAAAATATAAAGCAAGACACAATTGTTTTTTTTATCCATAAAACTTGATTTCATTTTGACCTAAAGGGGTATAGTAAAGTTTTAGAATCTTTTGGGTTGACTGAAATAAAATATATTCCATAATGGCTAATCGAAATTTTCCCTATTTCTAAAATAGAATGCATTTGATCCTCATTACTCCCATTATTTTCAATTTTTAAATGATTACTCCCTTCCCTCATTTTTTAGTTAAATACGATTAATCGAGTTGTATAAATAGAAATATGAGTTAATATTGCTTAAATGTAACCAAAAAAAAAAACCCAGAATTTATTCTCTATAAACACGCTTGTCTCTGTAGGGAATCTAGCTATGGAGGTAAAGAGAGAGTGAGAAAAGAGGGCGAGTGTGTTAACAAGTAGTTAATTAATCTAGTGAGGCTAACCAATAATTAATTGGGACAAAAATGATATTAAAAAAATTTAGATAGACTATGTATCTTTTCTAAATAGAAACAAGTTACTTTTAACACAATTATCTTAGGATGGGGGAGTAATATATAACAACTAATTCAACACATCTTATTTATTGATTTTATTTCAACGAATTCCCTAGAGTGACATAAAAGGGAAATCAGAGAGATAAATCATTAAAGATAAGATATTCCTTCCTTGTTAGAATGTTCAAATTTCAAATGATACTGGTAATGTACTTGCCATTAAATTAGTAAGTTTAAGAAATCACAAGTTACGCATAAAATGAGTGGAAAAAGTGCAATAAAAATAAAATTAAATGCCTAATATCTTGATATTAAAATCCAAGTCAATTAGTTAGACTAATAAATTAAAGTTAAATGCCTAATACTTAATACACACACATATATTTGCAGAGATGCGTGCATCGATTTATTTATACATCTTGCTCTATGCCCTATGTGTAAGCTTAATTACTGCTATATATTGTATCTGGGAATTCTTTTTATTTTTGTGTGGAAGAGATATATATATTGAAATATTACTTTGTGATGTAAAAGGACAAAAATTAGCCTTTCAAACTCAAAGGAAAAACACCCTGATTTGCAAAGTGAGGGGCACATCATGAACATGTGAATAATCCTATGAACAAGTAAAATTAATTTATTAAGAACAAATTGGACAATAATCAAGTCAAATTTCATTTGTTACTAGCAAACACATCATGCAAAATACATCATAAACAAGCGAAATAATCCTATGAACAAGTAGCATTCCACTTTTTCACCAAGTACCATGTTGAAATTGTTCATAGGACTACGTACTCCCCTTGTTTATAATATGTTCACAACTTACAAATTGAAAATTGACTTGATGATGCTCTAATGTGTTCTTGTTGAGAAATTTATTTCACTTGTTTATAGAACTATTCCACTTATTCATAATGCATTCTCCATTTACAAATCAGGTTTTTTTCCTTTGATTTTTGAAAGAGTTATTTTTGTCTTTTACTTTACAAATTAATTTCACTATAGGCCCACTGTACTGTGGTGAAATTTCAAATTCCTTTGGGCTCTAATGGGAATTAATTAGCTACATTAGTCCTCATATAAAATTTTCCCTTACAAAACCAAAAACATCGTATCATGAAGGATATGTACATCTCTTTTATCATATATATTCCAGCTAAAGTCCGTTGTGTGATTCCGTTTCACGTAGGAATAACAGTTGTTGTATCGCGTTTAAGAAAAATGGAGAATGTCTGTACCTAAACAATGTAAAATTGTGAATTAGAATTATAGTACCTACTTTTTATGTTTTTTTTTTTTAAAAAAAAAAAAAAACGTGCCACAGGTGTTCCCTTATTCCATATAACAAAAAGTCAACCTATGAGAATCAAATCAAGGGACAATATATACATGAAGTAACTTAATGATTAGAATAACCAAAGAATCAATCGACAAGCAATAGTGTATTTGGACATTCTATCCATAACTTGACAGAATGCATCCACATAGAGATAATTATTGATATTTTCTTGGGAGAAGAAACATAATTTTTTTTCTTTTTTGTGTGGTTGGTATAAACATACACACCAATTTAAATTTATTTAAGATCATTTTCTGTTAATCGTATGAAGAACGAGGTATATCTTTTATTCCTTATATTGCTATTTGCAATACATTATTGTTGAATTAATCAACAAGCAATATTAATTATATTGGCACATTCTATTCATAACTTTATATAATGCATATACAAATAGACAATTATTGGTATTTTCAATTGGGAGAATAAACATAAAACTCTTTCTCTGTGTCATTCCGTTTGACGTGGAAAAATCAGTTGATATGTCGCGTTTAAGAAAAATGGAGAACGTCTCTACCTAAACATTGTAAAATTGTGAATTAGAACTGTAGTCCCTACTTTTTAAAACGCATAAGATAGGCCATACTCGAGTTAAAGACCACCAACTCGAGTTACCACTTAATCACTTGAAATGATATCAGATTCTTCTTTGAATTTCAGCAAATTGCTCGACATGACTCGAGTTTCCTTGACTTTGTTAGTTTCTATTTCTTTTGTTCTTAACAGACCTGCAAAAACAAAATGTAAACACTCTTAAGCTTAAGTTAGTGAATATTTATCATCAAAACATAATCAAAATAAATAAGAAGATGACTTACAGCCCATTGAGGACTCTATTCTTCCTTTCTACAACATCATTCCGTTGAGGAGTCTGGGAACTGAATATAGGTCAAGAGTTAAGACCGAACCAGTGTAATACATTGAATATCACATTCATAGTAAATCTTATATTTTGATGAATAATTAGTAAAAATGAAGGTGAATATGTGTCTCAAATTATTGAAATTTTTTGATTTTTTGTGTGGTTGGTATAAACACACACACCAATTTAAATTTATTTAATATCATTTTCTGTTAATCGTATGAAGAACGAGGTATATCTTCTATTCCTTATATTGCTATTTGCAATACATTATTGTTGAATTAATCAACAAGCAATATTAATTATATTGGCACATTCTATTCATAACTTTATATAATGCATATACAAATAGACAATTATTGGTATTTTCTTGGGAGAATAAACATAAAACTCTTTCTCTGTGTCATACCGTTTGACGTGGGAATATCAGTTGATATGTCGCGCTTAAGAAAAATGGAGAACGTCTCTACCTAAACATTGTAAAATTGTGAATTAGAATTGTAGTCCCTACTTTTTAAAACCCATAAGATAGGCCATACTCGAGTTAAAGACCACCAACTCAAGTTACCACTTAATCACTTGAAATGATATCAGATTCTTCTTTGAATTTCAGCAAATTGCTCGACATGACTCGAGTTTCCTTGACTTTGTTAGTTTCTATTTCTTTTGTTCTTAACAGACCTGCAAAAACAAAATATAGACACTCTGAAGCTTAAGTTAGTGAATATTTGTCATCAAAACATAATCAAAATAAATAAGAAGAGATGACTTACAGCCCATTGAGGACTCTATTCTTCATTTCTACAACCATGGGCGGACCCAGGTTATGTACAAGGGGGCAAGTGCCCCCCCTTAAATTTGAGATGTAAAAAAAAAAAAAAAACACACACACACACACATATTTAAATGATTATCCACCATTAAATTAAATGCTCACCCTTAATACATTAAAACTACACTTCGTAATCAAATAAGAGATGAATGGTTGAATGATTGTTTAGTGTCTTATATTGAAAAAGATGTATTTGATAGCATTGATAATAAGGCAATTATGATGAAATTCCAAAAAATAAGCCTAGAATGATGACATTGTAATTATTTTCATTGTAATATACTTTTGTTATTAAAATATATGTACTTGAACATATTGAGTGTCCACCCTTCATTGTAATTTATGTAATAGCATTTCTAACAGCACTTAGCCTTGCTTTTCTAAATGACAGATTTGTAAAATAATTGCATCACTTATCATATCATCAGTGTTCACATAATTTCATGAATATTTTTGATATTCTTTTGTTTTTAATGCATTTAAAAGTTTCCTTAAAAAATTTCGGGGCACTTGGATCCGCCCTTTCTACAACTTCATTCCGTTGAGGAGTCTGGGAACTGAACATAGGTCAAGAGTTAAGACCGAACCAGTGTAATACCTTGAATTTCACATTCATAGTAAATCTTATATTTTGATGAATAATTAGTAAAAATGAAGGTGAATATGTATCTCAAATTATTGAAATTTTTTGATTTTTTGTGTGGTTGGTATAAACACACACACCAATTTAAATTTATTTAATATCATTTTCTGTTAATCGTATGAAGAACGAGGTATATCTTCTATTCCTTATATTGCTATTTGCAATACATTATTGTTGAATTAATCAACAAGCAATATTAATTATATTGGCACATTCTATTCATAACTTTATATAATGCATATACAAATAGACAATTATTGGTATTTTCAATTGGGAGAATAAACATAAAACTCTTTCTCTGTGTCATTCCGTTTGACGTGGAAAAATCAGTTGATATGTCGCGTTTAAGAAAAATGGAGAACGTCTCTACCTAAACATTGTAAAATTGTGAATTAGAATTGTAGTCCCTACTTTTTTTTAAAACGCATAAGATAGGCCATACTCGAGTTAAATACCACCAACTCGAGTTACCACTTAATCACTTGAAATGATATCAGATTCTTCTTTGAATTTCAGCAAATTGCTCGACATGACTCGAGTTTCCTTGACTTTGTTAGTTTCTATTTCTTTTGTTCTTAACAGACCTGCAAAAACAAAATGTAGACACTTTGAAGCTTAAGTTAGTGAATATTTATCATCAAAACATAATCAAAATAAATAAGAAGAGATGACTTACAGCCCATTGAGGACTCTATTCTTCCTTTCTACAACTTCATTCCGTTGAGGAGTCTGGGAACTGAACATAGGTCAAGAGTTAAGACCGAACCAGTGTAATACCTTGAATTTCACATTCATAGTAAATCTTATATTTTGATGAATAATTAGTAAAAATGAAGGTGAATATGTGTCTCAAATTATTGAAATTTGTTGATTTTTTGTGTGGTTGGTATAAACACACACCAATTTAAATTTAGGGTTAAGGGGCATTTTGGCCAACCAACTATTGGCTCAGGAGCAACCAACACAAAAAACTATTAAGGGTACCAAAAATACCAACGAACTTTTAAAAAGGAGCGCCAAAGACAACGCCGTTACCAAAAAGTTAACCTCCGTTATCAAATGCTCAAATTGGCCAACGAACTCTTACTTGGGGTGCCAACACAAAATTCTAAATTTTACTAAATTAAATAATTTTTTTCTCAATTGTCATTATTCAAAACTACTTGTATAGATATCTATAGACAAAAATTATTCCTTCTTTAATTTTCATTTTTATTAAATATGATTTTCATTTTTATTTTATTTCTAAATATAAGTCTTATTAATCTAAATTTATAAGTATAATTTGTTTCCCTCTTTAAATTATAGCAAGAAATTTAGGTTAGTAGGTTCTTAAAGCTCAATTGTGTCAATTGCCGTATAACTTATTCCCAACGATACACTATCTATCTTGAATATAATGATATTACGTTAACGGCAAAATCGAAAGAAAAGAATAATTTTCACATGATAGAGTAAAAATACATACATAAATTTACTCTAATTTATTTGATTAATAAGTTCACTTTTACATATTTTACTCTAATTCTCTCATATCATTTATCATACATTCTTTTTCTCATAAAAATTATTATTTTATTTTAGAAGAAATTTATGTGATTTTTATTATAAAAATAAATCATATAATTTTTTTAACATATATAATAAATTATAAAACACCTTGATTTTTATTTAAATCATATAATTATATTTTTAATTAAAACTTTTGTTTATTTTAGCAAATTATAATTTTGACAAAATTAAAGAATGAATCATTTTTGTCCATAGATATCTATACAAGTAGTTTTGAATAATGACAATTGAGAAAAAATTATTTAATTTAGTAAAATTTAGAATTTTGTCTTGGGCACTCATGAAGTAAGAGTTTGTTGGCCAATCTGTACCTTAGATAACGGTTAGATATATGAGAGGTTAACTTTTTGTTAACGGTGTTAACGGCGTTGTGCTGGGCGCTCCTTTTTAAAAGTTTGTTGGTATTTTTGGTACCCTTAATAGTTTTTTATGCTGGACGCTCCTGAACCAATAGTTGGTTGGCCAAATCGCACCTTAACCCTTAAAAATTTTATTCCTTATATTGCTATTTGCAATACATTATTGTTGAATTAATCAACAAGCAATATTAATTATATTGGCACATTCTATTCATAACTATATATAATGCATATACAAATAGACAGTTATTGGTATTTTCTTGAGAGAATAAACATAAAACTCTTTCTCTGTGTCATTCCGTTTGACGTGGAAAAATCAGTTGATATGTTGCGTTTAAGAAAAATGGAGAACGTCTCTACCTAAACATTGTAAAATTGTGAATTAGAATTGTAGTCCCTACTTTTTAAAACCCATAAGATAGGCCATACTCGAGTTAAAGACCACCAACTCAAGTTACCACTTAATCACTTAAAATGATATCAGATTCTTCTTTGAATTTCAGCAAATTGCTCGACATGACTCGAGTTTCCTTGACTTTGTTAGTTTCTATTTCTTTTGTTCTTAACAGACCTGCAAAAACAAAATGTAGACACTTCTGAAGCTTAAGTTAGTGAATATTCATCATCAAAACATAATCAAAATAAATAAGAAGATGACTTACTGACCCATTGAGGACTCTATTCGAAGGTGGAATATCACCTAGAGGGGGTGAATAGGTGATTACAAAAATTTTTTTGCTAGTTACTCGGTCACCCACACAATGAGATATATATCAAAGCAAAGTAGAGATAGAGTAGAGGAGATAGACACGAGAGAATTTATCTTGGTTCGGCCCAACTCTTGACCTATGTCCAGGTCCCAGAAACACTCAGGATTCCCTAACTTACGATCAAATGATTACACACTCTGTAACACTTGGAGCAATTCTCTCTCTCGAATTACACTCCCCTTACAAGTTGTAATCAAATACCCAATCCCAAAGTCCCACAACTTTGAGATTCTCACAAGGAAATGATATGTAACATCCCAATTTGAGCCAATTTTTTTTTTAAAATCGAGTAGAGCATCGGAACAAAACATTGAGTAACCGATTATAACAATAATGATGGCGTATCGCTGTTCATAAAGATTAATACATTATCTGATTATGACTTTAAATCTTCTCGGCGATCATTACTCGATCTTCACGTGATCTTCATCTCTATGTGTGATGTCTGCTCTGCCTACTCTTATCCTCCGTCCATGGTCTCTCTCTCCAGGACCTTGATGTGATGCTATAGTAAGAGTGAGATCCAATGTTCATCGGATCTCGAGTAACGGTTAACCTCATGCTTATATAACACTTTATGTTCAACGAGATATTTCTATGATTACAACAATGATACATGATCATTTAATAACAAGCGCCCTACAAGCAAAGTTATTTTGTGCACTTTAATTGTGTGCCACGATGTACTGTCGTGTCCGTAGCGCTAGGAAAACTCGACGGCATTATATTTACTATAACAGTAAAGTGTAAGTGATTATCTAAGTTTATTACCTTAGTCGGTGTGCATGGCCCGAAACGAGTTCCACCCATGGCTTATGAAACTATCCATGCCATATATAGCGAGACTATAAGCATCGAGTTAGTATTACGATGCGTCGCGACGTACCTTCGTTTGATGGTGCCGGTACTTTTGACGAAAATGACACGTTTTACGGAAAACGGTGAAACGTCCAACAGCGGCTCGACGGACAGCGTAACGGCAGCAAACTAGGATTTCTGACGTCCTATGAGAGTAATATCACTTCCATTAGTGATTTGGCACAATAACTGGCATTTTAGGTAAAAATTACCATTTTGCCCCTATACCCCAAATTGGCGGAATTTCGCTGACTTCGTTACTCTAGCAAATTTTCTTCCGAAATTTTGCGAACTTGACGCAACTATGATTTTCGAAAATAATGACTAAAATAGCCCTCCCATATGATACCCAAATCATACTTGAAATTTAAAGGCTATCCTAACATTATAACCCCTACTTTTGAAAAGCTGCGAAAGCTTCAACTTTTCGGCGACTCGATCCCTACTATGTTTACACCTCTGCATATTTTTCAACGCAAACAAGGATCAAAACATTTGTAGGAATCTTGTCACCTACTTCCTAAATCTAACTAACAATTCTACTAATTACTAAACTAAAAACTAAAGACTAAAAACTAAAGCCGAAAGACTTACCCGTTGAAGATTTAGGACAATTCTACGGGGCTTATTTGCAAGATTTCGAGCCTTTGCTCTCTTCTTTCTCTCTCTAGCTTTTTCGGCCAAGAGTAAGAAAGGGAATGGTGTGAAAATGAAGAGGAAGGGGGGTATTTATAGGATTTTGAAGGGACAAGGTGGGAATTTTTAAATTGTTCACTTTATGCCCGGTCCACTAGATTTTCCCCGATCGGTACCCGATTCGCGTGATTTCGGAGAAATCTCAAAATTCTGGATTTACAACTTTGAAGACATATTCTCTCTTACTAGTGATCAATATTTTACATTGAATTTGGAATTCCCATTCCTAGATCTCTAGATAGGATCCGTTTCCTAATTTCTAATTTACTATTCATCCCTTTTTACTTTAATTAATTATATTATTAAAATAATAAAACTTACATACTAAGTTTTCTATTTTCTTTTTCATTTTTTTTTCTGCCCCTTTTTTTTATATTTCGTTTTTTTATTAATTATTTATTTAATTATTTAATTAATTAAATAATTATTTTTACAGAATTTTCCCATTGGTCCATTCTTGCATTTAGGCTTAAAAATACCTAAATTCAACTATTTTTCTCCAAAATTTCCAAGTAATTAGTAAATATACTTTTACTAATTTTCAACCCAAAAACCACTAATTTTAGGGTTTTACATAATTATTCTGAATTTCCTTTACTTAAGCTTAAGTAATTAGCCAATAATTTCCTAATTACTTTCTTATCATTAGTTGATAATTTTATTAATTAGGATGCTTCATTACCTCAAAACTTCTGTATTGACATTTTTGCTTTCATGTCTCTTGCATTATCTTAGCACCTACGGGGTATTACGGTCATTTCCTTACTTTTTGAGTATTCTTCTACAATTTCTCCAAGTTTGTAACTTATTAAATTACCTAAATTAGGGACAATATCCTTCCCTATTTCAAATAGATTTTTACTTGCTTCTTTTATAGCTTTCACAATTTTCCTAAATCATTTATGTCCCTTAGGGCATTTTGGTCATTGGCACTTTGGCCCTTAGATTCTCTAATTTCCAAGAGATTTTCCTTTAGAAAATAAAATAATTATAACCTAATATTTGATATCTCATATTCACCTACTTTCTATAGGTATAATTTTACCAAATTATGATACGTATTTTTGGGTATTACATTTCTTCCCCCCTTAAACAAAATTTCGTCCTCGAAATTTGTACTCTATCCTCTAAACTCCGTACTATCTTAAACTTTGGACTGTTAACCGGATCTCTACTCTATCTCAAATCATTGCAACGATTTTGTCACATCGTATGGAAATCTAAACAGGTTCGGGGATAGGGCTATCTAATAGCGACTTGTTTGTTGTCAACATATACTTTGAATGATCTCATGTGATGCGAACTACTTGTTCGTCTTTGAGGTGTTCTTTTGACACCAACATCTGGGGATATACGATAATCTCAATCACCAAAAGATTCTCACGATCTTTTGTGACTTGTACAAACTATCAAGAGACGTGATCAATCATATCCTAACTACGAAAATCTACTGCTCCGACAATTCTATTGAGCAATATAAGTGATTTACATACACTTTGTACAAGGCGTCAATCTGTGTCATCTCGATTGTAAGAGAATTTGGAAGTTCGGCTTTATCGGGCGCATTTATAGCTTCGCGGGAATTTCCTTTAACGAGTTGCGTTCTCATCATACTCTAACGACTTCGATCTTTAAATCGTCATATGAGATCTTGGTAAAAATCTCATTAGAGAGTACCCACTCGATAGTTTTCTCCATCCGATTGCTACTTATTTTCTACATCGTAGCCTTATGGTAGCGTATCTAGCGAAAATTCACTTGAATCTGCGGTACTATCCCGCTAGACCCAAAACTACTCCTTACGTTTTACTATCTCTGGTCATTCTCATTCCGAATTGCTCCTACTTTGTCTAGAATAGATAATAGCATCGTTGCGTCATGGAACATGACCCGGAAAATTTATTTCGACGGCCAACACTCACATTTTGCTAGTCTAGTAAAGAGTCACATCCTTTACCTACTACGAATCGTCATCATTCTTGGCGTTCACTTCTTATTACGAGCAGATGAGGACGTCGTCAATCAACGCCTCTCGTAACTTTGCCTATGTATTCGAGAGAAAATACTTAATTTAAGCGCTCTAAGAGCATGATAAGTGCACTTGTTAACGTACAAAGTGTCACAAGAAATTTTCAAGCGCGTGATTCAAGTCCTAAAGACTATCTTCAAAACATTGCTAGTTTTGGTTTACAACCGGTAGTATTCAGGCGTAAGTCGTCTTTGACGGGATGTAGGATTTTAGAATATGGAATAGATCGTCAATCTTGGGAAGTGAATATTTACTTCGAGCAGTTGCCCGTTCATCGAGCAGTAGTTGATACTACGTTAAAACTCGATCTTCCCCTTCTATATGAATATTCTTGGGAGCTTCTAAGGCGATACGTTGGTTTTGATTTATAATGTTTTTATCATGTTTTAAATTGATATATACGGTGTTTCCGTGGAGCTAGACATATCCCAATTCAGGTACCATTAAAAAAAAATTTTGGATTTGGGATAACCAATTTCTTGGTGCGGTAATCAACTTCTCACTCAATTTATGAAAACTTGTCTCACAGTCTTTGTTCAACATAAATGATTTAATTTCTTATTCCTGAGCCTTGTTTATTGGCATGTTACGCGAAATTTACTTGCATAAAGATTCGGTTTCGCATCGGTTCTATCTCTGCTTGTGAGAATCATATATTCTTTTGTCACCGTTCTTCATCACCGTTTGTTTAACGCTTATTTAGAATGTCGTCGATGTTATGAAGTCGTAGGAGGATTTATATTATATCCAGCTGGGTTCAAAATACGCTCTACAAGCTAAAAGCTCACACCCAATGGTGTAGCTACTAATACAACGTAAGGAAATATACGTATCCATCCCAAAAGGATCCGTACAAGCATCAAAAGAAATGATCGGTTTAGCACTTGGATCGGTTCATATCGACATAAATTTCTCTTGAAATAGTTTTAACTAAACGATAGCATTCGGAACCATCTCTGAGGATTCTCCGACTTACGCTCGGCGATGCTAACATCGGTCTATGTTACGTGGCTCGAATTCCATAATTATACGGGACAGTCTTTGCCAATATGCCCTGGTTCTCGGCATTTAGAGCAAATTGGTCTTACATTACGAGCAACAGGGATGGTAATTCCCGCATTTCGGCATGGATGGAGTTTCATTTCTGCTGTCCGGTGCGGGTGACTTGACTTAGGTTACGTGACCTCTTCTTGCAGCTCTCGGAGGACAATTCCTGTGATGTGTCCAGGTTGTTGACACTTGAAACATATCGACTTCCTAACACGATCGGTAATTTGACAATGGTATTTCCTACATTTTGGGCATGGTCGGGTCCGTCTCTCCGGGGTTGAAGCTGGCATTCGATCCCGAGCTACCTTCTTGCCTTTCCCTTGCTTTCGAGCCAAGGCGCCTTCCTTTTCGTGTGGATATTTTGTGCCTAAGTCCATCATGACTTGATCTACTCTTGCGGCATTCCTTGATCTACGCAGCTCGCTAAGTTACATTCCATCGGACGGCGGGTTTCCGGTTGTCTCTCAATCTGCCTTTCTTGTCTTTCGGCTAGGAGGGTATCAATAAGTGTCTCTTTGCTCTTCGACTTTTCTTTCATAGATGTTTGCTCCTTCAACTTTTCCCTCGAGTCTCTTGCTCTATCGGTTTGTCCATCCGAGCTATTTGCTCATCCAGTTGTTCCTTCGGCTCTTGCAACACACTTTGGTGGTCAATATGTTGTCTTGGGACCGGTATCACCGTGGTTGTCCATCACCTAGAACTCGGTCTTGGCCTCCCAGAGTTCCAATTCTTTGTAGATTTTCCATCTATTCTCCCTAAAAAGAACAACGGTCTTTTAATCTTCCAAATAAACCGTAAGGTACATAAAGTTCATGGTAGGATGTGTTATGATATTTAGCTAGTTATCTAACTCTAGCCTTTGAGAATGATTTAGAAAGAAGTAGACATCGGTCTTAAGCTGCTCATCGAGGAGTTTATTTGTTTGTTCTGTTCAGAAATGATTTCGAGAAAAGGAGGACTTTGCTTCTGAATCGAAAAGCCCTAAAGCGAAGAAATTCGTTTACTCAAGGCCTAAGACATGGCTTTCCAAACTGGGGATTTCATGGAGTTACGCTCTTTACCAATTTCCACTTGTTGCTCGTAATACTTCATCGTGTGACGGTACATGTCTAAAAGAACGAGCCGTTGCTATAAATGCGAGGAAAGAACATGGAAATAAGAGGAAGGTAAGGATCAAGGTGTTTAGGGATGGTTACTCCGTCATTCCATTCGCCTCAGTCATAGAGAAATGCAGTGCTCTCTGCAACCTTCTTGTTACGCTTAAGAACATTTCTTATCGCTTTTAGTGTAAAGACACAGTAACGATCTTGAACGATCACTTGCTTCTAGCGAGTTATGTATAGATTCAGAATTTTTGTTGGTTTGTTCTTTTCGAAGCGGGTGCAGAAACACGTATGCTGGGTTCCTCTACATGAGTCAAATCGCATGTACTAATCTCGATTGGTCTCAGAGTTTCATCCGGCGTGACTTAGCTCCACGTACAAGCTTTGTGCTAGGATAGAACTATCGTCTAGTACAAACGGGCGACTATCAGAGTTATCAGAGTGAGTTATCAGAATTCGTGTCGGAACTGATTTTCAAGATCTATGATCTCCAGGATAGTTAAAATCGTCGTCGGTAGGCGACATTACGAGGTTATCAAAGGCCGATATCGGGGTTATCGAGCTACCGGCCCGATATCGAGCTATCACGGCTATCGAGAGGCGATATCGAGTGTCGAAGACCGATATCGGGGTTATTGGAACTATCCGAAATTGATAACGGGGTTATCGGGACTATCGAGATGCTCATATAGGGGTTATCGGAGGTATCGGAGGCGATATCGGGGTTATCGGGGTTATTGATGATATCGGGGTATCTAATATCGACATAGGTCCGGGCGGTGGACACACCGACTCTAGATTTAATCTTAACCCTATCTTACGGATATATGCGCGGTACGCTTTCTTCGGCCGTAATATTTTATGCAAAGAACCTCATTTTGTCCATCTTTAGAACATAACGCTAGAGTTATATCGGTACTCATTTTCGAAATATACTACGAGTTTAAAAGGCTTGAGAACCTAACTCCGTTATCCGACAGAATGGCCAGGTAAGTGTCTACCATGGGGGCCTCACCGACTTATACGGCGACTCAATGGCATACCCACGTAGACTAGCCTTGCCTTAGGCACCATACTGTTCGCGGTAACATAGTTAAACACTTGCCAGAAAGGTTTGCTCTGATACCATAAATTGTAACATCCCAATTTCAGAGCCAATTTTTTTTTTTAATCCTTTGTTCATAAAGATTAATACATTATCTGATTATGACTTTAAATCTTCTCGGCCGATCATTACTCGGTCTTCACGTGATCTTCATCTCTATGTGTGATGTCTCGCTCTCGCCTACTCTTATCCTCCGTCCATGGTCTCTCTCTCCAGGACCTTGATGTGATGCTATAGTAAGAGCCGAGATCCAATGTTCATCGGATCTCGAGTAACGGTTAACCTCATGCTTATATAACACTTTATGTTCAACGAGATATTTCTATGATTACAAACAATGATACATGATCATTTAATAACAAGCTGCACTTTAATTGTGTGCCACGATGTACAGTCGTGTCCGTAGCGCTAGGAAAACTCTGACGGCATTATATTTACTATAACCCGTAAAGCTGTAAGTGATTATCTAAGTTTATTACCTTAGTCACTGTGCATGGCCCAGAACAGAGTTCCACCCATGGCTTATGAAACTATCCGTACCATATATAAGCAGACTATAAGCATCAGAGTTAGTATTACAGTACGCCGCGAACGTACCTTCGTTTGATGGTACTTCGGTACTTTTGACGGAAATGGCACGTTTTACGGAAAACGGTGAAACGTCCAACAGCTCGACGGACGACAGTATGCGGCAGCAAACTAGGATTTCGACATCCTATGAGAGTAATATCACTTCCATTAGTGATTTGGCACAATAACTGGCATTTTATGTAAAAATTACCATTTTGCCCCTATACCCCAAATTGGCGGAATTTCGCTAGCACTTCGTTACTCTAGCAAATTTTCTTCCGAAATTTTGCCGAACTTCGACGCAACTATGATTTTCGAAAATAATGACTAAAATAGCCCTCCCATATGATACCCAAATCATACTTGAAATTTAAAGGTTATCCTAACATTATAACCCCTACTTTTGAAAAGCTGCGAAAGCTTCAACTTTTCACGACTCGATCCCTACTATGTTTACACCTCTGCATATTTTTTCAACACAAACAAGGCTCTAAAACATTTGTAGGAATCTTGTCACCTACTTCCTAAATCTAACTAACAATTCTACTAATTACTAAACTAAAAACTAAAGACTAAAAACTAAAGCCCGAAAGACTTACCGTTGAAGATTTAGGACAATTCTACGAGGCTTATTGCAAGATTTCCAGAGCTTCGCTCTCTTCTTTCTCTCTCTAGCTTTTCGGCCAAGAGCAAGAAAGGGAATGGTGTGAAAATGAAGAGGAAGGGGGGGGGGGTATTTATAGGATTTTGAAGGGACAAGGTGGGAATTTTTAAATTGTTGATTTCCCCGATCGGTACCCGATTCGCGTGATTTCGGAGAAATCTCAAAATTCTGGATTTACAACTTTGAATACATATTCTCTCTTACTAGAAATGTCCAAGTTAACCTAAATTTTGATCCCATATAGGGCTCCAATTGTCGGATCAAGTTCCTCGAAAACGTGTCCAAACGGTCCGGTTTCAGAACACATTTCTGGAAACATCATCTTCTCCAGAAAAATTTACTGATTCCAAATATGTCAAAATAAATTCAAACTCATTCCTAGATATTGAGTTAGAATTTATTTTCTTCATTTCCAAAAATATGCCTATATGCATTTTTCCTATTTCGTCTTATTAGGAAAAAGCACTAACTACCTCGGAATTAACTTAGGAAGAGGTCACTTGAAGGTAAAAACTCACCGATCAATATTTTACCTTGAATTTGGAATTCCCATTCCTAGATCTCTAGATAGGATCCGTTTCCTAATTTCTAATTTACTATTCATCCCTTTTTACTTTAATTAATTATATTATTAAAATAATAAAACTTACATACTAAGTTTTCTATTTTCTTTTCATTTTTTTCTGCCCCTTTTTTTTATATTTCGTTTTTTTATTAATTATTTATTTAATTATTTAATTAATTAATTAATTAATTATTTTTACATAATTTTTACAGAATTTTCCCATTGGTCCATTCTTGCATTTAGGCTTAAAAATACCTAAATTGAACTATTTTTCTCCAAAATTTCCAAGTAATTAGTAAATATACTTTTACTAATTTTCAACCCAAAACCACTAATTTTAGGGTTTTACATAATTATTCCTGAATTTCCTTTACTTAAGCTTAAGTAATTAGCCAATAATTTCCTAATTACTTTCTTATCATTAGTTGATAATTTTATTAATTAGGATGCTTCATTACCTCAAAACTTCTATATTGACATTTTTGCTTTCATGTCTCTTGCATTATCTTAGCACCTACGGGGTATTACGGTCATTTCCTTACTTTTTGAGTATTCTTCTACAATTTCTCCAAGTTTGTAACTTATTAAATTACCTAAATTAGGGACAATATCCTTCCCTATTTCAAATAGATTTTTACTTGCTTCTTTTATAGCTTTCACAATTTTCCTAAATCATTTATGTCCCTTAGGGTATTTTGGTCATTTGGCACTTTGGCCCTTAGATTCTCTAATTTCCAAGAGATTTTCCTTTAGAAAATAAAATAATTATAACCTAATATTTGATATCCCATATTCACCTACTTTCTATAGGTATAATTTTACCAAATTATGATACGTATTTTTGGGTATTACATGATAGTGAAGGATAACTCTCTATAAGAGCAGACAACTCTAAGCACTAAAGTACATGGTATTACAAGATATCAACCGAGAGTATTGCAGAGTATTGGATGAAAGTATTCGAAAGTATCTGACAAGAGTATAGCGGAACTAGACTCTTGCAAGTATCTTTCTGATTCTCTTTGTGCGCTGAAGATAGCTCTAACATGTCATGACTTATGCCTTCTGACCGTTTGAAGATGATTTCCCACTTTTCACGAGTTACCCGATTTGCTTCGTTTTCAAATGAAGATTGGAATCTTTGCTTGGCCCATGATGATATCAAATGATCCTGTTCTATATTTCAGATTTTCGAAAAACTATGAGCAGAATCGGTTAGAATTGGAGCATTAAAGATCATCATTAATAGTAATTAATAACAGAATCGAAATCTGCAATCTCGACATAGCAGAAGCATGTTTTCCGATCATACTCGAGTATTGAATACTCATACTCGAGTATCTAAGTGTTTAAGGTATACGGACGTTTTGATTTGAACTCTGTTACTTCCAGTATTTCGAGTATCCACTTTCGAAGATCATAACTTCCTGGTATGGACTCCGATTTGATTGGTTCAAGTCGTGTTGGAACGTCCTTTGAGTCTACTTTCAAATGCCACTGGTTTCAGCTTCATTGGAATTCTAGTTTGTGATATATACTCCAAACATTGAGGCTTGGTCAGCAGTATGACGGTGATGTCACTTTCATCTTCAACAATTCATAGATTTCTCATGTGACCTCCTTTGGACTTGAATCTTGTGCGACTAGAACCGTTTGGAAGTATAGTTTCCAACAAAATTGTTTTCACCTTAATCCGATCTCTGGTTAGGGAGATATCGTCGAATTACTAGAGGTCGCCCGAAGCTGAACATAGAACAGAGCTGATCAGAGTAGTGTCATACTCGAGTATTGATGATCCATACTCGGGTATTGTCGGGATTTAAGTACAGAAGCACCTGTTTATGTACCATACTCGAGTAGCCAAGTACCATACTCGAGTATTGAAGTGTCATACTGAAGAATTGAAGCTTGATACTCGCGAGTACATGTTTGATACTTGAGTATTGACGAGATTCAAACGCAAGGAAGAGCTATTCATGCACAGGACTGTAGCAATTAAATTGTAGCAACTTCTATTCATCGGGAAGCTTGAATTTCCTTATTTTAACTCTGAATTTAGTCATTCCAACTTCCATCTTCTTCATATCAACATTACATCTACATTAAATGTAAGAATCAGTCAAAGTATAAGATAAATGTAGTATGCAACCTTTTTGCTCTTAAGAATGACATCTATATAAGACATCATCAAAACTAATCATATCCAACATATTCTTCCTTTCTACAACTTCATTCTATTGAGGAGTCTGGGAACTGAACATAGGTCAAGAGTTAAGACCGAACCAGTGTAATACCTTGAATTTCACATTCATAGTAAATCTTATATTTTGATGAATAATTAGTAAAAATGAAGGTGAATATGTATCTCAAATTATTGAAATTTCTTGATTATAATTTTATACAAATTTCCCTTGGAATTAAACTAACAAAATGCAAAAATGTAAGACTAATATTAGGGATCATATAATGTGATAAAATAACACATAAAATAATGGTTATTTTATAACCAAAAGATGCTAGAAATGCTAAGAAATCACCTAATCAAATTAAGGGAAATTAGCAAAAGTAATGAGTAAATTAGCTTGAATTAATTAACATTAATTGCATAAATTCCCCTAATTAATTAAGGACAAATTAAAAGTATCAATAAAAGGTTGATTATTTTCGAAAATTCACTACAAAAAAAACGACAATTAGTAGCGGTTAAAATGACCTATTTGTAACGGTTTTTGACGTGACAAACGACATTTGTAGCGGTTAGAGGAACCGCGACAAAAACGCCTGTGGCAAGCCGATTTGTAACGGTTAAAAAACCGATACTACATACATATAAACCGCTACTATATCATTGCGGTTATGATAAACCGCTACAAAATATTGAAAAAAATGGCGCTCAAATTTTGTAACGGTTGTAAAACCGCTACAAATATTTAATCCGAATTTAAATTGAAATTTGTAGCGGTTGTTGTAGCGGTTTTACAACCGCTACAAAATATTGAAAAATTGAAAAAAAAAATCGTAATTTAATTTGTGTCCATTGTTACAATATTATATTGAATATTTTTATTATTTAAGTGACAAATTAAATGATAATAGTTAATATTTAAAAAACTGATTAACTTAAGTTAGATAAGTATAAATATTATGTAGGTATAATATTGAGAATATGTAGATAATAAGGATTTATTGTGTTGTCCACCTCTCGAGCAAAAAAATTATGTTGTGCATTAGATGATATTTGATTATATAAAGAAAGTTGATGATGATAGAAGGAATATTGAGGAAATATACTTAAAGTTCTGGATAAGGAAAAAAAAATAGTATCAATATTATAAGAAGTAAAAAATAAAACATTGAAATCAAAGATTTTAGAAGGAGTGGGAAGAAATGAGAGAAAACGAGAGAGAAGTGAGTGGGAAGAAATGAATGAGTGTGTGAGATGAGGTGTGGTGGGGATATTTATAGGGATATACGTAACATTTGTAGCGGTTGATGTGACGGTTTTTGTAACGGTTTAATGTTTTGTAGCGGTTAAAAACCGCTACAAAAATTCATTAGTATTTAAAAAAATATATAATTTTCAAATTTTGTAACGGTTACACTAACAACCGCTACAAATGAATGAACGTTGGCGGGATTCAAAATATTCAAATTTCAATATTACACACTTTGTAGCGGTTGATGTAACAGTTTTTGTAACGGTTCACATTTGTAACGGTTTTTTTTTCGTTTTGTAGCGGTTTCAAAACCTCTACAAAAATTGATTGGTATTTTAAAAAAAAAAATATCACATTTTGTAGCGGTTATCCTAATAACCGCTACAAATATGAACATATTTTTAATTAAGGGTTAAAGATAAAAGATTAAAGCTTGAATAATAAAGCACTAATAACCATAATTAACTAACAAACCAATTATACAATAGCACATGAAATTAGAAGGCATGTAAACATTTGATTAGAAAATTAATAAAGGCTTAATGAATCAGCCCCCAAAATCCATATTTCCGCTGGCCATGTTGGAGCAATATGAGCCAAGTGATTTTGAGTTATTATCTAAAGTCTTAGTCCTGAGTCTTCATGTAATTAAGTTAACTAATGGCAAATGTAATTTAAATGTATATAAACACTTGATTTGCACGATAATTAAACCTTACAAATTAGCTTTGAAAAGTCAACAATTGCAACTAGCCAACGGAAAAAATCAAGAAATTGAGCTTAATCCTTAGCAAATTAATTGGACCAATTAGAAGCTTGAGCCATTGGATTTTAATGACACATGAAGACTCATCTAAAGGTTGGGGAAGGGGCTGTATGTCAACCACCTAATGGAAGGAGGAGATTTGGTTTCAAAAAGTGCATTTTTAATCTAATGGATGAGGTGAAATTTGATCACATGTAATTACCATTTTTACCATTGAGTTTTCCCTATAAATAGAGCATGAACCTCTCTTCATTACTCACACCAACACAAGCTAAAATATCTAATTTAGTGAGTGAGAAGAGAGAAAGCTTGAGCTAGAGGAAGAAGGAGCAAAGTTCTTGAGGTAAGTTCTTGAGTTTTAGTCTTCAGTTTTTTAGTATATATGTAGTTTAATCTAGAAAATGAGGAAGTAAATTCCTGTACATGTTTTTAGGCCTCCATTGCATTGAAAAATTCTGAATGAGGTGAAAACATGTTGGGGAATAATTTTTGGAATCGAAAGACCCAAATGGTGGAAGTTGGGAAATTCTCAGATTTCAGTTTTTCTGGAATCAGTCACCTTGTGGTCATTATTTTATGTATCAAATGAAGTCCTAAAATCATGATATTTTACAAGGTTAAAGTAGACGTGTAAGGATTTCTATTGATATAAAATTTGTAGCATTTTGAGTTCTGTACAAGGAGAAACAAATTCTTGAAGTTGGGTCACATTTTTGGAAGATAATCTAAACAGTGAGTGGAAATCTTTAAAGCTAGGCATAATCTATGGATTTCGAGTGAAAGGCGTTATTTTTCCTCAAAACTAGACATTTCAAGCATCATGTATAATTTTGCAGCACCTTATTTGATTTTTTATGGAATTAAATATGATTTTTCAAAGTTACCGAAAAATATGGGTAGAAATACTGAAATTCCGTTTTTAAGGAAATAAAAGGGTATAATTGGAATAACAAATCCACCAAGGGTAAAAAGGTAAATAGTGGAAAATATATCTCTTATGATATTATTTATAAAGGAGATAATGCGGTGATACTATTATAGGACATCAGGGGAAATCAGGAAACAGTACTGAAATGAGAATGTGCTGCTAGCTACGCAAACCAAGGTACAGACGTGTATTGTAACTCTAACTCTTGTGTGTCTTGTATGCTTATATGTGATTGGATGATTCATAGAGTCATGGACAAGACTAGGTCTTGGGTCATGCATCGTGGCTAATACTCGGTCTTAGGTCACCTATTTATATACATTCAACTTTGTGCAGGTTATAGTCATAATAATACCGTAGGGTTGTTTTTCTAGCGTTGAGGACACGAGAAGTCGTGGCACTGGTGGGTGAAAACATTGGTGACATTACATGTGTTGTGTGCTATGTATTGTTGTGTTGTTAATATTACATCTGTTGTATGCTACGTATTATTGTAACATTACATCTACTGTGTGCTATGTATGGTTGATGCTGATATGTAATGAATATCTATCATATATATTGTTTATACTTGAGCATGAGATTAACTGTTACCTGAGATTTAATGGGTATTGAATCTCAGACTTATCCTTAGCTTCAGGATTTGGAGGATTAGGAGCGGGTGAAAAGGGTAAGCAACATGCGTAAGGACTCAGCCGGAGTTTTAATATTTTGGGCTATATTATTACTGTTAGATACTTTGTATCTGTATATTTGGATAATTGTGTTGATATTCCCTCGATTGGATACACCGCAAACGGTTTTAGTTATAGCCACATATCAATTACTCATCTGCTCAACCCAACTTATACGCTCAATCGCTCCACTCTGATGATATTCATATATACTTCTTATTAATATGTATAATGGGTAGTATTGAATTAGGGGTGTTACAACCAGTATAAATCCCTCGTGTTCATCTTTCTCCTACTCTCTCTGTTATACTCTGTTTAGTGCGTGAATTCCAGAGGAAATCGAAAAGATCTTTAAATCACCTAATTTACCCCCTCTTAGTGATATTCTATCTTATATAAAGAACTCGAGCCAAGTGTTTTAATACCTTAGTCAAAATAGCTTTCAGTTTTGATCTTATTTGACGCGAGTTAAGGCCTTATGTAACATTTTGAATGAAGAACTTCAATTATAGTTAACAGTGTATGACTCGAGTTGCTTTTGTGAGGACTTAAACTATCTTTTCAAATCTTAAGTCTTGCACTCAAATGCCTTTTTCCAAACAATCAAAAGTTTAACTTCGAGTTAATTATGATTCACTCGAGTTATGCATCAGAGTTAGTCTTTTTGCACTCGATTTAACATTTGTTCAAATCACTTTTAAAAGTGTTTCTCAAACTTATTTGTGAACATATTTTGAAAACTTGATTTATGATTTTGTGCGCTTGAGTCATTTGTTAGAGTTATCATTTAAAGACTCGAGTGTCCCTTGCTTAAAGTATTTTGAATATAACTCAAAATCATCTGTTTGTGAAACAAAACTTCACACTCGAGTGAATAACTCAAGTCATCTATTTTAGACTCGAGTTATGGCATGCGAAATTATCTTCTCTGTTTTTTACTTTTGTTTCAAACAAGCTTTAATAGAAGAAAATACTCTTGACTCGAGTGTTGGAAGAACAACTTGAGTCATCAACTCAAGTCAACTATTATTTAACTCGAGTTGTCATTTCCACTTCTGTAAATTACTGTGTTCGTAAAGTTAAAATCATTGGTTATGTTTTCATTACTTCTTATTATCACTCATTATTTTTTTAACTATGTTTAATCAGTGTATTAATGAGTTTTAGAAGATTATGTAAGTGATTAACTTCAAATCCAAAAAAGTACTAATTGGTTTCAGAAGCATTAAATGCTATTGCAAAAAATGAGACACAAACAACGCAACCATTCTCTGAACAATTTGAAAGTGTTTATGTTATTCCTATTCCACATTAACTGCTGTAACGCAATATGCAAAAGGAATGAAGGAATAATGAGCGGCAAAATGACGACGAGTATTCTGCAGAGTCAAAGTTATGAGTAACGAATGAGTTCAACGTCTAATGGCTATATTTATTACTCATTATAACTCATAACTCTGCTTTTTACTCGAGAGTTACACCTTGAAGTCTGGTGAATGAATGTAGGTCAAGTGTTTGGACCAAACCAGTATAATCCTTCTGTGTTATTATTCTTTTATCCTTGCTCTATCATTTAAATTATTGGGCCTAATCGTAAAAGTTTTTGAAATCACCCAATTCACCCCCTCTTGTGGTTATATTTCGTCTTCATTTGGTATCAGAGTTAGAACTTCTCTGAAGGGAGTAACACCCTAAGATGAATCGTTATAGACGGAGTTCTACCTGACGAAGCTTCAATAAATAGACCCCCTGGTTTCAATGGAGAACACTACTCCTTCTGGAAAGCTAAATTCAGAGTCTTCGTTATGGCCTCTAACTATGGTCTGTGGAATGTGTTTGAGAAAGGAGATTATTTTCCTACTAAAGTATAAGAAGGATTTCATGTTCCCAAGGTCGAGGAAGAGTTTGATGAGAATGACAGAAGGACCATCACGTTGAATAGTAAAGCCATTCTGATGCTGCAAAATGCTCTAAGCCTAAAAGAGTATTTTCGTATATACACATTGTCGTTAGCAAAGGAAATGTGGAAGGCCCTCAAAATTGCTAACGAAGGAACCACGGGCATTAAAGAGAATATTGTCAACACCTTAATGACAGAATACAATTTACTTCGTATGAAGTCTGGAGAGACAATTGGTGAATTTCAACTCGAGTTCACTCACCTGATAAACCAATTGTCAGCCTTGGGAAAGGAATATGAACATAGAGCTCAAGTAAGAAATTTTTTGAATATCCTTACCAAGGAATGGGAAGCCAAGGTCACTACAATAAAGGAGGCTCGTAGAGAGTCTATGCAATCTTTGGCTGCCTTATTCGGAAGTCTATTAGGTATGAAGGAAAGATGAAGTTCAAGAAAGGTTTGGACGAGATCAGCAGTTAACATAAAGGTGTTTCTCTTAATTCTGTCAAAGAAGAAAAAGAGGAAGACAACGATGAAGATGAAGAACTTGGTATAATGGTCCGGAGATTCAAAAGATTCTACAAGAAAGATAATTGATTTCAGAGATTTCACAAAGTTAGCTCTAGCAACAAACCCAAGAAGCCCATCATTTGCTATGAATATGAAAAGCCAGGACACATCAAGTCTAAATTCCCTCAGCTGAAGAACAAAGAGAAAGAAAAGAAGAAGTTCAACAAATTCAGAAAGAAGGCCCACGTATCAGCTATCTGGGGAGATAACTCTTTTGATGAAGAAGAAGGCGATGAAGAAGAGGTAGCCAACATTTGTCTTGTGGCTCAGGAAGAACCAGAAAATGATGAAGTATATGACTCAGAACCTTCTTTTTTTGATGAACTTCTATCTGAATACAATTCTCTTCATTCTAAATTTTGGAAACTTGCTAAAGAGCTTATTTCCTCAAAAAGGAAAGTTAAAACTCTTTAGAAACAAATTCAAGATGTCCCTCCAGTTTGTGAAAAGTGTTTAGTTTTGGAGAAAAAGAACATTTATCTCAACAAAACTGTTGAGAATTTTACTCAAGGCAGTGAAATGCTCAATGTGATTTTGAAACAACAAAGATTTACAAACGATAAATCAGTAGTTGGTTATAGTCCTGATCTTGACAAAAGGAAAGGAAAGAAGAAAATTAGAGAAAGAACATATTTGAATTATTTTAAAAAAACCATGAATTCTTCCAATCCATTTGCACATTGTAATTATTCAACTGGAAGGGGCATAACACTTCTTCTTGTTTTCACCAAAAAGAAAGAAAGGTTAAGCCTACAGGAAATTATAGATGGGTGCCTAAGAGATCTTATGAGGTTCCTAAAACACAGACTAACCCAAAAGGACCCAATAAAAGATGGGTACCTAAAACTTGATCCCTTCTGACTTGCACGTTTGTCTAAGAGCATCGAAGTCTGACAAGTGGTATATTGACAGTGGATGCTCTAGACATATGACGAGAAATCAATCAAAGTTTGCTACAATAAAGTCAGGAGATGGTGGCAAGGTGACCTTTGGGGGAAAACTAATCTAGTGAAATACTTGGAATTGGTGAAGTTGGAAACAAAGGCGATCCTCAAATCAAAGATGTCTATCTAGTGGAAGGACTTTGCCACAACCTCCTCAGTGTTAGTCAAAGTACAAATAAGGATAACTGGGTTATCTTTGATTCAGATGTGTGCCTTATTGTTAGCAAGAATGATCTTTTGTTAGAAAAATGTAATCTGAAAACCTTCCTAGTAATAATACTGTTTCTAAAAGTTGTGTTATTGGTAACCTGGATAAAAGTTGGTTGTGTCATAAGTGATTAGCTCATGTCAACATGTTTCAAATGGACAAGTTGCTAAGAAAAGATTTGGTTCTTCGTTTACCAAAACTTTATTTTAAAAATGACATGATATGTGATACTTGTCAAAGAGGTAAACAAACCAAGTCATCTTTCAAATCAAAAAATGAAATTTCAACTAATCAACCTCTCCAACGACATCATATGAATTTTGTTGGACATACTAGAGTAAAGTGCCTAGGTGGCAATTTATATACTCTAGTCATTGTTAATGATTTCTCAAGATTTTCATGGACAATTTTCTTATCTTCTAATGATGAAACATTAGACCAGTTTGTTATTTTTGCCAAGAAGGTGCAAAACGAGAAAGGGTTATCTATTTCAGGAATACGAACTGATCATGGAGGAGAATTCAAAAATCAAGCCTTCATAGAATTCTACGATACCTAAGGGGATTGATCATAACTTCTCAGGCCCGAGGACTCCACAACATAATCGAGTGGTAGAAAGAAAGAACTGAGTCTTGATAATTAAATATTATTTCACTTATTTGTATCTCTTGGTTAATAATTTAGGAATTTTTAATTAATAATAATGGGTTTTATTACTTAAATGGGCTTTGGGCTTTTTACTGGATTTAATTTATTTTTTATGATTAAATTCTAGATTTAAAACGCTTCACTATTTTATCCATAACTTTTGATCTAGATGCCCAATTAGCCTGATTCTTCTTTCGTTTCTTAGATTATTCAGAGAGCTACAATTGTTATGAAAACTTGGAAGGCTGATTCGGACAAGAAAATGGATGAAATCGGAGCTAAAGACAGACACGTTTTTCTTGCTTTTTATTGGGCTCAATTTTTTTAATAAAAGACCAATTGTTATTAGAGCCTTCTAATATTGGGCCCATTTTGAAACCCTAGTTGTCATTCCCTTTTAGGTTAACTTAGATGGCAGCCACAAAGACATTCTACATCACATCTTTTAAGATTTTTGGATTGAATTGTAAGCTTTTTATTTTCTATGAATTGTTCATCATGTTCTTCACGTTCTTCATCTATTCTTCTACATTTTGCCCAGCCATTCTTGGCTAAGCTTCAATGGTTGACCCATGGGTTGAGGATTCCGTGAATCCAGAGGACCCGCTCTTCAATCAGTAACGAAATTCGTTTCTCTTTATTTTAATCGGATCCGATTATAATTGCGGATTGGGTATTAGATTTAATACCCAAATTGATATCCCAAGGACATAGGTCGGACTGGGTTACAGAGAGTGTTGTGCAATCGCACAGGAGCTCGCCACGTATTCGATTAGATGCTAGGCGATCGTTTATTAGAGGGAGTTTCTGGACAAACGCAGAGATTTTGGTTCGTCCAGAATTAATCACAAGTTAGGTTATTATGTTTTAGCCTGATGAAGGTTATGGAATCCCAATTCTATGTTAATCGTTTTTAATCTGATTAATCTCATTTTCTTATATTATGTTCTAGCTTGGCTTCGTTTTTATTACATTGAAAAACTCTCCCATTCAGGTTATTGTTTTACTGTTAATTTTAGACCCTCTGTGAATTCCTTGAGAGAAACGATCTAGGTTCTCTATACCTCAATTATTTATTGAACTTGGTTATTTTGAGAGAGCCCGACAAATCTCTATCAAAATTTGGCACCGTTGACAGGGAATTTGCATCGGTCTGATTATTGACTTTAGAGTAGTTTAGATTAGAGTAGTTTTTGGTGGTTCTGGTGGTTGGACAGATTGGTATCTCTCCCATATCACTCTGACGTTAGTAGGAGATCTTGTTACTCCATGGTATCCAGCCTGGTCCATCATTGAACTTAGTTCTCCTTCATTAAATATTCTCAGTCCCCAGAAATTTTTCAAATTTTTAGTTTTTTTCCCACAGCTTTTACAACTGTTAAGCGGCTGTTCCTTTGAAGCACATAAATTTTTACAATGGTTGCACCAATCTCAAGGGAATTGGTCATTCTGAGCAATAATCACTCCCTTTAGGAAGTGAGGTCTAATATTTTGGCCAAATTCCATCGTTTAGACCACTTTTTCACTTTTTTTTTTCATTTTTTTTATCTCTCCGAGATATATTGGGTATTTCAGAAATTGTTTGACTAACTTCGATTGGGCTGATTTTTGGTGAGCTATAGGAAAATCACATTTAATTAAGAACACAGTGCTTTAGCACCATGGTCTTCAGATTTTAGCCAAATTTCATCATTTAGACCTTTTTTTATTTTATTTTTAAGTTTTTTTATTTGATTTTTAGGTTCTAGAATAGTCTAGAAGTTGTCTTGTGGAAGTTCTAAAAATTTTAAAAATCATTTGACATGTTTCTGGACTTGTTTTGGTCAATTTCTAGCATTTTTTTGTGTTTTTGAGTCTTTTTTTTTTAGTCTTTTCATGTGTTTGACAAGTCTGTGTGCCTATGTTGTATGAGTACTAGGAGTACTACTAATCTAGAAGACTTGTTAGAATTTGATCCTGAAATTGAAAGAACAATTCTTGCCGCTAGAAGAGTTGTTAGGTTGAGTCGTAGTGAAGACTAGGAATATTACCAAGAGGGGGTGAATTGGGGATATTAATATTTCTTCTAAGTTAAAATCAAAAGTAGAAAGGGAGGAAGAAGAGGATGAACACAAGACAACTTATACTGGTTCGGTCCTAATCCTTGACCTACGTCCAGTCCCCAGACACACTCTGGGATTCCACTAACTTATGATCAAATGATTACACACTCTGTAACACTCGGAGCAATTCTCTCTCTCTCGAATTACACTCCCCCTTACAAGATGTAATCAAAGACCCAATCCCAAAGTCCCAAAAACTATGAGACTCCCACAAGGAAATGATAATAGAATACAAACTCTCTAGAAAGAAGCGAGATGGAAATGAACACTGAAGATCAGAGTATTACAGAATAGCTATCAGAAAAGAAACAAGCTCTTGTCTGTATTTTCGTTCTGTGTATTGCAATTTTGTGTTGTGTTTGTGCAGCTGGAGGTCTATGAATTTATATTGCTTTGAAGTTTCTGACTGTTATAGATGCACTTCAGAACTTTGAACTTGAGGAATTTTGAAGCTGATTGGAGTCTTTCTGCATAATTCCTTTTTCTGCAAAATCTTCATTAAATGGGGACATTTCCGTTGGAGCTTTCAGAGTGATTGGCCTTGATGTGGTTTTTTCTTAAATACTTCCAATCAATCGTGTCTGTTGTTCTCTGATTGTTTTGAAGATGATTATCTATTTTTCAGTTTGTTTCCTAATTTGCTCGCTTTTGAATGATATGCGTGATCTGCGATGATCTCAAATGATCCGCAATATTCCTTAGCATCTGAAAAACTATGAGCAAACAGATTAAAAATAATCTAATTTCGATCACAATTAATAATAATAAGTACCCAAGATATAATCTGATCTTCAGAAGGTTGCGAATCAGCGATTCCCAGAAAATCAGCGAACATGACTCGAGTCATTCGTGTATGACTGGAGTCATCTTAGTGAGTTTATCGAGATGGAGAAGAAGTTCGCAAAGGTTGACTCGAGTCATGTCACTTGACTGGAGTCATTGTCTTGAAATTCAACTGAGACGACTCGAGTCATCCTTGATGACTGGAGTCATGATTGTGGATTTTTGCAAACAGAGAAGAACTTGGGAAAAGTTGGTGGAGTCATCTACTTTGACTCGAGTCATAAATACGATTTTCGCAAACAGAGAAGAACTTCGATAACTTGACTGAGTCATCTTAATTGACTCGAGTCATAATTTAAATTAAATCAAACAGAGACGAAAAGCGATATTATGACTAGAGTCATCTTGCTTGACTCGAGTCATATTTTAAATAAAATCAGACAGAGGCGAAAAGCTGATGTTATGACTGGAGTCATCTTGCTTGACTCGAGTCATATCAGTAAAATCTTAAATCAGAGGTTTCTGTCGACACATATATGACTGGAGTCATCTACCTTGACTCGAGTCATACCAATTAAAATAGTTTGATCATGAACAACTTTTTGATTTGCAATTTTTCAGTTATCATCAAAACTTATGGAGAACTAACATTCTCCCCCTTTTTGATGATGACAACACTTGTGAATCAAAAAGTTTTCAAGTCTTGGAAATTTGAGACACATATAAAGATAAGCATTTAATTTTTATTCATTGCAGATAACATATATATATGGATAAACCATATGGATAATTATGTGAAACATAAATTCTTTTGCATACAACCATAGATGGAACAGAAATGCATTTCTACAAAAAGTTCCTTAGCATCCTAACAACATAGTTAGAACTATAATGTACTACAAAATGTGCTGCGCAACTACTTATATATCTAACTACATCTGTTGGTCATTCTGCAATGGCTACTTGGCTTTCTCTCCCCCTTTGTCATCAGGCAAAAAGGTGGGATCAGAGGTGAGGGAAGCATGTAAGGCTTGGAGAATAGGAATGGGGGATAGATGGTGAGTGAGAGAGATGAAGGATCGAGAGGAGAGGTGGTAGGTAGTGGAGAGAGTGGTCTGGAAGGGGTGAGTAAGTGATGAGTGGAGGAGTTGGAATGCTCATCAAAAAGTTCTGCAAGATTGCGTAAGGAGAGGGTAAAGTAGTAGGCAAAAGAATACTTGGAGGGACAGAAGAGTTAGGAGGAGTCTGAAAGGTTTCTTCAGGTTTAGGAGAGGGTGGAGGTGAAGGGATTACTTTTGATGGACCAGCATCATCTGAGCCATGTAAAATATTGTCCATCTTGGAGTCCACCATATGAAAGATTGTGTGAATTTGCTCAATTTTGAATCCAAGATCATCAAAATGGCCTTCAAGATTTCCCACTCTGCCATCCAAGGATTCCATGATTTCTGTTTGAGCATCTTGCTTGGAGGTGACTTCCTCAATCAATTTCCCAACTTCAGATTCTAGCTTACTTGACAACTCATAGTGTTGAGCTGTGAGAGTTGTCTGAAGGGTGCCAAATGTCTCTTGCATAGCCTTTTCCACAATACGTTGAATATTAGAATGTAGATTTGATGAGTGTGGAGCAGGTTGAGACTGAGAGGGGGAAGATTGATCCTCAACTGGTCTAGATACGCAGGCTCTTGATCTAGAAGGTGCTCTGGTGTCCCCGATCCTTCTTTGAAGGAGATTTTCATGAAGTTCGAAGTGGACTTGACCAAACCTTAAGGGCTTGACTGGTTTTCAAAGTTATCAAGATGCCATATTTTGTGAAGATAGAGAATATGGGAAACAAGGTTTAGATAGGGAATGGTGATGAAGATGATTCAAACCTAAAACGCTTCATTTCTTGATAGACCCAGTGGCCTATGTTGAAAGGCACTTTGTCTATCAGAGAGGCAAACAACATATAGTCTGTGGAATTAAAATGAGTAAAGTTCTTCCCCTTTTGAACAAGATTTCTGGAGTATATATACCACAGAGCCCTGTACACTGGGGGCATTACCACAGGAGAAAATTTCAGAGGCCCTAATGGTTCGCCTGGTCTAAGAATTTTGAAAAACTTTTTAGAATTATAACCAATATCAGGTACAGGTGGAGGATTATCAATTAAAAGAATGGAATTGATAATCTCTGCAGATAAAGTGATGGAGACACCTCTTACTGATGTAATAACTTTATCTTCAACAATTTTACCACGTTTATCCAATTTATTGGCCATAGACATATTGAAGTAAAATTGCCTAACAATGTTGGGACTATAAGGAGTATATATGGCAAGCAAATTTTTGAATTGCTCTAGCCAAGGAGAAAGGTCAAGATGACACTCCTCCTTTAGCTTAGCCAAATCCACATACACGTGTGGGACAAAAGCCACGAGAACCAAATTTCTCTTTGAACTCTTTAATTGAGCATCGAAAAAACGGTGGGTCTACATGTAAATTCAGATGAATGGGGTGGTTTAAGTAATGAAGAAGGGTCAAAAGAGGGTTTTTGCAATTCAGGTACCTTCTTAGAACCAGAAGCAATTGGTGGAGAACCAATGTGGGCAGTTGAGGTTGATTGTGCTTTGGACCCCTGAGTTCCAGAGATGGTGACAGTCCTCTTCTTCTTTTTCGGCAGGACCACCACAGGTTCTTTATCTTTTCTAGAAGCAATGGATGGGTCAATATTCTTTTGAGCAGGAGAATCAGAAGGTTCGTTGATTTGCAGCTTTCTAGATTTCTTGGAAGAAGAATCAGTAGGAATAGCTGATCGTTTTCTCGAGCTTCTAGGTTTAGTGGATACTGGAGGAGTTGTGGAGGCTGTTGGTTCATATTCGGATGATGATTCCTTCTGAGATTTGGAGATTTTGGGAGCCATTTCAGAGGATTTTGAGCGAGAGATGAGAGAGTGAAAATCGCGACTCGGGTTAGGGTTTCAAAAGTCACGAGTTATGAGCGCGGTGCAGCCACGATATATATATACTCGCGCATGACTCGAGTCGTTTAATGATGACTCGAGTCGGATATGAAAGAAATGCCGACTGGATCGTTAATGCTTACTCGTGACTCGAGTTGTGTAGGGATGACTCGAGTCATATCTCGGTACATCTGCTCTCCGCCTGATGACTTGAGTTAAACTTTATATGACTCGAGTCGGTACATTTTTAGAATCCTGCATGCTTTCTGTGTATATTTTGACTCGAGTTAACTAACAATGACTCGAGTTACATCAGTAGACATATATTTATCAGAATCAAGGTCATATAGGATTTTTACTGAACAATTCTCACATAGTCCTGCAAAACAATAAGTGACTACTCCGAAGCTTAAGTCGGTTTTAATCATCACAAACTTAACTAACATTAGATTTGAAATACTCACAATTCATTGGGATTTACCATACCCAATTCTCTTCTAATGAAATTGAATTGTTTTTTGGCCAATGGTTTAGTGAAAATGTCGGCAAAGTTGCAAATGAGTTGGGATGAACATAACCTTGACATCCTTCTTTTGCACATGGTCTCGATGAAGTGATGTCTCACATCAATATGCTTAGTTCTTGTATGTTGCCTTTGGATTTTTGCTAAGCTTATTGTACTTGTGTTGTCACAAAGAATTGGAATTTCTTTGAGATAGACACCCAAGTCGATAGTTGTTGTTTTAGCCAAAGAACTTGAGCACGGCGGCTTGAGGTAGCAACATACTCGGCTTCGGTGAGAGGATACTGCTGCACTCGTGGTTTGTTTCTTGCTAAACCATGACACAAGTGACCCTCCGAAGAACTCACATTGCCCACTTGTGCTTTTTCAGTTTTATACCCGGCATGGTCAGAATCTGAGTAGGCTACTAGGAATTCTTGTTGTCCTTTTGGGAACCACAATCCAAGCTCCTTAGTATCTGATAGGTAACGAAAGATCCTCTTAACATGCTCGGCATGTATTTCTTTAGGGGCGGATTGAAATCTTGCACACATTCCCACACTAAAGCCAGATGTCGGGACGACTTTTGTAAGGTAGAGCAATGATCCAATCATTCCTCTATATTTTGTAATATTGAAGTCCTTGCCCTTTTCTTCATCAGCATCTAGTGACGTAGTTGAACTCATTGGAGTATCGCACCATTGCAATGTTCCAAACCAAACTTTTAAGTAAATCACGAAGGTATTTGGTTTGTGAAATGAAGATTCCATCCTTTCTTTGTTTGATTTGTAAACCAAGAAAGTAGTTCAGCTCACCCATCATAGACATCTCAAATTCATTCGCATTATCCTTGAGAATTCTTCACACAAAGTATCATTAGTAGAACCAAAGATAATGTCATCAACATATATTTGTACAATCAAAATTTCATTTAACTTGTTAGTTTTGATGAACAATGTTGTATCTGCCTTGCCTCTAATAAACCCTTGATCTAATAGAAATTTACTTAGTCTTTCATACCATGCTCTAGGAGCTTGTTTGAGACCATATAGGGCTTTCTTTAATCGATACACGGTCTGGATGATGTTCATTTTCAAAACCGGAGGTTGTTCAACATAAACTTCCTCTTGAATAAAACCATTAAGAAAAGCACTTTTGACGTCCATTTGATAGAGTTTGACATCTTTAACGGGAAAAGGCTAGAAGAACTCTTATAGCTTTCGAGTCTAGCTACTGGAGCAAAGGTTTCTTCATAGTCAATTCCTTCTTCTTGATTGTAACCTTTAGCCACTAATCTAGCTTTGTTACGAACAATTATTGCAGATTCATCTCGTTTGTTCTTGAATACCCATTTGGTGCCAATGACCAGATGGTCCTTAGGCCTAGGTACCAAATCCCAAACTTGATTCCTATCAAACTGATGTAACTCCTCTTGCATTGCTATCACCCAATCATTGTCTGAAAGGGCTTCATCAATTTTAGAGGGTTCGATTTGAGAAATAAAAGCAGAGAAGGTTACTTCATTTAAGGTACTTATTCTTGTTCTTACTCCTTGACTCACATCGCTATCACTTGATCTAAAGGATGATTTCTAATGAACTTCCAAGCCTTAGGTTGTGATGAACTAGAATTTTCACAATCATTTTGAGATTCGATTTCAAAAACATTTTCGGGATTTTCAATTGAAGCGGAGTAGTTTTTGAAAAGAACTGATTTTTAAATCATTTTCTTCATCATCATCGAGCCATCTTAGTTTTAGATTCACAAAATACAACATGCATAGATTCTTCAACAACACGAGTACAGTATTAAAGATTCTATAGGCTTTGCTTCATTAGAATAACCAAGAAATATGCCTTCATCGATTTAGAATCAAACTTACCTAGATTGTCCTTACCATTATTATGTATGAAGCACTTACAGCCAAAGATACGCAGATGAGACAGATTTGGTTTTCTTCCTTTGTAGAGCTCATAAGGTGTTTTATTCATCTTCTTTCTCATATAGGCTCGGTTTGATATATAACTGGCCGTGCTCATTGCATCTGCCCAAAAGACCTGTGATGTTTGGTTTTCATTTAACATAGCGCGGGCCATTTCAGTAAGTACACGATTCTTCCTTTCAACCACACCATTCTGTTGTGGTGTTCTTGGAGCTGAGAAGTTGTGGTCAATTCCGTGAGCATCACAAAATTCTTGAAAGGCTTGATTTTCAAATTCTCCTCCATGATCAGTTCGGATGGCTGAAATACACATACCTTTCTCATTTTGCACTTTCTTAGCAAACACAACAAACATGTCAAAAGTTTCATCTTTTGAAGATAAGAAAATAGTCCAAGCGAATCGAGAGAAATCATCAACAATGACTAAAGTATATAAGTTTCCACCAAGACTCTTGACTCTAGCTAGACCAACTAAATCCATATGAAGTAGTTGAAGAGGTCGTTTTGTAGAAATTTCAATTTTGTTTTTAAAAGATGATTTAGTTTGTTTACCCTTTTGACAGGCATCACAAATCATGTCATTTTTAAACTGTAATTTAGGTAAGCCAATAACTAAATCTTTTCTCAACAGCTTTGTCTAATTGAAGCATGTTAACATGAGCAGACGTTTATGCCATAGCCAACTTTCGTCCAGGTTGCTTACAAAACATTTTTTAGAAGTAATTTTAGGTAGATCTAATGTATAGCAATTACCTTCTCTAGGAGCTTTAAACAGTATTTTGAGTTTACCTTTATCAATAGGAAGGTCATCTTTCTTGACAATGAGACATTCTTCTGAGTCAAAGATAATCCAATTATTTTTGTCAAAGCACTTTGACTTACACTTAGGAGATTGTGGTTGAGACCTTCTACCAAATAGACATCTTTGATCATGGGTCCTTCTTTTGTGCCAATTTCACCAATTCCAAGTAATTTTTCCCGATTGGTTGCCTCCAAAAGTGACCTTACCACCATCCTTTGATTTCATTGCAACAAATTTGGCTTGATCCCCTGTCATATGTCTGGAGCATCCACTGTCAATATACCACTTGTTGATTCTTGATGCTCTCAAACAAATATGCAAAAACAAATTTAAGTTTTAGGTACCCATCTTTTCTTGGGTCCTTTGGGGTTAGTTTGAGTTATAGGAACATAGGTTCCTTTTGGGAGCCATTGATAATTGCCAACGAGTTTATTTCTTCCATCCTTTTTGTGAAAACAAGAAGAAGTACTGTGTCCCTTTCGGTTGCAGTAATTACAGTGAGCAAAAGGGTTTGTGAAATGAAATGTTTTCTGAAAGTAATTCAAGTAAGATTTTCCTCCTGTTTTCTTCTTTCCTTTCTTTTTGTCAAAAATAGGGTTATATCCTATGCATGAACGATCATTAGTAATCCTTTGATCTTTTAGAATAATGTTTAGCATATCACTTCCTTTAGTGAATTTCTCAAGGGTTTTCGTAAGATATTCATTCTTCTTTTCTAAAGTGATGCATTCATCGCATATGAGTTTTTCAGGAAAAGAAAGATTTTCTATTTGCTGTTCGAGAATGGTATTTTTCTTTTTCAAAGTAAAATATTTATCAGCAAGTTTTTCAAATTTATTTTGAATAAGATTATACTCAGTTCTTCTGTGCGAGGAGCTGTCTCCCCATATGCCGACACATATGCTTTCTTTTGAACCGATGAAGTTCTTTTTCTTATCTTTCAATTCGGACATTCGATTTAAAATGTCACGGTTTCTCACATTCGTAGCAGACGACTGAGCTTTATCATATTTATTACTTGAGTTTCCTTTTGGAATTTATTCCTAAAGCTCTGATCCTTTTTTGTAAAGTTTCTTAAATCTTCGAACGAACATGGCTATTTCTTCATCTTCCTCATCATCTTCAATTTTACTTTCTTTTTCTTTACGAGTTTAGAGCAATACCTTTACTTTTCTTGGTGTTGGCTTCGCTCGGGTTCTTCTTGAATTTCAACTTACTTTCGTATTTAGACAGAGCTTCCAAACGGGGCTGCAAGCTGAAGCCATTGATTCTCCACGAGATTCTTCTATTGTCAGTAACTTTAGCTTCCCAATCTTTTGTCAAAACATTCAAAATTTTTCTTACACGAGGACCTTGATCATATGTTTTGCCCAAGGCCGCTAGTTGATTGGTTAGATGTGTGTAGCGAAGTTGGAACTCGGTGATGGTCTCTCCAGGACTTCATTTGTAGTAAGTCATACTCGGTGGTTAGAGTATTGATTCGATTTTCTTTGATCCCGAGGTTCCTTCATATGCTATCTCCAAAGCTGTCCACATTTCTTTGCGGTAGGCAAGTTGCATATCCTGAAGTACTCCTTTTGGTAGAGCACTCTGCAACATCAAGACAGCTTTATTGTTGAGAGTAATATGCTTCATGTCGAGTCTCATTGAACTCATCTTCTATTTTGGGGATGACGGTTCCTCCTTCATTTTTGTAGGAGAGTAGTTTCCTTTTTCAAATACACGCCAGAGTCCATACTCAGAAGCTAGCACATACACCTTGAACTTTGCTTTCCAGAATGGGTAGTGTTCTCCATTGAATCCGGAGGCCGATTGATAGAAGCACCATCAGGCAATATTCCTTCCATGATCTTATCTCGGGATGGAAAAGAAACAAGCTCTTGTCTGTATTTTCGTTTTGTGTATTGCGATTCTGTGTTGTGTTTGTGCAGCTGGAGGTCTATGAATTTATATTGCTTTGAAGTTTCTGACCGTTATAGATGCACTTCAGAACTTTGAACTTGAGGAATTTTGAAGCTGATTGGAGTCTTTCTGCATAATTCATTTTTCTGCAAAATCTTCATTAAATGGGGACATTTCCATTGGAGCTTTGAGTGATTGGCCTTGATGTGGTTTTCCTAAAATACTTCCAATCAATCGTGTCCTTTGTTCTCGATTGTTTTGAAGATGATTATCTATTTTTCACTTGTTTCCTAATTTGCTCTGCTTTTGAATGATATGCGTGATCGCGATGATCTCAAATGATCCTACAATATTCCTTAGCATACGAAAACTATGAGCAAACATATTAAAAATAATCTAATTTCGATCACAATTAATAATAATAAGTACCCAAGATATAATCGATCTTCGAAGGTTGCGAATCGACGATTCCGTAGAAAATCAGCGAACATGACTCGAGTCATTCGTGTATGACTTGGAGTCATCTTTGTGAGTTTATCGGACAGAGAAGAAGTTCGCAAAGGTTGACTCGAGTCATGTCACTTGACTGAGTCATTGTCTTGAAATTCAAGCGAGACGACTCGAGTCATCCTTGATGACTGGAGTCATGATTGTGGATTTTTGCAAACAGAGAAGAACTTGAAAAGTTGACCGAGTCATCTACTTTGACTCGAGTCATAAATACGATTTTCGCGTCGTAGGACTACTACTAAAATTGATTCTGATTTTGAACATTTTGAGCATATTGAACTTGATTATGATATTTCTTGTTCTGATAGTGTTGTTTACATTGATTCTAGTAGCACTTTTGCTAACTCAAAAATTATGGCAGAACAAGAAATTCGTCCTACTTTGAAGAAATTGACTGCACTTGATGTTAATTATCAACCTTTGTGCATCCAATATCTTGAACTAGTTGCTAATGCTAATTTTGAACTTAAATTTGGTCTTATCCATTTGTTGCCAAAGTTTCATGGTCTTGCATGTGAATGTCCGCATAAGCATCTGAAACAGTTCCACGTGGTCTGCAAAGAGTTCTATCACACTTAGAATAGAAATAAAAATTTCAGAGACGATGTTTCAAAACTCTGCTATGACTATCACTCAAGTGACATTTTATCAACTCGAGTTATGCTCTATCATAGAGAGGTATCAAGTAGTAACTAGAAGGAATGTGAAGGTCTTTGCAAGTTACCTGTTGGTAGCCATACTATGTCACTCAAGTTTGCTTTAGATTACTCAAGTGCCTTTCTTCGTTTTTTTTTCAAAAACATTGGTTGATCACTAGCAGGTAACTAAAGAGTGATAATATGATTTTTACATGTGTCACTCGAGTGAATAATTTGCACTTGGGTGATCTTATCTTTTTAAAACTTTCCTATGTTATCTCCTTCCAGTTACCAAGAGGTAACTTGCAATACTTGTGTATCACTCAAGTGCTACATTAGTAACTTAAGTGACTAGCCTTCTTTCCCTTAGTTACCTTTAGGTACCTTGTAGAATACTTGGATATCACTTGAGTGCCTCTTAATTAGCTCGAGTGCGTAAGTAGTTTTTCAAAATTCACTATTAGGTACCTTACAAGTGACACAAGTATCACTCGAGTGCCCCTCTTGAACTCAAGTGCATGAGAGTTTTTCACACATTCTATTGCTCACTAGCCAATACCATGATAGTGATGATAGGTTATCACTCGAGTTACACTTCTCTCACTCAAGTACATCAACCATTTTTCACAAATCAACTTCATTACTAGCCAGTTACCTTCTGGTGAAAAGATTCTCAGATACATCAATCTAGTGACACTTTCTAACTCAAGTGATTTATTTGAAAATAACATTTATAAGGTATGTTATCATTAAAACATAAACTCTAACTAGTGCACAATCTCTCCTTTTAATAACAAATGGAACTATAGATCCTTTACACAATGCTCATAATTTTAAAGGCCTTTCAATATAAAAAAATCAATCTCTGTTTATGTTTGAAATGGGATTCTGAAGGATCTGCAATGGACGCCACGGATGCCAAATAAGGTTTCTGGAAAATAGAGGTGGAGGGGGATATGAGTTGGTAGGGATAGGGACGGTGTTTTTTATTTGTTAATTTATGTAAAATCCACCTAAGTAATGTTTAACAATATTTTAACATTTTTTGCTACATATGATGACTCAGAAACATCAGGGACTGAGTTGCAAGCGAGTCAAAATTTCAAAGACTAAGTTATAAGTGAGTCAAGATTTTACAGGCAAAAAGATTAATTTTCCCCATTTTACTAAATGGAAGTTAGTTGGGTTTAGCAATTTTGCCTTAGTTTTAAAAGTTTATGGTTGTTTTTGCTCCAAAAAATTGTTGATAATTACTGTTGCACTTTTAATAAAAATTGAAGGTTATTTTATCATCTTAACCCAATAATTGTTGCTAGTTGACTTAAGGGCCATGATATTTTTGAATTATTTTGAGAACTTCATGTTTAATGAGAGCATAACAGCAATAACAAAGAAAGAGTGCCCACATTGCACACAAACCAGTCATGGGTCCCCTCCATAGAACTATCCCTCATAGAACTAGTGAGGCAAACTAACCCCTCATAAACAAGTAGAGTGCTATAGTAGAACAAGAAGTGGGCACAACTGGGCTAGCCAAAGAGCTCCAAATGGTGGCCTTACCAAGTGGTAAATCAATATACCTCAACAATATCCTAACCTTTTCCCAGTTCCCAAATCATATAATAAAGTTTTACAACATAACTATGTATAATATCACTCATACAATTTAAGGTCATATTTCTAAACTAAAATTATAGAATTAAGATTTCACAATATCTTCAATACCAAAATCATGTTACATGTCAATTTCAAACCTTTATGCATGCATCCTTTTATAAACAAGGTCCCACAATACAGTTTTTATAAAAGTGCATATCAATAAAACTTAATATAAAACATTAGTAGTTCAATATAATGATCCACTTGAGAAAGACTGGCACACATATACCAGCCTGCACAATAAATAGAAAAGCTAGTTACCAAAAAATGAGTTACCTATCACTACAGTCATCAAAATGAATTTCAAATACAACCCCGTGCCCAAGATCGCCAAAATAAGGTTCAATCTATACTTTATTTTTAGATGCTATCTCTTTATTAATAGGGCAAGTTGTAAACAAAATTTTAGCTTCTAATTTCCCTCCTAAAGCTCTCAACTCTATCTTAAGATTTTATCTCATAATATTCATGTGAGGGTTCAAAGTTAAATTGACAAATATTATAGTATAGTTTTTATCTTAATTTTCTATGAAACCATAGTTTAATTATTATTCTTTATCCATACTCCTATTGACTGTTAGACTCAAACTTACTCAAAGCATTCAATCGATATCACAAAAATTTGGTCTAATAACGGGTACAAAAAAGGATTTTAAGACCAAACAAAGAGGCATCGTAAGACCGGACCAGCGTCGGGTCTTGTTCCGGGAGGTATTATAAGTCTCACTTTTAAGGCCAGGTGTAATACCCTAAAAACACAGTATCATAATTTGGTAAAAATTATACCTATAGAAAGTAGGTGAATATGAGGTATCAAATATTAAGTTATAATTAGTATATTTTTATAAGGAAAAATCTCTTGGAAATTAGAAAATCTAAGGGCCAAAGTGCCAAATGACGAAAATACCCCTAAGGGACATAAATAACTTAGGAAAATTATGAAAAATCCTAAAAGACAGTAAAATGACCAAGTGAATTATGAGAGTATATTATCTCTAATTATGGTAATTTAATAAATTATGAACTTGGGAAAAATGAGAAGAAATACTCAGAAAGTATTGAAATGACTAAATTACCCTTGTAAATTCTAAAAATACAAGAGGCATGAAAATTCTAATGTTAAGGCAAAAGTTTGAAGATAAGGAGCATCTCAATTAAGAAAATTATCAACTAGTGGAAAGAAAGTAATTAGGTAATTATTGGCTAATTACTTAAGCATAAACAAAGGAAATTCATGAATAATTATGTAAAACCCTAAAAATTGTGGTTTTGGCTTAAAAATTAGTAAAAATATATTTGCTAATTAATTGGAAATTTTAGAAAAATGGATGAGTTTAGGTATTTTTAAGCTTAAATACAAGAATGGACCAATTAGGTAATTTTGTGGAATTTTTGGAAAATTGAAATAAGTAAATAATTAATTAATTAATTAAATAAAAAAATATTTATTATTAAATAAAAGGGCCAACCGAAATGTTGCCCAAGAAAGAAGAAAAAAAATAATTAAATAGGATAATATTTAGAAAACTTAATAAGGAAGTTATATTATTATATAATATAATTAAATTTTGTGAATAGTGATTTAATAAATAGGAAACGGATCCTATCTAGAGGACCAGGAATAGGATTTCCAAAGTCAAGGTAAAATATTGATCAGTGGGTTTTTATCTTCCGTTAGACTCTTCCGGAAGTTAATTCTGAAGCCGATTGTGCATTTTCCTAATAAAACAAAATAGGGAAAAATGCGGTTAGGCATATTTTGGATCGAAGAAAATAAATTCTAACTCAATATCTAGAAATGAGTTTGAAATTATCTGGACATATTTGGAATCGGTGAATTTTTCTCCGAAGTTGATGATTAGAAAACGAGTTTAAATAGCAGGACACGTTTTCAAGGAACTTAGGGCGACGATTGGAGCCCTATATGGAATCAAAATTTAGGTTAACTTGGACATTTCTAATAAGTAAGAATATGTCTTCAAAGTTGTAAATCCAGAATTTTGAGATTTTTCCGAAATTACGCGAATCGGTGCGTCGGGAAATTGGACCGGAAGCTTTTGGAAGGGACACGTGGCGCCATTTTATTGGCCAAACCCTTAATTTTGGGCCATGAATTTTGGCCAAGTGTGAAAAGGGAAAAGGGAGAAAGGGTTTTTCAAAAGTTGTGTTGGACGGTCCAGATCGCTTCTCACAAAGTTGATCCGCAGTAGAAACCATAACCCTTCACCTATAAATACCCCCCCTCCCTTTGCATTTTCACACCATTTCTTTCCTCCTTGGCGAATCTAGAGAGGGAAAGAAGAGAGAGAAGCTCAGGCAAAATTGTGCAGAAGTCTTCAACGGGTAAATCTTTCGGTCCTTAGTCTTTCGTTCTTTCGGTAGTTTTAGTAGAGTACATTAGTTAGATCTAGGAAGTAGGAGATGAGATTCCTATTCTTGTTTTTAAGCCTCATTGCATTGAAAGATGCATGACGAGGTAAAAAATAGTAGGGATTGTGTCTCACGAAAGTTGAAAGTTAAAATAGTGAGCTTTAAGCTTTCGTAGTTCTTTCAATAGTTAGAGTAGTACTACTAGTATAGCCTTTAATTTTTTAAACATGATTGGATATCATATGATAGGGCTATATTAGTCTAGAATTTGAAAATTATCAATGGGTCGAAATGCGCAAAATTTGGAAAAATCGGAGCCAAAGTAACGAAGTCTTGGCGAAATTCCGCGAAATAGGGGTATAGGGCAAAATGGTAATTTTTACCTAAAATGCCGATTATGTTGTCAAATCACTAATAAAAGTGATATTACTCTTATAGGACATCAAAAACTACGATTTCTTTCTTGAATCACGTTGTCAAACGTGCGGTTGTTGGACGTTTCACGTTTTAAAGTAAAGCGTGCCATTTTAGTCAAAGTGCAGAAGTACCATCAAGCGAAGGTACGTTCGCGGCATCTTGTAATGCGGCTACGATGCTTATAGTCGCTTATATTGGATACGGATAGTTTCATAAGCCATGGACGGGACTACATTAGGGTCATGCACGATGACTAATGTAATAAACTTAGATAATCACTATCTGACTTCACGGGTTATGGTTTTGATAATACCGTTATGTTTTCCTAGCGGCGAGGACACGATCGATCATCGTGGCACTGGTGAATAGTGCGGGCGAGATAACTTTGCTTTAGGGTAGTTGTTATTAAATGATCAAGGATCATTGTTGTATTTCTAGAAATATACATTGATCATATATTGTTATATAAGCATGAGGTTAACTGTTACTGATATCCGATGGGCATTGGATCTCGGCTCTTACTATAGCATCACATCAAGGTCCGAGAGAGACCAAGGACGGAGGATAAGAGTAGCGGAGCGGGCGGCACACATAAAGATGAAGACCACGTGGAGCCGATCAGGGCGTCTAGTATCTAAACGAGATAATGTATTAATCTTTATGAGCAGGACAATTACGCCACTTGTTGTTGTTATAATCGGTTACTCAATGTTTTATTCCGATGCTCTACTCGATATATATAAAAAAATTGGCTCGAAATTGGGATGTTACAACAGGACTCGAACCGATCTTAAAGAAACTCTTTTAGACCAGACATTTAAAACATTAGGTCTTAAAAATCGTATTAAATAGACTGAAATATTTTTTCGGTCCTAAAACTCAACTTTTAAGACCGGATAAAAACTAGACCGCTCTTAAAAGATCGAATTTTAAGACAGACAAAGATAAGTCCGGTCTAAAAATAGCGGCTTCTAAGACAGACGACTAATTATACACGGTCTTAAAAGCCGACTTTCAAGGCTGGATGATATATATATCCGGTCTTAAAATTGAAATTGTAGACCAGACGTATAAATAGACCGATCTTAAAGACCAACTTTTAAGATCGGCTTAATATAAAATATGTACACGACCTTTAGACCGGACATATCAATACATCCGGTCTTAACGGTTGAACATTTAAGACCGGCCTACTTATTTTAGGTCTAAATTTTCCTGAATTTTTTCACTGATACATTCTTCCTGATCATATATATTACACAAATCCACCACCCAATCCAGCACATAAAATTCGATACTTTAAGCTACAAGCTATGAACAATTATGAATAATTGAATTGGGAAAAGAAAACTCCAGGTTGCATAGGCAAACTCGAGTTTGTAACATCTGAGAGAGCACTCCAAGTTTTCACATCAAGGCAAACTCGAGTTTAGTTTTGGAAACTTCGAGTTTGTGTCTTCTGAGACTCTTCAATATTTTCTAAAGGGAACAAAACTCCGGTTTGCAATTGGCAAACTCGAGTTTTAGTCATACAACGAACCATCAATGTTTTGAACTAAGCTAAACTCCAGTTTCCATTTGGAAACTCGAGTTTCGCCAACACGAAAAATTCTCGATTTTCAAAATTAATTGGAAACTCGAGTTTGCTTTTGTAAACTCGAGTTTGTAAATCCTGAAGAGCCTTGCTCATTTATGAGTTTATGAAAACTCCAGTTTTCATTTGACAAAATGTTTATCAAAGTTTTCTCTTATGAGGAAACTCGAGTTTGGATTTGGAAACTCGAGTTTCCACTAGACAGAGAGTTTTCATGTTTTACTCACTTTGAGAAAACTCCGGTTAGTTTTGAAAACTCCGTTTTCACTTGGCTTGAATTTTCAAATGTTTCATACTTAAGAAAACTCGAGTTTTGTATTGCAAACTCGAGTTTGTGCTAAGTAGAGAGCTTTGCTCTATTTGATGATTTGAAAACTCCGGTTTGTTTTTAGAAACTCCAGTTTTGAGCTTTTGGACTTAAACATGTTTTCACAATAAAGTCCAAAACTTCGAGTTTGTCATTAATCAACTCGAGTTTTGCTCCATTGCTCAAAGTGTGATTTTAAACTCAAATACGACCTTCTTCTCGGAAGAAGAAAACTCGAGTTTGTGAATGGAAACTCGAGTTTCCCATTTGAGCATAGTGACAAACTCCAGTTTGGATAAACAAACTCGAGTTTGTGTCGATTTTGAAAATCAAATTACTCGAATTTGTGAAATCTTCCCATTTGATCTTAATACTTCTTATCATCACTCATTACTATTCCTATCTATGTTTAATGAGTTTCAGATGGATTAGAGGATATTAAATGAAGATTTAGACAAAAGCAAAAAGTGATATCAGCTCATTAAATGCAAAGTCCAAAAAACTTGCATCCTTTTGGACAATCATTCTACACACATTGTAAAGGAATTAATGTTTCCTTTCCACATCCAGTAGCTGCTCCTCCAACGGATTAAAAGTCAAGAAGTCAAGCTTAAACTTACGTGCAAATTGGATTTACCAAAGAGTAGAGAGAAGAAGACCAAACCTTCAGCTAATTCATTCTCAATGTTGACAATGGTCATATTGAAGATTACAACGGTCATTTAATGCACTCCTTGTATAAATAGAGTTGCAATCAATTCTTCACAACAACCAATCTGCAGAAAACAAAAAATCATTCAACTTTCCAAGTACTCTTTGAGTTTTCTAGTGAGAAGTATCTATTGATACATTGTACTTCAGTGTTTAGCCTTATCCACTCTTAGAGAGAGTTAGTTCATTTATTGTAAGAATCTCAAGTCTGGGGACTTGGAGATTAGGATATTGATTGCAACTTGTAAGGGGAGTAAGTTCTAGTGAAAGAATTACTCTTGAGTTACGAGTGTGTAATCAATTGTGATAGTGAAAAATCCACGAGAGGCGAGGGAGTGGACGTAGGTCAAGAGATTGGACCGAACCAGTACAAATCCTTTGTGTCTTGCTTCTCTTCCTTATCCTCTGTTTATCCCTGTTTTAGTATTAAAAACAGAGCATTTAGAAAAAAGTTTTAGAATCCCCAATTCACCCCCCTCTTGGTGATTCAGCTCCACTTTCAAAAAAAATACAAATATTATTCATCATGAGTTATGTGGCCTCTTAATTAATGATTATACTATGACTACAACAACTAAATTAATTTATACAATAAGATAACTTACTTACAAATACAATGAGTTACAAATACAGCACGTAAATCAACATACATGCCCAATATATTATTCACCATGCCTTCATCTAATTCCCACCCAACAACGTAACATGCATCATCTTTTATAACATGCCCCTTTGGATCGAATCACGCCACAAAAATAAAACAAGAAAAAACTTCATAGTCGGTTACATTGTTTAAGAACATAGAAGGAATATAATATAGTTAAAACCTTAAAGTTTTCAAAGAATTCTGCATATGAATATTACCTTATGAATTGACTCTTTTATAAAGTGATATCCTCCCATATCCCTTCTTGATGATCATTTCTTATGCCGAGTTCATTATCCGCTTCATCTTCTTCGGTCATGTCAGGTAGACCCCTTGAAAAGGAGTACTCTCCAGAAGACCATAATTTGAATGACTTTCCTCATCAATATCAATTACCCTTTTTCCTTGAGAGCTATGGAAGGAATATTGTCGTGTCTCCCAAAATAACCAAGTTCGAAAATGATTTACGGAATTGGGGAACTGGGTCATTTCCCAACGAACTTGCGGCGGGCTTGATTAACAACAATAGTGAAACAAAATAGTAAAATGGGGATTTGGTTTAACAGATTAAAACGAAAATAAAACGAAAGAAAAAGAATCAAATATCTAATATTTCAGAAATAAACAAAATCAAATATCTAATATTTTGAAATAAACGAGAATCAAATAAACAATAAATCGATTAAAGATGATCAACCCAACATTTAGATTCCGAAACTTCCATCATTAAACGGAATATAACTAACTCACGTTTGGTTCGGATGAACCGAAATCTCTGCATTCATCCGGAGAATCCCTCGCCTAGACGATCGCCTAGAATATGTCCGAACAGTGGCGTCTCACCGTGCAATCGCACAACAACAACGTAACCTAGTCCGAACTCGGTCCTTGGGATGAACCAAACCGAATATTAAATCTAATATTCGAACTATTTCAAATCGAATCCGATAAGATGAAAACGAGAATTGAATAAGTTACCGATTAAGCACAAGCTCTCTAGACGAATCATGGAATCCTCAACGTTGGGTCAATCACAGAAGTTTAGCCGATCATGTTTGGGAAAAATGAAGAGCAGACGAAGAACCACGAAGAACGCGAAGAACATGTGAAGAACACTTTAGAGAATTTAAAAACTTCTATTTTGATCCACTCCAATGTAAAAACGTGAATGAATTCTTTTTGTGGCTGCTACTAACTTAAAATAAACCGAAATACGAAATGGGCTCTAATGGTTTTATCCCAAAACAGAAATAAAATAAAAGCTGGACTTTAATTACAAAATTCGAGTCCAAATAAAATCCAGAATTGTACATCCGACTTCGGTTCCAAAGTTGACCGCCCTCTTTTCCGAATTTGCTCTTTATGTCTTCATAACAATTGTAGCTCTCTGAATCATCTGAAATATGAGACAAACATGAGGCAAATCCGATATCTGGTTCAAGAGTTATGGTAAAAATAGTGAAGCAATACAAAACTGGAATTTTATTATTAAAAATGGCTAAAATGCAATCTAAGGCCCAAAGCCCAAATGAACATAAAAGCTGACACAAAGCTTCAAAAGACCAATCATGCAAGACCAAAATCCTTTCATCTCAAATTACAAATCATGGCAATCTCAATCAATGATGCTAACCACAAAAGATGGTCTCTCAAAGGATGCTCTCAATTAATCAATCTCTCAAGTGTTTAGGGTAAATAAGTGTATCGCTCAATTTCTACTCAAGAAAATTGTTCTACCATAAGCTTGCTCAACTTCTACGTCTCCACTACTCATAACACATGCATGCACAAATCAAGAGAGCTTGTAATTAAAGGTTGTAATGGGGCTAGGGTGAAGGTAGGTAATAGTATGGAATGAGAGGCTAAGCACCAAAGAAATCAAAAAGAGCACTGATTAACACAATCATTCTCTATGTATGAAAACTTTTATTTTACTCATATATCCATTTCTTTCTATGTATTTTCTTTTCTTTTCTTTTTTTTCTGATTTTTTTTTTTTTTTACTTTTCTTTCTTTTCTTTTATTGTATACATAATTACAATGACAAAATCAAATATCTCCCCCAGCACTTAAACTGTTGCACTCTGAGCAACCCCACACTTAAACACAAAACAAGGTGAAACCAATGCTCAATAAATTTTCAAGGTAAGGAATAAAATGGTTTTACGCTTAGGCTTGTAATGTGGCTTAGAAAAGAATGGGTCAAAAGGCACAAAGGGGCTAGCAAAGCAATCATAATGCAAGGGAAAAGCTATTTGGCCAAAGTGGGGAAAATAAAAGAAAGAAAACAAGCTTCCATCATACTTATGCATGCAAGTGAAAAATGTAGTTTCAAAAGAAAAGGAGCAAGTTCTAGAGAACACAAATCATGAGAGATGCACACATGAAAGAAAGAATGGCAAAAGATGAATTCCATTCATGCAGGCCCAAAACCTCACAAGGTCAATACCAACTTAGACAATCAACAACATCAGATCAACTACCAATACATGTAATCGAAGAGTCAAGAATTGTAGACCAAACAGAATGATCCATTAAAACCAAAATGTCCATGTTCATAATATGTAGCAATCATTAGAAAGAAAGAATGTATTTATTTTCAAAAAGCAAAGTAGAAAAAGGAAAAAAAATAAAAGAGAAAAAGGGAGAAGAAAGAAGAATACTCCCAAGGGTTTATGGAGGATAAGTGGCATCAATGAGGAGAATCTCGCTTCCTCAGCCGCCATGGGGATCCCTCATGAAATTGCTTGAGGCAATGCCCATTGACCTTAAAGGTTCTTCCTGTGGGTGGATCACATAGCTCAACAACACCAAATTGAAATATGTTAGTGATCACAAAAGGGCCATCCCATTTAGATCGAAGCTTACCAGGCATAAACTTCAAACGGGAATTAAACAGAAGAACTTTCTGGCCCACAGAAAATTCTTTCCTCAGAATATGCTTATCATGGAATGCCTTAGTTTTCTCCTTATACAACCGTGAACTCTCATAGGCATCCAATCTAAGCTCATCTAACTCTTGCAACTGCAGCTTCCGTTCCATCCCGTGACTTAGCCAAATCCATGTTACACTGCTTAATGGCCCAATAGGCTTGATGCTCCAACTCAACCGGAAGATGACATGCCTTACCAAAGACAATCCGATAGGGAGACATCCCAATCGGAGTCTTGTAGGCGGTGCGATATGCCCACAAAGCATCATCTAGTCGCTTACTCCAATCTTTCGGGTAAAGTTGACAGTCTTACGAAGGATTAGCTTAATCTCTCTATTTGAGACTTCAGCCTGATCATTGGTCTGAGGATGGTATGCTGTGGAAACCTTGTGAAGCACTCCATACTTACGTAACAAGGCACCCATGCTTCGATTGCAAAAATGGGAACCCTGGTCACTAATAATAGCTCTAGGAATGCCAAACCAGCAGAAAATGTTAGACCTAACAAAGTCCACCACCACAAGAATCATTAGTCCCGGTGGCTTTCGCCTCAACCCATTTCAAACATAATCAACGACCAAAGAATATGTAAGTGTAACCATATGAAGCAGAAATGGACCCATAAAATCAATACCCCAAACATCAAAGATCTTACAAAACAAGATAGGGTTTTGGGGCATCTCATGCCTACGGAAATACCTCCCGCCCTTTGACAGTTATCACATGACTTGCAAAACAAATGGGCATCATGAAACGAGGAAGGCCAAAATAATCCACATTCTAACACTTTCCTAGCAGTTCTTTGGGGTCCAAAGTGACCACCACAGGCAGAAGCATGAGCAAAATGCAATATAGAGTGAAACTCATGATTAGGCACACATCTCCTAACTACTTGGTCACTACAAAATTTCCACAGATAAGGGTCATCCCAAACATAATATTTAGACTCACTTTTCAATTTTAAGGTTTGGGCCCTAGTGGAGTCTACAGGAAAACACCGGCTACCAAGTAGTTAACTAATCAAGATACCATGGGATCTTAACTTGCACTGTAGGCCGCTCATCGTGGAAATCATCCCGAATAGAAGAAGGGTGAGAGGAAAATGTTTAATGCGACTCAAGTGGTCACTACCCGGTTTGTGCTCCACTTCTATCTCGAATCTCTACATCAAACTCTTGGAGCAATAACATCCACCGGATAAGTCGTGGCTTAGCATCCGCCTTTTCAAAAGAAACTTTAAAGCCGCATGGTCGAGAAAACAATGACTCTACTAGCTAGCGATATGACCTAAACTTATCAAAAGCAAATACAATAGCCAACAACTCCTTTTCGGTGGTGGTGTAATTAGATCGAGCGAATCCAAAGTCTTGGAAGCATATGCAATGACATGGGAAGCTCTATCAACCCGTTGTGCTAAGATAGCACCAACCGCATAGTTGGAAGCATCGCACATCAACTCAAAAGGGAGTGTGCCAATCGTAGTGAATCATTGGCCGTGGTCGGGCAACGCTTCAAGTGATCGAAGGCCGCCTTGCACGCATCATCAAAGACAAAGTTAGTGTCCTTATGCGTAAGGTTGGACAAGGGTCGAGCGTCTTCTGTGAAATCTCGAATGAAACGTCGATAGAAACCCGCATGACCAAGAAAAGAGCGAACTTCCCGCACGTAAGCGGGGTAAGGCAAAGCAAGAATAACATCTATCTTAGAAAGGGTCTACCTCAATCCCTTTCCTAGACACTATGTGTCCCAAGACTATACCCGACTCAACCATAAAGTGACACTTTTCATAATTCAAGACAAGATTAGATTCAATGCACCTATGCAATACTCTAGACAAATTAGCTAAGCATGCATCAAAATCGAGACCCATATACAATGAAATCATCCATAAATACCTCCATGCAATCCTCTAGGAACTCGAGAAAATACTCACCATACAACGCCGAAAATGTGTGTGCATTGCAGAGGCCAAAAGGCATCCTTCTAAGCATATGTCCCAAAGGGGCATGTGAAGGTCGTCTTCTCCCGATCCTCGGGAGCAATATGGATCCTGGAAGTATCCGAGTAGCCATCCAGAAGCGAAGAATGAGACTTACCACCAATCGCTCTAACATCGATCAATGAAAGGTAGAGGGTAATGATCCTTGCAGTCGCTTGGTTGAGTCTCCTATAGTCAATGCAAACTCTCCAACTATTTCGAACTCGAGTAGAATGAGCTCATTCTTCGATTGGCTACTACAAAGTAACTCAGGACTTCTTAGGAACCACTCGGATCGGGCTAACCCACCGGCTATCGAAATGGGATAGATGATGCCGGCTGCCGCAAGCTTAGTGACCTCCTTCTTCACCACATCAAGGATAAGAGGATTAAGGCGTCTTCGGGGTTGCCTCACCGCTTAGAGTCCTCTTCCAATAGAATCCGATGCATGCACATAGAAGGGCTAATGCCAACTATGTCAACCAATGTCCACCCAATGGCTTTCTTGTTCACCCTCAATAAGCTTAGCAGCCTTCTCTTCTTGATCGGGCATAAGATTATTTGCCACAATGACGGCAACTGCTCATTCACCTCCGTAAATGCATACTTCGGATGGTCTAGAAGGGATTTCAACTCTAGTTTGGGCGGTTGCTCAAATGGAGGAAGAAGCTTGGGTGGTTGTTGCAACAACTCGATGTCATCACACCGGAAATACGAAACCACATTCAAAGAAGCACAAGCGTAAGGACTGTGTCTATACAAACTCAATGTTAACATCGAATTCGAGTTCATCAAAATCAAGTAAGCTCATCAAAATCGAATCGATGCACGTTAGATCGTGGATGAAGCTCAAACTCGTAATCAATATCGAATCTACAAGTAATGTAGAATCACCAAGCAAGTCGAATCACCAAACAATGCAGCCTTAACCAAATTAGTGCAAACAGAGCACCATTCATTATCAAGACATGCACAAATGGGAGATCACTCTCGATGAAAAATCGTGGATAATCAAGACACCAATCAAGAAGAACATCATCCACAAGATCATCAATCACATCAATACAGAAAACAGAATGCTCTTCCCTAGGATGTTTCATGGCATCAAAGATATTGAAATTCACATATATATCACCAAACTCCATGGAAAGAGTACCAGAATGCACATCTATCTTAGTCCTAGCTGTTTTCATGAAAGGCCTACCTAAAATGATTGGTGACCTACTACTAGGAGACTCACCCTCCATATCCAAGATGTAAAAATCAGCAGGAATATCAATTCATTAACTTTGACTAATACATCTTCAACTAAACCGAAGGATGGGCATTACTCCTATTAGCTAACCGAACAATAACACCATTGGACGCAAAGGACCAAGACCAAGAGATCTATAAACAGATGCAGCATGACATTAATAGAAGCACCTAAATCTAGCATGCAATCATCAAATCTATAGTTACCAATAAGGCAAGGGATAGAAAATGTCCCCGGATCTTTGCATTTACGAGGCATGGTAGGTCGGATGAGGCGCTGAGACATTCTGGTTCAAGCTCACTCGTTCATTCCCTTCGCCGCCTCTTGTTGGTGCACAATTCCTTCAAAAACTTGGCATATTTAGGAATTTGTTTGACTCTGCATCTAAGAGAGGAATGTTGATCTCTACTTTTTCGAATGTCTCAAGTATATCCTTCTCTTGTGCTTTATCTGCCAACTTGGATTAAACGCTTCGAGGGAAAAGGAAGAGGAATGGGGATGTCTTCCTCTTCACCTTGCTGCATTGCCTTTATTTTTAGAGTCAATCTTCACAGTTTCGACTTTCTTCGATGTGGAAGTCACATCGCAATCGGTTTAGGTTCCTCCAATTGTTTTCCGAGATCGAAGTGGAGATAGCACTCACATTCCCCTTAGGATTAGGAATTGTTTGTGAAGGAAGAGAGTTGGATCCCCGAGGTTGAAGCTCGGTTCAATGATGTTGCCAATTGCCTAACTGTGTTTGCAAACTCGAATGGAAGTGTCGCTTTGTTGTTGGAACCGCATATTGGTCCGTGACAAATTGCTTCATCATATCTTCAAGTGAGGAACCACCACCACTACTACTAGCCTCGTTGTGCCGCCTGTGGAGGTGCACATATGGTTGGTCGAGAGGTGGTGAGCGGCAAAGGAGGTTCGCATTGTCATGCCGGAAAGTTTGTGGTCTGATCGTGTCTCGGGTAATTCCCTTAATTCTAATTTCGCCGACATCGGTTACTCGGTTCGATTTTGGTTCCAATGAAAGTTGGGGTGATTTCTCCAACCAGATTGTAGGTATTGGAGAAGGCATTATTCTATTGGTATTGTGGCTTTCCTACAAAACACCCACCTGCAGCCTACCGATCGGTCTTGGTAAGTAGGATCATGCAAGGTAGGGCAAGAGTCAGTAGAATGATAAGGGTCGAACAAAACCCACAAGAGTACCCGGTCCCGAGGAGGGGAAGACCTGCATCGTCTGTGTCACCGCTAACCGCCTCACAAGGGAAGTCAGATCATCAAGTCTATTCTCTAATCTCTGAGAAACATACTGGACTGGAGGTGCTTGAATATGGTAAACAGGAGTACTATTGGCGCTGGTGCCAAAGCTGCAGAGTTATCTGCCATAATGGATATCAAGTCTCGAGCTTCTTCGTGTGTCTTGTTACTCATAGCTCCACCGCTAGAAGCATCCACCAACCCTTTGTCTGGGCAAGCAATAAACCATCATAGAAAGAGTTAATCAAGTCTTTTCGGATATCGATGGTGTGGACAGCTTGCACATAACCTTTTGAACCTCTCCCAATACTCATGCATAGTCTCCCGCCGACTTGTTTAATGTTGCCAATTTCCTTCTTGATGCAGTTGCTCTTGAGGAAGGAAATATTTCTCCGAAATAACCTCGAATATCATCCAGCTCCCAATAGATGAGGGTGAAGGTACAACAACCAATCCTTGGCTCCACCATCCAATGAGAAAGGAAAAGCTCTCACTTGATATGATCTTCATCAATGGCATGTGGTTTCATGTGGCCGCACACTACATGGAATTCCTTCAAATGCTTAATGGGGCACTCACCGCAAGACCATGAAACTTAGGCAACAAGTGTATTAGACCAGATTTAAGCTCAAAGTTAGTAGCAATGTTAGGATATTGGATGCACAAAGGTTGATAATTGACATCGTGTGCACCCAATTCCTTCAAAGTATGATGATTTGCCCGTCTTCCGCCATAATGTCCGAGTTAGCAAAGTTGCTACTAGAATCGGTGAAAACAACAAGACTATCGTAAATACTATCGAAGCACAATCGTAGATCATCAGAATGGACACAATCGTAATGGCCAAGATCGTGAATGGTCAAAATCGTACTCAATTGAGTATCCGGTCAGATAATTAATCTTATGACTTAGCCTAACAACTCTTCTAGCAAGAAGAATTGTTCTTTCTATTTCGGATCAAATGGCAACAATGCAGCATCTTCGGATTAGTAGTATTCAAAAACACGGTACTCATGCAACAATACATTTTAAAAGCGGAATTGGCAAACACAACGTAGATTATTTAAAAATGCCACAAAGAGTGGTAAAAGTAGAAAAACACCATTTCACAAGAGTGGAACAAAAGGTCGTTTCCTAATACCAACGAACTTGCAAATAGGCTTGATTAACAACAATCAGCATTGGAAAACGTAATAGTAAAATTAGGGACCCGTGGAACTTAATGTATTAAAACAATAAAATAAATGAAATGGGGGAATCAAATATATAATATTCCTAAATAAATGAGAATCAAATAAACAAAAACAATTAAAGATGATCAACCCAACGTTCAGATTCCAGAAACTTCCATCATTGAACGAAATATAACTAATTCACGTTTGGTTCCGATGAACCGAAATCTCGTATTCATCCTGAGAATCCTCGCCTAGACGATCGCCTAGAATATGTCCGAACAAATGCCTCATACGTGCAATCGCACACACGAAACACCGTAACCTAGTCCGAACTCTCATTCTTGGGGATGAACCAAACCGAATATTAAATCTAATATTCAAACTATTTCCGAGAAAATCGAATCCGATAAGATGAAAACAGTAATTGAATAAGTTACCGATTAGGCACAAGCTCTCTAGACGAATCATGGAATCCTCAACGTTGGGTCAATCATGGTGGTTTAGCCGATCATGGTTGGGAAAAAAGAAGAACGGACGAAGAACACGAAGAACGCGAAGAACATGTGAAGAACACTTTAGAGAATTTAAAAACTTCTATTTTGATCCACTCCAATGTAAAAACATGAATGAATTCTCGTTTGTGGCTGCTACTAACTTAAAATAAACCTAAATATGAAATGGGCTCTAATGGTTTTAGCCCAAAACAGAAATAAATAAAACAGGACTTTAATTACAAAATTTGAGTCCAAATAAAATCCAAAATTGTACATCCGACTTGGCTCCAAAATTGACCGCCCTCTTGTCCGAATTTGCTCTTCTAGCCGATCAATCTAAACACCATTATTAACATTATTAACCCACTTGCATTTAAAGATGAGAAATCTAATTTTGACATAGTCCACCTCCCAAATCTCTTCAATAACCCCATAATATGACATGACTGCCAACTTAGGCCTCTTGTCTTTCGATATTTCGAACAATTGATGCTTCTAGTCGTATGCGTTCTTTACATACCTTTTAGGAATTTCATAGATCTTTCAATAGGGTACATCCACCGTAAATGGATAGGGTCGCACAACTTTATCTCCTCACTAGATGAACAATTAGATGAACCATGATGTCAAAAATGTAGGAACAAAAGCTTCTCAAGGTGGCACAAGATAAGATATCCTTTATTCTCCAATTCATCCAAATTTTCAATCTCGAAAACTTTACTACAAACCGCATTGAAGAAGAAACAAAGTCTAGTTAAAACGACTCGAAGATCATATTCACGATGCCTCGAATAGCTACCGGGAGTAGGCGTTGCATCAAGACATGACAATCATGAGACTTTTGGCCTACTAATTTCAAGTCCTTCATCGAGACAAGCCTCTTAAAATTTGAAGAAAACCCCGAGGGAACTTTTGTGCCATGTAAACACTTAAAAAAAATTTCTCATCCTTAGACAAAGTATGAGAAGCCTGGGACAATAAGTTCTCTTCCCATATGGCCTTGGATGTAAGTCTTTGCGTATTCCCATTGCTTGCAAATCCAATCTTGCCTTCACACCATCCTTGGAACTACCTTGTATGTTGAGAAGCGTGCCAACAATACTCATCACATACGTTTTTCTCCACATGCATGACATCAATACGATGTCTCACATCAAGATTGCGCCAATATGGGAGATCGAAGAATACATGATCTCTTTTTCCATATATTTGTTTCTTTTCTACTCTTTTTAGTCTTACCGAAGATGACACCGATATTTTTAACATTTTCATAAACTTGCTCCCCAGTCAATGCCACCGGAGCAACTTCATACTCTTGGCCACCAAAAAAGGCTTTCTTTAATCGATGATATGGGTGGCCCTTTCTAAGAAATCTCCTATGTTCAAGATAAATTGTCTTTCTTCCGTGTTGAAGTTGATGGTAGCATGTGCCTTCTTCACAAACCGGACATGCTTTATGGCATTTTACACTATACCCTGACAAGTTACCATATGTCGAAGTCGTTTATAGTACAAAATATCATGGCTCTCATTTTAAAGACCTCCTTCTTGAAAGAGTCAAAAACATCGACACCTTCTTCCCACAACTCCTTCAAGTCTTCAATCAAAGGCTCAAGGTAAACATCAATGTCATTTCCCGGTTGTTTTGGTCCCAAAATCAACATAGAAGCATGATGTACTTTCTTTCATGCATAACATAGGAGATAAGTTGTAAATAATCGAGTAATGAAGCCATGAACTATGTATACCGCTAAGGCTTCCATAGGGATTCATGCCATCCATACTAAGGGCAAGCCTAAGGTTCCTAAGGTTTTCGCCGGTTCGAAATAATTGATCAATTTTCTTCTATTGAGAAGAATCGATCGGATGTCGAAGCTTTCCATCAGAAATCCTCTCATCTGCATGCCACCTCAAATTTTTTGCATCATTTTCATTCGCAAACAACCACTTGAATCTTGGTATGATTGGAAGATACCACAACACTTTTTGCACTTTTATTTGACTTGTACCGTGAGGTTTCACATATCGAGACAATTCTCGCTTCTCTTCAAACTCTTTTCTATACAATACGCAATCATTCGGGCATGCATGGATCTTTTTGTACTCCATCCCCAAGTGACAAAGTATTTTCTTAGCATCATAGTATCGATGTGGCAACACATTATCATTCCAAGCATGTCCTTAAAAGCCTCAAGCATTTCTAAAAACTCTTGTCGCTCCATCCATGACGTGCCTTCAAGCTTACCAATTTCAATACAGCCGCTCAACAATTGGTATTTTTACACCTGTGTGGTATAGCAGCGTCTCTGCACCACTACACATATTACCATATTCATGTGATCGCTCAAAAGCCTCTTCTCCTACATCAATATAATGTCCTCTATGTGATCATCAATATCCGTGTCATTATCATCAAAGGTCACTTCCCCATATTGAGACCCACTTGGCACTTTTTCACCATGCCATACCCATACCGTATAAGTCTTACAAAATCCTTCACAAATTAAATGTGTGTGTATAACGTCGAGACTTAGTCGCTCTCATTCAAACATTTTACACAAGGGCAATAAAACTTCCCTATCATCATGGGCATTTTGTTTAGCAAATTCTATAAATTTCACCCATTCTCGATATTCAACACTTGTCCGTAAAGCATTTATCCAATCATGATCCAAAGTAGAATTCCTATAGACAAATAAAGATTTAACATACATAATCCGAAAATTGAAACTTGCATATAAAATAAGCCAACTCCAAATGCAAATATATGCTCAATGTTCATTATGTCTTCTATTTTTTTTTACGAGAGAAACTTGCCCATTAAATGCATAACAAAGAATCACTTTTGGTCATAAATGTATCACAGTTGAATCCAAGAAGCAAAATAAATGCATGACGAGGAAATTAAATGCATCGCATTGAAGGTCTTGTGGACTCACCCTGTAGCATATAAATTCAAAAGCGTTGTTGAGTCTTACTTCTCCTCGCCACTAACGTTGATGTTGCAGCATGAAGAAGAGTAACCTAAAAAACTTGTTGGTAAGTTGGGAAGGTCTAAAGTGCAAATATAATCTTCAAAATACAATATTCATTAACAACATAGAAACCCACAAGAACATTTCATCGATTTCGTTCAACCCATGAAAAACCCAGAATGATAAGCAGGAAAATCATAAAGTTATATAACTGAAACACCTCTTATAGCTTGGTCAATAGACGTTTAGCTAAGGAATCAGAAAGTGATTGTCGAGAGAGCAACCCAAAGCAGCGATGAAGCAACACACAAACACTGGAGACAGAACTCGAATGAATAAAATAAAGGAAAATTGGAGAATAAGCTTCTTTATTTACTGGAGAACAACCACACAAAAAATACACAAGCTTAGTTCTTAATGCTTCATACATTAACAAGAATATGCACATACACAAGAAAAAAACAAAAGAAAAAACTGAAAATTATCAAAAACATGAATTTGACCGAACATCCTAAAGATGAAATATCACCTAGCGTAGGTGAATAGGATTATAAAAATTTTGTTATACACAAATTCACACCCGTAAGGAATGATAAATAGAGACAAAGAGAAAAGGGATAATGAACACAGAGAGTTTATACCGGTTCTGGCCTAACTCAACGACTCCACGTCCAAATTCCCCTGCACACCTTTTGGGATTTCACTATCCTTTCAAATGAGCACAATTACATACACCGGATCAGTGACGATCCTATCACTCTCTGACTCGCCTTCCCCTTACAAGTTGTAATTCGTACACCCACACTTAAGGTTCCACAACCTAAAGATTTGAACTAAACAAATGAAATAGTGTTTGATTCCTCACTTAATGAGTAAATATGATAATCAATGAAGCTCACTAATATCGTAGAAATTGATGAAACAAGAGAAGTAGTTGAACTAATTGAATGCACAAAGTTTCGGTAGTTGGCGCATTCAATGCTTTTACTATTTATAGATATTGCAATAAATGACCGCTGGTGAAGCTCCAAGAATTATCCGTCATGACTTGTGAATATATCCGTTAGACGGCGGAAACCTCGGACAATGTTCTTCGCCGTTCAAATAATCCAGATAGATATTCCCGTTTGACATTCTTCATTCCTTTTGTTTTGCCTGTTGTGAGATGGCATTTAATGCTTGAATGGAATGTAGAATTAATCCTTTCATCGATTAGAGTATTGTTATAGAGTTTATCAGACAATTTGGTAACTACATTTAATGTGTTTCTGACACAGATTTGCTTTCTGAAAATCCAATGGTTAATCCATGCTTAACTTAACTGTGGTATTTTGACTGCCGAGCATGGTGCTTGAGCATGAAGTTTTTCATGCTCTGGCAAGCTCTCTCAAAACGAAGTTCCTTCATTGATGCTCGAAAGCATGCCATTATGCTTGCTCGAGCAAGCCTCGTGGGCAGGCGGTTGTGCCATTTCAACGACGCCGCCTGAAAGCAGCCTTTTTTTTCCGGCTTCGAGCATGAATATATTATGCTCTACGACGTTATTCCATGGGTGAAAATGAGGGCTTGAGAGATGTTGCTCGAGCAACCTTTTTCTTTTGCTCGAGCATGAAAATATTCATGCCTCTAGTACATCAAACAAGAGACAAACCTTTTAGCAATATAGGGAAAGCCGCGCCGAGCAAGCTTTTTTCTCCCGTCGAGCATGCCTTCTTCACGCTGCCGAGCAAGCCTCTTGACTTGCATTATTTTTGCTTCAAATCGATGCCGCTCAAGCAAGAAAATTCTTCTCGCTTCGAGCATGATTGCTCAACTTATTAAAAATGCTCTGTCTCGATGTTGCTCGGGAAAACTAAAAGCGTTGCTCGAGCAAGGTTTACTCACCTTGATTCATAAGCCCCGAAACCCGATGATGATTTGAGTATGATTAATGGGATGCTCGAGCGTACCATGAAATTCACATTTTTAACTCAATTTAATAACTTGTAAATTGTAATCATCAAAACACCGAGAACCAACATTCTCCCCCTTTTTGAGGGCGAAGGAAAATCGTGAGAGGAGGAGGAGGAAGGAAGAGGGACAAGGATGGATCGACAGTGCTAATTTTTCTCAAGGTTGGACCGCCGTTGTCGCCGGTTTTACTCGCCCCCGCTTTGAATATTTTCGCTGCCCTTTTTATTATCTTCCTTCTTTTTCCGACAAAAAGAAAAAGATAAATAAAAGGGAGACTGAAAGAGATTTGCCGTGTCTCCCAAAATAAACCAAGTTCAAAACGATTTGCGTAATTAGGGAACCTGGGACGTTTCCCAACGAATTTGCAGCGGGCTCGATTTAATAACAATAGTCAAACGTAATGGTGAAATTTGGGGTTTTAGGTTTTATGATTCAAACAGATTAAAAACGAAATAAATTGAAATAAACAGTATTGAAAAACGTTGATGGACTTAAAAGATTAAAAACGACCAACCCAACGATCGATTCCGTAATCATGCATCATTGAACGAAATATAACTAATCACGTTTGGTTCCTGATGAATCGAGATCTCTGCATTCATCCGGATAATCCTCGCCTAGACGATCGCCTAGAATTTGTCCGGACAATGGCGTCTCAGCGTGCAATCGCACAGAAACACTAAAACCTAGTCCGAATTTAGTCCTTGGGATGAACCAAACCGAATATTAAATCTAATATTCGAACTATTTTAATCGAATCCGATAAGATGAAAACAGAATTGATTAAGTTACCGATTAGGCACAAGTTCTCGGACGAATCATGGAATCCTCATCGTTGGGTCAATCACAGGGGTTTAGCCGAGCATGGCTGGAAAAGCCGAAGAAAAGATGAAGAACGCGAAAAACCCTAAGAACATGCGAAAATCGGTAGAGAGAATTTGCATAAAATCGTGAAACCCTAATGTCAAAATCTTGAATTCGTGAATGCCTAATGTTTTTGGCAGCTGCCTTACTTAAAAATAACCTAAAACGAAAATGGGCCCTAATAGTTTTAGCCCAAAACAGAAATAAAATAAACTGGACTTAAATTACAAAATTCGGGTCCAAATAATATCCAGAATTGTGCATCCGACTTCGGCTCCAAAATCGACCGCCCTCTTGACCGAATTGGCTCTTGATGTCTTCATAACAATTGTAGCTCTCTGAATCATCTGAAATATGAGACAAAAATGAGGCAAATCCGATGTCTGGTTCAAGAGTTATGGTAGAAATAGTGAAGTAATACAAAACTGGAATTTTATTATTAAAAATGGCTAAAATGCAATAAAAGGCCCAAGGCCCAAATAAACATAAAAGCCATTATTTATTAGATAAAGGGTCCTAAGTTATTACTCAAGAGACAAAAATAAGTGTATAAAATATTCAATTATCAAATTCCCCCACACTTATCTTTTTGCACTCCTGAGCAAAATCTAAAGAAAAAAAAAACTAAAAGGAAGAACTCTTATTTACTAATAATTGCTACAATGCAAAAATTGAATCAAGGGACAAAAAGTTCCAAAAGACCAATCAATCAAGACCTAAATCCCTTCATCTCAAATTACAATTCATGGCGGTCTCAATCAATGATGCTGATCACAAAAGATGGTCTCACAAATGATGCGCTCAATCAATCGAGTCTCTCAAGTGTTTAAGGTAAATAAGTGTATCGCTCAAATTCTACTCAAGAAAATTGTTCTACCATAAGCTTGCTCAACTTCTACGTCTCCACTACTCACAACACATACATGCACAAATCAAGAGAGCTTGTAATTAAAGGTTGTAATGGGGCTAGGGTGAAGGTAGGTAATAGTATGGAATGAGAGGCTAAGCACCAAAGAAATCAAAAGGAAGAGCACCGATTAACACAATCATTCTCTATGTATGAAACTTTTATTCTACTAATGTATCCATTTCTTTCTATGTATTTTCTTCTCTTTTCTCTCTCTTCTTTTTTTTTCTCTTCTTTTTTTTCTTTTTTTTTCTTCTTCTTTTTTTTTCTCTTTTTTTTTTTTACTTTTCTTTCTTTCCTTTCATTGTATACGTAATTACAATGTCAAAATCAAATATCTCCCCACACTTAAACTGTTGCACTCCTGAGCAACCCCCACACTTAAACCGTTGCACTCTGAGCAACCCCACACTTAAACACAAAACAAGTTGAAACCAATGCTCAATAAATCTTCAAGGTGCGGAATAAAATGGTTTTACGCTTAGGCTTGTAATGTGGCTTAGAAAAGAATGGGTCAAAAGGCACAAAGGGGCTAGCAAGGGAATCATAATGCAAGGGAAAGCTATTTGGCCAAAGTGAGGAAAATAAAAGAAAGAAAACAAGCTTCCATCATACTTATGCACGTAAGTGAAAAATGTAGTTTCAAAAGAAAAGGAGCAAGTTCTAGAGAACAAAAATCATGAGAGATGCACACATGAAAGAAAGAATGGCAAAAGATGAATTCCATTCATGCAGCCCAAAACCTCACAAGGTCAATACCAACTTAGGCAATCAACAACATCAAATCAACTACCAAGACTTGTAATCGAAGAGTCAAGAATTGTAGACCAAACAGAATGATCCATTAAAGCCAAAATGTCCACGTTCATAATATGTAGCAATCATAGAAATAGATTCTTTTTTTTTTTTCAAAAAGCAAAGCAAGGTAAAAAAAATGAACAAACAAAAGAGAAAGAGGGAGAAGAAAGAAGAATACTCCCCAAGGGTTTATGGAGAGTAGGTGGCATCAATGAGGTTTATGGAGGATAGGTGGCATCAATGAGGAGAGTCTCTGCTTCCTCAGGCTTTATACAACCGTGAGCTCTCATAGGCATCTAATCTAAGCTCATCTAACTCTTGCAACCGTAGCTTCCTCTCCATCCCTGATCGAGCCAAATCCATGTTACATCGCTTAATGGCCCAATAGGCTCGATGCTCCAACTCAACCGGAAGATGACATGCCTTACCAAAGACAAGCCGATAAGGAGACATCCCAATCGGAGTCTTGTAGGCGGTGCGATATGCCCACAAAGCATCATCTAGTCGCTTACTCCAATCTTTCCGGTAGAGTTAACGAGTCTTCGAAGGATTTGCTTAATCTCTCGATTTGAGACTTCAGCTTGACCATTGGTCTGAGGATGGTAGGCTGTGGAAACCTTGTGTAGCACTCCATACTTGCGTAACAAGGCACCCATGCTTCGATTGCAAAAATGGGAACCCTGGTCACTGATAATGGCTCTAGGAATGCCAAACCTGCAGAAAATGTTAGACCTAACAAAGTCCACCACCACAGAAGAATCATTAGTCCGGTGGCTTTCGCCTCAACCCATTTCAAACATAATCAACGACCCAAGAAGATGTAAGTGTAACCATATGAAGCAGGAAATGGACCCATGAAATCAATACCCCACACATCAAAGATCTCACAAAACAATATAGGGTTTTGGGCATCTCATGCCTACGGAAATACTCCCGCCCTCCGATACGTTACACATGATTTGCAAAACAAATGGGAATCATGAAACAAGGAAGGCCAAAATAATCCACTGTCTAACACTTTCCTAGCAGTTCTTTGGGGTCCAAAGTGACCACCACAGGCAGAAGCATGAGCAAAATGCAATATAGATTGAAACTCACAATCAGGCACACATCTCCTAACTACTTGGTCACTACAAAATTTCCACAGATAAGGGTCATCCCAAACATAATATTTAGACTCACTTTTCAATTTTAGAGTTTGGGCCCTAGTGGAATCTACAGGAAAAACACCAGCTACCAAGTAGTTAACTAAATCAGCATACCATGGGGTCTTAACTTGCAGCTGTAGAAGCTGCTCATCAGGGAAATCATCCCGAATAGAAGAGGGTGAGAGGGAGAATGAGTGATACGACTCAAGTGGTCGGCTACCCGGTTTGTGCTCCACTTCTATCTCGAATCTCCACATCAAACTCTTGGAGCAACAACATCCACCGGATGAGTCGTGGCTTAGCATCCGCCTTTTCAAAAGAAACTTTAAAGGCTGCATGGTCGAGAAAACAATGACTCTACTAGCTAGAGATATGACCTAAACTTATCGAAGGCAAATACAATAGCCAACAACTCCTTCTCGTAGTGGTGTAATTAGGCGAGGAGAATCCAAAGTCTTGGAGGCATATGCAATGACATGGGAGGCTCTATCAACCCGTGTGCTAAGATAGCACCAACCGCATAGTTGGAAGCATCGCACATCAACTCAAAAGGGAGGAGCCAATCGGGGGCTGAATCACAGGGGCGTGGTCGTGCAACGCTTCAAGTGATCGAAGGCCGCCTTGCATGCATCATCAAAGACAAAGTCGGTGTCCTTATGCGTAAGGTTGGACAAGGGTCGAGCGATCTTGCTGAAATCTTGAATGAAACGTCGATAGAAACCTCCGCATGGCCAAGAAAAGAGCGAACTTCCCCACGAAGCGGGGTAAGGCAAAGCGATAATAACATCAATCTTAGCGGGTCTACCTCAATTCCTTTCCTAGACACTATGTGCCCCAAGACTATACCGACTCAACCATAAAGTGACACTTCTCATAATTCAAGACAAGATTAGACTCAATGCATCTACGCAAAACTCTAGATAGATTAGCTAAGCATGCATCAAAATCGAGACCCATATACGGTGAAATCATCCATAAACACCTCCATGCAGTCCTCTAGGAACTCAGAGAAAATACTCACCATACAACGCTGAAAAGTGCCAGGTGCATTGCAGAGGCCAAAAGGCATCCTCGGTAAGCATATGTCCCAAAGGGGCATGTGAAGGTCGTCTTCTCCCGATCCTCGGGAGCAATATGGATCTGGAAGTATCCGGAGTAGCCATCCGGGAAGCGGTAATGAGACTTACCGGCCAATCGCTCTAACATCGATCAATGAAAGGTAGAGGGTAATGATCTTTGCGAGTGGCTTGGTTGAGTCTTCTATAGTCAATGCAAACTCTCCAACTATTACGAACTCGAGTAGGAATGAGCTCATTCTTTTGATTGGCTACCACGGTGACCCCGATTTCTTAGGAACCACTCTGGTGGACTAACCCACCGGCTATCGAAATGGGATAGATGATGCCGGCTTGCGGGAGCTTAGTGACCTCCTTCTTCACCACATCAAGGATGAGAGGATTGAGGCGTCTCGGGGTTGCCTCACCGGCTTAGAGTCCTCTTCCAATAGAATCCGATGCATGCACATAGAAGGGCTAATGCCAACTATGTCGGCTAATGTCCACCCAATGGCTTTCTTGTTCACCCTCAATAAGCTTAGCGGCTTCTCTTCTTGATCGGCATAAGATTATTTGCCACAATGATGGCAATTGCTCATTCACCTCCGAAATGCATACTTCGGATGGTGCGGAAGGGATTTCAACTCTAGTTTGGGCGGTTGCTCGGTGGAGGAGAAGCTTGGGTGGTTGTTGCAAAAACTCTGGTGTCATCACTTTGGGAATACACGAAACCATATTCAAAGAAGCACAAGCGGAAGGATTTGTGTCTATACGGCTCAAGGTTAACATCGAATTCAGTTCATCAAAATCAGAATTAAGCTCATCAAAATCGAATCGGGATGCACGTTAGGATCGGGATGAAGCTCAAACTCGGAATCAATATCGAGTCTACAAGTAATGTAGAATCATCAAGCAAATCGAGAATCACCAAACAATGCGGTCTTAACCAAATTAGTGCAAACAGAGCACCATTCATTATCATCGCATGCACAAATGGGGTATCACTCTCGAGATGAAAAATAAGGATAATCGACACCAACCATTAAGAACATCATCCACGGCATCATCAATCACATCAATACGGAAGAGAATGCTCTTCCCTAGGATATTTCATGGCATCAAAGATATTGAAATTCACGGATATATCACCAAACTCCATGGAAAGAGTACCGAATGCACATCTATCTTAGTCCTAGCTGTTTTCATGAAAGGTCTCCCTAGAATGATTGGTGACCTACTACTAGGAGACTCACCCTCCATATCCAAGATGTAAAAATCAGCTGGGAATATCAATTCATTAACTTTGACTAATACATCTTCAACTAAACCGAGAAGGATGGGCATTACTCCTATTAGCTAAGCGAACAATGACACCGGTTGGACGCAAGGGACCAAGACCAAGAGATCTATAAACGAGATGCGAGGCATGACATTAATAGAAGCACCTAAATCTAGCATGCAATCATCAAATCTATAGTTACCAATAAGGCAAGGGATAGAAAATGTCCACGGGTCTTTGCATTTACGAGGCATGGTAAGGTGGATGAGTCTTGACACATTCGATTCAAACTCACTCGTTCATTCCCCTTGATCGCCTCTTGTTGGTGCACAACTCCTTCGAAACTTGGCATATTTAGGAATTTGTTTAACTGCATCTAAGAGAGGAATGTTGATCTCTACTGTCGAATGTCTCAAGTATATCCTTCTCTTGTGCCTTTTACGCAACTTCTTGGATTGAGCTGCTCTCGAGGGAAGGGAAGAGGGATAGGAATGTCTTCCTCTTCACCTTCTTTGCATGACCTTTTTCTTTAGAGTCAATCTTCACATTTCTTGACTCGTTTTCTGATGTGGAAGTCACATCTGCAGCTTGCTTAGGTTCCTCCAATTGCTTGCCAGACCGTAGTGATATAGCACTCACATTTCCCTTAGGATTGGGAATTGTTTGTGAAGGAAGGGAGTTGGATCCGACAAATTGCTTCATCATATCTTCAAGTGAGGAACCACCACCACTACTACTAGCTTCTTTGTTGTGCCGCTTTGTGAAGGTGGACATATGGCTGGTCGAGGAGGTGGTGCTTGCAAAGGCAAAGGGGGGTGCAGATTTGTTGCTGGAAATTACGTAGTGCATGCACGGCCTCTGTGGTAATTCCCGAGTGCTAACGTCACGGTTACTCGGTTACGATTTTGATTCAGCGAAAGTTGGGGTGATTTCTCCAACCGAGGATTGTATGTATTAGAGAAAGCATTATTCTGTTGGTATTGTGGCCTTCTGGAAAAACACCCACTGCAGCTACCGATTGGTCTTGATAGGCGGGATCATGCAAAGTAGGGCAAGAGTCGGTAGAGTGATAAGGGTCGAACAAAACCCACAAGAGTACCCATGCTTTGAGAAGGGGCAGATCGCACTGTCTCGTGTCACTTTGCCAATTGCCTCACAAGGGAGGTCAAATCATCAAGTCTGGTCTCTAATCTCTCGAGAATCATACTGGGTGGGGCTTGAATATGGTAAACAGAGTACTATTGGCCCTAGTGCCAAAAGCTGCGAGAGTTATACGCCATAATGGATATCAATTCTCGGGCTTCTTCGGGTGTCTTGTTACTCATAGCTCCACCACTAGAGGCATCAACCAACCCTTTGTCTAGGTGATAGACCATCATAGAAAGAGTTGATCAAGTCTTTTCGGATATCGATGGTGTGGACGACTTGCACATAACCTTTTGAACCTCTCCCAATACTCATGCATAGTCTCCCAGCGATCTGTTTAATGTTGCCAATCTCCTTCTTGATCGCAGATTGCTCTTGAGGAAGGAAAATATTTCTCTAGGAATATCCTTTGAATATCAGTCCAGCTCCCAATAGATGAGGGTGAAGGTACAAACAACCAATCCTTGGCTCCACCTTCCAATGATAAAGGAAAAGCTCTCAACTTGATATGATTTTCATGAATGTCATGTGGCTTCATTGTGCTGCACACTACATGGAATTCCTTCAAATGCTTAATGGGGCACTCACTGCAAGACCATGAAACTTAGGCAACAAGTGTATTAGACCGATTTAAGCTCAAAGTTAGCGGCAAGATCGGGATATTGGATGCACAAAGGTTGATAATTAACATCGGTGCACCCAATTCCTTCAAAGTATGATGATTTGCCTGTTCTCCGCCATAATGTCGAGTTAGTGGACACAAGACTATCGAAATACTATCGAATCACGATCGAGAAAGATCAATAGAATGGACACAATCCGAATGGCCACTATCGAGTTCGGTTGAGGTCCGGCTCGGTATTAATCCTATGACTTAAGCTTACAACTCTCTAGCGGCAAGAAGCTGTTTCTCTATTTCGGGATCAAATGGCAACGAGATCTTACGGATTAGTAGTATTCTGGTACTCATGCAACATATACACAAAGCAGAATTGACAAATACTCAGAATGACAAAGATGCCACCAGAAAATCAGAATTACGAAAATGCCACAAGGGGTGGTAAAAAGTGGAAAAACACTAAGAGACACAAAGACAAAACACACAAAAGCAAAAACCTATGCTAGAAATTGACCTAAAAAAGTCCATAAACAGTATCAAATGATTTTTAAAATTTTTGGGACTTGGACAGGGCGACTCCTAGACTATTGGGGAACTCAAAAATGGAATAAAAAACTTCAAAAATTGAAAAAGTGGTCTAAACAATGGAATTTGGCAAAACGGAGGATAGCCCTTAGAAAATGGAATGATTTTTCATCTTCTATCACTGTACCAAATTTCAGCCAAATCAGAGATACCCAGAAAAAATCGTAGTGTTGGAAATCAAAAATCGGAACTTAAAACAGTGAAAAAGTGGTCTAAACGTTGGAATTTGGGGAAAATAAGTGAGACCTCACTTCCTACCAGAAGTGACTCTTGCTTAGAACGCCCAATTCCTTGTGAATAAGACCTGGTTTGAGTGATTAGAGTCAGAAAAATTCCTATCCGACCACCCGAACCACGTAAACCTAATTATTTACAATATTGTTACTAATCAAACCGATGCAAATTCCCGACAACGGCGCCAAATTTGGAAAGAGATTTGCCGTGTCTCCCAAAATAAACCAAGTTCGAAACGATTTGCGAGAATTAGGGAACACGGGTCGTTTCCCAATGAATTTGCGGCGGGCTCGATTTAATTACAATAGTCAAACGAGAATGGTGAAATTGGGGTTTTAGGGTTTTATGATTCAGCGATTAAAAGCGAAATAAATTGAAATAAGCGAATGAAAAACGTTGATGGACTTAAGCAGTTAAAAGCGACCAACCCAACGATCGATTCGAGAATCATGCATCATTGAGCGAAATATAACTAATCACGTTTGGTTCGGATGAATCGAGATCTCTGCATTCATCCGGATAATCCTCGCCTAGACGATCGCCTAGAATCTGTCCGGACAATGGCGTCTCACTGTGCAATCGCACGGCAACACTAAAACCTAGTCCGAATTTAGTCCTTGGGATGAGCCAAACCGAATATTAAATCTAATATTCGAACTATTTTCGAAATCAAATCCGATAAGATGAAAACGAGAATTGATTAAGTTCCGATTAGGCACAAGTTCTCTGGACGAATCATGGAATCCTCATCGTTGGGTCAATCACGGGGGTTTAGCCGAGCATGGCTGGAAAAGCGAAGAAAAGATGAAGAACGCGAAAAACCCTAAGAACATGCGAAAATCGGTAGAGAGAATTTGCATAAAATCGTGAAACCCTAATGTCAAAATCCTGAATTCGTGAATGCCTAATGTTTTTGGCGGCTGCCTTACTTAAAAATAACCTAAAACAAAAATGGGCCCTAATAGTTTTAGCCCAAAACAGAAATAAAATAAAGCTGGACTTAAATTACAAAATTCGGGTCCAAATAATATCCAGAATTGTGCATCCGACTTCGGCTCCAAAATCGACCGCCCTATTGACCGAATTGGCTCTTGATGTCTTCATAACAATTGTAGCTCTCTGAATCATCTGAAATATGAGACAAAAATGAGGCAAATACGATGTCTGGTTCAAGAGTTATGGTAGAAATAGTGAAGTAATACAAAACTGGAATTTTATTATCAAAAATGGCTAAAATGCAATAAAAGGCCCAAGGCCCAAATAAACATAAAAGCCATTATTTATTAGATAAAGGGTCCTAAGTTATTACTCAAGAGACAAAAATAAGTGTATAAAATATTCAATTATCGAGACCGATAATGCTACTCAAAAACAAGGGAGGTAAAACGCACGACAACGAAGGACATAGCTTGAGCGAACGCGGAACCTCGGTTGTCTTGAACCCTAATGATTTTTCTGAAAATCGAGTCACCATTTCTATTTAAAGGAAAACTATTAAGACCTGACATTTAACAATTACATGGTCCTAAAGGTTAAGCCATATTTTTTAAAATAAACGAAGAATTTGAAGACCGGACTTTTAGGAGCAGACAATTAACAAATATATGGTCTTAAAAGTTTCACCATATTTTTAAAATAAACGAAGACTTTTAAGACCGGACTTTTAACAAATATATGGTCCTAAAAGTCTAGCCATATTTTTTAGAAATAGACGAAGACTTTTAGGACCGGATCTTTAAAAACCATTCGGTCCTAAAAGTCGCGAATACTTTTCGTAGTCTCTTACGGCTCATTTACAACATCCATTGCATACCTCAAATTTCAAGCACAATAGCTTTATCCACCATCCAATTCATTCAAAACCCAAAATGGATACAAAAATTGTTCGAAAAAATAAACAAATTTATTATTGAATTACACATTGTGTTATATTTACAAATGAATGAATTGTTCAAAAAATAAACAAATTTACAGAAGATTATTGTTGCTACAAGCATGTATTTACAAATGAATTAATTTAGGACATTAATTATTATCCTGACTTTAAGAGGTCATTATACAGATATTCACAAAACACATTGCGTATGTGCTCCACTTCTTCATCAGAAAAGGGATCAGGACAGACAAACCTCTGCAACATCAAAGACAGATGCAAAATTAACTTACGTGCATTTTTCATATGTAACATTAAGCCGAACCGAATTGACCATAATATATAACATCAAATACATTTACCTTTGCAGTGAATTTAGTCCTTCCTTTCGTGATAATATCATATATGTGTTTCATGACGTACAAAGCCACATAAGTTAGACCCCTTTGGTTGCCGACGGGTCTAAAAAGAACAAGAAATATATATAAGAGCATATATAGCTTATCGACCAAGTTCACAAGGCAATGTGCCGGTGTCCAAATATGTACTAACCTTTGGTGTAAGCCATTTAGGATCTTTGGCACAATGCGTATGCTTTTGTTTACCTAGATTTGGAAGGTCCTCATGGCACTATCATCAAAATCACAAATTTATCGATAATGTTCACGAAAATTCACAAGAGAGATTTCGAACACGACAATCAAAATGACATGCTTAGTCGTTTATGGTCTGCTTCAATGTGAATTAGTATATATGTATGTGTGTCTAAACGATGCATTTAAATTATGTACTCATAGAAGAAGATACTTACTTTATAAACATTTGAACAATTGGACTAGTAAGCTCCTTTCCAGGAAGCAGGAGGGACATTAAATCCTCAGGGTCAACGTAAACCGGTAAAATATCGGGAGGCCTACTACTTCATTGTGAGGCCATGATTTATCTTTAAAATATCCATCGGATACCATATTGGATATTTTTCCTTGGCGATCAACTTAGCGGTAGGGGATGGAGCTTGACGAGGGATGGAGCTTGACGAGGCGGGGATGAAGCTTGAGGAGGAGTAGAGACATTTACAAGCTTCACCGGCCAAGAGATGAAGGTTCCCTTGACATCACTTACAAGCTTGGTGATCGGTTGGGAGAGGGACAGTGCATCAATGATCACCTTTTCAACTGACACTCGACTTCATCATCACCATTTGTTGGTGGTGTACAGTTGATCCCAAGTTGTAGATAGTCCCTTTAGCAACTAATCGTCTATGACTATCACGATCCTTTACATACAGTCACATTGCATAGGTGCGGTGAATGTGTGAAGGGAACACTGGTCTATGGCTGAGAGCTCAAAAGACACTTCATTTTCTCCATCTCCTCCTTCATCTTGCTCATCTCAGATTTAAATATTGCAGTCAATTAAGCTTCTTTAGCCGCTGCTTCCTCACTTAATTTGGCAAGCATCTGATCCATCTCCTAGGGTAACCATACTTTGTTTATGACTTTGGATTTACCAAAGTATTGCTTTAGGCCTACTCACCCTCCAATCCCCTTACACGCCTCGAGTGATCCGGTTTTTCGATCGCAATGGTCGAACATCATTCCTTCCATCCGACACAAAAGATCCTTCTGCTTCTTTCTTTTTAAGATCTTCCTGTAAGATACTGATAACAAGAAGCTTAGTAATGAAACATATTTAGTAACTAAAAATAACAATATCAATACCTACAATTATTTCAGCTACTAGACGAGTTTGTTCACTCGTGTAGGTGCGCTTGGATTTTTCCGAATATACAACCACAACTCTTGCGACGTATTGGAGATGGTTGCTCAACTATCACGAAGGATTGGATTCAACTTCATCTTCCAATCTCTTCCGCTTTCGCCATCAAATCTTTTCACCTTTTCATATCCACCGCGAGAAGCCCTATCTTTGGCGATCATTCTTTCTCCCGATTTATTGTGCTTATTCCCTTCTTTTCTGTGAATCAGGATTGAAAACAACTACCAATTATGAATTCCAGCCATGTCACTAACTTGAAATTAGAGAACTTCGCTTGATATCAACGTCAAACATTAGTCAAATTCACTTCATAAAGTTTCAACATTTTATTTAAGGAAGATGTAGAATTGTAGAAGAAATTGAGAGAAACAAAGGAAAGGGAGTTGCGAATTGCTGCCAACTCGGTCAATTCATTCACTCATCATAATCGGTTCCTAAACATATTAGACTAACCTATTATATATAGTTAGGGGCTTGACTCTTAAGGCCCAATAACACCTTGCACAGAAACCATTACACAATTAACATACTAACTAACTAACAAACAATGTCTAACCACTACCTACTATAATGAACTAAGACTATAATAATGGATTGACTCTTATGCCATTATTATTTCCAACCAAACCATTTAACTAACAGGATTAGATGTACACAATGACATTCACATATCCGTACAGGTTAATAAGCAAACAAAAGTAAATATAAACTCACCAAAGCTTTCGAGTGGTCCATGACTAAACAAATTGTTGCCAAGTTTATTCATCAATAAATGTGTACTTGTCCCAAGGATTATGGTCAGTAGAACCTCAGCAAAAATATACTTGTTAGCTAGAAATGTCTTAAACTTCCTCCACAGATCAAAGACAATAAGACAATGTTGAGTCTTTCAACTTCTAATGATCGGGGACAGTGTATGTAAGCCAGATAGTGTCCCAAATAGGATCCTTTACTGTGCAAAGGTCCACATTTTTCCACTCAACTGTTAAGATGCCAACCTTGCTGCATGCTAGGACAGTAAACAAAACTAGTATATTTGCTTTTATTAGGACCGACAGTTGCAAATTTTCATCAAATTGAATCTTGAGCTTTGTCCCTGAAGTCGACTTAGGATACATCCATCATTCGTGTGCCACTTCTACCACGGTGTGCACAGTGCTCACGAGGCTCATTGTGAGATGAAGAGGGTTTGTTCGACACACATCGGTCACACCAAGATGGCGGCGTTCCAGAATACGACCGGAATCGTTTTCACCGTTCATTTTCGAGACAGAAGAAAGGAATTCTGAGCAAATGAGAGAGTAGCAGAGGCTAATGGTACGTGGGCGAGGAAGAGAGGTAATGCAATAGGAAGGGTTTCGCAACGTGAACAGAGGTTCTTCGATTAGAGTAACAAAAGCTTTCGCGAAGAAACATATATTTGGCGCCTTATTTTTAAGACCAGACAAGTTAGTACGCGGTCTTAAAAGTTAACCTTTAAGACCAGTCTTTGTATAACTCCGGTCTTGTTATTTTGGAGTGCAGAAAATATAAGTCTGGTTGTATGAGATTTCTCCATAAAGTAATTGATATTTCAATTTTTTAATAACATTGTTGTTTTTTTAACGGGTCTGTATAATATATTTAAGACCTATGAAGAAATGATCCGGTATAAGAAGTTCTTTATATTTACAAAGCTGTCACGGTCATACCTTTAAAAGCGGGCGTCGATAGTTCGGTCTAAACGAGGCGGTCTTAAAGCCATTTTTGCACTAGTGAATAATACCTCCATTAGAATGCCCTTGATGTATAGGAAATATTTATGAAAATATTCTTAGAGATGAGAGTTTTATATATATATATATATATATATATATTAACATTCAGTTTTCGATTTGAGGTTTGTGGCTGCCCTTCTCAACAGAAATGACACCTCTGAAACTTGAACTCGATATCCAAAATGAATTTAACGGGGCGCTGTATCAACTTTATGTTGGTGAGATGAGAGTTATATGAGTACTAAAATAAGCTTACAAGTTAAACCACATATCTAAGACATTGTCTGTGTTTTTGGGCTCGTCACCCTGTACAAAATTCACTTTCATATCCTCCATTAGAAAGCCCTTGTTGTATAGGAGATATTAAAATAAGTTTATACGTTAAACCACTTACCAAACATATTGTCCTTGTTGGGCCATCACCCCAATTAATAACTTATTTGCCAATCTTCTCACTCTTTTCCCTGCCCCTCTCTAGATATTGTTAGCTTTAGGACACGTTACTTCTTATGATAAAATGTGTTTAGAGGAAAGGTATCTAACCCCTTATAAGATGTTTTTTGTTCCTCTCCCAAGATGACGTGTGAATTGACAAAATCCCTATCATCTAATACACACACACGCGTGATATTGCAAAACTGAGTTGTGGGCTCAATTTCTTCCATTATATTTTTTTTTATTTCATTAACTCATTTATTTATTCTTTTACTCTAACAAATCTTGTTGAGTTTCTAATCTCATAAATTCTCATATCCTCTCATTAAATTTATATATGAATTATTTAAATCATAGATTAAAAATTTGCGACGTTACACCACCTCCACCACTTTGCCCAAAAAAACCTCCCATCCTAGCGCCAACGGTGAGGGGTTGTTACTTTAAATATATATATATATATATAATATATATATGAGGGAATTTCTTTTTTTTTTTATGAATTTTAAAAATCATATTTTTGGGATCTCATATTTTATAGAATTTATTGAAATTGTGAGCAACCCATGCATGGAACCAGCGCCTAGGAAGTGGAAATGGGGAGGAACTCATTTTTTGGTCGGTTTGGTATGCAAAAACTGGGTTCTATGGAAGTGCCAATTCCATCAAATATGAGAAGTGGCACTTCCTATCCACCCCCATTTGAAACTGGGTTCCATGAGACCATTTTGCCCTTGGTAAATCAGGTGAACCCAGAGCCTCCATGAGGAAGACGGGGGAGGGAGAAGATGGTGGCAAGTAGGGGCGGACCCGGGAATTTAATGAAGGGGGCACCATTGGGGGATTCGGGGTTCGAATATAAACAAAAGAATATAAACAAGAAAAGAATATCAAAAATCTTCATGAAATTAAGTGAACACTGATGATATGATAAGAGAGACAATTATTTTACAAACCTGTCATTTAGAAAAGCAAGGCTAAATGCAGTTACATAAATTACAATGAAGGGTGGACACTCAATATTTTAATAACAAAAATATATTACAATGAAAATAATTACTGTAATTATTTTGGGCCTTATTTTTTGGAATTCCATCACAATTGCCTTATTATCAATGTTATCAAATACATCTTTTTCAATATAAGGCACTAAACAATCATTCAACCATTCATCACCTATTTGATTACGAAGTGTAGTCTTGATGTATTAAGGGTGAACATTTAATTTAAAGGTGGATAATCATTTAAATGTGTGTGTATATATATATATATAATTTTTTTTTTTAAGAAAACATCTCAAATTTAAGAGCATAACGTGGGTCCGCCCATGGTGGCAAGGATGACGGAGGTGATAGTACATGGGAGACGGCGATTCTTAGAACAAGATTTTCTTCAACCTCTCTTTCACCCCTTCTCCTTTCAATCTTCTTCAACCTCCAAATCTACTTCTCTCATTGTGATTGTCTTGTTGAGTTTGGATTTGATTTATATATTGTATAGAGTGATTTGGATTAATTGTTTATTTATCAACGGCAGCAATGATCGACATTTTCCTGTGACAATGGTGGTCTAGATGCTCAAGATCAGAGCGGTGACAATATTTCTTGTACATATCTGATATCTTGACCTCTCTCTTGATGTCCATGTTCTACCTGCCTTCTTTATCGATCTGTATCTTTTTGTTTTTATAGTTTGTCTAAGTTCTGTATTTATTTAAAATAGTGATTGAAGTATTTAAAAATAGGTTTTCAATATACAATGTTAGTATATGAGATAAGTTTTATCTCGACTTACGTATATAAACATTTTTTTCATCCAGTATCTCAAGTTAATTAATTTCTATAATACTGGTGTTACAGACAAATGCAGAACTGGAAATTAATTAATTTGAGATACTAGATGCAAAAAATATATCAGAAAGCCGCATTTAATTTATATCTAAATAAATAAAATATATAAAAAAATTAAAAAAAATATGCTTATACCTCTAATTAGAGGTTTAAGCACATAAGCATAAGCATGTAATGTGGACTCTATTTATTTATGGTGTCGGGTGTACTATTAGAAAATGTTCGTGGGTATTTTTACATTTTAACTCTAAGTTCAAAACACAGTGTTTGTTTGATATGAGGAATTTTGAAGAAATGGGAGGGAAGATAAAATTTTTATCAGTTGAATTTATAAAGATTAGAGATGTGGGGTTAAAGTTTAGGGAAATTTAAAATGAAGGACCTGTTGGAAAAAATATTTATTGAGAAAGACCATAAAAATCATAATTATTTTAAAGGACCAAATACAAAAATATAAGACTAAAAATTGTAAAGTACCCCCAATGAAATCTTTTGTACTCCATCCTACATTCTCATCCACACTATTAAATTAAACAACGGTTCTACCAATTTACATTTTTCAAAAATTGCACAAATATTTATAGAAAAAAATAGGCATTCTTCAATTTTGTAAGAATTATAATTTTTTAAAAGCATAAATTTTTTTTTATTAAAAATAAAATTATATAATTTTAATAAAACTCAAGTTTTTTTTATAATTTATTATATATGTTAAACCAAAAAAAATTATATGATTTATTTTTGTTTTAGATGAAATTTATGTTGGTTAAATGTATAAAAAAAATTATGTTCGTGAAAATATTCATTTAACGTTAATAAAATTAAAAAAAATATAAATAATCTATTCCATCTTGGACAAATATGAAATCAGTCTAGTTTTTGTTTTTATAAATAGAGCTTAATTAATATTAACATTGATAATATAAATCCAGCAACTTGATACTATATATTGGTAAAAATTTAAAAAATTAAAAAAAATGAGTTTGACGGTTGTTAATTAAATAATATATTAATTTTTTTTTAAAAATACGATTAAATCATGACGGGCGGTTTTAGTCTTAATTTTAGTTAGTTTTTAATTATGAATCAAAGTGATAATAGAGGAGGTTTAATAAGGGGCAATTTAGTCATTTTAAACTTATATTATGATATTTGGTCCTTTTTATTAATTATAATTTTTATGATCCTCTATAATAAATATTATTTTCTTTAGATAATTTATTTTAATTTTTCACATTCTTTTATTTTATATCCTCTCTTTACGAAAGTTGCGTTACCTAAAGTTATGATACTTAGGGCTCCTAAAAAAAATACTTTAAGATGTTAAATGTATAAATTCTTGATATGCAAGTGACCTACTTTGAAATGGGAGTGATCTTCCCGTATGTAACCTACCTCCTCTAATGTGTAAATTCTTGATATGCAAGTGACATTCCTTAAAATGCAAATGACCTTCCCTCTTTCTCATATATTAAATCTCAAGAGTATTTAGTTCTTTCTGCCATCAAACTTATTGACATTAAAGGACTTCACAACCTTGCATTTTTCTAGGTCTCACTTCCCAAAATTAATTTGTTAAAAGCGGAGTTATCCCAATTTTCTCCATGCAAGGTTTTAAAAAGGATGACGGTAATAAGTGGCCAGAAAGAAAAAAATTTGTGTAAATGATTTTTTCTTTAAAAAAGAAAAGGGTTAATACAAGGGAAGATTTCAATAATACCCCTTTCATACACACACACATATATATATATAAAGAGTTTGGTCATCGCCGAAACTATGGTAACAAGTTGTCGGCAACAACACCGAAGTGGCCACCGAAGCTCTAGCGTCGGTCAGGCGGAGCTCTGGCCACTGAAAATTAATGTGTTATTTATATACTTATTCTACTTGTTTATGAAGAGTTACACATCAGGCTCTAAAACTCGGACTAGAAACCGACAAACTGATCAGTAAACTAGTTCGGTTCGGATATCAACCAGATTCAGTATTTTAAGAAAAAAAAATCATTTTTTTAAAAATTTTCTTTAGAAATTCATAGTGATTACCCTGAAATCTTCAATTTCTTACCGATTTGACCTTGGGTTAGCTTTGGCCTGACCACTGACCCTTAATACAGTACTCCGACTGGTTTAGTGGTGAGTTTGGGTTTCAGAACCTTGGTTACACACTTGCAAACGGGATTTGTTCAATTTATTTTGTTCTTATGTTTATTTCACTTATTCATGAGGAGTTGGATACTTTTAAATGGGGTTTGTTCAATTTGTGTTGTTTATATATATATATTGTTCATGAAGAGTTAGAGACTTGCAAATGAGACATGTACTTGATCCTATGTTTTCTTGTTAATATATTAATTTGTGTTGTTTATATGCCTATTTCACTTATTCATGAAGATATTGACACATGAAAATGAACAACACAAATTCAACAATTCTCATTTGCAGGTCCGTAACTCTCCATGAACAAGTGGAATAAGTATATGAACAACACATTAATTTTCCGGTGGTCGGTTGTTGGTGAAAGATCCAGCGTGGTGGCTATTGATGATTGGTAGGTAAAGCTCCACTTTTTTTAAAAAAAAAAAAAAAAATTAAGTAAGGTACATTATTGTCTTTCTACCCACAAAATTTATTTTCATTTTTTTCCTTGAGGATGCTATAAAATTTCAGAATGTTAAGGGAGTTGACTGAAATAGATTTGGACTTGTGGAGGTTTACTAAAATTCTTCCTTAATGCAATTATTGGTCCTTTAACTACACTATAATTTTGATTCTATTCCTTAAGTTTCAAAACATGGGTTTTCCCTAAGTTTTTATTAAGTTGTTTAAACAAAATGAAACTTGAGCAAGCAAAAACGTATGAATTGAAATTTGAGGGACCAGAACCAAAATGAAAGTAAATTTAAGGGGACAAAATTTGTATTAACCAAAAATAAAAATGAACTAATTATTAATTAAGCTTAAAAGAGGAAGACCTACCCACTAGTTCAACTTTTGTCGGTTAAAGTATATTTTTGGTTATCTAAGTTTATATCAGGGTGCTTTTTAGCCCTTTAAGTTTAGAAAGTACACTTTTAGTTTTTTAATATTAATATTGTTAATATCATTAACAGAAAATACTGACTTAGCGAGAGACTCTTCAATTAAATGTTGATTTGAGTGAGTGACTTTGCCATTAAATCTTTAATATAACACTTTTAAATGTTAAATTATTGAAAAGGATTTTTAAAAACTTCATCTTTCTCAATTCTTCTAGAGTTTCATATCAACAACTCACCATAATTCATCACTCGCATCAACCTCATACTTTAACCTAAATAAATAATATTTTTCAGCTTCCTAAATAACTTGAAAACTGTTTTAAGTTAATAGAGTTGGTATAGTCTTCTAAGCATTCAACATGATATGATCTAACTTTACTCGCTGCTTGCATGTTCCTACATCAGAAGCGTCTCCTTCCAAATCCCTCAAACTTGTTCGTTGCATGCATTAGCATGATAATTCAATTTTCTGCCTGAAACTCCGATGTAAAACAAATATATTTGAAAACAAAAATTGTAGGTGGTGACAAGGGAAGGAGGTGCAGCCATCCCTAAAATTTTCCAGCGTCTTTGGGTGTAAGTTATCGGGAGCAACACTATTCGCTTTGTCTTCATGGGAATGATAGTTGAGGCAAATAAGGAAAATTAAACTTTAGAAAGGCACTAATAAGCCAAAATCTGAAACAAAATGAGTTATTCCTCACATGGATGAGATTTTGCAGCCGTAGGGATGAATTAGGGATGAGTTTTTTTATGTGAAACCCGAAAAGAATTGGTAAAGATAAAGTGATTTTAATATCGTTTCAATTTATTAAATTTCAAATATAAAATTTTATTATATTAAAAGATGTAATTGTGAAGTCAGAGTCATCATTTTCCATTAACGGTGTTAATACTCTAAAGGACTAAAATTATACTTTGTAAACTTAAAAAAATAAAAGTATACTTTAGTCATTTTTACTAAACTTATCAAGCAGATTAATGTTCTAAGATACACGTCATGTTACATAAATACGTGATATTTGTGAATCATATGCATTGCCTGAAAATTTGAAACATGATCCATATATGCGATTCATTGATAAATCACATGGAAGGTGTTCCAGAAGGAAAACTGGAATTTGTTGTGATATGAGCTTAATCCGGACATGCTGGGTTCTGAGCTGTTTAAATGGTGTTGGAATGACATATTGGAGTTTGTTCAATGTTCTCAAACAAATCTAATCGGTAGAAATTGTTTGAGTTTGGAATTTTGACTCAAACCCTAGCTGTTAATTGGTGATTTCGAATTTTTACGATGTTTTGTGTAACACCATTTTTCAAATGACTGTATACTCCACAAAACTTTTCATAAACATGGTGAAAATTAAAAAACACATTGGGATCCCAACAATGTAGGAGGGCTTAGGACACTTCTATGCCAAGTTACAAAAACATTCCACAAGCTCAAACATGAGTTTCTCTAAACCCTTTAATCAAACATCATTAATTCAAAACCAATGGAAATCAGTAAATGGGCTTTGCCTAACAACATTGGATAACCAGTCAAATTACTTAATCAGTCATTTACAATGAGTTCCGATCCAAAAATCAATGGAAACTACTGAGCTAAGCTCCTTAGTTATGTTTTGACATTAAGGTACAGTAAAACTAGTTTTCCAATGGTGATCATACTGTACGTGGAGGGTGGTGTGGCTCCGAGTTGTTCAATGATGCATCTCCATCCCTATGTATTGAGGTTGGAAGAGATGTATAAATCTCCCTGTTTGGAAACCCAGCACCATGAAACTCTAGATGCTTAAGATCATAATTTTCATTTTCAATTTTCTGCAGAAACTCCATTACTTCACCCATGGAAGGCCTGAGCTCCACATCCCTCTGTAGGCACCGAAAAGCTAACTTAGCCACTGAGATTATCGTCTCCCTAACCTTGTCATCTGAATCAAAACCAAGGGAAGGATCTACGAGCTCACTAAATTCACTTCTTTGAATCTTCTCAACTGCCATATTTGCCAAATTAATCTTATCGGTCGCCCTCGTAAAGATAGCTGGCTTAGAAGATATGAGCTCAATGAGGACGACCCCAAAGCTATAAACATCACTCTTTTCAGTAAGCTGACAGAATTGGTAATATTCTGGGTCCAAATAGCCTGGGCTTCCTGCTGGACATGTGGAGACATGAGACACAAGCTTGGGGAACAACCTCGAAATACCAAAGTCAGCAACCTTGACACAATAATGGTGATCAAGAAGAAGGTTGCTGGATTTCACATCGCGGTGAATGATGCCGCAAGTATGGAGATAGGACAATGCATTTGCTGTCTCTCTGGCAATCCTCATCCTCACAGACCATTGCAGTGAACCCTGTTTTGCTAGATTGCCATGGAGATGACAACCAAGAGTTCCATTTGAAATGTATTCATAGACCAACAGAAGCTCACAGCTAGAACACGAAGTGCAGCCATAGAGTGAGACAAGATTTCTGTGGCGCAATCGTGTGAGGATCTGAACTTCATTTATGAATTGCTGTACACCTCTGTAATTGCGCTCAAACAGGAGCTTGACAGCAACTTCTCTTCCATCTTTAAGCTTTCCTAGTTGTTTAAAATCAAACCAACAGTTTGTGAGCCAATATCTTAATCAACATAAGTTAATAATGCATCTAACCAAACACTACAATATTGCAACAATGAAAAATTAAATTTTTTTACAGAAGAGACTCTCAATACACTTTTTTAGAGGATAGGGCATTTTTGGAGCTGGCTTACCATAGTAAACAGTTCCAAAGCCTCCTCTCCCAAGTTGTCTTGATTGATCAAATTTGTTTGTGGCCTCCTTGAGTTCCTCATAGGAGAAGACCGGGACGCTAAAGTAGAAATTTCTATTTTGTTGGATTGCATTTGAGTGAGTATTATGATATTCGATGCTTCTTGAGTGAGTATAATCATATTCAATGCTTCTTGACTGATTTTGTGACTTTAAAGACTTGAGTCTTTGTCTGGTCCGCAATAGAATAACAATCAAGCCAAATATAACCAGGCCAATACTCCCAATACCTATAGGAGGAAAATCTTTGAAATTTCAATCAATTCTTGGAGTGAAGCAGCCATAAACACAGTCAATTCATGTAGAAATTTATATACTAGCAATGTTATGAACTGAGATCTCTCCACACAAACAACTCCAATATAAGAAATTCTATTATCTATTTCTACAAAATCATTAACAAGTAATAATACTGAGATAAATGGAAAACAAAGAGACTCATGTGTACTTTGGGTAAATACTTAAAATGTTATGGGAACTCATGAGTTATTGCTATTGACGTGAAATATATTTTCTTGTGCTTTGTCATGATCAAATAAGATTTCAAGAAGCCGTTAGAGAAATGAGATTCAAATGTAAATGTTAGAGTTCAGCGGATAAGGATATGCTCAATGGAAGCTGCATAAGGGAATATTCTTTGGGAGGATTGTATATCATTGTGCTTACTACATTAGTTGACTCGGACATTGACTTAGAACTAGACTTGGAATAGTGGCCTGGAAAATAAGGGTTAGGAGTAACCCATTCCTACTCAGCATCCTCAAAAGTCATCTTAGCATGACTTGAATATTCTACTAATGAGACACGAAGCAAAAATGATTTTAGTTCTTTCCTAGTATTCCTCATTAGGGTCAGAAGGTATAATTGTATTTTAGTTCTTTCCCTTATTTATGGATCAATCTCCAGGCTTTATCTGTATAATGATGTTTATGCATCATTACTTAATTGTGGCCCCAGATGTTAAGAACTTGATTGGATATTTTCTTGGCCATTTCCATAAGTAGTTGTACTTGTACAAATTTAAAATCTAAAACACATGTATGTTTTGCTTTTTCTATATTGTATAAACAACTTGTTTTATTTTGGAGCTTGTCAGGCCGTACATATTAAGAATATAAATAACAATTGAGTTATACAGATCCTAAAATATCATTTGGGAAAAAGGAAATAGCTGAAAATGAGTAAAAATGAAGTAAAATTACCTACACGCAATCCCAGCCTCCAAGCCCGTATCTTCTTTTGATATATTATCTCAGCTTCATCTTTTGCTACCATTAAGAGAACCAGAAATTTCATGGACTAATTATTATCTGAGTTAATTAGATTACACACACACACAAAATATGTACAAACGTGCTTTCTAAAATCGAATGAGTAAACAATTGCAACTTTATAACAACCTATACAGTTATACAGGATCCTTGTGCGAAAAAGAAGATAGCTGAAAACGAGTAAAACTGAAGCAAAATTACCAATTGTAAATCCCGTCTTCCAAGCCAATATTTTATTTTGATCTATCGTCCCAGTTTCATGAGAGTCCACTAGATTAGACACACAAAGAATAAAAATATGAGTAGAGTTGACAGGCAAACAAGGAACCTTGTAAAAAAGAATTAGTAAATTTCACATGTTACTTGTTAGACATAAGAAATTCTCATTCTTTTTTGTAAAATGTTATGCATACCTTTGTATTTGGAACAATAAAATCCACCGGTGCTGTTGAGCCGGCAGGAGCCTTTATGAAAACGACATGTAGCGCAGTCAGGAGAAATTTGAATGTTAATGGATAATTCAGAAGCTATGAATGTGAATGGATCAGGAGAGAGAGCCATATTGACTGGAAGTTGAACCCTTGGACATTCTTCTAAAGAAGATGGAGGATCATCTTGATCTTGCGTTCGAAAGAAGATGGCGACATTATTACTCTTTTCACACGCTCTATACTTCAAGAATCGCTTTGGAGGGCTAACTTTGAGGCTCATGTTGCATTTGTAAAAGGTAATTGTGTCTTGAATGATTTGGAAAGAACCCAAGGGGGAGGTCGGAGGAAGAGTAACATTGCAGCACAAGGCATCACAGTCATGTTTCTCCAAACGCTTCTCTAAATCTGCATCTCTGACAGTAACATGAGTATTGAAAGTGCCTCCAATTCGCGTCACTTGAAACATCTTTTGTCCAAAGAGCACAGTTTTTGCAGCGTTGGGTTGTTCATCTTCACAGCCATGAATGGGAAACATTCCACAGTGATTGCGTTGCGGAGTGGTGTAAGGGAACGAGAGTTTTCCCAGATTCCCACAGTGAAAGAAAGGCGGGCACTCTCCGGAAGCAGCAGAAGATAGAGCAAGAACATGGTTAGACAACAAGAACACGAACAAGAAGACGATCAAATCAACAGGTAGAACCATTCTTCTTCTCAAGGTTTGGTCGTAGAGAACAAGAATCATTCTTCACTCGTAGAGAACAAGTTTAGTCTATTTGAGATGAGACTATATATGAGAACAAGTTTGGTCAAAGCTCTGTGACGTGGCATTTGACTTGGATAGAGAAAGAACAAGACCGGCCAAGAATATGAATGAGAAACGAGTCCTTCGCTCGGAAAAATATGGTCCTATCAATACTAATATTTGGTCCTTGACACCTAAACTACATTCGAAGGTCCTTAATTAAATATATATTTTAAGGTAACCCACAAATAACTTGGTGATGTATCCACCGATAGATAGATAGAGAGAGAGAGGGAGAGTAAAAAAGTGGAGGAAAAAAGAACGAGGAATTGTAGATGAGAAAGTTAAACGACTAATTCTAAAATAGTTACGTTATATTTTTGAAGTTTTAATAATTTTAAAATAGTAAGTTTTTGTTGTGATTTCATATAAATAAAATAATTTTTGTCAGGGTTATTTCTTAAACTCAGGTAGTTATTATATTTATTCTTCAACAATCATTGTCATTTAAAACTTTAAAATAGTATTTCCTCTTTTTTTTTTTTATAATCATGTTCAGCGTGTTTTATAATATAACATGTTTTGTTTAAAATATTAAATTTTTTTTTTCATTTAGTATTCCTAACTAATTAACCAAAATTTTCAAATTAGTGGCTTTTAATGAGGATAATTTTGATTGTTCACGAAAAAAAGTAACCAGTTTTAACTAAAATGTTCTTTAATTTATATACAATTATTATATAATTATGTCCTAACGATAAAGACAAGAATTTTTTAATGAGTGGCTTTTAATGAGGAAAATTCTTTTTGTGCGACCTAAAATATTTTCAAGACGCCTAAATTTGGGAATAAGCAACATAGGAATTTTTTGTTTGGCGCCGTGGGTATTTTTTTTTGTGAATTTTGGTGCGAAAATTTAAAAATGGGCGTCCTGAAGTAAATTCAGGACGCCACAATTTCACTTTTGGCGCCTTGAATTAAATTCAGGATGCCACAATTTCCATTTTGGCGCCCTGACTATACTTCAGGACGCTAAAATTTAAATTGTGGCGTCCTGACTACACTTCAGGATGCCACAATTGAAATTGTGGCGTCTTGATTTTACGTTCAGGACGCCCAAATGGAAATTGTGGCATCCTGAAATTACTTCAGGTCGCCAATAATCACTTTTTAATAACTCAATCGATAGATAAACTTCTTTCGTCATTTTCCTCTCGAAATCATCTCAGACGAACACTACTCTCCACCGCCTCCTTCCTCAAATCCGGCCAGAGCATTTCCTTTTTCGTCGCCATCTCCTCTATCTCCGCCGCACACGCCTCTTTCTCCTTCGTCTCTCTCACTCCGCCGTTGGCTCTCTCTCACACCGCCACTGGCTCTCTCTCACTCTGTCTCCTTCCCGATACCCACACCCGAGTAAGCCAGCCAAGCCCTATCACATTTACCAACCAGCCGCGACTCATTCCTTAGGTATTTTTTCAATTCATTCTCAATCTTTACTGCTACACACGTTCATTTAGCATATGGGTTTTCCAAAAACAATTAAATAATGCTTAAGTATATATAATGTATAAACGTGCTGTGAGGATTGATGATTAATTTTGTTATCTAAACTAGGCCTTGAAGTGTTTCAGTGCTATAGATTTGAAGAATGTGCATATATATGCTTGTTATTAGCATATAGAGTGGATTGGAGCTTGGAACTAATTTGAAGTTCCTTTATAATGTATTTCAATGTTAATAATTGTTCTACATAGTCATTTTACAGTTGGTTATGTATCATCTTGGTAAACAACAATGTGTAATAGAAGAGATAAAGGCAAAAAAGATACATGAGAGCAGGGTGGACCGAAGTGGTTTTATCCGAAGGTAAGTAGTTTCAATTCAAGTTATTTCATTGACACGGTAACTTTCGATATATATTTATTCGTTTTAACAAGTTGCTTTTGATTTATAGTTCCATCGACAACCAGGGAACTCCGAGTGCGGATACTACGTTATCTATTATATGCAATCCATTGTTACCAGCGGACGGATTACAGGTTTTCAACACGTACGTGATCGCTCCATGATTCTCAAATGATGATATTTTTGTTGTTGTACTTGAGTTGTTAATTATTTCATTCACTTCATTGGTTTATCTTATGCCTTGTTTTCCAATTTACAGTTTTTTGATAGTGTGGTCCGTTCTCGGAGGAAGAAATCGATACGGTTTGAGACGTTTTGGCTAGACATCTTCTGCAACACCTATAGATATATAAACTTTACTTCGCATTTTTTTGCTAGATCAGGTGATAATCTGTTCTATGTAAATAAATCTTTTAATAGACGAATGCTTCTTAAGATTCTTCTGGAACTGTAATGGTGACATTTATATTGCATGTTTATTAAGTAAATGTGGTGCTTTTGGTTATGCTTGCTCTGTTTTCCATCTCATAGCTGATAAGGATGTTGTCTCATGGAATTCTATTATCTTTGGCCTAGACCAATTTTACAAGCCATTAAATGTTTCCAGGAGATGATGCAAACTGGATGTAGGCGTAATAGAATGACATTTATAAGTGTCATAGCAACTGTTTCTTCTGTTTCACTCCTTGAATTGGGCCGTCAAATTCATGCTTTGATCTTAAAATACTCTATTGCTAATGACAGTGCCATTGAGAATGCTCTTCTAGCTTGCTATGGAAAGTGTGGTAAGATGGATGACTGTGAGAAGATCCTTTGTAGAATGTCAGATAGAAGAGATGACGTCAGTTGGAAGTTAATGCATGTGTCATAAGAGCTTGTTTAGAATTTGACATTGTTGTTGGTAGTGCACTAGTTCACATGTATAGTGCGAATTTAACATTGTTGATGCTCATGTATAGTTCACTATTTCATTTTGACTTGTTGCCATTTTATTGGATATTTCATTGGTGGGAAGGCTGGGCTCATGTCTCACTGTTTAATCATCCTGATTAGTTAATGAACGTTTTCCATTTTGAGCATTGTGCCCGCTAGTGGCTTGTAAACATTGTATTTCTGTTTTGCAGCAAATTAGTGAATTATAAATATGTAGCAGGCATATAAAAAATACCTAATATAAGGCGTCCTGAAATGAAATTCAGGATGCAAAAATATGATTTAAGGAGTCTTGAATTTTATTTAGGACGCCAATTCAGGACGCCTCACATGAGGCGTTCTGAATTTAATTCATGACACCTTAATAAAGCGTCCTCCTGAATGGATTTCAGGACTCCTCATATGAGGCGTCCTGAATTTTATTCACGACGCCGCATATGAGGCATCCTGAAATGAATTCAGGACGTCAAAAGATCCAAAAATAATTACCCCCACCGAGACATCCCTCTAAAAATGGATGTTAATTGGGTCTTATTTAGGTCGTTGTTTAGGTTTTTTGTAGTAGTGGCTCCAAAAAGACTTCCTAACAAAATTGAGATTGTGTGACAATTTTCAAGAAAAAAATGTACCTTAACCCTCTAAATAAAAGTTGTTACTCCCTCCGTCCCTAATTATAGGAGCAAATTACCAGAATTTAGGGAGATTAAGGAAGGAAGTTAAATTAGTTAATTATGTGTATTTTCCAAAAATAGCCCTCTGAATTTTTTTAATTATTGCAAAACAACATGCCACTGACTCATGAAATTTGTAGTTCCTAAAACCACCGAATCTCATATTAACAAACCAAGAAACTACGACGACTTCCAGCTTTTGACTAAGAAAAACAGAGTAAGTTGTTTAATTTGAAATATTAAATTGAAATGTTTAATTTACGAGTTCAATTTAATAATTCACAAGTCTCTAATATTTATTTACAACTCCTGAGCAAAAAAATATTTATTTACAACAAAAATTCTACAATAAAGTTGTTGCCAGTGACTAGGTGGCAATTGATCGCGGCCAAAGGTGGCTTTGAAAATAAGAGAGAGAAATGTGGTTGTTTAATAATAATTAGAAATTCATAATTAGTCACCTTGGCCTAATTAGTAATTTGTTAAATAGGGGTATTATAGGAAAAAAATGACAAAAGTTAAAACTTGCTCTTATAATTAGGACCAAAACCAATTCTAAAATTTGCTCCTATAATTAGGGACGGAGGGAGGATTTCTTATAGTGAAACATTTATTCTGTTTTAAGCCACTCAATTCCCAATAATCCTCCACGTTGTCAGTGGAAAGATTTTTTTATATATAAGAATAGTAAGGTAATTTGATATTAAAAAACAAAGAAAGTTTGTATAAACGGTGCAGCAAGCCATCTTTTGGGATGTGCTTGGGATTATACTAGTAGTTTTGGGAGTAAATATGATAAGGTGAGATATGAAAGTTGAAACATAAAATTGTCAATTTTCTTTTAGTTAATGATCATCAATGTTTTGGTTCCAATATGCAATAACATACTGTTGGAGTCCCTGATTCAATGGGCTCATTTCCAGGAATCACATTGAACCCATTGAAAATTTCTGCCACCATGTCGTAATAATATAAGAGCTTGATCTTGACCCAATGCAGTTGCGGATGCCTCAACTTTGTTGAAGTCAGATTAGAAAGGAAAGCTCGTTCAAATATTTGAAAAGGAAGCCGAGATATGTCACTATTCCCATGGGGAAAAAAGCAAAAATGCCCAGAGACTGATATGGCACTATTCCTGAGGGTCTATTCCCAAGGCACTGTTGTTCATAATCGTGAAAATATTTTAATCACTTTGCATAATATTTATGTAATTTATAAAGGATTAAGAAAATATCAAATAAATATTATTGTCAAAAAGGTTAAAACAAATGTTATTAAAACTAGACCAAACTGATTGATTCAAGCTGAAACCAATGAGCCTGTTACATAATTGGTTCGATATATCTTGCCACATAAATGTTTTAACCAACCCAATAATTTTTTATTTAAAAAATAATTTGATTCTTTTTTTTATAATTTTATATTAATAACCTTGGAATCTTTACTTCCTCACCGATTTGGTTTTAGGTTAGTTTTTATTTAAAAAATAATTTGATTCTTTTTTTTATAATTTTATATTAATAACCTTGGAATCTTTACTTCCTCACCGATTTGGTTTTAGGTTAGCTGTGATTTGACTCTAATCTAACACACTGACCTTTGATTAAGTACCCCAACCAATTCAGTGTCTGATTCAGGTTTAATAACCTTAGTTAAAATACACATAATATATATATATATATATATATATATATATATATAATATATATATATATATATATATATATATATATATTCAGGCTTAAACAAGTCGACCTTAACGAGCTCAAGCATAAAGGCCTACTTACCCAAAATTCTATTTTTTTTAGCCCATCCCTCAATTTATACGAGCTTAAACATCAAGTTTGATAGGCGCAACCTGTAAAGATGGCTCTACGTACATAAGGTATGTGTGAGACAAGTCTTGGTGGGCGCCACCCTTATGAAGAAGGTTTAGGAAGGAAAAAAATTAATACGTGCATTGTCTAAACACAAAAGTTATGCAATGTCTTCATATTTAATATTCCCTCTAATCCCTTTCTAAGAAATAATTAATTAATATTCAGTCAAGGCCATAGCCAAAATGACACTAGAAACCACTTCTAATAGTGAGGTTGTGAGTCCAAATAATGAGTGCGTGAATTATATAAATAAATTAATTCTACAAAGTTATAAAATGTAGTTAAAGATCATATCACTTTTTTTCCATAATGCTAAAAATCACTTATAAGTGGGACATGAGGGTATACTTAATTTTAGGGGGGAAAAGACGGATAAAGACCATTAAAAGTGGTAAAGGACATAGAGGTAATTCTAATTTCAATATTTCTATAAGATGTGAGAGTCCAATTTGTCCTTTTTAAAATTGAAAAGAAAATAAAAAAGAAATGCACTTACACAATTTTTTTTTTTTAAAAACATTTACCCCCACCTTCGTCGACGGCTGGTCAAAGACTGCTAGCAACCAGCTGCTTGCAACATACCGCCACCAGAGCTTTGGTGGCCAGCGAACCACCAACACTAAAGCTCTAGCGGGAATAATTAGTGCCAAAGTGGTGGGAGTGGGTTTTGAGCCCCCACCACTTTGTTTACCCAAAATATTAGTGGCCATTGGGTCACCAATGGCTTTCAATATTTATTATGCAAATAAATAAATAAATAAATAAATATATATATATATATATATATATATATATATATATATATATATATATATATATATATTAACTTTTGATCTTTAACCAAGCTTATTGACAAGCTTAGTTAATGAATTCACCACATTTCATTAAATTTTAACAAATTTTATTTACTAAATAAAAAAATCACACTATAATAAGTTTTTGTGTAGGAATTCACCACTTTTCATTAGGTTTTGACAATTTTTGTTTACCAAGTAAAAACATCACCCTATTAGGGCATTGGCAAGTTCAGTTAAGCAATCCACTACTTTTCATTAGGTTTTGACAATTTTTGTTTACCAAGAAAAAAATCACACTATTAGGCCATTGACAAGTTTTGTCAATGAATTCCCCACTTCTCATTAGGTTTTGACATATTTAGTGCATCAAGTAAAAAATTTACACTATCAAGTCATTAACAAGTTTTGTTAAGGAATTCACCATTTTTCATTAGGTTTTGATAAATATTTAGAGCCTAAGCCTAGGTCTGAGCCTGGGCATTCAAAATGCCTAAAGTCTATTAAAGACTTACTTAAAATATAGGCCTATAAATAGCCTTTAAAGCCTATACCTCCAAATTTATATAAATCATTCAAATCTATTTACAATCCTACATTATATCTTAGACGTCTAACATCTATTCTTCTCGTAATATAAGGGCTTAGTAAGAAAAAGAAAAGAATGTCTAGTGATAATAGTTATCTGAGCAAGTATAAATAAGAAGAATTAATCATCTATTGACTAATGAGATATTTTCTGAAATCGACTAAACATAATAAGTAACAAGTAAAGCTGGATTTTGCCTTTTACTTTTTCAAGTAAATGGGAACAATTCCTACCAAGATTATAATATTTCATTTGGCATTAAAATAAACTCATAGAAATTATTATACTTTAGTGGACGACACAAATCAAAGGAGAGGGAGTCAGTTCGCATTGTCATCTCGAGCAATCAAAGAGAAGAGAGGTAGGGGTGAATGATTGATGTGAATGCAAGGTTTGAGTCTGTGTGAACAACGATGGAATGTGAAACTTAGGATTAAAGCTAAGTTGGTAAATTTATAAATAATTTATAAAATTATTTAGATGATATTATATATACTTATATAATGACATAAATTAAAAAGTTAAATAGGCCAGACCTATAGGCTTGTAGCGGTTAGACCTTAAGAAAATAGGTTTGACCTATTTATCGAAATAGGACAACGACGGGGTGAGTCACAAGGACGTAGTAACCACATAACCAGTTTAACAAGTATACAGGGAATGATTACAAAATAGTTATGCGGGCCAAATATACCTTTATATAACAATAAGTCTGGGTAGTTTTCCAAACCATTTAAAAGTTCAAAATTATTCAAAATGCATGTGACTTCCTCAACCATCCTTATAACTTCCTTATAACCTCTGATAGACCCATGGGCTATAACATAATAGGTTTAATCTCTTTGACAAGATTGCACTAAGCTCACCAATGAAGAGGTATAGCTCGGTCAAAGGCTATAGAACTCATATCGGATCATGGGTTCCCTTTCTTTCAAAAAGAGAAAGGTGTCACTGTACTAAGGGATGACTCTTATCCCGACCAAAGGAAAATGACGATACCAAGGGCCCTGAAAATGTCAAAGTCATCCACTGCGACTTAGTAGTAGCTATACCATGTGGTATAAAATCAATCTCCTACCATCACAACTCATCTCATCTAATCCAGTACACCTCAATAAGCAATGCAATGTCACAATTTTAACATCAATAACTTCTACTTATCATCAATATTTGAAACCATGCATAATCTATCATAATAACAATATAAACAGTTTAATTATAACAATATAAGCAATTTATCCCCACTTAACTTAAAGTTTACCCTCAAACATATATTTTACACATATATACATTTTTCATATATAACATTCTATAACATATTCATATCATTTACATATATAAACATACATTTATAATCACCTCAACAAGTATACAAGATAAATTGGAAAGTGGTTACCTCAAATTCTTGAAACAAAAATTAAGCGTGAGAGAAATCAAGTTCACTCTAAAAATAAATATATAAATTATGTGTTAATAGAATTAACAAAAATAACCACTAATACAATAATAAATAACTAATTAAACTATTATCTCAATTTAGTTTTGTAACATCTTATTTTTAAAGCGGAATTTTTTTTTTTTCAATCAGAGTAGAGCATTGGAGCGAGTGAGTCACTGAACCATAATAAAACATTAATCATAGTGTAATAGTAATGATACAATCATCCTAGTGTTCAAAAGTAAATACATAAACGATAAATAAATCTCCAGCCCGAAGCCTACTCCTACTGCTTGCCCCTATCACCAATCCGCGGTCCTCCCGACCCTGAAGCTACAACTAAGATCCCATTCCTATTTGGATCTCAGGTAACGGTTAACCTTATACTCAAATAAAATAGTATATGGACAACAGATATTCATAACATAATAGTGGTATATCACCACATAAGCACAGAGCAGATGCATGATCATAACAATGACAGAACATAAGCACCGAGCAGTATGTAAAGTCCCACAACAACAGTCTGCACATACCCAGTACCACGATAACAACAGTGTCCTCAGCGCTAGGAAAACTCAAACGGAATTACCAATACTATAACCCGTGTAAAGCTGTATGTATAAATGACGACCCTAAACAGAGCCTTAGCCTATGTATGTATCTATCACATATATGTATATGAGCAGCACAGAGTCAGGGTTAGACAGTACGCGTCTGTACCTTTGTTGACGGTATTCTGGTACGTTCGACGGAAATCAGTACTTCTGACGAAAAATTGTACGTTTGACAGCGGTACGACAGCGGTACGAAATCACAGATATCCTATAAGGATAATATCACATTTATCAGTGATCAACATCATAACAGGAATTTTAGGTACAAATTACCATTTTTCCCCTAGTTTGACTAATCGGCGAAATTTCGCCAGAGCTTCACTACTTTGACTCTAATCTTCCAAAATTTTGACATATCTCTTTCTCCAACATATTTTTGAAATAAATATCATATTTATCCCTAAAACATGATATCTAAACTAATCTGAAAGATTAAAGATTAATCTAGCATTTCTACTATAACTACCGAAAGAACTACTAAAGCTTAAGACTAAGGACTGAAGAAATTACCCAGGGCTTCGCTTCAACTTTCTCCAAGCTCCTCCTCCTCTCTTATCCTCTTGAAATTTTTGAACTAAGCAAGCTATTTGGTGTGAATAATTATGCTTGAAGTTCATGGCTATTTATAGAGAAATTTTGGGTACTATTCATCCTTTTTCATATCGAATCCCAACCGTTGGATCTTGCTTCATTGAGTTGGCTCCATCCTAGCCCTCCGAAGCTCCTTGCCGACCTCCCCCCCCCCCCTTTTTTCTCATCAATTGCATCATCAAAATGATGTCATGTCTTTGCTTTATGGTATTGTACCGATAAAGTTCCCTGTTCGGTGTTCTAATCGCGTATTCTTAGAAAATCTCAAAAATCCGACAACATAGCCCTGAAGGTCTATTCTTCCTCTTTAGAAATGTCTGGGTCAACTAAATTTTTGATTCTATTCAGAACATTTCGTTGCCTGCCATACATTTTCGGATAAACATCTTCGGTTACGAAAATCACTTCGGGTAACAACATATTCGGGACAAAAATCCACTGATTCGTAATTTGTCCAGATGTTAAGCACCTAATTCAAGGATTTTGAGTTATGATTTATTTTCCATTGGTTCTCATTTCTACTATCTACCCTTTTTCTTTTTCGTCTTATCTCTTAAGCATTCCGCCAGTTACGGAAATGACTTCGGAGATAGCCCACTCCGAGATAAAAATTCACTTATTTATAATATGCCCTGACCTTAGAAACCTAATTCATGGTTTTCTAGTTAGGATTTAATTTCTATCGGTGGTCATTTATCCTATTTGCTTTTTCACAAAATATCTATTTTTATATTATTATTATATTTCAACTTGCACCAAAATTCATGATATTATTTTTGCACAATTTTCTCTCTCCTTTTGCCCCAAAATTTCGGCCAGCATTTCTTTTCTTTTTTTATTTTATTTTTCTGTTTTAAATTAATTTATATAATATTCTAATTATCTTATATTTATTTCACAAAATTCCCTTATTGGTCCATATCAATTAATATGGATTTAGGCTTTAAAAACTACTAGAATAATTTTAAACCTTTGATCTTGCTTTATTAGATTACATCTTAACCCTTGACCATTATTTAATTTTTCTAATTCAATTAGAAAGCTTAATTAGAGTCTTAATCCCATGATTAGTGACTTTTTAGGATTAGGGATTTTCATACACTTAATCTCATTCACTTTTCTTAATCTTTTCCAATTAATTAGCAAGTATATTTTATGCTAATTTTAGCCACTAATATTTAATTAAAGGGTTTTGCATATTTACCCTTGGATTTTCTCTTAATCATGCTTAAACAATTAACCCATAATTATTTATTTAATCACTTACTAATTGTTGACAATTTTCTTATTTAGGATTAACCATTATCTCACAACTATTTTACTGACATTGGTATTTTATGTCCCATGTAATATATTAAAAATCATGGGGGCATTTTGGTCCTCAAAATACTTTTTGATTTTTGCCCTTTAATTTTTCCAAGGTTATAATTTATTAAATTACCAAAATTAGAGACAACATACTCTCTAATTTTTAATAATTATTTTAATACCTCTTAAGATTTATCATAATATTCTTAGGCTATTTTATGCCCCACAAGGGTATTTTAGGAATTTTGGCATATTATTCTTCCTAATTTTCAAGAGATTTTTCCTTAGAAAATAAGATAAATCTAACATACTCTTTGAGACCACATATTCACCTATCAGAAATAGCCATTTATTTATCTCTATATAACATTCCAGATACATGATTATCCGGGTATTACAAGTTTTCCTAGAAAAATAACAATTTATTCATTCCTCAAATCATTATTATAATCCCATTTTCTTCCTTCACAAATTATTTTTCACTAATTATGATAATTAAAATATCACCATATCCTCAATTTTACAACCTAATACTAATTTTTATAAGCATAACCCAATTTTTTAAACAATCTCCAAACCTCCACTAATCAAATCATATCAAACTTTAATTTAAATTTCAAATCCAACTCATAATTTTATACAGTTTAACACTTAGCAAAACTAATTTGATTAAACTGACAACAATATCTCCAGTAATTCAAATAAATTCCTTAAACCTCATTTGATTGGTAAAATTATCCTCTAAAACATAAATCCTATATTCTTTTAGATAGAAAAAATTAAATTTAAATTCCTACAACTACCTACTAAAAAATCTAAATCGATTAAAATTATATATTAATTATGCTCTTCATATATACAGTCATTTATTATCAAAATTCAAAACTTTTTTAAAATTCTAACCTCAAAATTTTCACTAATCAGTACTATATTACCTTCATTAGAAAGATAAAAATACATAGAATAACTTAAATGAAGAAAGTTTGTTGAAAAGAAATTAATTTAATTACCTAAATGATCTTATAAAATAAATAACTTACCTTAAAAACTCAAATAAGTTCTATTTTCTTCTCTTTTATCTCCTTCCTTCCTTCCTTGTCTCACTCTCGTCATCACTCTACTCTCCAGTTCTCTCCCGGTCTCACACTCACACACATACACTATTAGAGCTGGGAATCAGGGCCGGCCCGACCCTACAGGGCTTGGGGTAAGGAAAACATTTGTTTTTCAAAGCCCGGCCCGATAGTACCAGGGCCAGGGCCGACCCTACAGGGCCTGAAAATTACTATTCCAAATTTTAACTACTTTTCCTTCAACTTTTTTCAAAGAAATATAATTAGTAAATTGCAACCATTAAAGTTCTAATATATCAAATAAATGTTATCAACATTAATATCTAAACAATATAAATCATTCAACAAATAAACACATTCATTAATTCGTAATAAAAAACAAATAAACACAAAGAATATGTTTTTTCCTTTTTTTTCAAAAAATATTAAACAAAGGAATTGCTTTATGTATACCCACGACAAAATGCATTTCCCTCTCGTACTTTTGTGTGTGTCTGCAGATTTCTTCGGTTCATGCATGATTTTACTGACAAGTAAAAATAATTATACTTATTTTACACAAAATATATTTATAATTTATTACTTATATAATATTGTAATACCAAAGTATGTATTTATCTAATATGAAAACATCACTTCTTTAAAATTTATAATAATTAATTATGTGTTTTAATAAAGATAATAATAAACATAAAAAAAGGTTATAGTTTAAACTAAAAAAATCTAAGTAATTACAAATAAACACATTCATTAAGTGGAAATCTAGGTAATTAATTTTTTTTAAAAAAAACTACAGTTAAACGGGCCTACAGGGCCGGCCCGAGGCCCTGCAAGGCTGTCCCAATTAAGCCCGAGGCCCTGCAGGGCCGGCCCTACAGGGCCAATTTCAAATTTCTGTCCTATTTTTCAAGCCCAAGCTCTGCAGGGCCAGGGCTTAAACGGGTCGGCCCGATGGGCTCGGCCCGATTTCCCGGCTCTACACACTATCACCAAACATACTCACATATATATAGGGGAGAAAAGCGATGGATGGGGAAATAATTATTTCCCCATTCCCCACACCATATACTTAATCCTCGAGTATATTAGGTGGTAGCACATGATGCCACAGTTTTATAGTTTTTTTTTTTTTTACATTTTTAATTATTTATTTATTTAAATTTTATTTTAAGGATATTAAAATTCTCCCCACCTAAATAGAATTTTGTCAAGGACTTAGTCAAATAGATAAGAATAAAATTGTCGCATCTTTTCTTCAGTCTCCTATGTAGCATCTCCTAGTGTCATCCCCTTCCATATGACTTCTACAAGTCGAATAGTCTTGTTCCTTAGTTGTTTATCCTTCACATTGGCTATTTGTTCTGGTTCTGCTCGATATGTCAAATTCTCATGAAGTTCAACTTTTTCCAACTCAATGATGTGCGAGGGATCTAGATGGTATTTCTTCAATTGCGACATGTGAAACACATCATGAACTCCTGTCAACTGCAGTGGCAAAGTGATTTGATATGCTACTTCACCAACTCTTGCAAGAATCTCATATGGACCCATGTATATTGGACTCAATTTCTTAGCTTTAATAGATCTTCCAATGCCTATCATTGGCGTGACACGAAAAAACACATGATCGCCAACCTGAAATTCCAAAGGTCATCATCATTATCTGCATAACTCTTCTGCCTACTTTGAGACACCAATAACTTCTTCTTAATCATTTCAAATTTCTCTGTGCTTTGATAAACAAAATCTGGGCCTATGATCTTCCTTTCACTTAACTCTGTCCAACACAATGGTGATCTACACCTCCTTCCATATAATGCCCCATAAGGCGCCATCTGAATGCTTGAATGGTAGCTGTTATTATAAGCAAATTTGTCTAATGGAAAATGATTGTCCCAACTGCCTTTCAACTCAATGGCACAAGCTCTCAACATATCTTCCAAAGTCTGGATAGTCCTCTCAGTCTGCCCGTTGGTTTGTGGATGATAAGTTGTGCTATATTTGAACCTTGAACCCATAGCTCGATGTAAAGCTCTCCAAAAACTTGATGTAAACCTGGGATCTCTATCAGAGATTATGCTTCTCGGCACTCCATTTAATCTGACGATCTCTTTCACATATAGATGAGAAAATTGTTCCATTGTATAATCAGCTCGAACATGCAATAAATGATGGTGGACTTGGTTAGACGATCACCTATAACCCAAATGACATTATGATTCCTAGGTGTCATCGGCAATCCCATAATGAAATCCATTGATATACTATCTCACTTCCATGTTGGCACCTCCGAACTCTGTAACAACCATGGTGGCTTTTGATGTTCAATCTTGACCTTCTGAAAATTCAAACAGCAGGAGACAAATTTTGTCACCTTTTGTTGTTCGTTGCATTGACTAAGGAGAATATAGTCTTCAAGCGATCGATCCAAACTTCACCAACTCTTGGATTGAACTTGCCATCAAAATTATGTGGAGAAAATTTGTGCACTTCTTTCCATGCCTTAGTGATAGAATCTCCATCATACTCTTCATACTCTTGAGAGTTGCTACCCGTTGACTCCACTGTGGTATTATGGCCACCGCCAAAATGATGACCATCGTGAAGTCCAAAATTCTCAAGCCCATTCTCATGATTAGAGTGCTCTTCCTCATGAATCTTTTCTTTGTTAAATTCCTCCTCATGCCTTTGCAAAATTTGACCAAGCCCACGTACCGTAGTCAATAGCTCCCTTAAGATTGCATTAGTGTCTTATGGTTGTAAAGGTTGACCCAGATTACTTGAGTCTCTAGTTGGTTGCGTCCTTATGTTTCATCCATCTTTTCCTTCCTAAAGGATGCAACCAGTAATTAAAGTAAGCCTAAAAAAAACTAATGGGTCAAGAAAAGGGGAAGTACATGAGTGACTAATGTATATTGCCAATGCAACTATATGCAACAATGGAAATAAATCAGAGCCTCTAAACAAACCTGCTCTGATACAAATTGTAACATCCTTCCTTAACTACCATTTAAATAATAATTTTATATCCAAACATATTTAGGTTAAAATAAATTATTCCACATTAAACATCATATCACAAGGCTAAGTCCATAGTACAAATTCTAGTATGTGGCGGAATGATCAAAATATGCAACGTATCAAAAAGGCCCTAAAGTTCAGCAATATACATTAGACTATGCTCATGTGACAAAATAAGACATACAAGATTTGATTACTCAGATCAAGTCTCAGATGCCCTCCCCTTAGAATCACCACTTGAATTGTCGCCTGAAAAAAAAAGAAAAAAAAAAAACAATGACGGGGTGAGTCACAAGGACACAGTAACCACACAACTAGTTTAACAAGTATATAGGGAATGATTACAAGATAGTTAAAGGGACCAAATATACCTTCGTATAACAATAAGTCTGGATAGTTTTCCAAACCATTTAATCGTTCAAGATTATGTGATATGCATGTAACTTTCTCAACCATCCTTATAACCGCTGACAGAACACATGGGCTATAACATAATAGGTTTAATCTCTTTGACAAGATTACACCAAGCTCACCAATGAAGAGATATAGCCTGGCCAAAGGCTATAAAACTCATATCGGACAATAGATTCCCTTTCTTTCGAATAGAAAAAGGTGTCACTTTCCTAAGGGTTGACTGTTGAAAGGGTGATACCAAGTGCCCTGAAAATATCAAATCCATCCACTGCGTGCTCAGTAGTAGCTATACCACGTGGTATAAAATCAATCTCCTACCATCACAGCTCATCTCATCTCAATCCATTACACCTCAATATGCAGTACAATTTCACAATTTTAACATCAATAATTTCTACTTATCATCAATATTTGAAACCATGCATAATCTATAATAATAACAATATAAATAGTTTAATCATTACAATATAAGCAATTTATTCCCACTTAACTAAATAGTTTAATAATATATTTTACACATATATACATTTTTCATATGTAACATACTATAACATATTCATATCATTTACATATATGAACATATGCTTATAATCACCTCAACAAGTATACAAGATAAATTGGAAAGTTGTTACCTCAAATTCTTGACACAAAAATTAAGCATGAGAGAAATCATGTCCACTCTAAAAATAAATATATAAATTATATGTTAATAGAATTAACAAAAATAACCACTAATACAATAATAAATAATTAATTAAACTATTATCTCACTTTAGTTTTCCTAGAAAAATGAAAATTTATCTGTTCCTCAAATCATTATTACAATCTCATTTTCTTCATTCATAAATTATTTCTCAATAATTATGATCATCAAAATATCACCATATCCTCAATTTTTCAACCTAATACTAACTTTTATAAGTATAACCCAATTTATTAAACAATCTTCAAACCTCCACATAATCAAATCATATCAAACTTTAATTTAAATTTCAAATCCTAACTCATTATTTTATACAGTTTAACACTTAGCAAATCTAAACCGATTAAACTAACAACAATATCTCCAGTAATCCAAATAAATGCATTAATCCTCATTTAATTGGTAGAATTATCCTCTAAAACATAAATCCTATATTATTTTAGATAGAAAAAATTAAATTTAAATTCCTACAACTACCTACAAAAAAAATCTAAACCAATTAAAATTATCTATTACTTATGCTCTTCATATATACAGTCATCTATTATCAAAACTCAACTTTTTCAAAATTCTAACATCAAAATTTTCACTAATCAGTACTATATTATATTCATTAGAAAGATAAAAATACATAGAATAACTTTCATGAAAAAAGTTTGTTGAAAAGAAATTAATTTAACTACCTAAATGATTTTCTAAAATAAATAACTTATCTTAAAAACTCAAATAAGCTCTCTTTTCTCTCCTTACTTCTTTGTCTCACTCTGCTCTCCAATTCTCTCCTGGTCTCACACTCAACATACATTATCACACACACAATCACCAAACATACTGTAATACCCTAAAATCTGAATTATGATAATTATCATAATTTAGTAAATAATACCTATTGGAAATAGGTGAATATGTGGTGTCAAACCTTGTAGAATACTTATTCTATTTTCTAGGGAAATTTCTAATGAAATTTGAAGAAACAAAGAGCTAAAAATCCCTAAGTAAGTTTACGGGTCATAAAATGCCCTGAAAATATTATGATAAATCCTAAAGGGAAACAAAATATTTATTAAAAATAGGAAAGTATGTTGTCTCTAATTTAGGGAATTTTTAGGATTTATTTCCTTGGAAAATAATGGGGTAAGATTAAAAATTTTGCTAAATAGCTTATTTTTAATTTCAGTTTTTAAGTAACTTTTAAATTAAAAAATTTATATAATCTTCAAACAGCTTTCAACTTTTTTCAGCTTTAACTTAAAAGTAAAAGGATCCAAACATACTAGTACATTTTAAGTCTACGACACTTTTGGGTGAGTGGATTGAATCTATTTTGGGTTTAAGTGCATTTTGGTATTTCTATATAGTAAATACATATTTCAATTAAAAATTAATCTCACATCCACCCTTATACCAAACGGGATTGGCTTGGGTTCACTGCCTTGCGGTCCACTTCCCCTCCACTGCCATAAAACAGCACCGTTTTGGTGCAAATCCAAGACACTTGATCCTTTTTTTTCTTAATACATATTTTAGGGTACTGTAGGTATTAAAAATATAACTGGTACTGAAAAAAAAATACTAACTAGCACTTCATGATCTTGAAAAATTATTTTAGGATGTTGAAAAAATATTTCAGGGTACAAACTCATACTAAAAAGACACTTCATGATACCAACTGAGAATACTGGCTGGTACTGAAAAAATACTTCATGATCTTAAAAAATTATTTTAGATATCTTGAAATATTCTAGATATCTAAAATGATTTTTCAAGATCATGAAGTATTTTTTCAGTACCAGCCAGTATCCTTAGTTAGTATCCTGAAGTGTCTTTTTAGTACCAGTCGGTACCCTGAATTATTTTTTCAACATGCTAAAATAATTTTTCAAGATCATGAAGTATTTTTTCAGTACCGGTCAATTATGTTTTTAATACCTATAGTACCCTAAAATATGTATTAAGGGGAAAAAAAAAGATCAAGTGTCTCAGTTATTTTTTAATACCTACAGTACCCTAAAATATGTATTAAGAAAAAAAAAAAGGATCAGGTGTCTTGGATTTGCACCAAAACGGTGTTGTTTTATGGCAGTGGATGGGAAGTGGACCGCAAGGCAGTGAACCCAAGCCAATCCCATACCAAACATGTTTTAAAATCCACTTCTATTTTCAATTCCGCCCCACTTCTGTAAAAACTCTTCGATAGTTGCAAACTCGCGTATTACTCACTTGTTACATTACATTTTTCAAGTTCTTTACTTATCTTGTTTCCATCCAATTATTACTCAAAAAATCTGGCCGGATTTGCGGAGATGGGAGAATCGGAGAAACCAAAACTTTTTTTTTTTGATTGAGAGAGAAACCAAAACTGTTGGCGCGTGTTCGCGCGTGAGATAGCTGTTTGAGTTGGCGGTAAAAGCAGTGACTTAAAAGAATCAAGTTATAGATAATGATTTGTATTTGAATTGATGATGGTAGAAGTGGCGGGACCCACGTCAAAAAGCTGAGAGCTTTTTAGAAAAAGCTCTAGAATGAAGCTTTTTCTTTAACTGACTTTTTGAGTTTTTTTGAGTTAAAGTTAAACCAATGCTCTAAGTAATCCAAACAATTTCTTTTGATCGGTGTGTGAACGTTGTCTTTTAATTACTGCATTTTTTTTTTTTTTGGCCTTTAACACTTTAAATTTAAGTGAATTCAAACAGATATATCGCGTAGACTGCATAGTAAGCCATAATCCCATGACGCAAACCCCATCGTCATCTCCTTGTCCGAGACTTGCGACTGTTGACAGTAGCCTGATACAACTGCAACTGCTACCACATTGATAATCCTGAAACGACGTGGTAACAACGTGCATGCTTTCGTCACATTCTTCTCCTTCTCTGCAATCGTCTTTCACTTGGGGGAGTCTCAAAACCCTCAAACACACAAATCGTCGTTCGGTTCTCATAATGAAGGATCGGCCTCCGCCGTCCTCCTATGGCTCCGTTTACGTTCCGCCGCATCAACGCCTGCGCTCTGTCGTTACCTCTGCTAATTACAACTCGGCTGCTCCGGTGGACTCCAAGCTCCGTGAATCCGAAGGTGCGGTTTTAAACCCTAGAGGCACCAATGCCAGTGCTGCTGCTGCTGCTGCTCTGCCTCACTCGCAGTCCAAGGGTCAGGAGCAAGTTCCAACTAATTTGGATAGCTATGTTTTTGCTTATGATGATTTGATTTCTGAGGAGGGGTCCGATCGTGAATTCGAGACGTTTTCTCAACCGGTGAGATTATTAAGTAGTTGGTTTTTTGTTTTGGGCAAAAACTTAAGTGATTAGTTTGAGTATTGGTTTCGGATAATTTGCCACCTTTTTTTTTTAATTTTTATTTTGCTGGGTTAACGTGGTTTTCCTTTTTGTATTTGGGTGCTAATAGTTGGGTTGATTTGATACTAATGTAGATATGAGTGGCATTTGGAATTGTAAGTTGCTTTTTAGTGTTCTCTCAACACAATTTTCTCTGTTCGGGAACCAGCATCACTAAATGTGACATGAATGGGATTAGTGGATAACTCATTATGTGTTTTCCTGTTGGGTGAAGAGTAAAACGTGAAGTAATAGTCCTAAGGGTATGAAGCTGGCTGCTGGAAATCTAAGAGTATGGTACTGTACATTGGTGCTCATATCTCCCAGTTCTTCCATGTGTAGTTGGGTTGGGCATGGGTCCTGTCATGAAGTGCCTCATGTAACTTTATTTTCTTTCTTGATTATGCATCCAGTGGTTGATATTATGTATGGCGCACGGAAGTGATGCTTATTGCTTACTGGAGTTCCATGTTTTATGCTTTCTTTGTTGTATTGATGGGCATTTTGCTAATTGATGGAAACTCACTTTCATCTAGCTTTTGTTATTCTTTTCTATATTAGATATTAAAATATCTTAAGTTTACCTTAGTGCTGATAAATTTGAAGCTGTCACTTTTGGTGCCTTAGGGATATTAGAGATATGTTCAACCGATAGCTTGGGACATTTTTTTTAGGTTGCCACCCTGTGACGGGTGGGGCAGAGGAAGTTGGGGTAATTTGTGGTCTAAAATGTCGAAGATGTTTATTTCCTGCTATATTTTGATTTTCAGAGTGCTTCACCCAATGATAGCATTGATGAGTGGAAGCAGAAATTTATCATGCTTTTAAATGACAAGAGTAGACATGAATTGATCTCAAGGGAGAAAAAAGATAGACGTGATTTTGATCAACTAGCAGCCTTGGCAACCAGAATGGGATTGTATAGGTATCATTTCTATTCTTTGATTCCTCTATTTCTTCATCTTCCGACTATATTAATGCTTGTGCCAAAAGTTTGTTATTTAATGTGGGGATCTTAATTGCATTATTTATTGCAGTCATATGTATGCGAAAGTTGTTGTCTTCAGTAAGGTCCCACTGCCAAATTACAGATATGATTTGGATGATCGAAGACCACAGAGGGAGGTATATATTATGTGTTCTATGATATGCCTCCCTTTTCATGTTTGTCTAGATACTGACACCTTAAAAAAGAAAGTTACTTCATATTCTCTCTATAGTTGTTCTTTCACTGAGAGACTTGTAAGTAAAGTTTTCAGGAATTGACAGGTGAATGTGCCTCTTAATGTGTTGAAAAGAGTTGATGCATATCTTAAACAATACCTATCCAAGAAGTCTGGGATGAAGGGAAGCTCATCTGTGAGATCAAGCAGTAGTGGTAGTTCTGGTACCGATGAAGGGCTCTTTGAGCAACCTGATCTACAATCTTCCAGTAGGACTGTTTTAGAGAAAATTCTCAGGCGAAGAAGTTTACAAATGCGTGATCAGCAAACAAATTGGCAGGTTATCTTCCATGAAAATATTATATAATGGAATATATGTTTTTTTGGTGATATAGATTGTGTGCTTATATTATTATTTTGCCTTTTCTGATTCATAATTTGGTGTTTGGCTCTTGTTAGCATTTTTTTCAAGAAAAATTAATTTGATGGCTGACATTTTCATTTCAATCTTTCTATCTTTAATCTTGGCACTAGTTTATAGTGATTTCAAGATGTTAATCTGTCTGCTCCAGTTAGAAGACGTTATCTGAGGTTGTCTGTACATGTTTGTTGAACGGTTTTTGGAGACCCTTTTATTTGTTTGTGTATTGTTGAATTGGCATGGCCAATGATAAAAAAAAAAAATCAGTGAAAAGTAAGGAAATAAAGGCTTGAATGTTTATGATTTTATGTTTTAATATCAGGAATCTCCAGAAGGAAGGAGAATGCTGGAATTTCGTAGAAGTCTCCCTGCATATAAAGAGAAGGAAGCAATATTTTCAGCTATATCAAACAATCAGGTTTGTTGTTGTTATTGTTGTTTAATCATTAGTGAGTGAGCCCTTGTAATACTCTTTATGTTTTTACATTGTCTCTTTTATGGAAATTCACGAATTAAACAACTGAATTCTTTATTTATATTAGTTTAATTATAGGATTTGTGTGATACTAACATTTTGGACATCCATGTCTGGTGTCACCACTAATCTCATGCTGTAGCGAAAGTATGTATTGTAATAACAATCATTTCTTCGCAAACCAATTTTTGCAATTCTTCCATGCAGCTTGGTTATGTTGTGATGGATGCATAAGTTTTGTTTTTGTTTTTTTTAATGTAGTCCAGTACTCTGATTCATATTTGCTGGTATCTAGTAGCCACGAGTTAAACGCAGTGCCTAGTCTTAGTTTGATATTTTTTCTTTAGTTTGAAATCTCAAAATTCAGTTGTTTCTTTTTATGTCATTTGCAGGTTGTTATCATCTCAGGTGAAACAGGTTGTGGCAAGACAACACAAATTCCTCAATTCATTTTAGAATCTGAGATAGATTCTGTCCGTGGGGCTCTTTGTAATGTTATATGCACACAGCCAAGACGCATTTCAGCCATGTCTGTTTCCGAAAGAGTTGCCTCTGAGAGAGGAGAGAAATTAGGTGAATCTGTGAGTTCCTCTGCCATTGACATTGATTGTTAAATGCTGCCTACCCCTTACAACCCTTTCCGTCTTTAGTTTTTTATAATTATACTTATAATTTCTTTTTGGGGGAGTTTAATGTACCACTCCTGTTGGTTTTCTTCCTCAAAGGTTGGATATAAAGTTCGCTTGGAAGGAATGAAAGGGAGGGATACCCATCTTCTGTTTTGCACCACAGGCATATTGTTAAGGAAGTTGCTAGCTGATAGAAACTTGAAAGGTATAACACATATTATTGTGGATGAAATTCATGAGCGTGGGATGAATGAAGGTAGAATCCTGAACTAGACTGAGTTTTTTGTTTTTTTGACTTCTGAACTTAAAAGATATATGTTTTCACATTCTTAATTTGCGTGTCAGATTTTCTCCTTATCGTTCTTAAAGATCTCCTCCCCCGCAGACCAGAACTGAGATTGATTTTGATGAGTGCCACCCTCGATGCAGAACTCTTTTCCTCTTACTTTGGTGGAGCTCCAACTATAAATATTCCGGTGCATTTCTTCTGCTAAATGTTGAATAATCATGTGCTTTAGTATTACATGGATCTGGGAGAAAGATAAATTATTTGTCATGACATTAAACTTGGGGAGAGGGGATTGTTTAAATTCTAGGGTCACTTCCTGCAGTCTGGAATTTCAGATATGATATGAAAGAAAGTTTTGTTGTCACAATCGGTATGAAATGGCTCAAGATTTCATGTATTAATTTTAAAATTCCAAGTAGTTTCCACTTCCTGTTTTCATAGGACTGAAAGTTATTCTAGTTATTCTTATTTTTTCTTTGAAGGGTGAGGGAAAAGAACGTAGGGAGAAGGCAGTGGACACTTAGGACAACAGATGTGTCCTTTTATATTTAGATGTTAACAGAGGATTAGCAATTTGATCCAAGAGCTAAATCTCCCTCTCCCCTCCTTTTTCTCCCCTTTTATTAGGGCTTTACGTACCCTGTCAGAACTCATTACTTAGAGAACATTCTGGAGATGGCGGGCTATAGATTAACCCCTTCCAATCAAATTGATGATTATGGTCAAGAAAGGGTGTGGAAATTGAACAAACAGACCCCAAGAAAAAGGAAAAGCCAAATTGCTTCTGCTGTGGAGGTATTCGGGAATTGATTCAAGAACATGAGTTTCAGTATCTCTATCATAATTAACTTTTGGAAATTATTTTTGACCAGGATGCAGTAAGAGTTGCTGATTTTAAAGATTACAGCCCTCAGACACAGGAATCTTTGTCATGCTGGAATCCTGACTGTGTTGGTTTTAACCTCATAGAATATATCTTGTACAATATATGTGAGAATGAAAGGCCTGGAGCTGTTTTGGTTTTTATGACCGGGTGGGAAGATATAAGCTCTCTGAAAGATAAGCTTCTGACAAATCCTGTATTAGGAGATCCAAGTCGAGTTTTGTTGCTCACCTGCCATGGATCGATGGCAAGTTCAGAGCAGGTAGTGTTCTGGCTGCTGCTGATTCCTTGTTTGGAACCTGATTAAGTTAGTTGTATGTGATCTTGTCTGCAATTGGCGCCCTCCCCCAACAGAAAAGAAAATGCTCCATTTGCTGCAGCAGTACTTTTTGTAATTTTATGTCACTAAAAGTTTTCATGATAAGATCTCACATAGCCATACCAACATAGAGTTGGTCTAATGGTGTAAGGCGCTACTAGATCCCTGAGTCAGGAGTTCAAGTCCTAGAGGAGTCACTTGTATTGGGATGGGCAGCCACGAACCCCGAATTGAATATTAGATGATAATATCAAAAAAGATTTCACATAGCCATACACCATTTGAATTTTTTTTTGAAAAGATTTTATTAAACACATTATCTGGCATCTGGCATTGAAGGAACATGTGCTTTGCCTTCTTGTTTATAAATAATTCTGAGACACAGATTTTTTATTCAACATGCAGAGCTTAATTTTTCAAGAGCCTGAAGATGGAGTAAGGAAAATAGTGCTAGCAACAAATATTGCTGAAACAAGTATTACAATAAATGATGTTGTTTTTATTCTTGACTGTGGAAAGGCAAAAGAAACCTCCTATGATGCACTGAATAATACACCTTGTTTGCTTCCCACCTGGATCTCCAAGGTTTCAGCTCGGCAAGTAAGTTTATTTATAATGTGTCTGGTGGTTGGTAATCATTCTATATAGTGCATTCAATACAATCTGAAACACTTATGCTTCATCACACCGAAACTTTCATCTCAAGTTTTAACTGTTAAGTAGGTTCAATGCAGTGGACACTGGACCGTTGGCATTTTACTGGATAATTTTCTGGATCTTTGCATATCAATGTCTGCATGAAATAAGTTATGCATTTCTGTGGTAGATTTACTCTTAAACTTTTTATAGTCTGGAAGTTAGCATTGGGAGAAGAGTGGTTGATAGTCCTACTAGTAAACTAGAATCTATATGCAATAGAACATATTGTATGGATTTTGAGAAACATTACATTTATCAATAATCCTCACCATGAGTGTGGGCATGAATGAAAATATTGAATGATGTAGACAATGTGAGAGGCAACAGTCGGGTTTCATTGACAATAATATTTTTATTAGATTTTTGAATTTGATTCCTAAATTGACAGTTTTTAGGAATTGACATTTTATTGGTTAAGGCCTAATAAAAGTATTCATATGCATGCTTGATATGTAAACGGTAAATAACTAATTAGGTTAGTTAGTTAGGAAGGGATTAATTAGTTAGTTAGTTGTTGGTTAGTTGTTAGTAACTAATAGTAGTTAGTTGGGATTAGTAGGTCTAGTATTGCCTATATAAGGCATATGACTATCCATTGTATCTCTATGCTTGTTATGATGAATGAATGAGCATCACCGATTTCTCTTCTCATCCCTCTGTCATGTGTCTCTTTCGTCTCTCTCCCTTTCTCTTCCCAATTCCTCTGACTCTCTACAAAAATTATATAACAGTGGCATTAGAGCTGTTCAGTCCTTGGCATGCTTCTTTACGATCTCTGTTAATCTTGAAGCAAACATGAGTCTTCTATTGGGCTTCTGGCATCGTTTGATGCTGGCTCGTTTCTATTCATCGAAATCTGAAAATCATCCTGGGTTCCTCACTCGTCAAGTTGGATATCGTATTGCTGATGGAATTCTGGATATGGTTCGATTCGTCGATTCTATCACCATTTTGTGCGTTGTGAGCTTTGCTTCTTTGCGTCGTGAGTTCTGCTTCTATGCGCCATCGGGTTCCGCTTCTGAGCGTCGATTCTTGGCTTGCCTCTGCTTCTTTTGTAGCAAGAAAGGTCAGAAATCGCGTTCTTGGCGACAGGGAACAAGAATTCGCGATCTGATGTGTTCAAAAAAAAGTTGAAAAAAAGGGTTGGAGAAAAAAAAAAAAAAAACTTCTCTTGTTGGTATGGGACAACCGCTGAAGGAAAACCAAAAAAACAAAAGTTCTCTTCTTGTTGGTATGGCCGTATGGGACAATGCCCGAACGGAAACCAAAGACTCCATCAATGGTGTTTTCTTTGAGAAACGGCTATTCGGAGAGGGCTACCTACAAAGGATTCTGATCTCGAAGGAGATGTTTTTGATTGATTCAAATTTCTATTTTTGAGTATTGTATTTTTTTTTTTTTTTGTTGTTGTTGTCAATCATCCTTGAGGGCAAGGATGTTTTAGGGAAGGGGGTATTGATATGTAAACGGTAAGTAACTAATTAGGTTAGTTAGTTAGGAAGGGATTAGTTAGTTAGTTGTTGGTTACTAATAGTAGTTAGTTGGGATTAGTAGGTCTAGTATTGCCTATATAAGGCATATGACTATCCATTGTATCTCTATGCTTGTTATGATGAATGAATGAGCATCACCGATTTCTCTTCTCAAGTCCCTCAGTCATGTGTCTCTTTCGTCTCTCTCCCTTTCTCTTCCCAATTCCTCTAATTCTCTACAACAATTATATAACAATGATTATCTGTGAACCATGATCCGAAGAACAATCTGTGAAACTTTCTGATCTTTAATGTTAATTTTGATATATCTCTTTTACCCTGAATTTATTTTCAGAGAAGAGGAAGAGCTGGTCGTGTTCAACCTGGAGAATGTTTCCATCTCTATCCTAAATGTGTATATGATACTTTTGCAGAGTATCAATTGCCAGAAATTCTGAGGACACCTTTACATTCTCTTTGTCTACAAATCAAAAGTTTGAAACTTGGAAGTATATCTGAGTTCTTGTCTAGAGCTTTGCAGTCTCCTGAGTTACGGGCAGTAAGGATGAATTTGTATATTGTCAATCAGTGTTATGATTTTAACTCCAATGTTTCATCCATGTCTTTCTTTATATTTTAAACATATTTGTCTCTCTTTTGTAAATTATTTGCATATCAATTTGCTTGTCACACTCTGCTTTAATCATTCTTCATAGGTGCAAAATGCAATTGAATATCTGAAGGTAATTGGGGCTTTGGATGAGAATGAAAATCTTACTGATCTTGGTAGGTCAATCGCTTACAAGTTATGAAATTCTAGCTTATATAGTTGTCATAAAATATACGAGTCTAGTACTTGGTTTTATTTCTTCACAGGGTGGTACTTGACAATGCTTCCAATGGAACCCAAACTTGGCAAGATGCTCATATTAGGTGCTATCTTCAATTGCCTGGATCCCATATCAACTGTTGCTGCTGGCCTCAGTGTGAGAGATCCTTTTCTAACACCATTAGATAAAAAGGATGTAAGTTGGTCTTGCTTCAGACAATTGTGATTATTCCAAAGCTAATCCTTTTTGTGAAAGGTCAATTGAAATTTACTTTATTCCTCACTTGCTTTCTATTTTACATGAACATGCATAATAACTATTAATTTTGTCATTTGTTTATTGTTTCAATTGTTTAGACACCAGATTCAATTGCCTTTAGACCTTAGATGTCATAAAATCTTCCTGGCTCAGTTCTTTTCTTTTAGTTGTATGAAAATGCATGTGTTTATGTAGGAAATGTGTGTCTGGAGAAGATTGAATGGGAAGTAGTAGCCTGTGCTTTTTTCTTTCCTTTTTATTTTGCATTGTGATTATATTTTAGGGTTAAATACCATTTTTGCCATGGAAGTTTAATCTAAAGAGCACTGGTCACCCGGAAGTTTTTTTGATATCATTTTTGCTTCGGATGTAAACAAAACGGAGCAAATATGCCCTGGAAGTTTTTTTTAGGAACAAATTTGCCCTAAGAAGTTTACAAAGAAGAGCAACAATTCAACGGTCAAGATCAACGGATAGACAAGATTGCTATGTTTTTAAACTTCCGGGGAAAAAATGAAACAAAAAAAACTTCCGGGTGGCCAGTGCTCCTTAAGCTAAACTTCCATGGTGAAAATGGTATTTAACCCTATATTTTATGTTTTGGGTGTTCTAATTTTAATTTTTTATTTATTTCTTATTGTGGTTATACCATTCTTCTCTCTACTGTTTGAGTTTTTATGGTCCACACTTCAGTACTTCCCTGTCCTGTTTATATTACATCTTGCTTGGAAGACTCTTTTTTGCTTCTGCCATTCCATTATTTATATTCCCACTAACAAAATTCTGCCGGGTGCCATTACCTTTTGTCTTTTTAGTATATTCTTTGTTTTTGGTACAAGGTTCCATTACCTTTATTTTTATTTGTTCTTTTGTTTTGTTCCCTTTTGGATGAAAGTTTCATTACCAAAAGGAGAGAAATTCAGGTATAACTTCTTACATTTTTATTATAAAGTCTGCCGTTAAAAACGTAACTATATGGTTTTTCTGGCTCAACACTGCAGATTGAGCCTCACAATTTTGTATGTGCCATATTTTTCTTGGAAAACTTGATATTAATGATATAAGTTGATCTTTGTGGCACGTTGCATTTCTTGTACTTTCTCAATGAAAAAATGATTGGAAAGGATACTATTTCAGTTAAATATGTTATGATTGTTAAATGGATATGTGCATTTAAGTAAAATATATTATGGCACACGTACTTTGCAACTTATTACTTGATGTCTTCATTATGAACTGAAAATGATTGATATGTCAAATATCTTGATTGTAGCTTGCAGAGGCCGCAAAATCAGAATTTTCTTGTCATTATAGTGATCACCTTACACTTGTTAAGGCCTATGAGGGCTGGAAAGATGCTGAAATGGACCATGCTGAGTATGAATACTGCTGGAAAAATTTTCTTTCAGCACAATCAATGAAAGCTATTGATGCTCTTCGCCATGAGTTCTTCTCTCTGCTTAAGGATGTTGGATTAGTTGATAGCAACATGACCAACTGCAATGCATGGAGCCATGACGTGCATCTTATCCGAGCAGTTATTTGTTATGGCCTATATCCAGGAATTTGCTCTGTTATGGTATGCCTTAGTTTGTTTATGTAACATAGTACATATTTTATTGCAAAGACCCTTCTCCAAGCCCCAGAAATATAGTTTTCTTCTTGAAGCTGTGAATTCTGTTTTTGCATTGAATATCTAGTAGGTTCTTTTGCTTAATGACCTATTAAAAGTTATCATCTAATTTCATCTGTAGCATAATGAGAAGTCCTTTTCACTGAAAACAATGGAGGATGGTCAAGTACTACTATATTCAGTAAGTTATTTCATTCAAGTTTTATAATGTACAATTCCCTGCTGGTTATAAATATGGTACGTAGTATAACTTATACAGATTTTTGTGTTGTCTTTTGATGTTTTGCTCCTCCTTTTCAACTTGACGTTGGTCCCATCTGCCTAGAACTCAGTTAATGCTCGAGAAAGCAAAATTCCATATCCATGGCTAGTTTTTAACGAGAAAATTAAAGTGAACTCAATTTTTCTCCGTGATTCAACTGCTGTGTCTGATTCAGTGCTGCTTCTTTTTGGTGGAAGCATCTCCAAGGGGGAAACTGTAAGTTTCTACGTTTGTGGAATATTATTTTGCCCTCATGTTTATTCTATAAAATGTTTTAATCTTCCTATGTCTCTATTTTAAAATTTTGTTTCCACTCAAGTGCCTTCTTTCTTCTGGCAGGATGGGCACTTAAAAATGTTAGGAGGATATTTAGAGTTCTTCATGAGACCTGCTGTTGCTGACCTGTACCAGATTATAAGGAGAGAACTTGATGATTTAATTCAAATGAAGGTTGGTGTGGAGCTTCTAGAACATATTATAATGAATGCAAATGTAATACTACCTTCAGTCCTTAATATAAGAGCTAGTTGGGGATTGGATTTGGTTCTAAATACGAGACCTCAATCTACTTTGTTTCCCAAAATTAGTTACAAATAACCAACATAATTAACTTCCTTGAACTACCAAAATTAGTCAACTAGCTCTTATATTAAAGATTATAGGTAGTAGTATTTTGTTCTTTTTCGGACCTATACTTTAATAGTAAAAGTTACTTGTGAACAAAAAACTCATCCTCTTGGACGTGGCAGCTACTGTTTCCAAGGACAGACATACACTCATTTCATGAGCTCCTTTCCGCTGTACGGTTGCTGATTTTGGAGGATCATTGTGAAGGAAGATTTATATTCAATCGTCAGGTCCTGAAACCATCAAAGCTGCCTTCAATGGCCTCTCAACCTGTATTGGCTTCAAGGACTGATAGTGGACCTGGGGGTGATAATTCTAAAAGTCAGCTTCAAACTATGCTTACAAGGGCAGGATATGCAGCTCCCACGTACAAAACTATACAATTGAAGAACAATCAATTTCAGTCCACGGTTGATTTTAATGGAATGCATATAATGGGTCAGCCTTGCAACAATAAGAAGAGTGCTGAAAAAGATGCTGCAGCTGAGGCTCTTCAGCGGCTAGTTGGTGCAAGGCAGACAGGTAATGAGTACATCAATCATGTATCAATGTTGCTGAAGAAAAGCAAGAAGGATCATAATTGAGCAATCAGATACAACAGCTGGGAAGGCAATGGTAATCCCAAACTGTGGTACTTGAATTGTCACTGTGGTTCTAAAATACTCATCCAGACGAACAGAAGAATAGACCTGGAGCTTTGAGTGAATTTGGATATGATGACAGATTTATCCAGTCAAGCATAATGTGAGCTGAATTAACTGGGAGTTGGAGGATATTAACTCTTGATCAAGGCCAAATATGGATCATCAGGAAAAGTGAAGCAAGGAACAACCAGCTAACGATTGATTGGATGATGATGCATTTGAATCTTCAGCTTCTTCAGTGAGAAAATAGCTGTTTTCTGGGGGAATCTGACGAATGGAAGATGTAGTTGATAGCATTCATAGGGATGTGCACATTCCTAATGTTGCTCCTTGAGTTCCTGCATCTTCTTGATCTCCACAGGTTCTTTGTATAGTTTATAATTTTTGGTACTATCTTGAAATCCAGCGTTTGTCTGAATATAGTTGGCCTTCTGTTTTATGTTTGGGAACTAAGGATGAAAATTGACGGGAATGGGATTTGGATGGATGGAAGGTTGAATGGAAAGATGAAATTGTAATAAATGATAGTCTGACTACAATTAAGAATAAAATGTATAAAATTTTGGATTAACAGATCACATTCATGACGGTTCACAAATCACAAGAATTCGTCATGGCTGTAACTTTAGAAAGTATTCTAATGGATTAAGGTCATGGCTGTAACTTTAGAAAGTATTCTATTGGGTTAAGGTGCTTAAATAACTTTCGACTTTTATGAAAAGTGTAATAGTAACCATAAATTATTTTTTGAAGCAAAAATAACTATAAATATTATAAATAAGGGAAAAAGTGACCATGAGGTTAATAATCTCAAACATCCATTACTGTGAGCTTTTTAATGAAAGGTTAAGGTAATAGAATAAAACATCAATTTAAAATAAAAGTGCAGAAAGAATCATAAATTTTTTTTAGAAGCAAAAGTAACTAAATATAAGTATCAAAACCGACTATAGTCCTCAAGCTATAATTTTATCTATGTAATTATATAACTTGAAAATGAGCTCTTATAAATTTCCCATCTAAGGAATTAATGCTGACTTTAATTATCTTTGTTTATGTATAAATGACTGGCATTTTATTACATAGGTGTGAGTTTGAGATGTCTGCGGCAACATATTTAACACCTAAGAGCCCGCCTTTAATCTTTTTGAACACCTTTGTGTAGATGGAAAAGCAAGGATTTGTGCTTGTTTTGGTCCCTTTTCTGGAAAAAATGAGAAATTCCACTGCAGAATGAAATTGTGACAACCCATATAGTGTAAATTCCTAAAAAAGCCATTCTTTAAAAGGGTTTTGAGACCTCACTATTTTCATCACAATCCCAAAAATGAAAAATGATTTGCCCATTGCAGCTTCTAAATGCAAATTCATAAAAAGCCACTCTTTAAGAGGTTTAGTGAAGAAGGAAACTTGCATTGAGTCAGGAAGGATCATAACCCAACTTCACTTAGCAAGATGACACTGTATAAGGAAATAATTCAAATCTTCAACATTATGCTCACAAGCAGGGCAATGGGGTTTGTTTGTCTTTCCTGATAAGCCATATGAAGTTCTGATTCCCGTTTAAAATGTTTGCAAGGTCAAACATCCTCACATAAAAGAGAAGGAACCAGAACTTGTGAGATTTCAATGACTGAGTATTTGCAACAAAACCTCACAAGTGAGTAAGTGCTCAAACTAGTTCCATGCCCATTGTTGATAGAGTTAACAAACTAGCCTAAGTTCTTCCAAAGGTGAGAGCTTGAGCTATGTTTGAAGCTTTCGTTACTATGCATATCCCAATTGTATTTATGCTTTAACACCTTGATCCAAAATTGCTCACAACCACCAGCGGGAGTTGGCTCAAGTGGAAGAGACTTGAGCCGCTTAAGCAAGAGTCTCGAGTTCGAGTCCTTGTGGATGCAAAAAACTCCCCTGGGAGAGGTCCCCGCATATGCGCCCGACAGAACCTCGATCCAGACTAATCAGGGCGAAGCTCTGGTGAACTGGGTGCAATAGCAAAAAAAAAAAAAAAAAAATTTGCTCACAACCTTGGTTAACAAAGTACTCCCTCGGCCCTAATTATAGGAGCAGTTTTATAGTGCAAAATTGCACTACAAAAGTGCCCCTATAATTAGGACCGGAGGTAGTACTACCTTTGGTCTTTAATATAAGACCAGCTTGAATAATTTGAGGAGATTAAGGAAGCTAAATAAATTATTACAATTGGTCTTTAATATAAAAGCTAGTTAACTTTTTTTTAGAGATTAAAAAATTTAAATAAATAACATTAAATTATTCATATTTATTATTTTTCTCTAAATAAATTTGTTTGACTCATGAACTAAGGGAAAAGCACCAAAGTAGCAACTTTTAACAAAAATTATACCTAAACAGAGCATTTTCGAAAATATTTTCCAGACTAATGCAGCCAAAGGCGTCAGTTGACTGACGCCTCTGACGGCGTCAGAAAACTGACGCCTTTGTGAGGTGGCGTCAGTCAGAGGACGCCAACTCAACATAAGGCGTCAGTCAACTGACGCCTAAAGAGGCGTCAGTTGACTGACGCCTTCAGAGGCGTCCTCTAACTAACGCCTCTGACGGCGTCAGACTCCGGACGCCTTGGCCCCACCCCCACCCCAATCAATCCCCCCATGGCCCCACCCCTGCACACTCCCCCCCAATCAATCCCCAGCCGTGAGACCCCCCCCTATTCCCCAATCCGTGAACCCCCCCATGGCCCCACCCCTGCACCCTCCCCCATCAATCTCCATCCGTGAACACCCCCAATTCCCCACCCGTGAGCCCCCTCCTCTATTTAGGTGATTTAGGTCCTTCCCTCTCTCACACCATTCACTCACTCTCCCTCATTCACTCCTTGCTTCATCTTTCTGCAAAACTCCCTTCGTCCTCCATCTCCCTCATTTTGTTTCTTCATTTTTTGCATTTTGTAAAAAATGAATCAAATTCGGTCAATTGTATATTATAATGGTTCTAAAAATATTGTTGCAACCGGATTGAGCTTTGGTGGTGAAAGAAAAGCAATGTATATTATGTGAGGCATGTCTGTTGAAGATTTAATTAAAAAAATCCGTCAAAAGTTAAAGCTGCAACAAAATCAGATAATATCTTCAGTGACGGGTAGAGTTAGTGTGGAAACCGCAAATATGCGGGTTTTGAGATATCGATGATGAGGATGTGGATGTTTTTGTGCAAACATTCGAGGAAAATCCTACGTCCCAATTTGCTAAGTTGTATGTGGATATTGAGACGTTAGAGGAGGCTGTAGCAATACCGACTCAATCAACCGTTGTGCATGGAGAAGAAATTGACTATATGGTAGATGAAGAACCTGACAATGAGGAAGAGGATGAAGACACTTTATTGGCTAATGACCATGATCATAATGATGATATGGCCGGAATTCGGGACCATGCCCATATCTGCAATAACAACAAACAACCCCCAATGTTTGTTTGTGAAGCTGACGTGGCCTGACATAACTCGCGAAATAGCATAGCGAGTACAGCAGAACCCCAACTGTATGTAGCAGTTCCTGCAAGGTCACCACCCATTAAGGTTATAAATCGGCAAGGAACCTCTGCGCTAGACTTGTCACACAGCAACAATCCACCGAATAGGCGCATGAGGTAAGCGCGCGTGTATTTTACATTTTATATATGAAATGATTAATTCAAAAAATTTAAATGATTAGTCATCTATCTTAAGGTTTATAATTAACATACAAAATCACTAATTAATTAATTTACAAATTAGTCTTGTATCCTAAGGTTACTAATCAAATGCAAATATTTTAATTTCCTAAATTATATTAATTATAATTATTATTTGCTCATTTTATTATTGATCATTATTAACCATCTATCCTACCCTTAAACATTTATTAAGCATCTATAATAAATAAATGTACATAATTAAATTTACATCAAATTGTTAGACAATAAACAAAACAAAACAAAAAATTAAATATTACTTGTGCAAAATTATTAATTATAATTATTATTTGCTCATTTTATTATTGATCATTATTAACCATCTATCCTACCCTTAAACATTTATTAAGCATCTATAATAAATAAATGTACATAATTAAATTTACATCAAATTGTTAGACAATAAACAAAACAAAAAAAAATAAATAAATACTACTTGTGCAAATGTGAAGTCAAGAGTGTGAGAGAATTTGAGCCTCCTTCTTCTTCCTTCCAGTGATTCTCAAAGTTTCCTAGCCTCTCTTAGCATTTTCTTAGCTTCAGCAAAGGAGAGCAAAGGAGTAAAAAAAAACGGAGAACGGAAGAAGTTTTTAGAATGAAGTAAATGTGAGGAGTGAAGAGGAAAGGAAAATGAAGACAAAGAGAGGGAAGAGTAAATGTGAGTGAATTAGATGAGGAAACGGAGAGAAAAATGAAGAGGAAGAGGTGAATTAGATGAGTGGATTTGAGGAGGGGGCGTGTGTGTTGTGTATGTGTGGTGGGGGGGTGTGTGGAGAGAGTTGGTGTGTGTGGGGGTCGGGTATTTATTTTTGGGGGTGGGGACGTGTGTCTGTTGGGAGTGGGGGAAACGTGTGTGTGTGGGGTGTGAGGGGGGGGCCGGTTGGTGGGGGAAATTGGTCAGAATCCGACGCAATGTCGGATTCTCGACCGGATTCTGACGCGTCGGGACAGGATTCCTGTCGGGAATCCTGTCCCGACGCGTCAGAATCCACGACAGCGTCAGTTACCGACGCCAAAAGAGGCGTCAGGTTGCGACGCCTCTTATAAAGAGGCGTCAGTTACGACGCCTCTTATAAAGAGCGTCGATTGACCGACGCCGCTTGGCAAAGGCGTCGATTTTCGAGGGGAAAAAAAGAGGGGAGAGAAAAATATGTGGGCCCCACTACACTCAATTTTTAAAAAAAATTTCCCTCATCTCATTTTTTTTTCTCTCCCTCCCTCCCCTCCCCTCCCCTTCCCTCAAACCAAACATACCCTAAGGAAAAACAATAAATATAAATATTTTAAAGTAATTTGTTTAGCTTCCTTATTACCAAAATTAGTCAACTAATAGTATGATTTTGAACTTCCAGTTTTTTGAAGTCAACTCGCCCAAAACCTTGTGGAAAATATAAACAACGCATTTAATGAGACTAACACCTCCCTGATCATTTTTGGTCTTTTATATATAAACCTATCAATTTTGTCTCTTGTATTAAATTTTCTTTTCACCCACATGTTTCTAGTTAATGCTTTATTTTGGGCAGAGTATTAGTTAAGACATCCCAATAAATGTTAGGGATAATGTTATGGAATGTTAATAAGAATAAGAAAGGGTTGTTAGTTAGTTATATTCAAGAGGATAGAGGATAGTTCTAGGCACAAGTCGTCTCTGAACCCCAAGAATGTTTCTTGAAGCTCATTGACCTTATCAAGCTTTTCCAATTTTGCATCAATTCTTGAACCCGCTCATCCATAATCTTTGTAGATCTTGATCTCGTAAAGACCATTCACTAGTAAGAAAGAAGTGTGATAGAAGAAGGAGGAAGGAGAGGCCGAGGATAGTTAGCTATTATACCACTGTTATGGTTTTTTTTTTTTGTTGGTAGAACACTGTTATGGTATTAAGACTTAATACTACTGTTATGGTAATTATTACCGGACCGGCCAAAAGAGAGGGAGAAATTTCTGAATATTCCTCTAACAAGTGAATCACAAGTCACTTTCAATGGATGCCTTTAGTCTTATTTAGAGGCTCCTTATCTCAAATACCGCCTAATGCTATTATTTACTAACCAACTATCTAACTAAATATAACTAACTAATAACCATTTCTTATTAACATTCCATAATAGATAATGTGGAAGAGTTACACAAATATTTAACAAAATAATGATAAATAACTAATTTAACTATTTTTTTAATCTCTGAATTAGTTAAGAGTTTTATATTCAGGACATTGAGGATATATTTGCTTTCAGGTTTGTTTTACCAACAAATTAAAAAAAGGCTATGGGTTTGAATTGAACTGAAAATATAGAATCTTATTCTATTATGAATTTGCTTGTTTGGGCTGACTGGTGGAGATCAAGTGTTCTCAGGTTGAACTGCATCTGTTTCTGTCCTGAGACTGTAGTGTCTTTCCATACAAGAGAACAAAACTAAAAGACACTGTCAGGGGAATTAATATTCAAGAACCTGGTCACAACAAACCTTAAAAATTCCTAATCACTTTGAAAAAAACGTAGTCTTTCATGATAAACTTTACAAACTCTTATTTCTTTGATTTAATTTTCCCTCATATTATCTCGCACTTGTACACTCAAGATATCTCCACATTCCCAAATACATCCGCAGATAGACACAGATAAACAGAGCGAGAAATTCTTCATGGAATCATTTATCTTTAAAATGCTTATTGAACTTTCTAACATTTTCTCTGATTTTTCGTTTAGTAGGATGAGTTTTTTTTGTTTTTTTAATGTGCATAAAATAAAATTGCTCAATCTTTTCAATTGTTGCTCTTCGTTCAATTGAGCAATGTCATCACATATGACATACTACGCAAGATAAAGTGAAGTCTACAGAACCACGAGCAAAACTATCATAGAGAAAATTACAAACCACATTAAATCAGAAAACCAAATCAATGCACCTTTTCTTCCTTTCTAATATTTCCTTTTATCCCTTTGGTTTACAATAATTATCAATGGCCATTACACCATGAAAAGCCTCCTCACAAGTTTTATTAAACTCAGTTGCTAGAAAGGTTGATATTAATTTTAAAAAAAAACAAAAATACAATACATCTAAGTTTCTTTAGCATTTACTGCTAACAAGCTAGGACAAAAATAATTATGTCAGACAGGATGTAGTGAGACCAAAAGCGCAGTATACCTTAACTTCTAGTAGGTATAGCCCTTGACAAACATTCCTTTTTTGGCTTCCTCGCTTTCACCCTCAGCAGAGTATCTTCCAAGTTGAGCCAAGGAGTTTGCTTTTGCGCGTACCAGAAGAGACTTCTGAGCAGCTTCAACATTTTCAGGACGCCCTTGCCATGTCTTAAGCACGGTGTTCTGAAGTGCACGTGCATATGAGAAGGAGACGTGCCATGGGTTGGGACTTTCGTTCATTGCATTAAGATTTAGTGTTGCCTCCACTTCAGATTGTCCACCGGACAAAAACTACAAAGAAGATCAGGACACACTTTAAGATTTTGCTGTACAGTTTCAATGGTTTGAATCTCTAACTTAATGCTAAAATGGATTAGTGTACTATTCATCATCGATCATCATGATTTGCTTGTCACAATGATCTACAAAGTTTCATCAATAAACAAAATTTGTGATTCAAACCTTTACATTCTAGTGTAAAAAAAAAAAACTTTCATATTATAAAATCCTATGTTTTTGGAAACTGTATGGTATATCGTTTAGTTTGTAGCTTTAAATTATATTTAGTAGTCGTACCATGATTCCAGGAACTGCAGGGGGAACTCTTCTCTTAAGCATTGTGAGTGTATATTTTGCAATGGTCTCAGGAGAAGCCTTTTCCTTGTGTTCAGCACCAGGAGTCACCATGCTTGGCTTGAGCAAAATTCCTTCAAAGATAACATTGTTTTCAGCCAAGTAGTAGAACACCTCTGCCCAGACCTTTTCTGCCACCTCCAGTGTCCTCTCAATTGGGTGGTCTCCATCAAGAAGAATTTCAGGCTCTACAATTGGAACAAGACCATTTTCCTGCAATGAAACAGAGTTTCCAACAATATAAGAAAATTTAATGTGTACCCCTAGTTACATTTCAACTTATTTTCCATTAAATTTAGTCAAATGAAGATTGTAAGTTGGAATATATAGTTTGTGTTTCTGCAGCAAAATATGGTCTGCGATAAGCATTACTGAAACATTCAACCCAAAACCAGCAGACACATTATCCAGTAAAATTTATGTAGTTAACAACAGCAGGTAAATAGTGCTTAGCATTGAAAAGGGAATGCAAAACTATCTGAAAGATGATAGCTAGTTAGCTACCACCAGAACCTTGAATGACTTCAAATTCATGCAACCCATGCAAAAAAAAAAAAAAAAGGAACACGTGCTGAAAATATATTCCCTTGTTGTCATATACTACCTTCGGTCCTGAATATTAGACAAAACTGACTTTTTTGGAGAGATTAAGGAAACTAATTAAATTACTATAAAGTATTTATATTTGTCATTTTTTGTCCAAACTATTTTACCTAACTTATAAGTTGATATATAATTTAAGGATACACAACATATGATATGATTAAGTAACTTATTTAGTTTCCTTAATCTTTCAAAAAAAGTCAACTATGTCTTATATTTAAGACCGGAGAGAGTATCACACACCACCACTCCTCTAGCCTGGAAGAGGAACCCTAATTTCCAATCCTCCTCCGAGGGTAGTGGTGGTCCAGAGGACCATATAAATGAGCTGAGTAAGCCATTTGTTACCTGAGGAGCATGCTAATTCCAATCAAATATATGTTCATGGGTGGATCAATACCTGAGAGATAGCAGCATAACGTGCAAGTCCCCATGCAGCTTCTTTAACAGCTAACGCAGAAGGACCACATGGAATGCTAACGACCGTCCTCCTGTGTATCACGAAACAAAAGTCCATTTGAACTCAAATTTGACATATCTACAGCCAGTCAAGTCTTATAAAACTTTGAAGAATATTTTTAGTTTACAAACTTTGGGACACACAGAATTTAAAGGGAATAAAAGAATGACTGACCACTTAGCAAATCTTGCACCCTGCTTATAATATTCAGCAGATCTTGAAGCCAATCCATCTAAACCTTGGCACCATGATTCATTGTTTGACCCTGGTAATGGGACCAAACCCTAAAAGGAAAAAAGTAGAAATATGACTAACAAGCTGTATAATCAACGGGACAGAATTCCCATGTCAGAGATTCCGGCAAGATTTTATTCAAGGTACTCTTTGACAGCATACCTTGTCAACTTTGATGCCAGGAACAATCTTTTCCCCACGAAGGCAATCCACAAACTTCTTTCCATCCGTTGTTGACTGGTAAAGGGTTTCTTCAAAAAGAATAGCACCAGAGATGTATTCTCCAAGGCCAGGTGTGGTCAACAAAAGTTGCCTATAAGCCTGGCGATTGGCCTCAGTATTTTCCAACCCAATGGATGCTAACCTCTTCCCACATGTTGCATTTGACTCATCAATAGCAAGGATTCCACGGCCAGTAGATGCAATAGATTTCTAACCATGAAGTAAAAAACCTTATTAACGTAATTCATGGTGGTTGAATTTTTCCAAATGTTGTTACAATCTAACAATCATACTATAATCTATATTGAAAGAGGTAAATATTTCAACGCATCAGCCAAGAGAGAAACTGAATCTCTCCATGTCATTGACAATACATTATCAGCATCAATAAGAAAAATCATATAACAATGTGAAAAAAAAAACAAATTAAGTAATTAGAGTACACTAGAATGAAAAGTTGAAAACCGTTCTGACTTCAATCAAATATGTTGATTTGGTAGTGACTCCATTCCACTACCAAATCAAGTGAACATTAACTTTAAGAAAGCAACTACTGAAATGAGAATTAATTTTTAAAGGGAAAAAATGTACATGGAGAAATGGTTCACACTCCACATAAGGTTTCAACTCAAAATGCCAAATAAGATGAGAAAGTCGCTATTTTTTAACTTTTAAATGAAGGAAAGAAATGCATGTTAGTCTCACAAGAAAAATCTTCATTTATCTTCGGATTATAAGACAGAAGAAACACTCAATTGAATAAAATCACTTGGACAAATATATACCACCACAGATTTAACGAAAACGACCGAATCAGGACAAGAACAAAGACAGCCCAAAACAGGAAAAGTATGATCAACCCAGAATTATCAAGAGAGAGAACTAACGGCAGTTTGGACGAGTTCGTCAGAATAAGTGCAGGCGCGGATCGGGACGGAGACTCGGCGAGTCGACGATGATCCTCGGCGAATAGAGAACGATTGCTGGCCGATCCATTGGGACGACGAAGCATTGAGTTTGGCGAAGCTTGCGCAAGCCATGGCTTCGATTCAACACGATGAAATGAAAAACAGAGAAAAAGAGGGGGGGAAATGGAATTGATTATGGAGTGTACTTGGTTGTTCGACCAGAAAGGTGGCTTATGCCTTATAGAGACAGAGATGATGGGGAAGGAAGTGGTTTTGTACCTCGAGGACTCCGCAGTTAAGCGGTAATAATAAGGCGAATAGGCGAGCAATGATAATTCGGTACACCAAACGTCCAAAGTTCAAACCCCCTAAACGGCTAAAGCCAACTACCAAATAAACTCCTTCACTTTTTCTAAATATTGTTTTGTTTTTTTTAATGAATATTTGAAAGTCTACTTGAAAAATATGGGAAAATCCCATGTAAAGATATTTGAATTGCCTAAATTTAAATATGGGTCATTGAACTTAACAAATTATACATTTTATGTGTCATAATTAGAGATTTAAAATTTTGATCAAATTATCTCCATATATCTTAATTATTAAAAAAGCAAAATTGAAAGCAGAACAAGTTTCATGTTGATACTTTATACTTCATAGTACATAGCATAAACATACCGTTTTTCCGTCTTTTTTATAAAACAGCCCTCTTGATAATTTATTGAGTAAATATCTTTTCTGGTCCTTGACAAAAAACACGGATCCCATTTTGGTCCTTGAAAAAAAAAAGACCATTATTCGTCTTTTTTATGGGACTAAAAAAGACCTTTTGAAAATTTGTAAGGGATTAAAATGTCCACCAATCGACCCTTATTCGTCCTTTTTATGGACTAAAAATGAACTTATTTTTGTCAATGATCAAAATGGGGTCCGTGTTTTTTATTAGGGACAAAAAAGGTATTTACTCTAATTTCTTCCATATATTTATACTTTTTTCCAGTTCATTGGAGATTTTATTTTCGCAAAATGGAACCCCGATGTACTGGAGGTGCGTTTGAGAATTCCAAAACATGGTTTTGTATTATATAAGATTATTACAAGTTTGTGGCATTTTTCATTGCATATTTGTACTTATTTTCAAAACATATTATAACAATAATTATACTTGAGTTTTTTTAGGCCAAGAATAATTGTGCCTGAGCTTCATGCCACCCTGTTGATCCAGAAAATTCTGCCACTCTTGCAGCTATAATGAAAGTTTTCGAGCTGCTTCTGGGAATTACTCAGCTGTACTAGAATCTCTCCAATTTAAGAGGCAATTTGACTTAAATATGGGAATAATTATCGCTGGCATTCCTATCTATCTATGATGCACCGATACAGACACAACGTTTTTAATACGTTGCTGATACTTGACATCAATACGTTACTTCAAAAATATTACTATTTCGATACGTTCCAATACATCTTAATATTAAGTAATATTTTTAATATAAAGAGTGTATTTTACATTAACAAAATATAATAAAAGAAAAATTATTAGCATAATTAAATTGCATCTCCACTAATAAAAACAAAATCACATTAAAAACAAAATTAAGAAACAGAGTTTTTATTTTTGAACACAAGTGTTAGAAGACGACGCTCTAGGAAGTTTTCAACGGTCAAAGTCAAGACATAATCAAGCTTGTTCTGACTCTCATCTAAAAGCCCATATCGAAACATCCGACGCAAAAGGGCTTCACCCTCGAAGATCCGACGTGGGCTCTTCTCATCAAGGATCAAAAGCTCCCACGGATACGCTGAACCCTCCACAACTCCCTTTTGCAGCGAAGTCCATACTCTCCAACAAGCTTCAACTCAACATCCAAACGCTCCTCTCATATGGACGGCGAGGCTTCTTGAAGGTTTTCTCATAGTTGCGGTAGAATGATACGTGAACCATGGCTGTCGAACGTTAGGTTCTCTGGCTTCTTCCCTTGTGGTGCCCTAGAAACAGACTTTATTTGCAAAGGGAAAACCAGAAAAGGACAGGGAAACAGAGGAGGGGAGTCACGATCAAAGAGAGTGAAACATAGTCACAGAACGCCTTCATTTTTTGAAAAAAAATTCAGAAATGCCATTTGACTATTTGACCAATCCGATTCACGATTTCCGGTGTCATTTGTTGAGTTCAGTGACCTAAATTAGGATTTGGGTCATTCAACCGCCTTTATATGAGATTTTCCCAAAAATTATTTATACTTCCCCATGTTGCTCTTGCTGAATTTCTTAAAAACATTTTATTATAAATAATTTTTAACATTTAACAATTATATATACATTTTTTATTATAAGCTTTATCAACATATAAAATCTTATATTAATTATGCATTCTTTTATTATATTATTATTCACTATATCAAATTTTATATTGATAAGATATTTTTTCAATAATTCAACCATTACCTAACAAAAATTAATTATGTTATTTATAAGTTAAAGTGCGGTAGTTTATAAATTTTTCTCCAAAATTTATTAGTCCTTTTTAATATTTTATATCTCAATTAGTGCATCCAAAATTTATATATTAATGTACATTAGCCAAGTTGTAAATACCAAGGGACACCTGTGAAAAGGGCAATTGCAAAATTGATTGGAATAATTAATGGGCTGAGTTTGTGTTAGTCCAAGCCAAGGGATTCAACTGTGTTGTAGTTTATTCAGACGGTGTAAAAGCCATTGATTTTTGTTTTACGGGGTGTGAAATATTTTGAAATAAATGGAACATTTAACATAAGGTTTTACATTTGCAACAAATTTTAGCATTTAACAGATTTTATATATAGTTCATATCTAAATATTATGTAATACCCAAACCGCGGTTTCAGAAGCGTTTTTTCCATAGATCGAGATTAAATTTCTCTCATATACTTATCTAGGAAGTCGTAAAAGATATTCTCCAAAAGCTAATCCAAAACATGTGAGCGGTGGTTGTGCCTTCACCTAACAAGAAAAATCCCTAAAAAAATATCAAAGCTATTACTACCTCCAGTCTTAAATATAGAACAAAGTATCAGTCTATACAAGACGGTAGTATTAGATTTGATTGATGGCTATACAATGATAACAGTTTCAAGCCTTGAGCAACAAACAAGAGAGAGACGGTTGGAGTTCCTCTAGTGAGAAAAACTAGAGAGAGAACGTCTGAATTCATTCTCATCTTCTAGGGAGAGTATCTCAAGTGTGTTCAAGCATTGTTCATCTCTAAGTCTATGTCCTTCTTTGTGAACCGCCGTTTTGATTCTTCATTCTGACAATATTTGCTTTATAATATCTTCTCCTTTTTTCTATCTTTCCTCTTATAGGTGAATTTAGTAATTAGGCCTATCCTATATCTGAATTAAGGACGTCATTAATTCTCCCGTTTGTTCTCCAGCTTTGTTTGTTTTTCCAGTTCCTTCATTTCCCTTTACTTGCCATCAAAATGTCTTTGTTTTCCCAGCCTATGTAAAACAGCTCAATGACCTCGTCTTTAGATATTGATCCGGAGATTTTAGCTCATCGTCACTCTCATCATTCATCTCATGCTATCGCTCTGTTGGTGGATGATCATGATTTTACTGTTAAGCGTCTAGCAGGAAGACTCTATTCCCTCTAGCTTTATGAGACTCTTGTTACTGAGGGTCAAATCGGTCACTTTTATGATAATCTTTTCTCTATTCTTTGCTATGTTTCCTTTGTTTGTCGATTTATTCACAAGAGATTTTAAAATCACCCAATTCACCCCCGTGATATTTTGCTTTCAGTTTTCTCAGTCATCTGTGTTTAGGGAGTGATTTCTGATCGTCTCTTTTTTCTATGCATAAGAAATTTTGGTTCTCTACGGGTTCCTATTTCTCCTGTTGCTCAAAGATTATTATTATACCATGGTTGCCAATTTTGTTGATTCCATGATATGAGTCAATCTGCTAACTTTGTGAAGCTGGGAGAGTAAGTGAAAGCAATTAGCACATTTAGAGGAGGGGTCTAGAATACCTTTACATTCATATGTGGTGAATCTGTTTATCCAGCAAATAGTTGATGGTCATTGGGATAAAAGTGTTGTGACATTGCATAATATTGATTTGGCATATGCATACACTGTCAGGTCAACTTCTTTCTTTATTCTAGCACAACAATTTTTTGAGCTTTTGGATGAGGGAAAGATCATGGATGCATTGAAGACCTTAAGGACTGAGCTTGCACCACTCTGTGTCAATAGTAGTAGACTTCGTGAACTTTTTTCTTACAGTGTGTCTGACAAAAATGGCTTCACTAAGCAAGATATTGTGAAGGTGAGGTCCCGATCAAAACTACTAGAGGAATTGCAGAAACTGCTCACTCCTACTGTATTGATTCTTGAAAGGAGGTTGGAACATCAAGTAGAACTTATCTTGCAAAGAGAGGCTTACTTAATCCGGACATGACAATGTGACATTGAAGTAAAGGGAAAAACAGGAAGCATTATGAGTATTAGCATGGAGAAGAATGTTATGAAGAAATTTTGTATTGTTTTGTGAATGGAAAATTGATCAATTTAATACACTTTACCCCTTATTTTTTGTGTTGCACAAGTTGAGCACATTTGAGATAAATAGTGTTCATCTTGAGGGAGCGTGTTAGAAGTATAAAGTGATTAGTGATTAGTTGGTTAAGGCCTGATTATATAAAGGGTCTAGTCATTGTGATTAGTGTGTGGGATGTGGAGTCCTCACCATAGAAAGGGAGTTAACTTGGTCTCCCTCCAAGAGAGAGTTAACTTGGCCTCCTTCCAAGATCCTAAGAGTTTTAGGTCTTTTGTTATGTGTATGAGCATGTTGCTCAATGACAATAATACATAATTTCTTCATCTTGCTTCTCTAATTGCATTTGTTAACAGATCCAAATCAAGAAAAGGAGAAGGGATCATTGTCGGCAAATGATATGGGGCAGGATTTGGTTAAGGCTACTCTTCATGATGTGAAATTGGATCAATATGGTAGTAACATTCCAAATCTTGGACTCAATTCAGAGCCAACGTCGAAGCCCAATAGGTCGATGTTTGGTCAAGATTCAAGTTTTTCTTCTGACCCATTGCTTATCTTTGAAGAATCAACTTAATCAGGTTCTGGGTCCATGATTTACCCAAAATCTCTAGCTTCTCCCCTGTCTCCTTCTGCTCTAGTTGTTAACATAATTGATCCTCGTCTATCTCCATCACTAGCGTCTCATGCAAAAGGTGGCTCAAAATTTAAGTGTCAAAGATTGGTCAATAAATTATCTAATTTCAAGAAGAAAATATATGCTTTTATCAATGGCTGTCTTAAAATTTTGGGAAAAATGATAGTTGATCCTTCAAATCAAGGTTACTTTGTTCTAGATGACGAAGAGAAGTGTTTGTGTTTGGTTAAGTGGTTCTTGGCTAGCCATTCCCTAAAATTTCCTCAGCAGATTCATGATTGGTGGGCTGAAACTATTGATTTTGAAGGATGGGATAAGTTGGGGTTTGGTATTTCTTTCATTTGTAAAGCTTCTAGATCATTTGATTGGCAAATAACTCCAAGAGATCATGTGGATTTTGCAAAATTCCTTCTAAATCCAAGTGCTTTCTTCTAAGTAGCATTAATTGGTACTCCTTTAGCCTTTGTCGAAGGAGCCTCTGCTAAATATTCCAAGTGGTTTGTTTATCTCTGATTGGCTGATTTTGATGTTTTCATCAAGGTTTGTTCTAATATAGTCGAAAGGGTTATATTGTTCAGCAAGGTGGCTTAGTGGCCTTATCTCCTTCTAATGTCTCAAAGAAAAGGCCATATGTTGTTCTTGTTTGGAACATAGAATCGAAGCAAGTCAAAATTGGAAAGAGTGACTCTCCAAGGGCTCAGAAAGCTGCCTAAAAGCTTCTTGGAGCTCCATAAAAGTGTTAAGCTGGAACTGTTGTGGTTTTAGAAAGGCCACGATAGTTCACAGGTGTAGGCGTTTAGTTTTCAAGAATTGTCCTGATTTTGTGTTCTTATTGAAAACTAAGATACCTGTTTAAAATGTCTTCACTCCTTTTGTGAATTTAGATTTTTCCAACTTATGTGGAACTAATGCAGTTAGATTAGGTGGTGGTACATTAGTCACATGCAAAATTGATGAAGTAAATATTGCTATGAGAATGGTTATCAAATACTTCAATTGACATAGACAGTCCATGAATGATTGTTGGGGACTATAACCAAATACTTTCAACAAATGATAAACTTTTATGTACATGGCAAAATAGTAGCACAAGAGACTTTCAAATATGTCTTGATCATTGTAATTTCTTACATGTCCATCAAAAGGGTCATGTATTCACTTCGTAGGAAGGGGAATGACTTCTTGTTGGAGAAAATTGATAGAGCATTCATGAATCACCAATGGTTATCTTTGTACCTTTCTTCAATGATTAGTGTCTTACCTATTGTTGCTTTGGATCATAGACCAATTTTGTTTCTAACTCGAGGAAATAAGAAGAGCCGATCTTAAAAAGTTTGAAGAGTTTAGGTTTAAATTCCCCAGAATGTGATAGAATTATAAAGGTTTCTTGCGCTTTAAATTCCTAGTTAAGTAGAAAATTTGCTTAAGAAGTTTTCGTTGAGGACCAATGTTACCCTAAAAGTTTTTTTGTCTCAATGTTGCCCCAGAAGTTTCAAAACATAGCAATGTTGCCCATTTCCATTAAAAAGTTAATGATCAACGTCAATTTTTTAACGGTTAATGTTAGCTTTTTGACGGCATAGGGCAATATTGCTACGTTTTGAAACTTCTGGTGTAACATTGAGACAAGAAAAACTTCTAGGGTAACATTGCTCCTGGACCTATACTTCCGGGGCAAATTTGCTACTTAACCCAACTATTTTTCATCTTGTTGCTTGAAATAAGTCACACATTGGGAATTTATTTCAGAGAATTAAAATTGTAGAGGAAGAATTAACCAAGATATATGAATCTTTCTCAATGTGAAGAGCCCCTTCTAGAGAACAAGAATTTGAGCTTGCAAATATGAAGTATCACCTAGAATTTGTATATGACTGTGAAAGTACCTTTTGGTCTCAAAGAGCAAAATTGAAATGGATTTGTAAAGGGGATAGAAACACCAAGTACTTTCATTCTACTCTCTCTAGAAGAAAGTCAAATAATTATATAAAAAGTATTAAGAGGGCTGATGAATCTTAGACAAGCAATACTAAAGAAATCATCATAATGGCAAAGTCTCAATTTGAAGAGGTGGTTTATCAGGGCCAAACTGAGTTTTCTGCAGAAGAGATTCTCAATATATTGGATCAGGTATCAATTCCTGCTTTATCTCAAGATCATTTGCAAAGTTTATTGTACCCTTTTAATTTGAATGAGATAAAGAAAGTTGTTTTCTCCCTTCCTAAAAATAGTGCACTGACCCTAATAGTATAAGCAATTTGTATGAGAGAGGACATAGATCCTTCTATCACCCGGATCATTATTGGTCAAAACTCTGGAGGACTATCTCAATCTTCATATAAGCAATTTGTCTCCATTATGGTGGGTGTATGTGTGTGTGTAAGTATAAATTTAGGCAAAAGAGTTCATGTTAGTCTAATTATATCTCACATATGTGAGATAAATTATATTTAAATATAAATGCATTATATTATATATAAGGTGAGGTCAAAGTTGCTTTGGAAGCAATTTTTCCCAATGCGATACAACGTGAAATCAAGTTGAAGCAGATGATGGATATCTTGCATTGCTTATGTGATAGCTTCATTACTTGTAATGAAGCATCTTATCTTAGTCTAAGCCAGCATTAGAGCAAGTGGATGAAAGTGTTTATGCTAGAAATGTTTTAGTTCTAGAGGCTGAAATTGAAATGTCATTGTTTGCCATTAATCACACATTTAAAAAGTTTTTAGCCAGTGTAAAGACTGTGACCAAGAGTGCTGAGCAACTTTCAAATGTGGATGAATATCTTTAAGCCAATTTAAATGAATATTCTGAATCAAAATTTGACCTTTTTGCATGGTGAAAGTGCATACTTCCAAGTATAAAGTTCTAAATTTGATTGCACGTTATTTGTTTGTTGCATCAATCTCTACAATGTCTTCAAAATCCGCTTTTAGTACTGAGAGTCAAGTACTAGATAATTTTAGAAGCTCCTTATCTTCAAAGATGGTTGATGCATTAATACGTATTCAAAATTGGCTATGCACAAGTCCTTCCAAGTTGAAGGAGGTTGATGTTGATAATTTTGTGCATGTCATTTCATGTGTGGTTTCAATGAGGAATGATGAGGATTATATTGCTTTATTATTAGTTTGTTGCAATTTATATTAAGAAATTAGCGCCAAGAATATAGTATAAACGCAACTGCATATTGATTTTTTTTTAAAAAAGAAAAAAGGAAAAAGGCAAAGGTGCAAAAATATATATGTGATTTACCCTTGGGAGCGCCCAACATCAAATGTTTTTTTGGGGTGCAAAAGTAACTATGTGGTTAAGAAAAGTAGAGCAAAAAAACCCAGTTGTCGTTAATAAAGATGTCCGTTTGTTTCTGCAGTTAAATTTGTCAGGTGTGCCAAGCGTGTGAGGAATACATGGCTTTAATAAATGGGAATTTATCGAATTTGTCATTTAAGTCCTTCACCACCATCGAGCCTGTGTCATCTTCAACGTCGAGAGAATAGCTTCGATTGAAAGCACCAAGCACAACACGACCTGACCGCTGAGGAAGGAGGAATCAAAAGGAAGCTTGATGGCTTCGTCTTCAACATCGACCACTGGCAGAAACGAGAAAGCAAGAAGAGATGCAACGAACATTGCCAAAATTTGCAAATGAATTAGTGGAAGGAGAATCTCTTGGTATTTTCAATGAAGAAAACAAAGAACGACTTTATTGAACCAAAAGGGAGGAAAACCTCTATTTTTCATAGGGGAAACAGAGGAAGAAGCATGGTAACCTATTTTCATAGGGGAAACAGAGGAAGAAGCATGGTATGGTCAAACCTAGTATGATTTTGAGTATTTCATTGATATATACTCCCGATCTTCCTTCATTTATTTATTTTTTATTTTCTGGTCTAATCGAAGAAAACAAGAACAAATTACAAATTGAACAGCCAATGTGGTTGAAAAGATGTAGTTGGAACAAGAAAAATTGGCAGCAGAGAAGAGATGAGATCTCTGATGGTTGAATTTAGGTAATAGCCTGAACTCTAGCATTAGAGCATTTGCCAGCATTTGGCATATGAAATTGAGCAACTTGTGAGAGATAATAGTTTTCATGCTTATTACCACGATACTAGCAATATTGTTGATACTAGCAATTTATTGTTGAAATCTCAATTTAGTTCGTTTTCATCGGAAATCAAACAACGAAGAGATGCTAATAAACAAACCTATCACCAAAGACATGCATTGAACAACCACCATTTTCCGAGCAAAAAAAAAAACAACCACCATTCTGGGAGCAGGATTCAAAGCTCGAATACCGATTCAATGATATGGCAAATTTAACTGCACAAAAAACGGACGTCTAGTTTGTTAACAGTAGGCGGGCTTTTTGCTCCAGTTTCTTAACCACGTAGTCATTTTTGCACCCAAAAAAAGTATTTAGTGTTCTGAAGGTAAAACACATGTGTATTTTTGCACCTTTACCTAAAGAAAAATACATTATCAGGTTACCCACGCCCATTCAAACCCACATGGTTTAGCCCAACCCATTTAACATGAACTTCAATAGGCATTTAAAGAGCATGAGCTAGCTCGTGCCCGTTAATAAATAAATGGGCGGTCTGCGGACTAACTATCGGTCTGCTTGTTATACAACCCTACTTCCTTCCTTAAGAATTTCTTCAGCCACGCGAAAGGTAGGGAACAACTTTTCTCCAAGATCCTCATCAAACACAATGTAAATCTGGGTAAATCTTGGTTCAAAGTTTAATCTAAACCCTATTATTTTGACCTAAAAAAAGGGAACCCCATCATATCGTCCACGTTGTCATTATATAAAGCATAAGGATCTTCCACGTGTGAATGAGCCCACCGTGTCAGCGAATGAGTCCCACTCTTTGTCCAATCGGATTTCTCTCTTCCTCTTTGGAACGCCACCTCCACTTCAACGAATTCCAAATTAAACGGATACTGTAAGTTCAGCCCTAGTTCTGCCAAAGGCCTGAGCATATCCCTCATCTCTTCCAATTTTTTCTTGGTTCGTCTTCCAAGATTCAATCTCTTTCCCTTTTGATGTTCCCATAACCTTTCTCCCTCCCCTCAGGCCATCATTTCTCAGCTTCTTTCAGAACCCCATGTCTCAAAATGGTTCCTGTTGGGATCGAAGAAACCAACCTCTCCCTACCAGTGATGGCAGGTTAGACAACTTTTCAAACCCTAGTTTGGTTTCACTATCTGATTCGCGCAAGCTCTGTGCGAGTCCCAAAATCGATCACAAGCCCGAGAATTATGATGACCTACAATTGGAATTCAGCCCTTTTCTGTTCAGTTCCCTCGAGCAGTATTTGCCTCCTGACATGCTGGACGCACCACGTGACGCCAAACTCCAGTATATGAAGGCCATTCTATACCGGTATTCGCCAGAAAGTGAACGCACTCGGGTATGTATAAGCATTGGGGTTTTGCCTTGATAGCGAAGGGGAAGAACCTATATCCTGAATGCCATGGAAAGCCTTGTTTTATTCTTTTTTATAAAACTATTTAATACTACCCAGAAGCATTATGGTTCATGGGCATGAACTGTTAGTGGGAAAAAGCAAATGTGGGCTGAGATGGCAACCATTTTGTATGCATATACCCAACAGTGGCGTCGATATTCATGCATCCCCGCCTGGTCTTGCATCAAGAAACATTCTGAAGTCATTCTTGTTTTTAGACGCGCCCACTAATATTATAACAGTAATGGCTATCTGATTTTCAATATGGATTTCCTTTGTCTTCCGAAAAATATTGCTTGTATCTCTTATAGAAATGATAAATCTGCTATGTATAATTAAGGACTGTATGGAAGCTCAAATTTTCTTATAGGCAGTTTAAGTGTACCTAAGTTTGCCTATAGACAACAAGGACTGCCTGTTGTCACACCATGGAAAGAGCAATCCTCAGAAGGGATAAGTTCAAGATTTCTTTAACACTTATTCTTTCAAAAACCAACCAAAAATGTTACCAGCTGGCAATTGTAAAATAAAATAATTTATTTTTAAGAACATTTAGTTGTTAACCTAAAGAAATTGAACCCTACCTTATTATGTTTTTACCTTGGTCAGAATGGGTGTTTTGCTTAGCATGACTGTATGATGAATGTGATGGACAGTTGGACACAGCCTTCTCTTAGGATATTTTGCCTTTGGCCCATATTTGGTCATTAATTATTTTTTTTAATTGTTGGATTGAGCAGGTTCAAAGGCACAAGGAATACAAGCAAAAGATCATATTGAATTATCCTGTAAGTTTTCTAATGAATGGAAACATTCAGTTTTGAGCATTTTTGTTTAGACAGTCTCAATTGTTCTATTTTGTATTTATCTGGAATTGAGAGATGCATCCATAGAACAAGTTCTCTCTGTTTGTTTAAGTGGTGGCAGTATTTATTTGGAACATTTTTATATTTGATCTTGGAAGTAGTGTAAGATAAAACAATAAACGCCAGCAGGAGAACCATTCCCTTGTCTCCTTTTCAGCATGTAGTGCTGAAGCACCAATCATTGTTGTCCTTATCAATTTTTCACTTCTGTTTGTAGCCGCTGCATAAGGAGATATATACTATTCATGCAGAAAACTTTTTTACACCGTCATTCCTCAAAGCAATTAGAGATAATACAGAAGAGAGTTTTAGAAGTGTAATAGCTGAGCCATCCGCAGGAATTTATACATTTGAAATGCTTCAGCCACAATTTTGTGAAATGTTGGTATCTGAGGTATTACTTTCCTATTCTGACCTTTTCATAAACATATGGTTTTATGTTTTATATATTATTTTTTTATGTTTTCTTATCAGGTTCTAATTCCTTAGGTGGATCATTTTGAGAGATGGGTCCATGAGACCAAGTGCAGAATCATGCGGCCTAACACAATGAACCACTATGGTGCTGTGCTCGATGATCTTGGCATGGAAACCATGCTTGACAAATTAATGAATGATTACATTATTCCACTAGCTCGAGGTGACAAATCTTTCTTCATGAGATTTCAATAGTAACTTGTGACTGGAAAAGTAATTATTATTGTGGCACAGACTCACTTTTCTGTTTGAAAACTTCTTGTAGTTTTCTTTGCTGGAGTTGGTGGACCAACACTGGACTCTCATCATGGTTTTGTTGTGGAATATGGAATACATAGGGATACCGAACTTGGTAGGATTTTTAGATGAATTTCTGTAGTTTGTGACTTTGCTGTGGTGATATATCTGCAACCGCAATTAATTTTTTAGATGTCTGATAGTTCTTTAGGATTTGAGCTATTTTTTGTGGTTTTCATATTAATTTTAGTGATTCTCTTCATGCTATTTGTATGTTTGAGCTATACTCAAATACCTGTAATTTTGCATGTGTGTTTTTCTCTTTTTTACTAAAACGAGTTAAAAGAAAAATAAAATGCATTAATAGAAGATTCAGCACGATTGTCTGAAAACACCGATTAATAGACACTAGTTATTTTGTTGCCATAACTTGACCTGAGTAATCTAATTTTACTCTTTCTTTTATGATACTTAAGTTATATGAGCAATAGGCTTAGCTGCCCTTCAATCTAAATGTGTCTCTTCTGCTGTTGGAAGGGAAGGTTAAATATTGTTGCCCAAGTTACAACTTATGAAAACATTTTTTTTCCTTTAGAGATTTAGTTCTATACTAAGCATGTTTTCTCTTCTTATTGCTTGCATCTGAATCTTATGCTGTGAATCCCTTTTTTATTTAATTGTGTCATATGTATTTTAGTTGGATAGCAATCTTGTATCATTACATGCTTTTTGTTCAAATGTGAGGACGTCTGTTTTTACAGGCTTCCATGTGGATGATTCAGAAGTCACTCTGAATATTTGCTTGGGAAAACAATTCACTGGTGGAGAACTATTCTTTCGTGGTGTCCGTTGTGATGAACATGTGACCACACAGCCCCTATCAGAGGTACGTTTACTGTTATAGATAAAGTTCTTTTACCTTGTTGATTTATATCTAGTTACAAGATTCTGTGGGCATCAAGATTGTGCTGCTGTGTATCCTGTACCCCCCTTCCCCTGGGGGTTTTTCAGTCTTCTAAGTTAGAAACGTTTTGGATGTAGGAAAACAACTTATCAAGTATGTCATAAAGTTTAAATAAGAGTTAATATTCAGTGACTCCCGTTTGAACAACAGAAATTTGAGGACTTTTCTCTCAGGATACAATGATGATATGAAAGATGGGTTTTCAGATTGTTGTATAGAAGTTGGGATGATACTGGGATAAAACTAAAATTTATGTGGGAGCATGTTTTATGCAAATGAATAATCCTGAGCTCATCCTGATTTGCCTTTTTCCCGAAGTACATGAATTGATTATTACTCCCTCCGGTCCATAATGTAGGATTTGGAGAGTTGATATTGGTCATAAATGTAGGACCTATTTCTCATATTTGTCAATTTTTTAATTTATCTTATTGATGTTTCTTCAACAATAATCAAGTAAGAGAAGGATGAAGGGAATTAAGGAAGATGATTATGGTGTTTTTGAAAAACATGTCATATTACCTAACTTAGCTAACTTCCTTAGTCTAAGTGAATTAGGTAAATAGCTCTTACATTAAGGACCTGAGGGAGTACATGTTTTGGATTGTTGGACTGTCGATTCATTATAATTCATACTCAATGTTGAATGGCATAATAGCAACATTACAATAAGATATCAAGAAAATCATAATGATAAATCTCATTAACAAGGGGCCCCTCTGATGAAATCTTTGTAGGAAATCTTTGATTATAGCCATGTTCCGGGACGGGCAGTATTACATAATGGTCGTCATCGACATGGTGCTCGAGCTACAACATCTGGACAACGAATCAATTTAATTATATGGTGTAGAAGGTATTTCCATTGAACTTATCAATCCTTGATGCAAGCATGCCCCTCGGAAATTTTAGTCCGTCACAGGCTTTTTTTTTTTTTTGGATTCTCATTGAACTGACGTTCTTTATTGCGTTCTAAGAGAGCCTTCCTCGTGAAGTCTTCACTAACCTGCAAGTCTGAGTTCCTCTATGATGAGAGCATTTCATAAATAAATAAAATACATCTGTGTGCTCAAATGTGCAACCACTTTGTTCTTGTAGTTCGAGTTTTAGAGAGATGAAGAAATATCTTAAAGATTTCTCTAGCTGGTGTGGAGAATGCAGACGCAAGAAAAAAGAGAGAGAACGCCTCTCAATTGCTGCGACCAAACAGGTAAACTCTCATTCATATAAAATAAAATAAAAAAGAAAGAAAAGAAAAGCTTGATTACAGTAATCTTCTTCCTCTATCATGAAACTGATTCAGGGTGTTCACATCACTGTCCAGGAATTACTGAAGAGGGAAAGTTAAATCCATCATCTCCTAAACTCCTGCAAATCCTTATCATGTTTCTTAAATTTGCTGATCAACCAAATGTCAGCTTGATGATGTATCATTTCTTCCCGATTTTTTCTTTTTAAAAAAATGTTGTTGTAATACAGTGAAGGGTGTTCTAGGGTAGTGGTGTATAGATCACCTGAAGTGCATGTAAAAAAGAACGATCCGAATCCTTAAAAATGAATACAGATGGTTTGGCCATAGAGAAAGAAAAATTAAACGTTAGGCCCTTTACGGCTATACCCAATTATGATATGTGGGTCTTGTACACAAGTATATTTGTTTTCTGGTCACTTGAGTGATCATTGTTGCCAAGGGAGTGGCATATGGATGCTTCTTGATGAGTGAGTCTATGAATTTGATCCCACGTATAACTTCGGCCATTAGTATTTTTCCAAATGAAAAGAAAAGGGAGTGATCATTGTTGTCTTTATTCTATAGATAGCCCCTTTCATTTTGCCCCCTTGCATTTTGAATTTCACTACTACAAATGAGGTGCTGATGGGACTGTTATGTGGTTTCAACTAATAAGAAGTAATGTGATTTGGCTTTGTAATTAAGGGAAATGTTTTTCTTTTTCTTTTTTTCTTTTTTTGGATTATGAAAATTTAAGTATGTTCATGGATAAGCAATCTTTTATATAATACTATACTCAACTATTTTATAAATCGCTTTTATTGATTAAAATTAAGTCAATAATAATATTCATAAATGATACTCCCTCCCGTCCTGATTATAAGACAACATTTGGGAGTTTTTTTTTTTAAATTCTAATTATGGGACAAAATTTTAGTTTTTGTCAATTTCTTCCTGAAATACCCCTATTAATATGAATGAGGGATTATGTGAAATCAACAAGTTAATTGAAGTGCAAAATTTATATAAGGGTATTTTAGAAAAGGGATAGAATATTGTCATTACCAATTTTATGTCACTACCACTTTTTCAGTCAAAATCTCATTTAACTTTATCATTTCTCTATCCTATTGAGATTCTGATCTAACGATGAAAAAGTGGTAGTGACTTGGTAGTGACATAAAATTGGTAATGACAATATCCTATCCCTTTAGAAAATTGAGTAAAATTAACTAAATTAACCCATATCCTTAATTCCTCCAAAATTGATTAAATATGTCTTATGATTAGGATTGAAGTGAGTATGAAATTGTGGCTTATGCATGCTGTACCCCCTCAATTTTGGGGCCTTTTCCAAATGTTTATTTTATGTTTCTTTTGATCATTAGATTTTATAAGAAATGGTAATACTTTGATATATATTAAGGGTAGAAAATCAAACCGTATTCAAATTTCTATGATTTTTTTTTAAATATTTAAGACTTTAAAATTGTATAGTTTCTTTTTAAAATATTATGTGGTTGGTAGCATGTTACGTATAAAATCATTTAAAATATTAAGTTACTTCCCCTAATCGTGCTAATGGGCATCCCTAACACTTCTTGAATCTTCCAAGAGAATAAATCAGTATTATATATAGTTGCTGTCAGTTTGTTCTTAACTTTACGTATGAGAACACTAATATGTTCCGATTTCATAGTCAATATTCTTTGCTGATCACTTGAAAGCAACCATTGTTTTCATGTAACATCCTATATTTTGTTCTTTGAGTTTAAAATTGGCCTATTTAAAATTGGAATGAATTAAATATTAGGATTAAATTTATGGGAAAAAGGGTTAAAAATAGTGTAATTAACCTGGACCGGTTCGGCCAGGAAACCGGCAAACGGTCAGTAAATCAATCTGGTCCAGTCACTAACCCGGTTTATTTTAAAAAAATCATTTTTTTCTTTATAATTTTATATTAATAACCTTGAAATCCTCTTTTACTCACTGATTTGACCCTAGTTTAGCTCCAATCTGACTCAGTGACCCTTGATCCAATATCCTGACCAGTTCAGTGACCGGTCCGATTTTAATAACCTTGGTTAAGAATCACCAAGGGCCGGATATAGCCTAGAGGGTTTTAGGACCAAACAAAAGAAGGCATGAGCAATAGAATGGGGTTAGGGATATCTAATGTACCTTTTTCTAATACTCTTTAATAGTCTAGTGCTCTTTAAACTATCTTAACTTTTTCAAATGTTCTTTTTTTTTAATCATTATATTCTATATAAAATGAGTGTCATTTTAAATCTTATGAGCATAAAATGGTGCATTTTTTTTATGATTTTTTTACAAAAATAAATCAAAATTGCAAAATTTCAAAAGTATTTTTTTAGAAAGAAAACATACATATTCAAAACCCCACCATTTTATGCCTAAATATATCAAAATGTCACTTATTTTATGTAAAACTTAATTATTAAAATAAAAAAATATTTGGGAAGCTATGACATTATATAAAGATTATGGGCCTATATTTTTGCCCAAAGTCGGACATAGGTGTTCTATAAAATATAAACACACTTGTTGGAAGATAAGAAAACTGTTTACATTTAAACCTAGGGGAAAACCTTAACCAAATAAAAATAATAATTTCATTTGAAACTCGAAAAAATGAGAAGGAATAGAGAAAAAAATAAAGGGGATAAGTTAATTCTTGTCTGTGTAATTTAATTATCTATCATCATAATAAAATGGTCTTTATAATATTTAAAATATGGTTTAAAAGATATGGTGTTACTGTTCAAGTCCCGTCTTCATCAAACACAAATTTTCTCCTTGCTTTATTGACTTTCACATGCTTCCCATAAGCTAACTCTCATCTTCACCCAACTCAATTTTTTTCAAAAAAAAAAAAAAAAATCTATAAAATCGTAAAATAAATGTATAGAACATTGAAATTTAAAAGATAAAAGTAATTAGAAGTAAGATAAAATAATATACAAGATATTTACCTCATATTTATATAATTAGCAACATGCCGACACCGACATTATTCATTTGGGATGAGTGAACTTTATATGCATAACTATAGAAAGAAAATTCTATGAATTGATATATTGAGAATGTTGAAACTTTATTTTATATATATATATAGATACACAAAGGGTCATCATGAAGTCCAAATCGCAGCCGCTAAAGAGAATCTGCAAAGCGTAGTGTCTTGCATCTCTTAAGCAGACTAAACCGGAAGCATTTAAGCCTCGTCTGACAAGGGGTTTGAGAGCAACTTGTACACAACCAATGTGCAAATAGTTGTATTCCTCTCGGTGTTTATAGATGGAATTAGGAGAGAGAAGAGAAAATTCCTCTTTCTCAGGTTGGATAGAAATGGATTCTTCGACAGTCTTGATTACATAATCAGACTTCTTTAACCAATTCTTTTTTATTATGAAGACATCTCTGTTGTCAATGACAGGAAGAGTCCAATCATCAACAGTTTGGTTGATATCTTTGAAGCGAATTTCTTCATCAAAGATATGATTTTTTGAGGAGCAAGCTCCGTTTCGGTTTATTGAAGAGTTTGGAGCAGAAGAAGAAGAAGAAAAAGAAGATGAAGAAGGAGAGCGACGAGAAAAAGAGCGGAAAATAGAAGACATAATGTAAAAGTGCTGAATTTTAAAGAACAATATTAAAATTGCAGGAATAAAAATGCAAAAGTAAAGAGCGAGAAAGATAAAAGTGCGGATGAAAGAGACGGAGAATAAGATAAAAGCGAGATAAACGGTAATTGTAAATCTCCCTTCAATCGATATCATCACCTTCGAGTTCCATAGGGGTGTGTTAATTAAAAATCTACGAAGACTCATGACCGGTATTTGAGTACATCGTGATCCGCATACTTGTTTTTTGTCAAACTTAGAAATTGACCGGTAATTTATCTATCATTACATCTTTGCTATAGATCTATTCCTCTTTTATTAGTGAAACCTAAACCATTCAAAAGTACTACGTCGATTGCCATCCGAACCATATATGAAGCCAAACATATGATATCTTACAGTGCGGAGTAAATCGCTTTGCCTCAACATACGGGTCTTATGGCCTTAACACATCCCACAAGAAAAACTCGGATATCATAAGTAAGGACCATATATAATTTTTCGGGATTCAGGACTCTTTTTTTTTTTTTTTTGAGGATAGATCTAAGAACACATAATGAAGCGATAAATTACTAATCTAGTTCAAAATCAAACGAGAATCATATTACGAAATCTGAATACACAGAGCTCAATTCAGGCATTATGATGTCTTCAGTTAAGACTTTCTAATTAATACATCTCTACTTCCCCTTCTGGCTCTGATACCAATCTACGGGAGTGACCCTGAAAGGATCGGAAAGGGGAGAGGGATATATTGAAGACAGAGAAATAAGGACCAGATAACTGGATAAATTAAAGCATAAAGTAAAGACTTGGAAATAAATGTGCGAAGAAATGAAGTAAGGACCGAGATAATGGATAAGGACCGAGATAACTGGATCAAAGCATAGAGTAAAGAAGCTGCAAATAAACGTGCGAAGAAAACATGATGAAAGGAAACACGAGGTTTATTGAAATGAAAAACTTACAAACGAAAGCTTGAAAATCAAAGTGGAAATATAGCAGAAAAGGAAAAGGATAGGGTAGAGAGAAGGCGAGAGAAGGAAGGTAGAGAGAGAGAGTGGTTCGGAACCTACCTCAAGCGAATGGAGCTTGACTTTTTATAGGCGGGAGTGAAGCCTTTGTTTGCACAGTTTGATCGGGGTGGACTGTGCTGTTCGGTAAACATTTGAATGATTAACTACAGTGTCTGCCGACACTACAATAACCAATTTTGTGACCTACGAGCTATAGTGTTTTGGTGCTACAGTGAAAATACCTAGCACTACTATAGCGTACAATAGGACAATTTATACAGTCTTATACATGGAAGCTACTTCATTTGATGCTTAGTCAAAAGCGTAAGTTTAGTCTTCACCCAAATTGACAACGAAATCTTCATCATCACTTTGGTCTGGATCTTGATTTTTTGAAGAACTTGCTTGATTCTCAGTTTCGCTTTGCTGGAGTTGCTTAAGCATGACACGAGTTGTTGGATGTAATCCTTTTTATTTGAGATCGCAGAAGGGTAGTTTGAGCATGGCTCTTTTGATTTAAGAACCTGCTTTCCTCGGAAGCGGTAAGAAAACTTGGGTTGTCTTTGAACCACTGCTCTCTTGCATTGGAGTCGACCTTGGACGGGTTGAATTTTGCCCACCATCGTACATAGGGTACCCTTTGTAGGATGGCAAAATCGGGAACTCCTATTATTATGGGAAAACCTGTATTGCCAAGAGAAAATCCAGGATACAAGTAATTTGGAAAAATAGTGAAGATCAATTGGAAAAGGATCACCACTATGATTGAATTTTTTTCGAAAAGATTCAATCTTTGTATCGAACGATTGGTGGAAGAATTTCAGGAACTGGTCCGTAGAAAGCCCACCAATGTTGAAACCATTGAGGAAAAGTGTACTTGGTTTTTGGTTTAAAGTAAATGAACCAAGTATGTTTGAAAATTTTATTCTGATCCCCAAAGACATAATACCAGGCGTTATTATAGTCCCAGTAATTGTATCCTTTAGGTTCGTATTTAATGTCAAAATATTTAGGTTTTGATAAATCTTGTCCCATTTGGGAAGGTGTGAGGACCTTTACAATTTGGAGAGTAGAATGAGTTATTAAAGTTTCATCCTCTTTTGAAATGTAGAGTTAACTCGATAGATTGAGAATGAACCAATATTAGCTCATAGTATTCTCTGGTTTTTTGTGAGTTGGTAGGAATGAAATGAAATCCTGAACGGAAAACTTTCAATGCTACCTCGTTGGGTGTTCCAAAGAAAAACTCAGGTTCAAGTTGTAGGACATGCTTTACTTGAGCAAGTTTTGCAATGTAAGGAGTGTCCATTGGGTTATTGGCTGGAGTAACCAATAAAGGTGTTGGAACCTGAGGAGGCCTTTTCTGGGCTAATTCAAGAGCAAATTTAGCATTGGCTAAATCATACTCTTGTTTATTGATTGCTGTGAAGAAGAGGCAATTAATGATAAAGCAAGTGCTCTATCATGTTCAAGGGCTTTTGTTTTGTTATCCTTTTTGGCCAATACTTCCTCCCAAGTTTGGTTTGGAGGTTTCTTAGCATAGGAATCGTAGTTTTTCTGCCCGGTTTGGAGGAAGTGAGTCTTTGGGTTTGAGACTCAGTTTTTGGAGTGGATGACTCCGGTTTGGGGGTGGATGACCCCGGTTTAGTTTGAGATCTTGTTTGCGATCTGGATCCCTGTGTTTGGGAAGCTGTCACATTGGATCCTGTATTTGGGGAAGCTGTCTGATTTGGATCCTGTATTTGGGAAGCTGTATGACTGGTTGATCCCTTAGGTGAAGGAGTTTCTTTGTTGGAGCAAATGTTTGATAATCTCCTGCAATTCTTGGACTGGAGATTGGGTTTTGAGCATCTTGAAAGTAGCTCTGTCGATCTTGTTGATCTTCTTCCTCCTCATGGAGGGTTGCTTGTCTTTTGGCTCATCGCGGGTTTTTTCTTTCTTGGCATTTTACGGAGAGGAAAGGGTTTGTGGGTTAGTTTTACTCTCAATCCTAAGAACTACCCCTGTAAAAACTCACGGGTAAGGAAATCAGGAAGAGAATTAGAAGTGCCTTTGATAAATTCAATATCAAAATCAAAAACACTCAAAATGGCTTGCCAACGGGCAAAAATTTGTTTTGATGCAAGATTTTTAACATCCTTTTGTAAAACATCTTTTGCAGATTTACAATCAATGCGGACTAAAAATCTTTGGTTTAAAAGATCGGCTTGAAATTTTGAAATACACAAAACAATGGCCAAAATTTCTTTTTGATCGTAGAATAATTCTGTGAGCGGGATTCCAATGTTTAGACGTATAAGAAATGATTTGTTCTTTTCCGTCGAACGTTGTTTAAGAATACCTCCATAGCCTAATTCGGATGCATCTGTTTCGACTATTTTGAAGGCGGATGGAATGGGAAGGTTAAGACACGAAAGTTCTCTAACTTGTCGTTTGATTTTTTGACAATTTCAGTATGAACATCGGTCCGGGGAGAAGGATTTTTGTTTAGACGTTGGTGAAGGGATTTAACAAAGTTGCTAAGTTGAGGGATAAACTCAGCAACATAGTTTAAACATCCCAAAATCTTTGAAGTTGGTTTTATCAAGAATTTGATCGGGAAATTTTTCCGCAAATTGGATTGCTCTTTCAATGGGAGTTATGGTTACTTGATAAATCCAATGTCCAAGAAAACGAATCTTGGTTTGAAAAAGACTAATTTTTGGTTTGGAAACCACTAAACTATTTGTTTGCAGTTCGAATAAATTTTGAAACATGTTTGAAATGATCTTCTAGGGAATTTGAAAAGATTAAGACGTCATCAATATAAACAATAATATATTGACCTTGATCATTAAAGATATCGTTCATAATCCTTTGAAATTCAGAAGGGACATTTTAAGCCAAAAGGCATAACATTCCACTCATCTTGACCAAATGGAACAAGAAAAGCAGTTTTATACCTATCTTGTTACGAAATTTGGATCCGCCAAAATCCGATTTCATATCAAACTTTGAAAAGATTTTTGCGAATGCAAATGCTTTAGTAAATCAGCCTTGTTTGGAATCGGATATCGGATCCACTGTAAAGCTTCATTTAGAGGTTTGTAGTTGATAACAAGCCTGGGTGTTCCACGTTCAATTTCTGCATTTTTATTGACGTAGAAAGCGGCGCAAGACCATGGGCTACGACTCGGATGGATGAGTTTTTTGTCAATAAGATCTTGAATTTCCTTTTACTGGTGTCAAGGAGTTCTTGAGTCATCGGATGGGTCGGGCTTTTGTTGGGATGTGTTTTTGAGAGAAATTTGGTTCGTAAGGAAGATCTACGAATGTTGCTTCCTATTCGAGAAGGCATTTGGGAGATCGGCACAAACCGTTTGATGAATCTTGTCAAGATAAGATTGGACAGTAGTTTTCTCAAAATATTTGGTAGGAACTAAGCCTTCTAAAATACAGTTAGCTTGAGCCCCGGTATCAAATAATACAGATTGTTCTATAACAAGATCATTATTAATAATGATTTTTGCTTGTATATAAAACTTCTGCAGAAAAATTCTTGTAATTATATTTAAAAATGGTGTTTCTTGTTCTGGATTATCATCCTCAATTTCATTTTCTAAAACTCGATCAATATTCTCATTAGAAGAGTTTTGGAGAGAGGAAAGGAATTCTTGAATCTGCAGTAAAGCAGATGTATGAGAATCTGGCTTTGATTTGAGGACACGAACTTCAACCTTAAGATTATTTATCTCGATTGAAGATCCCGTATAGTAGTGGTTTAACGAGTGTTTGAATCTTTCCAAAGTTTTGGTTAGATCATATTTGTTATAGAAACCATAAAACTTAGAAGAAGAAGGAGGAGGTGACGAAGGTTGGGTAATATCTCTGAATTTTGAAAGATATGTACCTTTGTCAGAGTCAGGAAGTTTACTAATGATATCCAAAAGCAAATCCTGTTCTTTGGTGATGACATTTATTTGAGGAGAGGAATCATCAGATGTTGAGTTGAAATCATCCTCTTGGATTTGGTTAAGATCTTCAGAAGAACTTTGATCTTCTTCAATCGAAGATGTTTCAAGCAAGAGATTGTTTATCTGCTCAAGAAGAGGTTCCTCAATCGAATATTTCGATTTTTGGGAAAAACGACAAAACTTGGCGTAATGACCAAGTTTACCACACCTGAAACAAGTTACTTTATCCCTTCTCAAGACGTCCTTTTGGAAATTATTTTTGGGTTTAGAAGAGAAATTCTTTTTGTATTTTTTAGGAGAAGTGTAATTATCATCCTTTTGATAAGGGCGCTTATTATAAAACCGTTTATTTTTGAAAAGCGGGATTAAAACGGAATTTTTGTAAGACTTGTGTTTGGATTTTTACAAGAGGAAGACCAAATTGTTCACAAAATGATCCTAATTCTTTTCTATTGACACCTTTTCTTTGGCAAGGTGATGTTTTATTCCATCATCTTGACAAATTTTTAAAGATTTTCGAATATAAGAGATCAATTCTCCATATGTCAAATCTCCATAAGGAATGTTGCCATCATATTGATGTCTAAGTTTATCCCTAACTTTATCACCAAAAGACTTTGGTAATCCGGCTAGGAATTTTTCTTTCCAAAAACCTTGATTGGCATCATCTCTTATGTATACCGGCTAGGAAAGTATCTTTGTACAATCGGAAGTCGGATAATGTTCGACAACGGATATTAGAGAGTAGTTCAGAGGAGCGATCTTTCCAAACATTTGGATCTCCCACAAAATGTTTAATAATTGTAAAAGTAAGGGTATTAACAGAATCTGGAATAGGTTCACCATTATGAGTAATTGGAGTTCCATCAGGTTCAGTTTTAACAGAAGAAAGAATGTTTGATTTTTCTTCAGAGGACAGATAATAATCCCACCAACCTTTAAGTTGTCCGTGAAACCGAAACTAGAAGATTAGTTATTTCGTATCGAATAATCACTTGTTGTTTGATAAGCGGTACTTACCATGGTCATTTGTTGAAGAATTTGAATATTTGTTTCACTTTGACCATCAATATTCCATTCATAAACATTGTTAGAGTTGAAAGATTTAAAAGTTTGATCTTGGCGTTCTTCGATTAAAATATCCAATGGATGGCCCTTGGATAATATAACTTTGAAGATTTTTTCCAATCTTTCTTGGTTAATTTTGAAATTGGATTTTGAAGATTCAGCATCGAAATCTTTTCAATATATATATATATATAGACAGAGAGAGAGAGAGTAAAGGAAAATGCTTATTAAATAACATAATATATTATGAAATACCCACATCTTAAATTTGGCATTGAAAGGAAAGGTGTACAACTAGCTATATTCAAGTGTTTTAATTGGGAAAATCCTTTAAGATTCTAGAAAGTTCTAATAAAATTCTGATGTTAAAAAAGTCTCAAGAAGTTGTTAAAACTCACAGATAAATTTGTTGATATCTTATTGAAGGAGGGGTGAAGAAGCAATAATACACATGAGTTTTACCTCTGGGAGCGCCCAGCACCATGAGCTTTTTTCGGGAGTAAAAATACACATGAACTTTCAAAAGTGGGGCAATAATACACATACCGTTAAAATACCTTAACTGACGTTATTTTAGGTGGGCCCCACACCATTTTAAAAAAAAATGCTTAGTTTTTGTTAATTTCCTGACTTGCCCTTCTCGACCTCTGGAATATCTTGGCATATATGATGGTTGAAGAAGAAAATGTTGTTCTCGGAATCGACTTGCTTCGATCGCCGTCAAATTTTCTTGAAGAGCTTTCGGCGCAACGGTCTCAGTTCCAGTGTGACGATCTTAGTGCCAGAGATGGCGTTTTTTGTTAACGCGTTTTCATGCTACTGGACCTTCACAAGGGCTGGGTACAGCGTCGGTGGAACTGCAAATATGGTGACAGCGGCGGATGGGAGATGAAGGTAACGGAGGACAACGGCCGAAGGAGGACGGCATAGGAGTCCTTAGATCTGCAACACCAAACTCCTTCTGAGATGCTACGACCCTCTCCATCAAGCCTTGCCGCTATCGCCGACTTCAGATCCAAGCACTCAACTTTTTTGGACTTCAGATTTGACGTAGTCTACTTCTGCTTCGATTTTGATTTCTGCAATTTCTCTTCTGTTATTTTTCTTTGATTTCTACAGCAGTAATGCTTGGGAGTTGAAGTTTAATTTCATCCTTAGGGAAGGAAATATGGTTGCCGACTCGCTTGCTAAGAGAGGTATCACTGCCTCTGCCTTCCTGGACTCATGTCCTGATTTTCTACAGGATTTGATTTCGCATGAGATTTTGGGACTGAATTCCCCTTTGTAACCTGGTCTTTTAGTTTGTAGCTCTTCTTCTATACCAAAAATTTCTTTGATTTCTCTGGTTCTGGTGCCTTCCAATTTCTTCCATGAAATTGCGTAGCTTTTGGCTTCTTCTTCTTGATTCCCCCTCTTCAAAATATCAAATTTTTACTGAATGAATTTATGGCTAGTCTGAGGTAATGAAAGACCATTGGGAAGAATAGATATGTGTGGTTCAATTACTGAATGAATTTCTCTGGTTCAAGATTCTGATATATTTCTTTGATTTTGGCTTCGATTACTGAATGAATTTTTACTGAATGATATGGAGAGATTTGTGTAGATATGATATTATTTTTTCTTTGATTATATAAGTTTGGGTAAACATCTATTGATTCCCGTCTTCTTCCACTGATGGTCTTGGGTTGATTTGTCTCTTTGCATTTTGATTTGAGTTTATGGATGATTTGTTCTTGGAGGTTGAGTTTTGATTGTTCTTCCATAGAAAAGAGTTGCAGAGGATGAAGGTTGGGACAGAGAGGGTCTAAGGGGTATTTTGGTATTTTTACAACGTACTTAACGTCTGTTAAAAAAATCTAACTGTGATGGTATATTTGCCCCACTTTTAAAAGTTCATGTGTATTTAAAGCTCATGGTGCTGGGTGCTCCCAAAGGTAAAACTCATGTATATTATTGCTCCTTCACCCTTGAAGGAGTTATCAATAAGACTTTTTTAACATCAAATTTTTTATATTTTTTTAGTCCCTTAATACCTTAAGGAGATTTTCCCGTAATTTTATCTTTTGAAGGCATCGGTAGAACCTACAGACACGTAAAGCACAAAATAAATCATAAAATAATGAATTGTTAGGTATGCTAGATTCCCCTTTTCCAACTACTTCCTTCTCTGTTTTGTTTAATATTAGTGAAATTAGATTTCATTATTATTATTATTACTATTTTTTGTCAACAGATTTCATTGTTATTGAATTTAATTAAGAGCACATTTTTTAACATTATTTCCAAAGGTCGAATATTTCTCATTCACTAACACACACAATGAGGTTAAGTTACATAGAGAAATTTCAAAATATAATTTTTTGTGTGGATTTTAAAGTTTTTTTTTTAAAAAAATAAAAACGAAAAAGTCAATCCATATTGCAACTTTAAACAATTTTCAAGACTTATAAAGTGCTTTTAATGAGTTACTAATGGGCATCATCACCTCGTTTTCTTTTCTTTTGTTTTTCTTTTAAATGTTTTCATCCTTAGTATTAATATAGATATGTAATATATTTTTTCATAAATTAAAAAATAATATTTTCCTTGCATGCACATATGTTATCATACCCCTCTGATCTTATTTATAAGTCCATTTTAACTAAATCACACATACCAATGAGAGGTAGTTAGCTCAATGATTATAGAGTAAATTTTTAACTTTACCCTCATTCATAAATAAGTATCTTTCAACTCTTTTCTCTCTCTATGTTTTCATTGGTACAATTAATATAAGTAAAATTGTCACAATCTCATTTATTACCTGAAAAATGACTTATAAATAGGACCAAATTTTTTAGTCAAATGGACTTATAAATAAAAAAAGAAGGGTTAAGTAGCATTTTTGCCCTGAAAGTTTTCTTTGGAGCAATGTTGCCCCGGAAGTTTTTATTTGGAGCAATGTTGCCCCTCTGTTAACAACCCTAACGATCAACGGTTAGTTATAGAACGAAGGTCAAACTAATAACATGAAAATTAAATAAAAATTTTAAAAATAATCATGTGCTTAGCATATATAATAATGTATATAAGAGATAAATTCATGATAAATTTAATTGTGAACATAATAACATCACAATATATAAAGAGTTTTAATAAAATAATGCTATATATATAGTTACAAATAGTCTGCAAATAATTGTGTTTTAAATGGGTTCTGACTCAAAGATAGTTTAACTTCGAGCTAACCTGACTTAACCATTGAAGAGATTTCTAATCCAAATGAAGCTCAGTCTTAAAATACAATTATTTATTAATTTGAATGGTAGATAAAAATGAATTTCTTTAAACCTTTATACCAAATTTTAATAAATTATTAGATTGACTTGAGAAGTTGAATTTGGAATGATAATTATGGAAATAGCATTTGAAGAAGACGTTTGTTTTTAAGGCCACCAAAGTCCAAACCAATAGAGTGTGGTCGGTGGATATGCTGAATCTCATTGGGCGTCACAGATTTGAAGATAGAGACTTTAATATTATTTTCTTACAATTTTACAATAGGCGTTCGTGTTTTTAATTAATTAGTTTGTCATTATTTCTAAATTTAATTATTTTTCTTTAAAAGAAAAAGAAAAAAGGAATCAGAGATGTAGCCGACGTACTAGAGATTTCGATTTCGATTTCGAAAAGTGCGAATGAATGGGTCCCATCGCAATTCGCAGGTCTTAATCGCCCACCGCCCAAACTCCCTCTGCTTATGAATTCACATGCCTCGTCCCCATCTTACTCACCTAATTTGTTTGTATTTTATTATTATTTTTTAAATTCAAATAATCACAAGTTTATATAATCAACCACAATTTCATACTATTATTTGTCGTATTTGCCACAACACAAACACGTATTCTTAAATATTCCACTGTGTTCTTCATTTTGCTGAGTTGCTGTCAACTTTTTTGTGTTATTTACATTAGAAACTTTTTAGGGAAAATTCCAAATCAATAGCGTTTGAAATTGTAAAACCCCATAAGTCTTCCGAATTTGTAAAAAGACTTAGAGGTATAAAGGACCTATGAGACATATACAATTTCGGGTGAAATTACATTTTTGCTCTTAGTTTTAAATAAATAATAAAAATAATAAAATACCCTCCACCCTCGCCGCCGGCCGCCGGGCACCACCACCGATCGGCCGCCGACCACCACCACTGCTGGTCGGCCGCCGGAAACCACCACCGCCCGAGGCCCACACCTCCTACCCTCGATGGTGGCCTCCGGCGGTGGTGGCCGCCAGCGGCCAGCCGGCGGTGGTTGCCGACGGCGAGGGGTGGAGAGTATTTTATTATTTTTTACCTCCAGAGAGCCCAACACCATGTGTTTTTTTCTGAAAGAAAAGTACACACGTGGTTACGTTTTGGGAGCCCCAACACCACGTCGGTTAGTCAACCGTTAACTTGGATGGAATGCGACGTGACGCTTATTTGGACTAACACGCCGACGTGGACACGATGTGGATGGTGACGTGGACGACGATGGTAAGAAAAAGAAAATTACCATTTTGCCCCTTAGTTTTAAATGAAAATTACCCTTTTGCCCTTAGTTTTAAATGAAAATTACATTTTTACCCTTAGTTTTAAATTTAAAAAAAAAACTAAAAATACCCCCTCCCCCGTGGGCCCCACCACCGGCCACCCCACCGTCGCCAACCGACCACCGCCTACCGCCGCCGGCCGACTCACCGCCGCCGGCGATGGGGTGGCGGTGGTGGGGTCCACCGGGGTAGGGGTATTTTTAGTTTTTTTAATTTAAAACTAAGGGCAAAATGTAATTTTCATTTAAAACTAAGGATAAAATGTAATTTCACCCGAATTTACATATCTCTTCATTTCCATCCAATTTAATAGTTGACTAACGGTCAACAAACTAACTTGTGGAGTGGCGCTCCCAAATTTCAAACGTATGTTTATTTAGAATTTTCACAACTTTGGGATTTTTATACATGTGGATCTTAATTAATACCAACTTCTACTTCATATTACACCTCATTTTTACTGGTTCATCTGAAATATTTCAAAATATTATGCATTGATTGATTGGAATTAGAAGGGAACCAAATTGTTTTCGGAAAATCAGATGGTTTTTTGGTTTGACAAAAATTTTGAAAAAAAAAAAAATCAAATCAATGAAACAAAAATTGGCCCTATCAAATAGTGTAATATATTTTAATACCATATGTAGTTATTTTATGTTATTTCATTAAAACAAAATTATGTATTATGATGTTATTATGTTAAAGAGTTAAACACATGTATTTATTTCTTATATATAATTAATACATATGTAAATATTAATACATTTATTAAATTTTTATTTAATCATTACATCACCCGTTTAATAGTCGATCTAATCCGTTGGATTATGAGAACTATGAATCTCTGACTTTTTCAATTTGACATTCACTCCAACTTTTGAGACATTAATTACACTTATGAAAATAATGACCAATACAATAAATTAAGTTTTTTACTATTTATAAAATGTAAACAATATAATTCATTTTAAGAAAACTTAAAATAAAGGACCTAAAAATAATATCTTTTTTATAAAGAACTGTAAAAATTAGAAGGACTAAATATAATAATATAAATTTAAAATTACTAAATTATCCCTAACCAAACCTCCTACATTATCTCTTATATTCATAATTAAGTAAAATAACTAACATTAAAACTAAAACTGTCCATCATTCCCATGTGTTGCATCTTTTTAAATTTTTAATATAATATTTAATTAACAGTTAAACTCATAATTTTTTTTCCACCAAGTTTCATATTCGTATAATTAATATATCATTAAGTTGTCCAATTTATACTATCAATTTTGATATCAATTAGGCTCTTTTTATTTGGTAAAAAAATTAAGCTCTTTTTATAGAAATAAAAAATAAACTCATTTGATGTTCAAAAAAAAAACTCATTTCATATTTTTCATGATATAATAGAATTATTTTATTTTATTTTATTTTATTAACATTAAATGTACTTTTAACCCACATAAATTTCTTATAAAAATAAAAATAAATCATATAAACTTTCTTAGTTTAACATATATAATAAATTATAAAATAACTTGATTTTTATTTAAATAATATAATTTATTTTAAAGTAAATTTTTGTATTTTAAAAAATTTATAATTTTAACAAAATTGAAGAATGTGTAGTTGTTTTTCAAAAATATCTGTGCAAGTTGTGAAAAATGAAAATTGAGAAAAACTTTTGTTTGATTGAGTGAAATTTGTAATTTTGCATTAGTTTTAAAAATAGAATGTAGGAGAGAATGTAGGAGGGGATGCGGAAGATTTTGTTAGAGGCATTTTAGTATTTTTAATTTTATATTTATATATCTAGTCTTTTAAAATAATTACAATTTTTATGGTTCCTTCTCAATAAATATATTTTCCTTCAGTTCTTCCGTTCTAATTTCTCCTTCATTTTAAGCTCTAACAAATATAGAATACATATGACATGCTCTTGTTTTTTTTTAATATCAATTTTCAAGATCATCTTCTGCCGATAATCTTATAGCCTACCTGTTTGGTAAACCATCTGATGGGATAATAAGTTCATCAAAACATTTTTGAGTGTTTGGGTCAGTTATTTATTTGATGAACTTCATGCTTTGATGAGGTTGTTTTTTTGAAGCTACATCATGGAGCTTATTATCCCATCAACTTCTTCTCCATCAAACAACAAGTGGGTCCCATTTGTTAAATGACCGTCCCACCCCTCCTCAATTCGTGCCTCTCTCCTCTCCTCTCCTCTTTTTTGTCTTGTTCTCTTCATTCGCCTGCTCTCATCTCCTCCATTCCTGCCACTAATTCGAAATCTCAGCAATTAATGGAGATGGCAAGCTACCTCCTGTTCTCCATTAAAGTCCGACCTACCTCGTCTCATCTCATCCATCTTTTTAAAAGCTATGCCAAACAATTAGAAACAAAAGTCACTCCTACCACCGCTATCCCAAACACAAATCACATTAGAAAAAGTCCATCAAGAAAAGTCCATCAAAAACAAAAGTCACTTCTCCCACAGCTATCCCAAACGGGTAAAAGCCAAAAATAAAAGGTTGTGAGTTAAATATCTCTTGTAACCTCATGTCGTTATTTGGTTATTTCAGTCTAAAAAACATATAAAATTAAATAAGGGTTTATGTTGTTCATATATACTTATTCTTTGTTAAAAACGAAAGTATAATTATTTAAAGAATCATTAACATTAAATTTATTTTCCTTTTTTAAAGAAAAATGGTGTGGAATATTCCAAAAAAATTTGGCGCATATGCTTGAGCGTGAGTTAAAAGAAAGCACATGGGGGGCATATTTTCATTATATTAAAATATAATAAATGAGAAAAAGGAGATACGATAAAGATTGAGGCACTGCATCTGGAGTGTAGGGTTAAAGAGTCCCTTTACATGTGGGCCGCTTTCCCTACATTTGGGACCATCTCATATCATACCAACAACGCCACCCATATGATATATATAAGGGTAAAAATTATTTTCTTTAAATATCATTATACCTACAAATGGTAAGTGGCTGTCGCAATAGAATATGAAGCCTCTTATGATGTCATATTGTTGGCTGAGATGGTAAGCGACCATACTCACTAAAAATGATAACACAAGTTTAAATCTTAAGAATCACATTTGTTTTTGGCTGAGATGGTAAATGACCATACTCCCATAAAAATAGGAACACAAATTTAAATTCTAAGAATCACATTTGTTGGATAAAGTAAAAACCCACGAGAAGCATGCTAGACAAGATTGATGGCTCCAGGAGAGTAGTCCTCCTCTTCTGATTCATATTTAGCTTCAGATTCTGAATAAGAAGAGTTTTCTGGTTCCTTATAGAAAGGAATAACATATTGAATTTCTTCATCCTCTTGTTCTTCTAGCTAATCTTCAACATCAACTTGGTTATTAGAAATCATCAAGATCTTCTAAAGTTTTTAAAGCATCTTGATGTCTTTTCTGGTTCTGTTAGGACAGTTCTTGGCAAAATGTCCTTTCTTCTTACAAATAAAACATCTGAAACCTTTTTCAACACAAGATAATATAGTTTTATTATCACAAACCAAAGCACAAGTTATTTGGGAGAAGACAATTCATGATTTGGTTTTTATATTACAATTAAAAGTTGGGTTAACGTGCAAATTTGTCCGAAAGTATTGAAAAAGTCTTAATATTGTCCTGAAAGTTTTTTCTGTCTCAATGTCGCTCGGAAGTTTAGTAATATAATAATATTTCCCCTAGTACAGTCATGTTAACAATGTTAATTTTAATCGTCAACTCTTTAATCTAATGGAAATAATACACATGACACTCTTTCTTGGCACTTATCAGTCATTACACCACGTCATCATCTTTTGTTCTAAGCTTGGTACGGAGTGGCCGGTAAGAGTTTCATGTGTATTATTTCAGTTAAACTAAAGTGTAAATTACTAAATAGTCAAAATTAACTTTATTAGTGGTTAGGGGTAACATATTTATGTTTTTAAATATTTGGGGTGACATTGAAGCCGAAAAAACTTTTAGGGCAATATTTTTTGAATACTTTCAAAGTGGATCTGCACCATAACCCTTAAAAAATTTCCTAATTAACATTGATTTTTTTTCTTCTTCTTATAGTTCTTGAATTTTTATTCTCCTCACCCATTTACATGATTTGCTCACAACACACGCACACCAACTGCACGTTGTGAAATATTGTGGGTGCATATGCAAGCTTCTATTTAATGCAATTTGTTTCTTTTTTCTTTTTGAGAAAATGACAATTACAAATCACATAAGGACATTAATTACAATTATGAATTATGAATTTGTAGATATAATTTGATAAATTTTCAAACATCACTTTTAAAATTAAGGGAAGATTTCTTTTAGTATCTATAATTTTAAATAAGTTGGAACTCAATCCCTATACTTTGACTCGATGCAACTCAATCCTTATAATTTTGACTCGATTTTAACTTGGTCCCTCAACTTTAACTTACTGCAACTTTAGTTCTTATACTTTAAACATTTTATAATTCAGTCCATAACCTTTTTTTTAAAACACATGACTAAATTATAAAAATAGTTAAAACAATAGGAATTGAGTTGCAATAAGCTAAAGTTGACGAACTGAGTTATAACCAAATTAAAATTATGGAGACCGAGTTACATAGAGTTAAAGTGTGAGACGAAGTTATAATTAAGCCAAAATTAGAAGGACCGAAAGATTAAATTTCTCTAAAATTAATATAATCGATCCCTATCCCTTTAGGCTTTGTTTGGGAGTTTGGAAGGAAGGGGAAGGAAATGAATGCAAGGAGAATGGAGGGGAGGGGATGGAAGGGAAATGGAGGATATTTCATTCCCTTGTTTGGGAGTTAAAAAAATAGTAAGGGAGGAAGATGGAGGATTAATGAGTTATTTTTACCATTTTGTCATTTTCTTTAATAAATAATATAATTATTATATTTTTCAAATAAATTTAAATTTAAATTTTCTAAAAAATTTATTTATGTAATTTTTATATTCAAAAAAGTATTTATGTGGTGGCGGCGGTGGTGGTGGGGTGGTGGTGGCGGTGGCGGGGTGGTGGTGGTGGAGGTGGTGGTGATGGCGGCGGCAGTGGTGGCGGTGGCGGTGGTGGCGGCAGTGGCGGTAGTGGAGTGGTGGTGAATAAGGGTAACAAAGTAATTATTCTATTTCCCCTCTTAAAACCCCCCATATTGGAGGAACTTTATTTTTTTGAAGAATGAGGGTTTTGGGGGATTTGTAAAAATCTCTGATTCCCTCCCCTCCTATGTTTAAAACTTGCAAACAAGGGAAGGGACTATCAAAACCCTCCATTCCCTTTCTTTTCCCTTCAAAATGGAACTCACAAACAAAGCTTAAGGGACCTCAACCAAGTTGGGCTGAACTAGTTAGATTCTTGATTTAAGCTGCATGTAATTTCTATTAAGCTTATCTCTAATAAGAAATTGTACAATTAAATATTTGAATATAAGTATTTATATAATTTTTAAAAAATTGAGGCACCATAAAGGGCCTTTGGGGAAGACGGTTAAGCCATGTTATTAAAATCGGACTTGACTAGCCAGTTCAACGGTTTCATCTAATTGGTCTGGTTCGACTAATTTAACTGGTTCAATATTTATTTAGAATTTCATAATTTCAAAAATTCATATATAATTTCACATATTTTCAAAAATTATGAATTAAGATTCTATGGAAAGCTTGAGATGTCTACTTTTTAATATACAAGGAATCACTCAAAAATATTATCATTTGATCCAAAAAAAAAGATCAAATTCTAAAAATATTCCAAAAATATTATTGTTCAAGTTCATTTCGTCTAGCCCTGGGTTAGCTTCAGTTTGACTCCGATCTGACCCACTATCTAGACTAGTTTAGTGGCAAGTCCAAGTTTAATAACCTTACTGCTAAGCCAAGAATTGAAATCTCTTGCTATGAGCGGGAAAACATTTTTATGATTTTGGAGTTTTTGTTATGAATGATCATATACTTGTATTATAAAACGTAACCGCCAAAAACGTATTGGCAAAATGCAATTTTACCCCCACTAACTTTATATAAAAATACAGTTTTTTTTTTTTTTGAACACTATAAAAATACAGTTTGATGCCTCATTTTTTATGAAATATGTTTTCAGTCCTCTAACTAATACTGTTAGTCTCAAATAATTATTTTTTGAGCTAATAAGAAATTAAACTTAATATGTTAGTGTTTGTAAATGTTTTGTTAATATTTAAAATTTTATGAGAGAATCCTAATTAAATCCTTCCGAAAGAGCAAAATCCAAATATAGGCTTACACTTTCAATGAATTTCTAATCAAGCCGTGAGGCCTAATTAGGGATTTTATAATATTGTTGAAAGACCATAATGCCTCTATTCGGTTAAAAAATAAAGATTTTTAATATGAAGATTTCCATATACTTCTAACTCTACTTCTAACTCTACGCTTTTTTGAATTATTGGAATCATTAGAATCTCAACGTGCAGTTGATTTGCAACAAAAGAAGTAGAAAAACTTTGATAGCCATATGGCCTTTTAATTAACATCGTCTTACATTCTTCTAGGAATAAAAATGAGATGAAAAGAATATTCACAACTTTAATTAGTCGTTCTTAAAGAAACAACATTTCATGAGTTCCTTAACCCTACGCTCAAAACTTGCAAAGGTCCTCTTTTGGCCATAAGATAAAATTTAGGCCATGCAAGTGTCAAGAAGAACGATAATCAACCCCCGAGGGGGTTATTGAAATATAATCCGAGGGACAAAATCTTGAACAATAGATAAACGCGAGTGAATACTTGAATCCCATTAGCTTATAGCATCATGTTTCACAAGATAAAGTAAATCGAATTATCAAATAGCAAAAGGACATGTTAGTCAAATTAACAAATTCAGAAATTCCTAATCAGGCCTACAGACCTTATTAGGGATTTGTTCAAAGTGCAAGCCTAATTTTGAATTTAGGTATTTCAAATGAATTTAAATAAGATTTTCCCAATTTTTAATGTTTTCATTTTTTTGTTAGTGGGTGTTTGGAAACTAAGGGGGAAAAAAACTTTTATGCCTTAAAAACTCATATAACATATTTACATTATAAAATACAAAATCTCATAAAATCAAACTTATCCAACCCTCGAATGCAACTAACAATATTAGGATTATAGACTAAAAATATTTTATAAAACTAAAGAAATAAAAATGATACCTTGTGTGCTCCAATAAATGAAAGAGTAGTTTAGCTTATATATGTCTTCATCTTTTTGAAACTGAAACATTATTTTCATAATATTTTTTGTTTCCCATAACCAAGAAACTTTTGAGTCAAAATTTCTATTTTTATATTTAAAATTTATAACTAAAAAAATTACTCATATAGCTCTAAATATAAAAGCAAAGTTAATTTTTTTAAGGGAAATTAAAGAAGTTAAATAAATTACATAATCATATCACATGTTGGAGTATATCAATTTGTATGTGAGCCAAAATAATTTAGAGAAAAAAAAAATTAATTTAAATATTTTAATTTAAATATTATTTTATATTTAAAACCAGACAAGTAAAACTTAGATAATAGATTTTATACAGAAAAAAAATTAATAAAAAACAACAACTTGGAGGATGAAGTACAGCTCAACGTAAGTTTGCATAGAGTTCAGATCCCATAGGTCACCCTTGACACCTCCTTGGGAAATTGGGGGGAGTTCTATCTGCTTTTCTCTTCTGTTTAATTATTATTATTATTATTTAATATATGCAGTGTTCCGATAAGATTTAGAAAATTTAAATTTTATATTGTATAAATATATTACTTCAAATTATTAATTTTTTAAAATAAATCCAACTATTAATATGAAATGAAAATTTTCTAATAAAGGGATAATATTTACAATATGAATAGTATGATTACTTTTATTTTTTCATATTTATGCATACATATTTAATTTTTCAAAAAAAAAAAGTGTTGACAATAAAACATGCATTATTTGGTACTACCAATTAATTAATTTCGATTTCAGTATTCAGTAGAGCCTCAACTAGAGAGAAGTTTTTATTTTTTGTTTTTTGTTTGCTTTCAATGTACTCCCTCCGGTCCTTAATACAATACATGTTTGAGATATATTTGAGGAGTTGATTTTGGTTCTAATTATAAGATATATTTTTTATATTTGTTAGTATTTTCCTAATTAACCCCTATTGATACTCTCTGATCTAAACAATAATTAATGAGGAGATTAAGGAAAATGATTAAGGTAATCTAGAAAATACATGCTATATTAACTACTCCTAACTTAATTAACTTCATTAATCTAATCAAATTACATAAATATGTCTTATAAAAGGAGAGTTTATTATGTTTTTATTTTTATTTATGTATTTCGAGCCATATTTCTTTCTTTTGAATCTTTTCGAACTTTGACTCTACATATTTATTTTATAAAAGGAGAGTTTATTATGTTTCACTCTTCCTATTCTAAATATAGCATCCAGTTTGTGGGTGAATTTTGATACAAAATTTAATACCTTTTTTCTATTTAATCTTTTAAATTTATCATTTTTTCAAACTAATTTATCTAACTTATAAACTGATATATAATCTAATATAACATGAAAACACTTTGAAAATTTCATATTATATATATTATAATTAAGTAATTTATTTAGCTTAATTAATTATTTTATATTAAAGACATGAGGAGTATGTTTTAGCTGTTATTTAAAAAAAAAAATGAGAAACATTAGTAAGATGTGAAAACAACACGCATAGTCTCTCTTGCCCCTATTACAAAGTAATTCCAACCATCTTATTATTTTGGTGTGAACCAAGGTATCCCCACATGTAGCCATGGGACTAATCCTTCGCCTGTAAGCGCACAAAGCGGTAAAGGGTGGCCACGGATGCTTTCCATTCACAAGAGTTGAGGATCGAACCCCAACCACTTGCTTAAGGGACGAGATGCTCAACCATCACGCCCACCCGTCGTGGTTTAATTCCAACCATCTTATTATAATATAAAGAGAGGTAATTAAATTATTAACTTTGTTTAAATATAAAATAAAAAACAATTTTACACATTTTAATTAATGAATCTTAACAAATGTAAAACAAAAATTACATCAAAGTTAAATTGATTCTAAGAAAAAGTGTGGTCATTTGGTGATACATAATCAAGACCACTCATTTCTTCACAGTCCATATTAAATAGGGATAAAATTGAAAATTTATTAAATTTTAATGCATAGGGAGATTTAATGGCTTTATATATAGGTTCTGGTGTTACAGAACACAAAAGGGGCAAAAACCCAAACAACATAACTCTAAACCCAAATAACACCATAACTATAAACCCTAACCCTATGTATGGATGGTCACTTATGATGCCGCTATCGTCGGAAAAGCAAAGAACCATCGATAACTATGTCAAAAAGAAGCAGTGTTATAGAACTCGGACCAGACCGACCGGTTTGGCCTGAAAACCAACGAATCAGTCAGTAAACTGGTCTAGTTTGGGAAGTAAACAGATCTGTTTATTTATTTTTAAAAAAAAATTGATTTTTTTCTTTATAATTTCATATTAATAATCTTGAAACCTTCACTTTCTCATCGATTTAACCCTGAGTTAACTTCGTTTTGACTTCGGTCTGATCCACCGACCCTTGACCTGATACCTTGATCGGTTGAGTGACCAATCTAGTTTTAATAACTTTGAAAAGAAGGGATGGGGGTTGAAAGAACCATCCCATTGGTCTCATCCTTTTTTATCTTCTATTTTCTACTAAGAGAGTAGAGACACAATCCCCACACAACCACTGCTGCATAGAGAGAAGCACCAACATCAACAATAGCAATGTAACAACCCCAGAAATTTCAACCAACACAACTAAAGTCGTCCCAACCCAAAGCCATCATCATAACTTTAAGGGTCTTCCAGAAACCAAATCCAACTATCCCAGATCACAGGAGATGAGGAAAGAAACCATACCAAATTAGTAGTTGCGAGGAGAGAAGAAACAACTGGAGAAGAACCTTCAAATCTACAACCATCCACCCACCCTTTTAGTGATGACGTTCTCGGAGTCGTTAAGCTCTTTAGCGTTTGATCTCCCTCCCTTCAAATCATTGTTGTCTTAATCTCCACGTTGATCAAACCATCATTCCCTTAAAACCCATCGCACATATCATAGTGACCATTAACGGATTCAAAAAAAGGAGAAACTTAATCCCAAATGACATAATCCCTAGCTAGACAAGCTCTTCTCCGACCTACGCCAAAGAGAGAGACGTTAAAACTCCAAATATGACAATATAAAACCACTGATAATGGAGGGACTGAAAACTCTCAACCTGAAGAGACGAAACCCTAATATTACCTCTTAATTTTAGTGAGTAATTGGAGATAAGTTATATTTTGCCCTGCCAAGTAAATATAAATTGTGTGTTGATAAAGTAAACATGAAGTCAATTAAATAAAGTGTAGTCATCCATAGAAGAAAGCGTGTCATAATTGGTTAAAGGGAGTGATTCTGGCAAGCTTACATCACACCCTCCATTTATTTATTTATTTCTCTCAGCCACGTAATTCATCCTCTTCATTTCTCTTTCCCCCTTAATTTCCTTTCTCTCTCTATCTCTACCCCTTTTTTATAGAGCCCTTTCTTTCCCCGATCACTCTCACTTCCTCTCTGGCCATTTCCTCACAATCTTCCTCAACCAAGATGGGATTACAGAACCAACTCCGCGATGTCTCTTCCGATTCCATTCCTCTCCTCCTCCTCCTCCACATCGCTGCCTGCTTCAATTACCTCCGCTCCTACCTTCTCGCTTTCCTCCACTCCCTCGGCATCTCCAGATTCCACTCCCACACACCGGCCATCGTCGACGATGCCCTCCTCGCCGCCGTTGGGTCCGGATTAGCCCAACTTGTGATTCTTTCCGACCAGCTCCACGCCAACTATGATCTCAACGATAACGACGACGACCGTGCGATTGCCGCCACCGCCGTCTCCTCCATGTGTGTGGTGTGCCGCAGCGAATATAAGGAGGGCGACCAGGTAAGAAGGCTTCCCTGTCGTCACGTATTCCATGGACGCTGCTTCGATGCTTGGCTTCACCAGCTCAAGTTTAATTGTCCTCTCTGTCGATCGGCTCTCGTCTCCGACGAGCGCGTGGCTCTCGCAGAGCGGCGCGTTGGTAGCGAAGTCTGTTCATGGTTCTCTGTTCGGTGATACGACGCCGTTTTGCTCCTTGATCGATGATGATGATACTATTACTGTTCGACGGTAAACCCCGCTTTGAGTCGTCGACGGTCCCAATTTTCCCCTCCTTTTTTTTGGATTTTATGGCGTTGATGGCAATTTTTATTTTTTATTAATAATTTAATAGATTATCTTTGAACCCTTTTTTCTTAAAAAGAATAATTGTTTTCCAAGGACCTTGCTCGAACGTCCTTGTTGAGGTGTTGTAAATTATTTTAGAATATTCAGACTCTTTTGTTGATGAGTGAAGACGTCAGAATATTATATTGTTGTAGGAAGTAACAATGCAATTTCCTGAATAGAAATAATATATATTTTTTGTGCCGGCAATAACCAGGTAACACTATTTTGCATGTTAAAAAATAATCAGAATTACATTTGTTCCTCAACATTAATTCTGAGATGAAACAGTTTTTTCTGATTCTGTGCCTGAGAAAAGTTTTGAGAATCAGAATTACATTTGTTAACTCATTTTATTTTTACTTCAAGAATCAGAATTACGTTTGTTAACACATTTTTTTATTTAAAAAATTATTTATGTGGTGGGGCGGTGGTGGTGGCGGTGGTGGTGGTGGGGTGGCGGTGAGGTGGTGGCGGCGGTGGCCACGACGGTGGTGGCGGTTGTCGTGGCGGTGCGGTGGTGGTGGTGGCGGGCGGTGGCGGTGCCGTGGCGATGCGGTGGGGTGGCGGAGGTGGGGATGGGGTGGTGGTGGCGGCGGTGGCCGTGGGGTGGTGGTGGCGGTGGCGGTGGGAAGGGTAGTTGATCCGTCACTTAGGGTGATTGGAATTTCTTCGCTTCGTCAATGTCACGATCGAGAGAAGGGGAAAAAGAGATTCTGGCTTTGTGCCCTAGAATAGAGAAGCAAAAATTTTCTACTTCTTTTTTTACTCCCCAGCACAAAAAATAAACCGGTTCATCCCGGAAATAAATAAATAAAAACCGGATTTATCAGACACAATTCCTATCCAATTTTGTTCTTGGGAACAAAAATTAAGAACAAACTCATTCTGAAAGCGTTACCATGCACACCCTCAATGCTCACCAAGATTTGATCGCTACTATAAGATCTACATAGTTCAAATAGAATTCAATGGTTTAGATTTACGATTTTTTAACTAATTATTTTTAATAAAAAAATTGATTTTTAAAAACTTAAATTCTGTACATATTAAAATATTTTCTTAAAAAAGTAAGAAAATTCTTTATAAACTATTCAAATTAAATTTAAACGCTCTAGGTTGGAAAAACAAAAGATCAGTTTTAATTATTTCTTATTGAAATATAATAACTTAGGCTCCAATTTGGATGTTTCAATCTGCTGTTGGCACATGCGGTATGATTTGAATTCTCTTGATTTTTAATTAATTGGTAAAGACGGCGCTTCCATTATACATCAAACTAGTTATGAAATAATTTTAAAAAGTAAAAGTTAATGGGCTATTAGTCTCTTGTATGCATTATAGTTTTTTTTTAAAATGAAGGGAAAATCAATTTTAGAGCCTTTTAACAGGAGAAATTTCAAAAAAGACCTCAAGATTCTGACAATCCCAGAAAAAATCTCAATGCCTTTTTTGGGATTTTTAGAATCTTGAGTGGGTTGTTAACATGGCTAATATAGTTGTTAGCAAAAATGTTGTTAACGGGGCTGATTTAATTGTTAAAGACCTACCCGTTAACAACTATATCAGCCCCGTTAACAACTCACCCAAGATTTTTAAAATCCTAGAAAATGCCCAGGACATTTTTTGGGATTGTCAGAATCTTGGGGCTTTTTTACAATCTCCCCTATTAAAAGGGCCCTAAAATGAATTTTTCCAAAAATAAACTAAAATTAAGAAAATATACGCTCTGCAAAATGACAACAAAATTCCAGAAGCTACAGATAAAAGATTATGGTTGGTTTAGACTTTAGAGCTTGTTTCGTTCTATTTTTTTTATTCTGCTATTTATTTTTATGTTTTTTTTTATCCCACCCGTTTCATTGGAACCTTTAGTTCCGACTAATCCGGATTTCACCCCGCACCTGTAGAATAAATTTTCAGTACAAGTTTTGTAAGAAAATGTTTGAATTATTATTTAAAAAAATATGTTTTAAATAATAAAGTGAAAGAATTATTTTATATATTTATATAGTTGTCCTTAATGAAATTACAATATTCTTTGTCTATTCTCTATTTTTGTAGAATAAAAAATAACAAAACATTGGAAAGATGTTTTGATTTTTTGTTTCTAGGACAACTTTTGCTTTCAACCATTTTTTTTTTTAAATAGGAATTTTTTTAAAAAAAATGGAAAATCAAACTTACTCTTAATATTTTTCTTTTCAGTTTTAAAATTTACAGAGAGGAAACTGATTAATTTTAGGTGGGAGCATAGTTGCGTAGGGATGACTTTGAAGAGGTGCGTTTGCGTGTGATGACGAACCCTTTATCTGATTGTTGAAGCACTATCCAGTTATCCACCACAATTTGGGAGCAATAATTAATGCTCTCAATTATTATATTCTCACTCAATCCCTTATTATAAGGGACTCAAGTGAGAATATAATAATATTCATCATTTGTTTACTATATCTAGGAGAATCCCATATAAAGACAATTAAAATAGGCAAATTCTATATAAGGTTGGTAAACTAAACAAATCTTAAATTGGGTCAATGACCTAATCTAGAATATTTAAATGTTTGTTATTTTTTGATAATACCCCTCACCCATAGTCTAAAAAAAGAGAAGGTCTCCGAGAGATTAGATTAGCCCTAGTAAAAGCTTTTCGGCCCTGGTGGAGAGAGAGAAACAGACGTAGCTGTTGCCAGAGATTGGCCGAAATCTGAAGCTCGATGTGGTTTATTGCATCAGAGGCTACAATGGTTGCAATGACGCCAATGAAGGATTTGGTCCGTAATTAGATTCTTCTACTAACATTGCATTTCCCTTAGAGCGGATAATAAGATCAATTGGAACTAATTGGATTGGTGATCAATTTCGAATTTTCTATGCGGATGATAGAATACATATACCCAATAAACTGGGTGGGAGATCAAACACTACTATATCGGGCAGCCAAGAAAAAATAATTGGAATGATGATTGGATATGGAGGTAATTTTGTCCAAATTCTAAATCCCTAATTGTGTCACGTAACCTAATTAATACTTTTTTAAGTTTAGTAACCTAAATTAGAATTTGAGTAATTCAACTGTCTTTATAAGGGATTCTCCTTATATCTATTATATTTATTTTCTCTCACTTATATTCTTTACACATAAGAGAATAGTTAATTTTTAAGGCACCAACTAACAATTTTCACAAACTAATAAAAACCGTTAAAGTCAATAAAATTGTCCCACAATTTAAGTAATTTCCAATATTGTTCCTATTAATTGCACTAAACTCTAATATTATATTAATTATTACTCACACTCAATACCCTTATTAATTAGAGGCATACATGAAAAAAAAATCAATGTTCATTGGGAACAAGCAAGTGTCTTATAAAAAGGACCAACTACACTTACTAGTTGGTGTCTTATAATAAGGACCAGATGGAGTAATACATATTTGTTCTGTTTACTAATTGAACTGTTTTCTTGATTGACGCAAATCGATTATTTAAAGCTTATAGTATGAGATGGACATAGTACCACTAAAGTTAGTTAACTCATTAAATATATCATGAATTAATGTATTTTTTTTTAATTCTACCCTCATTTATAAATGAGTAAACCCTATCTCTCATATTTCTCTCTTTCCAACATGAAGTAATTTTTTTTTATTACATTTAATAGTGGTAACATTGTAACATTGCCATTGAGTACTCTCTCGGTGGCTTATAATAAAAATCAAATTCATTTGTTTTTAAAAATGAACTTATTAAAAAAACAAAATGGTACTCCCTTCATCCATATATAAAGTCATTTCAATTGAATCACAAAATTCTAAAAAACAATAAAAATAATAAACATTCAGGAAATATAGTTTTCAATAAATGATGTGAGAGAATGATGATAATATGGATAAAAAGTGTATTTATTATTAAGACAAAGTCAAATAAATATGATCCTATAAAAAGGGACAAGCTCATTAAAAAAATGATATTATACGTAGGGATAGAGTGAGTAACTAATACTCCTCTAGTTCTATATATAAGTCATTTTCAGCATTTTTCTCACAAACTAAGAAAAACTTTAAACTTCATCAACTTCTCTATAAAATTCATTAACTTTCCAACTTTATCCCTGTTTAATATATATTATACCTCATGAGAATAATATTAATACAATAATAAATGAATAGTGAAATTATAAATTTATATGAAAATTTTCTCAATCTACCCTATATATACGGCCGAAGGATTATTCTTTTATACTACTCTCTATCATGAAAACATAAGAGCTTGTTGGATGGTTTATTTTTCTCGAGAATGTAAGATCCTAATAGATTTTTTTTCCTTAAATTCATAATTTATTTTTCCAAATTATCCCCTCATAGATTACATATATAAATCTAGTTTTTTTTTTTAAGAAAAAAAAATCAATGGGAGTATTTTTCAGTTCAAATGATTAAATGGGCATTTCCAGAAAATTAATAAATATAAACATATTAAAAATAACTAGTTTAATTAAATTTCTTAATATATTTAAATTAATTATCTAACTCCTACATTTAATATCAAGAAAAGTAAAAAAAATTTGGGCTAAAGAATCCAACTCACAACTTCTTATTTAAGTTGACGTTTAAGGAACGAGCACTACTAGTAGTACAGTGGTATTGAGAATTGTTTCCCCCCCTTAGGTCCTGAGTTCGATCCCCCCTCCCCTCGCCTTGTATAAAAAAAAAGTTGACGTTTAAGGAGACTCTCCCACCATAACCAGGTATTTGATGTGAATAAGCCACTGGGTTGGAAGGAGGCAAGTTAGTTTAAACCATGGTTTGTGAAACCGACTGACCGCGGAGGTTGAGAGACGTGAATCGGCCAACAGCCGTGAAACCTATCCGGTTTAGGGTTAAACTGGTCTAACCCAGAAACCCGTTTGACCGGTGAAACCGGTGTGACCTGACGGTCAAACCGGCCGACCCACTAACCCTTAACCCAAGCACTCCGATCGGTTCAGTGATCGATCCGGTTTCAAAACCTTGGTTTAAACATTAATTTTGAATGAAACTTCACAATATATTTCCTTTTCTTTTTTCGTATATAAAAATCATCAAATTTCTCATTTATTTATTTTTCCCAAAGAAAACAAGAAATTTCTAATTTCTAATTTCTAATTCTATAATTTAACCTTTTTTTGACTGAACCAATATATTTGATAAATATTATCCTATATATTATTTTATTTAAAATATATTATATTATTATGTCTAAATATTTTATAAATATATTATACTATACTTTAGGTATCTCTACATGACTTTGAAATTCTATGAAATGTGAACTAGAATCTTCATGGAGCAGGCAAGGCGTCACTATTTGGGCAAGAGAAGCCCGCCCGCCACTCACCCTTGCTCAACCCAAAAATTATTAGGGTTTTTATCGGGTAGGGTCGGGCATCGGTCGCAAAATGAAGCCCATTCATTCTTCTGGCTGGGTATCGGCCGAGTCTCGCCCGCCCATGCTCACCCCTAATAAAAATCATCAAATTTCTCATTTATTTATTTTTCCCAAAGAAAACAAGAAATTTCTAATTCTATAATTTAACTTTTTTTTTTGGGACCAGAACCAATAAATTGGAAGATGCATTTATTAAGTGAAGAGGGATAATTATGAAGGAATATGGGTCCCACATAAATGTAATGGAATTCATACATCACCTTGCTTGACGTCTGAGGCATCATGGGCTGTTAGGGAAGGGAAAGTGATCGAAGTGCCACAAATGTCCCAATTGTTTATTGTTATTTTGAAGCATATCATCATCACCATTTTCATACTTATCTCATGCTTGCTTCTTGCTTTCACGTTTCTACAACATTTAATTCCCAATCACATGCCAATAAAATAGCTTTCTTGGATTAAATTTGATCTTTCTAAAATTATAGATTAATTTATATTCTTAAATTTTGATCCGATTGGTTTAAATCTATAAGTATGCTATCAGATCCAAAATATAAGACGCTTTTAGAATAATTTATTAATTTTTTATCCACATAGATCAAACTAATTTTTTATTTGTTAATTTTGCCACTGTAATTAATACTTAAATGCGACATCTCATATTTTTTTCCCCTTCAAAACTTCAATTTATACAAATAAAGCTGAAAAAAAAAACTTTCAATCTAAAACATGTTTAATAATTTTTGTTGTTGTTGTCTATCCGGTATACAGAGCTTCACCCTGACTAATCTGAATCCGACCCGGGTCGTGTACCTGACTATGGTGGGTGAGTCTCCCAGCGGGACTTTTCTATATTCACAAGACTCAAACTCGAGACTTTGCTTAAGCGACACAAGCCGCTTATCACTTGTGTCAATTCCCGTTAGTAAACATGATTAATAATTTAACCCATCTTTTTTAATTCATGTGACGTGGTTGAAATCGACTAATGCCAATCCTAGGCATCTCTATTTTGTCTATCTATGAGTTTGAATTTGAATACATCATGACAAAAGTTAGAATTTATTTCTTCTTAGAAATATTATATTGAAATAATATAGATAAATTCATGGCACATACCAATTAATTGGATGTTACAACTCTATTGGCTTGGAATAGCCACTTATTGTGCATTTGCCTTGTAGATTAAAATATACTCCCTCCACTCCTAAATATATGAATTTGAAAAATAATTAAGATAGATTAAAAGAATTAGTTAAGTTAGTGTTTTTAATATAAAGACAATTTATTTATTTTTTTTAGAAGAAAAGACAATTTATTTAATAATAAGAAAAAGTATACAACCAAGATAGGCCCTAAATCATATTGGGTCATTTTTTTTAGAGAATAAAAAAAACCCAAAACAGATTAAAAGGCCCATTACATGAAAAGGAGAACCACTGAATTGAAGCAAACAGAGACTGGACCCAGTAAGTAACAATCATAAATAACATGCAGTCGTTAAAGAAGATTGACACAGTTGGCTAAGGCATCGGCATTCACCTCAAAAAAGAGGAGGTTCTATACCTGTTGGTCGATGTAAGAGCTTCGTTGGTGGGCGATCTGTAACTACTTTTGTAAGCACTCTTTGAGCCTGGAGGCATACCCTGACCTTGGTGGTGTACCGGTATCTACCCCACTTAAACTATTTAATATCAATAAAGGGGAAAATGACATGCAGTTTAAGGGGTGAAAAACAGAAATAGACTATAAATATCATATTTGCATAGCTTAAAAAGCAAACACAGTATATAAACTGTAATAAAAAGTAAGCATAATGTGAAAAGATGGGAAAAAAGAAGAAGAAGAAGACCATTGAACAAAAATTAGTGAAATCAGTTATTTGTCAAAAAGCATATGTTGATTTTCTTAAAATATCAATTCTTTTAGTAATTTATATTGAAAACCAGTGGAAGTAACTTGGGCTAGAACAATAGTGGAAGCAACAAACCGTTCAAACTTGTGTATAAAGAGATTCTCTCTTTCTTTTTTTTCTTTCTTTTTATAACATTTTTTTATAACAATATAAAGAGATTCTCTCAAGCAGATACTTCAATTACTCCTTTAATTAAAGCTTGGGCAAAATCTTACCAAAAAAAAAAAAGCTTGGGCAAAAAAAAAGCTTGCCATTACAAATATGTTTAGCCTTCTTGTTTTTTTTGGGCCAAAAACGCTCAACCTCCAAAAGCCCTGATTTGTTTGGGCCAAAATATGTTCAACATCCAAAAACTCTCTTTTTTGTGGGGGCAGGGAAATATATAGGAAAAAACTTTGAAATTATGAAAAGAAAGAGACGGGCTCTAAAATTCAGTAATACCAAAGAAGGAACCATATCTCATAATAGGATTTTGAAATTAGAGGAAAAATAAAAATATAAGGAAAAAGACTAAAATGCCCCTTAATTAAAAAGGTCCCAACTAACTTTGTGGAAACCTTGATGGTGGCCAAGGACCCATCGGAGCTCTGACAGGAATAATTAATTTTGTAAGTGGTAGAGGTAGGATTTGATCTCATCCCCACCTGCATGACAAAAACATTGGTTGATTTTCAATATATAACATGCAAAAACAAATTTAAGTTAACTGCTTTGACTATAACTTATTCACAAGTTCTGTTAAGGCATTTTCCATATTTTATTAGGTATTACCAACTTTTATTTACGAAGTAACAAATCCACATTTTCAAGTCATTCACAAGTTTTGTTAAGGCATTTTCTACATTTCATTAGGTATTACCAACTTTTGTTTACCCAGTAACAAATCCACACTTTTAGATCATTCACAAATTTTGTCAAGATATTCCTCACATTTCATTAGGTAATCACTAGCTTTCGTTTGTCAAGTAAAAAATCCACACTTTCAGGTCATTTATAAGTTTTGTCAAGGCATTTCCAAAGTTTCATTAGCTATATTATCAACTTTCATTTATCATATTATGAAATGGTAGGGGCTCAAATGAAAGCTGAATTTCTCAATTCCTCGCTTGACAACAAGGATTTCTTTATAGGTAGCATGATAATGCTTCTCTAAGTCCTTGAATTGTCCGTTAGCATGTCCACAATAATGTCTAGTCCCATTAACTTCTTCAAGAAGTATTGCACCCCAATAATCTTCACTACCATTTCATTTATCATTTGAGCCCATGCCACATTACGTGTCTACCTACAGTCGCCTAACATAGCCGATACTATGCTATAACATCAGGACAACATTATCGAAGTGCAATACAATGCATCCTTGAAGCTATAGCAAAGTAAGTGACGCAATGCTATGCAGCATATGTTCTGATCTTTTGTCAAGGTTGTTTCAGGAAATATAGTTTAGGGCGGGAACAACGGTTAGATTGCTGACGTATTGGAATAGAAGATGCGGAGTATCGAAACTAAAGATTTGAAGAACCCCGCAGGATCAGCAAAATCAATCTACCGAGATTGGAAAGAGAAGATACGATTGAACCTCGACAGATTAGGAAAGGCCCAGTTCGTTGAATGTACGCAGCAAGTAAACCAGACTATATAAGGAAACAACAGCCAATCCAAAAAGTAGTTGAAGTCGTTGAGAGTTAAAGACCATTCCATACGGCAAGACTCGAAAGAAGAGTGAGAGAAGTACAAGGCACGAGAACTCCAAGAGAACCCAACATCCTTCCTTGCAGTGAGACGGAGATAAGAAGACGTGGAGCTGTGACGTGACAGGGCTTTTTCCACGCTGTCGGAACCTCCATCAAGCTTTCTGTTTTTTTTCTTCTTTAATTAATTCTAGTTAATCTTGTGATCATGGGCTATTCTGCTGTGCTCTATTCTGTGATTCCCTCGTCAATCATGAACTAAACTTCCTGTGGCTGAGCGAGGATGATTTCCTAAGTGTAGAATGAACCTAGTTGCTAGTTCTTAATTCAATACATTCAGTTTGCTCATCAGTGATTTAATTTCTTGTCGATTAGCGAGTGGTCTCGGCTTACTGAGAGGGAGTCGGGGCTAGACATCTGAGAAACAATGATTGCTAGGCAGGCTGGTGCAAGGCTTGACCTATTATTATAGGCTTCAGGAATGGGTCTACTTCTCATAACCATAACACCTTGAGTTGTAATGATAACTTAATTAGAAAATCGTCATCAACATATGGGAAAAGTAAATTAGGATTGTACGTATCGGACGCGAGAGCTTCGGTAGATTATAGGCGTGGGTTAATTGAATAACATTGTAAAAGGTGTTCATGCTGTAGCATTGTGAGAGTCGTGTAGCATAAATGCTATAGCAATGCGTATAGGCAACTGGGGGATTAATATGCTTGGGAAAGACTTTGAGCTTAGCCTATCTTTTTACTGATATCTTCTTCAACTACGATTAATTGTTTATTTCTAGTTTATTAGCATAGCTATAGAAACTCCCAAACCAATATGACTTTATTTTCTCTTTAAACACAACCAATTCTGTGATTCGGCGTCATCATTCGGTATCTCAGTCTCTGTGAGATGATACTTTACTTAATCTTTATTACTTGTTTGACTGGTGCACTTGCCATCAAGGAAATCCACTAACACCTATCTGCAAAGGGTTTCCATAAATTTTTTTTTTAAAAAAAGTGTCGGCAGTTTGTCTTGTAGCTATTATTTTCACGTGTTTTGTAAATGTGCTACGTGTCCCTTATCATATGTGATGTAAGTGTTTGTACTCAGTGTCCTCCGTGCTACATGTCCCTTATTTTTATCATACGTGATGTATCTATACTCAGTGTCCTCCGTGTTTGTAAAATTTAATTTCTGTTGTAATACATCTTATCCTTCCAGCTTTGCACATTTGTCATGTTGCGCCTCTGTTTCTCTATATAAGCAGATTTCTCCTTAGTTGTAGAGCCATCGAGCAATGAGCAATAAAATATCAAAATGTTTTTATGGCTACCTTCTAAATTTCTCCTTATGCTTCTGAAAGCCAAAGTTCTTAGTATGTTATTATTATCTACTTCTTAGATTCCAAGTATGCTCTGTATTTGCCTCTTTAAGAAGAATTTGTGCATCAAAACAGAATCAAGATTAAGATCCAAAGTTGAGAGAGTACTGAAAATCAGAATACTGACTGTGCCAGTTTGTAAGTTTTTGGATGAGGCCTGAATCCTAAAGTGTCTTTGAGCATAAGCATGAGATGAGGCTCAAGAAGCTCGGACTGTCCACTGGATTCAGTCCACTTCCTTAGACTTTCTCTACAGGCATGATGTTAGTATAATAATTTTCAATTTATCTGGGTTCTCCAGTCTTAGATAGGATAGATCAAGGTCCCATGGCTTTGTTGGTGTCCGTGTCTTTGCTTCCTTTAGCTCTTTGCTAGAGGGTGTTCCTAACACAACACTGTCATTAGAATCCTGATACATCCACCCTCCGGTTTGGTGTAGCTGGATCACCTTCTTTTCAGGGAGAGCTAAAGCTTGTTGGATATTTTGGTTTGACACTGCTTCACACCCAAAAGGAAGCGGGCTACATTTGAGTTCAATTTGGAGATGGAAGTCTTCTTTCATTTCTCGATGGTGAAGTAAGACTAAGCTCATGAGCTTATTATCCTAGGTCTAAACCCAATACTGCTATAGCCTTCTTTGATACAGGCTTATCCAAAATAGTAATAAAACCCCATATTCTTCCTCCTGAAGAATGGGTTCCGCATGACCAATATTTCTTCAAACTGATGCTAAACTCTTCAAATTTGACCTTATTACTATTGCTCTAGCGTCAACGTTGTTAAAATGACATGTATGAGAATAAGAGGTACTACAATTCGCCTTTTTGTTTTTGGTTTCGCTTGAATTTTTGCGGACTTTATTACCATATTTTTACCATTTATTCTCTCTCTCATGTACTTCTTTTTCTTATTTACTCATTCTCTCCTACCCTTTACTCTCTTAATCGATAAATAAGAGCATTTTTTATGCATTCATAATGTTTAATCAATTTTTTGATGTATGTGATTTGGTTATTTAGATCTTATATATTGGATGAGGGATCTTATTATAAATTTAGGCTAAAATATATGTTTGGTCCTCTGAAATTTCTATTAAATTTCAATTTAGTCCCTAAAATTTATAAAGTTTATTTATAGTTTCTTAATGTTAACTCCGATAATTTCATTAATAAAAAAATGATAACTCAACAAATTTAAATGGTTAAACATTGACAAAACATCTTTTAATATAATATTTTTTATGTTTTGAAAAATGAGTCATTGATGTTGAAAGTTTATGTCAATCGCTTGTTATCTTCATTATATTTATTTTGAGTATTATAATTTACAAATTTTAAACTAAATATTAATATGTCAATATTTAATTGTATAGAGACCATTTAAATTTTCTTAGTCAACATTTTTCATTAATAAGACTAACAATATTAATAATAAAGGACTAAATTGAAAAAATGTAAATTTGGAGCAATAAGCTTATGTGTTACCCTATATTTTATTATTAAATATAAAATGCAACGCTAGTATAAAGATAGTGGTGATGGCCATGTGATTGGGAGTGATTAATGTCAAAAGGGAGTACAATTAATAATGGCGCCAATGTTGAAAAGAAGAGACGTGATGATGATGATGAGGAGGGAATAATGTGTGATGGTGAGTTGGAAAATGAGAGTGCCCGTGATTGCCTAGTCAGTAATTTCAGTTAAAATTAACGGTCAATAAAAATGATAGTTAAAAGAGGGGCAGCATTGTTACGTTTTAGGACTTCTAAGCGACATTAAAACCAAAAAAAATTTCAGGGCAACATTGCTCCTATGTGTATATTCCCAGGATGAATTTGCTACTTAACTCTTATCATATTTGCATAGCTTAAAAAGAAAAAAACAAAGTATATAAAATGTAATAAAAAGTAAACATAATATGAAAAGCTGGAAAACGAAAACAAGAAGACCATTGAACAAAAAATACTGTGATCAGTTATTTGCTAAAAAACTATATGTTGATTTTCTTAAAATATCAATTCTTTTAATAATTTATATTGAAAACCAGTGGAAGTAACTTGGGCTATGTAGAAATCATAGAGAGAAAGATAGAGAAAATATACTCTCAAATGGATGTGTTTATTCATATGCTCAATAGGGTATTTATACCCAAGAGAGTAATGACTCATTATGATGATTGATTCCCTGATCACTCATAATTCCTATAATCCCTTATTATATGTGATACTAATTAATTATGATATATATGCACTGATATATTTCCTAACACTCCCCCTCAAGTTGGAGCATAGATATTAATCATGCTCAACTTGTTACAAGAAAACATAATATAAATAAATCCAAACAAAATTATTTTCTTCCTAAGAACCTCTTCACTCAATTTTCACACACTCCCCCTCAAACTAAAAGCAGCTTGAATGTGAGCAGCCATATTTAATCACCAATAATTTGCTTCTTCATGAGATCTTGAAGTAAACAACATTACCAAATAGTACTCCAAACGTCTCACTTGAAACCAAACACCTCACCGGAGGCAAGACAACGAACGAGTTACACAAGGACCACCAAACTGTCTCACTTGAGACAAACACCTCACCGGAGGCAAAGCAACGAACGGGCCACATAGGAACCACCAAACTGTCTCACCTGAGACAAACACCTCACCAGAGGCAAAGCAACGAACGGGCCACATAGGGACCACCGAACTGTCTCACCTAAGACAAACACCTCATTGGAGGCAAAGCAACGAACGGGCCACATAGGGACCACCAAACTGTCTCACCTGAGACAAACACCTCACCGGAGGCAAAGCAACGAACGGGTCTCACAAGGGACCAGCAACACCCAAACATCTCACGAGAGATAAATACCAAACGGGCCACATAGGGACCACCAAACTGTCTCACCTGAGACAAACATCTCATCGGAGGACGCAAAGCATAGAAGATGCCAACGAAATTACCCAACCACAAGCACGACATTCAAAACAAAAGAACACTTCACGAACGTGCTGGAAAACGAAACAAACGAAGAACCCAGCCACTAGAGACAAGTGAACATGCACGAAACAAAATGCCGACTGTGCTAAAATACCCAGTCTCACAACGCAACCTTCGAAGCAAAGAACCGGCCTATACATACCGGGAATGAAGGCTCGACGTTGGAGAATGAAGCACGACCAGAAAAATGGTCACAACAACCAAACAAGGTATCAATAACCTCTTTAAATACAACAGAAACCTCTTTAGTCACCACAGAACAATCTCACCCGAGATTACAACACCAAACTGATGCTTCATGATTCGCAACAACAAATGCCACATTAGTGACCAAATAGAAGCAACAGTCACTCCAGTGACCAAATAACACTTCCACAACCTAAAAGCAAATAACCACTGAACCATAAGTAGATTTATGAAACGGCACTGGAACGAAGACAAACAAGCAGATGGATGAATAGTTCCGCAGACAGAACCTTCACTCTCAATCTCTCTCACCACCTTCGTCCACCTCTAACCAGAAAATCGACGGAAACTGAAGAAGAGCACAACAACAAAACCTAATTGCCAAATGCAATTTTTTTAAACACAAAACTAGAAAAGAAACAAAGATGGCACTCGTACAGACACGCTAGCTGGCTGGCCACTGTTACTATTAACGCTACAGTAACAGTGGCCACCGGAAAACTCAAATACTCAAATTTGCCAAGAATAATCCCTGAGCTTTGATACCATGTAGAAATCATAGAGAGAAAGATAGAGAAAATATACTCTCAAATGGATGTGTTTATTCATATGCTCAATAGGGTATTTATACCCAAGAGAGTAATGACTCATTATGATGATTGATTCCCTGATCACTCATAATTCCTATAATTCCTTATTATATGTGATACTCATTAATTATGATATATATGCACTGATATATTTCCTAACAGGCTAGAACAATAGTGGAAGCAACAAACCGTTCAAGCTTGTGTATAGAGAGAACTCTCTCAAGCAGATACTCCAATTGCTCCTTCGATCAAAGCTTGGGCAAAAAAAGCATGCCATTACAAATATGTTTAATCTTCTTGTTTTTCTTGGGCCTAAAAGGCTCAACCCCCAACTACCCTGATTTTATTGGGGCCAAAATATGTTCAACATCCAAAAACTCTTTTTTTTGGGGGGATGGGGAAATATGTTGAGAAAAAGATAGAAAAAAACTTTGAAATTATGAAAAGAAAGAGAGGGGCACTAAAATTCAGTAAATACCAAAGAAGGAACCATATCTCATAATGGGATTTTGAAATTAGAGGAAAAAGGAAAAATATAAGAAAAAGACTGAAATGCCCCTTAACTAAAAAATTCCCAACTAACTTCGTTGGAGACCTTTTGTTGGTGGCCAAGGACCCGGTCGGAGCTCTGACAAGAATAATTAATTTTGCAAGTGGTGGAGGTGGGATTTGATCCCATCCCCACTTGCATGACAAAAACATTGGTTGATTTTCAATATATAACGTGCAAAAACAAATTTAAGTTATCTGCTTTGACTTTAACTTATTCATAAGTTTTGTTAAGGCATCCCCTATATTTTAGTAGATATTGCCAACTTTTATTTACTAAATAAAAAAATCCACATTTTCAAGTCATTCATAAGTTTTGTTAAGGCATTTTCTATGTTTCATTATATATTACCAATTTTTGTTTACAAAGTAACAAGTCCACACTTTCAGGTTATTCACAAGTTTTGTCAAGACATTCCTCACATTTCATTAGGTATAACTGATAAGTACTATTTATGCCTTGTTTTCCCTATGATGTGTGCCTGTTTTATATGGTGAATATGAGCGTAAATGCATGTAATCTGAGCAATTATGCTATAATGCACGCATATAGGAAAATGTAGGATGAGTCTCACAAATCATGGTAATTGCATAAGAGAAGAACAAGTTTGAGGTTTAAAGTAAAAAGCGCATAGCACAGCCGATACAATGCTATAGCATCGGGTCAGCCATAACAAGCCACAATACAATGCAACCCTAATGCTATAGCAGTATAAGTGAAGCAATTCTATGTGTCATTTGTTCTGACTTTTCCTCGAAGTTGTTTCAGGAAATTAAGTGCAGGTTTTTAGACGGACGTGTAGATAGCGATTAGATTTGCCAATTGAATTAGAAGATGCGGAGGATTGAAGTTAAGATTTGGAGAATCCCGCAATATCAACCAAATTTGGAAAGTTGGACCAGACAGATTTGGAAAGGCTCAGCTCACTAAACGTATGCCGCAAGGAAACTTGATTATAAAAGGAAAAGACAACCGATCCTAAAGGGGATTGAGTTGTTGGACAGTCAAAGAAATTCTTATTCGGCTAGACTCGAAAGAAGAGCGAGAGAACGCACGAAGAACGAGAGCTTCAGAAGAAACCCAGAATCCTTCCTTGTAGTGAGACGAATACGAGAAGACGTGGAGTTGTCACGTGACGGCTTCTCCTACACCGTTGAACCTTCCGGTGAACTTTCGGTTTCCCTTTGTTGATTTTTAGTTTATCTTTTATCATGTGCTATTCTATGGTGATTTATTTTGTGGTTCCCTCATCAGTCATGAACTAAATTTCCTTTGGTTGAACGAGGATGAATTTTTGAGTGTAGAATGAACCTAGTTTGCTAGTTCTTTAATTTAATAAATTCAGTTTGTTTATCAGTATTTTAATCTCTTGTTGGTTAGCGGAAGTTAAGGGCGAGATCAGTGGCCTGAGCTTACTGGAAGGGAGTCGGGGTTAGATATCTGATAGGCAGTGTTTGCTGGGCAGGCCGGTGCAAGGTTTGACCTATCATTGTAGGTTTCAGGAATGAGTCTATCGCTCATAGTCATACATCTAGATTAGGAATGATAATCCGAACTAGAAAATCGGCATAGGCATATGGGAGAAGTAAAGCTAGGATTGTACGTACAGGACGCGGAAGCTTCTATATAGCATAGTGGTGGGTTAATTCGATAACATTGTGAAAGTGGCTATGCTGTAGTATTGCGGAAGCTGTGCAGCATAATCGCTACAGCAATGCGCTAAGGCAAACTGGGGAGTAATATGCTTAGGATGAAGTCTGAGCTCAGCCTATCTTTAAACTGATATCTTCTTACGACTACAATCACTTATTTATTTCTTTGTTTGATAGTTATAATAAAAAACACCAAACCCAATTATTATTTTCTCTTTTTACACACAACTGTTTTTGAATCTAGTATCATAATCGGTATCTTAGTTTTTGTGGGACGATACTCTACTTACTCTTTATTACTTGTTCGACTGGTCCACTTGCCATCAAAGAAATCAACTAACAATAACTAACTTTCGTTTGTCAAGTAAAAAATCCACACTTTCAGGTCATTTACAAGTTTTGTTAAGGCATTCTCAAAGTTTCATTAGCTATATCATCAACTTTCATTTATCATATGTCAAATCTACACTTGTTAATACCTAATATAATGTGGGGAATGCCTTAACAAAACTTACGAATTGAATGACATGAAATTGTGGATTTATTATTTGGTAATACTTAATGAAACGTATGTGGGAAATTCCTTAACAAAACTTGTGAATAACCTGAAAGTGTGGATTTGTTGCTTGGTAAACAAAATTTGGTAATACCTTTCAGGTTTTGTTGCTTGGTAAATAAAATTTGGTAATACCTAATGAAACATGAGGAATGCCATAATAAAACTTGTGAATGACTTTAAAGTGTGGAGTTGTTACTTGATAAACAAAAGTTGGTAATACTTTATGAAATGTGGGCAATGGACAATGCCTTAACAAAACTTGTGAATAAGCCCGAAGGTGAGGTCTTTGATAATGTGGTTAGGAGCTTTTTTAAATATAAAGGGGCATTTCGGTCTTGTCCCTCCAATTTCAAAATCCCATTATGGGATATGATTCATTCTTTGGTATTACTGAATTTTGGTTCACTTCTCCGTCTTTTCATAATTTTCAAGTTATTTTTCAATCTTTTTCCCAAATATGTTCAACCTCCAAAATTATGAACTCTCCATTTTTAAAGGTCAAGTTTATATCAATAGGTAGAGTTATTCATTATTCATTGATGGCTGAAATGTGTCTTCTGACTTCCTTGCCAATGTGAGTTCAGTGAGAAAGATAAATGCTCCAAGCGTAGCTGCCTTGTTTTTCCGATGGAATAGAGATAGAAGGTTCATTGACGCTTGAATGTTAAAAATTAAATGTATGACAATAACAGATTTTGTTTTTGGTTTCGCTTGAATTTTTTAGGACTTCAATACCTCTCGATCTCATGCTGCTCTTTTTCTTATTTACTCATTCTCTCCTACCCTTTACTCTCTTAATCGATAAATAAGAGTATTTTTTATGCATTCATAATGTTTAATCAATTTTTTGATATATGTGATTTGGTTATTTAGATATTATATATTGGATGAGGGATCTTATTATAAATTTAGGTTAAAATATATGTTTGGTCCTCTGAAATTTCTATTTTTAATTTAGTCCCTAAAATTTATAAAGTTTATTTATAGTTCCTTAATGTTAACTCCGATAATTTTATTAATAAAAAAATGATAACTCAACAAATTTAAATGGTTAAACATTGACAAAACATCTTTTAATATAATATTTTTTATATTTTGAAAAATGAGTCATTGATGTTGAAAGTTTATGTCAATCGCTTGTTATCTTCATTATATTTATTCTGAGTATTATAATTTACAAATTTTAAATTAAATATTAATATGTCAATATTTAATTGTATAGAGACCATTTAAATTTTCTTAGTCAACATTTTTCATTAATAAGACTAACAATATTAATAATAAAGGACTAAATTGAAAATAATGTAAATTTGGAGCAATAAGCTTATGTCTTACCCTATATTTTATTATTAAATATAACATGTAATGCTAGTATAGAGATAGTGGTGATGGTTAGGGGATGTCCAAAAAACCCAAGGTCCGGTTGGTCTGGCCCGGTCCGGTCCGACCTGACTCGGTCTAGGCAAGCAAAAAAATGGTCTGAGACAATTTGACCGGACCGGACCGGACCAAATTGCTCGGGTTGGACTGGACTTCGGTCCAGGGGCTTAGACCCCCTGGACCAGTCCGGTCTAACCCGAGGTCCTTTTTTTTTTTGTAAATCACCACTATATTAAGCCACTTACTGGAGTCTGGACATCTTAATGTGCTTTTTAATTTATAGGATCACTTTTCATTATGTCACTTTTTATTATTTTAGGAAGTCAGGTGAAATAAGAGCTAAAATATTGCATCCCAAGAAAGCAAAAAAAAAAAAACTGAAAAAAAAAATTAGATTTTTTTTAAAAAAAAAAACACAAAGTTGGACTACGGGTGGTCCAGGTAGTCCAGTCCGTCCGGTTCAGCCCGAGCTCGGGCGGGTACCAAACCTTGGGTTAATTTTTCAGCCCGAGGTCATATCGGGCCAGACCTCGGGTTGACCTCCAACCCGGTCTGGCCCGGTTCTTGGACAACCCTCTCCAACTACTTCTTCGTAAGTAAGGTGAGGTACTTCTTTCGGTTTTTTTAGGGGGTCGCCCTTCTTTTTGTCTTCAATTTTTCCCTTGTGTTGTGAAATTGGGACATGGAATTTATGGGACTGTTTTGTTATGCTCTATGAATGCATGTGGCCATATATTTGAAGCATTAAAAAATCTGTAATCTTATGCCAATTGCTAATTTCAACTGCGTCTTATTATCATGTTATGCTTGCAGGACTCTAGGAATTATTCCAATGCACCAGGGAAAAAGGAGGAAAAAGTAAAGGTACTTGAATATATTGGTCTTCAACATGTTCGCAACATGTTCGCTGGCACACTTGCATTATGTGAAGGGAATTTTATGGGTGTTGATTATATATCTAGTTGTCTACTTTCTTACGAGTATACATATGCTGTGATTACGAAGAGAACTAGAGAAAAATAATGAAGAAGATTGGTCTATCAACTGAAAATGAATGTAGGGAATTCAGCATATCCCATTATCTTGTGTTGCCCTTCTGATATGTAAACTGTAAATAAATATATTAGTTAGTTAATTAGGGGAGTTAGTTGTATTGGTTAGTTAGGGGATAGTTAGTTAGTTGTTATTTCTGTTATTACTGTTGGGAAATGACTGACTTGCGGTACCATATCTGATATCTTCCTAAGGCTATATATATATGGGCCTAGGCTAATTGTATAATTAGTTTTTGCATTGTGAATGACATAGCCAGTCTGTCATCTGCCTTATCTTCTCCCTCTTTCTCTTCTCAACCCCTCTGGTTTCTATTCCCAATTCCTCTATATTTCTACAACTATCTTAACACCTTCACATGTCAGTGTTACGGTATCCTGGTATTGATTTACTTCTTCTATTCTTTTAAACAGTGTTGCTTCTTGATTGCTTTGTAGGTGCCACTGGCCTTGTTTGGAGGTACAGGAAACTATGCCTCTGCTTTGTATACTGCTGCAGTAAAAGCTAATGTACTGGACAAGGTTGAGTTTGAGGTTCTTGACCTTGTCGAGGCAATAAAGAATAGTCCTAAGTTTGCACAATTTACAAAGGACTTGTCTGTGCCTAAAGATGCCAGAATTAAGGCAATCCAAGAAATTTCTAAGGAAGCTAAATTTTCAGATATTACGACAAACTTCCTTGGTATTATAAGCTTCCCTTTCTTTATTCCGTTGACAAAGTTATTGCTGTGCTTATAATGCTAAAATGACTATTGAAATATCTTGTAGCTTGGTTCGAATGGCATGTGATTTAGATGTCCTAGGTTGTTGGGGATCATTTTAGCATCAGTGAAAAATCCATACATATCAATGAAAAAGGTGATTATTTGTGATAAGTCAATGTAGATCATTCACCTATTTAACACAATGTCGAGATTTATGGGTTTGTAAAGCTATTTCTTGGTCATTATTTTTAGAAGAAAATAAAGTAAAATTATGTTTACATCGCTGCTTTCACAGGCTTAGTGAAATCCAATAGAGTTTTCACATGTTTAAACCATAATATTTAAAATCAAAATGAATTTGTTTGAGCCCTGCTTGATTCATTTTACCATTGTCTTAAATTGATCATCAATGGTTGGAAATTCTTTGTTCTGTTTTACCAAGGTTCTGAAACCTGGACCGGTCACAAGACCGGTTGGGGTACTGGGTTTAGGGTCAGTGGGTCAAACTGGTGCTAAACCGGGGCCAAACTGGTGAAAAATGGAAGATTTTTGGATATTAGTATGAAATTTTAAAGAAAATCTAAAAAAATTGGTTTTTTTGCAAAAATAAATAAATAAAGTGAACTGGTTTGACCTTTGGATCGGACCAGCTTACCGACTGGTTGCTGATTTCAGATCCGGTTCAGCCGGTCCGGGTCCGGGTCCGAGAACACTGGTTTTATTTGAGTACAAAACCTATGTAAAGTTTCATTGGTGTCTACTATTTGGTTTTCAGATAACAATCTGTCTTGTGGAAAGACTTTTTTGAAACACCCAACCATATTATGTCTACCTGTAAAAGTTATACCTCTGTGTTGTTTAATTTCTGGAGAGCCTGATAAGAAGCTCTTGAAATTATACCTAAGTTTTTTCATTTATTTAATGGGTCAATGGACCCACACCAGTATTATTTGACATTTTTTAGAATATCACTTGAATGCTTTTATTATTTATTTGTTTATTTATTTTATGCAAAATTTGCCAGAACCTGGAAGTATCTTAAAGAATGTATGTAATGTGCAAGTCTTAATGTTGAACAACGTTGAATTTGGATCTTTTATCAACTTATAAGCATGGTGCAATTGAAGATGCTTATATTTCATTTTTTCTAGTTTCTTGACAGATTATTTTGCTTAGTTCCTTTTTATTTTTGTTAACTGTCCTGCTTGAATCGTCGATTCTTTTGGTTCATTCAGATATTTGTATTCTTTCATCTTATGTAACCTGATCATCCAAGGAACTCCATTATACTTACAATATTTTTATCCATTACTAATATTAATATGCGACCTGCCTATACATTCAATTCAATTGACCTTCTGCTACTCAGATAGAAATTGGTAAAATGAAATATAAATTGTGATGGAAAGCAACACTGAAACATTTTCCTCTCTTACACAAGAAGCATACCATGTGTAAGAGACAACTCTTAGCAGTCAAAACTCCAATTAATAAAACACTACGTATATAATGAAACCAGAATATTAAGTCAAAGTTAGCGTTTGAGAGGCTAGATCAACACTCTCCCTTTAAACAACCCAACCTTGAAATAGCCCTCAATGGTAAGCTTCTGATCCTTTCAGCTCCTCATCCCTGTTAATTAACTCCTTGAATTTCCCATTCTGCTTCACGACCTTCATCTTCTCTTCTATCTCCTAATTCATTTAGCCTCCTTTTTTTTGTCCATCTTAGGTACAGAATCATCCTCATGGAATATCTATACCTGATTCCATGCCTGTACCATCTATAATATACTTGGGATTTATCACTATCATTCTTTATATCACCTAGAGAGCTTGAACATTTTATTATAATTATTCATTCTTCAACATTTTTTGTCAGTCATACGTTCTTTCTGCAGACCTCTCATTAACACTCTAGAAAATGGGGCTTATCTACGATTAGGTATTTTATTCATCTTAGGACTTAGATTTGACTTGGCAAAAATCCTGAGTTTTTTAACAGCCACCTATCATAATATGTTATATAAGTCATAAATAAATAGTTAGGGCAAACAATTGGGAATTAATTGGCACAATATTAATTCTATGAGGGCCACATGGAACAATATTAATAATATGAGGCCATTAGTTAGGAAAGGGTAGTTAGGATTCTGTTATGACTGTGCTTTGCTATTACTTAAGTCTAAGGCCATATCTTATATAAAGGGGCAGCATAGACTAAATGTATTCATGTTGAACATTATTGTGTATGAATGAATGAGAGAACAGCAGTTCTGTCTCCCTTGTGTCTCTTCCCAAACCCCTGAATTCTCTTTTCCTAATCCTCTAATTTCTCTACAAACTACTCAACATAATACTGTAAATGAAACATCCATTTAGGGTACTCATTCTTATTCATTAAACCTTTGAATATTAAGGAAAGGGCTCACATACACTACAAGGTGTATTGTCAATAAACAGTATTGTCAATGGTGGCTACCATGATCTCCGTGGTGGAATTGCATGGTTGTCTGAACTTATCTCTCATAAAACCTCCTAAGTAAGGTGCCTTTATAGAGCTTGCCTCGGTGTCCACCAGTGGAAATGACTGAGACTGCAATTTTTGTTTTTTTGGCTGCCTCCCGCATGTGTTCCTCGGGGCATAAACTTTTCTTTCAGTGTGAAAGCACCCCTGAACAGCCCCTTAGCTGTAATGCACAACAGTGCAGGTTGGGCTTTTAAGCCTTGAGTCTCCGCCTCCCTTGTTCTTGTGTTGTTTCTGCTGAAAGTTTAGAACCTGTTTTGATACATGTATGAGATTTGACACATATTTGAATCATAGGATGATGTGCATTGACCAGAATGATTGAGATGAATAACATCTTGATTTTGAATGCCAAATTATGATAATCAAATAAAAATGAAGCTTTCAGTCAAATTGTTGATGATTCCTTACGTTTGAAAATTATATTGTATTTTGAATTTTATATGATATTCTGTAAATGTGAAGTACTTCAATAATACTAACTAACAGCTTATTTTAAAATAGTAAGATTTTTGCATTGTTTTTCTGCTGATATTGATTTATTGGTTTGTCTTTGAAAGCTATCGTTGCTGAGAATGGGAGGCTAAGAAACTTAGGTAGCATAGCAAAGAAGTTTAAGGACTTGACCATGGCACATAAGGGAGAAGTGAAAGCCATTGTGACCACTGTCATTGTAAGTAACACTTATTTATTTATGTTTTTGGTTAATTTTTTACTTGACAAAAAATTACTGCAACATATTTGTACTTTGCTTCGAATTCCATTCTTTGTTAAAAGGATGACCAGAATTTTGTGATGTACATGAACATTAGTAGACTTACATATCTGCAGCTGATGTGCGCCACAAACAAATACAAGGAGGGGCATTTTTCAGTTTTCAGTTGTTTTTTTGTGGTCATAAAATACCTCTAAACATCTTTCTGTCCCTGATCTGTTAATTTAAAAATTCAATATGGTAAAATTATGAACTGTGCTTCCCATATTGTTTGTACGGCTATTATGTCACTGTTATATTCTTTTACAGAAAAGTATTTCATTAAATCAATATATTTGCAGTGTGTCCATCTGGTGCATCTATCTATTTGCGTATGAAGGAAATTTTTTGAATTCTACTTCATGATTTATAGCCTTCTATTATAGGCTTCCTAAATGCGTTAAGTTTTCAGTGCTTAGTTAGCCTATCTATTTTGATTCTGTTGTTTTAGAATGAGGTTATGTTGTGAAACAATTGGGAAGTAGTTGCATTTTCTAATTTTCGTGCGTTGGACCAGCCACTTCCCCCTCAAGAAGAGAAGCAACTGAAAGAGATCCTTCAGGAGATCATAGGTGCAGGGAAAAATGTTCATATTGAACAGAAGGTATTGTGTCATTATCTTTGTTCTTGTTATCTCTTCCTGTCTCGCACGCATGCATACAAACAAAGCCTTCTTAGGTCATTATCATGATTCTTGTTTTTGGTCTTACAGATTGATCCCAGCATCCTTGGTGGTTTAGTGGTAGAATTTAACCAGAAGGTCCTAGATGTTTCGATTAAGACTAGGGCTAGCCAGATGGAGCGGTTCCTCCGAGAGCCCTTAACTCTTGGCGACATCTAGATGGAAACATTTTCCTGTTTGACATTTGCTTTCATCTGCTACAATTTCCCTGAACAGTTCAAGGAAGAGATGAAGTAATCTAAATTGCTTTTTATATATTTCTCAGATCTTGTGTTTTTGGGATGCAATGCAATCTTTTTGCAAATAAAAGCTACTTCCTCCAAACTTCCTCATAATGCCTCGTTGCTTTTTGTATGGAATTGGTAATATTTTTGATTTAGCCGTTTTGAGTTACTGATTTGTTCAAATTACTTATGCAACATCATTCAAGTCGTAAGCGCATCAGTTTAAAATAAATATACGATGCCCCTATTGCTAGTTCACTGCTTGTTTCCTTTCTTTTTTTTGAATGGTTATTTTGGTCCTCAAACAAAGTTAGCTTGTTTATTAGGGAAATCCTTGCCAAGGCCCAATTAAGGCCCAAAAATACAAAAAGGGCCCCAACAACTTTCCTCTACCACAAAGGGCCCTAGGGCCCTAATGGGTATTTGATGAAACAATGCAATGACATTAATATCCCTTTAGTAATAAACAAAAAAGCTGTACAATAGGAGCAGATGGTTTTGGCGCCTGATGGAGAAAAGCAAAAAGTGGCGAAACATAAGCAAAACGCAGAGAGACGCACGCACGGCAAGCGGGGTTACGATCCTTTATATCCGCTCAACTCGGCCGACGAAGAGAACATTTATATTCCCACGTGTGTTACGATCATCTCTGCATTAGCTTTGAACTCGGTGGGTTTTTATTTGTTCTTGAACATATTTTTACACTTAGAAGGTCGGCTAGTTGAAAGGTTGGAGCTTTGCCAAGTTTATGTTATTATCGGCTTGGAAATAGGTATGAAATACTAAGTTTTTCATCAAGATATCATCATCACCATTCCAGTTGGACTTTAATCATTTTAGGGTATTGTGGAAAAATGTTGCTCTGTTTTTGGGTTGAAAACAGAGGGAAAGGCTGTGTTAATGGGAATGGGATGAAGCTGGTTTGGTGTAAAAACGCTGAAAAGGGATAGTTGTTAATATGGTGATATACTTGTTAATATGGTGATATAGTTGTTAATACAAGGTGAATGTTAAAACGTTGTAGGTTCTGCTTGTTTTTGGGCATGGAAACAAAGGGATGTCATTTGTTAGGGGGAATGATTTGAATGTGAAAAGGTGAAATGAGATTGTTGTAAATAGCTACTGACTTTAGTTGCTAATGTGATTGTTAAAGTTGTTAATACTAACTTTATGTTTGAGATCATAATTAAAGATGGCTAGTACTTAGGAAGAATCTATTATGTTTCTTCCATGTGGGGGGTAACATTGTTTGTGGGGAAGGACAAGAAAGTGACTATGTTGGTGGAAGGGTAAGAACAAAATGCATTAAGGAAGGAACAACATATCAGGAGTTGATCAGAATCATAGCGTCTTTAAATGGGAATGAAAGTACTGACATTTGCGTGAAATTCAAACTAAGCATGGATGCATCTACATTTGTTGATCTTGTAGATGATGAAGGGTAGAACATTTAATAAGGTATAATGAAGAATATTGTAATGTGTACATTGAAGAAAATGAGAATAATGACAATAGACCACAACGAAGGAATGTTCAAATGGAAGAGCAAGAAGTGTAAGTCTTGTTGTGTTAATAAATGTAATTTGTTCCTATATTAATTGTCATTACTTGGTTCTCATTACTTGCACTTATACTTGTTGGTTGTCGCAGAGTGATCAACTTCATGTAGGTGCACCTAGGTTGTCTATGTCTCCCACAAATGTTCAATGAGAGTCAAGAGTTGCTATCATTGCCTTGTGCTTCGCAAAGTGTGCCATTAAACGAGCGAAATGAATCATTGTAAATGGACGGATTTGATAATGGGAGAAGGATGATTTTTGCGAATGCTGTCACCCTTCGTGAAACGTTGTACAAATTCAGCATTGCTCACAAGTTTTCCTACATTTTTGTGAAGAACAAGCCAAAGAAGATAATAGTGAAGTGCAAGGTTGATGGTTGTCCTTGGTACATGGGTGCGTATTCAGCGGGAGAAGGTCAAGATACCGCCTTCCTAATCATCAGAACATATAGAAGTGAACACATACACCATGCACAGGATAGCCTTATTGTATCTCATCCACCCAAGTCTAACTTGACATCAACGCTTGTAATCGATGGTGTGAGATGTAATATTGACAAGACGGCAAATGAAATTCGAACGGACTTGTATAGTGAGTATGGGTACTACTGAACTATCGTCAAGCATATAGGGCGAAACAAAGAGTCGTGAGGCAATTGCACGGACGAGTTGAGGACTCTTACAAGGTCATTCCTTGGTTGTGTGTGAGACTCATAGAGAGTGACCCCGACACGGTTGAAAAATGGGAAGGGTAACCCGATAACAGATTTGATAGGCTATTTATTGCATATGGTTGCTCTATTACTGAGTTTCCTAAATGGTTTTCGGCCAATACTATATATAGATGGATGTCATCTCGGTGGCCCTTATAGGGGAACAATGTTGTCGGCTTGTGCGTATGATGCGAGACAACCAAATGTTTCCGTTAGCATATGGCATTGTTAGTGGTGAGACCTATGATGATTGGGCTTGGTTTCTAAATAGTGTAAAACAGATTACAGGATCAATGGTCATAACAATTGTGTCGATCGGAATAACTCCATTATTGGTCTTTGTAAAAGATATATTTGGCACCGAGAGACATGCATTTTGTTATAGGCATGTCAAGGAAAACTATAGTTCAGCATTTCTGAAAATCAATAAAGGGGTGACACGTACCTCTGGGAATAGCAAGGAGTTAGCATTGCAGCTCCTCGATGCAATTGCGTATGCAAGGCCGGTTGAAGACTTCACCGTTGCGATGGGAAATTTGAAATCGTTCAATCCAAAATTGGCAGAATGGGTTGAGACTCAGGGGGACGTTGATCGATGGGCTCTAAGCAAGTTTCCGTTTAAAAGGTGGGATAACATAACCACTAACATTGCTGAATCATTCAATGCATGGATGGTGAAAGAGCGGAAGCACAACATTGGAGTGTTAATATATGAGCATAGGGAGAAGTTGGCTGCGAAGTTGCTTGCAAGCAAGATGGCTTTGGTTAATTGGAAAAATGGTGTAGGGCCTAACATAGAAAAAAAGTTGCAGCAACATGTGAACTTTGCAGAAAATATACAGACGACATATTATGGGGAGAACCAGTTTTTGATTGAAATTAGACGCGGTGATGCATATGGTCATGTTGTCGTTGACTTGGTTGCAAAAGAATGTTCTTGTTTAGCATGGCAAATGAGTGGACTACCTTTCCCACATGCATGTGCAGCAATTAAGAAACTTAACGGTAGTGTGTACGCATTTGTGGATGATTGCTTTACAATTGCAGCCCAAGACAAAATTTATGCACATATCATGCGGCCAATTGCAACACATGATTCTCCATGTGTTGAGAAGCCAACGGTCACAGAAATGCTAACTGAGACTTTCTTGGAGCCTCCAACTACTTTTAGGCCGCCAGGTAGACCACCTAAAAAAGGCGAGAATCTCAGTTTCAAGACAAGAAGGTTTATCATTGTGGTAGATGCCATGAGGAGGGACACTCTGTCAAGACTTGCAAGAATCCAAATCCAAGTTGATAATTAATGGTGCCTTGGGTTTTTATTTTTTGAGCAATGCGCGTCACACTCTTTTGTTGTATATGTCTTTAGTGATATTGTTGTAAGTGACCCCTGTTATTGTCGTAAGTGACCCCTGATATTGTCGTAAGTGACCCCTGTTATTGTCGTAAGTGACCCCTGTTATTGTCGTAAGTGACCCCTGATATTGTCGTAAGTGACCCCTGATATTGTCGTAAGTGACCCCTGTTATTGTCGTAAGTGACCCCTGTTATTGTCGTAAGTGACCCCATTTATTGTGGTAAGTGACCCCGTTATTGTTGTAAGTGACCCCCGTTATTGTCCTAAGTGACCCCTGTTATTGTTGTAAGTGACCCCATTTATTGTTGTAAGTGACCCCCGTTATTGTTGTAAATGACCCCCGTTATTGTTGTAAATGACCCTGTTATTGTTGTAAATGACCCTGTTAATGTTGTTCATGTGCCTGACAAGAAGAGCAATCTGATAGTGTTGGCAACCTGAACATACATTGACAGAGTTTCCAATCACAAATATGTAGGAAAAAAAATCATGACAATCAGATATAGTAAACAAGTAACATTGGACGATCGGAAACTTGAGACACTTTTGCCTCAACTTTTCACTATTATAGACAGATTTGTCAAACTGTTTTGTTAACTTTACATCAGTAGGGTATTTGGAAAAGAACAAATGAAGGTCATCCTCATGAAATACAAAAGGAGTCATAAATATACACGTGTCCTAACAACTATGTCTCCTAATGTCTTCTCTTTTGCTTGGGGAAGTTCTCCATTAACGACAACACTTTTGCCTGATGCTTGTTGCTAGGATGGGTGACTAGCCACCACAACAACCTGATCTTCAATTCATGAAGTTCTTCGTCTGTGTAGAATGGCACTGTGTGCCCATCCTCCCCTTGCTCTGAGCCATCCCACATTTGTAACCATGTAAGCACATGAACCCCACAAGAATGCCTGAAATAAATTAGACAAACGCGTTTTAGTCAAATCAGCCATCAAACTTCAAATAACGGGTGGAAAAAAACCGATAATAAGTAATATACGTGTCCGGTTGGACATGGACTTTAGCATAAGTAACATCTTTGGGGATTTTGTGGTCATCTTGTAACAATTCTGGCTTGACCGTTCAGAGAATATCCAAGAAATGATTGCGCTGAAAAGGAAGTTCACACAGTTAGACATGTTTACCTAAATCAAAGAAGACAATAAAATGTAGAGACATCTCAATTGAATTTACCACTTTATTTGCCATCATGTCCTTAGACTTGTCCATCTCTGTTTTCTTTTTGGCCTTTTTCTTGGTTGTCTTAAGTGTTGGATTCTCCTTTTCATGCTGCATCCGATAATAAGTTCTGATCTCAACCAAGGAGTCAAGCAAGTAGAAAACCATTGTTCTTGTATCCAAGACATATGAAAACCAAGTGATTTACAAAGAGTGTGGGGCCAAATATGAAATGACAAATACCAATGTTGTATCCAACATGTTCGGGAAGAATTTCCGCAACATTGGCTTCGACTGTCCATTTCCGATTAGGATTAATCATTTTTTCCATAAAATCGGCTGTGAAAATATGTCTTTGGACAACACCACCATTCTCTAATTGGTCAGCCACTAATGTCTTCGCTACCATGCTCATCAGCTTCATATGTGAAAGAAGAAGAAGTTGTGATTAGGCTGAGTAATGAAATAGCTGATTATTATGTGTACAAATCAAGAGTGAGACAACATTCTAAATTTCAATTAACAATGATATACTTTGATAACTAAAGGGGCCGTACCTTGTTGTTAATCCAACTTCGTGGATTCAGACATTGTAGCTCTTTCCTTGTGAGGAAATAGTGGTGCATATCCACAAATTCCCTAAATTACAAAATATGACAATGTTAATCCAAATTTGGATTTTGAGAAATGACAAGTTAGATTTATGAAACGGTAACTCAAACTTACTCTGCAGCCTCATCGCTACTAACGGACTTTGTACACATCTCGAATAGGGTGTCTTTGTCATCGTATGTCCTCTTCCCCTTGGACTTTCGCTTTGGTCGATCCAGGGGATTTCAAGACGCTACTAGGAATTACTACCCTCCGAGACCTCCTTAATTCCAGTCCGGGATCTTTCACCTCCTGTTCCTCGCCAATACCACCATCCACATGAGGTGTCTCCTCTCCATGTTGAGGGATTTCTTCAATGTCAATAATGTTTTCAGTTCATCTATCTCCTCTATGTCATTTCCTCTTCTATGTCATCTCCCTCCTCTTTGTCATCTCCTCATCTATGTCATGTCCATCTCCATCGTCACCGTCATACTCGTCGGAGGTAGTTGGTCGATTGTTGGTCGCATCACCTTCATGCCGGCCTTCTTCAGACAATGTAAGCTGAAGCGCCAGCATTTCTTGTTGCAAGTTGTATAGCAGCCGTGCGTACGTCGATCGCACTATCTGAAAAACATATATGCCTTATTACATCAGATATCACAACATCAACATTTACAAATCGATAGGTTAAAATTTAACTATTGTGACACATTACCGGGTGTGTAAGCATGGTGTCGAGGTCAAACGATGTTGATGGAGGGACTGATGCCTGAGGAAGTGACTGACGAGGCTTGACGCGATGAAGGAGACCTTTTTTACTTCTTTTCTCCACCAACACTCTCCTCTTCACATTTTCGTCGGTCCAAAAGGCCATGGGCGACTGCTGCGGAGAGGGTATAACATCACCCAAAGGGAAATGTTGGAAACGAGAAGAGCTGCAGGAAAAAGAAATCAAACAATTAGTAACAACAGTTATACATTAATGAGTCAGCTGAACATGCAAATATAGTAAAACACAACTTACCATAAGGAAGTATAGGCAGCCGCTCACAGTTATGGTTTTTTTTTTCTTGGACTTCTGGGAATCCTTCTTGAACTCTTGTATCTCTTAGCAGAGTTCTTGAAGGATGAAAGAGGACCAATCAAAATGGGCAATTGCATCCTTAGTAACCGCCATCAGCTTCAAAAGTCGGTCACTAACATATATGGATGCACTGGGCGCCAATAGGGTACCCAAGGCAAACAAGACAAACAGAAACTCAAAATTTTCATCCAACTTTTCTTCCAACCAGTCTCTTATTTTTTTGTAAGCAATATTTTTGTATACACTCCTAAGGTCCTTGTAAATGGAGTGCTGGTCGTTTATGTTTACTTTTATGGGCTCCCCCCGACAAGGAAGACCCATCAATTGATGGACATCTTCTGCCCAGATCACTCGAGTGTCCCCCTAATGCACACTTCCTTTGTAGGGGGTCAAAACAGTTCATAAACTGGGCACATAAGGACCGGTTGATTTGTCGGCAACTAATATCAACCAACCCATCAAACCCGATCACCTTTAGCCTTCTCATCGCATCGGTCGTCCCTTTAAGTTGTTGCAAAGTTGGATGAAAGTGTTTGGCACACATCTAGTCCGGAAGGGCACCAAATACTTCTTCTTGTCGCTCACCGGGCCCTCGTTCTTTAGCCCTCTTTGTGTATTCAGCCTTTTCTTTTCCACTTAGCCTCTTCCGTGCTTCGTCACTTGTACACTCAATTCTCCTCTTAACTTTGCCTTGCCTTTGCCCTTACCCTTATGTGAGCTGGCCTTTTTTTTTGAAGAATTCTTCTATGAAAAGATTGTAGCCTGAGAACCTTGGATCCCTTTGTTCTGATTTGGACATTTGGATCCCTTGTTGGTCAAATACCTAAAACAATTGTAAACAAAGTTCATTTAAAATTATCGTTGATCGTAATTAACAAATATCATAAGATGCATCTTGGCATGCAAGTGGATGGAGTAAGATATTTCAAGACAATCAAAATAAACAAAGAAGAACATTAAAGAATAACATTGCAAAGTACAAAACCCTTTTCAAAGCCTAGAAACCGAACGCATCGAATTCATGTATCCTCAAAGACACATTGTAGGCTACAATATGAAAATTCGAAGAGACTACTAAGATATGTATCACAAATGTAGGCTATCCACAATTTCGGTATGCCAACAATTAACACGGCATAACATTTATGTTGCATCCAAGGTTGCATGCATTAGAGCAAAATTTAATTGAAACAAATATGAAACTGACTACGAGCAAATCAAAATGAATGTTTAACTCAATTCTTTGCAAGATCTTAGTGAAAAGGAACAATGGCGATTGAGACAAATGTGGAATGAAAACAATCAACAATCAATTCCTCAAGCATACACAAATGGACTTTGCATCTAAGCCCAAAAAGTGGAAAAGTGGTGGTTGAATAATTTGAGCTTGTTCTAACTTGACATTCTGGGAAAAGAAATAACATTTATCATAATATATTAAGACAATTCAAACACACACATACTCACTTACTCACACATTGTTGTATCTCTGAGAAATTCAATTCAGAAGGGAACCTAAACCCTATACAGTAAGTTAAGGCAGCCAAGAAAGGCAATAGAAGAAAAGGAAAGAGTTTTTTTTTGTTCAGTTCCTCCAATGATCAAACAAAGCAACATCCCAAAAAAAAAAGAAAAAATAAGAGCAGGGTGACAGGACGAACTTTCAAATTTTAGATGCAAAATCACACACACACACATAAAGATTCATATATTTTTTTAAGGATAATTTGGATTAAACTACTTATACCCAATAATTATCCATGTTTCGGCAAAATTAGATTACGATTGATGGAGTGTGTCTAGATGTTCTTTGAGTAGCGAGACAAGCAAAATAAAAAGTGTATATATGCCCCAAGTAACATCATAACGTACATATTCCAGGAGACAACTTAAAGGAACTAAATCACTTCAATGTTATACTTTCTATCCTGAAACATTCACTTTTGCTACACATCGTTATTTGCTTGTGTCTAGCTATAAGTAAAATAGTAATTATTCCCGCACTTCTTGTGCCCAGAGGCTAACTTAGGTGACAAGGGTAGGGTAAGATACAGCTGAATATAATACCCACTTTATAGATCAAATTGAACTACAAAGTGATTCTTATATTTAGGACCAGAGGGAGTAATATATTTTCTAAGAATGGAGTTCGCTAGTTTTTGTATCCCTATGACAGATTGACGGAGAGGCAAAAGATACGAGCGAGTAAAATTTTTAATGATTCAGGTAAGAAATCGAAGTAGTCGGGCATGTTGATCAAATAAGCGGAGATCAAAGAATCGGTCTCGGTGGAAACCTTCAAAAATTACACTATAGCATTGTATTAGAGGATACTGTAAAATTGAGTTCTATAGTTGTCTCCCTTTTTTTCATTTCCCCCCTTCCACGCACCCAACTTCATACTTTCAACAGTTAACTCTATGATCCTTCAACAAGGTACTCATTTGCTCCAAAAAAAACAAAAAGTATCATGAAGATTTCCCACCGGACCAAGAATAACTACGAGAAGAACAAAAGTTGGAAACAGATCATAGACGTGAATAAGCACGAATACTAAAGCTAACAGCAAGAGAAGAATATATAAAATCAAGCATTTGGAGATTTACAACTCAAAGGAGAACATATAAACTCCGAACGAGAGAAAATTATAACGGAATACGGAGAATAAAACTCATAATAACAATGCTAATAGATATATCATTGAGACATTCGATCACTGAAGCTATAAGAGAGGGTGACAGGAAGAGTAAAATAGATCGCGAAAATTATAGTCACAACTCAAAAGGAAACCACAAAACTTGCCGACATACTATCTCGGCCTTTGTCGTTACATTCGGATGACGAGAAAAACAGAATGGTGTGAAGATTAGGGAAAAAAGACCTTTAGAGGGTCTCTGCAACACCATGGAAAAAAACCTAATCCCCAAAATCTTACCTAAATGAGAAACAGTATGTCGACGGCGACACAGGAGCTTCAGACGGTGGACGGAGCACAGCGAAGACGGCGACAAGGCGGCGAGCACAGATACGAGAGGCCACCGAGCGATCGATCCAGCGGAGAGGGAGTGATTTTGAGAGAGCTGCAGTGTTTTTCTTAAAAAGCCATTAGGGTCTTTTGGTCATTTTGCTTTGAACCTAAATGTCAGAAAGGGCCCTAGGGCCCTTTGTGGTAGAGGAAAGTTGTTGGGGCCCTTTTTGTATTTTTGGGCCTTAATTGGGCCTTGGCAAGGATTTTCCTTGTTTATTCCTCAATTTGCTGTGTGAACGGATAGGATTTAAAGTAGTTCTTTAAACGCATCTTAGGCTACCATTTGATGGAAAAAGTGCAATTAGAAGTAATATTACTGTTTTTTTCCATTAAAGAGGCAAATATTAATATTAACCGTTTGAGGGTTGTAAGTGGGTTTGAACTTTTGACTTGCCATTCATTTATAGGGAGTTTGTATGTCCTTAAGCTACAAAGCTATTAGTTTGAAAGTATATAGCCCGTTTGGCATGGCGTTGCCATGCCAAAAAGCCCAGTGGAGAGGGTCTAAAATGCCTAGTGGGGAAAAAAGCAAATTTTGGGGTGTTTGGGATCCCATATAGTCAATTGGGCCTCATAAAGACTATATAATAATGTCTCATGTTTTGAGAGGGATTATGGCTGTTTATGCTAAGATATGTAGTAACTTAGCAGCCAAGGAAAAAAAAAAAAAAAAAACTCAACCGCCACAATTTTATGGGTGCACTTGCACCCACATGCAACAAAGTGGCTCCGCCACTGGAAGAGGTGGAGGCATGTGTACTCTCTAACCCAGTATGCCCTGCGGAGAGAAAACAAAGCGCCATGCCCTTGGACTGTGGGTGAGCCCGACCCCTTCCTAAAATTTTTGTAGCAAAAAAAAAAAAAAAATTCTTTATTTTTCTTTCGACCAAGACACGGTAAAGCAGAGAAAGAAAGAGAGAGATCACAGCTGTTTTATGCATTTTAAGACAGCACATCTTTCATGCAATGTCCCATACTCCAAGCCTCTTCGTTTTGGCAATGACCGCAACATGAATACTCCACTGCCAAATTTCGTTCTACATGTGCTCCACGCTTGCACGACTCACTCCCCCTCTCTATCTGCCACATACTCCGGCAACAGCTTATTTCCCATTCCTCATACCAATTCGGCCCGAAACAAGAAAAGGACCCGTGAACACCGTGGCCGGAAAGGGAAGAAGGAGAGGAGCAGAGGCCAAGCACTGCATGCAATATCAGAAACAGAGTAAGGTGAGTCTCTAAACCTCTTCCCACCTTCAATTTTTCGAATTGCTGCAGCTTGGGATGTGAGGAGGGATCGAAATTAAAGTTTTGGAAAGGAGACCACCGTATAAATGAAGGATAAGTTAAGGTTAAAACTTTCATGGAAAGAATGTAGTGCTGCATGTGTTTTATTTACTTTGGGCTGTGATTTTTGCATCGATAATGGTTTGTTGTCTCCAAGTGTAAGGCATTGAGTTATCTGAAATCAAGGTTAAGGAAAACGAAATTACTTGATAATATGTTAATTCAGCCCATGACGATGGTTTAGATGCTTTGTTGTTTGTTGTTGTCCGTAACAATGAAATTTTCAAAGGAGTATCACGTTGCTAATTTTATTTGGGTTGTTCTGCTATGTATTAATGATTTTATAAACTGGAAATATTCTCCAAATCATATGGTTTTGCTGTTTGAACATTTTGAAGGCTAAAACCTGATTTAGATATTGATAAGGTGCGCAGGATAAGCACATGTTTGATCTGTTTATACCCTGAACATATTGTTGACTTTGAGACTTCTGGATTCTTGGGATATGACAGAACAAAACGCTCCATTATAAATAAGTGCAGCAGCAGATTTATTTTAAAAGGAATAGTATGAATGTGTGGGTGATTGAAAATGTTCATGAGAGTGTAATGCTATTGCAAGGAAACTGAATGAGTGCTAGAGTAATATGATTATAAAAGAAGTGTGTATATAATGGTTTTTGTTAAACATTTTTAGGTTCTTAATTGTGGAAGTTTGATATTAGTCATAAGTTGCTGTCTTAGGTATATATCTAAATGCTAAACAGGTGTTCCAAAGAAAAGGAGATAAGTTCATTTGAAAACGATTTGAGGTGTTCCAAAGAAAAGGAGATAAGTTCATTTGAAAACGATTTGAGGTTGCAGGTCTAATTTAATTTGGCTCTGAATTTAATGATGACAGAACCTAATCTTCCTATTTTGGAAGGGATAGCGTTGGATTGTTTAATAATGGAGAAAAGTAAAGAGAGGCAAAAGGATACTTAGATACTTATAAATGAAATTTATATGTTAAATGAGGAAGAATTTTAGATGTCTTGGATTTGAGTTATATAGATATTAATGTTTGTGTGTGGCATGATTAGTGGATGGGGAAGTTGAAAGCTGATCTAACGTGTTGTTGAATGCCTCTGAATGCCGAACAACTATCTTAGATGACTAAATTATGTTTGGAAAATAGTTTTAGAATTAAATGAAGAGGGCTGTCCTAAGTTTAAAGAAAAACAAAGACCAAATGCTTGAATGGAATCAAAATAAATATTGGTTGGGTTAAATTCTTAGGCTTGAAATTTAAGGAATTACCCACTGTTTAACACCTAGAATGTAGAGGAGTAATTTAAATCATTAGATTGTGTTTGAGGTTCTAAACTGATGCATGTAACAATACTTTTGAAGCTGAAATTTTCTGGGTTGTCGTGATTATATTTTGAAAGCTGAATTTTTATTTGGATTATCGATCTTGTGCTGCTCTTCAGAAAGTCTTTAAAGGTTAAAAACTGATCATTATTGTTGTTTTGGATTCCTAAATGACAAGATAGCAGCTCAAGTGTCCAAGTATGTATAGGAATGTTTAAAGATTGAGTTTTTGGAGCTGGACTTTGTCTAAAATATTGGTTGTTGTCTCTAAATGGTTAACAATTATTTTATATTTTTAGAATAAGGTTAGATATGTTAGGATAAGTTCAATGTTAACAAGTGTGAATTGGGACTTTGTAGTATATATATATAGGGAAAATCACTTCTCATATTGTAGGAGAAGTGTTTTCTTATGTCACACACACATGAAATGGTGGGACCCACACATATATATATAATTAGCATTATATATATGTGTGGGTCCCACCATTTCATGTGTGTGTAGGAATCTTTTTCTTCTCATGCAACATGAGAAGTATAAACCCCTTAGTATAAATAGTTGTAGGGTTTCATTTTTATGTAGACTTTGGATTTTTGAATTGGTTATGGTTATCGGCTTTTCTCTTCCCTTCCTCTTCTCTCCTTCCCTTTCCTCTCCCCTCTTTCTCATCTCTCTTCCCCTTTCCCTTCTTTGTTTCACATCAATTTTCGCATCAACCTGGTTCAATTCCCATCTCATTTCTTGTGCTTAAACATTATTTTTCATTAACCAAATACGCCTTACACCTAACCATCCTTTATAACCGCCATTTACCTCCTTTATTCATCCTCTTCCCGATGTTTGTTTGACGTGAGATCACTTTTACTGTGCGTATTCAATTCAATAATCCAAAGTCTGTGTATAAAATGAAGCACTTAAGCTATTTATACTACTACTAATAAAATCTTGATAACCAACAACAACAACAAATCCTAATAAAAGTCCAAAGATAATAAAATACTGATAAATTCAAATATCCTAAAACTATAATAATTAAACCATAATTCTTATTGCTTTACATCAAGATTATTGAGCAAATTCATCTCACGTGCGACAAATTGACATGCTTCAAGGATGCAGAGGATGTTGGAGCAATTTGAACAAATCAAAGCATCAATCTCAGACATGAGATTAAAAATAAAAATAAAAAAAGAGCAGGATTAGAGGAGTGTTAGTTGTTTCACCCGAATATTTGAATTTCAAAAAAAAAAAAAAAAAAAATTGTGCTAATGCCTTTAAATTTTAAAAATATAGATCGGCATAATGATGATTAAAGTTGCAATTGTTCTGTATAAGTGTTATGGTACATGCAATTGTGTGTTCAGTTTGTTCTTTTAAATTATATGTGTTTTGCTTGTGTATAGTAAAAACTTTTAGTAGTTACTAACACATGGAATCACATCCCTTATATAAACATTTTTCAAGTGATTATTCTAGTAGGAAGTAAAGGAAGACATTTATGAAATGAGCTTTGAAAGCTCTTTTAATTTGTGCTTCTAGAGCACATTTTATGTCATTTTTTATCTTCCACGACCCCAAGACTTTCACATTTTATTTTATTTACTAAGATATTTTGAGGATTTATGTGATGTGGGTTTTATTTGAACTGATTATGTATATTGGTGATTTGGATGTTGAACATCCTTATTCACGATATTTTAAATACTTTGGATAAATATTTGATTGTTTGGTTTGAGGTGCAATATTAACAATATGGCAATCCTCCTCCGTGTCTAGGCAGAAGAGCAAAGTATCATCCGCATATATAGGATGAGACAAAGGTTAAGTGTTGCAAGAAAGTCGAATACCTCTCCACCATCCAAAATGCTCAGCCTGATGGATCTACAAGATAAAGTGCATTGGCACATAGTAAGAACAAATAAGGAGAAATCAGATCGCCTTGTTGCAATCCTTATGAGGGCCGAAAAATTGCACCCGGAGAGTCATTAATCAAGACTTGATAGGACACCGTTGAAACACATTGCATGTTAAGCTGAATTATCCATTGAGGAAAATTCATCTTCTGAAGGACAAGCTCCAAAAAAGACCAAGAAACCTTGTCATAGGCCTTTGCTATATCCAACTCGATCGCATACCAGCCCTTTTTGCTCTTACGAGTTTGATGAATCTTTGTCATACATTTGGAAGCAAGAATGATGTTATCCATGATAAGTGGTCCTTTCAGAACTGCATTCTAATTTGGAGTTATCAATGCATCCAAAATCCGTTTAATCCTATTACAAAGGATTTTCGAGATCAGCTTATAGATGACATTACATAAACTGATTGGTCGAAAATCCTTGAAAGTGACTAGATTATTGCATTTGGGCAACAAAAGGAACGATTCAATTCCTTGAGAAGATACCCTGTATTGAAAACTTGAAAGATCATAGAACAAATCTCAGTCTTGAGAAGGGACCAGAATTTTTTATAAAATCGCGCGTGAAAACTATCTGGTCCAGGCACACTATCAGCTTTCATTTGAAAAACAGTTTGTTCAATTTCATCCCGTGAAAGAGGCATGCTAATAGACTCAATTTGCACCTCTGACAACATAATAATCAATAAACGTATATACTAAACGTACATGTAATTTAACTGACAAAATGCCATATGATTTCCGTTCATGGAAGGTAATGTGATTTAAAAATATGCAGTCTGAACTCTGAAGGCGTTATTAGGTTATAGCTCTAAAAGGATGATATATGAGCTGAATGTGTATAGTTGATGAGTCATATTTATGTCATGTTTCCCTATGTGTTTTGAATGTTGAATCTTAGCTTTATTGCATGCTATCCGATAGAATGTCTGAGAATTCATGTACATAGGGAAATAGAGGATAGATCCTACAAAAATGTTGCATTCATATCATTATCGTACTCATGTGCATAAGAAAGGAGCACTTTATGGTTTACCGTGGAAATGCATAACGAAGCTGATACAATGCTATAACATATGGTATGCCCATATCTGTGCTAGCAATACTATGCGACCGTTATGCTGTAGCATCGTAAGTGATGCAGAATTATGCGCTACGTTACTCTAACCTTTCCTCGCGAGTTTTCAAGAAAATTAAGACAGGTCATCCAGACAGACGCTTAACGGTGGTTGAATTGACTGAAGCTGAATCTAGCAAATATGGAGAATTGAGAGAAAAGATTTAAAGAATCCCATAATATTAAAAGATGATCAATCAACTGAATCTAAGGAATTAGACCTGACATATTTGGAAGGTCCAACTCATTGGACGTACGACGCAAGAAGACCTAACTATAAGAGGAAAGCGCGGCTAAGCCAAAATGGTCGTTGAAGTCGTGAGAATCAAGCAGTCAACACATTTCAATCTGATTGAACTCACATTGAAGGAACGAGAGAGAATACCAATTGAGAATACAGTAGACCAGACCCAACTCTTCCCTGGAGCAAGACGGATCATAGAAGCATAGAGACGTTGTGAGACAGGACGCCTCTTACGCCGTCAACCTTTCCGACGAGCCTTTCTATTTATTTCCTTTATTTTGATTCCATGGGTTGTTCTACGTTACTCTGTTTTATGTTTCCCTCATTAGTCATGAGTGAGGATGAATTTCTAAGTTGTAGAATGAACCCAGTTTGCTAAGGTTTTATTTTAATATATTCAGTTTGTTTAAGAGTGTTTTAGTTCATAGTCGATTAGCAAATGCTAAGGGCTAGATCAGTGGCCTTGGCTGCCCGGAAGGGAGTCGGGGTTAGACCTCTGTTAGACAGTGTTTGCTAGGCGAGCCCGTGCATGGCTCGACCTAAACTGTAGATGCCAGGAATAGATTTACTGCTCATAACCAAGAACACCTAGGTTTAAACAGACAAACTAAACTTGAAATCGCCATAAGAATATGAGAGAAGTAAAGCGAGGACTGTAGTTATAGAACACAGATGCTTCTGTGTAGGATAGTGGTAGGTTAGCTGAATAACATTGCGAAAGGCGGTTATGCTGTAGCATTATGGAAGCTGTGCGGTGATAATTGAATATTTAATACACTTATTTTTTATCTCTTGATCAATATTTAGGACTCTTTAGTTAATAAATAATGGCTTTTATGTTCATTTGGGCTTTGGGCCTTAGATTGCATTTTAGCCATTTTTAATAATAAAATTCCAGTTTTGTATTGCTTCACTATTTTTACCATAACTCTTGAACCAGACATCGGATTTACCTCATTTTTGGCTAATATTTCAGATGATTCAGAGAGCTACAATTGTTATGAAGACATAAAGAGCCAATTCGGTCAAGAGGGCGGTCAATTTTGGAGCTAAAGTCGGATGTACAATTTTGGATTTTATTTGGACCCGAATTTTGTAATTAAAGTCCAGTTTTATTTTATTTCTGTTTTGGGCTAAAACCATTAGAGCCCATTTCATTTTTAGGTTTTATTTTAAGTGTGCTGCTGCCGCAAACATTAGGCATTCACGTTTTTAACATTAGAGTGGATAACAATTAGGGTTCTCAAATTCTCTCAAGTGTTCTTTGCATGTTCTTCGCGTTCTTCGTTTTCTTCGTTCGTTCTTCGTTTTTCCCAGCCATGATCGGCTAAACTTCTGTGATTAACTCAACGATGAGGATTCCATGATTCGTCCAAAGAACTTGTGCCTAATCGGTAACTCACTCAATTCTGTTTTCATCTTATCGGATCCGATTTCTGAAAATAGTTCGAATATTAGATTTAATATTCGGTTTGGTTTATCCCAAGGACCGAATTTGTTCTGTTTGTGTTTATTGTCGTTTTAATCTGTTAAACAAAACCCCCCAATTTACCATTCTGTTTGACTATTGTTCTTAATCGAGCCCGCTGCAAATTCGTTGGGAAATGACCCAGGTTCCCTATTTCTGCAAATCAATTTCGAACTTGGTTATTTTGGAAGATACGGAAAAATCCTTTCCATGCGGCATAATTGCTATAGCAATGAATTGTGTGCAAACTGGGGGAATGACACAACTTAGAATGAAATCCGAACTTTTCCTACTTTTAAACTGATATCTCCATTCGACTTCCGATTGCTCATTTATTTTTTGTCATTAGTAATAGTGACAATAAACCAAACCAAATATAATTTTCACATCACACATTTGTCATTAGAAACCAGTATCAACAGTCTCTGTGGGACGACAATGGACTTCAAAGGGAGAGGACCCACCAGAACAAGCAACAGAATGCGGTACCTAATCATCAAGTATGTAATGTCCACCGGATTCATAGCCTCTACCAATAATCTGCTTCGTCAAAAGATCCTGAATTAAACAATGGTCAGGGTATAGTGAGATAAAACAGTTCAAATGACGAGTTAGTTTACTGGGAGACAAAAAATTAAATGTGAGATCAAAAACATTAAGGATGGAAGAGAGGGAAATGGATGTAGTCGGTAAAACAGTTCCTGATCCAAGGACTCAAACCAGAGAACCTTTGGCGACAAATATGGAGGATGGGTTGACATAGGGGGCATATGATGAAAAATAAATTATGGTTACCTGTCATGTGGTCGGTGGCACCAGAATCAATGACCCATTTCATGGAAGTAGTAGCAAGGCCAGAAGACAAAGTACTTGTAGCAAGTGCCCCTGCAAAGGATGGACCAGATCAGACTGATCAGATGTCTAAGCAATATGAGAAAAACAACGCTACTGATCACGCTGATGTTTAGTCTGCAATTTATGACAATTTTTCTTGACGTGCTTAGGTTCCTTGCAATAATAGCAAATAATACTGCTAGAGGGTGGAGCAGTAGTGCCTTGTTTAGATCCAGAATTCTTGTTTTCAGAGGGGTCATGCCCAGCCAAAGAACTAGCATTGGGATCAACAAACGGACGAATTAGACTATCAGTACAGAGCACCCTTGAGAATACATCTTCAAGAGATGGAAGCTCCTGACTGGACAGATTCTGAGATCGAATGGTGTCATAAGATGGATCAAGAGCTTCAAGGACACTAATGATAGCTTGAAATTCCATATTCTTGATACGAGTCTGGAGATTTGCCCATGGAGACATAAGTACCTTCATTTCTTCATACAACCGTTTAAAGTCTAAGAAGAAATCCTTCAAAGGACGACCCTGCTGCTGTGAGCGATAGAATCCTTTGCAAACTTCATGAATACGAGTGAAGTTTCCTTTGCCAGAGAACATAAATTTCAGATAAGTCATAATTTCTTTTACCGTGGTTCAATAGAATTCCGAATCTGGAAAAAAAAAAAAAAAAAAGACGAGCATCTGCTCGAGACCAAGCCAAACTTTTCTCATCATCACCAGAAGGAGGATCTTGAGTTAAATGGGCTTCCTTTTCAACCCCCAAGAGATAAACCCGAACAATTTTGTTCCAATCATTATAATTGGTCCAGTTCAATTTTGTATTGGTAATCTTAGCAGACATAGGCAGCATATCAGATGTCTTAGGTTCAGCCATGGACTAATAACCAAATACTCACAATAACCAGACAATAAATACCAATGAACAATAATTATAAATAGGAATTATGACCAGTACCGGGGTGAATAGTACTGATGAACAGTGTAAAACAGTGCCCAAAAACGTCCAAAACAGTGACGATGAACAATGCCGAAAAATAATGACGGCGAACAGTGCCAAACAGTACCGACGAACAATACCCAAACAGTACCGATGAATAGTACCCAAACAATGTCGAAATAGAAGAGAACAGTGACGAAACAGTACCTGAATAGTACTCAAAATAGTTCCGAACAGTGATTAACGGTGTCGGAACAGGACGGACAGAGATGAACAATACCAAAAACAAAAAAAAATAAAAAATAAACCCTAGAATTTGTAAGGCTTTGATACCATGTAATGAAATGAATCAGGAAGTTGTATTTTTCATGATGAATATATTGATATTTATACAAGAGGGAGGAGACTCTACAAATAATGGCTCATAATGTTGTAATCCCTAATTATATGGGATTTGATTGGGATATAATTACAATCTTATGATCTCAGCTATATACATTAATACTAATATATTTTCCTAACATAATCTAAATATATAAAAAATAAAAATAAAATAAAAAGATGCCTCATACCTCTAATTAGAAGGAGAAGTACATAACAAGCCCCTAAAAAAAGAATCTAATGTAAAATTGTTACACCTTGTGTCCTTTGTGCTACTAATAAAACGCAGAGACCACAAAAGTTGTACTTCAAAAAATAAGAAAACTTGGGAGTACAGGTTGAAGTACACAAAATTTGGTACCGCAAAATGCCTAGTAGTCTCTATTATTCTTATTATAAAACATTAACTAGTAAGTATATTTAATTTTTTTTATAAAATACTTATTTGTTTCCAAGAAACATAAACTATTTTTTTCATGTATGCTCATAATTAATAACGGTACTGGGTGAGAGTGATAACTAATATGATATTAGATTTTAGCGTAATTAGTAAAGGTAAAAATAGAAATTACTTATATTTTAAGACAATTTTAATGACTTTAATTGTTTTTATTGGTTTGTGAGAATTGTTAGTTTATAACTTATAATAAGAACCAGAGGGAGTATGTAGTTACGTACCAAGTTTTTATAAAGTTCTTTTTTAAAAAACCATATACTATCTACGGTCTTAAATATAATATTTAGTTGAATTTTTTTAGAGAGATAAGAAAGCTAAATAAGTTATTTAATCATGTCATATGTTGTGTATGATTAAATTATATATCAGTTTTTAAGTCAAACAAATTAGTTTAGAGAAAAAATGATAAATATAAATACTTTAAAGTAATTTAATTAGCTTCATTAATTTCTCCAAAAAAAGACAACTGAGTCTTATATCTAGCATCGGAGTAGTATATAAAAATCTTGTCCACTAACAAAAAAATTATAAATATACAAATATTAATCCTTTCTATTCCTAATATTTCTCAGAATACCCGTCCATTTTATAATTGACAAAGAAACAGTCTGTACTACTCTGTGCCAACGGATTCTAATTATTATTATTATACTCCTTCTCTTGGTGTTTTATTATTTTCATCTATATGTGCAAGTGACATTTCCATATGTAAACCATCGTTTTATTTATTTTTAAATATTTCAACCGGTATCCAGCTCTTTTTCTGAATCTTATTATTAGGTATTCAAGCAACTAGCTACTTCAATTTTGGGGGTTTGTGACTTCCCCTCGCAACACTAGTTTCTCTTTTGAAAGTGCAAAACATTATTACTATTTTTACTCTTTTACCCTGTTTTATTTTATTTTACGTATTAAATAAAAATCCACAAACCACATTATTGCCAGTCGTCACCCACATCATGTCAAAGGTGACAAAGGAAAACCCCGTTAGTGAATTCTGAAAGAAAATGAAGTCCATCGTTTCATCAAAACTGAGTGAAATGGAAGCATTTTGACTCCCAGCATATGATACCGTTATTAAGAATTCTTCACAACGCATCAACCTCGGTGATCAAGCTTGGTTATTGCTATTTTCCTTAATAATACGATTGTTATACAAGTTATATAGTTTACTATATAGGGTTCTTAATATAAAATGTTGTTTGCTTTGCAGTGCCAAATTGCACTATAAACAACGAGGTTTTACATTAAGAACTGGATGTAGTCTAAAATATATAAAAATATAAGACAAGCTATATCATTTGGTAATAAATATATAGTTTTAAAGAGACAATATGAGCATAAAGTGGAGGTAGCGGATATGAGAATGTTGAAATGAATATTTGGTCATACAAAAAAATACAAGCTTTATTATTGCTATTTTCCTCATAATATACAACATGTTTTACAAGTAATATATATTGATATGATTACCTGAATAAGTCACATTTGAGTATTGTCATACTCATTTGGAGATAACTCTTTTATACAAGTTTATTACGTTCACACGGATTTAAACTCAAAACATCATCCTTAAGCAATCGAAGTCTTTTTCATTCTGACTAACATATGTTAATACATAAAGTTACTTCCAAACCAATAGGTAGCTTAGCAACATGCGAGCTCCCTATAAGTGGCAAGTCAAAAGTTTAAATCCACTTGTAACCCCAAACTGTTGATGTTAATATTTGCCTCTATAATTAGAAAAACAGTAATATTACTTCTGATTGCACTTTTTTTCATCAAATGGTAGCCTAAGATGCGTTCAAAGAACTACTTTAAATCCTATCCGTTCATCCAGCAAGTTGAGGAATAAACAAGCTAACCTTGTGTCAGGACCAAAAATAAGCATTAAAAAAAAAATCAAACAAGCACAGTGAACTAGCAACAGGGGCAATTTATTTAAAAACTGATGTACTTACGACTTGATGATGTTGCAATAGTAGTTTGAACAAATCAGTAACTCAAAAGGGCCAAATCAAAAATATTCTCAATCCCATACAAAGGGCAACGAGGCATTATGAGGAAGTTTGGAGGAAGTAGCTTTTATTTGCAAAAAGATTGCATTGCACCCCGCAAATACAAGATCTGAGAAATATATAAAAGCAATTTAGATTACTTCATCTCTTCGTTGAACTCTTCAGGGAAATTGCAGCAGATGAAAGCAAATGTCGAAGAAAATGTTTCCATCTAGATGTCGCCAAGAGTTAAGGGCTCTCGGAGGAACCGCTCCATCTGGCTAGCCCTAGTCTTAATCGAAACATCTAAGACCTTCTGGTTAAATTCTATCACTAAACCACCAAGGATGTTGGGATCAATCTGAAAGACCAAAAACAAGAATCATGATAATGACCTAAGAAGGCAATGTTTGTATGTGTGCGCGCACGACAGGAAGAGATAACAAGAACAAAGATGACACAATACCTTCTGTTCAATATGAACCTTTTTCCCTGCACCTATGATCTCCTGAAGGATCTCTTTCAATTGCATCTCTTCTTGAGGGGGAAGTGGCTGGTCCAACGCACGAAAATTAGAAAATGCAACTACTTCCCAATTGTTTCACAACATAACCTCATTCTAAAACAACAAAATCAAATAGATAGGCTAACTAAGCACTGAAAACTTAACGCATTTAGGAAGCCTATAATAGAAGGCTATAAATCATGAAGTAGAATTCAAAAAATTTCCTTCATACGCAAATAGATAGATGCACCAGATGGACACGCTGCAAATATATTGATTTAATGAAATACTTTTCTGTAAAAGAATATAACAGTGACATAATAGCCGTACAAACAATATGCGAAGCACAGTTAATAATTTTACCATATTGAATTTTTAAATGAACAGATCAGGGACAGAAAGATGTTTAGAGGTATTTTATGACCACAAAAAAACAACTGAAAACTGAAAAATGCCCCTCCTTGTATTTGTTTGTGGCGCACATCAGCTGCAGATATGTAAGTCTACTAATGTTCATGTACATCACAAAATTCTGGTCATCCTTTTAACAAAGAATGGAATTCGAAGCAAAGTACAAATATGTTGCAGTAATTTTTTGTCAAGTAAAAAATTAACCAAAAAAATAAATAAATAAGTGTTACTTACAATGACAGTGGTCACAATGGCTTTCACTTCTCCCTTATGTGCCATTGTCAAGTCCTTAAACTTCTTTGCTATGCTACCTAAGTTTCTTAGCCTCCCATTCTCAGCAACGATAGCTTTCAAAGACAAACCAATAAATCAACATCAGCAGAAAAATAATGCAAAAATCTTACTATTTTAAAATAAACTGTTAGTTAGTATCATTTAAGTACTTCACATTTACAGAATATCATATAAAATTCAAAATACAATATAATTTTTGATAGATAGTTTGTAGAAGAATTAGAGGATTTGGGGAAAGAAGATAGAAATAAGAGGGATTGAGAAGAGAACAAGAGAGAGGGAGAACATAATCCAATCTGGAATTCTTTATTCATTCATCATAACAAGCATAGAATAGAATACAATTAGCCTAGGTATATATATAGCCTTAGGCAGTAGGTAATTCCCCAACCAACTAACTAACCAACTTCGGTTAGTAACTAACTCCTAACTAACTAAGCTAGCTAACTAACTCTTTATTTACAACTTACATATCAATACTCCCTCCCCAAAACATCCTTGCCCTCAAGGATGACAACAAAACACAAAGCTAACCCTAAAAAATACAGAACTGATATAACAGAAACATAAGCAGAAGTTGCCAAATTCTGGAATTATCAATTTTCAAACGTAAAGAATCATTGACAATTTGACTTAAAAGCTTCATTTTTATTTGATTATCATAATTAGGCATTCAAAATCAAGATGTTATTCATCTCAATCATTCTGGTCAATGCACATCATCCTGTGATTGAAATATGTGTCAAATCTCATACATGTATCAAAACAGGTTCTAAACGTTCAGCAGAAACAGCACAAGAACAAGGGAGGCGGAGACTCAAGGCTTAAAAGCCCAACCTGCACTGTTGTGCATTACAGGTGAGGGGCTGTTCAGGGGTGCTTTCACACTGAAAGAAAAGTTTATGCCCTGAGGAACACATATGCGGGAGGCAGCCAAAAAAACAAAAATTGCAGTCTCAGTCATTTCCAGTGGTGGACACTAAGGCAAGCTCCATAAAGGCACCTTACTTTGGAGGTTTTATGAGAGATGAGTTCAGACAACCATGCAATTCCACCATGGAGATCATGGCAGCCACCATTGACAATACAATTTACTGACAATACACCTTGTAATGTATGTGAGCCCTTTCCTTAATATTCAAAAGGTTTAATGAATAAGGATGAGTACCCTAAATAGATGTTTCATTTACAATATTATGTTGAGTAGATTGTAGAGAAATTAGAGGATTAGGAGAAGAAGAGAATTCAGGGGTTTATGAAGAGACACAAGGGAGACATAACTATTGTTCTCTCATTCATTCATACACAATAATGTTCAACATGAATACATTTAGTCTAAGCTGCCCCTTTATATAGGATATGGCCTTAGACTTAAGTAATAGCAAAGCACAGTCATAACAGAATCCTAACTACCCTTTCCTAACTAATGGCCTCATGTTATTAATACTGTGCCATGTGGCCTCATAAAATTAATATTGTGCCAATTAATTCCCAATTGTTTGCCCTAACTATTTATTTATTACTATATAACATATTATGATAGGTTGCTGTTAAAAAACTCAGCATTTTTGCCAAGTCAAATCTAAGACCTAAGATGAATAAAATACCTAATCGTAGATAAGCCCCATTTTCTAGAGTGTTAATGAGGGGTCTGTAGAAAGAACGTATGACTGACAAGAAATGTTGAAGAATGAATAATTATAATAAAATGGTCAAGCTCACTAGGTGATATAAAGAATGATAGTGATAAATCCCAAGTATATTATAGATGGTACAGGCATGTAATCAGGGATTGATATTCCATGAGGATCATTGTGTACCTAAGATGGACAGATAGAGAACAGAAATAGGAAGCTAAATGAATTAGGAGATAAAAGAGAAGATGAAGGTCGTGAAGCAGAATGGGAAATTCAAGGAGTTAATTAACAGGGATGAGGAGCTGAAAGGATCAGAAGCTTACCATTGAGGGCTATTTCAAGGTTGGGTTGTTTAAAGGGAGAGTGTTGATCTAGCATCTCAAACGCTAACTTTGACTTAATATTCTGGTTTCATTATATACGTAGTGTTTTAATTGGAGTTTTGACTGCTACGAGTTGTCTCTTACACAGGGTATGCTTCTTGTGTATGAGAGGAAAATGTTTCAGTGTTGCTTTCCATCACAATTTATATTTCATTTTACCAATTTGTATTTGAGTACCAGAAGGTCAATTGAATTGAATGTAAAGGCAAGTCGCATATTAATATTAGTAATGGATAAAATATTGTAAGTATAATAGAGTTCCTCGGATGATCAGGTTACATAACATGAAAGAATACAAATATCTGAATGAACCAAAAGAATCGACAATTCAAGCAGGACAGTTAACAAAAATAAAAGGGAACTAAGCAAAATAATCTGTCAAGAAACTAGAAAAAATGAAATATAAGCATCTTCAATTGCACCATGCTTATAAGTTGATAAAAGATCCAAATTCAACGTTGTTCAACATTAAGACTTGCACATTACATACATTCTTTAAGATACCTCCAGGTTCTGGCAAATTTTGCAAAAAAAAAAATAAACAGATAAATAATAAAAGCATTCAAGTGATATCCTAAAAAATGTCAAATAATACTGGTGTGGGTCCGTTGACCCATTAAATAAATGAAAAAACTTAGGTATAATTTCAAGAGCTTCTTATCAAGCTCTCCAGAAATTAAACAACACAGAGGTATAATTTTTACAAGTAGACATAATATGATTGGGTGTTTCAAAAAAGTCTTTCCACAAGACAGATTGTTATCTGAAAACCAAATAGTAGACACCAATGGAACTTTACATAGGTTTTGTACTCAGATAAAACCAGTGTTCTCGGACCCGGACCGGCTGAACCGGATTGGAAATCAGCGAACCAGTCAGTAAACTGGTCCGATCCGAGGGTCAAACCAATTCACTTTATTTATATTTTTACAAAAAAATCAATTTTGATTTTCTTTAAAATTTCATACTAATACCCAAAAATCTTCCATTTTTCACCAGTTTGGCCCCGGTTTAGCACCAACTTGACCCACTGACCCTTAACCCAGTACCCCAACCGGTCTTGTGACCGGTCCAGGTTTCAGAACCTTGGATAAAACAGAACAGAGAATTTCCAACCAGTGATGATCAATTTAAGACAAATGGTAAAATGAATCAAGTAGGGCTCAAACAAATTCATTTTGATTTTAAATATTATGGTTTAAACATGTGAAAACTCTATTGGATTTCACTAAGCCTGTGAAAGCAGCGATGTAAACATAATTTTACTTTATTTTCTTCTAAAAATAATGACCAAGAAATAGCTTTACAAACCCATAAATCTCGACATTGTGTTGATTAGGTGAATGATCTACATTGACTTATCACAAATAATCACCTTTTTCATTGATATGTATGGATTTTTCACTGATGCTAAAAAGATCCACAACAACCTAGGACATCTAAATCACATGCCATTCGAACCAAGGTACAAGATATTTCAATAGTCATTTTAGCATTATAAACACAGCAATAACTTTGTCAACAGAATAAAGAAAGGGAAGCTTATAATACCAAGGAAGTTTGTCGTAATATCTGAAAATTTAGCTTCCTTAGAAATTTCCTGGATTGCCTTAATTCTGGTATCTTTAGGCACGGACAAGTCCTTTGTAAATTGTGAAAACTTAGGACTATTCTTTATTGCCTCGACAAGGTCAAGAACCTCAAACTCAACCTTGTCCAGTACATTAGCTTTTACTGCAGCAGTATACAAAGCAGAGGCATAGTTTCCTGTACCTCCAAACAAGGCCAGTGGCACCTACAAAGCAATCAAGAAGCAACACTGTTTAAAAGAATAGAAGAAGTAAATCAATATCAGGATACCATAACACTAACATGTGAAGGTGTTAAGATAGTTGTAGAAATATAGAGGAATTGGGAATAGAAACCAGAGGGGTTGAGAAGAGAAAGAGGGAGAAGATAAGGCAGATGACAGACTGTTGTCCTGCTATGTCATTCACAATGCAAAAACTGATTATACAATTAGCCTAGGCCCATATATATATAGCCTTAGGAAGATATCAGATATGGTACCGCAAGTCAGTCATTTCCCAACAGAAATAACAGCTAACTAACTATCCCCCTAACTAACCAATACAACTAACTCCCCTAATTAACTAACTAATATATTTATTTACAGTTTACATATCAGAAGGGCAACACAAGATAATGGGATATGCTGAATTCCCTACATTCATTTTCAGTTGATAGAACAATCTTCTTTATTATTTTTCTCTAGTTCTCTTCGTAATCACAGCATATGTATACTGGTAAGAAAGTAGACAACTAGATATATAATCAACACCCATAAAATTCCCTTCACATAATGCAAGTGTGCCAGCGAACATGTTGCGAACATGTTGAAGACCAATATATTCAAGTACCTTTACTTTTTCCTCCTTTTTCCCTGGTGCAGTGGAATAATTCCTAGAGTCCTGCAAGCATAACATGATAATAAGATGCAGTTGAAATTAGCAATTGGCATAAGATTACAGATTTTTTAATGCTTCAAATATATGGCCACATGCATTCATAGAGCATAACAAAACAGTCTCATAAATTCCATGTCCCAATTTCACAACACAAGGGAAAAATTGAAGACAACAAGGAGGGCGACCCCCTAAAAAAACCGAAAGAAGTACCTCATTAAAGGTATCAACTCATCTCCACTAATGTCCCAAGACTTTCTCCTTCATTGTATTTCTCTGAATCTTGGTTGCTGATTCATTAGATTAGGGCTTTTAACTCTCTCAAAATCTGATTTGATTCACCCTTCAGTTTTAAGAAAATTTACAAAAAAGACATTGGACCCATTTAACCAAACTGATTTGCGTCTCCAGCTAAAATTCGTGACTCCCATAAATTCGCGTTTCGGAAACGTTAAAATCCTGAAAATTAACGTTTCGGTGCATCATGAGCTAGGCTCCGAACTCAGTTAGACCACCACCGAACGGTCGCTAATTTCTCAAGGGGGAGCGGGGAGACACATCAAACAAAAACACAAACTTCACCAAACATAGTTTAACTACATTAAAGATATGAACAAGGCATCCAATAAAAACATTGCAGAGGAATTACCAAGGAAGTGAAGGGGGCAATCAGCCATCGATGAAATGTGGATCTCTGAGCAGAGATAGAATCGGAAGTCAGATAGGCGAGAGAGATGCCGATTCGGGCACACAATGCCATCGCCGAGAAACAGATGGTTGATGGTTCTGCGTTGCGTGCGTTGCTTAATATAATTAGATGGATTTGTAAACGGGTTCCCTGTAAAAAAAAATTTAAACAAAAAACCAGATTTGTAAACGGTTCTCTGGACCCGTTTACAAAAACCCGTTTAACCCGTACTCGTTTTGTGCAGGTTAAACGGGTTTTTGCCCCGTCCCCATTAAAAATAAACGAGCGGGACGCGGGTTACCTCCGGGGCAGCCCCGTCCGCCCGTTGCTCACCCCTACATGCCAGAGCTGCAGCGAATCAATTTCTCAAAAAAAAAAATCTCAAAAAACCTGTCTGGTCCTTGTTCAACTGGGAAATGGGTCCTTGGTTTAACTGGAAAAAAGGTCGGATATTCCTACTAAAGGGATGGGGTTCTATCATGGATTGGTCAAGATATTGGGGGAGACATCTTAGCTCCTGGTGCTTAAATAAACGTCTGAGAGTAATAGATAGCTCGCTCTGCCCAACATTAGTATCACCTAGGAGAAAAAGAGATTTTACTTTGCCCTTGAATCATGGGTGAGCTCAACTTTTTTCTTAAAATTTATATATAAAAATATCCCAAAAAACCTTACTTTATAAGTGCACAAAGACTGAGATAACTAGATGAAGGTGAGAAATATTTAACTTATAAAAGTATTGTATTAAATTATTAGACTTTAATACTTAATTGTATACTCACTATTGAAATTTAAGTGACTGAAATTACGGTTTATAAATTCAAGGGGTTGAACTGGAATTTGATGTAAATTACTCTTTAAAAAAATACATATTTGGCAAAAGTATAAGTTAATAGCTGTCCAGTCAAGTTATAATTTATAAACATTGAAGGCCAGCACAACCCAGTCGGTCCCTGCAGTCACTTTCACCATTATTGCGGACCGGTAACAAGAGAAACGTTGTATTAATTTTGAGAGATTATGTATGATGATTTTTTTTTTAGAGTTAGTTGTAAAAATATACATGTGTTTTTATTGTATAAAAAAATGTTTTTTTAGGTGCAAAAGTAATTATGTGGTTATAAATTAGGTGCAAAAATACCGTTTGACCGTTATGTTTGACTTTTTTTGCTTACTGGACGATGACATGGCATTTCAAATGTACAAAAATACACATGTGGTTTGTCAAAAAAAGCACCTAACGCCAAATTCTTTTTGTTTTAATTTAATAATTTTATTTTAATTAAAAAAATATTGTCAGAGTATTGACGAGTACTAAAAAGATACTTTCGGCTACTGATTGGTACTGAAAAATTACTTTATAATCTTGACAAATTATTTTAGGATCTTTAAAAAATATTTCAGGGTACTGACTTGTATTAAAAATATACTTTAAGATATTGACGGGCGCTGAAACTGGTACTCAAAATATACTTCAGGATATTGACCGGCATTAAAAAAATACTTCATGATCTTGAAAAAATATTTTAGGTACTGAATGATACTAAAAAAATATTCTAGGGTACTCGCTAGTACTAAAAATATACTTCAGGATATTTTTTAAAGATTCTAAAATAATTTTTCAAAGATCATGAAGTAATTTTTAGTACCTGAACTATCCTGAAAATATTTTTTAAAAAAAGAAAAAGAAAAAAAGAAGCAAAGTTCTCTAAAACTGCGCCAAAACGGCGCAGTTTTAAATATTGGATGGCAAGGGACGCTAGCCATATCCAAATAAGGAGAAAATTTAGCAATTATTAATTAGAAATTTTAATAAGGATTTTTAAAAAAATAATAATAAATTATTGAAATAAAATTTTTACCGTTTTTACTCATTGAATAAATCCCCCTTCCCAAAATGATAAATCAGAAGAAAAAATTTGGTCTCCTGGAAAAATACCTAGAGAAATAATAAATTTCCTTTAATTGAAGTAAAATTATTAAATAAAAAAAAAAATTGGTGTTAGGCGATCTTTTTGACAAACCACATGTGTATTTTTGCATCTTTGAAATGCCACGTCATTGTCCAGTCAGCTAAAAGAAGTCAAACTTAACGGTCAAACGGTATTTTTTTAACCTAATTTGTAACCACGTGTGCACTTTTACACCTAAAAAAGCACTTGCTACTGGGCATTTATCTGACAAAAGCACATATGTATTTTTGCACCTTAACCCTCTTTTTTTAATGTGCTCATCACTTCAATCAAAATACTTTTTGAAAAGAAAAAAAAAAAAAAGTAGTTTCACCCTCTTTATAAACATTGATATACTCCATATAGCTTTAAATATAAAATGGAGTTGACTTTTTAAAAAAAATTATTAAGAAAGTTAAATAAATTACTTTAAAATATTTATATTTGTCTTTTTTTCTCCAAACTATTTTGTCTAACTTATAAATTGATATATAATCTAAGAATACACAATATATGATATGATTAAGTGATTTATTTAACTTTCTTAATCTCTTTAAAAAAATTTAATTAAATCTTATATTTAGGACTGAAGGAAACACCATTACACGACCATTTATTTTTGAAGGTTAATATATGCATTAATTTTTTAGTCTCTTAGATTTTAAATCATAAATTTTGATCTCTCAAATTTTTTCTCATTTTAATTTTAGTCTCTTAAATTTTAAATCATAAATTTTGATCCATCAAATTTCATTTCATTTAAAATATTGGTCTTTATAATTTAACAAAAAAAAAAAAAAAAGGTGCGCTATTTTGCTCCTACAAGCCCGGTAAACTTGAAATGAACCCAATTTCTAAACTATTTACTAGCAGGCATCGATGCTAGTGGCCCTAGAAAAGAAATGACTTTAATTTGTCGACAAAATAAAAAATTGTTTCCAAAAGTCCTTTCTGGGCACCCACAAAAAAGTTAAACATGTTGGTTTTGATTAGTTTTGATGATGTCTTATATAGATGTCATTCTTAAGAGCAAAAATGTTGTATACTACATTTATCTTCTACTTTGACTAATTCTTATATATAATGTAGATGCAAAGTTTAAAAATGAAGAATGATCAAGAAAGAAGAATCTGCACTATATGTGATACTAGAAGTCTTTATGATCAAACGAAGTTGGAATAAAGTTTTATCATATTTGAGCAATAGTGGAGTATACCTGAATAGTACTTGTTGAGAATGATGAGTTCAAGCTCAAGAAGAAGAGAAGAAAAAAAAGAAAGAGTTGAGTTATGGAGAATGTTCAAGAGATGAAGAAAAGAATGAAGAACTTGTTGAATGGAATGAGAACATCTTTATTCAAGTTCCTAGATTGATGCTAGAAGTCTCCAAGATCATATGGAAGTTGGAATGGATCAATTCAGAGTAAAAATCAGCAAAAGATCAGTCCCAGGATGATATAACTCGAGTCATGGAGTTGCAACTCGAGTTAACCACTTCGCGGTCTGGGATGATTTGACTCGAGTCAAGCATCATTAACTCGAGTCAAGAAATGTTCTTTTCGTCTCGGACGAGTTTGACTCGAGTCATACACACATAACTCGAGTCAATGTGTATATCAGCAATTCTGCTCACCTCAGTTTCACGTATTCAGCTGGCGACCTCTGGTAATTCAATAATATCTCACAAACCAGAATTCCGATTGAGGTGAAATCAATTTTGTATGAAACTAGACTCCCAATGCATCATTTGAATATAAAATCCAAGTCCAAATGAGTTCAGATGAAGGATCTATGAATTATTGAAGTTGACAGTATAATTTCCGCGACACAGCAGAACAAGCTTCAATGTTTTGAGTGTATCTCACAAACTACAAATCCAATTGAGCTGAAATCGGTGGCATATGAAAATAGAATCAAAGGGATTTCAATGAAGATTTGAATCAATCAAAACGGAGTTCAGACTAGGGAGATATGGCCCTCAAAAATTATCTGTCAGTTCAAGATAAACGCTGGAAACTGATATAACTCGAGTCATACACGGATAGCTCGAGTCAAATGACTTACAGAGAGCTTCAAATGATTTCTTGAAGCAAATGACTCGAGTCAGAGCATGATAACTCGAGTCATGTTCGACAGCTCTGTGAAAGACGCTGAAACGCAACCTTCGCACCATCTAAAGTTCGGATTACATCATGGGTGCTTCCTATTATTAATTGTGATCGAAAATAATATGTTTCTAATCTGTTTGCTCATAGTTTTCAGATGCTAAAGATATACTGCAGGATCATTACGCAATATTCTGATATTGATTCAAAAACGAAGCAAAATAGGAAATTCGCTGAAAAGAGGAGAATCATCCTCAAAACGGTCAGACATGATTTGATTGAAGCTATTTTAGGAAACACCACATCATGGGCAGATATTCAGGATGCCCCAAACGGAAATGTCTCCAACGGGAATATCTCCATTTAATAAGAAATATGCAGAAATGGAAATGTGTGCAGAAAGGCTCCAATCAGCTAAAAATCAATTAAGTTCAAATCCTGAGTACACCTACAACGGTCAGCAACTTCAACCAGCATAAATAGATGATGCTTCAGCTGCTCAAACAACTGAACGCAATACACAGAATGCAAAAACAGAAAACTCATACGAGAGTTCAGTTCTTTTCTGTTCCATTAGCTATTCTGTAATACTCTGATCTTTAGTGTTCATATTCATCTACTCTTTCAAGAGAGTTTGTATTCTGTTATCATTTCTCTGTGAGAGTCTCAAAGTATTGGGACTTTGGGATTGGGTTATTCGATTACAACTTGTAAGGGGGAGTAAGTTCTAGTGAGAGGATTGCTCTAAGAGTTATAGAGTGTGTAATTGAGATTGTAAAGTCCGAGTGTTTCGGGTGAGTGAAATCCCGAGTGTTTCGGGTAAGATAGTGAAATCCGGAGTGTTTCGGGGATGGACGTAGGTCAAGATTTGGACCGAACCAGTATAAATTATCTGTGTCAATCTCCTCTTCTTTATCTCTACTTTGCCTTGATTTATATCTGTTGTGTGGGTGACTGAGCAATTAGCGAAAGAATTTTGTAATCACCTATTCACCCCCCTCTAGGTGATATTCCACCCTTCAAAGCAAATCCATCTAATTAAACATGTTATTCTTGCATAAACCTGGCTTACTTTTGTTTTTGTAAAAATATTTAGGTGGGTATAGACACAGGTAATCCATCAAGGTTAAGGCACACCTCCAAATTCAAAAAGCATTTACAGAGGTACTTACATATTGCCTACCAACAAAACCCTTACATCGACCAACGGGTATCAAACATCCTACCTTATAAGGATGAAGACTGACGCCTTGACCAACTATGTCACTCTTAAGCTAACCTAGCTTACTTTACTTCTTTCTTTCTTATTATATAAAAAACGTTTAGATGCAAAGGTGGAACTATTTGATGGCCAGCTGGGGCCTTAGCCTTCTAAAATCTTCTAAAATTTGTTAAAATATATGTACTAATTATATAATATTTTATTTTGGCCACTAATTTGGCCCCAGCTAATCTCTTATCAAGACCCCAGCTGGCCTTCTAAATTTTTTTAAAATATATATATACATTATATGATATTCTATTATGGCAAAAAATTTAGCCTAATTAATCTCTTATCTTCTCTATAATTTCACTATCTCCCTCTTTTTCTTTTCTTTTTTCTTTGTCTTTAATTTTTTTCGTTTTCCCCTCAAACTTCCTCCACACGCCTTATCCCTCCACGTCTCCAATCTCTACTTTGACTCTGACTGCGTTGAATCGTCCCTCTCCACAAAACCACCGTCCAGTTCCACCCTCACTCCCTCAGTCTCCCTCTTCTTCCAAGTCGGTGAGTCTCTGATTGTCCGACGCCGACCTAACTGCTCTGCTCTGAGTGCTCTCCCTCCTTTTAGTCTCCCTCTTCCTCCAACTCTGAGTGTCCGACATGCGTGGGGCGAGGCGACGTCCAAGTCTCCGATGTGCGTGGCGACTACTTGACAAAGTGACCAGCGACCACCGTCCATTCCCATGATTAATCGTTTGGTTGTCAATTGTATTAATCTTTTGGTAAATAGCTAATGATTATACTTTCGCTTGCTTATTCCTTTATTTTATCTCTTTTTCGTATTCATATATGCATGATTACTGCTAATTCATTATGAAATGAGTTGGCCTCCATTTTTTGGATCATGGCTTGTGAATTTATGACTCTAAGATGAGTTTTGGCTAATTCATGCTTAATGCGCGAGGTCTGTTCTTTTTTTAGCAAAAAGTATTAATAGGCTGAAAAGTATAAGTTGATAAAGCTTTGGAAGTAGAATATGATTTCCATTTCAACTAGGTATTGGTCTAATAACTTTTCCTGCTTGTTGTTGGGGATGCAGTGGCGGACCTAGGAATTTAGATTTGTGGGTGCATAATTAGTGATGAGATTCGGGGGCAGCGCCCCCGAAATTTTTTTTTAAGGAAAGTTTTAAACACATTAAAAAACAAAAGGATATAAACAATAAAAGAGAATAAAATATAGTATTTGTAATCAACAACTATGGATAAGTGAACTAACACAGTAGCACCCAACAAACTATGAAATTTAAAAGAAAGCTAATCACACTAGTGCCAATTTATGAAAACAATCAAATAATGAAACATATTGTTACTTTATATTCTCATTATCATTCCTCTCATATTCTCTTCAACAACCCCAAATTTATAATTCTAGACAATGATCAAGACTTTAAACAAGACATCTCAGATTAATTCTAGAAATCAATTGAAAAACAATTCGAACATCAGTAAACTGAACCATAGATGCACAAACTCAAGACACATCATCAGAGTGACAAAATATTTAAGATTGACACATAACAAACCTCTAAATTTTTGAATGACGAATGCTTTGGGGAGAAAAGGATCCCTTCAATGCTGTCACCACCAATTACCTTTATCTGACCATCTCTTCAGAGAATGAAGAAAATGTGAAGGTCAACTCATGAAGCCATAAACAGTCTACACTGAAATCATTTCCATCTCACAACTACATGATGTATTGATGTGCTACTATAAACAGCTAATTAAAATAGAAACAAAAACAAAATTACCTTGGTACCTTTACCTTGCTTCCCAGGGGCTCAAATAATAATGATTCATTATGGAATACTCCTGACGAGTGCATGCTGAATGTGGCTAGAACTGAGAGACGGAATGGGACCCAAATTCACCCTTTGGTCACTCTTACCTTCGTTCATACGGTTTATACTCCTGTTAGCATCAGCTTAGTTGATGACCCCCACCACATGGAACACACAAGAGGTAATTTTGCCCACATTCTTAACTTGGAAAACAGAGGGAGCTTTGATGTTGCCCAATCTAACCTTCCTATCAGCCCTAGCATATCCAAAATATGGAATGATTGCAGTAATATTTTTAGCTGAAGCCCTCCTAAAACGCTTATCCCACTTCAAGACCCATATAAATAGGCAGGATTCTACAACTGTGAAGAAATCTAGTTAAACTTCTATCATCTCAATTCCAAATACAGAGTCGAGTTGACCTTCTTGTTTTTTTTTTTTTTTGCCATATATTTAGTTCAGAACCATACAAATAAATATATCACCTATCCAATGCTCGAACATACGAAGAAAACCCATCCTAATTGAATTTTGAAACTTTATCGTTCACTTTGAAAAGCAATTTGTCGAATGCCTACAAATGCGAATTGGACAACAATATTACGCCTTTACACTTCTGTTTTCTAAATTCATCAGCAAGTTTAAAACAAAACCCACCTCCCAAAATGCAACAAAAAGAATACGAACTCTTTCTCCTATCAAAAATAAATTCGGATCCACCCCATCAAACCATTAACCAGCGATATCCCTCGAACCTGACCCATTTCTAAACACTGGAATAATCCAAACTAATTCATTTCCACAAACCACCAAATCAATTCACAAAGAACACAGTGAAGAAGGAAGACCTAAAATCATTTCCTCATGCACGAAAAGGAACCAAAGAAGGGAATAGGGTTGACGGAAAAAGAGAGAAAGAGAAACAAAGTCTCACCGGCGTGATTGGAATCAGGATTCTCTGGATCGGCGAACGAAGAGGAGCGGGGAAGGGTTGACACGCGAAAGAGCGATGGAAGCATGGAAAAGAAACAAAGAGCGATGGAAGCAGGGAACGAATTGGGGGATCGGAGAACGCGATGGAATGAATTGGGGGAGAAAATAAAAAATATATATATGATGAAAACACAATTAAAAAATTGTTTGAGCCAAGATTCGAACTGAGGACCTCTAATGTGGTAGACCAAAGTAATAACCAACTACACCATCCAGCAAGTTGTCACAAATTCCCTCACAAATATATATATATTTTAAAACTTTTGTGTGTGCACTTGCCCACAGGGGCACTAGTGTGGGTCCGCCACTGTGGGGATGTGAGGGTTTATAAGTTACTTGCGACTGTATCACCTATTGCACGGCTCTAGATGACACATATAATGCAAACAAAAGAACTTGGTACAGAAGGGAAACCACATTTTTTTCTCCTGAATCTATCTATTGATCCTTTGCAAATGATCTCATGGTTTTAAATTTTGTTTTGAGGTAGGCAAAATGCAGCATTTAAATGTTAATTTTGTGGATTAAGTAGTATTATAAGAATTTATGTTTAGTGACAAATTCATTGTAGGTTGAAAAAAATGAGTAAGGATAAACAGAAAAGCATAGTCGGATTCTTTAAGAAGAAAGTAACTTCAGAAAATAATTTAATTTTTATTATTTATTTATATTTTCAATGTTATGTCATACTATTTAGTAAATAGTTTAATATGTTTGTTTTGTGGCCCGGGCCAAAAAAAATTCATGGTTCCGTCACTGTTTAGATGGGGGTAGACACCGATATCCCACTAGGGTTAGGGTATGCCTCCAGACTCAAAGAGTACTTACAAAAGTACTTACAAATCGCCCACTAATGAGGCCCTCACATCGACCAGCGGGAATCGAACCTCCTCCTTCTTGGGGTGGTTGGCTTACTTTACTGTTAAGCAAATCAGTTTGTTAAATCATCTAATTAAAGAAAACGTAATAATAAAATATTGGTCCATCTGACAGTTGTGCCATCTGGATAAGGGGATTCAAATCTAAATACTATTCTTTGTTTTCTTTTTTTTTTCTATAAAGATAATGTTCGTATAAAAAGTTAAGGACAACTTGAACTCTCTGTTGAATGGATATTGGTAAAAGTTTTTAATTGGAGCAGTTTTCTTCTGCCATTAATCCGGGCTAATATAATTAATTATAATCTATAAAGCTTTAAATAATAAAAAATTAAATACTCTTTTGAATTCAAAATACAGGTCACTTTTAATCAACTTGATAAAATTAAGGATTAATTCAACTTTGCTCTTATTAAATAAATTTTTGAATGAGAAAAAAATATAATGAGTAATCTTTAATCATTAATTACATCCTTAAAATTGGGAAACAAACATTAATTACTTTCAAGTGATATATATTATGGACCAAAAATTTATTTTAGGAGATGGCTTGTATATTGTTCCCACATGCTTACTTAATTTAATTATATTAAGAAAGTTAGTTAAATTATTTCAAATGACATATTTTTTTTTCTAAAATACCTTAATTATCTTCCATAATTTCCTCTTTCTCCCTCTTATTTGATTATTGTTGAGAGGGTATCAATATGAATAAATTAAAAAAAGATTGATAAATATAAGAAATATGTATTTAGGATCAAGATCAACTCCTCAACCACATCATACGTTGAAAACAAGAGGAGTAAGTTCCTTTTTTTTGTATTAAAAGATCAATGGTATAAAATGAAGAAAACTATACAATTAATGTTGGTATATATTTAGGGGAATGAGTGATTAATAAAACATCAATTTTGTAAAGGGAGAGAGTAGAGAAAGATTTAAACTGGAAATAGATATCTTTTTCCCCCAAATGTCACTAAAAACAAAATGGACAAGAAGATTTGATGAAATATGGGGAGAATTATGGTTTGATTATTATAGTTTTAGGATATTTGGGTTTATTTGAATTTATCAGTATTTTATAATCCTTAGACTTTTATTAAGTTTGTAGTTGTTGTTATTAGAATTTTTGTATTATTATTAGTATAAATAGTTTTAGGGTTTATTTTCATGCAGACTTTGGATTATTGAATTAATTGTGGCTATTGTTCCCTGATTTTTCTCTTCCCCTTTCCCTTCTTTGTCTCACATCAATTTTTGCATTAACCTGGTTCCCAGCTCCTTTAATTTCTTGTGCCTATTTTTTTTTTTCATTGACCAAGTACGTCTTACACCCAACCATCCTCTATAACTATTATTTATTAGGGATGAGAATAGGTCATGCCCCTATTAGGAAACCTACGGCTTAGCCTGTTTAGGGCCTGGTATGGCCTGACCCATTTATTAAAAAGGTAAAGCCAAGGCCTATTTAAAATTCTAAATGTGTAAATAGGCTAGGTCTTTTTTGTTAAGGTCTAGCCTGTAAACCTTCAAGTATAGCCTGTTTACACATTAAATAAATATAATTATATTATATAAATAACACAATATTTAATTTTTTTTTCATTCTTATATTAGAATTTCAAGTATAATTAGTTAATTATAGTATTACCCTTATTTTTATATTAGTTAATTATAGCCTTTAAGGCCTACAATATGAAAGGCCTACATTATAAGTAGGCATTTAAAAAGGCTTCAGGCTCGACCAGACCTTATGAAGGCCCAGACCTGAACCTAAAAAGAAACTTGCATTCAAGCTCATGCATTTTATCTCCATTACAGGCTCAGAACTATTTAACAAAACCTTACTTGATTTGACTTATTTCCATCGCTACCATTTACCTCCTTCATTCGTCCTCTTCCCAATGTTTGTTTGACTCGAGATCACTTCCACCGTGTTCTTGGTTGAAAGAATGATAGCCATATTCAATTTAATAATCCAAAGTTTGCGTATAAAATGAAGCACTTAAGCTGTTTATACTAATAATAACAATAAAATCTTGATAACCAACAATAAAAAATCCTAATAAAAGTTCAAAGATTATAAGATACTGAAAAAATATGGTATGTTCCAACTGCCACAGGAATGGAAGAAGATGAATAACAAGCAGTGTCAAAAAGAAAAGTTTCCGGAAAAGGCCAAAGACATGCACAAATGCACAACAAGCTTCCCAAAATAAATTGTCCTATAATTGGGTTAACTAGCATCGAACATCTTAAAGAATTTTTCAGTAATATTCAATATTTTTTTTTTACATTCAACACCCTAAAATAATTTTTAGTAATACCAAGTATCTAAAAGTATTTTTTGTATATTCAAAATCTTAAAATATTTTTCAATAACACCCAATATTCTAAAACTAATATGCTCGTTACTATTAAAAAGATATTTTAAGGAAAATATTACATAAAAAAATTAGTAATATTGAAAAAACAATTTAGTGCTGAATACGCCAAAAAAAAACAGTTTAGGATAAAACACTTTATGGTACCCTTTTTAACAATATATAAATAATACCTCCTCAATTCCTTTTTTATAAGACACTAATTGTCACACCTCCTTAGTATAACGATATTCGTCAGAGTATAAACGCACAGCTTAAAGATAGTTCCAGCATAGTAATACTGATATTAAGGTCTGGTTACATAACAGAAATCCATAAGAAGTTCATACAAAGATTAAAAATTTCATAATAGTTTGATACACAACATAGATAATAAACAACAGATCTTGGTTCGACCCAGCACCATCAATTGCCAGTATCCACTGCCTTACCACATGAGTCACGTCCACTATTATGTTCTCGCCTTGAACTTTGTGGAATATCTGGGATTCAAACGAATCCCAGTAGTAACGTTAATCACTCACATAAGATGTATACATAGTACATGGTAGTCAACTAATTGTAATATATTCATTATTCAAAATAAAATTCAAATTCAAAGTGCAGTTCAACAATATTTCAAAAGGAACCTACAAGTCCATTCGCACAACACTGGATATTCAAATAGGCTTTTGCCCTTCTACATAAAAATTCCTTTATCAGACTACCACCACCGCCCTCAACTGTAGTGGCATCCAGGGTTACCCCACATTTTAAGACACTACCTCTCGGCCTCAACCGGCAATAAGATTAGGTATTCACAATTCAAATATCATAATGGTATATACATGCATATAAAGGCATACAGAGTATGTGAGAGAAAGTTACTACCTCAACTTCAAATAGTTAAAAGCAATTCACCAATGCTTGAACCACTTGAAAGTCAATTCCTAAAATAGCATTATCATAAATATTAATTTCCCCTATTTTATAAGGTACTAAAATCAATTATCACTTTATTCCTTTTCTCCAAAAATATTTGAAAAGGGTTTCCATCATCATATAAGACTCTTAAATGATAAATCATCCACCTTTGACTTTTATTGTACCAATTTTCGGATTATTTCCATTTCTGTCCAAAATTTTCACTGAACTTTGAAAATTCATAATTAATTGTACAAAAATTCAAATAATGTGATTCCAAAACCTAAATATCCCTTGACATGTATAATTTTATGGAAAAAATAATCCCAGAAGTCCAGAGAATCCTAATCATTCCCAGTTTTCATATTTACCAACATTGTCCAGATCTCACGTCCAAAAACATAAATCAACTTACAAAATTAATTTATCTTTGTACAGAGCTCTAAAAATTACATATTATATATAAAAAGAAATCTCTGGATGTCCACTTCAAATCTAGAAAATTTCATAATTTTTGGACCTCATTTACTTGATCAAAAACTGTGCATAAGTCGACTGCCTCCTAAAAAAGCTAAAATTGACAGTTTTGACAACTTATACAATTTATTCTTTTTGACTCTAAAAATCATTCTCAACCTTATTCTTACTCTTTTTTTTTTTTTTTTTGTGTTAAACACTTTGGTAACTTCAAAATCATCAAAATATTTTTGGTTCCACCACTGCTTGTTCAGACCAAAATATTACATAGAAAATGTAAAACAACATCTTTAATTCCAACTTCACAAACTTTATGATTTTATGAACCAAGTTGTCTTCTAACTCATATTTTAATCCATTTTTACAAATTTGAGCAACATATCCCCTTAGGATTTTATGCCTTCAAAAACCAAAGAAATCATGGATAAACCATATATTTCAAGCCAACCACAACAAAACAATATAAGATAAGTTAAAAACTTTACTTACTTGTTTTAATCCTTTGAACTTCCTCTTCCTTTTGCCTCTTAAGACTTTCGACCTTCACTCCCAAAATATTCTAAGAAAATGTATCACACTCGAAGCTCTCTTCCTCTTTCTCTATTTTGGTTAACTGGCTAAAGATGGAATTATAACAAAGCGTTTGTCTGAATATATTTATCGTGCTTTCATTGAATGTTATACTCGTGACTGAACAAGAGAAAGCGAACATCATCCGTGAATAAATAAAAGTTCACTCATGATACACATGCATTTGTCCGGATGGAGAAATGAGAAAAAGAAGTGGGATATGTGTGTTTGCATGTTGGCTTCTCGTATGTCCGTGAGTGAATAGAGAAAATGATTATTTAATAAACATGAGTGAAAGTTTGGATGCATATGTGAGTTGCCTCTTCTTTATGCTGATAGTGGAGTGTCGGTGGAATGTTTATGGATTAAAAGAAATTAAAATGAAATGTTGCATGCATGTTGTCGCCTTCAGTGGCGGAAGGTCTTCATGGCCAGCTGGGGCCTTGGCCCCGGCTGGCCCCGGCTGATCTTATAAAATACGTTAGTATATGTATGTATTTATTATATGATATTTTATTTGGCCACAAATTTGGCCCCAGCTAACTTTTTATCTTCTCTGTAAGGATAATATTTGTTTCATTACTCATTGGGCATGAGAGGAAAGTAAAATTCTTGTTTGAGATACCGAAAAGGTTAGTATCATCTTATATATTGTTTTGATTTATAATTATCGGTTATTATTTATTTGTATTTTCAAGGTTATTTGATAGTATTTAGTAAATACTCCATTTGATCCTTATTTAAGAAACCAACTAACAATTTTCACAAATCAATAAAAACAATTAAAGTCATTAAATTTGTCCTAAAATTTAAGTATTTTTCACTATTATCCCTATTAATTACACTAAACTCTAATATATTATATTAATTATTACTTTCACTCACTACCTTTATAATTGTGCGTATACATGGGAAAAATATATTTAATGCAATTGGGAAACAAGCAAATGCCTTATAAAAATGACCAAATATACATGTTAGTTGGTGCTTTATAATAAGAACTAAAGAGAGTAGTTCGCAATGTTTATTTTTTGGCCCGGGCTAAATTTTTTTTCTGGTTCCGCCACTGGTCGCCTTGCTCCTCATTTATTCAGGGAAGGTATGATAATTGAGAGATAGTGTGAGATGAAGAAAAATGAGTATATGTGGGGTATATATGTTGGGAAATTAAAGTGGGAATGAATATGTGATATATAATAGTACCGAAGTCAAAAGTGGATTAAGTGGGTATTTCTTTATCAGATAAAGAAATACCACTTGTCCCACAAATAATGAGTTCACGGATGTTACACTAATAATAGAATTAAGTTATTCGATAAAGTAGTTAGGTGCAATAGATATGTATAAAATGATTTTTTTTTTTAAAAATCCCTCAGTCATTTGAAAGAGAGGGAATATGTCATATATTAAGTTCTTTAGTAAAATATGAAAATTAAATGTAATAGTGACATGAGTATATTGAAGAATAGTATCTCATAAAAAGAAACTGGGGGAGTATGATTTATTAAAAATTTGAATTTAAGTCTAATATATGAAGAAAATTATAGTTAATTGGAAGAGTTTTACAATCAAACAAGCATGCGTGTTGCCTGAATTTTAAATCTCTATACATATTGTGTATATAAAAACCCTTATATACCAACTTAGTTAATTATTAGACCAATGTACGTATTTGTATTAATTTGAATGTTAATCACATTTTAGATTATTTGTAAAATTGAGATATTAGACAATATGATTTTAAGTTATTTGTAATGTTATGAAAATATTTTTTGAACCTATCACGTGGTTGGTTCATTTTAGTCTGCAAAAAGGAACATGGGATGGATGGCCCATGATCCGTCTATCTCCAGCTTCCCATTCCATTTTCAATTATTATAAAATTATTTCATGATTACGATAAAATAAGGAAAAAAAGACAACAACAAAAATGCTATTAAAATTGTTAAAAGATAAATAAATATATTGAATTTCAATAATTTTAAAGAAACTGATTTAAAATTCTGAAATGTTGTAAAATTTGAGAAATTGTCTAACTACACTTAATTTTTTAAATAAAAAATCATCAAACCCCCCTTGCCGGCTGTTGGAGCTCTAGCGTCACCAAAACTCTGGTGACCTTACCGGAAATTGGCCGCCAGCGCTATGGTGAATATTATTAACAACTCAAGTATCTATAATAACAATTTTAATATTAATATTAGCAACTTTAGTCCGGAAAATTTAAAAAAAAAAAACAATATTAGCCGTCAAAACTCCGGTGAAGGTTATTAAGAAATATTCAAAAAATACCCCGTTTACAACTTTAGTAGTGTTATTAACTTTAGCCTAAGAAAAAAAAATAGTCGTTAGAGCTCTAGTGAAGGAATACATTTTTTTGAATTTCTCAAATAAAAATTGTCAATATAGATATTTGAATTATTAATAGTGATACTAAAGTTTGGCGGCCTTTTATGTGTGTGTGTGTGTGTGATTTCTCATGTAAAAGTCATCAACATTGATACTTGAGTTGTTAATAGCGATATTAAAGTTATAAACAAGATATTTATTGAACATTTCCTAATAACTTTTACCATAGCTTCGACGTTTATTTTTTGTTTTGTTTTTTTTTAAATTTCTCAGGTTAAAGTTGTTAACATTGATAGTTGAATTGTTAATAGCGATACTAAAGTTGTAAACGCAGTGTTTGGTGAATATTTCTTAGTAACTTTCACTGAAGCTTCGACAACTTTTTTTTTTTTTTTGAATTTCTTAGGCTAAAGTTGTCAATAGTGATTCTAAAATTGTCAATAGCGATACCAAAGTTGTTAATAACTTTTAGCGGAGCAGTGATTGCTAATGTCTTTTTTTGAATTTCTTAGTCTAAAGTTGTTAATATAGATATTTGAATTTAATAACGATATATTCAATATTTCCTAATAACTTTCACCGGAGATCAGACTGCTTTTTTTTTTTTTTTTAATTTCTCATTCTAAAGTTGTTAATAGTAATACTAAAGTTGTAAATTTGATATTTGTTGAATATTTCCTAGTAATCTTCACCGAAGCTGCGACAACTAATTTTTTTTTTTTATAATTTCTCTAACTAAAGTTGTTAATATAGATACTTGAGTTGTTTATAGTGATAATAAATTGTTAATATATATAATTGAGTTGTTAATAACATTCACCGGAGCTCCGGCGGCTAATATCTTTTTTTGAATTTCTCTGACTATAGTTGTTAAAGTAGATATTTCAATTGTTAATAACCTTCACTGGAGCTTCAGTGGCTAATATCTTTTTTTTTTTTTTTTTAGTTTCTCAAACTGAAGTTGCTAATATAAATATTTGAGTTGTTACACTGAAGCTTTGGCGACCGGCAAGAGGTTTGGAGATTTTTTATTTTAAAAAACTAAGGATAGTTAGGTAATTTCTCAAATTTTACAATATTTTAAAATCTCAAATCACCCGTTTTAAAATTATTGAAATTTAGCTTACTTATTTAATATTTTACAAATTTTTATGGTATTTCTATGTTTTTCCCCAAAAATAAATTCGATTGATACATTTAATTGTAGACATTGGGCACGCTGCACGTGTCAAGAGGTGGCAAATAATATTATTTGTGGCTCTCAAACACACATAGATCTCAACCCTCTTGCTACACGTGTACTTCTTATAGGCCACAAGTTTAATTTAATAATATTCCATTTCGACCTAAGAGGAAAGAAATTTATTTAGCACTTTTTTTATGTGAAGTATCTGTGAATAATCTTGCCATTTCATTATTAGAAAAAAATGCCTTTTAAACGGGCTAAAATTGGCTTTTAGACTGGATTGGATTTAAAAGTCCGGTCTTATATCGATTAACTTTAAAAGATTGTTTTTATTAGACCAATTTTAAAAGTTACTTTTTCATATTGGTTATTTGAACAATCCGTCTTAAAAATTTTCAATTTATAATAAAAAATGTCCACTTTTTAGACAAGATAATTTTATATTAGTACAAAAAGTGGGGATTTTTTTTTTAAAAAAAATATATGTTTTGTTTTGTTTCGCAAAAACCCTGTTAGATTATTATTAGGGCAGAGCAATGGGCGGGTTGGGCAACCCGAGGTTAAACCCATAGCCCGCCCATTTAATTTTAAATGGGTATGAGTTAGCTCATACCCGTACCTCAACTCATTTAAACCCATGTAAATGGGCTAGCACATAAATGAGCGGGCTAACCGGGTTTTGGGTAACCCATTTACATTTGACTTGTTTATTTTTTTAATAAAAAAAACATATATAAGAATTAAACATCTATCCAAATTTATCAGTCCAATTTCTGAAATCTAAATCTTCAAAGTTCCATTATTACAATTCACACAAAATAACATAAATTTAGACAAGTACCATCATTACATAATCTTGATGTTCAAACTCCAACTTTTAAATTAAAACATTACAACCACTAGTTCATAGATTAACAAAATGACATGTTTCCATTGAATCAGATGCTTCAGTCTTCATCATCTTCAAATTCACTTAAAAGAATCTTGTATTCAACCCAGTATTAAAAGCTAATTTTGAAGATACTATAGATACTAGTATACCCAACAAATCACATGCCAACAGATTTAAAACTTAATACTTGGAAGCATTCACTCTCCACCATGCTAAAACATCAAATTTTGGATCACGAAAACCAACTAATTTAGTTTGAAGATATTCATCCACATCTAAAATATTCTCTACATTACATGTAGAATCAATAGTAACTCACAAGTTCGAATAGACACAGCCATAAAGAGAGAAAGTGAGCGAGATTGAGAGTTGATGGTCATTATGATTATAAATTAGAGGTGGCTGAATATTCGAATAGAAAGAGATTCATGGAATGTTTTACGCGGAATGCGAAATGAGATGAGTAATTAATAAAAAAAGTACACTAAATGGGCGGGTATGGACAGCCCATAAGTATGCCCATAACCCGCCCATTTAAATCCTAAATGGGTTCTAACCCAACCCATTATAAAGTCTTTTTGGGCGGGCTCAATATGGCCCAATTACGTTCAATTTTGGGCGAGCTCATGGGTTATGGGTTTCATGCTCAGCTCTAATTATTATATCTAAAAACTATGTTATGCAATATAAATTTCATAAACAACCATAAAAATACAAGTACAATTTATATAGATAATAATTATAACTAACCATGAATCTTACCAATATTATTAGATAATTAAATCTTAATTTCAGTATTTGTTTGTTCAATGTTAACTTTATTTGCTTGCTTTAACACATGATTCATATTGTAAGCATCCTTAAAATTGATTGCAACCACCTATGGATTAAGAAAAAGATTATTAAGAACTTCAAATATGAAGCATGGCTCTGTCATACCTTAGTCTCAAATGATAAAGAAGAAGATTTTTATTTAATGAACATGAGTATAATGGAGTTAATATCCAAATATGATAATTGAATTTTACATTAGTGAATTTGATATCATGATTAGGTTTTGGAAGAGATGAAAAACAAGTTGAAGGCCAATAATAAGAAAGTAACTGACTAGGTGGAAATACTAGTAATGAAGTGAGGATTAATAACACTAAATGGAAGGATGATCTACACTTGCAAAGACGAATTTGTTGAACTAGATGGCCAATCATCACTCAACAATTTAGTTCAACGATTTTTTTCTTTCAAGCATATATCACCAAGCCTATATTTTCTATCGTCTAATTTAGATGTTTTAATCATCAAATTGTTACTAATAACGCGATCTAGTTGGGTAGCTCCTTATTATTTTCCTTCACTTTGATTTCCCTCTCAACCAAGATATTATCACACGACCATATTCAACCATACCAAATAAAATTTTTAATTTTGTTTATCAACTATGTTAAACTCAGTTTCATTAAATTTAAATATTAAAATCATTGTAATGTTTCCTTTTAACCTATGATGATATCGTTGATAGTTAACTTAGAAAGAGAATAAGTATAAACAATTTTTGCTTACAAAGTATTTATCATTTTGGTCCTTATTATAAATTTAGGTCTAGAAGAAAATTTTGGTCATAAATATAAGTCTACTTATATGTTATTAATAAATGTTTTTTAATTTTATCCCTATTTAACTATGGCTGGAAAATGAGAAAGAGAAGAGATCATGTGAGAATGATTTGTAAATGTAAAGAAAAAAAAATAATTAGAATAAACTTGAAAAATTTAAACATATTTAATCACTTAACTTATGTAAGAATTAGTTTCAAATAGACTTATATAGAAGTAACTGACACCCTAGCATTTATTATTGAGGAACGATGGGTACCTTTGTTTTCTGTTAGTTAAATAGTAAATTTGTCTTTGAAGTTTTTATCTAGGAGTAATATTATTTTGAAAGTTTTCTTTTCTTATATCAATATTATCCCAAAAATTTCAAAACCTAGCAATATTATCATTTTTATTAGGGAAAATTAGAATGAAAGACTTAAAAGAAAAGATATTTATGGAGAAGGACTATAAAAATTATAATTATTTAGAAGAACCAAATATAAAAATATTTAATTAAAAGTACTAAAATGCCCCTAACAAAATCTTCTTCATTGCCTCTTACATTCTTTTCCCCATTTTATTTTTTTAAAATAATATAAAATTCTAAGTTTTATTAAATTAAACAATGGTTTTCTCAATTTTCACAACTTAAATATAATCTATGAAAACAAAATTACACATTCTCCAATTTTTAAAAAATTAACAAAATTTTTAATTAAAAATAGAATTATACAGTTTTAATAAAAGGCAAGGTCTTTTATAATTTATCATATATATTAAACCAAGAAATTTTGTATGACTTATTTTTGTTTTAGAAGAACTTTATGTGGGTTAAAAAAATTAATGTAATGTTAATAAAATCAAAAAAATATAATTAACCTATTATATCCTGAAAAATATGAAATAAGTTTATTTTTTATTTTTATAAAAGAGCTTAATTGACATCGATGTTGATAATATAAATCGGGCAACTTGATGATATAAATTGGTGAAAAATAAAAATTAAGAAAAATACAAGTTTAACAATTGTAATTAAATAATATATTGGGGAAAAAATATATAATCATATCATGATGGACATTTTTAGTTTTAAGGGTTAAGGTACAAAAATACACATGTGCTTTTCTCTGAGGAGCACCCAATAGCAAGTGCTTTTTTTAGGCGCAAAGTACACACGTGGTTACAAATTAGATGCAAAAATACCGTTTGACCATTAAGTTTGACTTTGACCGTTAAGTTTGACTTTTTTTCCTGACTAGATGATGACATGACATTTCAAAAGTGCAAAAATACACATGTGGTTTGTCAAGAAGAGCGCCCAACACCAATTTTTTTTTTTTACTGTAATAATTTTATTTTTAGTATCTTGAAAGTACTTTTTACTAGTCAGTACCTTGAAATATTTTTTTTCCAGTATCCTTTTAGTATCGGTCAATACCTGAAATATCTGACCGGTACTAAAAAGTACTTTTAGGATACTGATTGGTACAAAAAAAAAATACTTCATAATCTTGAAAAAATATTTCAGGTATTGAATGGTACTAAAAGGATACTGACTGATACTGAAAAAAATATTTCAGGGTACTGACTGGTACTAAAAAGTACTTTCAGGATACTGACTGGTACAAAAAAATACTTCATAATCTTGAAAAGTTATTTTAGGATCTTGAAAAAATATTTCAGGTATTGACCGGTACTAAAAGGATACTGACTAGTACTAAAAAGTACTTTTAGGATACTGACTGGTACAGAAAAAATACTTCATAATCCTGAAAAGTTATTTTAGGATCTTGAAAAAATATTTCAGGTATTGACCGGTACTAAAAGCTGCTAATATTGAAAAAAATATTTTAGGGTACTGACTAGTACTAAAAAGTACTTTCAGGATACTGACTTGTACAGAAAAAATACTTCATAATTTTGAAAAGTTATTTTAGGATCTTTAAAAAATATTTCAGGTATTAACCGGTACTAAACGAATATTGACGGATACTGAAAAAAATATTGCAGGTACTGACTGGTAAAAGGTACTTTCAGGATACTAAAAATAAAATTATTAAATTAAAAAAAAGAATTTGGTGTTTGACGCTCTTGTTGACAAATCACATGTGTATTTTTGTATCTTTGAAATGTCACGTCACCGTCCAGTCAGCAAAAAAAGTCAAACTTAACGATCAAAGTCAAACTTAACGGTCAAACGACATTTTTGCACCTAATTTGTAACCACATAGTCACTTTTACACCTAAAAAAAACACTTGCTACTGGATGCTACTCAGAGAAAAGCACATGTGTATTTTTGCACATTAACCCTAGTTTTAATTTTAGTTATTTTTTTAATTTTGAATACAAAAGATAATACATGAGAATTGGTTAGGGGCAATTTAATAATTTAAAATTTGTATTAGGATGTTTGATCTTTCTAAATAATTCCAATTTTTATAATTCTTTATAATAAATATTATTTCTCTTGGTCCTTTTTTATTATCAAGTTACAATGTCAAATATCGGATAGATGTTAACGCTCCAGTTGTTCTCCCATGTTTCTATTTTCAATGTCAGAGTGCAGCGAACGGAAAGAGCAAAGGAACAAAGCCGGTCCCCTTACCTGTAAGGTTGCAGACAGAGAGGCAGAGAGAGAATGGGGCTTCTCATTTCAATGTAATTGAAGCTCTAAATGCTAAAATCTTCTGCGTCTTGTTCTGCTGCTTCGCAACCTGGAGGAGTAAGTTTCTTCACACTTCTCTGCTCATAAATCACGAAATTTCTCTTCCTTTGTTTTAGATTCCACAATAACTTCATAATTTCTAAAGCGAATTCTGTTTCCCCTGATTTGGGAACTTGTGGGAATTAGAAATTTTCTTCTGGGTGTCTGTTTGGTTGGCAAGAAAAAATGGGAAAAATAATTGAGAGAGCATTTTAGTGAAAGCGAAAGGGTAGTGATGTAGTCTTTCACTGTGGTAAACACCCAGCTGAAGAACTCTGCTTGACCAATTCAAGTCTATTTAGAACTTAATTATTATACACAATATCTTGTAGGCCATTAAATTCTACAATGGAGTTACAAATTGGGTTCTACTTGATCATGTGCTTGTGTGTATGTGTGTCTGTTTTTTTTTTTCCCGCTTATTCCCTGTTTGGTTGCAGGGAAAACTTGGGAAGTATGCCAGGAAAACCTGATGTGGAAGATAGGAGGTATGAAACAGGAGGAGGGCAGATTCAGTTTCAATCAGGAATTTATTGATTTAATTTCTTGTTTTATGAATGGGTTATACTTTGTCCTGCCGAAAACTTTTGCCTGAAAACTGCGTCATTGTGGTTTGCCTCGTCGTACCTGATGTTCCCATTTCTTTGCATTCTTCACAGGTGAACTTTTGTTACTTTGAAGCTGGGGAAAACAAACAAGCCCTAGTCAAGTTGGTAGTCTGGGAGAGGTGAGCGACTATATGCTGTTGGCTAGCTTTGTTATGTATATTATCATTATATTCATGAAAATTTTGTCGTTAAATCAATGGATCATGGACAGGAGGTTTCTAGCTTTTCCGTTGAGAGTTTGCATAGCCTGCTTCTTCCCTAAACGAATTTCCAGCAGGATGAAAAAGATACTTTTTCCTTAAATATTTATAGGGAATAAATTTCACAATAAAATGTGTCCATTACAAAAAACCACAAATACTCGTCCAAAAAGTCCATGTTGGGGTTGCTGTGGAATTTCATTGTCCGAAGAGAATCACTTTTTTTAAAAAAAAATCTGATACTGGATGAATTTATTTTACATTTTGAAATGTTAAATCTAAGTGTTGTGACTGAAACTTTCAGTATGGCCATTGTTGTGAAAATTATTGTGTCAGATAAAAGTTGATGCCTGAAAGGGTTTAAAATGTGGAGAAAGAAGTGAAAATTCTTGAATGTAATGTAGTAGTCATTGAATTCTGGCCTACATGAGATTTTTATTTGCAGGAGAAGATTATGAGATAAGTCATTGAATGCTCATATAATCAAAAAATAGTATTCTGCTAATATCACGATTGTAACCTATCAGATATGGAATAAACACAAAATTATACAAACTCGCTATCTAGTTGGCATACTTGCATTAAAATCGGATGATTTTTTATGGTTTCCTATTTTGCTAAAAGATTTTGATACCTCTCTATAAAAGAGGGAACTTTTTGTTTTTTTTTTTGGGTATTTCTTGAAATATAAGTTCTGGTATTCATGTAATTGATCTTCAAAATCAACTTCAAGATTGTGCTGGATTAGAAGATTTTGCCCTCCCTTTTTACAAAACACTAATAGTCAGGAAGTTAATCCCGAGACCTTGAACAGAATATTGGAAACGCACTACTATGTTATTGGGCATAAGGACCTCTTTTCTTAATTTTCATTTTATTGTTGCTAAAGATGTGCTGAGAAGCTTCATTACAAGAGGAGGAAAGAGAAAGAAAAATTAGAAAAAAAAGAAAACAGAACAGGAAGACAGCCGGAAGAGGTAAGAATTTCGTTCATGACTCTATTGCCTGGTCGTTGACAAAAAGAGACGAGATTGAGTCCTTTGGTTTGTAGGAATTGATCAAAGAGTGATGATGACTCAGATGAGCTCAACGAAAGCAAAGAGAAGAGGCGAAAAGGTTTGATGTTGCCTTATTTCAATATTTTCTTTCTATTGCCTGGTATGCTGAATTACTCAGCAATTTATTTTTCATGAAAGCAAAAACTTGCTGCATATAAAATATGCATAAAAGTGTTTGCTACTCATGCATTCCGTAAAGATGCATTTCATGTTCTTTTTTGGTTGTAAGGTCTGACTGGGATTAATGAATTCAGGGTATTTTCATAAAGAAATGAAAATGATTATCTTGGTTGACTGAAGTCCGAAGGATCATTCTGAAAAATGATATTCTGGTCATTGACACTGTATGCTTTTGTTATATGGAGCTGAGGCCCATTTGGTGGGAGGTTATTCTAAACATCCATATGTCAATGTCCATGTGTGTGAGTGGCCTCATCTTGAATATGTGGCTGTCTCTTCTGATGAGAGATTTGAGTCCTTGATATCATTAGTTTTGTTGATTCCTTCAGATGTACATCTGTTGAGCTGTTTCTTAGCATGGAAGTAATAAGTAGAAGCACCAAGTTTCTCAGGAACCGGTGATTATGTGGCTAGATATCTTAATTTGCCAGGCTTTTGTTAGTTAGTACAGACGCATTTTCCTCGCTGTGGTTTGAATTGTGGATATTCTTGTGCTGGTTTTAAACATGATTGTAACTTCAGACTTGGCTTACCTAAGTCTTGACTTGATTCTTAACTGAATGTTTGGGACGCCTTTCTCCTTGCACCTAATCCCTTGTTATAAGCTGAGGATTTCTTACATATTGATAGGGAAAAGGGCTTCAAGTGATCATAAAACTGATGACGATTATAACTTTGACGAATTTCTCAAGGGCATAATGTTTCCATGATCTTACCGGATTTATCAAGAAACAGAATTTTGGCTTCTGTTGGGGGGACAGGAGATTGGACCTGTAGCCAGATGTCTCAAAGTACAGAATTGAGATGAGAAGATCGCTAATGCTTTTTGAGGAAAATATTACCTCTTAACTCTATTTACTCACAAGAACGTTGTGATCGTACTATAATTCTTGTACAGCTTGAAGAATGAGATTTATTTTTTCAGATCAATGTATATTACACCTCACCAGCTAGCTTCCTTGCCTTTGACTGTTCCCAAGCCTTTCCCTACAATGGAGATCTTTTGGGGAATAGACAAACGGATCTTCTAAATCTAGTGGCAAGGAAAATGTTTTTGATGCATGAGAGACAAAGATAAAGGGAGTGGGTAATGGTAAAGAAAATGAATTTTATGCACTTTTATAACTTTGTTATATATCAATTCCATTTCCCTTGTAATTTTACACCTACTTAATCCTAATCATCTTTTCACTAAAATGGCACATTATTCACCAAACTCTCGTTGCCATTGTTTTAGATAGTTCATATTTCATCTCTTGAATAAACATTGATGGCCATTTTTGCGATGAGCAAGAAATCTGATTATCTTTCTTAGGTGTCACTTCAAATTTCACCACACCTTATATTTAGATGCCCAAGAGCTCAAAACTTACCTAGTCATTGAATTCATTGTCCATTACAAAAACCACAAATACATTGTCCTAGATCAAATTCCCAAATATATCTTATATTAAGGGGCGAAGAGTATTTGATTTGTTTAAGTAAATAAGTCTATAAATTTATTAAAGAAGCATAAAAATTGAAAATGTAAGAAAAAGATGAAATGTTTTACCCTATCAATATCATGAAATTGAAAAATAAAAACATAAAAATAAAATATAAAATTATTACTATTAAGTATTAAAACATTAAAATAATATCTTCAACTATGAAAACACTAGTAGATTTTGGTTAGATTGTGGGGGCATGAGGCAAGTTCCAAAGCCCTTATATGCGTAAAACGGCGTCACTGGAGAGAAGGGCAACGGATATAACAGGCAGAGGAGAGAAGTCATTCCTCTATTCTCTACCTTCAGAGTTTGTTGCAGACAAAACATCTAGGCTTTAGTTGGTATTAGAGTAACTATAAAGTAGTTTGGAGAAATATTTTAATAGATATTTATGTGTGTGCGCCTTTATAGACTCTTATTGAAGCTTTGGAGTAGCTGTGAGCTAGCGGAGACCAAAATGGTACCTAATTTCTTGAGGGGAGCGGCGAGACACATCAAACAAAAATAAGAACTTCAGTCCCTAAACAATCTATGTACTGCCCACAAGCACTCAAGAGAAACCAAATATCCTTCAACTACATCCAAGATATGAGGCATCCAATAAAAATCATTGCAAAGGAAATGCTTTCAAAGGTCGTTTGAGCTCAGTTACCAGGGAAATGAATGGGGTAATTAGGGATCGATGAAATGTGGATCTTTGAGTAGAGATAGAATCGGATGTAAGATGCGCCAATTTGTTGGCGAGAGAGAAACTCGATCTGAATCGGCCACACAATGCCATTGCCGAGAAACCCTAAATCCAGATGGTTCTGCGTTGCGTTCTATGGAGAAAAAGGAACCAGAATAGACAGCCTGTCTGCAACGAACCCTTCCAGAAAGGCAGAGAATAGAAAGCAAGTGAGGTCCAGACGCGTGGTGGCCAACGGTGTACAGTTTTTTTTTCCCTTCTTCTTCTCCAAACTGGAGCTAAATTTGGACACGTGTAACTTGGCCCTTTTGTTAATTCCGACTAGAAAATAAAAATTGATCAAATTTGTGGAAAGAGGTCAAAGACCAAAAAAAAAAAAAACTCATGGGCTCAATAGTTCTATTTTACATTCTCATTTTTTATTTTTATTAATTTTCCCTTTCATTTCAATTTAAATGTACCCTCAAAATATGGATCAAGAGTTGCCCATAAACCCATAACTGATAATAAAACTTTGTTGCTAGATTTGGTCCATAAGTCTAACCTAGGCTTTCCTAAAATCAATTTGGGCTTGTCTTTGAAATCCAACCCAAACTTTTTTCCCCAACAAACCCCGCCCATACTCACTTTACTTTTCTCCTCTCCATCTGACTAACTAACGGGGGTTGGGTCTAGAGAAGGGGTCAGTCTTTTACAACGTAGTGAATCAAAGTTTGAATCCTCATTGGGAGAGGTGCTCACATTTAGCATCTAACAGTGTATTGAATATGATTATCTTCAATAAAAGAATACTTATGCTTATGGGGAAAAAGAACTTTTGGTTAACTTTACCGTTTAAATATGTGTTTGTGTGAAATATAACAGCCTCATTTCTGTATATTCTATTTTGTTAGTCACTTTCTATGTAATTTTCAATGGAAAAAAATGTAGACTCACCAATTCTTTTTAACGCTTGAAATATATGGACTATAAGCATTCATAGAGCATAACAAAACAGTCTCATAAATTCCATGTCCCAATTTCATAGTACGAGGGAAAAAATTGAAGACAATAAGGATTTGGAGATTAAACTACTCACCATCAACTCGTTCACCAATCTTTTTAGTATGAAAAAAGGAAGAAACATTCTTTAAAAGTCAACGATGTCATTAACAGATCCAAAATCACAAGTTAGTGTTAAAGGAAACTGAGGATGGTCGTACCAACCCACAAAAATGAGACCAAAATGAACACTTTAACTTCAAATAATTTGGATAATTGGAAAATTTTCCGTCAACATCAAACAAAAACAAGAACTTCAAGCCCTAAACAATCTATGTGTCCCCTGCAGACACTAAGGAGAAACCAAATATCATTTAACTACTTCGAAGATATGAATAACGCATCCAATCAAAATCAATGCAAAGGAAATACTTTCAAAAGTTGTTTGAGCTTAGTTGCCAGGGAGTGAAGGGGGCAATCAGCCATCGATGAAATGTGGATCTTTGAGCAGAGATAGAATCGGAAGTCAGATACGTCAATTTGTTGGCGAGAGAGATGCCTGATCTGAATCGGCCACACAATGTCGTCGTTGAGAAACCCTAATTTCAGATTATTCTGTGTTCTATGGGGAAAACAAGGAACCAGACTAGACGCTTTGTCTACAACAAACTCTAAAGGTAGAGAAAAGGAGGCAAGTGAGGTTCGGAAGCACGGCTCGATGGAGACAGGTGAGGGCATGGATGACAATCACATGCTGACTGGTGTTCACGGGCAGAGTGGTATATTAGAAGAAAGTGTTGACTGTTTGTGCAACAAAAAAGGATATGGATTGGACTCGGGTATGAAAAAAGGAAGAAATATTCTTTAAAAGCCAACGATGTCATTAACAGATCCACAATCACAAGCTAGTGCTACAGGAAACCAAGGAAGAAATCATGTCGTACCAACCCACAAAATGAGACCAAAATGAAAACTTTAACTTCAAATAATTCAAATAATTGGAAAATTTTCCGTCAACATCAAACAAAAACAAGAACTTCAGTCTATAAGCAATCTATGTGTTCCCCGCAGGCACTCAATTGAAACCAAATATCGTTCAACTACATCGAATATATGAATAAGGCATCCAATCAAAATCATTGTAAAGGAAATGTATTCAAAAGTTGTTTGAGCTCAGTTACCAGGGAAGTGAAGGGGGCAATCAGAGATCGATTAGATATGGATCTCTGAGCAGAGATAGAATCGAAAGTAAGATACGCCAATTTGTTGGTGAGAGAGATGCCCGATCTGAATCGGCCACACAATGCTTAAGATGAGAAACCCTAATTTCAAATTATTCTGCCTTCTATGGGAAAAACAAGGAACCAGACTAGGCTCTTTGTCTGCGACAAACTCTGAAGGATTATGACTTAATATTGACTTGTGAGTTTTTTTAATTGGATCTGTACGGTTTACTCAATTATAGACATTAGTTTCTATATATACTCATAATTTATTAATTAGAGCTGACATGGATGTTAGCTAAGGGAAAAAACAAAAAAGAAGTTTTGTTTTTAAAAAATGATGAAATAAAATTTATTTATTATTAACATAAAAAAATTATTATACTCATATATAATAATCTCCTTATATCTATTTACAATCTATAATCTAGTTTATTTTCATTTTATGTAGATTTGTTTGACAAATTAATTCAAGTATATGTTGAGTGAGAGTTAAGTCATAAGCTACTAATAATGCTATTTCTTTTATGAATTAACTGTTAGAACAAAACTTTCACCCAAGAGGGAGGTGAATTGAGTGATAATTAAAAAATTCATAATTTAATGCAAACTTTAATAAAATAGAGTTGAAGAGATGTCACCGAGAATAAGCACACGAGATTATATTGCTTTGGTCCAAATCACTTGACCTACATCTAGTCCTCGAAGCCTTATGAGATTTTCATTATTACTTGTCACTAGAAGAAAGTATTTTATCAATTACAAAATACAAAGAATCTTGTACATTTATAGCGGTTTCTCATAGAAACCGCTACAAAGTTGAAGCCTTCATATACGGGCCGCTACCAAACAGTTAACACGTAAATTTGATTCTCACGCCACCACCAAATAGTTAAGCTGCTACAAAGTTGAAGCCTTTATAGATGCCTACGCTTGGTATCATGTTTCATATCACCCTCCATATAACCATCCAAGATAGCTCTAGTTGTCCGAGTTGTCCATGGATCTTAGGAGACATTTTATTGCAAATAAAGTCTAATAATTTTCACCTTTGGTTATATGGAGGGTGATACGTAACATGATACCACACATGCCATTTGCAATTTGTAGTGGTTTAGATGGACAAACCACTACAAAATGCAAAGAGTATGCTAGTTTGTAGCAATTATAAGTAGAAACCGCTACGAGAATGTATAGAGTCTTGCACTTTTGTAGCGGTTACTCTAGAAACCGCTACATAATGAAAATAGTCTTTCATATTTGTAGCGGTCACTCTTGGAAACCGCTGAGAATAAAAACAGTTTTGCACGGTTGTTGTGGTTTTATATAATTGCTACAAATGTTCAAGTTAGACGAGGTAGGGTTTCATTGTTTGTAGCGGTTTATGTAGTGGTTTTTCTTATCTTGCTACCAATGTTAACACTTTGAAGGTGGTTTATTTTTGTAAAACCGCTACAAAGTTGAAACCTTTATACATGTGTCGACACCAAACAGTTTACCACTAAAATTCATTTCTCATGCGTCCTCTCGAAAGATTTCACTACATCTACGAAAGATTTGTCAAGTAATTACAAAGTTATGGCTTCGGGAAAGATATGGACAATGGAAAGGAGGTTGAGCATCCCAAACCTTTTCTACGGGAGCAATAGTAGAGGTGCGGTGGTAGGGGCCGTCGTGGGCGCACGAGGGTAGAAATGTCCTCGTGCCATTGTAGGAGGCGACCTAGCCACAATAAATCTTCCCAAAGCGACCACAATAGACGACCCCACAAGAGGTGACCCTAGTAGAGTCGATGTTCAAGATGAGGGGTGAGTTTAGTCGAATGAGTATGTGGGAATGAAGAGTTTGACTTCAACATTCCCATTAGCAAGATAGAGCGTTCTGAATGAGGACGAGGCCCGAAGCTAGCGAACCCTCGATAATCATCTTTGTGGTTGACCGAGTTTGAGGTGCAAGTAAAAGGTAAATTTAATTATTGTTTTAATAAATTTAATATTTGATAAAAGTAAAAGTGGATTTAAATTTAATAAAAGAATGTGGTAAATTATGCAGATGAGCAGGGCAACATTACCACCAGGAGGCTAGATGTGGCTAGTGTAAATAAGCTAAAGGGGCTATATGTCGTAGTTCCATGGAATGAGGCCATGGACCAGCCGATTGAGAATAGTGGTCACCTATCCAACCGATATCCGAACGAGTTGGGCTTGAATTGGTTGCGATTTCCCATCCACTTTAGGACTTGGAAGAATGTTCCTAAGGTACCGAAGGATTCGGCGTGGGACGAGACCGTGAAGGTAATTAATTGTATTTAATTATGTTATGAATGTAAATAGTTATAATTTATGTCATTTTTATTAATTAATTATTTACTTATTTTGACTTATTATTTCTTCAATTGTGATACAGGATAAGTTTGCCGTCCGCGACACCAAGAAGAGATACACGTTGATCAAAATGGGGGATGGTGGAAGAACCACGGGAATCATCTTTACCATATCATGAATAAGGATGAGACGATTCCTTCGCAGGAGTTGATCAAGAACGTGCTAGACGGCGTCCCACCTAATGACTCGGGCGAGTTTTGTTCGGTACATGAGGAGCCAAGATAGTAATGTAAATTTTTAATCATTATAAATTCTTTAACACTTATTTTTAAAATATTTTTAATTCTTTAAATGTTTCGTATCTTACGCAGCTCTTTCTTAGAGGAATACCGGGAGGCGAGTGCGCAGAAGATCCATCACATGACGAGGATCGAAGATATTTGCTATCACTTACAGTGAAGTGGTATTTTGTAAAATTAAATTAATTTTAGTTTTATATTATAAATTTATTAATTGTTTTATTGTTACTAAAAATAACTTTATATTGTTTGAATTCTTTTAGGAGAGGAAGGCTCAACAGAAGAACCGCCAGACGGACTATGGGGAGTTATTCACATACACCTATAGACATTGAGATGGGACGGCGACCTCCCGGCAAGTAGAGGAGGCCATTGTAAGATATATACATTTTTAGTTTTAATTTATGTAAGATATAAAATGCGTGCGGCGAACGGATTCATCAAGCATAGGTAGAGCTACGACAAACCTAGACCCGGGAGTCACGGGGTTTGTGGAGCCTCTGCACCTTTGAAAGGCTGGTGCAGGGCCAATAGAGCACCTTGGACACCGTAGAGGTTTAGGGTTAGGCGCTAGGCCTAGCATGGTCTAGGAGGAGCGCTAGCCTAGGAGCTCCGCCTCATAGGCCGGCACCACTCGGCAGGAACCTCGACGTTAGAAGGCCGAGGAGGAAAGTATTCGGGAGATCCGTACGGAGGTTGCTATGCATATTCGGTGCAAGCCAACATTGGCGTTTAAAGAATGTTTCTTCCTTTTTCATACCCGAGAACACTCTGTATCCTTTTTGTTGCACAAACAGTCCACACCTTCTAATATACCACTCGCCCGTGAACACCGGTGAGCACGCCATTGTCACCACGCCCTCTCCTGTCTCCATCGAGCCATTCTTCCGAACATCACTTGCCTCCTTTTCTCGGCCTTCGAGTTCGTTGCCGACAAAGCATCTAGTCTGGTTCCTTGTATTCCTTATAGAACACGAATAATATTGTTAGTTCTCTATTGGTTTAGATGATAAGCGACAATTGGAAACACAGATTGAAGTTTGTCTTTGTTAAGTTGAAAAACTTCTTGTCGAGAGGCAAAGCGAAGTTTTGGTTTGGAAACTCGAGTTTGGACTTGACAGAGAATAGCTCAAGTTTTTGTAAAGTTAGGCAAACTTGAGTTCGGGTATGAAAACTCGAGTTTTGACCATACGAGAGCATATAATGTTTTCAAAGGCAAAGCAAATTTTGATTGAAAACTCCAGTTTTGACTTGACAATGTTTTTCAAAGGTTTTCTCATAAATGAGGAAACTCGAGTTTGGTTTTGGAAACTCGAGTTTCGGTCATACATAGAAGAACTCATATTTTCTAAAGTTTTGAAAACTCCAGTTTTGAACAAGCAGAGAAGTTTCCAGTTTTCAAAGAATTATGGAAACTCGAGTTTCAGTTTGAAAACTCGATTTTAGGCCAAGCAGAGAGTTATGCTAAAATTGAACATTTTGAAAACTCCAGTTTTGGAATGGAAACTCCAGTTTTGAGATTTTGGACTAAAACATGTTTCCTCATCAAAAGTCCAAAACTCGAGTTTGTCACTTAATGACTCGAGTTTTAAACTATTCTCAAAACCTGCTTCAAAGACCAAATCGCGATATTCTTCTCTGGAAGGAGAAAACTCGAGTTAAGTTTTGGAAACTCGAGTTTAGGCTTTTAATGAAAAATGAAAACTCCAGTTTTGAAGAACAAACTCGAGTTTGTGTCGCTGGATTTGAATTTCAAGTTGGACAAATTTGTGAAAGCTGTGTTTTATTCTAATACTTCATATCATCACCCATTACTATTCCTAACTATGTTTAATTAGTTTGTTAGTGAGTTTCAGATGATTTAGAAAGGATTAAATGAAGGATTAGCATAAAGCATAAAGTGATGTCAGCACATTAAATGCAAAGTCCAGAAAACTTGCATCCTTTTGGACAATCATTCTCCACACGATTCAAAGGGATTAATGTCTCCTTTCCACATCCAGTAGTTGCTCTTCCAACGGATTATGGGAGTCGCGAATTTTAGTGGAGACGCGAATCGGTTTGGTTAAATGGGTCCAATGTCTTTTTGTAATTTTCTTAAAGCGAAGGGTGAATCAAATCAGATTTTGAGAGAGTTAAAAGCCCTAATCTAATGAATCAGCAACCAAGATTCAGAGAAATACAATGAAGGAGAAAGTCTTGGGACATTAGTGGAGATGCAGTTGATACCTTTAATGATGTTAGAGCTTTAGATGTTGCTGCCCTTTCCCTAGATAAGCTAAAGTTGGAGGCAAATGTTATCAGTAGAGATGCACTTTAATTATGCTAATGATTTCTTTTATTATATTTTGTCAATATGAAATACACTGTTTATATTAAAAATATTATTTAATACCAAGACGTTTCGGAACGTCTCGAAATATTAGTATTTTTGAAGTAACGTTTCGATGTCACGTATCGGCAACGTCTCGAAAGCGCCGTATCGGTTTCGGTGCATCATACCTCCAACTAGGGTTGTCCAAAAACTCGAGGTCGGTTGGTCCGGCCCGGTCTGGTCCGACCCAACCCGATCTAGGCAAGCAAAAATGGTCGAGACAATTTGACCGGATCGGACCGGACCAAATTGTTCGGGTTGGACTGGACTTCGGTCCAGGGGCTTAGACCCCTGGGCTGGTCCGGTCTGACCCCAGGTCCTTTTGTAAATCACCACTAGATTGAGCCATTTACTGGAGTCTGGACATCTTAATGTGCTTTTTAATTTATAGGAATTACTTTTTGCTATGTCACTTTTTATTATTTTAGGAAGTCAGGTGAAATCAGAGCTAAAATATTGCATCCCAAAAAGCAAAAAAAAAAAAAAAAAAAAAAAATATTAGATTTTTTTAAAAAAAAACACAAAGTGGACTACTGGGTGGTCCGTAGTAGTCGGCAGCTTGAGCTCGGGCTGGTACCAAACCGGACCAGACCTTGGGCTGATTTTTTTCAGCCCGAGGTTGTATCGGGCCAGACCTCGGGTTGACCTCCAACTCGATCTGGCCCGGTCCTTGGACAACCCTAGTGATGATCATGTGAATTAGAGTGATTAATGTCAAAAGGGAGTACAATTAATGATGTGCGCAAATGTTGAAGAGAAGAGACCTTTATGCTTTAGCTTTGTGCTTTTGGGTGCACCATTTTCCCAAGTCCTAACCAACTTGGTCAACTTTTCCTCTGTTTGGTGCCCTTCCTTCACGGGTGCACATTAGGTGTCCATAATTATGTGCCCAATTATATGCTCATACCTCTATTAAAGGTATGAGCATATTTTTTTTTTCATTTTTTAATATATTGTATTTATTTAGATTTAAATTATATGCTGCTTTCTGGAATTTTTTTTGCACCCAGTATCTCAAATTAATTAGCTTCCAGTTCTGCATTTATCTGTAATACCAGTATTATGGAAAATAATTAATTTTGAGATACTGGGTGCAAAAAAAAATTTAGAAAGCAGTATATAATTTAAATTTAAATGAATATAATATATAAAAAAATAAAATAAAAAATATGCCCATACCTCTAATAGAGGTATAAGCACATAATTGGACATATAAGTATGTGCACCTAATGTGCATTCCATCCTCCACCTGTTTTATTTGTACAATCTCCAATTCATTCCCATAGGAATAGATCAATTATTACAAATGTATGAACGAGCCAATAATAACGAATAATAATTCATTTCTAATGATAAGATAGGGAAAATTTCAACAACAAAAAAGTACAAAATGTCAAAACCGCTGGAATATTAATATTTATGATAATTTTCTAATCGTATAGTTTTGTTTTCTACAATATATTAGATTTTTTTTTTTTTTTTGACTTTGCAATAGATGAGGTACTGACTATACTTAATTAAGTAGTAATTCACAACTCATTTAAATGAGAAATCAGTGATATGAGATTTTCAAATTTTGAAAGTTTTTTTTTTTTTTTTGAAATTTTACCTATAAAATAAGACCCAATTTTGAAATCCAGGAAGACGAAAAAAGTAGTTGAAGTTATTGGTTTATAATATCTGAAATTTTTTTCTTCTTTCCAATTCTACCCTTAATTAAATGTAATGATTTGCACAATTTCAAATGCTCTTTTATTATGGTTTAATCATTCATTAGGGGTATATTTGGAGACAAATTAATTCTAATACTTTCTGGAATTGCAAGGAAAAATATATAAAAATATGTTTTTCATTTAGGGTTAAAATCAACTTCACAATTAATTAAGTCCTACACTAAAGACTAATGAAAGTATTTGTTAAAACTAATTATTCCACACTTACTGAGAAGAGTTGTGAAAAGTTATTATTACTTTTAATTTTATAATAAATTAATTTTTTTCTAAAATATCCTTATATAATTTTTCTCATGTAATAATATAATCATTATTTTGACAAAAACTTAATAATACTCATCATATTTAGGTCCTACCGGATGGAGTATTGCACACCTGTTAAAAATAACTATTCCACACTTACTAAGAAGAGTTGTGAAAAGTTATTATTTCTTTTAATTTTGTAATTCTAAAATATCCTTATATAATTTTTACTTATGTAATAATAATATTATCATTTTTTTTTTCAAACGTTATAATACACTCATTATTTTGAGAAAAAAAAAATTATAATACTCATCATATCTATTTGATATCCAAACACATATATTTTCCATAAAGATCGAAAAAACCATACACTAAAAGTCGCAAAACATTAATCATTAATCATTATTACGTAATTTTTTGGCCTGACATCATTATTACCTAATTTATACTTCAAAACATGGAACCAGAAATTTTCAAGTATGCAAAACTCCAAAAGCACCACTACCACCAGTGGGGTCCAAGATGTACTCATTATCAAAAGAAAGACACCTAAGTTTCCTAGACATAGATCCTATCATATTGATAAACTTTTTAAAAAAACTATAAATAAAAATATATATATCACTCTGGTCCTATTTATAAGTCTATTTTGACCAAATCTCATATGCCAAGGAGAGGTAGTTGACAGAATGATTATGTGGGTAAATTTTCAATTTTGCCCTCATTTATGATTGAGTATTTTTCAATTGTTTCTTCTATGTCTATCTTTATGGGTAAAATTGTCACAATCTCATTTATTACATCAAATAGGACGAGAGTGGTACCAGTCTTATTTATAAGTCTCTTTTAACTAAATCACACATATCAAGGAGATGTAGATAGCTCAATATAATGATTATAAGATAAATTTTCAATTTTGCCTTAATTTATAAATGGTTATCCTTCAGCTATTTCTTCTTTCTCTATTTTCATTGGTACAATTAATATAGGTAAAATTGTCACAATCTTATTTATTACCTTGAAATTGGATTTATAAATAAGATCAAATTTTTTGATTAAATAAGACTTATAAATATAACCAGAATGGTAGATTATTATTGCAAAACATCATAACAGTGCTACAAAAAGTCCAAACTATACCATTCTAATCACATCCTTCTTTTCCTTGGTCATAATTAGCCTCGTCCTTTTCATTAAACAGCTCAACAATAACATCATAAAGATGAAACGTTAAGTCAATCATGCAAAGCCTTTTTGTTTTAATTGCAAATTCTCTTTTCTGTTTTTTTTTTTTCATTCTGTATTGGCAAGTTGACATATGCATCCTGAAATTTGTACCAGTTTGAATGGTTATAAAGTGTCATTGATGAGATTTTTATTAAAACTACACATACAAATCCTTCATTCCTTTTTTTTTTTTGGTGGAAAAATCCCTTGTTATAAATTTATCTCCTAAAAGTATTTAAGAACTCGGATCCTTGCGCAAGTGCAACTTATTTATGCAATAAGTTACGTGCAAATTCCTTCTATTTTACATATAATAAATGAGGGGAAAGTATTTCTCCAGTGACCCTAAAAACTACGTCGTTTTAAATTAATGAAGGGTATGTTTGTAATTTTAAGTGAATTAATGAAGGGTGCAAAATTACAGAAATACCCTTTATTATTCCAAAACGACGTAGTTTTGAGGGTCACTGGAGATAATTTATCTCCAATGACTGAAGAAATCTTTTACCCAATAAATGATAAGGTACCCACAATTGAAGAATGGTTGTATCCACCGAAGATAAAGTACACCCCTTATACAAATTTCATGTTCCTTTATACAATAAATTTTATAATGGGAGATTTTTAAACAATTTCCTTCTTGTTTTGGGGAAAAAAACTCTACCACCATTTCTCGTCCCTTGAAAAAGAGGAGAGTTGTATTGACTATTGGCGCGCCCCACTTTGAAAAAAAAAAAAAAGGAGAATAAACTGACGTTGTTTTATAATTTTAGGAATGGAACTTTCAAAAGAAAAAGTTGTAAAATTATTCCACGTTAATTAGGTCTACATGTAATTTATAATTAGAAAAGGACACAAAAAGAGGTATCCAATCTGATTCATTTCTTGTGATTCAATTCAACCACATGAATACTAGAATATCCAATTATCCATTAACTCGCATGATGATGATGATTTGTGTCAGTTAAGATAAAATTTGACGTGAAGGGGGGTAAATAATAATAATAATAATAATAAGTCGAAAAGTGAAAAACTTTAATTTTTGTTTCACCAAAGTCATACTCTGTGACGACCTTTAACATTTTCACTTTCTTTCATAATTTCTTTTATCGTTTGGTAAGCCATCATTGTCTCTCTCTCTGATGCTTTGCATCTTCCATTGGAGGAAGAGAAACCAAAGAATAATCAAAAGCTGAAGACACAGAGACAGACAAAGAAAGAAAGAAAGAAACAAACAAAGCCAATGGTGGCATGAAAGCTACTGTAAGTGGGACGATTTCGATCTTACTTATAATCTTAGTCTATTAGTATTGGAAAGAATTAGAGAAGAAGAAGAAAAGCGAAGTCATTCTTTTGTTTATATCAAGTTCATTATAACAACAAAAAAATAAAGCAAAATAAAATACATATCATTGATGGGTGTAAGTGATGCATGCCAAGCAGCTAGCATCAATACTAACAACAAAATAAGTCCCACTCTCTCTCTCTCTCTCTCTCCATCTCTAGAGAGAGATCAAAACCCTTCAAAATCCAAACTTTGAACCAAACCCACCTCAGAAATCCATAGCTAAAACCTCGTATGCGTCTCTTACATCCCATGCTTTGATCAGAAAAAAAAAAAAAAACAGAAGAAAGTGGAATCATTGGCTAAACCGTAATAAAGCACAAGAACCCAGGGTCAAACGAGGAATGAAAAGAAAAATTAAGGACCTAAAAGCTAAAGTTAAAGAGATAAAATTCGGACCGCTACCCTCAATTCCCCGCAATGCAATAATGACGATCTCCCAACTCTGCCTCTCTCTCTCTCTCTCATCGAGGGCTAGAAACTCAGGAGAGCGTAATTGCAAAGCCTTTTTCGTTGTGTTGGTGTCTGCTTCCTTTTGATATCACCACCACCGCCGTCTCCGGCGGACATAACATCCTTCACCGCCGTGGTCACCGGGACTGTGGAACACACCGTTCTGGCAATGATTCATCTTCAAGAAGATGAAGATAGGTAGCTAAGGTAGGGAGAGAGAGTAGGAATAAGAAGAAGAGTATGAGCAAGCATAGGACCAAGGAAGGGGACATGATGGGTCGTATATAAAGGCAGGGTTTTAGCTTTTCGTTCCTTAGTTTATTTTTTAATTATTAAGAAAAAAGATGGTTAGTTGGTCTTATGATAGAGTATAACACTATGGGTATAGGGTAGAGTATTTTTATAAAAGAAAATTATATTTTAGGTTAAGGTGTGTACAATATTCTAAAGTAATTTCTCAGGTTTGTCTAGTATCTTAAAGTAATTTACAGGACGTCTAGTACCTTAAAGTATTTTGTAATTCATACATACATTAAAATATTTTTTTTAGGTGCGTCCAACACCTCGAAGTTGCTACTAAAAAATAGTTTAGGTGCTAGATGCACCTTCACTTAAGGGTTTATTGTTTGCTCTTAAAAATACTTTATGGGTGAAAGTTCTCCAATATATATATATATATATTTTAAGGGAAAAATTGCCCACAAAATATTTTAGGAGGCTAAATCATCTAAAAGAATACTTTAAAGTGCTAGACACATCACCACAAATTATTTTAAGATATTGGATGCAATTAAGAAAATACTTCAGGGTATTAGACACACATAACTCTAGATTTTATTTTATTATAAAAATATATTCATATTTTACTATTTCTAAGAAAAAATAATAAACAATTTAAAACATTTTGGTACAATTATTAAAAAACCGTCCAAAAATTACAAGTGCAAGCAACTCATAAAAAAAATCCCTTAAAACCAAACATCAAATTATTACATATTTTATGGTAAAATATGTTAATTTTATTTTGAATTTAGTTGAAGTTGTATGTAATTTCTTTTATTTTAAAAATCAGCATAAAATTTTTTATTTATTTAAATTACGTAGGACATTTATCTTATCTTTATAAATTCAACATGATCATTTCTAAAGCAAAAATTATATGACAATTTTTTTTAAAAAAAATATTGAGGTGAAACAACATTTATGATGTATTTTTTTATTATTTACTGACAATGTTTTTATATGTTTAAAAAGTTCTATATCTTTGGTCAAATTTCAAATAAATTTTTCTGTGATTTGAGTAACAATAAAAAAGTATTGAATTATTTTATTAATATTTAAATAAAAAAATGGAAGAGAGAGGATATTATAGTATTTGATGTTAATTGTTGGAAAAAGAGAAAGAGAAGTAGGGAAACAAGATTTAAGAAATAAGGTGGGGAGGGCATGTTTGTGGGGAATGGAAAAAAACTCCACTAACTCGGATTCCAAGGCTCTTGGAATTTTCATGATCATACATTTTATATTTATTTTTTAATTTATAGTATTATTTTGTATTTGATGGATGAGGGGAGAGAGAGAGAGAGAGAGAGAGAGGGAGGGATAGTGAGACTAATGGGAATAAGGATCACTAAGCTCAATAGAGAAAGAAAGAGCTTTTTATGGGCAACTTTTTGGATTCATTAGGCATATAATTGAGAGAGAGCCGCTTCCCAAACACATACTACTTCTTGTATTGTTGTGATACGTATGCGTTTGCCACTTAGTGGGGCATTAACATTGGTTCTTGTGAACTCTGCCTTATGGTCCAATCTCCTCCTTGACCCTACCCTCATCCTCCATTTCTACCCCTTTCTATGCATCATTATTGAGCAATCAACACCATCTATCTATACTCTCCCTCTCACTCCAATACTCTAAAATTTCCAAATTATGGCTTGTTTGTATTTATTTTTTTAAAACAGTTTTATAATATTGTTTTTGAAAACAAGTCTAAGAAAATAAGAAAAAAAATTTGTATAGTTGTTTTAAAAAAAATTATGTTTTTAAAGTGGCGTGGTGGCGGCCGTCGCTGACAGTGACGTGACGGTGGTTGTCGCTGATAGTGATGTGGCAGAGGTCGACGCCAAAGGTGTGGTGTCGATAGTGGACATGTGATGACTTCAAAAAATAAGACATAAAATAAAAAGAACAAAAAAACACTTAAAAATTGTTTTGATTTTTTAGTTTTTTTTTTTAAAACAACTTTATGATTTTTTTTTTTTAAAACAACGTATTGAAAACAATTTTCTAAACAAGTTTTTTTATTTTAAAAAACAAGAAAACTGTTTTTAAAAAAAAAACCAGCCCTATATTATCACATGCATTCTATTCTAAATGTAAGAGCTAAATAACTAATTTATAGATATTAAAAAATTAGTTATTCGTAAGAAATGTGTTGTGATTATCTAAAAGATCCTAACTCTACTCATTTTCTATCATATGCATGGTAAGTAATAATGATTCCTCATAACGACTCTAACTCTACTCATTTTCTATCCCTTGGTGCTAAGAAAGAGGAATTGTATTAGAGTGTTGATTAAAGATTATTAGATTATTGAATGTCTTTCACTTAACTCAATCAATCATTGTTAATTACTAATCTTTAATTTCATTCTCAAATAAGATACAATCTTAATATAATAGTCACTTTGTAGTTTAAACTGAACTACTTTACTTAGTATTAAAAATGCGCATGAGTTTGAATCTCATTCCTTATCCTAATGTGTATGAATAAAAATGGACTGGACTAGTGGACCGGGTTTGACATCAATTTGAAGTCTGGTCAGGAGAGGACCTCAGACTGCACAAGGCAGCCCGTAGTCTAGTACATTTTGATCCAACACCAACCCAAGGCCAGGCTAAACGAGACCGAGTCTTGTGGATTGACCAAGACCTATTATTTTTCCTCTTTTGAGGGCAAAATTTGAACCTATTAAATACAATTACAACCATAAAAATACGTATAGTAATATAAAACACGTCACATAAAATTAAAACAGATAATTCTATAAGAATATTTAACAACATTAGACAACAATAAAAAAATATGTTGGAAAAAAGATTTACATGATAAATACATTTAAGATAATAAAAATACCTATAATCATATAAAAATAATCATAAAACATAAAATTTAATTGTAAATCCTTAAAAAACTCAAACAACATTAAATAAAAAATAAAAAGTAACATCTAAATTACAAAAATATTTTTTTTAAAAATTGACCTGCACCAAACCAATCCAAGTGGTCTGATCCCCTAGTCCAAAACCCGGTCTAATCGACCAGTCAGTCTGGTCAAGTCTGGTTTGATTTTATTATGTTGCTTATTTGGACCAGACTAAACCAGCTTGAGTTGGATCGAACTAGACCAGACCACTAGGTTTTTGCCTACCCCTACTCTTGTGATGGGTTATGTGTAAATATTTTAAGGCCTATATTAATTTTAACTATAGCGAGATTGTCTTTAGAATTCAACTCACCTAAGCCTTCTCTTAGGGGGAAAAAGACTTTAGAAAGTGTTTATTTGATTTTCCCTCTATTCCAAAATGTAAGGCTTAGAAAATTAATTTGCATATATAAAAAATATAGTAAAATTAGTTATTTAAAAAATATGTGACGGTTTCTCTAAAGTATCTTTTTTTAATAATTTACATTGGAAACTACTTTCTCAATGAAAATCCTCTTAATATGTGCAATCAATAGAGTGTTTTGATTTTTTTAAAAAAAATTTGAGATAAAATAGATTAATGTTTTATATTAAAGACTAAAACAAACTCATCTCTACTAACTCTTAGCTTGTATTTATAATGGGAGTATGAGAACTAGAAACTTTCCTAATATACATCATTATACAACAAGTCTTATCCCACTATATGGAGTCGACTGAATAGATAACACAACGCTACTGTACTCTGTCGATCAACAATAAAATCTTTAGATATTTTGTTATACAGAATGTCTTGTTTAATAATTTGATTAAGTGTTCTATTCGGTCTTCCTCTTCTCTTTTAGAGGACTCTATACATAATTAATCATTAATGAAAAATAACAACCACAGGAAGACGTTCAGCGTATGATTGATGATTGAGCATTGAGGGAACAACGCTTTAGAGCTCAAGCAAATAAACATGCATCTTCATGATATGTAGCATAGTGAAGACTAAACAAACAATAAACAAATCCTATCCGATTAGGTGAGATTGGTTGTACAAATTAAAACACACGATGTTATTGTACAGTGATCTCTATCAACACCTAAATCTTTAAATTAATTCTTAAACAAAAGATTCCGTTGAATAACTTCAGTAAGTAGTGTTATCTTTAATCTTCTCCTCTTCATTTTCAAAGGAGCCCTTAGTGTGTAGTATGTGAACTGTAGTGCTAAGAAAATTCAACATTTTGAACTAGCTATCATGGCTGTCACAAAAGGACGAATCTTTTTTTCCAAAACCATACAGTTTCTTGGTGTAAAATGAGAAAGACAGATTGTAAAAAAAGGAGACACAGCTTGGAAATTCGAACACGCATGCATAATATTCTCTCTTTATATACTTTCTTAAATCTGAACTACCACACAATTGCAAATAAGTCCAGTCAAAGACGATGAACTCCTCCCACGCCCATCAAAATTCCCATTGATTACGCCTAAAAGTACACACAATGCCAATTTTCTTGCAATGGAAAAAGAAAAGAGGATCCTCCCAAATACTAAACTAGCTATGTGTATGACAGCCTAACAATTTTCCCAATTATTATGTAATAATGATAAGATCATTTCAAAAGCCATAATAATGATGCTTCTTTTGTCTTATAGCAACAAAAACAAAAGGGGTTGGCTAGGAGATAGATAGAGTAATATATTTTAATGAAATCCATGCATATTATATATATTTAATCAAAGATACATGTTTATATATGTATATATATACATAGTACTCTGATCCTATTTATAAGTCCCTTTTAATCAAAAAATGTGGTCCTATTTATAAGTCTATTTTGACCAAATAAATGAGATTTTGACAATTTTGCCCATATTATTGTACCGATGAAAATATGGAGAGAATAAAAAGTTGAAAGGTATCCATTCATAAATGAGGGTAAAGTTGAAAATTTACCCTATAATCATTGAGCTACCTACCTCTCCTTGGTATGTGTGATTTGGTCAAAAGGAACTTATAAATAGGACCAGAGTGGTATGTATATTATGCCAATATATGCATGCATGTTTTACAAGTTATATGAGAAACTCTTGTGTATGTGGTGTTTATTGGAATTCTCTTGAAGTTATTGAAAGCCGAACTTGGTAAATAACAATTTTCTTGGGAGAGATTTATTTATAGATGCACTAAAGTCTTACTTTTTCTAAGATAAAGGTAGTGCTTCACAAAAAGATTTGGATGCGTCATTATCTCTCCTTCCTATATTCACCAAATACACACTCACATTGATATTATAAAATAAGTGGAAAAGTAAAAGGGAGAATTGGAAAATGGGTGTCAGACAAAGTGAAAATGAAGTGAGCTATAGGGCACACCACAAAGGCAAAAAGCATTTGGACTTAGTGAGAAATGATAATAATGGAGATAGCAAAGTCATAGTGTACCAAATTGCTGGTAGGATAAAGACAGAGACACATAGAAACACACTTTTGATCATGATGGAGAAAGCTCTTTGTTTTGTACTCCCACAAATTATGTGCATGCACATATAGCCTCTTTCACTTTTAATTTTTATTTTTACTATTCATTTATTTGGCCATCACAATTCAACAAAAAGCAACCACATTATGTTGCCCCCCACCACAAGCATACTCTAAATAAGTCAGCGGTTTTAAGATTCGCCTACTATGCCTTGTACTCCCCCTTCTAGAATATATAATGTATTCAAGAGAAATCATTATTAACTTATAATATAAGTTTTACTTCTTTTTTTTTGCTCAAGAATATAAGTTTTACTTGGAGAGTTATAAATTACTGTAACGGTTTCAAACAGTCATATATGCGGGCGCTATATATGTTCTGTGTAGATTAATAATGGCTCCCAACTGTAATATATTAAGTGCGTATATATCAGTTCTTTATTAATAATCGTAATGTATTGGCTTTATTTTTTTATTATATATAAATTTTTTTATTTGCTCTTATTTATTTTTACTATTAATATTTATTATATAAGACACAATGTAATCATTGATAATAACATTAAATAAAAAACTTGTATGTATAGGATTCAAAATTCAATACATTGTAGATAAATATCATACAATTTAAAAGAAATTAATAACTTAAACACTCTCACAATAAAACTTTATCTTATAATGTTTTGAATAAGAAAATCAATTAATAAAAATTCCACAAATTCTCCAATGCCTTTATTATAAATCACGTATCGCTGCACTCGAGCTTTGTTGGGGAGTTTGGAAGGAATGGGAAGGAAATGAATGCGAGGAGAATGGAGGAGAGGGGAGGGAAGGGAAAGGAAATTGAGGATATTTCCTCCTCTTGTTTGGGAGTTAAAAAAATAGTAAGAGAGGAAGATAGAAGATTAATACGTTATTTTTACTATTTTGTCATTTTCTTTAAAAATTAATATAATTAATATACTTTACAAATAAATTTAAATCTAAAATTTTTGAAAAAATTATTTATGTAATTTTTATATTCAAAAGTATTTATGTGGTGGTGGCGGTAGTGGTGGTGGTGGCGGCGGCGGCGGCGGCGGCGGTGGGGTGGTGGTGGTGGTGGTGGGGTGGGGCCGTGGGGGTAGCGGGTGGCGGCGGCGGCGGTAGTGGTGGCGGCGGCGGTGGGGTGGTGGTGGTGAATAAGGGTAACAAAGTAATTAATTTATTTCCTCTTAAAACCCCCATATTGAGGAAACTTTATTTTTAGAAGAATGAGGATTTTGGGGATTTTTCCGATTCCCTCCTCTTATTTTTAAAACTTGCAAATAAGGGAAGGGACTACCAAAACCCTCCATTCCCTTCAAAATGGAACTCCCTATCATATATTCTTTAATTGCAAAAGGATAATATAAATATAAATATAAGAATATATATTATAAAAACTTGAGCAAATCTCAAAACCTGATTCAACAAACATGATTGCAACCTACCGTTTGAGTTACTAAAGTTTAGAACGTGAGATGTTCAACAATAAAAAATTCAGCATTTTTTCTCATCGTTTTTTCCGTGTTCTATGCTTTTTCTTGTATTTTTTTTTATTACTCTCTTTTAATTTTCTCATCAGATTAGATATCATAATCCCAACCAGCCACCTTGATCATCAACTAGTGAACTCTCGATATATAAAATAAAATAAAATGAAACTAAAAACATTAACTAAAATAAAAACTTACACTAGGAAGAATCATTAGAGGAAGGAGCTGCAGAGTGAAGACCCATGGTAATGGTGGATGACAAGACCTGGAGCGCTAGAACAAAATTTATGGGAAAAATAGTATAAACCCACTATGGAAGCTAAAAAAAATTGAGAATTATTTTAAAGAGTTGCATCAAATATTTTTTTTTTTTCAAAATTCCAACTCCTTATATTTGATATTTTTTAGAATCCCGTTTTTTATTAAAGAATACTTAATGGTTCGTAGTGAAGAATCATAATGTATTGTAAAATAATTTTTTTAAAGAATACTTGACGATTATTAGTGAATAACCGTATTGTATTGTTAAAGTACTTAACAGTTCTTAGTCAAGAACCGTAATATATTGTTAAATAATTTTTTCCAGATCCCTCCTTATATTTGATATCTTTTTGAATCTCACCTTTATTTATATTAATGAATACTTAACGGTTCTTTGTGAAGAACCGTAATGTATTGTCAAATTACATTTTTTTAGGATCTCACTCACTTATATATGATATCTTTTAGAATCCTATCTTTATTTATATTAAATAATACTTAATGATTATTTGTGTAGCACCGTAATGTATTATCAAATAATTTTTTATTGTTGAGTATTCTTGAAAAATATAAAATGGTTCATTGTTAATAACTGTCAAATATTATCATATAAATTTTTTTTCAAAATCATGTCTTCTTATATATGATGGTTATCATTTTTAACCGTTAAATATCCTTAAAAAGGGACAAGTATTTAGGAATTATATTTTACGGTTAATTATTATAACTGTTATATATTTGTTTTTCCTGATATAAACTTGTGAAGATAAATCGTTTGAAAGTGTTATATGACGGTTATTTCATAAGAACCGTCAATTTTGTTAGCAAACATATGACGGTTAATAATTACAACTGTTATATTTTTATTTTCGTGAATTCCACCTTTTAATATATCAAAGTGCACATATTTAACTGATAGATTTTAGTGTTATATATTTTCTTACTCGACCTTCACTTCAACATATGTAACATTTATTTGTTATAACCGTTATTTATTAAGCCTTATATATAGATGAATCTGTAGTACTCCATCTGGTCCTTATTATAAGGAACCAACTAGCAAATTTATTTGGTCCTTTTTATAAGGCACTTGCTTGTTCCCAATGAGCATGAATTATTTTTTTTCCATGTCTGCCCCTAATTAATAAAGGTAATGGGTGAGAGTAATAATTAATATAATATTAGAGTTTAGTACAATTAGTAGGGGTAATATTGGAAATTACTTATATTTTATAACAACTTTATTTTTTTTTTTGCTCAAAGTATGACAACTTTATTGACTTTAACTACTTTTATTGGTTTGCGAGAAAAGTTAGTTGGTGCCTTATAATAAGGACCGAGAAAGAATACACGCAAGGTAGTTAAAATCGAGATTTTACGTAAAGCGAAGAGAGATAAAAATCGTAAACGTAAAATCGTAACGTAGTAAAAACGTAAAAAATCGTAAAAACATAAAAGCGTTTGGAAAATTAGTAAAATCGTTTTAATGAAAAAATCGTAAAAACGTAAAATCACGGTGATAAATCGAGATTTTAACTACCCGAATACACGGATGCAAAAAGAGCTTTTAAGACTGGACAAAAACACCTCTTAAGATCGGATCCGGATCCGGAGGTCTTAAAAGCCTATTACTTTTAAGACTAGATATGAGACCGGTCTTAAAAATTATTTTTAGATCGGAGTTTGGAAACATCCGGTCTTAAAAGTGTCAAAAAAAAAAAAAAAAAGAATCCAAATGAAACAATCGGTCCCAAAATCAGGAATTTGGCAGGAAAGTTTTTGAACCAGATATGGCGACAGAGAACGAAGAGCAAAGAGGAAGCAACACCAACAAGAAAAACAAAAAAGATAAATACAAACCCAATAAATCAGAGACAATAACAAGAAACAAAAATTATTCACCATGAAAATCAAATTTGAATGAATATAAAATCAGAGATGAAATCGAAGTCCAGATGTACAAAAAAATCACAAGCTTTAGAGGAGAAGATCTGGGTTTGATTTTAAGCTAGGATCGTGCGAAGGAGCCATAGATCGAAGAGGAAGGAGCCGGATCTGTGCGAAGGAGCCGTAGATCGAAGAGGAAGGAGTCGAATTTGTCCGAAGAGGAAGAGGAAGAGGAAGGAGCCGGATCTATCTGAAGAGGAAGATCTGGGTTTGATTTTAAGCCGAATCTGTACGAAGGAGCCGTAGATCTAGGAAGCATCTCACCGCCAACGTTGCTGAGGACTTGACTGTGTAGCTCTTGGAATTCTAGTAGTCGCAAGCTCCATCTCTCCTCATCCGCTCGTCTCTTTGAGGGAATGGTACAGAGTATGGATTACAATCACATTTCTGTATTTTTGCTTTGAGAATTTCAAGCTACCAGCTCACTTTTAGGGTTCCTTTGATTTTGATCTGGCCGATGGCGCAGTTTTGTTCCTGAAACTAACTGAGTGCGCTTTTTTATGTTAAGAACCGGCCATTAGCATATGATTCTGGTCCAGACTGCTCGCACTATATGTTTTTTTTTTTTTGTTTTTTTTTAACTCTTAGGACCGGTTGTTTGTAACATCCGGTTCTAAAAGTAATAAACTTGCCACTTCTTTGATCCGATCCTTCATAATCCAGTCTTAAAAATATTTTTATATTTACACAACTGCCATTGGTTATATTTTTAAACCGGATCCTCTATAATCCGGTCTTAAAAGTGTCTTTTATATTTATCAAACTGCCACCGGTCATATTTTTAGACCGGGTCCTCTATAATCCGGTCTTAAAAGTTTTCTTTATATTTACGAAACTGTCACCGGTCATACTTTTTAGACCTGATCATCTATAATCCGGTCCAAAAATTTCATTATATTTACGAAATTGCCATCGGTCATACTTTTTAGACCCAATCCTCTATAATTCGGTCTAAATGAGGCGGTCTTAAAAGTTTTTTTTACACTAATGGTAGTGTAAAAGTTGTTATTGTGAAAGTTACCCTTATTGAGGTCATTAATGCTTAAACATAATATAATAGTTCTAGATGGTATAAGGTTTTTTTAACTAATTTGTAGAATCCAAGAAAAGTAGTTAAGGCGGTAATTTTATATATATATATATATATATATATAAATAATATTTGTGAAACTCTTTCGAAAATACTCTACAATTTTATGATTAAAATTTAATTTGCAAAGATAAAAATGATCAATAAATATAGGTATCATGAGACAGAAACAATTAATAGATTAGATGGTAGAAAATTGAAGAAGATTTAGTAAAAAGGATCTAAACTAGAGTACCGATACTCTCTGTATGGAAAATTTGCAGATTACGATACTTTTTATACATAAAAACTTATCAGGTCTTTTTAGCTACTAAAATTTTTATGAAGAGACTTTTCACTAATTTTTCCAAAATTAATTGTAATCAAGCCAAAACTTTTAAATCCACCTTCTATATAATATAATAGGAAGTAGGTTTTAAGAACCGTCCTTAAAACATCATTTTACCTTATTTTTATTTTTCATTGTCTTTGAATGATCATGTATATTTTGAGAAATTAATCAAACAAAGCAGCATCATTTAGTAGAGAAATTTGAATACCATTATTATTATTAATTGTAGCATATTGGTAGGGTAGCTAACTAGGTGGGCTATCGTTTATATCATGTCACATCCTTTGTCAAATGATTGTGATTTCACCTCGTTAGACATGTCATTTTGATTTGAAGATCTATCAGATGACTAAACTAGGAAAACTTTTATTTTGAAATACTAATTACTTAAAAATAGAAAGGTATTTTAACGGTTAAATGCACTGCATTATACTTACATAGTTACATGACTTATCTTGTCTTTTTAAGGAATATATTAGCATTTGAATGCAGCATTCAATTATTATATATAATCCATCCTTTTTTAATTTTAAAAATGTAAGAGTATATGATTAGTATAATTGTTAACTTTTTATCCATCATATAAGTACTAATTTATGTTCATCTTAAAAATTGTTACGAGTACAAATTCAAAAAGCGAGCTCATTTTAAAAGATTATTCTATTGGGTGAAAGAATCTCTTGAACTTACAAACTACACTTCATTTGTGAAGCTTTTAGATATAAAACAATGCACCCTGATTAAGAGCTTACGTCTCTAGTGGCTTCATGGCACGAAATAAACTTTTTATAGCTTCTTGCCAATTAAAACCTTTCATGAATAACCCCTTTCTATGAAAATTGAGTTTTCAATGAAAGCACAAATATTTGGAACAGAGGTCCAAAGAGAAATAACTAGCTCAAAGGACTAGAGCATGTTTGAGTTGACGTTAAAAAAGTACGTTCACATAAGTCGAAAAAAACTCTTCTTACAAACTTACCTCGTATACCGTAAATCACGTTAAAAAAACAGTTTCTACCGCTAATATAAACATGCACCAATTTATTGGGTGGGATAGCCCTTATATTCATAAATCACGATTTATTAGGCACTTCGAGGGGGAACTAATAATGAATAACTTCTTTTGATAGGACCAAATATCATATAATAAAATGTCTAAGATTTTTTTTTTTTTTTTTTTGTGTAAGAAAACTAATTTATATCAATATAGGAAATTAAAAAGTAAGATAGTACTTTCAAAATAAAACACATTGTTCAACATAGAGCATAGGATCCACAATTCCATATCCGTGAAAAGGTGGAAGGGTGACGAGGACAAAAAGGAGGGAATGTCTTCTTGCCTCTCGCTGTCCCACTCCGACTTAACATTTAAATAATTTATTTTTTGGGCCACTAATATTTAAATAACTTCATTGTAAAGTTCAATAACAAAATTATTTAATTACAAAAGTTGAGCTCAAAATTGAGATAATATATCCTACGCACTGCCTTTAGATTTTGATCTACCGAATTTCACTTGTTTTCGCAAACAAATAGATGATTTTTTTTTTTTTCAAATTAACTTTTGTAAATAAGAAAAATTAGATGAATTGAGTCAATATAAGATACATAAAGAATCACAACTAAAGTCAAAATTTAAATAAAATTTATAAAAAATAATTTAAAAATAAAATTACCTACTTATCCTGACATTATTAAAGTTAAATTAAGATATTATAATAAGCTGCGTCGAACTTTATGTTTTTTCAATCATTTTCAAGTGTTTGGTGATTGGTATTTCCTTTTGTTTGGATAAAAATACGTGTCCTTGATCGGACGGTTATTATAAGTTGACTCTAGAATGTTAGGTATGATAAGGTGGGACCCACTCTGACTTGTGGATATGACTCATCACGTTTGATTTCTTACAAAGCATATTTTGTTTAGATTTATACGCGTGCCTATGCCTTTGTATAACAGTGCGATTAGGTGATACAGTATTTTAATTTTACATTTAAATTTAAATATTAAGCTTAATTATAGATTTGGATAAATTTATTTACTGTTCGTAGTACCTAGGTAAATTTTAGATTTTGATAAGTTGAAAATCAAGATGTTATATTTAGATATTATAATTATTAAGAGTATGTTTATAATTAAAATATTAATGTGCTGAGAAATCTGTCTTCATGTGGGCACTGCAAATCACACGAAACAATAATAACCGTTCGATTGGACGAAAGATAATAACCGTCCGTTTTGACTGATTGTTCTGGGATTATACTTCAGCATTACCTCATAAAAACGTCATCAACTCAAGATTATCTCGACGGTATAGATTTTTTTTTTTTTTTGGGGGGAGCGCCGGTTCGGAACTCGGGGTCACGTGCCAGTGCCAATACTTTTTGATTAAATCAGAACGGGAAAAAAATAACACAAAATACAAATTTATATAAGTTATTTTTCTTACTTCTTGGGAAAGTGTTGAGTTCAACGAGACATGAAAAATCTTTACCGAATTTAGAATTTCTCTCTAAACAAATTGGCTCAACTCTCAAGTTTTCATTGAAATTGATATAATAATTTAAAATAGAAATGATATTTTTCACAGTATGATCAGTATTATTTTAAAATTTATTGTTGGCAAGAAAACAATTATTGGGTTTTATTTTATTTGTAAAAAAAAAAGGTGATTAAATGAAGAATTTTTTAGTTTTTAAATCAAACGAATACCTATTTATATATTGGCTTAAAAAATATTAAGAAAAAACTTATTGTGATCTATGAAAAATGCATGCAGTAGCTTTTCTTGAACTATACTCCTATAGTACTACTTTCAGTTTTAAATATAGTACATATTTTGTAGTGTAATTTACACTACAAACTATGTTTTATATTTAGGACAGGAGGAATACTATTTATAGGGCATGTAGAGAAAAAAAAAATTGTTGGTTCTATCTAGAAGGTAGATAAAGAAAATTTTTATATAAATATATAATTTTACCTTTTATATGGGGAAAATTTCATTTAAATACCATTTGAATTTGTAAAACCCCCAAAAGTCTCCCGAATTTGTAAAAAGACTGAGAGGTACCAAGGACCTATGAGGGATATGCAAATTTGGGTGAAATTACCCTTTTACCCTTACTTTTAAATAAATAAAAAAAATAAAAATATCCTCATCGGAGGGTCGGCCGCCGGAGGACCACCGGCATCCGGAGGGCCGCCACCGGCTAGGCGTGGGGTTTTTTTTTGGGGGGTGTTTTTTTAAAACACAAAATAATACATTGAAAGTGTGAGAGATGAGGTTCGAAACCCCCACCCCCACACAAGAGTCAAGTAGCCCAACCAGTTGGGCTACATGGTTACTTCATTATATATATACATTAAAAATATATATATATTTATTTTTCTTAACATTTTTTTCTGTTGTAAATATAGCATTTGTTGTGTTGTAAATTGTCTCTGGACGTGAGAAATAAAAAAAAAATCCATGTTTTCAAAGATTGTTGTAAATATATGTTTTTTCTGTTGTAAAGATAGAATTTGTTGTTGTAAATAGCCTCTGAACGTGAGAAATGAAAAAAATTCTGATTTTCTATGGTTGTTGTTAATATATGTTTTTTCTGTTGTAAATATAACATTTGTTGTTGTAAATAGCCTCTGGACGTGAGAAATGAAAAAAATCTAAAATGGTAATTTTACCTTTTTCTGATTGTATCATCCTACCCGTTCGAACTTAAATTACCCATTCGAACTTAAATTACCCGTTTGAACTTATACCCGTTCGAACTTAAACAACATTTGCAAACCTGGATTTTTTTTTCATTCGAACTTGGCTCTTGTGTGGGGGGGGGCTTCGAACCCCACCCCCACACTTTCAATGTATTATTTTGTGTTTTAAAAAAACACCCCCATCCCCCATCGGTGGCCGGCCGATGGCGGGCCCTCCGGTGAGGGTATTTTTATTTTTTTATTTATTTAAAAGTAAGGGTAAAAGGGTAATTTCACCCGAATTTACATATCATTCATAGGTCCTTAGTACCTCTCAGTTTTTTTATAAATTCGGGAGACTTCTGGAGGTTTTACAAATTTAAATTGTATTTAAATGAAATTTTCCCTTATTTATATGAAAGAGAGAAAAATGTTATATTGAGTGTTGAAGTCAGACATAGGAATTAAATAAAACAGTGACATGAATAATTTTTATAAAATTTAGGATAAAATGAAGAGTTAATAAATTTTTTTAGCAACTTAAAATAGGATCAAAAAGTATATAAACATGGAAATATTCTTTTATGCAATTATTTACTGTTTTTGGTCCTTACATATAAAATACATTTTTTTAGGTGACTGAGTTCTACATATACGATAGAGTCTTTTATACATTTACATCTTATATTACTATATTGATTATTTCTCATGCACCTTTCTTTCCTATGATTTTCTCTTTCATATGTTATCTTATATGGTTGGGAGGGGTATCGGCTGCATCCTCCCTACTGTCCCCAATTTTTCCTCATTTCCCAAATGATTTTTTTTTTTCTTATTTCTTTACAGCATTATAGATTCTATCTAAAATGTGTGATATTTAGATATCTTATGTAAAATAAAATGGTATTATTTTCGATTTTTCATTATTTTTTAAAAATTTTACATAAAAATCTGCAGGTTTTTTTTTTCATTAAAATTATTAAATCTTTAAAAATTGGAGAAAATTGAAAATTAAAAAATCAAGGAAAAAAGATTTAGAAAGTGGAGAAGAATTAAGAGTAGAATTGGGGCAGCAGCCATTCCCGAGCTATATTGTTTACCCATTCATAAATAAATAATTATAAATAATATTTTTTATCTCCATAATTTAGTTATTTTATATTTTATATGAAAAAGTAGAGATTATACTAATATTTAGTATTATGCAGTTGTATTTATATATTATAAAGTCTAATAAAGAGTGACTCTTCTAATATAATTTCGAGTTTCAGAAATCATTAGGACTTTATTTAAAGATAATAAATGCCTCGCGTTCTTGGGTTTTAAATGATTTATTCAAATTAGATGGCGTTTTAGTATCCTTTGTTTTTCTTGATAGTCATAACTCATATGGTAGTATTTTATTTTAGGGTTAAGGTGCAGATTTGCCAATTAACTATTACCCGAGGAACGTCTGGCACAAATAACAATTGAGGGGACCAAAATTGCCAATAAAAATTAAAAAGTGAAAAAAAAACACAATTTGTTGCAGATTCGCCAACGAACTATTACCCTGTCACTGTCTTGATGTCTCCGTCTTCCATTGACTGTTACATTGTCAGCGAAGTCAGCGTCTCCAAAGCTTCCATTGTTGTTGGGTGTTCCAGTCACCCTCTTGAACTCATCCAGCAGTCCACAGCTTTCGACCGGCACGCACTTTACACCCTGGTTCCATCCCTCCGATGCCACAAGCAGCAACCGTCATTGCCACAACGCCTGCTCCCATGGGTCCCACCTCTATTGGTGTTTGCCTTATCCAACAAGAAGACTTAACCGCTATTTTCTCCAGCGTTTCTGCCACCGTCCTATGCCAGTGCCTCATATTTTAACTTAATTGTGGTAGTTGTTTTTTTAATAGTTATTTGATGAATTTTTTCACTTTTTAATTGTTGATTGACAATTTTAGTCCCTTCAATTGTTATTTGTGTCAGACGCTACTCGGGTAATAATTGGTTGACAAATATGCACATTAACCCTTTATTTTATAAAAGCATACTAAAAGGAAAAGAAAAACAAATTCCAAATTGAACAATGATTGGATAATCAAGGGGAGTGGGGAAAAGTGGAATGGGCAATGTCTGAGGATTGGGGGACACAGAACGGCGAGTGAGGCCTCGAGAGTGAGGCAGAGTCCACAAGAGTGGGACCCAGAGGGGTGAGGAGGCGCATTTTAGCCGTTTCAAGCTTTTCTTTTTCCCTTGCTGCGGCAACGACGCATTGGATCCCGCGTGCGCGACTCTCCCACTTTTTGTTTCCCTTTTTACCATTCCCATATGCACAATATTCCCAATATGCTTACTACTATTTTGGACTCTTTTGTTTTCCCTTTTTTTTGTTCCCTTTCTTTCTTCGTTTTCTCTTTTCAACATTTTGACTTGTGGTTTTATTTGATATTGGTAATCACGTGAAAATTCGAATGGGTTTGGCTTATTGTTATCTTTGTATTTTGGGATTAATAGTTTCATTCTTGTGTGGATTGTTAGGTTATCGCTAGTCCAATTTTAATGGGATTAAGGCTTAACTTAAGTCCATTTATCTAAATGGGTTGGACATGTTTTTTATTACTCCCTCTAATCTTTATTGTAAGGCACCAACTAATAAATTTATTTGTTTCTTTTTATAAGACACTTGATTATTCTTAAGGACCATTAATTATTCTTTTCCATGTATGCCCCTAATAAATAAGGATAGTGGGTAAGAATAATAATTAATATAATATTAAAGTTTAATACAATTAGTAGGGGTAATATTAGAAGTTACTTAAATTGTAGGCTAACTTTATTGACTTTAGCTTTTTTTTTATTGGTATGTGAGAATTGTTAGTTGGTGCCTTATAAAAATGACTAGAGGGAGTATCTAATTTAAAAAAATAAAATATGATTACTCCCTCTGGTCCTTATTATAAGGCACCAACTAACAAGTTTATTTGGTCCTTTTTATAAGACACTTACTTATTCTCAATGAGCATTAATTATTTGTTTCCATGTCTGCCCATAATTAATGAGGGTAGTGGGTGAGAGTAATAATTAATATAATATTAGAGTTTAGTGCAATTAGTAGGGGTAATATTGGAAGTTACTTAAATTGTAGGGCAACTTTATTAACTTTAACTGTTTTTATTGGTTTGTAAGATTTGTTAGTTGGTGCTTTATAATAAGGACCAGAGGGAGTATTTAATAATATCTCAATAACCGTCAAGCTAGACAAAAGGGATATGAGGGAGTAGGGATGGAAATAGGCCAGGCTTTGGCAAAATAGGCCTAAGCCTGTAATGAGGGTAGGAGGTCTGAGCCTGAATGTAGGCTTTTTTTAAGCCTCAGACCTGAGCCTTCATAAGGCCTGGTCGAGCCTGAAGCCTTTTTAAATGCCTAATTACAATGTAAGCCTTTAAAAATGCCTCATATTGTAGGCCTTGGAGGCCATAAAGAGGCTTTGTGCACTTTGAACCTATCAAAACCTATATAAATATAGGATTTTAGTATAATAGAATAATGAAAAACAATAAATATTATTTTATTTATATGATATAAATATAATTATATTTATTTCATGTGTAAAAAGACCCGGCCTTAATAAAATAGACCTAGCGTATTTACACATTTAGGCCCTTATATAGGCCTTGACCAGACATTTTTAACAAACAGGCCAGGCTGTAGGCTCGGGATCTGGCCTATTCCCACCCCTATGAGGGAGTGAGGATTTTATGAGACCCTTAATATTAACTTTTGGCCTTTGGACTCAAATTTATTTATTTTTTTTAAACCATCACATTTGGACTTTTTACATGTGGAAATGGTTTAAAAATTATGACATGTGACATTTTTGTAAATATTAATACAATTTAGTATTTGCACGGCCTAAATAATATTTTCTAGATCGGTTACAAGATAATGCGGTCTCAATAATGATTAAATATTTTAAAAATTTAAATTCTTCTTAGACTGATCGCTATACAACCGGTCTAAACATCCTTTTGGAGATCATTATTTCTTTATGTCTGGTCTCAAATGTTTCTGAGCTTCCAAAGTACTCCCTTTGTCCCAATATATAAGGGCATTTTTTAATGGGCTTATCCCTATATAAGGTATATTTTGAGTTTGTTTAAAAAATAAATGCAATTTTTCCTATTTTGCACTCAATTAATTATTATATTACATACATTTTCTTTTATCATTTTCTCATTATTACTCTATCTGACTCATTCATAAATATGGATGTTTTTGGAAAAAAAACACTATATTTCCTAACTAATTATTATATTTAACTACTTTTAACTAATTTTTAAAATCTCACAATCCTTGATAAATTTGTTGTGTAATGTAGCAAGTCTAAATATGACTTAGTTTCCTGTGAATGATCTAAATACTCAACCAACTTCCTAGGCACTCCCTGAAAACCCTACCATACTTAAATTAACTAAATGCATTTGGAAAATTGACTAGAAACCAACACACATTCTTTTTTCTTATTAAACGAAATGATAAATCACATACATTAATGAACCATATAAATATTTGGTAAAAATGAATAAATATATAAATATGCACACAGAATAAAATAAAAGAATTAGCTTTGATGAACCTCCTTATCTCTAATGTAAGGTAGGGATTAATGATCAAATATAAGTTAGAGATCAATCAAAGATAGAAAAAGCCTACAAAATACATATTGTTAATCTATGCTAAGTAATAAGAAGTGTAGTTAAATTGATTGTATAAAATTATTATAATCAAAACCCAATCGATACACCATAAAATCTAACTAATAGTCAATAGTTAAACTTGAATCTTCCATTCAATCCATAATCATAGGATGCTATCATATTAGAGACCGATAGATTTTTTTAAAAAAAAAAAAAAAGATCTCCAATAGGGCTCCAAGAAATACAAAATTTAATTAAAACCAGATCTATTCATGCATTCTGGAATATAGAGTTTATAATAAAATAAATTGTTTATACGTTACAACGCAAGCTGGAATAGCTCAGTTGGCTAGAGCGTGTGGCTGTTAACCACAAGGTCGGAGGTTCAAGCCCTCCTTCTAGCGCATTTTTCCTGTATTGTATATACTTCAAATACATCAGGGACTTAAAAGAAAGTTTTTATAGGGACCATAGTGCAAATAACTTGGCAATTTTTGGGTTAAAACATAATTAAGCAAAATTAGGAGAAAAAATACTTCCTGCTTTTGCAATACAAATAATACAACATCAGAATAATATAATAATATTATTATATAATATTTATTTTGTATTTAATTTATCTGATAAATTAAATATCTAAAACAAATAGAGATATTGTATTTCAGATTTAATTTTCGAATAAAGATATTATATATCTGATTTAATTTATAGAGATAAATTAAATCAGCAGGCATTTAGTTCGGATTAAATAAATACATTAAATTAGATATATTGGATAGATTTAATTAATATATTATTTTAATCCAAATTCAAATTTCAAGATTAATAAGGATTAATTTTGAATATATAATAAGCCTATTGGGTTTTGAAAAACCTAGGAAACATTTTCCAAGATGTATTAGAAAAGCCGCGAAAAACCCTAGAGGAAAATGAAGAGACGCGAAAATACTGAAGGCGCTAGCACGTTGCCGTCGATGTTGGAGGCTGTTTGTGTGGATACCAGTAGAGGGAGTGGATTCGTAGAGTCGGCTCCTGGAGATTGATTGAGCAAGAAGGCGTTAGCCCACGAGTTCGAGAAAGAACGCATACGAGTTCGCAAAGGTACAGTTCCTAATGAAGTCGATTTAAACGTCGTTGATAGATCCTCTTTGGGATTCGTAAAAATTTTAATGGATGAAATCTTTCCGCTGCGTGTACGGATCTCAACATAGTCCTGGGATAGGTAACCCCTAGGAAGTCCTCGTGCGCACGCTTCGTTCCTAAAGTTTTGTATTAGAGTCAGCAAGGGTTGAATTCCGCTTCCATTGAAAGGTTCAAGAACAAATCTTCGTTAAAAGAGGGGGAATGATACGTTGCGAGTTTGGGAAGGGTGCGGGTCGAGTTCAGTTTGGTGGCACCCATAGGCCCGGTTTGTTATGAAGAAGATTTAAGGAAGAAAATGAACTTAGAGGAGGGAAAGGAATAGAAATGAAGATTGAGAGGGACTTTAAAAGGGTGTTCTGTTTGGTAGACATGGAAATTGAGATGGAAGATGATAATTTTTTTAAAATTAAAATTAAAATATAACATCTAAAATGTCCAAAATACCCTTTACATTAAAAAAAAAAACTCTTTCCTTCTTCTTCATCTCTACATCTGACCACCGACAGCCAAAACAACCAAAATGAAAAAAAAAAGATTTGACCCTGTTGCAGTTTTCGACCGGTGGTGGTGGAGATCGTGGGTTCCGACATTGTCCCTCTCTCGCTCTACTATCCCTCCTTCTTCATCCCTGATGCTTGACTGACAGAACCAAAAAAAAAAAAGCTTCAGATCCAGTAAACAGTGTGGGTTTCGACCGATGGTGGTGGTCTGGTGAAGTCAGATTGTAATACCCTAAAATTTGACTTAGGGAAAATATCATAAATTAAGAAATAATACCTATTAAAAATAGGTGAATATGTGATATCAAATTTGTAGGGGAAAAATCTCTTGAAAATTAGAGTGCCAAAATGACGAAAATGTCATTGTAGGACATAAATAACTTAGGAAAATTATGAAAAATCCTAAGAGGTAGTAAAATAATTATTAAAATTGGGAGAATATATTGTCTCTAATTTTGGTAACTTAATAAATTATAAGCTTGGAAGAATTGTAAAATAACAACTATAAAGTATTTGGAGATCATAACTAACTCCATAAGTTTTGATATTTTGCATGGGAGATAAAATAGCGATGTTAGTTCATATTTTGAGAGGAAGTAATTAGTTCTAAATAAGGAAATTGTCAACAAATAATAAGTGATTGATTAAATAATTATTGGTTAATTATTTAAGCTTGAACGATGAAATAATTGTGATAAATTGTGTAGAATTCTATAATTAATGGTTTATGGCTAAAAATTAGCATAAATATATTTGCTAATCAATTGGAAAATATGGAGAAAAATTGATGAAATTGAGTAATTTTAAGCTTAAAAACAAGTATGGGCCAATAGGAAAATTTTGTGAAAAATTATGTAAAAATAATTAAAATAATAATTAAAAAATTAATTAAAAAATAAAATAAAAATATATATAAAATAAATGTGTGTGTGACGACATCTTGTGGAAGAAAAATAAAAAAAAATAGGTGGAGTGTAAATAATAAACTCTTAATTAAAAATTAATTAAAGTAGAAAATAGAAAAGGTAAATAAACACTGATAGGAATTGGATCCTATCTAGAAAACCAGGAACAGGATTTCTAAAGTCAGTAAAGAATATGAAAGAGTGAATTTTTATCTTGAAATAGACTGTTCCAGAAGTTAATTCCGATATCGGTGGAGCATTTTGATAATAAGACGAAATAGGGTAATTTGTGCAAAAGGCAGATAGTCACAGATTTAGAATTTGAAGAAAATAAATCATAAATCAACATCTGGGAATGAGTTGAGAATTTCCTGGACATATTTGGAATCAGTGGATTTTTGTAATCGACACGTTTTTAGTAAAACTTGGTCAAGTAGGAGAAGACCTGGAAGGGATCAAAAATTAAGTTAAATTAGACATTTCTAATGAGAAAGAGAAGATCTTCAAAGTTGTGAATCCAGAATTTTGGGATTTTACGCGATTACGCGAATCGGACACCGATCGGGAGAATTTCTGTCGGATCAAGGGCATAAAGCAACCCATGACATCATCAAAGATGATGTCACAAGGCTTCCACATAAGGGTTCAGGTCGGCCAAGAGCCCCCAATGGTCAAGATCTTGCCATTTCAAAAGTTTCGATCCGACTAGGTGAGATCCAGGTCAGTAAAGCATGAATAGTAACTTCCAAAACCCTATAAATACCCCCGTGCTTCATTTGAAATTCTCCCACCATTTCCTTTGTGAAATTAGAAATTAGAGAGAGGTTTTAGAGAGAGAAGCTCTGGGGGAATTCTGCAGCGAAGCTCTGAGTAAGTTCTTCGGTACTTAGTCTTAAGCTTCCGTAGTTCTTTCGGTAGTTAGAGTAGAAATGCTATATTAGTCTTTAATCTTCCAAGTACGATTAGATATCATATGATAGGGGTATTTTAGTCATTAATTTAGAAAATCATGATGGGGTCGGAGTTATGGCAAAATTTTGGAAGATTAGGGTCAAAGTAACGAAGTGCTGGCGAAATTCTGCCGATTAAGGGGTCAGGGGCAAAATAGTCATTTTGACTAAAAATGTCTATCGTAATGATAGATCCTTAACAAGTACGTTGTTATATTGATAGGATATCCTTGAATACGTTTTGACCTACTGTCGAACCGCTGTCCGACGTGCTGGTTTCCGTTTTCCGTCAGAAGTACGGTTTTCGTAAAACGTGCTAGAATAACATCAACGAAGGTACGTTCGCGTACTGTAACACTAACTCTGATGTTTATGGTATGTATGTATGTATGGGTGTTGTAGAGTTGTTATACTTTTGAATGCATATAGAGGTTAGAGAATATGTCGTATCTTTGGGAGCAATATGTACGTATCTTTGGGAGCAATATGTCTGCATGCTGGGAGCAATACATATGCATTGGTTGTGATAGATCGGTTGTTTGTACTGTTAATGTTGTGATTGTCTGTAGTCCATATACTGCTATATGTAAATATGAGGTTAACCGCTGTTGTAACCAGCCAAACTTACGGCGTTTTATAAATACATATCAGTTACTCAATCGCTCTGTTGCTCTACTCTGATGATTTTGAAATGATATTTTGAAAAAAATTTATACTGCTTTTGGAAAAACGGGGATGTTACATAGATCGGCGACGGTGAAGGAGCTAGGAAGTCTTCGCCGGCAACGTAGAGAGTTGAAGGCGAGAGGAAGAGAGTCGAAGGTGCCAGTGCCGGTGTGAATGGAGGATGAAGATAAAGGGATATAATTGGAATTTTGTAGGAGGGAAGATCAAATCTCACATCTTCCATCCAATATATGAGGGATTTGATCTTCCCTCAAATATGGGAAGATGAGCACTCACCGAAAGTTTCTTACTGGATCTTCTGTCTACCAAACACCCAAAAACCATGAGAACTTTCATTCTCCAATCTTCTGTGTAACAAACGGGTCCATAGTTGTTGGAGATGGGGGCCTTTGTCTGATTTGGATTAAAGGAATTGGAGTGCGCCTTTACTACTAGCTTAAGTTTTTAGCATAATAGTTAGCGTTTCATGATTGAGCATGCTCATCGGAGGGAAGTTCCACATGACCAAGTCATTTTAGTAGTTTTGGACAATGTATCTATCACCTCCAATAAAAGAAAGAATGAAGTCTATCATTCTTTTCCCTATGTGTGACGCATCTATTTCACACCATTTGATTGTTGTAAATGATGTGCGGGTCCCAAGTGCATCAAAGGTAACAAGTTTCACATTGCTTGGGAGTTGGGTGTGAGAGGGTTCTGTTAGATTTTAGGATCTAAATCTCATGGGTTATGAATAAGAAGTCTCATTGGTTGGCCACCACCGGTCGCATTGTTTCGCCACGGTCGTGTCAGTTTGCCAACGAGTGTCCATCTGATCAATTCTGTCATCTATAAATAGGATGTGCTTGGAAAGAGATTTGCCGCGTCTCCCAAAATAAACCAAGTTCGAAAACGATTTGCAGAATTAGGGAACCTGGGTCGTTTCCCAACGAATTTGCAGCGGGCTCGATTAATAGCAATAGTGAAACAGAATGGTAAATTGGGGGTTTTAGGGTTTTATGATTCAGCAGATTAAAACGAAATAAATCGAAATAAACGAACTATGTAGAAACGAGATAGAAAAACGTTGATAGACTTAAACAGATTAAAAACGACCAACCCAACGATCAGATCCCAGAATCATGCATCATTGAACGAAATATAACTAATCACGTTTGGTTCCGGATGAATCGAGATCTCTGCATTCATCCGGATAATCCCTCGCCTAGACGATCGCCTAGAATCTGTCCGGACAATGGCGTCTCACTGTGAAATCGCACAGCAATGAAGAAAAGATGAAGAACGCGAAAAACCCTAAGAACATGCGAAAATCGGTAGAGAGAATTTGCATAAAATCGTGAAACCCTAATGTCAAAATCCTGAATTCGTGAATGCCTACTGTCTTTGGCGGCTGCCTTACTTAAAAATAACCTAAAACGAAAATGGGCCCTAATAGTTTTAGCCCAAAACGAAATAAAATAAAAATGGACTTAAATTACAAAATTCGGGTCCAAATAATATCCAGAATTGTGCATCCGACTTGGCTCCAAAATCGACCGCCCTCTTGACCGAATTGGCTCTTGATGTCTTCATAACAATTGTAGCTCTCTGAATCATCTGAAATATGAGACAAAAATGAGGCAAATCCGATGTCTGGTTCAAGAGTTATGGTAGAAATAGTGAAGTAATACAAAACTGGAATTTTATTATTAAAAATGGCTAAAATGCAATAAAAGGCCCAAGGTCCAAATAAACATAAGAGCCATTATTTATTAGCTAAAGGGTCCTAAATTATTATTCAAGAGACAAAAATAAGTGTATAAAATATTCAATTATCAAATTCCCCCACTTATCTTTTCCACTCCTGAGCAAAATCTAAAAAAAAAAAGACTAAAAGGAAAAACTCTTATTTACTAATAATTGCTACAATGCAAAAATTGAATCAAGGGACAAAAAGTTCCAAAAGACCAATCAATCAAGACCTAATTCCCTTCATCTCAAATTACAATTCATGGCGGTCTCAATCAATGATGCTGATCACAAAAGATGGTCCCACAAATGATGCGCTCAATCAATCAGTCTCTCAAGTGTTTAAGGTAAATAAGTGTATCGCTCAAATTCTACTCAAGAAAATTGTTCTACCATAAGCTTGCTCAACTTCTACGTCTCCACTACTCACAACACATACATGCACAAATCAAGAGAGCTTGTAATTAAAGGTTGTAATGGGGCTAGGGTGAAGGTAGGTAATAGTATGGAATGAGAGGCTAAGCACCAAAGAAATCAAAGGAAGAGCACTGATTAACACAATCATTCTCTATGTATGAAACTTTTATTCTACTAATGTATCCATTTCTTTCTATGTATTTTCTTTTCTTTCTTTTCTCTCTCTTTTTTTTTTTTTTCTTCTTCTTTTTCTTTTTTTTTTTTTTTTTTTTTTTTTTTTACTTTTCTTTCTTTCCTTTCATTGTATACGTAATGACAATGTCAAAATCAAATATCTCCCCCCCACACTTAAACTGTTGCACTCCTGAGCAACCCCCACACTTAAACACAAAACAAGTTGAAACTAATGCTCAATAAATCTTCAAGGTGCGGAATAAAATGGTTTTACGCTTAGGCTTGTAATGTGGCTTAGAAAAGATGGGTCAAAAGGCACAAAGGGGCTAGCAAGGGAATCATAATGCAAGGGAAAGCTATTTGGCCAAAGTGAGGAAAATAAAAGAAAGAAAACAAGCTTCCATTATACTTATGCACGTAAGTGAAAAATGTAGTTTCAAAAGAAAAGAAGCAAGTTCTAGAGAACAAAATCATGAGAGATGCACACATGAAAGAAAGAATGGCAAAAGATGAATTCCATTCATGCGGGCCCAAAACCTCACAAGGTCAATACCAACTTAGGCAATCAACAACATCAAATCAACTACCAAAACTTGTAATCGAAGAATCAAGAATTGTAGACCAAACAGAATGATCCATTAAAGCCAAAATGTCCACATTCATGATATGTAGCAATCATAGAAAGAGATTTTTTTCAAAAGCAAAGCAAGGTAAAAAAATAAACAAACAAAAGAGAAAGAGGGAGAAGAAAGAAGAATACTCTCCAAGGGTTTATGGAGAGTAGGTGGCATCAATGAGGTTTATGGAGGATAGGTGGCATCAATGAGGAGAGTCTCTGCTTCCTCAGGCATTGTGGGATCCCTCATGAAATGGCTTGAGGCGATGCCCATTAACCTTAAAGGTTCTTCTGTGGGTGAATCACATAGCTCAACAAGCACCAAAAGGAAATATGTTAGTGATCACAAAAGGGCCATCCCATCTAGATCGAAGCTTACTACGGCATAAACTTCAAACGGGAGTTAAACAAAAGAACTTTTTGGTGAGAGAACTCCTTCCTCAGGATATGCTTATCATGGAATGCCTTAGTCTTCTCCTTGTACAACCGTGAACTCTCATAGGCATCCAATCTAAGCTCACTAACTCTTGCAAGCTGCAGCTTCCTCTCCATCCTGCATCGAGCCAAATCCATGTTACACCTTTGCTTAATGGCCCAATAGGCTCGATGCTCCAACTCAACCGGAAGATGACATGCCTTACCAAGACAATCCGATAGGGAGACATCCCAATCGGAGTCTTGTAGGCTGTGCGATATTCCCACAAAGCATCATCTAGTCGCTTACTCCAATCTTTCCGGGTAGAGTTAACAATCTTCGAAGGATTTGCTTAATCTCTCGATTTGAGACTTGACTTGACCATTGGTCCGAGGATGGTAGTTTGTGGAAACCTTGTGTAGCACTCCATACTTGCGTAGCAAGGCACCCATGCTTCGATTGCAAAAATGGGAACCCTGGTCACTGATAATGGTTCTAGGAATGCCAAACTGCGAGAAAATGTTAGACCTAACAAAGTCCACCACCACGGAAGAATCATTAGTCCGGTGGCTTTCGCCTCAACCCATTTCGAAACATAATCAACACAAGCAAGATGTAAGTGTAACCATATGAAGCGGAAATGGACCCATGAAATCAATACCCCAAACATCAAAGATCTCACAAAACAATATAGGGTTTGGGGCATCTCATGCCTACGGAAATACTCCACCCTCTCGACGGTTATCACATGATTTGCAAAACAAATGGGAATCATGAAACAAGGAAGGCCAAAATAATCCACTGTCTAACACTTTCCTAGCGTTCGTTTGGGGTCCAAAGTGACCACCACAGGCAGAAGCATGAGCAAAATGCAATATAGATTGAAACTCACAATCAGGCACACATCTCCTAACTACTTGGTCACTACAAAATTTCCACAGATAAGGGTCATCCCAAACATAATATTTAGACTCACTTTTCAATTTAAGGGTTCGGGCCCTAGTGGAATCTACAGGAAAAACACCAGCTGACCAAATAGTTAACCGATCGGCATACCATGGAAGCTTATCTTGCAATTGTAGAAGCTGCTCATCGGGAAATCATCCCGAATAGAAGAGGGGTGAGAGGGAGAATGGGTGATGCAACTCAAGTGGTCAGCTACCCAGTTTTGTGCTCCACTTCTGTCTCGAATCTCAACATCAAACTCTTGGAGCAACAACATCCACCGAATGAGCCGTGGCTTAGCATCTGCCTTTTTCAAAAGAAACTTTAAAGCTGCATGGTCGAGAAAACAATGACTCTACTAGCTAGCGAGATATGACCTAAACTTATCGAAGGCAAATACAATAGCCAACAATTCCTTCTCAGTAGTGGTGTAATTAGACTCGAGCGTAATCCAAAGTCTTGGAGGCATATGCAATGACATGGGAGGCTCTATCAACCCGTGTGCTAAGATAGCACCAACCGCATAGTTGGAAGCATCGCACATTAACTCAAAAGGGAGGAGCCAATCAGGGGGCTGAATCACTGGGGCTGTGGTCAGGCAACGCTTCAAGTGATCGAAGGCCGCCTTGCATGCATCATCAAAGACAAAGTCAGTGTCCTTATGCAGAAGGTTGGACAAGGGTCGAGCAGTCTTGCTGAAATCTTGAATGAAACGTCGATAGAAACCTGCATGGCCAAGAAAAGAGCGAACTTCCCGCACAGAAGCGGGGTAAGGCAAAGCATGGGGTTGCCTCACTGGCTTAGAGTCCTCTTCCAATAGAATCCGATGCATGCACATAGAAGGACTAATGCCAACTATGTCAGCCAATGTCCACCCAATGGCTTTCTTGTTCGCCCTCAATAAGCTTAGCAGCTTCTCTTCTTGATCTGGCATAAGATTATTTGCCACAATGATCGCAGCGCTCATTCACCTCCGAAATGTATACTTGGATGGTGCGGAAGGGATTTCAACTCTAGTTTGGGCGGTTGCTCGGTGGAGGGGAGAAGCTTGGGTGGTTGTTGCAACGACTCTGGTGTCATCACACTGGGAATACGAAACCATATTCAAAGAAGCACAAGCAGAAGGACCGTGTCTATACGGCTCAAGGTTAACATCGGAATTCGAGTTCATCAAAATCAGAATTAAGCTCATCAAAATCGGAATCAATGTAACATCCCAACTTTTCAAAAGCAGTATAAAATTTTTTCATCAGAGTAGAGCCGGAACAAGAGTGTAACTGATATATTGATATAAAATGCCCACTGGCTAGTTACATAAACGGTATAGTAACCGAGAGTTTCCAAAAAGTAAAGGATAATAACGGAAAGTCTTCAGCCGGATCCTCGAACCTGCTGCTTTCCTCTCTCCTCGGTCCTCGGTCCTCCTGAACCTGACGCTATGTTAAGGCTGAGATCCAGCGCACCGGATCTCAGGTAACGGTTAACCTCATGTTTATGTATACACATACAAACGACAGACATCCACAACATCATCAGCACATACCATCACTCTATCACAATCACAACCCATGCATATGTATTGCCCCCAGCATGCAGACAGATTGCACCCAGATTGCACCCAGCATACAGACAGATTGCACCCAGCATACAAACATATCCTCTAACCACTATATGTACTCAAACAGTATAACACTCTTACACACATACCACATATATGCATACCATAAACATCAGAGTTAGTGTTACAGTACGCGAACGTACCTTCGTTGACGGTATTCTGGCACGTTTTACGGAAAACGGTCGTTTTGACAGAAAACAGCGAAACGTCCTGTCGGACAGCGTAACGACAGCAAATCAGAGTTTCTGACGTCCTATAAGAGTAATATCACTTTTATTAGTGATTTGGTACTATATCTGGCATTTTGGGTAAAAATTACCATTTTGCCCCTATACCCCTAATTGGCGGAATTTCGCAAGACTTCGTTACTCGACAAATTTTCTTCCCGAAATTTTGCCAGAACTTCGAAACCATTTTGATTTTCGAAAATAAAGACTAAAATAGCCCTCCCATATGATACCCAATCATACTTGAAAATTTAAAGGCTATTCTAGCATTATAACACCTACTTGTGAAAGAACTACGAAGACTTCGACTTTCGGGGACTCGATCCCTACCATGTTTCTACCTCGTCAGGCATATATTTCAATGCAATGAGGCCTAAAAACAATAGTAGGAATCTCACTCCCTACTTGCTAAATCTATCTAACAATTCTACTAACTACCGAACTAAAGACTAAAGACCGAAAGACTTACTCGTTGAAGACTTCTGCAGCATTTTCCCCAGAGCTTCTCTCTCTTGTTTCCCTCTCTAGATTTCGGCTAGAAGAAGGAAAATGGTGTGAAAATCTCAAGAGCTCTTATGCCTATTTATAGGGAAAAGGTAAGGACATAAAGGGAATTATTCAAATTGTTCTAAGCCCTTGGATTGCATTTTGAACAAATGGCTTGATCTTGTCCCTTGCTCCCTTTGGTCGACATAAACAGCCCTATGTGGCACAAAATTGCATCATCCATGATGATGTAATCTTTTCCCATTTTGCCCCCGGCCCGGCAAAATTTCCCGATCGGTACCCGATTCGCGTGATTTCGGAGAAATCTCAAAATTCTGGATTTACAACTTTGGAAGCATATTCTCACTTAGTAGAAATGTCCAATTTAACCTATATTTTGATTCCATATAGGGCTCCAACAGTCCAGTTGAGTCTTTCTCGAAAAACGTGTCCGAACGCGTCCGGTTTCAGAACGCATTTCTGAAATCACCAACTTCTTCAGAAAAATTCACTGATTCCAAATATGTCCAGATAAATTCAAACTCATTCCTAGATATTGAGTTAGAATTTATTTTCTTCATATCCAAAAATATGCCTATCTACATTTTTCTCTATTTCGTCTTATATGCAAAACGTTGCATAGGACTCGGAATTAACTTCCGGAAGAGTCTAACGGAAGATAAAATTCCACTGATCAATATTCTACCCTGACTTTGGAAATCCCATTCCTGGATCTCTAGATAGGATCCGTTTCCTAATTTTTAAATTACTATTCACATTTTTTCACTTTAATTAATTATAATATTAAATAATAGCAAGTTGCAACCATTTTTCATTTCTTTTTCTTTTTCTTTTTCTTGGCAATAATTCTGGTCTTTTTTTTTCTTAATTTTCGTTTTTATTAACTATTTAATTAATTAAGAATATATAAAATAATTATTTAATAATTATTTTATATAACTTTTTTACAAAATTTCCCTATTGGTCAATTCTTGTATTTAGGCTTAAAAATACCTAAACTCAACTATTTTTGTCCAAAAATTTCCAATTAATTAGTAAATATGTTTTTACTAATTCTTGGCCAAAAACTACTAATTTTAGGGTTTTACATAATTATCTCCGAATTTCCTTTGCTTATGCTTAAGTAATTAGCCCAATATTACTTAATTACTTAATTATCACAAGTTGATAATTTTCTTACTTAGAACACCTCATTACCTTCATACTTTTGTATTGACATTTTTGTTTTCATGTCTCTGCATTATCTTAGCATCTACGGGGTATTTCGGTCATTTCCTTACTTTTTGAGTATTCTTCTACAATTTCTCCAAGTTTGTAACTTAATAAATTACCTAAATTAGGGACAATATCATTCCCTATTTCAAATAGATTTTTACTTGCCTCCTTTATAGCTTTCACGGGTATTTATAACCCATAATGTATTTTAGGGACCTATATGCAATTTTCAACATTTTAGGGACCTAATTGCAATTTATCTAATTTCAAGAGAAATTACCCCGACAACAAGGTAAACTCAATACAAGGTGCTCGAGACCTCATATTCACCTATTTTTAATAGGTATTATTTACTCATTTTATGATTTTTACCCTAAGTCGATTTTAGGGTATTACGGGATGCACGTTAGGATCGGGATGAAGCTCAAACTCGGAATCAATATCGAGTCTACAAGTAATGTAGAATCATCAAGCAAATCAGAATCACCAAACAATGCGGTCTTAACCAAATTAGTGCAAACAGAGCACCATTCATTATCATCGCATGCACAAATGGGGTATCACTCTCGGATGAAAAATAATAAGGATAATCGGCACACCAACCATTGAGAACATCATCCACGGCATCATCAATCACATCAATACGAGAAAACAGAATGCTCTTCCTAGGATATTTCATGGCATCAAAGATATTGAAATTCACGATATATCACCAAACTCCATGGAAAGAGTACCAGAATGCACATCTATCTTAGTCCTAGCTGTTTTCATGAAAGGTCTCCCTAGAATGATTGGTGACCTACTACTAGAGACTCACCCTCCATATCCAAGATGTAAAAATCAGCAGGGGAATATCAATTCATTTACTTTGACTAATACATCTTCAACTAAACCGGAAGGATGGGCATTACTCCTATTAGCTAACCGAACAATGACACCAGTTGGACGCAAGGGATCAAGACCAAGAGATCTATAAACAGATGCACTAAATCTAGCATGCAATCATCAAATCTATAGTTACCAATAAGGCAAGGGATAGAAAATGTCCCCGGTCTTTGCATTTACGAGGCATGGTAGAATTTGGATGAGTGCCGACACATTCGATTCAAACTCACTCGTTCATTCCCCTTGATCGCCTCTTGTTGGTGCACAACTCCTTCGAAACTTGGCATATTTAGGAATTTGTTTAACCGCATCTAAGAGAGGAATGTTAATCTCTACTCGTCTGAATGTCTCAAGTATATCCTTCTCTTGTGCATTTTCTGCCAACTTCTTGGATTGAACTGCTCTCTGAGGGAAAGGAAGAGGGATAGGAATGTCTTCCTCTTCACCTTGCTGCACAGCCTTTTTCTTTTCAGAGTCAATCTTCACATTTCCTGACTCGTTTTCTGATGTGGAAGTCACATCTGCAGCTTGCTTAGGTTCCTCCAATTGCTTGCCGCACAGTAGTGATATAGCACTCACATTTTCCTTAGGATTGGGAATTGTTTGTGAAGGAAGGGAGTTGGATCCCCGAGGTTGAAGCCGGTTCAATGATGTTGCCAATTGCCCAATCTGTGTTTGCAAACTCGAATGGAAGTGTCGGTTCTTGTCGTTGGAACTGCATATTGGGTGTGACAAATTGCTTAATCATATCTTCAAGTGAGGAACCACCACCACTACTACTAGCCTCTTTGTTGTGCGCCCGTGGAGGTGGACATATGGTCGGTCGAGGAGGTGGTGCTTGCAAAGGCAAAGGGGTGCGATATTCTGCGGAAATTTCGTGGTCCGTACGGCCTCGCCGGTAATTCCTGCACTGGCGAGCACCGGTTACTCGGTTCGATTTTGATTCCAACGAAAGTTGGGGTGATTTCTCCAACCGAGATTGTATGTATTAGAGAAAGCATTATTCGTTGGTATTGTGGCCTTCCCGAAAAACACCCACTGCAGCTACCGATTGGTCTTGATAGGCGGGATCATGCAAAGTAGGGCAAGAGTCAGTAGAGTGATAAGGGTCGAACAAAACCCACAAGAGTACCCACCCGAGGAGGGGAAGACGTGATTGTCTGTGTCACCGCTAGCCGCCTCACAAGGGAAGTCGATCATCAAGTCTATTCTCTAATCTCGAGAATCATACTGGTTTGGAGATGCTTGTACATGGTAAACAGGGTACTATTGGCTCGGTGCCAACTGCCGAGAGTTATCGCCATAATGGATATCAATTTCGGGCTTCTTCAGTGTCTTGTTACTCATAGCTCCACCACTAGAGGCATCAACTAACCCTTTGTCTACCGGTGATAGAACATCATAGAAGGAGTTAATCAAGTCTTTTCGGATATCGATGGTGTGGACGGCTTGCACATAACCTTTTGAACCTCTCCCAATACTCATGCATAGTCTCCCCGGTGATCGTTTAATGTTGCCAATCTCTCTTCTTAATCGCAGTTGCTCTTGAGGAAGGGAAATATTTCTCTAGGAATATCCTCGAATATCACCCAGCTCCCAATAGATGAGGGTGAAGGTACAAAGAACCAATCCTTGGCTCCACCTTCCAATGAGAAAGGAAAAGCTCTCAACTTGATATGATTTTCATGAATGGCATGTGGCTTCATTGTGCCGCACACTACATGGAATTCCTTCAAATGCTTAATGGGCACTCACCCGCAAGACCATGAAACTTAGGCAACAAGTGTATTAGACCAGATTTAAGCTCAAAGTTAGCAGCAAGGTCGGGATATTGGATGCACAAAGGTTGATAATTAACATCAGTGCACCCAATTCCTTCAAAGTATGATGATTTGCCTGTTCTCCCGCCATAATGTCTCGAAGTTAGTGGATACAAGACTATCGAAATACTATCGAATCACAGTCGAGAAAGATCAATAGAATGGACACAATCCGAATGGCCATTATCGGGGTTCATTGAGTGTCGGCTCAAGATTAATAATATGACTTAAGCTTACAACTCTCCTAGCAAAGAAGAATTGTTCTCTCTATTTCGGATCAAATGGCAAAAGATCTTCTGGATTAATAGTATTCCTGGTGCTCATGCAACATATACACAAAGCAGACTGGCAAATACTCGTAATGACAAAGATGCCACCGTAAAATCAGAATTACGAAAATGCCACAAGGGGTGGTAAAAGTGGAAAAACACTAAGAGACACAAAGACAAACACACAAAAGCGAAAACCTATGCTAGAAATTGACCTAAACAAGTCCGTAAAACAAGTATCAAATGATTTTTAAAATTTTTGGGACTTGGACAGGCGACTCCTTTCGACTATTGGGGAACTCAAAAATGGAATAAAAAAACTTCAAAAATTGAAAAAGTGGTCTAAACGATGGAACAAGGGGGTCTAATGATTTGCCATCTTCTATCACTGTACCAAATTTCAGCCAAATCAGAGATACCCCGAAAAAATCACCCTGTTGGAAATCAAAAATCAGAACTTAAAACAGCGAAAAAGTGGTCTAAACGTTGGAATTTGGGAAAATAGGTGAGACCTCACTTTCTACTTGGAAGTGACTCTTGCTTAGAACGCCCAATTCCTTGTGAATAAGACCCGGTTTGAGTGATTAGAGTCGAAAATTCCTATCCGACCACCCGAACCACGTAAACCCTAGTCTGTTTACAATACTACGTTACTAATCAAACCGATGCAAATTCCCCGGCAACGGCGCCAAATTTGGAAAGAGATTTGCCGTGTCTCCCAAAATAAACCAAGTTCGAAAACGATTTGCAGAATTAGGGAACCTGGGTCGTTTCCCAACGAATTTGCAGCGGGCTCGATTAATAGCAATAGTGAAACATAATGGTAAATGGGGGTTTTAGGGTTTTATGATTCAGATTAAAACGAAATAAATCGAAATAAACAGAACTATGTAGAAACAGATAGAAAAACGTTGATAGACTTAAACAGATTAAAAACGACCAACCCAACGATCAGATCCCAGAATCATGCATCATTGAACGAAATATAACTAATCACGTTTGGTTCCGCATTCATTCGGATAATCCTCGCCTAGACGATCGCCTAGAATCTGTCCAGACAATGGCGTCTCACCGTGCAATCGCACAAAGCAACACTAAAACCTAGTCCGAATTTAGTCCTTGGGATGAACCAAACCGAATATTAAATCTAATATTCGAACTATTTCCCTCTGGACGAATCATGGAATCCTCATTGTTGGGTCAATCACGGGGGTTTAGCCGAGCATGGCTGGAAAACTGAAGAAAAGATGAAGAACGCGAAAACCCTAAGAACATGCGAAAATCGGTAGAGATAATTTGCATAAAATCGTAAAACCCTAATGTCAAAATCCTGAATTCGTGAATGCCTACTGTCTTTGGCGGCTGCCTTACTTAAAAATAACCTAAAATGAAAATGGGCCCTAATAATTTTAGCCCAAAACAGAAATAAAATAAAAATGGACTTAAATTACAAAATTCGGGTCCAAATAATATCCAGAATTGTGCATCCGACTTCGGCTCCAAAATCGACCGCCCTCTTGACCGAATTGGCTCTTGATGTCTTCATAACAATTGTAGCTCTCTGAATCATCTGAAATATGAGACAAAAATGAGGCAAATCCGATGTCTGGTTCAAGAGTTATGGTAGAAATAGTGAAGTAATACAAAACTGGAATTTTATTATTAAAAATGGCTAAAATGCAATAAAAGGCCCAAGGTCCAAATAAACATAAAAGCCATTATTTATTAGATAAAGGGTCCTAAGTTATTACTCAAGAGACAAAAATAAGTGTATAAAATATTCAATTATCGGTGCTAGTGACAGAAAAATCCTAAAGAGAAAAACTAGATCTAAAATTAATCTCAAACATTCCTCTCTGCATATTACATTCTGTAGATATAGTCTGTGTGATTCTGAAAGCAAACTCGTTGGATCCGCTTGGACTTCAGATTGAGAGAGCCATCATTCTGAAGACGAATAATCCACTCTATCCTGAGAGGCAATTGCTTAGAAACCTTTGGCATCCGTATTAAGGGAGCAAAATTGTCTTAAGGAAACAACGTACGTTGGGCCCGGATTTCTTCATAGTTCATTACCATATTCGGCAGTCTTGTGAGTTTTTACTGGTTTCCTTTATGTGCGCGCAGAAGTATTGTGTGTTTACAATAGTATGCATATTAATTACACAGATTCTTATCTTAGTAATATTTATATTTTTAAAGTATTTTCACCAACAATCTTAAGACAATTTTGAATTTGTTTGAATTTGTGTTTATTATTTTAATGGAGTCATGATGTTAAAAAGTTTAGAGTTTCTAAAATCATGAATTACTGTGATTTTCGCATAATCATAAGACCCACACATATATATTGCTTCTATTTTTCTGGCGAAAATCTGTTGCATGTGTACTACTCATAATCTTGGTTTTCAAAGCATGACTGCATTTTCTTTATATAACGGTTTATGGATATGAACTTTGCCTGGCCTTATGTGGCTTCAAATGATTCTACTTGGTTGAGTTTTTATTTCTGATCTTATATATATAAATCTGGAGTTTTTTCTATGCCTTTTTTCTTTATGTATCAGCCAAATCTTTCGTTGTCCTTAATCGGAGGAATGTAGTGATCTAATTTTTGGCTGCATATCTGTTTGGTTTTGCAACTAGTATATACATGTGTATTTGATTTTTGCCAACAAACATGTTTTTATATGCGTATGATGATCTGAGATGTGATTATCTTCCTAGATATATGCAAACCCATCATCCCGGTTTTGTGTTAAGAATTTTGAGATCTAAGAGAACATGTTCACACATATACACTCATATTGGATAGTATGTGGAAATTATATGGATTTTTTTGAACCTTGCTTTGGTTCCAATTTCTTTTCCTTTGTCTATGTTTTTCCATCTATAATATAGTTCTAGTGTGAATAAACATGTAGCATATGATGTTTGAAATTCTAGAACCAAAACCGTATATATATGACCCAAACGGCATTGACAATTTTTTGGGTTTTATCTTAGAATTGGTTTACGAGAAAACTGTGTTTTTAGACTCTGAAATTAGTCAAATAGTGTAGAGTAAGGGAGGAACCCAAAACAATAAAGAAAGGTTGAAGGAATCTAGTTGTTCGAACGTAAACATTCGTGCCTTGTAGTTTTTGAGATTGGGTCATGATAAAACGGTGTTTTTAGGCCACAAAATTGGTTTCATTGCGTAGGTATCGAAAAACCGAAGAGATAGACACCACCAAGAACATGAAAAACCGACGTCGGAAACGCCGGTTATGAAGGGATGAAAGTCGGGTCCGAAGGATCCATACTGGTCTGGTTCGACCCAGCTGGAGGTTGAAGATGATACTTCAATCTGAGACAGCATCTTTTTATATTGTGGGAGTCAACTCTTTTCAATCAAAGGACGCGTGAAGGTTTGGGACGAACTACAATATTTTTTGTGTTTTGGGCTCCACGTTTTTTTGGCAGTATTTTTTCTTTTGACTGGAAAAAATATTGTTGGGCCGAATTTAATCAAAAAAGGGAAGTTAATAAATTTCCTACTATCTCTCCTTATTTTAATGAGGATTAAATTAATATTAAATTAATAAAGTCAAGATAATATATATCTTATGCCTTGGTTTCATCGAGAGATTTTATTGGTTTTATTAATTAATATTTTGGATTATATTAATTATTGTTTGGAGATGAAATTTTGATATGATTATTGAGTTCATGCATGTTATTTTATTATTTGGTTTCTAGTTACAGAAATTAAATATATTTAACAGTTAAATGATGAGTTTTATTAAAAAGTCCTAAATTTTAGGATGAAAGGGGAATTTATTCCCGTTTAAGGCTTTAATATGAATGGAGATATTAATTTGTTTGATAATTTCTAATCTCCTATAATCTCTCCTAAAATCTTGTGAAGCCTTTTGAATTAATAATGGCTGAATAAAAATGGTGATATTTGTGAATATCTTAGCCCTTATTTAATTTATTAAGAAGGATTTATTATTTATTATTAAAAGTAAATGTAGTAAATTATCAAATATTTTGTGACAAGCATACGGTAGTGATATGAAAATTTAATCATTTATCTAGTATAGAGATAAATGTGTTCTAATTTTTCATAGTATTGTTATTTCTCTTAGTAGAATAGTTGATTTCTTGTATCGGTAGAAATGCAATTTTATAATTATGGATGATTTTGTGGATATGATTTTATGCTTTTTAAATATTGTGAATATCAATTATATGATTGCTAAATATTTAAATTTTTGGAATTAAGTATAGTGGATTTATTAGTCACCAAAGTAGTCAATTCTTTATGAATTGTTTTAATTCCAAACATTTTAGTGAGTTAAATATTTAAGTTTTGGAATTAAGAATGGTAGATTTGTTAGTCATCAAAGTAGTCATATCTTTATAAATTATTTTAATTCCAAATATTATGATGATGTTTGATTACCCATAATCTTGATGCTATGATAATAAGGTGTTTATGGATTAACCCATAGGTTAATTATTTGTTTTTATAATTATTGAACATAAATGTTGGTAGTTTTATTTAGACACCCAAAGATGATAAATATTTCTAGTTAATGATTTATAGCATCATTATGGTTGAATATTGTATATTAGTGGAAAAATCAGACATTGAAAGAAATGATGAATACAATGTTGATTACGTCTCATTTACCACATAATTTGTGGGGGGAAGTCATTTTAATAGCTAATTTTCTAATTAATAGAGTGCCCCACAAAAGGATACAAAGCATACCATACAAAATATGGAAAGGAAAGAAAGCTTCATTGAAATATTTGAAAGTGTGGGGGTGCTTGGCAAATGATGAGATTCCTAAACCTAAAAGGTTAAGAATCAGACCTAAGACAATGGACTATGTGTTTATTGGTCATGCACTTAACAGTAGTGCATATCAGTCTTCAATTTATAAGTCTGATGTATCATATATCCATGTTAATACGGTTATTGAGTCAAAAGACGCTACATTCTTTGAGAATGTATTTTCTTATAACAAGGGAAGTAAAGCAAGTGGTAATGATGATGACAACACTATGATACCTTGCGATACTACGACCAATGATGATCCTGTAGAGGAGAAACCTAGATGTAGTATAAGGCAAAGGATCGCCACATTCTTTGGGCATGTTTTTCCAACTTTTTTGTTGGAAAATGAGCCCCGAACATATGGAGAGGCTATGGGCTCTCCTGAAGCACCATTATGGGAAGAGGCTATCAATAGTGAAACTAAATCCATTCTGTCAAACCACATATGTGAATTGGTTGACCTTTCTAGCAATATGCCTTAGGAACTAAGTGGGTCTTCAAAAGGAAGATGTAAGCAGATGTCACTATTGATAAGTACAAAACTAGGCTGGCAGTAAAAGGCTAAAGACAACGTGAAGGTCTAGACTACTTTGATATCTATTCACATGTTACAAGAATTACATCCATTCGGACGTTAATCGCGTTAACAACATTGAATGGGTTGGAATTACATCAAATGATGTAAAGAGAGCCTTCTTGAATGGTGAATTAGAGGAAGAGATCTATCTAGAACAACCTGAGAGATTTGTTGTCTCAAGACAAGAGTGGAAAGTTTGTCACATGATCAAGTCACTTTATAGACTAAAGTAAGCCCCGAAACAATGGCATGAGAAAATCGATGAAGTTATGTTATCAAATGACTTTAGTATTAATAAATCTGACAAGTGTGTCTATATTCAGAATATTGAAAATAGGTTTACTATAGTCTTGTTGGGATCCGTACACGCAGCGGAATAAAATTTTTTTAACGAATCCCTTAGGCGGATCACTCAATAGCGTTTAAATCTGGATTTAGGGTTTCCGAATCCTACCTATGCGGAGGGTTCAACGTATCATTTGCGTTTGCGCCTCGATCCTCGTGCACCTGAGACGTCGTACGTGTCGAATGAGGTGGCATCTTGATCACGTGGGCTAGCGCCTTCTTGTTCGATCAGACAGGAGCTGACTTCGCATGTCCTCTCCCTCTACTGGTATCCACACGAACGGCCTCCAACATTGACGGCAGCGTGCTAGCGCCTTCTTGTTCTTGCGTCTCTCTCTTTTTTCTCTCTAGGGTTTTTGTGTTTTGCGGCCGTCTAATTCATTCGTAGTTTAATACGACTAGATCAGCATCTGTTATAGAGTTTCTAAAACCCTAATATGTCGTATTAAAATATTCAAAATTAATCTAATCAATTTCAAATTTGGATTAAATAATATTAATTAAATCTGTCCAACAGATCTAATCTAACTACTTGATCCGAATTAATAGGCCTTCAGATTTAATTTATATTTATAAATTAAATCAAGATATGGTATGCTTATATTTAATTTAAAATGAGATCCGATATCTTTGTTCAAATTAAATCTGATATGCAATATCTTTATTCGAAAATTAAATCTGAGATACAATATCTTAATTTATTATAGTTATTTAATTTATCAAATAAATTAAATACTATATATAATAATATTATTATCAATAAATAATATCATTATTATTTTTCGAATTTATTAATACACACACACACCCTAGATTAAATAAGTATACATTAAATCTTAAACACATTTAAGATTCAATGAATCTGGACACTCTTACTCGTGTTGGGCCATTCTTGTGTACGACCCTGTAGACCCACATGAGATTGGCAGCGGGCCAATACTGTATCAGCCCACAAGTTGCAAGCGACCTCTAGCAAGACATTGCGACTACCCAATTCATATGGGGATCGTTGATGCAATATAACCTATCGTACAACCATGTCACGTCCCTTTTGTCACACGATAATTTGGTCAAAGATGGGGCATGGAGAAAGTCAACTTCCTGTTCTTGACCATCACTTTCTCGATTCTTGAGTAGTCTAACAATTGAGATGGAAACTCCTTTCCATCGTAGTATGGCCATACATTTCTCAGACTCACTCATCGAGGGGCCCAGTATTATCTCTCTACAAATGTAAGGGAAAAGTTCCATCTTGACCATTCACATTCCTCTGCATGAAAACCACTGATCCCGATCCAAGCCTTTGTCATCACCCGGTCAAAGGTGACTTTTGACTAGGTCAAAGACCAGCGACTCATCATATAGGAATCCATAATAATCTCAGGTCAAAGGGCGTTGTGACACGGTTATACATGAGAAAAGCTTATGACTTATTCCATGCAGCTTTCTCATAGTGGGTCGGTCCAACACCTTGTACTCTTACAAGTGCCTATGACTTTGATTCGTATCTCCATACCTCATCAAAGTCACACTGGTCTTATCTCATCTTCGCTCCCGCGTAGATAACCGACCAGGGACATTTAGGATAATCTATTAGAATATCCAGGGATACAGTTATCAATGTAAACATGCAAACAAAATGATAACAAAAAGAAAATACTTTAAATAACATAAATGTCTAAAGTACAATGTCTTGCCCCTAGGGCACAATTTCCAACAAGTCTGTCTATATGTAGATGACATGTTCATGACGAGTGGTAATAATCAAATGATTAAAGCTACTAAGCGATTGTTTACCAGTAAGTTTGACATGAAATATATGGGTCTAGCAGATATTATTTTGGGAATTAAAATCCATAGAACATTTGTTAGGTTGGCTTTATCACAAGAATATCTATATTGCTAAAATTCTTGAGAAATTCAAGAGTTTAAACATAGCTCTTGTGACGAACCCTATAGATTCCAGTCTTCGTCTGTCGAGAAATACTGACAAAGCTGAAAATCAAAAGGAGTATGCTAGAGTGCTAGGCTGTTCTATGTATGTTATGAACTACTATAGACCTGATATTGCCTATGCAGTAAGCATGTTTAGTTGTTTTACAAGTAATCCAAACGAGCTTCATTGGAAAGCTATGATAAAAGTTTCGGGTTACTTGAAGCACACTCAAAATTTTGCTTTGCATTATGAGAAGTACCCTACAGTACTAGAAGGGTATTATGATGCAAATTGGATCACCAACTCTAATGGCACAATATCCACAAGTGGATTTGTATTCACCCTTAGTGGGGGTGCTATGTCTTGGAAGTCATCCAAGCATACTTGCATTACAAGATCTACTTTGGAAGCATAATTAATTGCTGGTGAGGAAGCCGAGTGGCTTTGTAATTTTCTTGAGGACATTCCTAATTTGCCAAAGCCGATACCGGTAATGTGTATACACTATGATAGTCAAGCAGCTATTGGTAGGGCCAAGAATGTCATGTACAATGGCAAGTCGAGACATATACGTCGTAGACATGATACCGTTAGATAGCTACTCTCGAATGGAATCATCTCAATTGATTATGTTTAAATCAAAAGAGAATATAGCGGATCCATTGACTAAAGGGATTCCTAGAGAGTTAGTTAAAAATTTGTCAAAAGGAATGAGTTTAAGGTCGATTCATTGTTCATCATTGCGGTAACTCTACCTAGAAAAGTGGAGATCCCACGAACTAGGTTCAAAGAGACAACTAAGTGATGATCGACTGTTAATACTATGGAGTTCTGAACTCATACTCATTCCTAGACAAGACAGTGCATATATATAAGGGTAAGCTTTTAATGGTTTCTTAATCTGATGTGTTCAGATGATGTATGTTGACTTACATAACAAGGAATCACCTATGTGAGTGTGAAGTGTGGGCCACTTCTATGAGAATTTAAAACGGCCGATTCTCTAGATCACTCATAGAACTAGGCAGTGTCCAGGGCCAAAATGGACACAGCATGAGAACCAACGATGCTAGAGGAACAACTGTGTAACTCCTATTGTCTTGGTATACACTAAACAGTAGACAGTTCAAGACAGCGCGTCCACTGATTGACCAGTATATCCGATAGGTTTTTACTAGAGAAGGTTAAAAGGTAACCCCTACCTTTCTCGATGCAGTTGTTTCTCATAGAGGAATCGCACTTTGCATACATGATCATTTGCATTTGGTCATGATGGACTAACTTCTTATCCATGTGGGGGGTTGTTGGATTTTAGGATCTAAATATCATGGGTTATGAATAAGAAATCCCATTGGTTGGCCACCATCAGTCGCATTGTTTCGCTACGGTCGCGTCAGTTCGCCAACGAGTGTCCATCTGATCAATTCTGTCATCTATAAATAGGATGTGCTAGTGACAAAAAATCCTAGAGAGAGAAACTAGATCTAAAATTAATCTCAAACATTCCTCTCTGCATATTACATTCTGTAGACATAGTCTGTGCGATTATGAAAGTAGACTCGGTGGATTCGCTTAGGCTTCAGATTGAGAGAGCTATCATTCTAAAGACGAATAATCCGCTCTATCCTGGGAGACAATTGCTCAGAAACCTTTGGCATCCATATTAAGGGAGCAAAATTGTCTTAAGGAAACAACGTACGTTGGGCCCGGATTTCTTCATAGTTTATTACCATATTCGGCAGTCTTGTGAGTTTTTACTGGTTTCCTTTATGTGCAGAAGTATTGCGTGTTTACAATATTATGCATATTAATTACACAGATTCTTATCTTAGTAATATTTATATTTTTAAAGTATTTTCACCAACAGGTTCAAGTGTATGGGTGTGTTTTGCTGTCCCCAAAGTGACTTGTTTAGATAAAAAACACGATACAACATGATGAGACCAATTATTTGTGTTTAGGATTGCATTTTCTTTGTAGCCACAATTTGACTTATATTTTAAAGTATTCCCTTTGGTCCTAATTATAAGACATATTTAACCGATTTTGGGGAGATTAAGGAAAGAAGTTAAATTAGTTAATTTTACTCATTTTTCTAAAATGTCCTTATATAAATTTAAAATGACCTAAGTGAAAGGTAATCAATAGCTCCTACCACATGCCTCTTCAACCTAATTTTTTTTCTACATGCTATCTAATTAAAAGAATGGTCTTACTATATATACATATATATGTGTGTATATATAGACACACACACACACACACACACACACACATATATATATATATGTGTGTGTGTGTACATATATCGACAAACACATATAGACACACACACCCCCACACACATATAAACACACACACACAAAGATATACATGTATATATGTGTGTGTGGTTATATTTGTACACACACACATATTGACAAACCCACAAATATACATATATGTACACACACAGTACACACACCCACATATATATATATGTGTGTGTGTGTGACTATATATATTTGTATGCACATACATACACATAAAATATATGTGTAGACACACACACACAAAATATATGTGTGTACACACACACATATATACATTCATACATATATGTAGACACACACACATATATGTGCGCGCACACTCACACGCAAAATATATGTGTAGACACACACACACATATATATACATACATATATGTAGACACACATATATATGTGTGTGTGTCTATAGTGTCTATAGATATTTGTGTGTAGGCACACACATATATACATACATAGATACACACACACACACACATATATCTAAAAGTTTCGTTGACTGGAAGAGTATACGCGTCCACATACATATACTCACAAAAAATCAAACACACTTGAGAGAATAAAATAGGGGTATTTTAGGAAAAAAATCGACAATTATTAGAATGTTGTCCTATAATTAGGACCAAAACCAACTCTCAAATGTTGTCTTTTAATTAGGACCGGAGGGAGTAACTTTTTATTGCTTACACGATCCAGTGAGTCACGGTGAGTGGGACCCAAAAAGTGTTTCCAATGGTTTCTATATGTTTTTACTTACCCTGTCATCGTTTTCCCTCGTCTTCTTATTTTTATCTATTAGATTAACATTTGAATGATTAAAATTTAGTTGTATACAAAATACTATGTTTTATATTTTTATTGTATTGTTGAATTATTCATATAAAAATTTAGCAATTTGTATTTAATTAATTATTTTTATTTTTATAATTAACATTTTAATAATAATTTTATCAAAGTTGATCTAATGGTTAAAAAAAGAGAGGAGGAGGGAAGAAGATAGAAAGGGAAGAGGAGGGTCTCCCAACCGATTTTTGACTTTGTCCCTAGCTACTGGATAGGGTGAATGAGTGAGAACCATGGTTATTAAACCCGGACCGGACCAGCCGGTTCAGACCGGAAACCGACGAACCGGCCGTGCAACCTCTCCGGAAGATCACAGAAACCGGGGTCAGCCAACCCAGTATTTTAAAAAAAAAAATTGTGGAAGAGAGGGGTTCGAGAAGAGAACAGAGGAGAGAGGAGACGCGAGAAATAATAGAGCGGCCGACAGTGATCTCCAAACCTTGGACTCTCCACTCCACCTTCGTTGTCTTCTTCCTTACTCACCGGTGAGCTTTGCTTCACCGTCACCATAAATCTTCGTCGCCGGCGAGCTCCACCCTCACCACCACAGAAACTGTCGCCAACTGAAAGAAACACCTTGAACGATTCAGGCTCTGACCAACGACGTTTAGGGTGTAAGGTAAGCCATGGTTGAACGCCTGAAGGTGAGAGAGAGAGAGAAGAGAAAAGCTTAAGGAAAGATAGAGAAAGAGGGAAGGAGGCGACAGAAATGAAACACAACTAATCAACCTAATATTCAAATGGAGTATTCATATTTGTCCGTAGGAAGACATAAGGCAGATATGAGGGAGGAAAGAGTAATTTCACAAGACATGGAAAATCTAAAGTTGGAAAGTGGAGGATTCTGCAGCTCGAAAATTGTGATTGGAATTTAATGTTGAAAGGACAAATATGAGTGGATTGCAGGCTTTTGTTGAAGAAGTGTCACTGATCACTCCCACTCCCTTTTATTCAATGGGCATTTAGCATCATATATCTTTTTAACCGGATAGTAGCCATCACCGAAAATTATTTCTAATATAATTTTATATTAATAAATTTGAAATCTTTACTTTCTTATTGGTTTGGTCCCGGTTTAGCTCCGGTTTGACTCCAGTCTGACCCACTAACCCTTAACCCAGTACTCCAACCGGTTCACTGACCGGTCCGGTTCTAATAACCTTTGTGAGAACAGATCAACATTCTACAATACGTTTAAATTGCTTATTATTCTTTATTTTATACTGTTTATTATTTAGATTTCATTAAGAATAATATTCTCAAATGAAAATTAATTTTTTAAATAAAATTGTGAAATGTAATTATCAATATTTGAATGATATTATTTTCTTTATTTAGGTGGTTTAGCATTTTCAAATTTTTTCTCAATAATAAATTTAATAGAGTAAAATATATTAACTACCCTTTCATTCTACCTAATTTACATGTACCTTCCCTCTATTTTGAAAACCCATATAAATCTTCCTTAAAATAAAAATGCATATTATACAAACCTCTCTTGTATTTTCAAAATTTGAGTAAAATACATTGACTACCCTTTTGTTTTACCAAAATTACACAAACCGTCTCTCTATTTTAAAAACGTATATAAACCTCCCTTGAATTTAAAATGTATGTTATAGAAACCTCCCTTACATTTTTTAAATTATATTTCCATCCACCCAACCGTTAATTTTGACTATTACATATTTTCTTTGACCAAAATACCCCTCTTTCAATAAATGAATAAACATTTATATTTGCTTAAATTTAATTTTTTATACAAATAAAAATAATTATAATACAAATATGTTCAAAATTTTCAATATATTATCAAATTTATTAATTTTTATTATATTACAAAATTTTAAATTTCTATCATATCTATTGCCACTTGTTTATTTAATATTCTATTAAATGACTACAAACATGTTTATTTATTTCTTTCTTTTTTGCCACAACACCATGATTGAAAACATAATTGACATGCATATTTTTATTCACCATATGTTATTAATATTATAAATTTATGATATTATATAACTTATCTTAATTTTAAATTTTAATTTCTTAAATATTTTTTTGTACAAACATTTATAAATACATTTATTAAAGTATGCATCAATTAAAAAATTAATAATATTTTTAATTAATTTTCTACATCTACATTAATTAAATTAATTAAGTCTTTATCTCAATATGGAAAAAAGTTAACATGTAACTATTTGGAAAAGTAAAAATAAATTAAGAAAAATAAAAAAAATCTTAAATTACTTTTAAAAAAATAGCCAAAATTAGGAAATTAGTAATGATGAAGGGTAAATTACTAAATAAAATTAATTTTAATATAAATTTTAATTATAAAGTAAAAATCGTTAACTGGACTTAAGTGTATGTTTTCAAAATAGATGGGAGGTATGTGTAATTAAGGTAAAACATAAAGGAGGTTAGAGTATTTTGCTCTTAAAATTTTATTTCCATTCACCCAACCGTTAGTTGACGGTCAGTTTAAATCTTAAACTTGGATTTTAACCAAAATACCCCATTTAACAAAAAAAATATTCAAATATTTATATTTGTAAGAAAATTTATACCACCAAGAAATTTATAATAGATAATGTTATAAAATTTATTAACTTCGATTATATTATGAAACTCATTAATTTTTATTTTTCATCAATTTTATTTAATACTTACTTATTTAGATTTATTTTAAAGGGATAAAAAATATATTTCAAATATATTTTATTTTATCATATTGTATAAAAGGATTAAGTTTGAGATATTATGTAAATTGTTTAAATATATAATATATAATTTTTGAATTTTTTTCACCAAAACATTTATAAGCATATTGAGTTTGTATATATTTATTACAAGAATTAATCAATTTTTCAATCAATTTTTTATATCTATATTAAATTAATTAAACAAAATTATGTCCGAATAAGATAAAAATCAAACAAATATATTTGAAAAAGGAAAAAATAAATAAAGGAAAGAAAAAGAGAACTCTTAAGTTACTCATAACAAATTTAGCCAAAAATAGCAATTTAGTATTCATGAAGGGTAAATTAGTAGATAAAATTTATTTTAATAAAAATTGTATTTAAAAAATATTTTCTTGAAATATTCTTAACGGTGTAGGAGCATGGACTTAATTGTATGTTTTCAAAATAGAGAAAATTATTAGAATCGATTGACCTCCAAGAGGAGGTGAATTGGGTGTAGGATAAAAACTTAAAAATCTTTAAAAATCTTTTCGCATAGCAATGTGTATGAAAGTAATGGATTATAAATTCATTGACAGTTATTCAAAATATATATGCTGGAAAAATAAGATTTTAGGGAAGAGAATATGCAAATTGTGATTTATCCTAATTTGATCCAATTTGTGATGACCTAAGTCCAGTCCCTAGACTCCTTCTGAGATTTCAATCCACTGTCTTCCTCAAGTTTTAATTGGGTACTTGAGAACCACTACAATCCCATAAGTTCATCCGGACACATGTGAAGCCATTTAAAAATCTCTCACCGAGATACTCCCCCTTCACACCGTAAGGATACAACCTTTATGATATCAATATTCTCCCTCAGAAATGAATAAGATGAATACTGAAGTACATTAGAAATCATTTCACTTATATGAACATTGAGAAAAAAGAGAGTGTGTGAGATAAATGTTGGAGTCAGAGTGTTGGCATTTCAACAGTGAAGTTGTAAGCTATCGTCATTGGCTTCGTCAATTAGCTTTGTCTTGAATGCTTTACTATTTATAGTTGATGAAGATCATATGACCGTTGAGCACATTTTTCCCATGGTGAATCTTGGAATATGACCGTTGGAAGTAGCCAAGGGCGGATGTACGTTGTTGATTTGGGGGGGGGGGGCAAGTGCCCCCTTGAATTTGGGATTTTTTTTTTTAAAAAAAAAATTTATTACATGTTTATTGAAAGGAAAATGAAGGTAGCTGCATGTTGGTGAGTTCGATGCCCCCTTCATGATTGTTTAGTGCCTTATATTGAAAAAGATGTATTTGATAGCATTGATAATAAGACAATTTTGATGGAATCCTAAAAAATAAGACCTAGAAGGATGACATTGTAATTATTTTTATTGTAATATACTTTTGTTATTAAAATATATGTACTTAAACTTATTGAGTGTCCACTCTTCAATGTAATTTATGTAGCTGCATTTCTAACAGCACTTAGCCTTGTTTTTCTAAATGATAGGTTTGTAAAATAATTGATTCTCTTATTACATCATTAGTATTCACTTGATTTCATGAATATTTTTTTGATATTCTTTTTTGTCTTGTTTATATGCTTTTATTTTTTAATGCATTTAAAACTTTTCTTTAAAAAAAAAAAAATCGGGGGCGCGGCTCCCGAGCCCCCCGCAATTGGTCCCCCTTTCAATAGTTTTCTAGATCCACCACTAGAAGTAGCCGTTGGGGCATCTATGCTTTCCCTATGTTTTGTTTGCCATTTAGCTTCTTTATATGACCGTTTTGACCTTCCAATTTGTCCGTTAGAAATAGATTGGAGTTGTTGGCAGAATTCAAGGTTTGGTCATTTTCGCTTCGTTGCAACATGTCTCCATACAACATACCTTTGGTCTGTCATCGCATTTAATACTACTGACAAATAAACTTGCTTATGTAATTTTGCACATAATCCATGATTCAAATCATCTGAAACTCAACCAAATATGTTTAGAAATATTGAGAAGTAGTATGAGTATTCATCTAATGTAAACAAAAGTTAATCATTAAATTTGAAATCTTAGAGACAAAAGTTCAGTGTAGGAAGAATAGACACTCAAGTGTTGTTCCAGGTGCACTCGAGTGCTGATGAATGATGTGTTCGGTAGAAGAATGTTGGAAGTTATATACAGTTAAAATGTTTCAATTTCTACCAAACACTCAAGTGCTCACAAACTCACACTTGAGTGCCACACTCAAGTGCTGATGATTTATATATATGTTAAAAGACTATTTTAAAAATGAGTTCAGATAAATAACCTTAATTTCTACTAAACACTCAAGTGCTCGATTCATTAGCTAGTGTCATGCACTAAACTAGCAAGTGTTTACTTTGCACTCGAGTGTCAATATGTTCACTTGAGTGTCAACCTTGATACTTCCAGAAGGAGTGCGAGTGTCAGAAAAAATCTTTGTGAGTGTTAGACCAGCACTTGAGTGTTTACTTATGCACTCGAGTGTTCTTGCACAAAGGTTAATTTCCAGGAGATATAACGTCTTCAATATAACTCTAAATTTGGAAAATGACATATCCTCAGAAATATCTTTAAGTCTTCTTTCCAATGCAAAATGATAAAACTCATTATATTATGAGAGTTTCAATCACATTAATAACATCTTTTTTTGGAGTAGCGTTTTGCACCGTCTTTATACGACTGTGAATTTCAAAAATTCATATCTCTTCAATTGTTCTTATTTTACCATGATATTAATGTTTTTGAAACGGTATTTGCATCTAGTTTCATATGCCACAAGTTTCAATTCAATTGGATATGTATTTTGTGAGATACATCCAAATTACTGAACTTGTGTCTGATATAAAGTGTGAATTCCTATGTCAACTTCCAAAATCCATATCTCTTTCATCTAAACTCATTTGAGCTTGATCTTGATGTCTATGTGATGCATTGAGAGTCTCATTTCATATGAAATAAGTTTCATCTCAGTCATATTTGTGGTTTGAGAGATATGACTAAATTCTTGAACCTCGTAATGTTGAACGTTAAATAGGGGTGAACAGAGGAGCTGAAAATGCGATTTCACTCGAGTGCACAACGTTACACTTGAGTCCACAGTGTCCCACTCGAGTTCTAAAAATCTGCACTTCGCGTTTGGACTAGATTGGCATTTCAAAAATTTTTGGTACCAAATTGTTATTTCTAAAATTTGTGATACTAAATTATCATTTCTGAAATTTGAGGTTCAATCAATTTCTTTCATCTTTTTCCTCTTGATCAATCCAATTCAATAACTTTTTTTTTTGATATTCTTCTTGATCATTTTCCATAATTGAATTGAATTTCATATCTTCTAATCTTTCAATCTACATTAAATATATGAATTAGTCAACATAGGAGATAAATGTACTATGTAAACTTTTTGCTATTAATATTGACATCTATATTTGACACTATCAAAACTAATCATATATAATAGAGATGTCTGTGTAATTAAGGCAATATCTAAGGGAGGTCAAAATATTTTACTCTATTTAATATAAATTATATCATTTTCAGATACTTTACATTCAAACTTGCTTTTCAATTAATCATTCAAACAAGTTTTAGGTTTGTCAAATTGATTTTTTAACATAACTAATCAAAACATAAATCACATGACACAATTTGACTTTTGTTTGCCCCTATATTAGTATGTTTTGATGATAACAAATTTTGATATACAAGACTTAAAGACTGTTTGGTCTGAGGGAAGGGGAGGGGAGGGAGTGGAAGGGAAAGTTGAGAGAGGAATTTTTTCTCTCATCTTTACAAAATTACCCATAGATAATTTTCAATATTCTTAAAATATACTCTCAACAAAAAAAAAATATTCTTCTTATTAACGGTAATTTGGTCAATGTCCTCCCAAAATATTTTTTCTCTCCCCTCCTTTTCCCTCAAACCAAACATATCCTTAATGTAAATGCCCATTTTATCCAATTCTCTTTGGTTCAAAAAATTCTTTCAAGTGATTTGCCCTGTAGGCCATCATTTTGATTTTTGAACTGCTTAGACGGGCAACTTAATTTACAATTTTATCCTTTTAACAAAAATCCACTTCCCTTCCCAATTTTTACGATCTCTCAGGTGAGCAACGGAGCACGGTGTCCCCGATCCTCCCATATCCTCATCTCAGATCACGGTCGTTGGTGTTTAGTCTCCTCTGCGACGGCGCTGTGTTAACTTTCCTCTTCTCACTCTCAGATTGAGAAATAGATCGAGGCTACGAGTTCGTTTGGTTCACCCCTTTTCTCCCTCTTTCCTCCGCCTCCCGTAGATCGGGAGAACAACTCCGTCGTCGTTTGTCCGTCTCCTGTATCCAGGTTCGTCTATGTGCAATCTGTTATGTCTTTTGAAATGCATATATTTGAAGCTTTCGTATTGGGTTAGAGAAGGACGGTCTCCCAATGCTTAGTGCATGTTCTTGCTTTAGTTTCCTTCTGTTGTCAAAACATAAATGGTTTTATGCAAGTCTTGTTGTAAGGTTAGTTAAAAATTAAATGTAAAACCTGCAATGCATTTCCGCCTCTCTCTTTCTTACCCTGATTTGGTTTATGCTTCGTTATTATACATTCTAAACCGCATACTTCATATGAGAATAATACTCTTGTTGATCCTACTGTTGTGTTAGCTATTCATGTTATACATTTGTCTGGACAAGCTCCACATTTTTCAGTTGTATACATAAGCCTCTTATGAGGAGTCTGAAACTAAGATTTGATACCTAGATATATTTGGATAGATTAAGGTTCGGTCTGATTTCATTGTTTGGCTATGCTCAATGATTCAATGTAATGAATTGATTAGATATTTATATGTAATTTTCTGGTCAACCAATTAGATCCATGACGTTGTTGTTTTAGGTGAAAAAACCCAACCAATCCAAAGATCAGATGGTATTCTGATTCTCCAGTGAAGCTTAAAATTGATTGATTGTTTTCTCTGCAGAATTTGACCACTAAAAAATAGAGAAAGCATAAAGTCTGCACTTTACATTGAGCTTGACTTAAGTTTCACTTGTAGTGTAGCTAGTAGTGAAACCTCCAAGGAAGCAGCAATGCAAGGAGCATCGTCTGGCATTGGATATGGTCTGAAATATCAGGTAAAGTTCACAGAATCATAACCTAATTCTTCGTCCAAATCAGTTTAATCTTTATATCCCAATATTCATTTTGTCCTTACCTTTCTGAATGTGTAGGCTAGATGCATATCAAATGTGAAGGCAGACACAGATCATACAAGTTTCCTTGCAGGAACTCTCAGTCTTAAAGAAGAAAATGAGGTTCATACTTCAGGTTTACTATATATTCTCACGCACTTCAAAGATGCTGAATTATTCTTTTGCAGGTACATCTGATTCGGCTTTCATCAAGTGGAAATGAATTATTCTGTGAGGGCTTGTTTTCACACCCTAATGAGATATGGGACCTTTCATCCTGTCCTTTTGATCAACGGATCTTTTCAACCGTCTACTCCTCTGGTAATTGGCTTAATAACTGTTGATATGATTTGATTGTAAATAATTAGCTTATTTGTTAATTATTACTTTTCAATGTGTTGTCTTGTATTCTCACTTTATATAAGTTGCTCATGTAGATCAGTACTTACGGACTACATCTCTCATATTCTCTCTTCTGTCATTCTGTCTCATTCTCTTCAGTTACCTTTCTATTTTTATGTTCCCAATCAAATGTGAATGAGTTTTGAAGTCACGTTGTAATTTAGTTAACATGTTAGTATATATGAGGAGGACTTGCATTATTGTGTTAGAAGCTTTAGGAGCCATTCAGTCTATGAGAACTGCAATTAGAGTGAACATATGCCCAAAAGAGAAAAGGAAGAATTATTATGAGGTCCCAAGGAAGGGATTTAAATATTTAATAACCAGAAAGTCCCAATGACAAGTTATAGGAGTATAAAGCTGTTGTCATTTCCTACATTGTAACTTGTCACTACATGCTCTTTACTTGTTATCCGACTTTTGGGTGATTAAATCCCTTCCTTGGGACCTTATAGTAATTCCCCCAAGAAAAAATGATTCTGATTGATCCTGAAGATTATTTCTGTATTATCTCATGGGATATGAGTACCAGATGAATGTAATGCAGTCATTGTGGTGCTATTAATGCCAGATTAGAAAGACTTTTGATGATCTTCATGTTCATAAAGGTGAATCATTTGGAGCAGCGATATGGCAGATCCCTGAGTTGTATGGGGAGTTAAATTCCCCTCAGTTAGAGAAAATTACCTCTCTGGATACTCATGCTGGTAAGATCAAATGGTGAGTTGTGACTCCTATTTACAATTTGTTTTTGCTCTGGGGAAATATATCATTTTTATCTTTTGCATTTAAAGTTCAATATTGAGTCATTGCCATAATCTTAAATAATTATCATAGGAAGTAGAATTCTAGTTGCTGGAAAAAAAAAAACCCCTCAAGCAAGATGTGATTTAACTATTATATCCAAGAAGAGTCACATGATTTCTCCTGTTTATTGGACTGCCTTTTTGGTCATGTCATGAAAGGTCTGCTGAGTGTTGTATTATCTAATAACCTTACACTTTACTATATGCTCATTCCTCGGTTTAAGTTTGCTCAATATGTTAATTGATTCCTTACTACATATTCCCCCCAAACAGTATTCTTTGGTCGCCATCTGGGAGGCATGATAAGTTGGTTAGCATTGATGAGGAAAATCTGTATTTGTGGAGCTTAGATGTTTCCAAGAAAACAGCACAGGTATGAAGTTCATGGTGAATTTTATGTAGTCCTTGAATCATGAGACATGCTTGCATGAATAAATATGCCTTTGAATATTCTTGGGTACATGATGATATTGTTAATATTCTTGGGTACATAATGAGATTGTTATCACTAGCTAAGTTACCATCTCTTTTTTTGGGGTATAATTGAGCACTTTTTGGTAGGAGGAAGAATTCATGTTGATTGTATCACTTTAAAGAAAAACTACACGAAACCAGTCAAACACTCGAACCAATGAATTGATGCCAGAATTGATTTAGGATCCTATAGAATTGGTCAAGAAGAGAATTGGTCATTTTGGGAAAAAACTGGGAAAACTAGCCGAGTTATCAGTTCAACCAATTCAAATTTTCTTTGAATTGTTTTAGTTGTTACTTGTTAGTACAAAATAACATCACTTCTGGGATAATTTTGTTTCCCTATATTATAATATTATATATTTGTATTTCTTGTACACAATTATTAACAATTATGAGTTTACTTCTTAAATACTATGATGATTGATTATTGGTTGACTATTTTGAGCTCAATATTTAATTTTGGATGGATATTAACTTTCTAGATTTGAATATCGTGTCGCAAAGTTTATTAGTAATAATTTCTTTAATTTGCAACATAGTATTTCTTTTTTCTTTTTGAATAATAAGTACCAGATATCTCAATATATAAAGTAAGAAAATATGACTTTTATTCAGGTAAAAAATATGACTTTTATTATCACCAAGTTTGATCATGGTTCAACCATGGTCGGCTTTGTGAAATAATGCATTGTTTCAATGACTTGTGGTTTCCAAAACATTGGATTGTGTGAATGTGTGTGATAAAAAGCTTATTGTATTATGTACGCATGTGTGTGGTAAAAAGCTTATTGTGTTATGTACGTTCAATCGAAACAAGTGATGTCAAGGAAAATGAAGAGGTAGGTCGCTTTCCTTGAATAAATTTGGTGCTTAGAATCAAGATAATGGGTCTTATTTTGTTCAGTTACAGGGGTAAATTATTTGGGTGAACATTTCAGCATGCTTTTTGAATAAATGCTAATAGAAGTCAGATTAAATAAGAAATTTTTGTTGGGGTTTGTTGTTAGATACATTGTATGTACTTGAGAATTTTATTACTTTAGATGCTGGTGGAGACTTCCATGCTTTATTGTCTTGCCTCATTTCTTGTTTGTAAATTGTGACTGCCATGGATTTCTGACTTATCCACTACTCACCCTGATTAAAAAAATTATCTAGGTCCAATCAAAAGATTCAGCTGGAATGCTGCACACCTTATCTGGAGGGGCGTGGGATCCTCATGATGTGAATTCTGTCGCAGCTACTTGTGAATCATCTGTCCAATTTTGGGATATTCGAACAATGAAGTACGTAAGCTGTATAAAATCATCATGCATTCATCTACTATCTTATAATTTAGGGTCTGTTTGTTTAAGATTAACAAAAAAGGTGATTTTGGTTAAATTGCATAAGGGAGTTTTTGAGATAATCTTGAGCTAAACATGAGGGGTTGTTGGAAGAGAAGCTATTTTTGACTTTTTTTTATAAGTGATTTTTATAAGCTTGTCAAAATAAGCTCAAGAATAATTTTCTTTCATCAAGCCCTCATGTTTAGCTTAAAATTGCCCCAACAACTCTCATGCAACTTAATCAAAATCACACTTTTTTGTAAGTTTCAACATACGGGCCCTTATTATGACATGAAAATCTGCTATCAGTTGAGTTGAGTGCAATAGGATTTTGTCTTGCTTGTCAGTTCCAGAGAAGAGTTGATTTATTTTGTTTGAAGTATCTAGTGAAACACTTTCCAGCTTCTGAAATAGTTATTAGACTTTTAAAAGTCCAAATATGAGCGATAATATTCTATTTATCTTCCTATTTTGTAAAATACTGAAGTCATTTGAAGTTGAAGTTGGGGGTGGAAGAACGTTATATATTTCCCATCTATTTGTTAGCTTTAGTGTGATTGCTGAACTGGTACCTGGTCCATGTAATACCTGGTTTTTCTGGTCTGTAAATTTAATGTGGTTGGAGGATGCCCTTCGAATTGCTCTGTGACTTGTGTTTGATAACAACGTTCTTCCATTTTCAGGAAGACGATTTCTATTGAGTGTGCCCATGTACGAAATGTTGATTACAACTCTAAGAAGGAGCACATACTTGTAAGATAATTTTGTGGGCCACCTTGTCATGCTATATGGATGCATCCTTTCAATTAAGAGTAGTGCTTTATCTTTTGAGACTGAGTATATAAATTTTCTGAAATTCCTCATTATTTATGAATTGACAGTATTTGTTCATATTGATAAAAATAAAAATATGCTTTGACAGGTTACTGCAGAACACGAATCTGGGATACATATTTGGGATCTAAGAAAGCCAAAAGTTCCCACCCAAGAACTTCCAGGACATACACATTGGTAACCACCAGCTACATATTTCCATTTCATTGATCATACTAACTATGTTTTAACAACCCTGTGCTAAAAGAGAAATTAAGAGAGAGAAACAACTGCAGTATATTCAATGCTTTAGATGTGTTATTGCACCCATGATTTCAATGCACGAATAAGATAGATTATTGATGTGCCTTTATGAAAATAAAATTATTTGTTCATATTTTTATGACCTCTGATTGACAATCTGTTACTTGGATCTCCAGGACATGGACTGTCAAGTGTAATCCTGAGTACGACGGATTGATCTTGGTTTGCCCCTCTCTCTAAATCCTGAACTTAGTATTGTTAGATATGTGTGTATTCATTATTATGAAAATTTTCTAGGAACTTGTGCATTCTTTTAGAATAAATTATTATATCTGAGGTTTTTTCTGTAATCTTAATAAAAGCAATTTTTTAAACTTAGCAACTACTGAACTGTAATTGTATCTCACTTCTGGGATGCTTACTTTTTGATGCATTGTCATGAAATGTCTAACTTGCAGAGTTCTGGCACCGACTCAACTGTGAACCTGTGGTTGGCTTCATCAAGCAATGATGTGTTAACATCTGAAAGGTCATTTTCTCCTCTAGGATATTCTAACATTTTCTTTGATGACCATTTATTCTATTTGTCATTTCATCTATGGTTACATGTTAGCAGGCGAGCAGATTCACCAACCCGTTGGGTTGATCCATTACTTAATACATACAGTGATTATGAAGACAGCATTTATGGTAAGTGCCTTGATTTGTGATGCTGTATTTTTAATGGCTTCCACTTGATACCTGCTTCATGTTACAGGCCTTGCATGGAGTTCACGTGAACCATGGATCTTTGCATCATTATCTTATGATGGAAGGGTAAGATCACAAGCAAAACTAATGGCAAATTGAGTGTGAAGGGAAAGCTTTTGTTTGATGGAAAATGCTAAATAAAGATAATTCTTTAGAACTTTTTCATAGCCTAGATTGATCTTTCTTTCATTGCTTCTTTATGTTATCCGGTCTTAGCCCAATGACCATTATGCTATGAGTAAAATCGATTGATCTGCCTTGAGTCAATATCAGAAGAAACGTCAATATAATTTTTCTTTTTTTCCAATGGCTTTCATTTGGCTTCAAATGGTACTGACGAAAGGTTTGTCCATTCTAAGGAATTAGACTTGGTTTAAACTCTTGGACTTTTGTTGCTCATACTGATCACAATCAGTTCCCTCCCTCCCCAAATTATTTTCCCTGTGAAGTGATCTTGGTTACAACACACTGAATTTGAGCATGTTAGTCTAGAAAATGATAGATTAGCTTAACAGCGCTAATAATCTCATTGGTTTGATGTATATATGTTGTTTCAAAGCAGGTTGTTGTAGAATCAGTTAAACCTTTCATCTCCAAAATGTGAAAGTTCAATATCTATGGCTTTGTTACAACCGGCTCTCTTGTTATGCGCTTCAGAGTAATTGTGTTCGCATGCCTTTCCTCCAGTCCTGAAAGGGAGCATTTCCAGGAAGACCAAACCTATACCCTATCAAGTGTGTATTTGTCGGGGCTGAAGCTGAACAGGTACCATGTATGTCTTTGAACAGAAATCACGATAACTTTTGAAATGAGTATTCTTTTTAATTATATATATACAAGGTTTTTTGTTCTTTCATATTTAAATTCGATTTTGGTATTATTCCTTGTGTTAACAGACGTGTTATGCAGTTCATCATGGTCATCACTAAAATGTGTGTAAACTCTAGGCGCCTGTGCCTCTTTTAAGTTCATGAGTAAACTGCAGTTTGAGAATTGAAAAGTGCCGAAAGCAGTTGAGCTTTACTGTGTCTTGTGAGAGTAATAACTAAGTAGTGGTGCGATTAGCTGCTAGACAAGTTCATGAACAAAAACTAGAGCCTTCTTCACACTCTTCTGGACATTCTCATTTTGTGATAAAATATATAGTTATAACCTCTAAAAGTGAGTGTTTGAGTTAGCTTATTTTAAGTGATTTGTGATTTATACCATACTGAGATAAATATGTGCCGGAGTTTTTTCTTGTGAAGTGTAACGCTTTTTTTCTATTAAAAAAATAAATAAATGTGATTCTGGTGTTTCCCAAACACCGGTGTTTGTTTGGAATAGCAATTTGAGTTTTTAAAAGAAGCTTTTCAATCGTGATTTACAGTATATGAAGTATGTGAGAGGAGTTTTTTCTTTTTTTTTCGAGAGGAATTTAATTTCAACTTATGTGAATAAACATTTTTTAAGACTTCAAACTTGATCCTAAATAAGCAAGCACTAGTTTTTTTTTTTTTTTGATATAAAAATTTTAGGAAAGGGTTGGGTTCACCCACAATCCAAGGGCAGGGCGCTTGGAGCCCAGTCCGCAGGGCATACTGGACAGAGAGTACATATGCTTCCACCTCTACTAGCGTTTCCACTGCTTCCCAGACCCCTAGGATGCCTCCCCCAGCGCCTTAACCAACGCAGGGATCGGACCCCCTCCCTTGAGGTGAGGAAATCCGACCCCCTTGCCAGTTGAACCCAAGGACGAGGGGTAAAAGCAAGCACTAGTAGATGGTAGCTTTCTTATGCAAACAACTTTTGGTCCTGGTTAACAGAATGGGCTGATCAAATATGGCCCAAAGAAATTTCGTGAGCAAGTTAAAAGATATGGCAATTTTGATGTGTTGAAAAATGTTACTCCTCCAAATATAATTTTACTGAAAAAATTAGGATAATGTGTAAACTAACTTTTTTTTACATGAATTAAATATTACTACCTCCGGTCTTATAATTAAGACCGAGTTGACTTTTTTTAGGAAAGATTAAGAAAGTTAAATAAATTACTTAATCATATCATATGTTGTGTATCATTAGATTATATATTAGTTTATTAGTCAAAAAAAATTAGTTTAGAGGAAAAAAATAAAAATAAAAATACTTTGAAGTAATTTAATTAGCTTCCTTAATTTCTCCAAAAAAATTAACTTACTTTTATAATTAAGACTAGAGGAAGTAGTATATTCACTAGGCTAGTAGTGTTCATACTTGGTGTCATACCATGCCTCAAACAAAATAGTAATAGGAGAATACGTTTGCCCATGGTAGTCAAAAACGCGATTTAAAACGTAAAATCGCCGTTTTTACGTTTAATTTTTAGCAAAACGCTTTTCGTTTAAGCAAAAAACGTAAACCTGATAAAAACATAAAAACCATTGGTGTTAAACGTAAAAACACATCGTTTAAAAAAAACAAATATGTAAAAAAGTTGAAAAACTTATTCTTTTATCATCGTCTTTCGAGTTTGTACAAGAAAATTAAACGCCTAATATGTATAACTGAAAAGCTGATTACTACCTTACCTTTAGTTTTGATTTCAAGATGCTTGTTGGTGAAATAGAAGTGAGCAGAGAGGAATTATATAATTTATATATATATATATATATACAGGTAAAATCTACGTTTTGTATTACGATTTTACGTTTTACGATTTTTCATTCTCCTTTCGTTTTTAGGTAAAAACTCGTTTTAAATGGTACGTTTTTACGTTTAATAGCAGTGTTTTTATGTTTTTACCAGGTTTACGTTTTTTGCTAAAACGAAAAGCGTTTGACTAAAAATTAAACGTAAAAACGGCGATTTTACATTTTAAATCGCGTTTTTGACTACCATGCGTGTGCCTATAAAATAAAGACGATATAGTTGACAACAGAACAATTATCACATCATACTTTGTAAAGGATTTTATATTAAAGAAAAAGTAAATATATGGAAAAGCTTTTTATATTTGAAATGGAATGGAGAATTTTTATAGTTGTGCATTTTTGGATTTAAGAAGTAATAGAAAAAGGAATGAAATTGTATGTCTGACTTGTATTTTGATCTTCATGCATAATACTTGATCATGTATGTCTCTAAACAATTGTTTTCATGTGGAAGATACTACATAAGCAATTAACACAGGGAGAATGACATTCAGGTCACACAAAAAAAAAAAAAAAAAAATCATTAACAAGTCATATAAGTTGTTAATGATAACTGTTACACTTGTTAATTTCCCTAATTTACTTGTCAATGAGGACTTTTCTGATATTATTTAAATAAGGGAGAGCACGAAATCCTTGCTAAAAGAGAAAAGCATCAATCACCATTTCCTCTCTGCTGAGACCTTTATTTAACTTCCCAAGAATTGAGATTGGATCCTAAAACTGAATTAGCTTAGAGGTGGACATTGATCATTTGATATATAATAGTAAAATGTGTGTGTTCCATTCATGATTCACCCATACAAATCCTTCTTCAATCCCCTTTCCTCTAGGAGCAGCCTAAAATGTGAGTTTGAGTCTATTCTGATAAACGAATTTGTTTCAATATATGAATAAATTGAGGTCTATTATTATGCATGCAGTACGAGTCATCAATTCAGAGGTTCAAACATGTGGTTATGCTGCCAATCAATTTTTATCACTTATTCTAGTATGTGCTTCTGGAGGAGCACGTATGCAAGAAGGAAGTTTGAGCTTGATTGGAAGATAACAAGGAATTCTCCCCATGCGATATATGGGATGATGTTTATTGTTCATATCATATTTAAAATATGAGTTTTCTAATTAGAAATGAATAAAATGATATTAATTTAAGTATTTTATTAATCATCTTTGGGATTCTTTTTTTGATAATATGTCAATCTATTGAAGACATTGAATGTAAATGATAAACATGATATATGAAAACAAAAATTAAAGTTATAGAACACGTTCATTTAAAGAGCAAAAACAAAATTTATTACTATAATGATCTATGAATGTTCTTCAGTCTCCCTCTCATATAGAACAATTATGTACGGTTGAATCAGTATGACATTTACTTGTTTGATGTTTGTTGTTTTGGAAGATAGTGTGTATAATCTTAACCAAAAACAAGAGTGGAGTGGAGAGAGAGGAAGCTGGAGAAATGGTAGGCATATAATTAATTGGCGAAAGTGATTTGCATTACAATTACAATTATTGTGAACTCAACTCACTCACACAATGAACAATTTCGTTATGAGTACCCATAAGAATCACTCTCTTTTGGTCCACAATATAGCACATTTCTAAAAGAAAGGCATGGTCCAGAATGTAAGTTACATCCAGTTTTATTAATGCTCTTTTCCTATTTTGCCATTGTGATTGATACCCACTTTCCAACTTTGCGCACTCATTGTATCATTTCTCTCTAAAATAACATTCTCAATGCAATTAAATACATTTACCAAGAAGGATAAAAGTGAAAAAAACTTACATTTTAGAATATATGAAATGACTTAACTGTCATTTCTTATTTTCCGTGATATAGTTGGAATGTCATATATTGCAAAATTGTGGGCGCACTCTCATTTATTTAAGAGCAAATATAGTAATGCTGTTAAGAAAACTTAACTTGGATTACCTTTTGCTCTGTGGGTTCCACCAATCTTCTCTCTTTTATTTTAATATTTTTCTTAATGGAAAAATATCACTTAGACCCATGAAAACAATTTCGTTTCAGTTAACCCCCAAAAGATTCTAAAATTTCACTGCACCTCCTTAGGTCAAAATGAAATTAAGTTTTGTTAGTAAAAGGACAATAGTACCCTTATTTTTTTTCACAAGAACATAATATGGGTATTTTCAAGACAAATAAAGATATTTGCAATATGTGAATGACCAGGGAGTTAAGAATTTTTTGTCATTCACATATTTGTCTTGTAAATGTCTATATTTGAGAAATTTAAAAGAATCCAGGAAGTTATAAAAAAAATTTACAAGTCAAATATAGACATTTACAAGACAAATATGTGAATTTTTTGTCATTCACATATTTGTCTTGTAAATGTCTATATTTGACTTGTAAATTTTTTTTATAACTTCTTGGATTCTTTTAAATTTCTTTATTTTTTTTTTGTTAATAACCTTATTTGTCTTGTAAATTGCCAAAATATTCTTGTTAACTCCTTGGTTTTCTTTGAATCCCTTTATTTGTCTTAAAAATGCCTATATTTATCTTGTAAATGATCTTATAAAAAAATTAAGGGCATTATTATCTTTTCACTAAAAAACTTAATTTCATTTTAATCCAAGGGTGCAGTGAGATTTCAAATTTTTTTAAGGTTTAACTAAAATGAAATTTTTTTTATGGGGTTTAGGTGATATTTTTCCATTAAAAAATATTGAGATAATAGAGTGAGAAGGCTGATGGGACCCATAGTGTAAAAAGTAATGAAAGTTAAGTTTTCTTAACAACATTGTTATATTTGCTCCCAAATAAATTATTTATGTCTACTTCTGCACCCAAAAATAGCTGATTCTTATGATGCTCATAGCAAAATTGTTCACTGATAAATTTATACCTTCACCCATTAAAATAATATAATTTAATTAAAATATATAAAAAAAATTAATATAAAATCCTAAAAATAGTAATATTTAAATAAAAAAGGGATTTATTCTAATATAGTTACTGAAACACAAATATGACGTACTACTATTTTCCCCTCTTTTTAACTCAAGATGACGTCATTTTCAACATACAATATAGTACTTCACTAATTTTATATATAAGTGTAACATCCAATTTTAAAGCGGAATTTTTTTTTTTTTTTCAATCAGAGTAGAGCATTGGAGCGAAAGAGTAACTGATCCATTACAAAACATAATCATAGTGTAACATAGTATTGAGTACAGTAATCCTAGTATTTGAAAGTAAATACAGAAAGCGGTAAAGATATCTTCTACGAAAGCCTACTCCTGCTTGCTTGCCTCGATCTCCGATCCGTGGTCCTCCGGACCACTGAAGTTATAGTGAGATTCAATTTACCGCATTGAATATCAGGTAACGGTTAACCTTATGCTCAAATAAAACAGTATACGGATGACAGATATTCAAAACATAACAGCGGCATAACATCACATAAGCATATAGCAGATGCATGATTGTGACACAGACAGAACATAAGCACAGAGCCGTATGTAAAATCCTACACAAAATAATAGCTTCCACAAAAACCAATGCCACGATGTACGGTCGTGTCCTCAGCGCTAGGAAAACTTAAAACGGAATTACTATGTCTATAACCCGTGTAAAGCTGTATGTATAATCGGTAACCCTGAACAGAGTCTCTAACCGTGAATGTATCTCGGTGACCCCTAACAGAATCTCTATCCGTGAATGTACCTATCACATATATGTATATGAGCAGCACTAGATTAGTATTACAGTACGCGTCCGTACCTTCGTTGACGGCGTAGGTACTTCTGACGGAAAATCGTACTTTTTACGGAAAACAATGAACGTCCAACAACGGCTCGTCGGACAACGTAATGGCGGCATATCAAGGTTTCTGATGTCCTATAAGAGTAATATCACATCTATTAGTGATTTGACATCATAACTGGCATTTTAGGTAAAAATTACCATTTTGCCCCTATACCCCTAATCGGCAGAATTTCGCCAGCACTTCGCTACTTTGGCTTCGACTTTCCAAAATTTTGCCAGAACTTCGACCCCACCATGATTTTCGAAATTTAGGACTAAAATACCCCTATCATATGATATCTAATCATACTCGAAAGATTAAAGACTATTCTAACATTACTACTCTAACTATCGAAAGAACTACGAAAGCTTAAGACTCTGCACCGAAAAACTTACCCAGAGCTTCGCTGCAAATTTTCCCCGGCTCCTCCTTCTCTCTAACCTCTCTCTAATTTCGGCCAAGGCTCTCAAAATTGGTGTGAAGAATGAAATGAAACTTGAAGCCTATTTATAGAAGATTTCAAAACACTATTCATGCTTTACCAGAACGAATACGGACCGCTGGATCGCACTTCTGCAAGGTGTCACGATCCTCACCGGGACACTTGGCAGCCGTCCTTCTTGCTCCTCAAAAGTCAAGGGAAGAGCCAATGGAGTGGTGCCATGTGTCCTTGTTCCAGAAGCTTCTACCGATAAGTTTCCCGATCGGTGTCCGATTCGCGTAATCGCGTAAAATCCCAAAAATTCAGAATTACAAGTTTGAAGACATTTTCTCATTTATTAGAAATGTCCGGGCTAAACACTTTTTGATTCCATACGGGGTTCCAACGGTCCCGCGAAGTTTCTCAAAAAGCGTGCACTGTTATTTAATTGAATTAGGAATCATCAACTTCTGGACAAAAATTCACTGATTCCAAATATGTCCAGATAATCATAAACTCATCTCCAAATGTTGAGTTATAATTTATTTTGTTCAAATCCTAATTTTATGACTATCTGTCTATTTCTCAGATTTTCCCTATTTCGTCTTATTACTAACTTCTTCTACCGATCTCAGAAACGACTTCCGTAATAGCTCAATTCAGGATAAAAATCTACTCATCAATATTATATTTTGACTTTAGAAATCCTGTTCCTGGTTCTCTAGATAGGATCCGATTCCTAAAGGTATTTATTTTCTTTTTACTATTTACTTTATTTATTATTTAATTAGAGTTTAATTATAACACTCTTCTTCATTTCTTTTTTTTATTTTTCCTTTCTTTTTCCCTTCACCATGTCGGCACACACACACAATTAACATATATATTTTTATTTTATTTTTTAATTAATTATTATATAATTTAATAATTATTTTTACATAATTTTCACAACTTTTCCCTATTGGTCCAAACTTGTTTTTAAGCTCAAAAATACTTAATCTCAAATATTTTTCTCAATATTTTCCAATTAATTAGCCAATATATTTATGCTAATTTTTAGCCATTAACCACTAATTATGGAGTTTTACATAATTATCCTTGAATTTTCCTTTGTTTATGCTTAAGTAATTAGCCGATAATTACTTAATTAATTTCTTATAAATTGTGGATAATTTTCTTAATCAAGATAACCCTTTATCTTCAAACTTTTGCATTAACATTAGCATTTCATAACTCATGCATTATTTTAGAGTTTACAAGGGCATTTTGGTCCTTCCAATACTTTTTGAATATCCTTCTTTAATTTTTTCAAGTTTATAATTTATTAAATTACCAAAATTAGAGATAATATACTCTCTTAATTCAAATAATTATTTTTCTGCCTTTTAGGATTTTTCATAATTTCCCTAAGTCATTTTTATGCTCCATAAGGGCATTTTGGTAATTTTGGCACATTATCATTTTTCCCTCTAATTTCATTATAAATTTCCCTAGAAAATATAATAAGTATTTTACAATGTTTTGACAATACATATTTTCACCTATTCCCAATAGGTATTTTTCACTAAACTATGATGCTCATCATAGGTCAGATTTTAGGGTATTACAATAAGTCTTTTTTAACATGCTTCACAGGAAGAAAGAAAAACCTTAAATGTCACAAAACCCTACATAAAATTTAATAATTTTCCAAATTTTTTTTGCCAACCACAAATTTTCAATTTTACTCTTATTTAATATACACTATATCCCATAAGAACAAAGTCTAGACAATATTAACACTAGTGCAAAAAAGAGCTTTAAGACCGCCTCATTTAGACCGGATTATAGAGAATCCGGTTTAAAAAGTATGACTGGTGGCAGTTTCGTAAATACAAAGAACTTTTTGGACCTGATTATAAAGGATCCGGTCTTAAAAGCAATTTCGTAAATAAATAAATAAATATAAATATAAATAAATATAATATATATATATATATATATATATATATATATATATATATATATATATATATTTACACTTTTAAGATCGGCTTTTCAAACAACCGGCCGGCTGTTTGAAACAGCCGGTATTAAGAGTGTTCTATTTATTTACGAAACTGCCACCGGTCTTTTTTTTTTTTTAACACTTTTAAGACTGGTTGTTTAAACTAATCTGTCTTAAAACTATACTTTTAAGACTGGTTGTTTCAAAAAACCGGTCTTAAAAGTGTAAAAAAAAAAACTAAATTCACTAAACCTGTTAAGTCCGTGAGTCTGCTTTGTCTTCTTGGTGATATAACATTTGCTTAGTTATAGATTCAACGAGTGTCCCAAGAGCCTCACAAGTCAAATCCTCAGCAAGAATGTCATCCTCTTCCTCTAACCTACTCGCAATCTTTGTAAGTCATCCCAAGAGCCACACAATCAAATTCTTAGCAACGTTGGCGATGAGATCCTTCGAGGGTTTTGTGATGGCGTCGACTCCAATCCTCAGCAACGGCGAAAGCGTACTACTTTGAGGATTCTGGACGACGACGACGGCTCCTTCCTCTTCGATCTATAGCTCATTCCACGCCGCCTTCGCACAGATCCGGTTTGAAATCAAACCCAGATCTCTTCTTGCTTAAGTCTGTTTATTCCTACCTTGACCGCTTCTGCTTAGATCTGGATTTCGATTTTGGTTGCTTGAAGCTTTGCTAGCACCGACATGAGGATGCTGCTCAGATTTGGTTGCTTTAAGGTTGTGATTTTTTTTGTAGATCTGGACTTCAAATTCGATTTCCATGGTGAATGTTTTCTGTTTTTTGTTATTTTTTCTTATTTCTGGACTTTGTAATCATCTTTTTGTTTTTCTTGTTGTTGTTGCTTCCAATCTTCTATTGGTTCTTCGTCGTTGATGATGAAGGGACATTCAAAATGTTGCTAGATCTGGTGATTTGGGAACAGTTGTTTCATTTGTTTTTTTTTTTTAATTCTGAAACACTTTTAAGACCAGAAAAGTTCGGTCTAGAAACGATTTTTTTTAAGACCGGTCATTCATCCGGTCTTAACAAGTAACATATTTTTAATACCGCCTGGAATAAGACCGGTTCCAGATCCGGTCTTACGAGGCGTTTTTTGTCCGGTTTTAAAGACTTTTTTTCACCTGTGTAAATAAAAATAAAATTGTTTATTCATATGAAAAATTAATTAATGTGAATTATAAATAAGACAAAAACCCCTTATCTTTACCTTATAAACATGTGAGAGGGTAGCTGACTTATCCAAAACCCTTAATCAAACTTGTTCGCTGCTACCGGTTGACTCGAGGTAGGTTTTAATAATATTATTCAAATTCGCTCCTTCCTCCTTTTTTCTATTTTTGTTAGTTCAAGCCTTTCACCCAAGAGAGAGGTGAATTTAGTGATATTAAAAATTTTAAACTAGACACAAACTTAATAAAGAAAGTAGAGTTGGAAGAATATCATCGAAGATCGACTTGAACTAGTCCAGTTCAATTCACTTAGCCTACATCTAGTCAGGCTTTATGAGAGTTTCACTATCATCCCAAGATTCATCGGGCTCTTGGTGTCTCAATACAAATAAGTTCCTTCACAAGGAACACTTGCTCCCTCTTACACTTTATAATTAATGACCATACTCAATGTCTCACTACCTTGAGTAATTTAATCATAATAAATGATTCAGTAAGGACTTTCTCACAAAAGTAAATAAATAATCACTTAAGCACATAATCACATAGAAACATAGTTTAAGAGTTAGCAATGAATATAATAGTAAATGCTTACAGTGAGTTGGTTGCTTTGTCTTCAATGCTCTTTTATTTATAGTGTGATAGTGTTAGTTCTTGGTTTTTGAGTTTTGATGATAATAAACTTAGAAAAGAAAAGAGGACTTGATGATTCAAGTAACTCGAGTGTATGTTTCAAGGCACTCTACAATGTTATTTAAACTAAAACTTAAATCAGAAAGATGTTTTTGAAAAGCCACTAAAGTGTTCTAAGATGAACACTCAAGTGATTCAATGAACACTCGAGTGTTGGCCTCACACTTACAGAGTTTTTGGTTGACACTTGCATCTCTTGTGAAAGTGTTGTGTCGAACACTCGAGTGCTTAAGTGAACACTTAAGTGCTGGTTCAACACTTGCTAAGAAATTGCATTGTGGGTGTTCTACTTGAAGGTTTTTGGTAAGTTATCTATCTCCATTTTCTTTTTAATTTCTTCTTCTTATTTTAAGTTTTAATGGAGAAAATTTATGGTTTATTAGATTTCGGATTTTTAGGTGTTTCAATGGGTGATTTAGTTTTGAACAAAGCTAATGATGTTTGAATAAAAGTTGAATGGTTTGGATATTTGCTTGAGTGTTTGATTTGAAAAACTAAAGTTAGGGCTTTGTTAGGAAAATTTGTGATTTATGATCTTGCGACACTAGATTCGAATTTTATGTTATATTTTAGCTTATTGGGGTTTATATTGAAGATTGAATGGGTTGGTTTTTAAGTTTGTGTTGAAATTAAATATTGATAATTTTGGGTAAAACTTTGAATGTTGGAATTTTGAAGATTTGAAGAGATAGATATTATTGTAGTTAATTAAGGATGTTAATGATTGAAATTGAGCTGAGAAATTATAGGATTGTGAATGGGATCATGATTCAAGGAATTGATTCTTGAAACTTTAAGAGACTTGTGGATGCTTGGGAGTATATTAGTTGTTAGTGGTTTATGAATTGAGAAATTGGTTTCATGAGTTAATCTTAAGTGCATGTAAGTTGTTCAATAAAATGCTTGATAGGAAAGGGGATTACTTGAATAAGTGTCCCTAAAAAATTTTGTAGTGGAGGATAATTTAGATATTTTTTTTATAGGGTTAAAAGGCTTAAATGTCCCGGATGTTTTTGTGCATAGCCATTGGGCACTTGGAAATTTTTGAGGGGGCAAATATGTCCTGAAAGTTTAAAAAACGGGATAATTTTTCCCTTCTGTTAACCAACCTTAACAATCAACATTTGTTGATCAAATATGCAAAGGTGGCATGCCTATGTGGCATCCACCTCACCTTTTTTTGTCTACATCAGTTGTCAAATTTTTTAGTAGGATTTAAAAAAAAAAAACTCAGATTTTGCACTCATTAATTGTAATGTATTTATATTTATTATTTTTTCCAAATTAAATTTCTTGACTTATAAACTAATACATAATTAAATAATTTATTTAGCTTTTTTAATTTCCCCAAATAACTCAAGAGAGTATTATATCAATGACGGAAGACATTGCAAGGGAGGATTAACGGAGGGGCAAAATTGCCCCATTTGTGAACTTTAAGGTGAAGTGGATGCTACATAGGCATGCTAGCTTTTCATATTTGGTCAACAAACATTGACTGTTAGGGTTGATTAACGGAGGGGCAAAATTACCCCATTTGTGAACTTTAAGGGCATATTTTCCCCCTCAAAAACTTCCAAGTGCCCAATACCCATACACAAACTTCTGAGGCATTTAAGCCTTTTAACTCTTTTTTATATATAGAAATATGATTGAAATTGAGAAATTGAGTTATGATAGTAAATTAAGAATTTTGAGGATTTGTGTTAAAGTGAAAAAAATTGAAGAAGGTGATATAAAGATTTCAAGTAGGGTTTGATTTATGAGTAGATTTTGACTTGGTATTGATAATGTGATTAATGGAAATAAAGCTTGGTAATTGGATTAATTGGGAATGGTCAAAGATATGATAGTTAGAAATTCTAGAGAGACTTGAAGTCCCTAAATGGATGTTGTTAACCGTTCAGATAGTTTGAATACTAAATTGTAGTTCCTATTGTAAAAGTGGATTGGAAGGGATTGTCTCCTAGGGAAGCAACTTGGGAGGTAAAAGAAGACATGAAGAAGCAATATCCGAACTTTATTCCCTGAGATATGTATCAAATTTCGAGGACGAAATTTAATTTACAAGGGGAGAATTTTGACATCCCAAATTTGGAGATTTGGAATTAAAAATATTACATGGAATTAATTATGAGAAATTTGGCCTAGATAAATATTAAAAGTAATATTTTGGAATGAAGGCATATTTTTCCAAAAATTAAGAATAAATAGTTGGGAATAATTTTGGTCTAAATATTTTGGAGATAATATTCTATGGCCAAAAGAAATTAATTGAAGAAGAAAAATCCTTAAATAAAATTAAGGATTAATTTTTTTTTTCTAACTAATGTTTGCAATTTAATTAAGAAAGGACAAAATTGCAAACACGAGTCTTATCAGGAGTTAAAGGGAGTATTATTTTTAAGTGACACACACACTCTTCCTTGCTCTCATCCGTCATATACATACACTCTTTCCCTCTCAATTTTTCAATGTCACAAGCTCCATTCTAGCAGCACCCACGTGTTCCTTTCATTCCTTGTATGACAGCCACGTACACCTACAGCACACACACACTTTTATATTTTTCATCCAATCTTCTCATTCTCATTACATTCATCCGGCTCTCACACACACATTTATAAGATTTGTTTGTGAATTGTGATTGAGCTTGGAGCTTGGATTCTTAGGGTAAACTGGCTTTGGCGAGAGGTAACAACTTTACACATGTTATGTATGTTGGTATGTTGTTTGTGAGTATTTTTGTGAGATATGAGAACGAAAATGGTATACTGATATACATACTTTGAAATGTTTATTGAAATTGAGAAAGTTATCATGATGTTTATAAGTATTTTGATAGAAATTGCCTTGTGAAACCTTATGATTTCAATGGTGATATGTGTGCGTTTGTGTGAGAGAGAGAGAGAGAGAGAGAGAGTTGAGATATTATGGCATGTACAGAAAATGATTTGACTCGCATGATTTGAATGTGAAAATCTTGAAAAATTCTTATTGAGCTATTTATGGATAACTATTGTGATAGTTAAATTGGGATGAGATGAAGTAGTTTCACTACAAAAAAAACCGTATTTTGTCGCGGTTAAGAATAACCATTACAAAATACCAATTTGTAACGGATTTATCCCTAAACCGCCACTAAATAGTAACGGAAGTCATGACGACATGACTTCGGCTATATTTGTCGCGGTTGACTCAATGAAAACCGCAACAAATTTGGCGCCACCTTGGCGCGCAATGGCGGGAATGTTTGTCGCGGGAATTTTGTAGCGGTTATTTTAGTATAACCGCTAGGGGTGGGCATGGGCAGGGCTGGGCTGGGCGAGACCCCAGCCCGATGCCCAGCCCGAAGAATGAATGGGCTGCATTTTGCAGCCCGATGCCCAGCCCTGCCCAGTAAAAGCCCTAACCATTTTCGGGCTGGGCAAGGATGGGCTGGGCAGGGCGGGCCTCCCCTGCCCAAGTAGTAACGCTTTGCTCTAGAGATTGTGCACGAATGCTTAGAAAATCAAAAAATTACAGAATTGAAAAATAAGCCAAGAATTCAAATGAAAAATGCAGTTAATTCAGGAATCTCAGTTCCAATTTATCTATGAAATGTACTTTGAAGTCTAATCCATCAACCAAATAGATTGACAGAAATGTACTCTGATCCATCAACCAAATAAGTAAAACCAGACTTAATGCTATCACCAAAACATAAATGATGCCATAGGTGAAATCATATTCAACCTGAGTCTTGAAACTTAAAACACCATCATATGTCTTAATAAAATATCCATACTTTAATAATTTAACAATATCCATAATTTATTATAAATAAGGAAACAAAATGAAGTCCAAGTGGTTTGCATCAATGTCCCAAAAGTTGATTGCTCAGCTGAAGCATCTGGAAAAAAATAAAAACCAACTATAATTTAACATTTCACAAAGTAAAGAAGAAAAGGAAGAAATTTACTTGTAAATTTTCAAGGTTGCAACTTACCTATAACTCATACTTGCAAAATTCACCTTCAATCACCACTTGCTGTTACATCCTCCCCTCCAAGTGTAGCATCTAAGAAAAACAATGAAAGAACAATTACATTAAGAAAATTATGAAGTAATGTGTGTGTACAAATTCTTGAGCATTAAAATAAGACTTTACTTGCAAGTTGAATGACATTTTCTGTCTCATCAAAATTATCAAACTCGCGGAGCTTGTCAACAATTTCAGAGATAGATTGCCCAGCTTGTAGCCAATTTTGGCTACAAATGAGTGCTTCTGTCATTTTAGGAGATAAAGAGCTCCTATAATGATCAACCACACGTCCTCCTGTGCTAAATGCAGACTCAGAAGCTACTGTAGAAACCGGCATAGCCAATACATCTCGTGCCATGTGGGAAAGTATTTTATATTTTTTAGAATTACCTTTCCACCAAGACAATATGTCAAACTCAGATTGAGAAGGGATTTCATCTCTTGAATTAGTTGCAATATACCTATCTAACTCAGTTTGAGGATCTGTCGAGGTTTTAATTTTCATAGATTCTAACCACATATGACCCGGATCCTCTTCATCATCATCATCATCAAAAGAAGGTAATGAAGTTACACCTGCTGTACTTATGGAGACAATCCTTGATTCAATGGAAACCCCAGCAGAGTACTCATCAAACAACCGAAACAAGCAATCTTTGACCCTTTCTTTCATAAGTGAGCAAACTTCAGGGTCAACATAAAGAACATCAAACATATGATTCACATAGGCGAGTTTATATCGAGGATCTAAAATTACAGCCACAAATAGCACCGGATTCATATTAGTTGCTTGACCCCAATACTTGTCAAATTTCACATGCATGCTATTGCTCATCTCTCCCAAGAAGTTATTAGCATTATTCACTATATTCTTCCACAACATTTTCTGAATACGAGCAATCTGGTGGAAACATTCATTTGATGTTACAGAAAGGGAACTTGAAAATTTCAATGTAATGTCATAAAATACCTTCAAGAATTTGATGAAGACTCGACCATTATCCCAATCATTAGTAATTGGACCGTAAAAAGAATCACGTCTAGAACTACTAGAGGCATCACGCTCACGCCTAGAGCTCGAGCTAAAGAATGAAATATAATCAGCATCTTCATCACGCATACGGTCAAATACTTTTTGAAAGTTCATGGCAGCTTCCAACATCAGATATGTTGAATTCCATCGAGTGCTTACATCAAGGCAAACAAGGCTTTTTGTGTCTATATCCCAAAGCTGAGTCATTGGCTGAGGCATTGTCCACGGTGAGGGTGAACACCTTCTCAATCCCCCAATCCAACAAGCATTCCTCAATGGCCTTCCCTATAGTATCACCTCTATGATTTTCAATCATAACAAAATTCAGAATTCTCTTGTGCAGATTCCATTCATCATCTATAAAATGTCTTCATTAAACACATGTAGTTGAAATTTTGGCTCGATGTCCAAGATGCCGTGGTGAGACAAACACGTTTAGCACTTTGCTTCAAGAATTTCTTCAATACCTTAACTTCTCCAACATATAACTGCCACACATCCCTTCCAATTGTTCTTCTTGAAGGGATTGGAAAGCGAGGTTCAAACACATTTAACAATTTCTTGAAGACATGTTTCTCCACAATTCTAAATGGCTGCTCGGCACATACAATAAATTCTGCTACAACTCTTCTGCATTGTTTCTCATCATATTTATGTGGGACTAAAGATTTTCCTTGCCCACTCGTCCCACCAGATAAAAGATTCAACATAGCTTGCTTTTTATCTTTAGTAGCCTTGTTTGGGTCATTCGGACACTTTCGGATATGCCTTAACATAGAATTTGTTCCATGGCGATTTGGATCAGCTTTATATTTGGCATGGCAATGCTTACAAGCTACAAAGTGCTCCCCATTAGATTGTTCTATTGGCAACTTGATGAAGTATTCCCACACCTCTTATGTGTGCCTGGGTTCTTTCTCTTTTCTCTTTGTACCCCTATCTTCAACTTTTGTTATCTGTGTGACAGGTTCTTTCACAGTTTGTGTAGGACCATGAGAAGGAGGAGGGAGGGGAGGGAGGAAGGCAGATCGAGGGGTAGGTGGAGGAGCAGTAGGGCTAGGGGTAAGGGTAGGAGCAGGGAGGGGAGGGAGGAGGGTAGATTGAGTGGTAGGTGGAGGAGCAATATGGCTAGGGGTAAGGGTAGGAGCGGTAGGACTTTCACTAGGACCATTACAGTTAGGACTTGATATTTGAATAGGTCCTATAGTAGTTGGTGTTTGTATAGGGGTTGAAGCTTGGTCATCCATTAAACCTATAATTAAATGATAAATTGTTAAAATAATAAAAATAATTATATTTCAAATAGCATATATGTATAAAGTAATAAACAAAAGGTAATTAATAGGAAACAACTAATAGCCAGTGGTGAGGTAATGCTATTTATCAAGCATTTACACGAACAATTCATAAATTGTGGTCTACCGAAGGCTGATAAGCGATCACTTAACATATAAACTTGACTAAAGAAACTCAAGTATGGATACTGAAAGTTCTCAAAGTTGATGTTTTTCATTTGATAAATGAAGTATCAACAACCACATAATACAAACAATTTCTATCATACATATATAAAGAAATCCGACCCAAAAAAGATGAAAATATAGAAGTTATCCAGAACAATTTTTCTGCTAATGCATTAACAATAGTGGATCAGGAGTTACAGAGAAAAAAATTCTAGTGGTATGAATCAAAGCTCATTATCAATTTTTTTGAACTTAATAACCAAATATTGTGATTTAACATCTTTGGTCTGCATCACTAGAATAATTGGTCTGCATTAACAATATTTTCTGCTAATGCATTAACATCTTTTTTTGAATCAAAGCTCATTCTAGTGGTCTGCATCTTTATTTTTTCTCAAAACTATGAGCAACATCTAAAGAAAGTCATTTAGCTTAAAATATTATGATTTATCCTGGATTTTATGCATACACGTGAAAAAGATGCTAGTAAAGTTAAATTAGCAAGACAACTTATTGGATAAAGGGATTAAATTATTGAGAAAAACTGTTGACGAATGGAAATGAGAAATTACATCTCGGGGTCACATTGAAATTGGTAATATCGTTGCTGCTCTCAAGAAATCATTAGTTGATGAATTAGAGGCTCGCAAGGGGAAGCTGAAAGAGAATGACCTCTTTCCTACAGATATAATTTATTTTTTTTGTTGGGTAACCGTACAAAATTACATTTCCCCTGCTATATGGAGTGCATGGGCTTGCCTGGTGCTGGGGATTTGATGCTGCCTATCTACTGCATATACAGAACATATAATACAAGTCTGTCTACCCTTCATGCTTCCCAATCTCAGAATCCACCACACAGTTCATATACATATAAGAGCAAATATTGGGTCATTATTATAAAGTCAAATCCAGTCCCCTCCGTACCAATAACCCATTCCTTTTATTCATGTTTCCCCACTACACCAACAGAATGGTTCATGATTCAACGGAATTATAAACAGCATAGCAACAGATTGATAGTGTAAGAATTTTAACAGATGCAAGAATCAGTATAGCAACAGTATACGGCAAAATAAATACGCATGAGGGAGAAGAAGAAGAAACCTGAAAGCTGAGAGCCACAAACAAGACAAACAAGAGAGTGGCTGAGACTTGAGAGGCAGAAACGAGAGTATCGCCGCTAAGATTGAGACGACAGAGAATTGAGAATGAAATTGATCGGCTAGGTGGTAGGGCAAATTGCGATTAGAACTGCGGAATACCAGAAGACAGGAAGTTACGAACTATCAAAGGCGGGAATTAGGATTTAGGATTATAATATAGACCATATTTAATTAGTATGAAATTATATATTTAAGTAAATGGAAAAAAAACAATCGGGCAGGGCCAAATGGGCAGGGCGGGACCCCGCCCGATGATGCTGAGCATTAGCCCACCCCAAAGCGCCTAAATTTTTTTGGGCCACTATTTCAGGGCCGGGCTGGGCAATTTTTTATTGGGCTTGGGCGGGCGTACCGGGCAACTGGGCACCATGCTCACCCCTAATAACCGCTACAAAAGTGGCGCCAACGTTGGCGCCAATTTTGTTGCGGTGATTTTGTAGCGGTTACATCACAAGAACCGCTACAAATAAACGAAAGGTCACAATTTTGTCACGGTCACCAGGAAGAGTGACCTTGACCGCGTCAAAAGCTAAACTTTTGTAGCGGTTTCCAGGAAAACCGCTACAAATATTCCACGGCAATTTTGGAAAGATTAATTGCCGTATCTCCCAAAACAACCAAGTTCGTAATTAATTTGCAGAATTAGGGAACCTGGGTCGTTTCCCAACGAATTTGCAGCGGGCTTGTTTAATAACAATAGTGAAACAGAATGATAAAATGGGGGTTTGGTTTAACAGAATAGAACAAAATGAAATAACATAACCAAAATGCAATAAACAGAGTCAAACAGAATCAAATAAACAGAGACAGATTAAAGATGATCAACCCAACGAATTGATTCCAGAAACCTCCATCATTGAACGAAAATACAACTAACCCACGTTTGGTTCCGATGAATCGAAATCTCTGCATTCATCCGGAGATTCCTCGCCTAGACGATCGCCTAGAATCTGTCCGGACGGTGGCGTCTCACTGTGCAATCGCACGCAACACTGTAACCTAGTCCGAACTAAGTCCTTGGGATGAACCAAACCGAATATTAAATCTAATATTCGAACTATTTCCAGAAATCGAATCCGATAAGATGAAAACAGAATCGAGTAGTTACCGATTAGGCACGAGTTCTCTGGATGAATCATGGAATCCTCATCGTTGGGTTAATCACAAGAGTTTAGCCAATCATGGCTGGGAAAATCGAAGAACGAACGAAGAACACGAAGAACGCGCAAGAACAGATGAGAGAAAATGAAAACTTGTATTTTGATCCACTCTAATGTTAAAAACGTGAATGAATATGTTTGTGGCAGCTGCCATACTTAAAAATAACCTAAAACGAAATGGGCTCTCATAGTTTTAGCCCAAAAAGAAATAAAATAAAACTGGACTTAAATTACAAAATTCGGGTCCAAAATAAATCCAGAATTGTACATCCGACTTTGGCTCCAAAATCGACCGCCCTCTTGACCGAATTGGCTCTTGATGTCTTCATAACAATTGTAGCTCTCTGAATCATCTGAAATATGAGACAAAAATGAGGCAAATCCGATGTCTGGTTCAAGAGTTATGGTAGAAATAGTGAAGTAATACAAAACTGGAATTTTATTATTAAAAATGGCTAAAATACAATAAAAGGCCCAAGGCCCAAATAAACATAAGAGCCATTATTTATTAGCTAAAGGGTCCTAAATTATTATTCAAGAGACAAAAATAAGTATATAAAATATTCAATTATCAAATTCCCCACACTTATCTTTTGCACTCCGAGCAAAATTCAAAGAGAAAGACCTAAAGGAAAAACTCTTCTTTACTAATAATTGCTAACAATGCAAAAATTGAATCAAGGGACACAAAGCTTCAAAAGACCAATCATTCAAAACCAAAACCCCTTCATCTCAAATTACAATTCATGGTAGTGTCAATCAATGATGCTAATCACAAAAGATGATCTCTCAAATGATGCACTCAATCAATCAGTCTCTCAAGTGTTTAAGGTAAATAAGTGTATCGCTCAAATTCTACTCAAGAAATTTGTTCTACCATAAGCTTGCTCAACTTCTACGTCTCCACTACTCATAACACATACATGCACAAATCAAGAGAGCTTGTAATTAAAGGTTGTAACGGGGCTAGGGTGAAGGTAGGTAATAGTATGGAATAAGAGGCTAAGCACCAAAGAAATCAAAAGGAAGAGCACTGACTAACACAATCATTCTCTATGTATGAAACTTTTATTCTACTCATATATACATTCCTTTCTATGTATTTTCTTTTCTTTTCTTTTCTTTTCTTTTGTTTTTCTTTTTGTTTTTCTTTTTTTTTCTTTTACTTTTCTTTCTTTTGTTTTTTTTTTCTTTTTTTACTTTTCTTTCTTTCCTTTCATTGTATACGTAATTACAATGTCAAAATCAAATATCCCCCCCACACTTAAACTGTTGCACTCCTGAGCAACCCCCACACTTAAACACAAAACAAGTTGAAACCAATGCTCAATAAATCTTCAAGGTGCGGAATAAAATGGTTTTACGCTTAGGCTTGTAATGTGGCTTAGAAAAGAATGGGTCAAAAGGCACAAAGGGGCTAGCAAGGGAATCATAATGCAAGGGAAAGCTATTTGGCCAAAGTGAGGAGAATAAAAGAAAGAAAACAAGCTTCCATCATACTTATGCACGTAAGTGAAAAATGTAGTTTCAAAAAGAAAAGGAGCAAGTTCTAGAGAACACAAATCATGAGAGATGCACACATGAAAGAAAGAATGGCAAAAGATGAATTCCATTCATGCGGGCCCAAAACCTCACAAGGTCAATACCAACTTAGGTAATCAACAACATCAAATCAACTACCAAGACTTGTAATCGAAGAGTCAAGAGTTCCAGACTAAACAGAATGGTCCATTAAAACCAAAATGTCCTAGTTCATAATATGTAGCAATCATTAGAAAGATAGAATGTATTTATTTTCAAAAAGCAAAGTAGAAAAGGAAAACAAATAAAAGAGAGGGAGGGAGAAGAAAGAAGAATACTCCCCAAGGGTTTATGGAGGATAAGTGGCATCAATGAGGAGAATCTCGCTTCCTCGAGCCGTGGGGATCTCTCATGAAATGGCTTGAGGCGATGCCCATTAACCTTAAAGGTTCTTCCTGTGGGTGAATCACATAGCTCAACAGCACCAAATGGAAATATGTTAGTGATCATAAAAGGGCCATCCCATCTAGATCGAAGCTTATCAGGCATAAACTTCAGACGGGAATTAAATAGAAGAACTTTCTGGCCCACAGAAAATTCTTTCCTCGAATATGCTTATCATGGAATGCCTTAGTCTTTTCCTTATATAACCGTGAGCTTTCATAGGCATCCAATCTAAGCTCATCTAACTCTTGCATTGCAGCCTTCCTCTCCATCCGGACTTAGCCAAATCCATGTTGCATTGCTTAATAGCCCAATAGGCTTGATGCTCCAACTCAATAGGAAGATGACATGCCTTACCAAAGACAATCCGATAGGGAGACATCCCAATCGGAGTCTTGTAAGCGGTGCGATATGCCCACAAAGCATCATCTAGTCGCTTACTCCAATCTTTCCGGGTAGAGTTGACAGTCTTGAAGGATTTGCTTAATCTCTCTATTTGAGACTTGACTTGACCGTTGGTCCGTGGATGGTATCTTTGGAAACCTTGTGAAGCACTCCATACTTGCGTAGTAAGGCACCCATGCTTCGATTGCAAAAATGGGAACCACGATAACCGATAATAGCTCTAGGAATGCCAAACCTTGAGAAAATGTTAGACCTAACAAAGTCCACCACCACGAAGAATCATTAGTCCGGTGGCTTTCGCCTCAACCCATTTCGAAACATAATCAACGACCAAACAAAATGTAAGTGTAACCATATGAAGCAGAAATGGACCCATGAAATCAATACCCCAAACATCAAAGATCTCACAAAACAGTATGGGCTTCTGGGTCATCTCATGCCTACGGGAAATACTCCCTGCCCTCTGACAGTTATCACATGATTTTCAAAACAAATGGGCATCATGAAACAAGGAAGGCCAAAATAATCCACATTCTAACACTTTTCTAGCAGTTCTTTGGGGTCCAAAGTGACCACCACAGGCAGAAGCATGAGCAAAATGCAATATAGATTGAAACTCACAATCAGGCACACATCTCCTAACTACTTGGTCACTACAAAATTTCCACAGATAAGGGTCATCCCAAACATAATATTTAGACTCACTTTTCAATTTAAGGGTTTGGGCCCTAGTGGATTCTACAGAAAAACACCACTACCAAGTAGTTAACTAAATCGGCATACCATGGGGTCTTAAATTGCGGTGTAGAAGGCCGCTCATCGTGGAAATCATCCCGAATAGAAGAGGGTGAGAGGGAGAATGAGTGATACGACTCAAGTGGTCACTACCCAGGTTTGTGCTCCACTTCTATCTCGAATCTCCACATCAAACTCTTGGAGCAACAACATCCACCGGATGAGTCGTGGCTTAGCATCCGCCTTTTCAAAAGAAACTTTAAAGTTGCATGGTCGAGAAAACAATGACTCTAGTAGCTAGCGAGATATGACCTAAACTTATCGAAGGCAAATACAATGGCCAACAACTCCTTTTCGGTGGTGGTGTAATTAGGCGAGCGAGAATCCAAAGTCTTGGAGGCATAGGAAATCACATGGGAGGCTCTATCAACCCGTTGTGCCAAGATAGCACCAATCGCATAGTTGGAAGCATCGCACATCAACTCAAAGGGAAGGTGCCAATCGGGGTGGATCACTGGGCTGTAGTAAGGCAACACTTCAAGTGATCGAAGGCCGCCTTGCACGCATCATCAAAGACAAAGTCGGTGTCCTTATGCGAAGGTTGGACAAGGGTGGAGCAGTCTTCTTTGAAATCTCGAATGAAACGTCGATAGAAACCTGCATGGCCAAGAAAAGAGCGAACCTCCCGCACGAAGCGGGGTAAGGCAAAGCAAGTAATAACATCGATCTTAGCAGGGTCTACCTCAATCCCTTTCCTAGACACTATGTGTCCCAAGACTATGCCTGACTCAACCATAAAGTGACTCTTTTCATAATTCAGCACAAGATTAGATTCAATACACCTATGCAAGACTCTAGACAAATTAGCTAAACATGCATCAAAATCAAACCCATATACAGTGAAATCATCCATGAAAACCTCCATGCGGTCATCTAGGAACTCAGAGAAAATACTCACCATACAACCCTGAAAAGTGCCAGGTGCATTGCAGAGGCCAAAAGGCATCCTCCGGTAAGCAGGAAGGGCTAATGCCAACTATGTCAGCTAATGTCCACCCAATGGCTTTCTTGTTCACCCTCAATAAGCTTAGCAGCTTCTCTTCTTGATCTGGCATAAGATTATTTGCCACAATGTGGCAAGCTGCTCATTCACCTCCGAAATGCATACTTCGGATGGTCCGGAAGGGATTTCAACTCTAGTTTGGGCGGTTGCTCGGTGGAGGAGAAGCTTGGGTGGTTGTTGCAAAACTCGTGTCATCACACTGGGAATACCGAAACCATATTCAAAGAAGCACAAGCGGAAGGATTTGTGTCTATACGGCTCAAGGTTAACATCGAATTCAGTTCATCAAAATCAATTAAGCTCATCAAAATCAGAATCGGGATGCACATTAGGATCGGGATGAAGCTCAAACTCGAGAATCAATATCGAGTCTACAAGTAATGTAGAATCATCAAGCAAATCGAGAATCACCAAACAATGCGGTCTTAACCAAATTAGTGCAAACAGAGCACCATTCATTATCATCGCATGCACAAATGGGGGTATCACTCTCGGATGAAAAATAAGGATAATCGGCACACCAACCATTAAGAACATCATCCACGGCATCATCAATCACATCAATACGGAAAACGAATGCTCTTCCCTAGGATATTTCATGGCATCAAAGATATTGAAATTCACGGATATATCACCAAACTCCATGGAAAGAGTACCGGAATGCACATCTATCTTAGTCCTAGTTGTTTTCATGAAAGGTCTCCCTAGAATGATTGGTGACCTACTACTAGGAGACTCGCCCTCCATATCCAAGATGTAAAAATCAGCGGGAATATCAATTCATTAACTTTGACTAATACATCTTCAACTAAACCGAAGGATGGGCATTACTCCTATTAGCTAACTAAACAATGACACCGATTGGACGCAAGGGACCAAGACCAAGAGATCTATAAACAGATGCAAGCATGACATTAATAGAAGCACCTAAATCTAGCATGCAATCATCAAATCTATAGTTACCAATAAGGCAAGGGATAGAAAATGTCCCTGGATCTTTGCATTTACGAGGCATGGTAGGCTGGATGAGTCTTTGAGACATTACAGTTCAAGCTCACTCGTTCATTTCCCTTGATCGCCTCTTGTTGGTGCACAACTCCTTGAAACTTGGCATATTTAGGAATTTGTTTGACCGCATCTAAGAGAGGAATGTTGATCTCTACTCTTCGAATGTCTCAAGTATATCCTTCTCTTGTGCTTTATCGCAACTTCTTGGTGAGCTGCTCTACGAGGGAAGGGAAGAGGAATAGGAATGTCTTCCTCTTCACCTTGCTGCCTTGCCTTTTCTTTTCGAGTCAATCTTCACATTTCTGACTCGTTTTTGATGTGGAAGTCACATCTGCAGCTTGCTTAGGTTCCTCCAATTGCTTTCCAGACCGTAGTGATATAGCACTCACATTTCCCTTAGGATTGGGAATTGTTTGTGAGGGAAGGGAATTGGATCCCTGAGGTTGAAGCTGGTTCAATGATGTTGCCAATTGCCCAATCTGTGTTTGCAAACTATGAATGGAAGTATCGGTTCTTTGTTGTAAGCGCATATTGGGCGTGACAAATTGCTTCATCATATCTTCAAGTGAGGAACCACTACCGGCCACTACTACTAGCCTTTGTTGTGCGCTTTGTGGAGGAGTGGACATATGGCTGGTCGAGGAGGTGGTGCTTGCAAAGGCAAAGGGGTGCGGACTGTTGTTGGAAAGTCGTGGTGCAGTACGGCCTCTGTTGGTAATTCCCATAATTAACGATCTTGGTTACTCGATAAAATGGGGGTTTGGTTTAATGAGAATAGAACAAAATGAAATAACATAACCAAAATGCAATAAAACGAGTCAAAGCTCCACCCTCCAATGAATCAAATAAACAGAGACAGATTAAAGATGATCAACCCAACGAATTGATTCCGAAACCTCCATCATTGAACAAAAATACAACTAACCCACGTTTGGTTAGGATGAATCGAAATCTCGCATTCATCCTGAGATTCCCTCGCCTAGACGATCGCCTAGAATCTGTCGGGAAAGTGGCGTCTCACTGTGCAATCGCACAGCAACACTGTAACCTAGTCCGAACTAAGTCCTTGGGATGAACCAAACCGAATATTAAATCTAATATTCGAACTATTTCAAATCGAATCCGATAAGATGAAAACAGAATCGAGTAGTTACCGATTAGGCACGAGTTCTCTGGATGAATCATGGAATCCTCATCGTTGGGTTAATCACAAGAGTTTAGCCGATCATGGCTGGGAAAATCGAAGAACGAACGAAGAACACGAAGAACGCGCGAAGAACATGAAGAGCAGGATGAGAGAAAATGAAAACTTGTATTTTGATCCACTCTAATGTTAAAACGTGAATGAATATGTTTGTGGCAGCTGCCATACTTAAAAATAACCTAAAACGAAATGGGCTCTCATAGTTTTAGCCCAAAACAGAAATAAAATAAAACTGGACTTAAATTACAAAATTCGGGTCCAAAATAAATCCAGAATTGTACATCCGACTTTGGCTCCAAAATCGACCGCCCTCTTGACCGAATTGGCTCTTGATGTCTTCATAACAATTGTAGCTCTCTGAATCATCTGAAATATGAGACAAAAATGAGGCAAATCCGATGTCTGGTTCAAGAGTTATGGTAGAAATAGTGAAGTAATACAAAACTGGAATTTTATTATTAAAAATGGCTAAAATGCAATAAAAGGCCCAAGGCCCAAATAAACATAAGAGCCATTATTTATTAGCTAAAGGGTCCTAAATTATTATTCAAGAGACAAAAATAAGTGTATAAAATATTCAATTATCAACCGCGTCAAAAGCTAAACTTTTGTAGCGGTTTCCAGGAAAACCGCTACAAATATTCCACGATATAAATAAGGGTTTAGGCTCCGTACATCAATTATAACAATTAAAGAAATTACTAAATCTTTGACTTGTAACTGAATGAACTATCTCGCTTGGTCGTCGAAGAAATGCATATATCAGTAGCTCTGATCTCCTATCTCGGGTGATAAGAGCTGCGGATATTTGCCTCTCTCATCCTTGCGAGGCAATTCGTTCGATCACAAGTCAAGGTTTGCTCATTTCTTTGGCGTGAATACTTCTACTCTTCTGATAATACTCCAACATGCGATTTGGAGATTGGGTTTCATTATAGCCACCTTTCTCTCGCGTTTATATCTACGATGAAAATGACTCAGCGAATTTTTCGTGAGAGATCGGCGGCTATACTGAGTCCGAATCCCCACGGACATGTTGGACTATTTTTGGTTACTTCATTATGTGTAATTTATTACTGTGGGCACTTTTAGAAAAATTAAAGAAAAAAATTAAATGAATTGAAGGTTTGGTTTTTAAATAAAAATTCCAAACTAATTAGTTTAATCAAACTAATTAGTTTGGAATTTTTTTTCGAAAAAAAATCATTTTGTAGCGGTTATTGATAATAACCGCTACATAATGTGGACATATTGTAGCGGTTACTACGTAACCGCTATAGAATTTCAAGGGTCAGCTTTTTTGTATCGGTTGTTGTAGCGGTTACAACATAACCGCTACAGAAGAATTTCAAGGGTCAGCTTTTTTGTATCGGTTTATGTGGCGGTTACTACATAACCGCTACAGAATATCAACGGTCAGCTATTTTGTAGCGGTTTATGTGGCGGTGAAAGTTAAACCGTTACAAAAATTAAAATTTTGTAACGGTTTCTTTGGTTAACCGCTACAAAATGTACGATTTTTTAAACAGTCACTCCTCATTTTCAAAGTCACACTTCCAACGGTTTGAGTTTTCACCGTTTTTACCTTTCAACCCATCTTTAAACTTTTACTTTTAAACTTCTACCTTTTAACATCATGGTTTCTGGAGAAGAGAAGGGAAAGGGAAAAGCAGGTGTCCCAGAGAAAAGGGGTTTAAGGGGGAGTAGTAGTAGAGGGGGCCAGACGAGAGGGCGTGGGGCCCGACATATACCTCCGCCATCTCAGGGGCTGAACGAGTTTGCCGATCTCTTCGCCGATGAAGAAATTCCAAACGTGGGGACCGTAGGGGGAGATCAAGAAGCAAGTTTGTCGTTGAACGACTTAGACGACGAGAATGCAGAGATCCATATCGACGACATTCCCATAGCGGACGTGGAGCAATTCATCGACCAGGAAAACCAGCGGGACCACGGGAACCCCCGACCGACATCTTCGCGTTCCACCAGATTTACAGTGGATGTCGAAGGTATATCTAATTAGTTTTTTGGGAGAAATTAATTTAAATTCGGTAGATTTAATTCAATTTTTTGTAATATTGCAGATAAACATGGGAACATCAACGTGATGGGGATATTTGGATGTTTCCACTCTCACTCGGCACGTTGGGAGATGGCCGGGTATCGGGTCGTAGTCCCGTGGAACGAGCACACGAGAACCAGCGATCGGCACCGGCGGTCACCTGATGAACTGATTCTTGTCTGAATTTGGCGGCAATTGGGCATGGTTCCCGATTTTTTTCAAGGATTGGAAGAGTGTGACGAAGGAAATAAAGAACAAGGCGTTTACCAGAGTTCTGCAGGTAGTCAATATTGTTTAATTAAATTTTACATGTTAATAGTTATAAGTTTTAGTTTATTTCTTTCCTTATTTATTTCTTAATTTATTAATTCTTAATAATGAAATTATGATACAGAAAAAGTTTAAACTTCGCGAACAACACAAGCGGTACGTTATAATGAAGGTGGGGGAAGGGTGGAAGAGTCTGAGGAATCGTCTCTACAATATAATGAATGGAGATGGCACGATTCCTGCGCAGAGCTGATCGAGAACGTCCTGCAGGCGTGGAACCAACTCACCGGGCGAGTTTCGTCCAATATAGGAGGAGTGCCGACGGGCAGGTACCTTTTTAATTAATTATAATTTAATTACATATGGTTTAAATTAATTAATATTTTCACTTAATTGATAATATAAATTGAGTTTAATGAAAAATTTTGTTTCCTCCTCCTTGCAGGCTTTGTCGCAGAGGAACACAAGAAGCAGGGCACAGCAGAGGGTCCATCACACGGCAGGGACCAAGACGTTTGCTGTGACCTACAGTGAGATGGTATGTTATTATTTAACATGATGATTGTTTTGTTTTCGAAATAACAAAGTTTATATTGTTTTAATTCTTTCAGCAAAAGAAGGCTCAGGAGGAGAACACATAGACGAACTATGGGAAGTTGTGGACACGCACCCATAGACACCGTGATGAGACGCCGACCTCTCAGGCAGCAGAGGAGATAATAGTAAGTTACAAAAACATTGAAAAATATAATGAATGTTGTATATTTAAATTGATCGTCCATTTTTTTATTAATGATTGTTCATGAACCCTGTGGGTCAGGCCCGGATTGAGAAGACCGAGGCGTAGCTACAAGCGTCGCAGACTCTGAGTCACAGGTCTGTGAATCCTACCGCCCATTGAAAGCGGTGTGGGCCCAGTCGAGCATCCTGGCCGTGTTAGGGGCATGGGCCTTGGCGCCAGGCCTAGCATGGTGTACCCGAAGCATGGCTCCTCCTCTACGTCCGTACCCTCCAGCTCGAGAAGGCCACCACCGGAGGCTTTTGATGAGATCATTGTTGAGAAGGTTGCTGCGGAGGTTGCCGCACATGAGGTCGTGACGGAGGGCCGACGAGGAGGCCAGAATAGGCGCAGTGTGAGACCATTGCCGTTGGTACGATCGCCATGTGGAGAATCGACTACATTATCGGGGCCCTGACGCGGCTGTTACCTGACCATCGGTTTCCATCTCCCGAGCCTCCCCTTCCGTTCATCTTTGAGGAATCCCCCCCACGTGCTACTGATGACGACGACGTTGTCGACTCTGGTCGTGCACCAACCCCCCTGAGACAGACCCCCCTCGGACAGGACTTGATGATCATGTTCCTGATAGTTAGTTTTTATCTTGAACACTTAAGTCATTTTGTACCGTTGGATATTTGTTTACTTTGGTTTACATATTTGGTTTGTTTAACCTATGCTTTAGTTATATATTTGTTATCGTTAAATTTGGTACGTTATTTCAAAACATATAACTCATTTAACTAAATTTTAATCCAATACCCTAAAAATTTTAATCCTTGTTTAACCTGTGCTTTAGTTATATATTTTAATTTTAATCCAAAATAATTTCCTAAAATTTTAGTCCAAAACACTAAAAATTTAAGTAAATTTTGTAGCGGTTCATATGGAGAAACCGCAACAAATTTGAAATTTAAAATGGATGAAAGGGCGCCAGATTTTGTCGCGGTTAAATGACCGCTACAAGTTTCAACGGTCATCATTTTGTAGCGGTTCTGATGAATCTAACCGCAACAAAATTGAATTTTGAATGGCCAAGATTTGTCGCGGTTTCCATCCAGAACCGCGACAAATTGTATTTAGTAGCGGTTCTTGTCGCAGTAATTTACTCGTATGCATCGTTTCGATATTTGCAACGGTTGTTGTAGCGGTTTTGTAACCGCTACAAAACATTCGATGCATTTTTAAAGATCCCAAGTTCTGCGTTGAATGTAATTAAACATTGTATCCACATTTATGTTCTATCCTAGATTTGTTTGTTACATATGGATAAGTCATGGATCAAGCTGCCGCGTAGTTCTCCCGTATATTTAGCGGGATTGAACACTTTCTTAGATTTCGCCTTCTCTCACGCTTGCATTAATGGCAAGATCGTGTGTCCTTGTTTGCGATGTAAGTTTAAGAAGTGGCAAACACGAGATTGTGCTTTGGAACATCTTCTTGTAAAGCCTTTCCCAGAAGCATATACATTCTGGGAGGTTCATGGGGAGCAACGTGGTATGGGATATGGGCTCCATCTTCCTCGAACCTCACAAGTAGGAAATCAAGTACATCAAGATGATCCGGTTAATGAAACTGTTCGTGATGCTTTTGGTGTTCAAGACGACAACTTCACAGCAGAGGTGCAGGTCCGAACCTGTTTTCTTCAGGAACAATGCAGCTCGGGAATTTTTCAGCCTAATGGATGAGAGCGATCGTCCTTTATATCAAGGTTGTCAGAAATACTCAAAGTTATCTTTTCTTATCAAATTGTACCATATCAAGTGCATGTGTGGGATCACTGATAAGGCAATGTCGATGTTCCTGGAATTACTTCGAGATGCTTTCCCTGACGCGGACATTCCCTCATCCTTCTACGAGGCGAAGAAGATAATCAACGAGTAGGCTTGAATTACCAAAAATAGATGCCTGCCCAAACGACTATATGCTTTATTGGGGAGAGGACGATCGGAGGGAGACTTGTAAGAAGTGTCACACTTCGAGGTTCAAGACAAACCCGCAAATATTCTAAGGTACTTTCCTTTAAAACCTCGCTTGCAAAGATTGTTTATGTCGTCTAAGACACTCAAGATATGAGGTGGCATGAAGATGATAAGAATCAAGATGGTAAACTCAGCATCCACGTGATGTCAAGCGTGGAAAGCGTTCGACTCGCCTCTTCCGCAGTTTCGCGAGACCCTAGAAATGTTCGTCTTGCTTTGGCGACCACGGTTTTAATCCATTTGGGAATCTTAGCACAAGCTACGTATATGGCCGCTATGTTGATACCCTACAACTTGCCCCGTGGATGTGCATGAAACAAAGCTCCTTCATTATGTCCATGATCATTCCAGGAAAAGGCACCGGAAATGACATCGATGTGTATCTCCAACCGCTGATCAAGGAGTTGGTGGAGTTGTGGAATGTAGGTGTGGAGACGTACGACGCGCACGAGAAGACACTTTTCAACTTGCGTGTGGCCTTGATTTGGACGATAAGTGACTTTCCTGGCCTCGGGACATTATCTGGGTGGAATGTGCATAACGGCCTTGCGTGCCCAGTTTGCAATTTTGACTCTAACTCAGTGCGTCTTCCCCACAGTCGTAAGTGGTGCTTCATGGGTCATCGTAGGTTTCTCGATGGTATGCACAGGTTTAGGTTGCAACGCAATCATTTTAATGGGAAACAGGAAAAAAGATGACCTCCTCGGAATTTATCTGGTGAAGAAATCATAGAGCAGCTTCAGGATGTTGATGTTGAGTTTGGGAAAAAAGACGATCCGGCAAGGGCCGGGACAAAGACTCGCTGGGCTTTCGGTTCTACGCCCAAAGAATGGCGAAAGGTAAGGTCTTCTTCGCTCTTCCGTATTGGAAATATAATTTGCTCCGACACAGTCTGGATGTCATGCACATTGAAAAGAATGTGTGCGACAATGTGTTGTACACGATTCTCAACGAACCAGGTAAGTCCAAAGATCATCTGCAAGCCAGAAAGATCTACGGGAGATGGGCGATCGTGGAGACGCGTGGCCGGATGAGCATGACAGATTTCAACCGGCAAGATTCACCCTGACAAAACCGAATAAGGAAATCTTTCTCGCTACCTTGAAGAAAATAAAAGTTCCTGACGGGTATTCAAGCAACATATCATGATGTATTGACTTGCAGGCTCGAAAGGTTACAAGGTCAAGAGTCATGACTCACATGTGCTTATGCAATGCTTACTTCCGCTGGCCATGAAAAATACGCTGCCTCTCGATGTCTCTCTCGTTTTGGTTGAGCTTTGTACTTTCTTTCGGAAGCTGTGTTCCAAGGTTTAGATAGTGGAGGAGCTTGACCAGCTGCAGCAGAAAATCATTGTTACGCTGTGTCATTTGGAGATGATCTTTCCTCCGTCATTTTTCACGGTCATGGTTCACCTGACAGTACACCTTGTTCACGAAACAAAGCTTGCTGGCCCAGCTTCAGACCGATGGATGTATCCCGTTGAGAGGTACTTGTTTAAAAATAATTACTTTAGCATTACTCCCTAGTCGCACGTTTAACCATTGATGCATTATTATTTTTATGGTTCTACTTTATAGGTTTCTTGGGAAACTTAAATCTTAAGTGAGGAATAAGGCGTGGCCTGAAGGTTCAATAGCAGAAGGTTATATCGGGGATGAGGTCTTGTATTTTTGTTTCAGGTACTTCGATGACATTGAGACGTCATTCAACCGACCGCCTCGTGTAGACGATTGTCCTGAGCCTGAGCCGGAGCCAGAGGCAATAGAGTTGTTAATCCCTCGTGTTGGTAAACCAGTTGGCGGGAGTGAGAAATTCAAACTCACGGCACTTGAGAAGTTCCAAGCACATCGACATGTCTTGATTAACTGCACCAAAGTTGAACCGTACCTTCAGTAAGGATTTCATACAAATATATATATATATATATATCCTATCCTATATATTTCCTTACATTTTATACATACTCACATTTCATTACATGTTTAATTGCAGGGAATTCAGGAGTTATGTGAAGCGTGAACTGAGGATTCGTACACAGACATCCTCCGAAATTGATAGAAAGGTCCACAGAGAATTCCGTGGTTGGTTTAGGAGGAGAATAATGAACGACCACAACCCGCACTCACTGTAAATTGAGCTCTCGCAGAGGCCCGCTTGACCACGCCCTAAGATTTACGACATACAATGCCAATGGTTTTAAGTTTTGCACCGTCGCACGAGATCGGGATTGCCGACCCAAAACTCGGGTGTATATGGCACGTTTGGGACGAGGAGTTATGCGGCAGCAAGTGACGAAACGCACGGTTCGGTGACGTCCCATATTATGGAAAGCCGCTTGATGTGGTCGGGATAAGTTACATGGCATTTTCACCGTGACGTTGTTCAAGTGTTTGTGGGCGAATACCACCACGTCCGGGGACTCACGACGACGACTTAGGCATCACATCGGTGAATTTCTCCCGCCTATTCACGGTGGTCGATCGAAGATGACGAGCCGTATATTCTTGCCTCGAGGCCCATCAGTTTATTATGTCGTCGATGAGAGGCACAAGGATTGGAATATGGTGGTTCACTTAAAGCCTCGGGACCTTTACGATATGGGCGATGGTGATAACGTCGCCTACGATTGTGAGCCATTGCAGCCCGCCAGCTTCGAAGACTTCATCCCAGACGACGATGACAATTTACCTATAGTTTGGTAAGTTTTTTAATTGTGGCTTTATGAAATTGAAAATATTAACTAAAGTTTTAATTGTGTTCAAACGTATTCACCTCACGCGTAACATTTTATGCAAACTTTCTTTGTAGGGATGTCGAAGAAGATTGAGAGAAAAACTTAATGCATATGTTGTAATATGCAATCTTTTTTTTAAAAAAAAAAAATCAAGAACATAATTTTAGCAGTTAATTAACCGCTACAATTCCTTAAAAACCGCGACAAAACGAAACCGTTACAAGAACCGCTACAAACACGCAAACAAACCGATACTAATAATAATAACCGCTACAAAAAGTGTGACCCCAACCGCTACAAAATGCTGCGCAGAAACCACCATAAATACCCCACCCAACCTCATTTAATATACATCAATTTCTTTTCTACCCACGTTTTCTCTCCTCTTCTCAAATATTTTTACGTTTTGGAACATAGGGTTAACCGTCCGAAGGGGGTAAGTGCCGTGTAACCGAATCAATTTTAATGTTTCTCAGTTCTAATGTTTCTCATATATACTAATTAATGTTTGTTATTTTGCAGTTGAACGGGATATTTTAATCAACTTTCCTTTTTCTTCCAAATACATTATTCAATAACTTGTACACATATTTTTTAAACATTCAGTATTATTTTAATTACCTCATTATTAGCTCTTATTATATCTTCCATATTTTTATTATTTTGCATCTATACAACAAGCACCTTATATATTTAAATTTCATATTTTAATACTTTTTTATTTTTATTAAAAAGATAAACTATTAATAATTACTTAATTACGTTGATAAATAATAGTTTTATTTTTTAAAAAAAGTCATGAAATTTGTAGCGGTTGCTTGAATCGCTACTACGTTTCAAATATTTGGCTGGAGGAATTGGCGGGATTATTTTGTATCGGTCAGAGTAGCGGTTTCAAACCGCTACAAATTTTTGAAAAAAAAAATGGCGGGAACATTTGTAACGGTTACAAACCGCTACAAACATTCACATGGCGGCATTTTTTTTTCCTTGCGAAAATATAGCGAGAAAAGTTGTAGCGGTTAAAAACCGCGACAAAGATTCAAAATAATAAATTTAATGGCGGCAAATTTTCAAAACATTAATTTGTAGCGGTTAGGTAACCGCTACAAGTAAATATTGTAGCGGTTAGTAACCGTGACTAAGCTCTCAGAAGAGACGTCAGCCAAGCTCATTTAGTAGCGGTTATTATTAACCGCAACAGATATAGTAGCGGTTCATATGCATGTAGTATCAGTTTTTCTTAACCGCGACAAATTAGCTTGCCACAGTGGATTTTGTAGCGGTTTTTGGAACCGCGACAAATGTCATTAGTCGCGCCAAAAACCGCTACAAATAGGTGATTTTAACCACTACAAAATGTCGTTTTTTTTGTAGTGTTTGTTCCACCACGTGGTGTAGCCTCCATTGGTGCACGATGGATGACTTTTTATTGTTCCACTGATTCAATGAGGGACTGCCCCACTAGTTCAACAAGGAGAAAAGATCTATGGTCTGGCATGTGCTTTGTAGATTTTGGCCGGTCCTCATCATATAATTAGTACGCATTTGAGTGGCTAGTAACATATATAGTAACTTAGCCCATAGGTATAATCGGTGGAAATAAGGCGTTTCAGTTGAATTGATGGGAGACAACTTTGTAATTGTGATACAGAATTTGTGATATGGAAATTGTGTTATAGAAAAATTGTGATACGGAATTTGTGATATGAAAATTGTGATACAAAAATTGTAACATGAAAATTGTGATACAAAATTTGTGATATGAAATTTGTGACATGAAATGTAAATGGAATTTTATGAATTATATCTCTAATACTTTGTAATATAAATTGTTCATCTTGGTACCTCATGAGCACATATTAACATATGTAATGAGTTGGATAGTTGGTTACTAAGGATTTTGTCTCGCCTCGTTGATTTAACATTTTTCAGGTAATAGTTCTTCTGGAAGTCAATAGGGGAAGGCTCTGGAGGCTTGATTATTGTGATAATCTTTATAAAGCCTCCTCCTTTTTATTTATGTGGTGAATTGTTGTGTTTTTCCATTGTAGGGCTCATGATGTATACTCTAATATTATGTTTTGGATTATACTGTTTTCTATCATAGATAAGTAACTCAAGTGACTATTTGAGAAAATTGTTATTTAAGTATTTTGATAATTGAGTTTGATATTGGGCTTATGGTTAGATGAGTATATTCTGGACTTCAAGACATTCAAGGCCTAAGTGTGTTGATTAATTAGAAGAGTTTTATTATCCATGATAAATTTTAAATGACTCATTTATTTTTTTACATCTTGGATAGATATTTGCAATGATTTAAATCCTTTATTACCATGGTAGTGTTTTCAAATGGTTACTGAAACTCTTTTTCTACCATGATTAATTTTTGAAAGATGAGTTGTCATCTTTTCTACTGTGGTAGACCTTCAGGTTTATATTTTCCTCTTTTACACCATAGTATTATTCATTGTCAGATGATTTGATTAAGTGTATGGAGAATTGAGTTTTAAAAAGTATGAATTTTACAATCACTCGAGTGATCTTTTAAAAAATATTCTTTCACATCTAATATCACTATCAGAATCACCGGAACCCATTTCGGTGCTTGTCCGTAGGACAAGCTCTGGACCGTCCAAATTTGATCTGGACGGTCCAGATCTGATTTTTTTTACTTTTTTATTTTTTATCTAAAATAATTTTAATGGGTAGAGAATCTAAAATAAAGATAATCTCTCAACTAACATTTTTTTTTTTAAAAAAATGATTTTTTTTATGTAGAAAAAAATAAAAACGAAAAAATAATTAAAAAAATCTGGACCGTCCAGATGGACCAGCTCTCCTTGCCTGTCCAAAGGACAGGCAGGGAAACTAGTTCCCAGAATCACCATGGTGCAGTGAAAATGATGAGAAATTAGTGCATTATTCAAGTGGTCACTTGAGTGATCTCTCTGTTTTTAAACAGTGATCACTTCTAGTAGGTGTTGTAATGAAGAGTTTTTTCAAAAAAAAACATAACTTGAGTGATCAATCAGAAAGCTTCACAATTTGCTCCTTCAATGTTTGAGAGATAAAAGAGACATTTTCTACAAATCACTTGAGTGACAAACAAAGGCGGACCTAGGTAGTAGAGAAGGGGGGCAAGTGCCCCCCTTGAATTTGGGAAACTTCTAAAAAAGATAAAAATTAATACATGTTTGAATTATTTCACACCCTTAAATGAAATGTTCACCCTTAATACATCAAGATTGTACTTCGTAATCGAATGGGGGATGGATGGTTAAATGATTGTTTAGTGCCTTATATTGAAAAAGATGCATTTTATAGCATTGATAATAAGAAAATTATGATGGAATTCCAAAAAATAAGGCCTAGAAGGATGACATTGTAATTATTTTTATTGTAATATACTTTTGTTATTAAAATATATGTACTTGAACTTATTAAGTGCCCACCCTTCATTGTAATTTATGTAGCTGCATTTCTAACAGCACTTAGCCTTACTTTTCTAAATGACAGGTTTGTAAAATAATTGTCTCTTATTACATCATCAATATTCATTTGATTTCATGAATATTTTTTTGATATCCTTTTTATGTTGTTTATATTTTTATTTTTATTTTTTAATGCATTTAAAATTTTCCTTTAAAAAAAATTGAAGGGAAACCCACATCCCCGCCAAGAGTGCCCCCCTTCAATATTTTTCTGGGTCTGCCCTGGTGACAAAGTGCTCTAAAGCTTTTTCCTAGTGTTTTATAACTATAAGCTTGAAAACTATTTAAAACACATTTTTAACCTGTTATTTTTTTATAACACTTTCCTTAAGCTTTATTATCATCAAAACATAGGATCTAACATATTTTTCACTTGCTCTTTTATTTTTTTGGTGGCCCATCCGGTATCTAGAGCTTTGCCCTAACTAATCCAGATCCGACCCGCATCGCGCACGCGGCTATGGTAGGAGAGTTTCCCAGTGGAGTTTTTCTACATTCACAAGATTCGAACCACTTTTTCATGTGCCTCGGATTCCCTTCGCGTCCCACTCTAACCACTTTTTTTTTTCACCAATTCCCACTCTTACCACTGATGACAATGGGAGCCAACAATATACTCCCTCTGGTCCTTATTATAAGACACCAACTAACAAGTTTATTTGCTTCTTTTTATAAGGCACTTGCTTATTCCTAATAAGCATTGGTTATTTTTTCCATGTCTACCCCTAATTAATAAAGGCAATGTGTGAGAGTAATAATTAATATAATATTAAAGTTTAGTGGAATTAGTAGGGGTAATATTAAAAATTACTTAGATTCTAGGACAACTTTATTGACTTTAACTATTTTCATTGGTTTGTGAGAAAAGTTAGTTGGTGCCTTATAATAAGGACCAGAGGGAGTATAAATAATGTGGGACCCAATAAACAAGCATAACCACACTTTATCAATCATCAAAAAACCATACAACTCCTCTTTGGTATGGAAAGGGTTATTTGAGAATGTAGATATCATTGTAGGGAAGTTAATAAGGAGGGTTGGAAATGGAGCCTTGATTTCAATTGATCACCACCTCTGGTGGCCCATGTTACAGGATCGAGCTTCCTTGTCTAATATTGGACAAGTAGCTGATTTATTATTGCATGTTCCTTTCTCTTGGAATTCTCAATTGATCTGTAGTTTATATTCGCCAACCATACCACAGGCTATCCTTCGCACCCGTCTTCATTTTAAGCTCCCCGGATAAAGTCATGTGGACTGGTACATCATCAGGCACTTATACGATAAAAGATGGAGTATCTCAGTTAACCACAAATACAACTCATAATGGCATTCTTGATGAACATTTTTGGAAAATTTTATAAAGGCTGAGTTTACCTTAAAAACAGCTCCTTTTCATTTGGAAGCTACTTCATAATGTTTTTCCATCTAGTGATATTCTAACTCAACATCATTTTCCAGCTCGAACACTTTGCTTGTTCTGTTGTGATGAGGAAGAGTCTCTTAATCATCTTTTTGTGGTCCGTTAGCCATATGCTTATGGTATGGCGGGTGCCTTGGCATCAGGATTCCTACTTCTTCTTTCATGGAATTCAAGGATTGGCTTAAAGATACCTTGTTCAATCTACATAGAGATGGTCATATGCATTTGGCTCAACAGATAATACGTATCGTACATTACTATGTGGAAGAAATGGAATCAAGCTCGACATTATTCTTGTTTGTCTTCACAGGTTTCAAGATGGGACATTATTCTTCACAAATATAAGAAGTCAAGAAAGCATTTTTGTCATAGACTTATCTGTCATAATGGTTCTCCCATCAAAGAATTCCTGTGGGTAAATCAGGCGACACCAAGAAAAACCTTTCTCTCTAAATGTTATGCATGCTACACTCTTCTGGATTCGTAACACAGTCCTTATGCATCCTAGATCTTTGTCTTCATTGACTACTCACTATGTGGATAAATGTTCTTTAAACCTCCCCCGGATTCTCCACCAAACTTTAATATTACCTGGCAGGAAATCTTGGCCCTGCGTTTTGAGTTTGACTTTTCTATTGTTAGTATTAGGGTTGTTCCAAGGTCTGCATTTTACATTTTCCTAAGTTCTAGGTTCTACATTTTATCTATATGTAACTTGTAAACCTTGATTGTTTTAATTTTATTTTGTTTTTTTATTAGAAAAAATACGACTTTCCTCTTGAGTTTTACTGCTATTTAGGAAAATAAATAAATTGCTTAAACTATTCCTATTATATACAAGTTCAAAAAATATACCACTCTGGTCCTATTTATAAATCCAGTTTGACCAAATCTCACGTACCAAGGAAAGTTAGGTATCTCAATGATTATAGAGCAAATTTCCAACTTTACCCCATTTATGAATGGGTACCTTTACAATTTATTATCAAATATCTCTCATCTTTTTCTCTTCCCAACATAGCCAGCCAATATCTCTTATCATCATTAATATGGGCAAAATTGTCACAATCTCATTTATTTGTTCAAAATGGACTTATAAATAGGACCAAATTTTTTGGTCAAACTGGACTTATAAGTAGGACCAGAGTGGTACTTAATTAAAATGCATCTTCAATTTATTTTTATAATTCTCAATTTAATATTTTAGGATTTTAGATGTATGTAAATAGAAATATGGGAAGATCTCAATTAAGTCCAGCTTAAATACATAATCCAGAATCAGACCTATAAATATAATACCCTTCTACTTTTAATTTAGAAAATCCATAATCAGGACAAAAAGCTTAATTTGAGATCTTTCTTAAATATTATTAAAAGATCATAATACCCCTCTACCCGAAAAAGAAAAGAGAAATTAATTTTCTGGTCCTTAAAGTTTTCATGAGTTTTGAATTAGGTCCCTTTTTCTTTTTTTCTTTTCCTTTAACCCTGTCAGCCTTTAAAACCATATAATAAGGACGAGCAGTGTGAAAAAACGTGTTAGAGTATGCTGAGGTGTCGGAGAACATCTTTACAGATGAATATGCTAAGCATCCACATCAGCATTAGGCACTGCTCTTCTCACCCCTTCATCCTCGATCATCTTAGTTTGTGCTCCTCCTTCTCTCTTTGTTATCCATTCTTTCTCCTGGAGGTAACAAAATCAACAACATCTTCACACACCCCACGCCATTATGGATCCTATATAAATAAAACCTATAGCAAGAAAAGAAGTTGAGGAACAAATGCCTTGGATCTTCACAAGACCCAATTTAGATTAGGCCTCTTAGTCTAATTATAGAATTTTTAAAAGTGTAGGCCTAAATTTAGATTTGAGTATTTCAAATGCATTTAAATTGGATTTTTCATAGAAATATTTCCGTCATACAATTTTTCTTTTAAAATATGTTAATAAAGAATGAAATTTTTTAGTTTTTTTTTTAAAAAAAAATTCTAAGTACAGGTATTCTTCTATTGGAGACAATCCTATTCAAGGCATTGTCAGCACTAAATGTGGACACCTCTTTAAAACGGGGATTCAAACTTTGATTGATCATGTTATGATGAACTAGCCCATTCATTCTACTACACCTAACTTCATTGGTAAGATGAAAATTTGTAATTCACATTATAAAATTTTGGGCTGAAATGTTTTTATCCGTTACATGACTTCGAAAGGCCCGTTATTTCTCTCATTTGGAAGCACAAGATACATAAAACTATAAAAGGCCCAAATAGTGTGCATTCAGTGAAAAGAAAGCCCTAAATGTGCATTAAAGATTGGGCTGCCCAAACAAAACCTTGACTCCTACTCTGTTCAATTTCAATTAGGTATGCTATTTAGATTGGCAGGTTTCCTTATGCCATGTTCTTAGGGAGGTCAATAAGGTAGCTGATGCTATGACTAAAATGGGTTTAAATAGATCCGAATTTTATGGTGATTGTCCTTTATTTCTGAGGACTTGGGTAGATCAGGGGTACTTGGGATTAATTCCCTCTAGCATGTAATTTCCTTTGTTTTATTTGGCTTTTGCCATCTTTAATATCAAAAAAAAAATAGGTATGCTATTATCAAAAAAAAAAAAAAATAGTTATGACCAATGGGGGTTAGCACAAGTGGTAGAGTTTGAGCCTTGTGAATGTAGAAAAGCCCCGTTGAGAGACTCATTTACCATAGACAGGTGCGCGACGCAGGCCGGATACGGATTAGTCAAGGTAAAGCTCTAGATACCGAATGGGTAACCAAGAATTTCAATTAGTTATGTATAAAATAAAATAAAAAAATCAATTAGGTGAGCTAGGTTTGAATTCCCACAGGAAGATGTGTTTATATTTAGTAAGCGACAATGCCTCGAACAAGATTACCTCCAATTTGAAAATACATGTGCCCATAAAGAAAGGATTTTAGTCTAGTAGAAATGGTTAGTTCCTCACAATGTGACAAACTGAAGTTTAAATACTCACTAGAGGAGGTGCCCATGTTTAACGCTCAACAATGCTTCAAACAGAATTGCTCCCAATAGAAACACACCTGTGTATTTGCAAAGAAAAAACAAGCATATTGCAGAGGCTTCGGTTCATTCCAAATATATCAGAGTTGGAGGGAGGGGAGCATGAATTGAACTTAAGATGAGGTCAAAAAATGGGATAATATCATTAACGTCTCACCAATAAAAAATAATATAAGAGAAGTCTTTATTGACAAGTGAAAAGCTACTATTGACAAGTGAAAGAATTATCATTGAAAAGTTATGGGACTTGTCAATATATTATTTCTCTTAGTTGGGGCCTAAATGATATTCTCCCCAAAAAATATTGAACACATCATCCCTACTGTCCTGTCCTTATTAGAAGACTTGTCTTCATGAACATTACAATAAAGCTTGTTGTCTTTTTTTTTCCCCTCTAAATGTCTTTTGTTTTGATATTACTGAACAGGCTCCAAATTAACTAAACATCATGAAATTAGTTAATGAATTTTATTTAAGGTAATTTTGAAATTTAAAAAGGTTTAACTTATTTTAACTAAATTCCCTAATCTATAGTTAATAGGTCTTCATTTCACTTGTTTCTGCCTTGTGCTATATAAATTGCTTCGGCACAATATAAGAAAAAGAAGGACTCCAAACTAGTTAAACAACAGTATCAGTTGAGGGAGTGATAATTTGGTCAGCATCAGTTATTGGCTCATTGGAAAATGAATGGCAGAAATTCATGGAAATATTATAGTAAAAGTCTTATTTCTCTTGGACCCAGTAAAAAAAAAAAAGGAATATTTGTATTGGAATAAGAACAAGTAATGGACTATAAAGAGTCACAAATTGTTTATTTTGCCAAGGGTATCAAAATAAGAATCCCACAAAATTGCAGTTGCAAGAGACTTGTACCTTACCAAGAGTCAACAAACATCAAAGTTTTGCTAGCACTTAAAATATTGATATATATAATATATAGGTCCTTTTTCATTGTGGTTACTTTCCTTTTCATTTAACTTTGCTGCTTCTGCCAAAATAGTCCTTGTCTTCCTCTGTATATATACAATTTCCACTGCATAGGATAATGAGCTTAATGGCAACAGAGAAAGGAAACAAGTTTCCAAGGTGATCAAAGAAGCTAGATTCAGGGAAACCCCTTTTTTATAAGGTAATGACAAATTAACAGAGTTTTGAATTGCAAGTAGTGTATTATGCCGCTAAAAGTGTAATTACAGTATATGAACAGACAGACAGTATGATGTATGAGAGCTTGTTATTGAAAGAATCAATTTGATGAAATGAACAAGAGAGCCTTATGATTTGTAGTAGAATGGACATATCAGTCAATAGCTTTCTGCTTTGGCTGTTTGGCCTTTCATCCTCTTTCTTACATTAGCCCCAGGTTTCCTGGTTTGACCTCGAGCCTGCTTTTCGCGCCTAGCAAGAAAACAAACCAGAGAACATTCATGTGTTAATATCTTTAGAGACAAAATGCTACGGCTACTTCAAATTGTGTGATGCAAGCACTACACTTTAATTTTCCGATAGAGTATTTTCACATAATCTCGTACTGATTATGAGTTGAGAATAGCAAGTTTCAGTCAATAGCAAGTTGCCCCAGTGCAGTGGCACCTGATCCGCTTGTCGTTGGCATGTTTATGTGCGTGCATGTGTCTAAATTGTATAAAATAAAATAAAATCAAGAATAATAAGTTTAACTTTTTTGCCAATAAGGTCTGAGGTTCGAGTTTGCATAGCCCTAATAATCCTACGAACACAACCAATAAGTATGGGAATTGAACTCTGAGATCGGATTTTCCATTGTTCTTTGGTAGCTCAATGAGTGGTTTGCTGTGTGCAAATTTTGTCTCCCTCCTACTTGTTTACCCTTATTTTTATATGAAATAATGAGGTGGGATAAAAAAGTGATTTGAGTTGGGTGGTATGAAAATAATAAAGCTCTTGTATGTTTAAAACTGGAGATCTAGATCATTCTGGTTGGTGTTTATCTTCCAATTAATTTCAAATATTTGATGTCTTGAAATTGAAAACATTTGCAGATGTGTGATTATTTCCATGGTCTAGCCACAATTAAATTTGAAAACAAGTAGATAAGTCAACACCTTAGTATATGTTTGGTTTCATATTGAAAACCACCAAAACCATGGTTAATGCAAAACTAAACACGGAATGAAGAAGACGCATGATACTCACTGTTGAGATTTCTTTTCTTCAATCCTCACAGGGTCATTTCCTCCTCCAGTCTCCATGTTTGAAACTTCAAGTTCTGGGAAATAGCTAGAATTTCCTTTCCCTTCACTGTGAGGAGAAAGACCAGTGTCATGGTGATTAGTAAAACTGCTTTCAGGGTGGAATCTTGAAAAAGAGAATGATATAGTCGAATGAGATGGTCTGATTTTTTGAGGAAGGTCCATGTTTTTTGGATCATACTGGTTTGGAGGAGCAATATCCTTGTCCTCATTAGCAGACTGGGAGATAGCAATGGATACGGCTTCCGAAGAATCCTTTCAAGACAAAAACAAAAAACAAAAACAGCAATACCGTTACACCTTATCCCAATATATTGCCACTTACACTTGATTTAGGTGAAGACATGATTAATGGAAGTTATCTTAAGTCTTAAATGCAAGTAACAAGAGAATGTTTCTGAAAGTTTGTGCCATTTTATAATCTGTATCAAATAAACAAAAACAGTACACTCCCTCTGGTTCAAAATGTAAGGTTAAAAATTGTGAAGGGGTCTAGTTTTTTTATATAAGTTAAAGTTTGGACTTATTTGATCATTTAAGGAGTTTTTTCCAATTTTGCCACACTCTTTCTTATTGTTTTTTCTCTCATACATTCTCTTTCGTCCCTTTTCCCACTTATTATCTCTCTATTTCTCTTTATAAATAAGGGCATATTTTTTTAAAAAAAGGTAAATATCTTACATATTTATTGTTTTTAACTAATTTTAATTGATTTCTTGATAAACACAAATCATTTATTTTAATGTTATATTTTGAATCTGAGGGAGTACTTCAAGAGGTAGTGATAATGGATGATAATAAAAAGGGAGAAATTCTGACCTCCATTGTTCTTTCATTGAAAATATCTGACTTATCAAGTGATATATCCTTTTCTATAGAAGAGCAGGACATATCATTATCACCAACCAGTCCTCTAACTGGATCTTGATCTCCTCCAAATAGTTCTTCAAAGTTTTGGAATGTTAAGTCAACATCAGGAATGTTAAAATCATCTTGACAACTTAGTTCTTCACATATCCCAAGGTCTTGGATATTATGAGACCACAACTGCAAAAAAAAATGAATGAAAGATTTTTACTTTGACCTCAGATATATGATGTCAACCAGTATAACGTCAATTGAAAGGAAGTATAAGATTCGGTAAAGATAGAAATCATTTTTGTTGCTTAATGATTATTGCAGCAAAACAGAGACTAGAAAATCATCAAACCTGATTACTTTGAGGTGTACTTTTGCATGTCCAAAAGAACTCGCTGTTTAAGGGAAGGTCTATCATTGGAGATGAAGGTAAATTATCAAGTTCAGAAAATGTGGATGACAAGCTTTCAAGCTTCATCTCTGCCATGGGACTGTCTCTTTCCTGAAGATTATTATTATTAAAATCCTGGGGGTTTTGTGTATGCTGATCACATGTTTCATCATAGTTCTTTCGAGTATGATACATCGGAGAAGATGAGACTGTTTCTTGCGGCACATTTACCAGTGCAGACTGATTACTGTTCTCACAGATCTGAAACCTTTTCAAATCAATAATCTGCTGCAGAATAATTTGCCTCTCTTGATCTTTGTACAATTTCTGCAAGATGAAGTTCAAAACTGAGAAAATGACTTCTAGGAATAAAATATAGGACAAGATTTATGTCAAGTTGCTTATATCCATTAGATAAAGTTTTCCAATCACACACTTGTTATTTTGCTGTTGTTAATTGTTAAAATATGTATATGTACTTGTAAATTCACCCAAGAACCTAACCTAATGGATATAAGCAACGTGACCTATTTGAGCCTAGAATCATTAATTACGGATTTCATCTCTATAGTGAAAAACAAGTATTAAAACTCTCATCCTCCTGCATACCTGACCTTGTTGACTGCTAGATCCTCCATCAAATTTAGCCCCAGATGATACCATTGAATGGCCTCCGGTTTGATTACTGGACCTTTCCGAGAGATTCACTGCATTCAAATCTACAGAACCACTGCTTTCAATCTCATTTAATTCAAAACCCCAGAGAACAGCAAAGTCTTTGGCAGAAGGGCACCCCATATAACTTCTGATAGCTCGTTTCTGGTGTTTTAAGGAGGGATCATGAAGCTTCTGATCACAGCCACGGCAGATCAAAATTCGGTGATCCAAACACTGCACATAAGCAAAATGGTTTCTACATAGGTTACATACAAGAGTCCTGAGGTGGCGGCTGGACAATGCATTGGCTTTATGGACCTTTGCATCACAGGATAGACAGAGATATGCCTCATCTGCTTTACAATAAACCACTGGCCTCAAAGATGTGCAGAATTCACAAGCTCTCTCCATTATTCCCTTTTGTTTTCAAAGGCCAAAAAGAAACTATATAAAGTCATACTATGTCCAGAATAAGAGATCTAACCAATAAATTAAGAGCTGAAAATAAAACATATAGCCAAAAAGGTAAAATCCAAAAAAGGAAGAGGGTTCATTTGCATAAACTTAAATTGCTTGTAAATAGTCCTCTGAGAAAAACTGAGTCACATCTATTGATAAAAATTCAATTGAAACTCTAAAGGAAAGTCTTGTAAAGATCATTAGTCTTCAAATAGGAAGATGATGCAAGTATAAGAAATACCTGGTAATCTGATATGTGAAATTCAAAAGCCAAAATTGATGGGAATTCAGCTATATAGCCCAGCACTTTTACCACTCAAAGTCGATACAGAAAAAGATAACCCAACTGCAAGCAAAAATCATGATTATCAAAGGGAAAAAACTGAAGGAGATCTCGACAACGGAAGTAGCAAATCAATCAAATCCCAAAACAAAAACCAAGACATATCCCATCTGATAGTACCAATAAGAGCACGAAACTCTTGTGAACTTTGTGGAGCATGCAGTTGAAAATGGAGCGTTGACGCACTTTTGGGACAACCTAATAATGACTTTTACAGCTGAGAAGTAAAAGAGACGTACCTGTGATTGATTTCTAAGAAATTTTTTAATTTTTTTCCCCAAAAGGAAAATAAAATAGGAATGCCTCCAAGAAAGCAGACAGAAAGTGAGGATTATTGTTCTTCTAGTTCAAAAAGAGGCAAAAGGGTGATAAATTTTGCTGGAAAAACGAAAGCTTTGAGCCTGGATTCAACTTTTTCATGGTGGTTTCTGGGTTTGCGTTGGTCGAAGCTTGTTTATGGGGCAGTAATGAAATGTTGGAAAATTTTAGCCATTTGGGGATGACGTGGGAAGTTCTGACCTCGAACTTTCCAGCGTGGATGAGAAGACGTGGAAGGGGGGAGGTGGGTCCCACTGGCGTTATCCAAATAATTAGACATGTGAAGAAAGGAAGGGCCTTTGTTCTGTAATCCAAAAGGTTAGCCGTGTCGAACCAATAGGAGGCTGCCACGCCACTTAGGCTTTTAAAACGACGCCGCTTTCAACTCTCCGGGATGGGCGGAGGCCGAGGGTGGGGTCCACTCTAAGGGAGGACTGAGTCATGTCATGACTCACGAGGTGATGTTACCTTTTTTCTATATAAAAAAAAAATGAAATTATTTTAAATTTTTAAATAATTTTTTTATTTTCTTAGAAAAAATACTATTTAAATTCTTTTGAAATAAATTTTATGCTTGTTTGTTTTAGTTTTTAAAAATGCTTTTATAATTTACATGGTAAATATGTTAGTTTTGTCTGGACTTAAAAGAAATAGCTTTTTTTTTTTTGCTCTGAAAGGATACTTTCATTACTAGATAAAAGACCACTACAACGGATACAGGATCACAGAAACGCCCAAAGCAGAAAAGTTACAACAACCTAAACCCAATAAGATAAACTAAAGCAACCATAAACAAACTACAAGCAACAAGCAGAATACAAAGAAACCTCTCACCACAAATAAACCAAGCAAACAGAACCATAACACTACGTAAAGAAAGAGCTTAGTCACCACCCGATCCGCACTAGAGTCATGAGGGACTTCCTCAACAACATTAGCCTCCTGAACATCCAAGGTTAGAAGAGAAGACAAAGAAGGTGATGGTTGCGAAACCCACCCGATCGGGCCCACCTCCTTATAAGCACTCGCTGCAAGAAAGTCAGCTACTCTATTACCCCTTCGAGGGATAAAGGATAAAGAAAACCCAACCCCGTCGAAAAAAGGCCAATAATATCAAGAAGGATACCTCTACTCCTCCAATCATACAAATCAGAGACTTAGTATCAATACAAGTAAGTAATAAAAGGCGCTCGCTTTCAAAACTACTTTGTCATGGCCCAAATCCATCTGCTAACATAAGAGCCCTTTTTAATGCAAGGGCTTCGACATAAAGGCCGATAGTGATTTGACTTTATCCACAAATCCCCACCGAAAAGCACCACAATGATCACTACAAACCACACCGATTGCAAGATGACTATTACCAGAGCCAAAAGCACCGTCAATGTTGAATTTAAGAAAACCAGAGGCGGAGGAGCCCAACGGTCACACCGAGGACTTGGACTACTCACACCCCTAACCACGATTGCAATTCATCACAATGACTCCAAAACTCAGCATTACTCATGTTAGCATATTCAATGACAAAGAAAGGGGTTGGGATCCACATGATCAAAGACTTTAGAATTCCTCTGTTTCCGATATACCATAAGATCCAAAGAAAGTAATGAGATGTCTTTGGGTTTAAGAGACTTCATACCGTAAAACCGCATCCACCAAGCATTGAAATTGGCCACATTGGAAAAATCAAACTTAAACCCCAAACTACATCCAAACCAAATACAACGAGTCCAATGGCAATGGAAGAAGAGATGCTCCGATTCTCCTCACCTCTTCACAGATAGGGCATAGGCTAACAGAGGATTTCCTTCGGCACATAGAGCAACATTAGTAGCCACCGCATTATTAAGAATGCGCCACATAAACCGTTGTACCCGGGGTGACTTTAATGCTCCAAATCAATTTCCAACACGAGTTAGGGATAACACAAGAAGTACCGCTTTAGCGGGGGACCTAAAGCCTTCGCTTTTCAAGATGATACCCACCTTAACCGAATATATACCGTTATTTGAATTAGTCCGTAAGAGTTTGTCCTTTAAACCATTGTTAGGGATCGGAATGGCACGTATAGCTTCCTTAACATTATCTCGGTATAAACGCCGCAATGGGAGCAAGGTTCCAAACTCCATCCATAATTAGATCACTAACCCTTCCATGTTTAACATAGAAATCCTCACTATTCTGCGGTTTTTCAGAAAGGGGTGCCAGTACCCAATTGTCTCCCCAAATTCGGATGTCTCGCCCATCACCCACATCCCAATGAAGATCCCTGTCTTAGAAACTCTCGTCCTTCGAGAATGCTAGACCAACACCAAGAAGCCTTGGACCCTCGACCGCATCAATAAATTCCGTCTTGGGAAATATACACTCTTCACAACCCGAGCCCACAAGTCATTAGGGCAATTCAATAGTCGCCACGCGGTCTTAGCCGCAAAGCATCATTCATAATAACCAAATCTCGAAAGCCCATACCACCCTGATGCTTCCCCATAGTGAGATAATTCCACGCCTTCCAATGTGTCTTACTCCCAAATGCATTACCATCCCACCGTAAGTTGGCTATAAGGCTATGGATGTCCTTACAAGTTTTCGTAGGGAACTTAAAACAATTCATAGGATAGATGGGTATGGCCCGAATGATCGCTTTGATCATGACTTCCTTCCCGCAAAAGAGAGAGAATTATTCCCCCATCCTTGGAGCTTGGTAGTAACACGCTCCCTAATATAGGCCAAGGCTTGCCGCTTCGTCTTCCCCGGATGCCGGGAATACCCAAATACCTACTAGGATCACCGAAATAGGAATGTGAAGAAGATTACTCACCATATCACGAATATCATCTCGGCGATTAGTAGAAAAAAATAGGCTAGATTTATCAAGATTTAGAACTTGACCGTAAGCCTCACAAGATCGTCAAGGATAGAAGCCAACTTATTGCGCTTACTCCGATTAGCATTCATGTATACAAGAGCATCATCCGCAAAGAAATCGTGAGAGAGGACCGGGCAAGTAACACTCGCTTAATACCCCAAGCAACCCTCCGCTCGGCTCTTCGTGATCATAATGGACAATACTTCAAAGAACTGTGATGAAGAGATATGGAGAAATAGGATCTCCTACCGAAGACCCCTACCAAAAGATAAGGAACTAACAACTTCACCGATAGGCATAAACTCATCTTGACAGTAACTTACACACTTCATAACCAGAGAAACCCAATCCTCACAAAACCAAACCGTAACAAAGACATTCTCGCAGAAGGCCCATTCAACCCCGTCATAAGCCTTGCTCATATCCATCTTAAGAGCAAATTCATATTTTCTCCCATCCTTTTTCCTCCTTAGATAGTGATAAACCTCATGTGCAATGATGATATTATCCTCGAAACATCGACCGGACAAAGGCACCTTGATTAGGTGAGATGCACTTAGTGAGAAGAGGTCTCATACGATTAGCCAGATCTTGGAGATAATCTTATATGAAAATTGCAAAGGCCAATGGGGCGAAGATGAGAGACATGCTCGGTTTAGCTACTTTAGGAATCAAAGTAATATCTCAAATATCTAGCCTTCGCTTTGTCTCCATTAAGAACACCAATTGGGGTTTTTACTAAGCATTGTTCCTTTAAGTTCCCGGTCGTCAAGGCAACCCCAAGACCTTGACAGCCCAGCTAATATATTCATGGCGCACCGGTGGCGGGTCCCATCCAACCACCGGCGTGTCGAGGATCGCGAGAAGCACAAACCTCATTAGACGAAAAGAGCCATCAAACCAACTATCCTGAAAGTCTATCTCTCCCGTAATCGGGGAACTACACGGATGAACCGATGAAGGAAGAGCTAGCTTACGCCTTGCCAAGGATTTTACCGACTTATAACTCTTCCGATTATTGCGATGTGATATTCCTCTATCGATCGAAAAGAAGGCAGCGGCACAGATCTTCGAAACAGAGCTTCACTGTCGCTTGACAACATCTAGGGGAATCGGGCTCAAGAGGGCGTTTAAGCTTAATTTGCTTCAAGGAAAGAGCCACCGCCGACACGGGAGAGACTCAATGAGATAGGAGGGATGGAAAGGTTATTCTCCCGCTCATTAGGAAACTCCACGAAATAGTTGTGATTCGCCTCGTAAAGCCGAACTCTCGACTCGTATTTTTTTAATAATACCAGCTTATTAATTTCAACAAAGACAGTTAGGGAATTGGGGCTCAAATCCGTGTTGAACATTTCCCATAACAGATCGGGAGGTCCAACAGCCTTAAGACCACTTCACTAGAGGAAGGCCCACCAAACAATTCGCAAGAAAGGGCCCGATCGATTTGGAGAAAGACCGACCGGTTGGGCTTGAGAAGAAGCAGCCCAATAAAAGGGTCCCCAACCGCATGCCCAATCCCAACGTAAAAGTCCAAAATTGCATTCCCACCCGCCAAAGGATCCTGCGCCTCAACCATACCCCGCTCCGACCGAGTAGCGCATCTATAATCAATGGCAGAAGGGAGTTGCAGCCTTCCCGGAGTCAACCTAGAGAAAGCACAAGACCGGATACCCATCGACTTGTCCCATCCTTGCAATATTCGACGGATTATTTCCATTCCCGGCTTACTTTCTCCCCGACAATCACCAACTCCGCATTTTGACTTACTCCCAAAGCTATCCTTCAACGTCGGCCGATGTTCGAAGAACCTTTCTTCCCTGGCGACCACCTCCGTGAGTGCTCTCATTATGATTTCGTGCACTAGAAAGGGAACTTCACACCCGCCATTCCCGCACACAACTACTACTTCCTCGATAGTTCTAACACCCCGAGCACAAAGCCAACTACCATACACGATTCCTTGCCCATGTTTCCCGAGCCGTCAAGAGTAAGATTGCACCCACGGCCATCGTGACCCAAATGACCACATGAATAGCACAAGTGCCGCAACCGTCGTATTTGACCGAGACCCAAGCCGACTCTTTCCTCGTGCGCGGAATCCAAAACCAGCGTTAGGGGCTCATTTAGTTGCACCAGTGGATCTTGTTCTAATAAAGCTACGACCCAGCCTTCCTCCCACACTTAAAAGAAATAGCTTATAAAACTATAATTTTATTATTTACCAAACATAATCCAACTATCATTTCAATAAATTTCAAACATACAAAAGGATTAATTTAGGTTTTTAAAATTTGAGCACTTTCCGGTATACTCTTTTCACCCAAACCCACGTGACATTCTTCCTCCTTTCTTTCTTTCTCACCTTCTATTCCTTGTGGCATTTATGAATTTTTTTCCACAACTTAACAACCTGGAATTTGTGATTTTTTTTCTCACTATGAATTTCACAACCAATGATGGTAATGTTCTTTCAAAACATTCTTTGGGTCTGTTTTCAATTTCTCCTTTGAAAACATAACTCGAGGAGTAAATTTTTCCATTATTGATTTCTGCACTGTAAAATTCACAAGTCAAGTTTTAAGCAGAGCAATTCAAAGGTCGAAGAAGGAGATGTTTTACAATTACAACAATGACAAGAAAGTTATGATCCACGGGGAATGACTAATGTCGAGGAGTTGCGAGGTAAAATCACCAAATTCTAAAATTCAAAATTAGGCTCCTCACACTGATTTGGGATTTACTGAATTTGAAGGTCTGTTTTTGAATTTTGGCTATTTCAAATGGATTTAAATAGAATTTTCTCTCATTTTTCTATGGCCAAAGCAATAATTTGATTATTAAGGTATATTTTTATAAGAATATGCTAAAAATAAGGTTACTTGATTAAGGTTCTCAACGATAGCCTAAACTTCATTTCACACGTGAGCCAATCTCAAGTGGATAAACCATTTTATTATTTTATGATATTAAGTCCCACATGTGATAGAAAATTCACAATTTGGTTGTGAACATGTGCCTTTTTTCTTCCCAAAAAATATTTTTATTTATTTTTAATTATTATTCTCTCCGTCCCTAATTATAGGAGCAAATTTTGGAGTTGGTTTTAGTCCTAATTATAAGAGCAAGTTTTTAATTTTGTCAATTTTTTCCTATAATACCCCTATTTATACTTATTATTAGGAGCATTATATATATGTGTGTTTACATATATATGTATATTTTGTTTATGTGTGTCAATATATATATGTGTAGATATATATGTGTGAACACACACACACATAAACATATATATATGTGTGTGTGTGTGTATGTGTGTGTAGATATATGAGTGTGTGTCTCTATGTATGTAGATAGATCTATATGTATACACATATATATACACACATATATGTATACACATGGCTATATAAAAAGCAACTAATATACATATATAAACTAATATGTCATGGATATCTAACGTAAGGCAAATTAGAAACACTTATAATTAGGGCAACTTGTGTCATTTTAAATTTATATAAGGACATTTTAGGAAAATGAGTAAAATTAACTAATTTAACTCCTCTCCTTAATTCTCCCAAAATCGATTAAATTACTCCTATAATTAGAGACGGAGGGAGTATTATGCTTTCCTCGAGAAAGCAAACATTTGCGGGAAAGAATTTGATGAGATTTAGTGAGAGTTGTTTTTTTTCATAACTGGATATGGAGTTGAAGTAGTATATGTTGATATACTACCTTTAATCTTAATTATAAAACGAGTTAACTTTTTTTTTGGAGAGATTAATGAAACTAATTAAATTGATTTAAAATATTTTTATTTTTTGCTTCAAACTAATTTTTATGACTTATAAATTAATATATAATTTAATAATACACAACATATGATTTGATTAAATAAGTTATTTAGTTTTTTTAATCTCTATAAAAAAATTAATTAAATCTTAATACTTAGGATAATGAGGTACTATCTTGAAGTTAGATGGAACAATTAATGATGTTGTGTTTGGCGATTATCATAACTGGGTGGGGCTAGATAGATACTCTCACCCGTACGGTATACATATAATTTTAGTACTATATTTTCCGGTTTAAATATAAAATCTAGTGTGTAGTGTAATTTGTATTACAAATAATTAGAAGAGTATCATCTTCTATTTTTGTCCATATTAAATAGGGATAAATATCATTTTCACCATGGAAATTTAGCTTATGGAGTACTAATCACCGGAAAGTTTTTTTTAATCAAAATTGCCCAAAAAGTTTAAAAATATAGCAATCTTGTCTTTCCGTTAATCTTAACTGTTAAATTGTTGCTTCAATTTGTAAACTTCCAGGGGCATAATTACTCCTAAAAAAACTTTTAGGGTAAAATTGCTTCTACAAAAAACTTTTGGGGAAAAATTGCTTCATTTTGTTAACTTTTGGGGCAAAAATGAGACCAAAAAAACTTTCAGATGACTAGTGCTCTCTAAGCTAAACTTCCATGGCAAAAATGGTATTTGTTCCTATTAAATATTACTCCCTCCGTCCCTAATTATAGGAGCAAATTTTGGAGTTGGTTTTGGTCCTAATTATAAGAGCAAGTTTTAACTTTTGTCAATTTTTTCCTATAATACCCCTATTTATACTTATTATTAGGAGCATTATATATATATGTGAACATACACGCACATATATAAACATATATATATATATGTGTGTGTGTGTGTGTGTGTGTGTGTGTGTGTGTGTGTGTGTGTGTGTAGATATATGGGTGTGTGTCTCTATATATGTATGTAGATAGATCTATATGTATACATATATATACACACACATATATGTTTATATAGCAAGACCATTATTTCAATTAGAAAGCGTGTGGAAAGAAAATTAGATCTATACACACATGGCTATATAAAAAGCAACTAATATACATATATAAACTAATATGTCAGGGATATCTAACGTAAGACAAATTAGAAACACTTATAATTAGGGCAACTTGTGTCATTTTAAATTTATATAAGGACATTTTAGGAAAATGAGTAAAATTAACTAATTTAACTCCTCTCCTTAATTCTCCCAAAATCGGTTAAATTGCTCTTATAATTAGGGACGGAGGTAGTAGTAATTTTTATTATATTAATTAGGGAAAATCACTTATAAAGAATGTTGAATTACACAAATTCTAATTTGGGTTATTGAACTTCACAAATTATATATCGCGCCATAAGTAGGGACTTAACATTGGAGCTAAATTACCTCAATATTCTTTAGTTATTCAAACAGAAAAATTTAGAAAAAAAAAAAAACAACAACAACCCTATTATATGCTATATCTACAACAGAACACCATTTGTTCTCTGACTTAGAGTGACTTCTTTCCAAACATTAATTATGCATAATATTCTTATTTATATATAATATTCAGTTTTATAGGAGAGTATATATAATATAAGTGAAAGAGGTGAATTCTTGTGTACTACAATGTTTACAAATATCTTACAAATATCTTTATATAGGAATTTCCCTTTTAAAAAAAAAATAATCATGGATTATATATTCAGGATATATATGCAGAATTCAAAATTTAAACTTGGATCATAAAATTTTGAACAAAAAATATAAATATCGAAAGAAGATAATAGATCTCCATGTAGATACGTAGATTCACCTATCACAATAGATATCAATTCATTCTAATACATTATTTCATAAAACCAAATATTGTAAAAAAAAAACAAAAAAATATTGTGCATGATTAATGAAAGAAGATCCGTTGTCCAGTACTTCCTAAGTAATTAATTGATAGAACAAATAATAAGGTTAATTTTGCTATTTTTAATAACTAAAGGATATAGAGGTAATTTGACTCAAATTTTAAATATCTAATTATGACGTATAACTTCATATATAATTTGTTAAGTTCAGTGATTCAAATTAGAATTTGGGTAATTCAACATATTTATGTAGGATTTTCCCTATTAATTAACTATTTATCTTCACTCCCATAAATAGAGGTATTTTAAAAATAAATTGCATTTTTATATATTTATTGTCTTTTAACAAATTTAACATTTTTTAATTTAAGTAATTCGATTATTTGTCATAAAAATTATGTTTTTCTTTGAACAAGCATGTCCCCACTCAGGGGCGGAGGCAGGGGTGCTAGGGGTGGCCCCCGCCCCCCAAAAATTACATAATGCAGCCCAAAATTTTAAAATATTATATTTCAGTCTTATAAAAATTTTAATATTTTCATTTTAGTCCTTGTTATTTGTTTTGTGAAGGGACTAAAATGAAAATATTGAAATGTTTGTGGGGTTGGAATGTAATTTTATGAACACTTGAGTCCTATTCTATAAAATTCGCCCCCCTAATTGTAATTTCTGGCTCCGTCCCTATTCCCACTCCGAGAAAGAGAAGCAGTTGGAGAATTTATTTTTAATAAAAAAGGAATAAGAGAGACAAGAAGAAATAAACAAATTTCAGCAAACAAGCAGTCATTGGTGATGGAGAATGCCTTACAGTTGACTGCCTTATATTAAAAGCCAACATAGTAAACACAATCAAAACAAATTATTAAGTCATGCTTCACGCATAGTCATCATAATATATTAAATATAACAAATAGGTTCTAATAGATTAAAAAAATAGGTCTTTAAATTAATAAAAAAAAAAATAGATAAAATATAATAATCCCATTAAACATCTAACAATTTATCAACTTCAACATGGCTGTATGTATAAAATATATCTTGTCTTGAAGTATTTACATTTTTTTACGACATTTTAATCCAACGAAGAAATTAATGATTTCAATTAATTAATAAATCAAACCCAAATATAAAAAATCTTAAATATGTCAAATGTATATCTGCATATTCTGTGAACCAGATGTGGTCATAGTTTTTTTTTTTTTTTAACAAGAAAAAGAAAAAGAAAAACTCTACACTACTTGAAGAAAATTAGGCATAAATTATTTTCAAGGGATCCACCCTTTTTATTCGGAGAGTTTCAGTTCTCATCTCTGGTGATAAGTACAAATCTAAACCATCCATATTTAAATTGAAGGGGTCCAAGTTTAATACTTCCTTGATCCTAAATACTCCCTCCGGTCCTAATTATAAGACAATATTTTAGAGTTGGTTTTGGTCCTAATTATAAGACAACATTCTAATTTTTATCAATTTCTTCCTAAAATACCCCTATTTATTTTCTCAAGTGTGTTTGGTTTTTGATGATTACATATATGTGTATGTATATATGTGTGTGTCTATATACAAATATACATACATATATACACAGACACAAATACACACACACACACATCTATGAGTGTGTGTGCCTGTCAATATATATGTGTGTACATATATGTGTGTACATATATAAACACACATATATACATATATGTGTGTGTCTATATATATATTTGTGTGTGTGTATTCATATATATGTGTGTACATATATAAACACACACATGTATATATATATATATATATATATATATATATATATATTTGTGTGTGTGTGTTCATATATATGTGTGTAGATATATGTACGTGTGTGTGTTTAGATACACACACACATATATGTGTATATAGTAAGGCTATTATTTCAATTAAAAACCGTGTGGAAATGAAAATTCTAAATCAGAGAAGTATGTGATAGGGGTTGTTAATTCACTTTTACTTATGTCATTTTAAATTTATATAAGGACATTTTAAGAAAATGAGTAAAATTAACTAATTTAACTTCTCTCATTAATCTCTCCAAAATCGATTGAATATGTCCTATAATTAGGACCGGAGGGAGTATAAGACAAAATTGACTATTTTTTGAGAGATTAAATAAGCTAAATAAGTTACTTAATCATATCATATCTTATGTATCCTTAGATCATATATTATTTTATTAGTCAAGCTAATTAGTTTGGAGGAAAAAAATAAAAATACTTTAAAATAATTTAATTAGATCCCTTAGACTATGTTTGGTTTGAAAGTAGGTGAGGGGAGGGGAGCAAAAAAATTTCCCAATTACCCATGGAAAAATTTTAAAATTACATAGCTTTTTGCATCATTTTCCGCACATTAACTTTGGAAACATATCACATTATGGTCATATCTGACTTTTCACATTAGGGGTGGGCACCCCACCTCCAACCCAACACAGCCTTAATCTCTCCAAAAAAGTCAACTGTGTCTTATATTTAAGATCGGAAAAGTATTATTTTACTTCAAATCGATACATTTCAAACTAAATTTGAACTGTTATGCTTATGTCATTGCAATGAGCACCAAAACTGGAATCTTTTCTTATCATCCATTAAATACATGGCCCATGAAAGCAAATATGGAAATGAGACACAATAGAGTTGCACTATGTTTCAAAACAAAACAACAAAATAGAGTTTGGTATATTATATTGCTACAAGGCTGGGGACCCCATGACATGTGCAACCTGGTAATGCAAGATCCTCACTAGATATGTTACCATTTGTACCATTCAGACACCAAAATAAGGCAGAATGGAATATGACTAACTTCTGGTCCAAATGCCAATGTAAGTTATTTACTTACAAGTCAAGTGGGCCCAGGAATATGAATAATCACAAACTCTTCAATATCAATGGTGCAAATTAAATCTTGATTATCATCACCATTTGCAATTGCATGTGTTTAGTTATAGTGGGACACAATTTATCACAATCAACTCCCTCCAACAACAGAAAACATGTGCCCAAAATGTTCCAAGACCTAAATCATGGGATGATCCACTTTGACCAAAACTCAAAACTGGTCCATTTTAAAAACATGACTCACACAGCCCATGAAGCTTATTTAATACTTCCCCCAAGTCCTAAATGTAAAACCTATTTATTTAATTTGAGTAGATTAAGAAAATTAGTTAACTTAATTAATATGAAATGTTTTTTTTCTAAAACATTAATCATCTTCCTTTGTTCATTTTATCTTTCTCTTACTGGATGACTGTTGTAGAAGTAACAATAGGGGTAAATTAGAAAAATATTGATAAATATAAGAAATAGGTTTCACATTTAGAACTAGGATTAACTCCACAGGACCACTATTAGGTCATACATTAAGAACCGGAAGAATAGTCTAGAAGCAGTTTAGTTTATCAGCAGATTCAAAATACAAACAACTCCAAGGAAGGGAAATATGCATTGAGAGAAAGAATTGTTAATATTATGTTATTGACACAATTCATTTCCATCAAATATCTTCATTCAATTAGTTTATGATAAAAAGTGCAGAAACCCTAGCATAATTCACATCTGAGAATAGGTATATTACACTGTCAACAACCTGTACCATATAACCACGAAATTTCTAACAAACTGGTATTTCAAAATAAATTCATAAAATTCTAGCTGTACAATTGAGCCAAATCTTGCATCTATATCAAAAAAATACACCATTTTCTCATAAGTATTATGAGATTAACTTTGAAGGCACTGTAACTCCCAGAAGAGGCCAAAAAAAGAGTTGATTTCAGTTCCATGATTGAAGCAAAAGCCTGAATCAGAAAAGTTTGGTGAGGTATATGTATGTGTGTGTGTATCAATACAAGAAAGCACCATCATGTTCACATCCACCGTCAGATATAAAATGGTTCAACTTCTAACATTGAGACCCAAGACCCCAACTAGGATCAAACCCATACACAGTATTTTTCATCTAAATTATGGCCACTACTTAACTCTGAACAAAGTGAGGAATGCAAGAATGAGTCCTATATTTAAAGGTACTTTCATCTTCCAGATTATCAGTCAGGCAAGCGGTCAAATCTCGGCAGTTTAGCTATTTCACTTCCCTATCTATATTAATGTCTCTTTAACAGCCTCACAGTGCAAAACCAGTTTTGAGAAATTGCTAACATTATCTCTTAGTAAACCAGCACAATGAGCAGAACCAAAGGATAGCTCCCACTTCTATCATCAATTAAACTGAAGTTCATTCATAAAAAGATTGAACAAACTCATCTGCTTCACCTTTTGAAAACTTTGAATGACAACTTAAAAATTAGCCAACCGATCATGAAACAAAAAATAACATGGTCAGAAACAACTTTAAGTAATAACGCATCACACCTTGATCATCTTGACTTCACATGAACTTCAATTATATCATCATCCTCCATGCCAAGGCCACCAGGGGTTTGGGATGGATTAACTTTATCCCCATCAAAAGAAAATACTAAATTTCTCTGGTCAAGCTTTACTTTATCTGAATACATTTTGAAGATCCTTTCAAACTTGTCATCCTAAAAAAGTAGATAAACATCAAATCAGCCTTATATGAAAATTAACGGACACCATAGCATAAAGCGAAGTATGAATAAGGGGGAAGGGAAAAACAAAGAAAAATGACCGTCAAACTACATTTTCAGAGGATGGGTAGCAGAATGAACATGTAACCCAAAGTATTGGAGACAACCTTTTAATAAGAAAAGAAATTTTGCCAAAATCACAGCAACTCAAATAAGGTCAGTATTTTCTCCAAAAAAAGCTTAAGGCAATAACAGTTGAACTAACTTATTCACATCATTAGAATAGAACAAAAGTTTGCCACGCAATTCTAACAGTTGGCAGTTACTTAAAAGGAATAGCACAACTATTTCCCAGTTTCAACATAATTATATGTATATAGTGGCAGAAGCACCATAAACAAAGGGTCAAAGTTAGCAACATAATCCTTAGCCTTGGATAACTCAACAGTTACTAATAACAACAGAAAACTTAACAACATAGTATATATTATATACCATGTAAACACGAAAATGCTTCACTCCATCCTTGTCTTGTATAGAGATGACAATCTTATCTCTTTCAGGTGGTTTTGATATTTTCTCATTTGCAGCATCCACAGGAGTCTGCAATGAATTATCAAGCTCTCTCTTAGCAGACTCCTCAACTTCTAGTAACATGTTTTTTGCAGATTGTGCAAATGAGACAAGCTCTTGCTTTTTTAACCTACATGTGAGAATCAATTGTTGTCAACAACCGCATAAAAATAGGAGAGCAGAATGCCAGCCTCATCAAAAAATCAAAGAGACTTTTCTGATTTCTTGCCTCCTGATAGTCAGAGGCTAAGACTTTGCACATTTTACACAAATTTCTAATGATGGAGAATACATTTAGAGAGAGAGGAACTGATGTAACATAACCAATGAAGCATGGATTCTGATATGCCAAGCTTTATCAATATTAGATATAACTAACACACATGTAAATTATTTTCCTCATCATTGTGGAGGGTTTCTACTTTCTATATGATCACAATGGTTTCTTTGTTCAAATGTCATTCTTTTTCCTTTGGCCTGATTTCATCCTTTAATTTTTCTTGATATTTCAATTGTATTTTATATAGTAAAACCATCAATAAGGGAGACAGCAGAACCCCATGTATTTTGTATACTTCTCTGATCCTTAATATAAGACATATTTACCTAATTTAATTAGATTGAGGTAGTTAGTTAGGTTAGTCAACACGACATGTATTTTCTAAAACACCCTAATCATCTTCCTTAATTCTCTCATTCCCCCTTCTTCTTCATTATTGTTGATGGACCATCTATCCCTCCTCCTTGATTATTGACACATATGATAATTATGTCTTATATTTAGAACCAATATCAACTTCCCAAATATGGCTTATATTAAGGACTGGAGGGAGTAGTATTTTTCTTGATGGACACCCACTATCCTACATGGTCAATCCCCCTCTGTATCCCTTATATTTTTCTTCTGGCAATGAGCTAAGCAGACTCCTCTAATAATAACCCAAAACGACCAGTCTGAACAGCATTTCCTGTAGTAGAATGCAAAGTCCATCAAGTAAACTATGACATTGATGGGTCTACCAGACTTATTTCTTTATCAACATTTTTCTTGTGCAACACGTTGGCTAGATGAGAGGGGTTTAGGGATTGAAAAGTGATGTATATAAATTCAAATTGGTAAAGCTGAATGATTGTGCAGTCAAAGATAGCTAACAGAAACGAACATACATTTAATGTTGGATTTTTTCATTAAGAATAAAATAGACACAGACAAAGATTTCCCAACAAGCAAGAAAGACAAATAATTCCCAAGGGAGGAACTTTGTAGGATTGGATTCCAGCTCATGCAGTATCACTTAACATTTCTTTCCAAAAATTACAAGAAGCATGTATGATTTTGTAATGTTGTGAAAAGAAAACCAGCATTTGTGCATTTATATAGTCAAAAAATTGATGGACCCTGTGGAATAGTGCATCTAAGGTTTGAAGCAAGAAAAGGAAAAAAGGGGCAGATGGCCCATCTAAGGAAGCTGAAAGAATATTCAGATATCCTAGAAAGGAAAGAAGGATGAAACTGTTAGAAGAGTAAGTCAGGGGATTAATACCATAAGTTTATAGAGTTTCATTAGAAACAAAGATCATTTCAATATGCTAAAATGTATGTTTTCCTAATTCATTTAATTCAGAAAACAAACCAGATGGTAGTAATGGCTTCTTTCCTTTATCCACTCCAACCTATTGCCCAATCATCACCCTTCACGCACATGTGGATGTACACTCAATGCAAAATTTTCGTCTCAAAGACTATGTCACCGTGCCCCCTCACCTCCTCTAATTCTTTTACTCAGCTTTTAACTGTGTCCAACTCATCAGCACACATAACCTAACTACTTGATTCTTTTATCTTTGTCCCATAGTTAGCAGCAAACAAACCACACCAGTCCCTATCAAAATCAAGGGTTTATTTTGGGAATCAACCAAATTAAAGAACCTCTTTCAATATCCCCAGAAGCCCACAATCCCACAATACATATATACACACAAACACAGACGCACGCGAATAATAGAATGCTCAGACCTCAACTCCTTTAATGTTGAATCCTCCGCAATCGACTTGGATTCATCTCTCGAGACCTTTGGTGGAGGAGGTAACCAGTCATCTTCTTTATCCTCAATGTCGACCACTACCGCTTTCTCTTCATTCTTACCATTCACAACCTAAACCACGTAATAATTTCAAAAATATGGAATCGAAGCATTCGTTCGAGGCAAATTAGATGAGGTTAGAGGTAAAAGTTATATTACAGGCTGACAAGTCTTCCTCTTTTTACCAAGACAAACCACGACCTCGTCGTCATCGTCTGCCAGAAATACAGAATTTAAAATTACAGGATTCAAAATATTCTTGCTTCAAAGGCTAAAACAAGACGGACAAGAATAACTTCCTTCCGAAAATAGAGGAAATTAACAGATAAGAAGGGAAAAGAACCTTCGATGCACACAACATGGTGAGGTTGTACCCGTCTGTAATCAAACAAGGGCTCAAATTCTTCCTTAGAATCCGCCTAGATTGAAAAAAACCCAGGGTTTAAGAAATCAGAATAAAGAAAAGTTATGAAACTTGCTGAAGCTATTCAGAATTGAAGTGTATGTATGAGATAAGAGTCAAACCATAACAAAGACTTGTGTGAAGCTTCCTCTCTCTGACTCTCTCACTTCTTATTCTACTTTCAAGATCCCGCCTGAAACTCGAAATCGTAACATGCCTTCCTCGGATTTAAAGCAATCAAGAAATGACTAGCCTCCCGGGCCCACCAAACAAAAATATAGGAAATTAGGGGTTGCGTCATGTGTGCTGCATTTTTTAACCTTAATATTTAATTATTTTCGGTACTATCTAAAAAATGAGTATTAAAATCTCTCTAATTGTTAGTCCTTATCTTCTATGTTTTTAATACTAAAAATAAATAATTTACGTTCAAAATATACAGAAAATAATTCAATATTAGAATTTTTTTTGGGGCCTAAAATGATGCATTTTATAACTGATAAAAAAACATTACAATAGACTGGACGGTTACATGATACTCCCTCCTGTACTAATTATAGGAGTAAATTTTGGAGTTGGTTTTAGTTCTAATTATAAGAGCAAGTTTTAACTTTTGTCATTTTTTTCCAATAATACCCCTACCTATATTTTCTCAATAATAATTAAAGACAATAATAATTTAATAATATACCTATATATTTTATAAAGTAAATAATGTTTGTACTACAGATGTCATTTTAAATTTATATTGCAATTAAATTTTATTATATACAATTTTATACTTTCTCAATAAAATCCTTGTGGTGATAAATTTAACTAATTTATCACCACAAGGATTTTAAGCAAGGAATTTAATTTAATTTGTATGAATTGTTTAAGAATTATTTTTCAATGATAAGAATAATATGTGCGATAACTGAATAAGAGATCACAAATACCTCCCGCCATTGATTTGTCTCCGAAGCAAATAGGACGAACTCGAGTCTCCAAACAGAACAAATCCAAGCCGGCAAGCGGAGCAGACTCAGAGTCTCGGCCCTTCGATCCTTCTCTCGAAGCTGCAGATGGTGTGCTTCCTCAAAATCGAGCAGTTCGGGGGACCGGACAAAATTCACACGTTCGTTTCCCTCGACCATCGCGAGCTAAAAAGGAAACGAATTCAATACGCACTTATTGCGTATTAATTAGGCCGTTACGGTATTAATGGACGGTTACAAAACCGGTAATAATGTGGGACATAAATAGAATTAATTGGAACATTAATATGGACGGTTACAATATTAAATTCCAACATTCTCCCACTTGGTCCACATACTTCAAGTATATACCTCGAGAAACAAAATGCATGGATCATAGCGATAGGTCCTCTTAAAGCAAGTATTATCTTCCATGTATCACAGTGCATTATGTTTCCCATGCCCAAGTAACTTAATGAATAAACCCTACGTTTATTCTTGGTCCAAACTTAATGATGTTCCTCAAATTTAAACAAATAAATGTACGCGTAACTGAAATGAGAAAAACATCACAAATGGGGTTCCATAAAATAACAACGTTCTTACAACGAAAGAAAATCATACAAAATGAAATTCAAAGATGGGCACTAATTCCCATTCTTTCTACATGATCCATAAACCTCATAGGTGGCATGCCTTTAGTTAAAGGATCTGCTATCATCAACTCAGTGCTAATGTGTTCAACAACCACTACTTGATGTTTAACACGTTCTCTTATGGCTAAATACTTAATGTCGATGTGTTTGCTTCGACTACCACTTTTGTTGTTCTTAGCCATAAACACAAAGAACGAATTGTCGCAATATATCTTCATTGGCCTAGCAATTGAATCCATGATTCTAAGCCCACGGATGAACCCCTTCATCCATACACCATGTGAAGTAGCCTCAAAACATGACACGAACTCGGCTTCCATCGTAGAAGTAGCAATCAAAGATTGCTTCTTGCTACTCCAAGACACGCTCCACCGGCTAGCATAAAAATGTATCCAGTGGATTTTCTTGAGTCAATGCGGCCAAGAAAATCTGAATCGAGTAACCGATCACTCCTAGATTGTCTGTCCGTTCGTATTTAAGCACGTAATCCTTAGTTCCTTGAAGGTATCTCAACACCTTCTTCACGACTTTCCAGTGGTCCATACGGATTATTCTGATATCTTCCTAACATTCCAACAGCAAATGCAATATCAGGTCTGGTGCAGACCTGAGCATACATAAGGCTTCCTACAGCTGAAGCATAAGGGATGTTTTTCATTTGTTCCCTTTCCAAATCATTCTTTGGGCCTTGGTTCAAATTGAACTGTCACCTTTCACAATGGGAGCTACGCTTTGTGCACAATGCCTAATCTGAAATCTTTCCAAAACTTTATTGATATAGGTCTCTTGAGACGGACCAGAACACCTCTATGTCTGTCTCTTTGTATCTTAATGCCAATGACATAAGATGCAACTCCCATATCCTTCATTTCAAAGCTTTTGGAGAGGAATTGTTTCACTTCATGCAATAAGCCTTTGTCATTGGTTGCAAGCAGAATATCATCCACATACAGAATCAGAAAACAAATCTTGCTCCCACTAACCTTCGGTATATACATTCATCCATGGCGTTCTCCACAAAACCGAAAGAAGAGATAACGTCATGAAATTTTAAATACCATTGCCGGAAGCTTGTTTCAATCCATATATGGATTTTCTAAGCTTGCATACCAAATGCTCACCATCACTAGAGGAAAATCCTTCTGGTTGTTTCATGTAAACCTCTTCCTCTAGTTCTCCATTGAGAAAGGCCGTTTTCACATCCATTTGTTGCAACTCGAAATCAAAATGTGCAACCAATGCTAGAACAATGCGAAGAGAATCTTTCTTAGATACATGAGAAAATGTCTCCTTGTAATCGATTCCTTCTCTCTGAGTGAATCCTTTGGCTACGAGTCTTGCTTTATATCTGTCAAGGTTGCCTAATGAATCTCTTTTGGTTTTGAAAACCCATTTACAACCAATGGCCTTCGCCCCATTAGGCAACTCAACAAGATCCCAGACTCTATTGGATGCCATAGAATTCATCTCATCTTCCATAGCATCATGCCATGATACAGCATCTCTCTGCTCATGGCTTGTGAAAACGTTCCAGATCATTTTCAGCTCCTACATTATAGTCGATTCTTGCGGATACACTACATATTCACTAGGTATCGCTGATCTTCTTGGTCTAGTAGATCTTCTTAATGTTGTTTCAACATCTTCTTGAGGAACTTGTTGTTCAACAATTTCGGTTGTTCCTCAATTTCAGGTTGTTCCTCATTAACAACTTGATCTCTTGGATCAACATCACCGGTTGTGGATCTTGTATGGTGGTTGTATGACATCCAATCTAAGACCGAAGTAGAAGGTTGGCTATCTAAATGATCTTTTCGAAACTAGGTCTCGAATCGATCGCTCCCACTAATCAAGTCATTCTCAAGAAATTTGGCATTCCTTGATTCCACAAACCTAGTGGTATGAGATGGACAAGTAAAAAGCCTTGGTTGGAACTCGGTTTAATATGTACACAGTCGTCTTAAGTGCATCAATCCACAAGGACTTAGGTAGCTTAGAGCTACTAAGCATACTTCTCACCATGTCCAGTAATGTTCGGTTTCTTCTTTCTGCTACGCCATTCAGTGCGGAGAACCGGGCATGGTGTATTGGGCAACAATCCCATGTTCTTGAAGAAACTTCGCAAATGGACCAGTGCTTGTCCATCTTCGGTGTATCTACCATAATATTCACCACCTCTATCTGATCTCACGATCTTAATTTGTTTGCCACATTGTTTCTCTACCTCAGATTTGAATACCTTAAAGGCATCCAATGCTTCGTGCTTGTTATGAAGCATGTAGAGATACATGTATCGTGAGTAATCATCAATAAAAGAGATGAAATATTTCGACCATATGCGTCCATTTCGGGACTACAAATGTCTCGTATGTATGATTTCTAACAATTCGGTACTCCTCTTAGCACCTTTCTTTGACTTGTTAGTCCGCTTTCCCTTTATGCGGTCTACACAAGTCTCAAAATCGATAAAGTCCAGTACTAAGTACCCCTTCCTTCACCAATCTTTCAATTCTCTGAATGGAGATATGTCCCAATCTCCGGTGCCACAACATAGAGGAATCCTCATTCATAACACTACGTTTCGAACCAACAGAAACATGCATGGCATCATAAGTAGTATCATTTTTCAAGCAAATAGGATAAAGACCATTAGACAATGTACCATTCCCAATCAAATTTGATTTATAAAACAAATCCAAAGATGTCTTATAAAACATAAAGGAATAATCCAAACGTACAAGTCTTGAAAGAAATCAAGTTCCTAGAGAAACTTGGAACATAAAAAGTCTTTTCCAAATTTAAAACAAAGCCACTACTTAAGATTAAACTGCAAGTCCCTACAGCCTCCACATGCGAACGAATCCTTCCACCCGAGTAGATGAATTGTTCACTTCCCAATGGCTTCCTTAGGTTTTGCATACCCGCAAGGTATTCGAAATATGGATTGTAGAACCGAGTCAACCCACCAAGTGCCATCAATGTCATCAACCATATTAGATTCATAACATACAAGTGAGACCGACATACCTTTCTTCTCAAGCCATTGCTGGAATTTAGAGCAGTCCTTCTTCATGTGTCCCTTCTTTTTACAGAAGAAACACTTGGATTCCTTCTTAATTCCACCTTGGGGTGGTGTTTTTCCTTTCCCCTTCTTTTTGGCTTGAGTCTGACCCTTTTTCTCAGTGGTCATAAATGAACTCTCTCCCATTTCCATTTTCAGCCTACCCTCCTCCTGAACACACATGGTCAACAGGTCATTAATTGACCATTTATCCTTATGTGTGTTGTAGGATATCTTGAAAGGTCCATATTCTTTGTGGAAGGGTGTTCAGAATGTAGTGTACGAGAAAAGAGTCAGACATGTCAACCTCAAGTTGCTTTAGTTGAGCTGCAATGTCTCTCATTTGCATGATGTGCTCACGCACACCTTTGACTGTAGTAAGTCTTTGGGATGAAAACTTCATAATCAGGGTGCTAGCAAGTGCCTTGCCTGAAGTCTGAAATTGATCATCAATCGCCTTCAGAAGTGGCCTTGTTTTGTCATGCTGTTCGACAGAACCACGAATACCAACAAAGATATGAGTCTTTATGAACATTACTGAGAGACGATTAGATCGCTCCCATTTCTCATAAAGATCAACCTGATCTGGAGAGCTGGTTGCAGTAATGGGAGGTGGTTCGTCTTTCCTAATAGCATAATCTATATCCATCCACCCTAATTGGAGAAGAACTCTCTCTCCATACCTTAGGATAAGATTTATTATATTACATATGATTAATTACAACTAATGTCATTATGTGATCATGCAATTTAATATATAATTTTAACTAATTAAAGATCTTGTGGCTATTCTCTAATTAATTAAAATATATAGATCACTCAACATTAATATTTAATATTGCAATAAACTATAAGCAATACTAAAATAAAATTGGATATTCATGTTTTGCATATTATTCAACTTAATATTGCATGTATAATTAAATAATAATTAATTCATGCAAAAACAGAATATATAATGCATATAAAACAATCACATGAAATCCCAATTTTAATTAAATTTTAGATTATTATATTTAAATATAAAAATAATTATATGTAAATATAAAAACCATGGAAATGACACAAGTGTCAACTTAGCCGGATGGTCCAGAGGTTGGTCTTAAGACTCGGACCAAAGTTGTGTGGGTTCGAATCCACTCAGACCCTTTCGGCGTTTTATTTTAAAAATTTTTGGGAAAAAGAAAACATTTAAATAAATAAATGTTGGAAAATAAAATCACAAGGGACGCGTAGCACAGCTGGCTACTCACCAGGGCTTAAGGCTTACACGCGCCCTGAGGTCCCTTGTTCGAATCCACTGAGGGCGCTTCTGCAGTTTAATTTTCGCTGAAGGGGGAATTTTTTTTTTTTTTTTCAAAAAGCGTCTGGGCAAAAAAAAATCGAACTCGGCCCAATCCAAAAAAAAAACCCAAGACAATGCTCGGCCCAAACCCGCGCGATCCGGCCCAAAACCCGCGCCCGCCTTCTGCATAAGTGAAACGGTGCGTTTCACCATCACTCAAAACGCCGTCGTTTCGTCCTTCTTCCCAACCCGGATTCAGGAACCCTACCCGACCCGCGACCCGCGATCGACCCGGACACGATCCGGTTTCATCAGCCGCGAACCGCGATTTTCAGGCAGCATTTCAGGCGACTTTTCCGGCTCGAAATCGGACGTTTTCAACGGCGGAAATCAAGGAAAAACGATTCAAACAAGATTTCGAACAATCTTTCAAAGATCCATATGAAAATCAAGATCTAAAAATCTGATTTTTAAACCAAAACGAAATCGCGTTTCTGGTTCCTTTTTTTCCGATGAAAAACCGACGGTGGCGACCATGAACACCGTTGAAACCAGATCGAAACCAAAGGCCTTAAAGTTTGAAAACGAAAATCAAAACCCAGATTGCAAAAATCAGATTCAAAACCCGGATTGAATGGAAGAAAAATTCTCCCTATCCAGAAAAAACTCAATCGAAAATTTCTTTTTGAAACACATATCAGTTTCTCAGACTAGAAAAACCCAGATCATAACAGAGATTTAAAGAACCAAACACAAAACCCAAAAGAAATCTCTGAAAAATGATTTCGCTTCTCGAAAATCATCCATGGATAAACATTATGAGAGAAACAAACATACATATATATGAAAAACCCATATGTTCATGCGAAAATCCATATATTTGATTTCTTGATAAAATAAACATACATATATTCAAATCAAAAATCCAGAAAAGCAAAACCCAGATTTTAATATATGCATACAATTTCATCGAACAAAAATCAAGGCAGAGGAATCATGGCTCTGATACCAAATGTTAGAATACTTTAACGATCTAAACATGTTATTCATGGATTAACATATAGATCAATGCGGAAAACTGAATAAGAGATCACAAATACCTCCCGCCATTGATTTGTCTCCGAAGCAAATAGGACGAACTCGAGTCTCCAAACAGAACAAATCCAAGCCACCAAGCGAGCAGACTCGAGTCTCGGCCCTTCGATCCTTCTCTCGAAACTGCAGATGGTGTGCTTCCTCAAAATCGAGCGAGTTCGGGGACCGAGACAAAATTCACACGTTCGTTTCCCTCGACCATCGCAGAGCTAAAAAGGAAACGAATTCAATACGCACTTATTGCGTATTAATTAGGCCGTTACGGTATTAATGGACGGTTACAAAACCGGTAATAATGTGGGACATAAATAGAATTAATTGGAACATTAATATGGACGGTTACAATATTAAATTCCAACAAGAATATAAAGAGGGAATTTTCCTTACGTATTTTCATTCAAATATCTCAATATCTTAATGTCATTTTAAATTTTAGGTAAGGGTATTTTAGGAAAATGGATATAATTAACTAATTTAACTTTCCTATTTAATCCCTCCCAATTCTAGTAAATAACTCCTATAATTATATCCGGAGGGAGTATCAAATACAACAAAACAATACAAAACTAACATGAGGTATACAACACGCAGAATGCAAACAAAGACAGCACAAAAGACAATAAAGACGACTATAGCTAGATACGAAATTAGGATTTCCAACCAATGCCTTCTCGGGTGAAATGCTCAGGTATGGCCGTGTGGCAGCAGCATCCAAAGGTAGAGCACGAAGATTAGCAATATCACGCACTACGGGAAAAAAAAATCACCATTTAGTGGCAGTTAAAAAAAATACAGCTACAAATATCAAGATTTGTAACGGTTTTAAGGCAAATCGTTATAAATTTGTAACAGTATGATTCATGCCAAATGGTGCACTGATATGCCACGGTAATTTGTGACTCACTACCAATATTTGTAGAAGGGCAAAACCATTACAGAAACAAAGGTTTGTAGTTGTTCTTATGAACCACTACAAACTGTCTTATGATTTGTACCGGTTTTTGAAGCAATATCTGCTACGAAATATAAAAGGTTGCTTGAGGAACCGTTACAATGTTTCTCATTGACCGAGATAGGGTTTCGTGATTTGTAATTGTTGAAATAATGGTTTATAACCTCCTAAGTTTTATTTTTAGGATTTAGCTTCAATTAAGAAATTATTTATGATAAATGGAGTTATCATGAAATTATTGGAATGAAAAGGGTTTATAAAAAAAAATTATCATCTATGATAGTAAAAGAAAGCATGGAATAATAATGATGAAATGGAAAAAAAGAAGATAAAAATAGAACTAATAATAATATTTATTATTATTATTATTGAATTTTTCAATAGCGAGTTAAAAATGAAACAAAAACAAACAAAGTGACAGAGAGAGAGAAAAAAAGAATTAAAGGAAAAAGATAGAAAAAACTTTGAAATTATAAAATCTTAAATCGGGTTTATTATTAAAAATTGATAAGAGAATGACAAAACATGATAAACAATTTACCACTCATTTTAAAAAATACCTAATTTAAAATTTTACAAATTCAAAATTAGGCACGTAATGAACACGTGATGGGGCATTTAAACACCCCCACCCCCAAACAATGCCGATCACTACGGTGCCGAGGAATGAGAGTGAACAATGAGAGTTTTTCTTGGTCCAAAGAAAGGCCGTGGCATCTAGGGTTGTCCAAAGACCGGGTTAGGACCGGGTTGGAGGTCAACCCGAGGTCCTGGCCCGATATGACCTCGGGCTAAAGAAATCAGCCCAAGGTCTAGTCCGGTTTGGTACCGGCCAGAGCTCTGGCCGGGACAGATCAGCTGGACTACTGGACCGATCCAGCGATCCAGCTTTTTGAAAAAAAAATTCTAATTTTTTTTCAGTTTTTTTTTTGCTTTCTTGGGATGCAATATTTTAGCTCTGATTTCACCTGACTTCCTAAAATAATAAAAAGTGACATAGTGAAAAGTGATTCCTATAAATTAAAAAGAACATTAAGATGTCCAGACTCCAGGAGTGGCTTAATATAGTGGTGATTTACAAAAAAAAAAAAGGACATCGGTCGACCGAACCAGTCTAGGGGTCTAAGCCCCGGACCGAAGTCGATCCAACCCGAGCAATTTGGTCCGGTCCGGTCCGATCAAATTGTCTCAAACCATTTTTTTGCTTGCCTTAGATAGGGTCGGGTCGGACTGGACCGTGCTGCACTAACCTGGACCTCGGGTTTTTGGACAACCCTAGTGATATCATTTCGGTCTAGGGTTCAATCTTATAAGATCATTTACATAATTAAACTCACTTCTTTTTAACAAATTTTCTTCATAGAAGTTATTTCATGCATTTTTATATTTTCGTTGATGGTAATATTGTATTGATTAGAGTAAATTTTTGGATTAGAGTTTTGGAAGAATTTTGAATTTTGATAATAGATGACTTTAGATAGGTACATTCCAAAAAAAAAAAAAGACATTTTTAACGGTTAAAATGTTGTATTTTTAGCGGTTTCAACCACTACAAATGACAAGTAAATACGGTTGCAAGCTATGTTCTAAAACTGCTACTCATGTAATAAAATCATTGCGGTATTAGTAGCGGTTTTGTGTCACTATTATAAGATGCGATCGAGATGACACATTGTCTCGAGAATTTTGTACCAATTATAAAACCACTACAAATGTCGTGCAAAATTTTAAGTGGCGGGAAAGGAAAATTGGGGACAATATTGCAACGATTCTTAAACCGCTCTTTCGAATACATCCACGAATTTTAAAAATTGGCGCCAAAATGTTGTAGCTATTGTAAAACCATTATAAATATTAGATGAAATTTCAAAAATTATGCCAAATATTTTAGCCGAATTTGAATTAAAGTTTGTAGCGGTTTTAAAACCGCTACAAAATGTTGCAAAATTTTTTTTTGGGGGAATCATAAATTGAGTCCACAATTACAATATTATGTTGAATGTTTTATTATTTAAGTAATAATTTAAATTATAATAGTTAATATTTGAAAAAGTGATTAACGTAAGTTAGATAAGTATAAATATTATGTAGACATAATACTCGAGAATGTGTAAATAATAAGGACTTATTATGGTGTCCATCAAATGATATTTGATTATGGAATGAACATTGATGATGATAAAAGAAATGTTGAGGAAATGTCATTAAAGTTTTGGATAAGAAAAACTAAGTAGTATCAATATTATAAGAAGAAGAAAAAATAAAACATTGAAATCAAAGATTTTTTTTTTTTTAAAAAAATTATCATATTTGATGAGATTGCTCAACACTTAACCTCTTTAGAAAACCTTTGTAGATCAAAGAAAATGAGAGAGAAGGAGGTGGAAAGAAATGAAGGAGTGTGTAAAATGAGAAGTGATGTGTAAACCCTAAATCCAACAATCAAATACTTGAGGAAAGTATCGAACTATCTCCAACAATGAAGATCAACATCCACATCGTCATTATACACAATTAGTTCAATTAAGAAATTTTTTTACAATGTAAAAATAAACATCCAAAATATTTCGTAGTTAATAAAATGCGGAAGTTTTAAGGTTATGACAAATAAAAATAACTTGACATAAGTTCTAGGAGTACAAAAGAGCCTTCAAAACTTACTCCATAGGTGTCTTCCCTTGCTCCCTACTAGAATAATCACTTGAAAAATAATAATATTGTAACCATAAGATCCAAAGGTTTCATTAACCATTAGTTATTCGTAACTATATATGCAAACCAAAATTGAAAACATACGGTTCACAAATCAAGTTCAACTTACAATAATTTTTTTCTTCTATTATTAACATAAAATCTATCATAATCTAGGTCTCAATTTGGTTAACGAAACCCCCTCCCAAAACAAATTCCAAAATGATTGAATATCATTTTATTTTTCAAATATCTTTCACAAGAGATTTCACAAAAGTATATCTCGACCTTATTACAAAAATAATTATATAAAATCTTTATCATTCAAATCATAAATTGCATATATAACATGCAAAGCAAATTATTGATAAATAAACTATCATTATTACCCCTGACCAGCCTTATAACTACTGACTAAAGCCGTAGGCTAACACATAGTCTAACATAAACATTTATTTAATTAACTGGATTGCCTCAAGCTCACCAGTTCTTGAGATGTACCATAGGCTAACACATAGGCTAAAAGTGTAGAGTTCAAGTCTAGACTATGGCTCCCCTCCTTAAAAGAACACAACTAAGGAGGTGTTATACATAGCTCCCATGCAATCACAACCAAAGGAAAACATAGAAGAAGGGCATTGACAAGTACCATCTACTGTGCATCGAATGATGACATAACACATGGTAAAAGATCTCATCATACAAATTCATCCATACTCCAATCCTTCACAACTCCACAACTATCCATATGCATCAATACAAATTAAACAAACACAATATTGTCACGTATATACAAGTTTCAAATCATGAGTATAGTTTCAAACATGATTTATCAAATAATCCATCATCAATCATCTTTAACATAACAAATAACATCATATAAAACATATATCATTGTTTTAAAATAATTTATAATAAATGATATTTTCATCATAACACAAAAATGCTTAAATAGTTTCTAAAATACATAACCATGAGTTTTAATATCACACAAGCATGCTTGAACGGTTCCAATCTCATCAATATAATTTTAGTCAAATACACAATTCCAAACCAAACCCTCCACAAGCACAACAAATCCCAAAACAGTTACATACATACATACATACATACATACATACATACATACATACATACATACATACATACATACATACATACATACATACATACATACATACATACATACATACATACATACATACATACATACATACATACATACATACATACATACATACATACATACATACATACATACATACATACATACATAAGGGCCCATTTGGTACCTCTACTCCAAGTTTACATGTAATCACATAAGGGCCCATTTGGTACGGGGAAGATTTAAGGAAGGAAATGAACTTAAAGGAAGGAAAGGAATGGAAGGGAAGATTGGGAGGGAACTTAAAAAGTTGAGCTGTTTGGTAGACATAGGAAATGAACTTAAGTTGAGGGAAAATGAATTGTTTGATATGAAGAATTGAATGTTGGTTAAGTGGGAAGGTTAGATGAAATTCCTAAAATGCCCCCCTCTGTTCGTTCGGACGTTCGAACGAATACGTTACGTTCGAACGTAATAGACACCCAATTGCCTGCGTTCAAACATAAAATCTGACAGTGGCTTGAGGTTGCAGACAGAAAACCAGACCACAAGAATACAAGACGCATGTAGAGGAATGAATGAAGGAATAGTTTAAATGGAAAGAACAGAGGGCTGAGAAGAATTTAGAAACAGAGGAAGCCGACGATGGTGATCTAGTCTTTCCTCTCCGACGACGATGCTTGGTAGAGAGGAAGAAGACGGCGAAGATGATGGAAGAGAGTCGAAGCTCTATGTTTTCCTCGATGCTCTGGTTCTGCTTTTGACGTCGGGTCTGTTGCAGCTGTGGTGGAGGGTGGGGGAAGAAAGGAATGTCGCTGGCGACGATGATGAAGAAGGTGAGAGTCGACAGTGACAAAAATGGAGAAGGAAGACGAAGGAAGGAAGGATCAGATCTGAATCTGTGGCGCTCTAGTTTTTTTGTTTTGTTCGTCTGTCTCTTTCTCCATTGTTTATAGGGTTTTTTTGTCAACAAATTTCACTCTCCTGGGAACTCACCACTATCCCACCAGTTTTTGAAGGATTCAATTTTCCCATCGTCGTGGAAAGATGGCGCAAGCGGGAAATGAGTATTCCGGGAGAAGGGCGCACCAAACTGTTTTTTTCAGTGGGAAGATAGTCATCTTCCCATTCCCTCACTCGAATTCAGCGTACCAAACGGGCCCTAAGAGTTATTCCAAATCCCTCAATGAGAGTTTGTCACCGAAGTCACCAAAATTAATCTCAAATACAACCCTGTGCTCAAAACTGCTCAATTTAAGGTTCAATCTAATATAGTGGTAGACTCTCTCACTGCTAAAAGAGGAAGAAGGAACTCACTGATAGAAGAAGGAGGAGGACGCTCTCTTTCATCCACACACACACATACAGTTGCGAAAACAGAGAATATTTTTAGCCTGGGCCAAAAAATAAACTTGTTGAACTATTTACTAAATAATATCGCATAACATTAAAAATACAAATAAATAATAACCGACAATTATAAATCAAAACAAGATATAAGATGATAACATTTTCAGTAGGTATCTCAAACAAGAATTTTACTTTCCTCTTACAGTTCAATGAGTAATGAACCAAACATTTTCCTAAAGATATCACAAACACAATCATAATAATAATATGTATAATGAAATTTAATAAAATTAACACTTAAATACGTATTACACCTACCTCAAAACAAAATAATTGGAGAAAATAAAAAAATATGAACCCAAAAAAATATTTTTTAAAAAACATAAAGATCTGATTCAATTTCAGCTAAGTAAATAACCTATTATAATTTATTTTTTAAAAGATAAATTCATTATAAAATTATAAGACAACTAAATAATAGATCCAAACTGATTAAAATTAGCCATTAATCATCCTCTACATATATATAATCATCTATTGTCAAAACTCAAGATTCTTCCAAAATCATAATCTCAAAATTTTCACTAATCAACACAATATTACCCTTATTAGAAAGAGCAAAATACGTAGAATAAAATACTTAACTGGGCCAAATTATTGGCCAAAATAAAATATTATATCATACATATATATTAATACATAAGATAAGAGAAGGTCAGCGGGGGCGAAGGCCCTAACTGACCATTGTGTGTGTGTGTAATATAATATTTTTTTTTTGTTCAGCCCCTCCAGCCTCCCATTAGCCTATATATATATATATAATGTAATGATATTTTAATTTTAAATATATTTTTTTATACAATTCAATTCTAAAAAAAAATTACTTTGAGATCTTCTCTAAACCTCAGATTAGTTAATAAATCACATTCTAAAAACACTTAATTATTATTAAAAAAATTTGGGTTGGTACATGGTGGGGTATTTATAAGGATCTACTTGACTATTGTAACTGTTGATGTGATGGATTTTATAGTGATTTTTATTTGTTGAAATTTTTGTTGTTGCAGTTTTTGTAACGAGAGAGAAGGGGGTGGCAAAAATGTGTAGACTCTTTGCATTATGTAACGGTTTTTTTTTTTAATATATAAACCACCACAAATGTCGCACCATAAGGCGCTAAACTAGCACCACATTTGTGGAGGTTTGTGTAAATAAACTTTTACAAATTAACCTCTACAAATTTGGTGCCAACTTGGTGCCATATTTTGTAGCGGTTATTTTGTGATAACTGCTATAAATGTCATTCACGAACCAACGTGCCACTTGACGCGAGTATACCGTTGCAAATTGATAGCGGTTTTACTTAAAATTGCTACAAATTCTCATATTTGTAATAGTTTATTTTAACACGATAAATTAACCGCTACGAATTGACAATTTTTTTTTTTTTGTAGTAGTAGTAGAGGAAGGCTAATAGTTAATTTTAATCGATTTAAATTTATTATTAGGTTGTTTTATATTTTTATAATTAATTTCTTTTATAAACAGATCATTAATTATTTTTTAGGACATTTTTTCCGATTAAATTTGGGTTAAACAATTTATTTGAGTTATTGGAGGTATTATTTAATAGTGTACTTGAAATAGAAGAGATGTAACTAGAAGTTAGTTAAGCTGTAACTTTTAGTTGTTAAAAGCGTAACTAATAGTAGTTTCGGTTAGCTAAAGTGTACGTGGTAGAAGTCTTATATACAAGTGTATTGTACAATCATCTGAAGTATCGATACAATTCCATTCTCTTCATTCTCCCATTCCTCTATTTCCTTTCATTCACTCTTTCTCTCTCTCTCTCTCTAATTCTTTTATGGTATCAGAACGATTGATTTCAGAGGAAAGACGTGGTCACCTTTTCACATCTGGTTTCGGTGAAGCTTGATGAGAGCAATTTTCTAATCTAGAAACATCATATCCTTTTGGCTATTTGTGGTCATGATCTAAGAGCTTTATTGACAAATCGGTTAAAGCTCCTTCAAAGTATCTTACCAATGATGAAGATCTTGAGGGTTTTCAATTGAATCCACAGTATCATGATTGGGAACGCTAAGATCAACTCCTAGCGTCTTGGATGTCGTTCTCTACGATGGATGCAATGCTTGCCAAAGTTGTGAGATGCGAGATGTCCTTACAGTTCTAGGATAAAATCCTAGGCCATTTCGCGTCTCAAACAAAGGCTACACTTTATCCTAGGCCATTTCGCGTCTCAAACAAAGGCTAAACTTCGATAGCTCAAGTCACATGTAACATGTAACATCCCGTTTTCCAAAAGCAGTATAATTTTTTTTTTCCAAGACATCTTTTCAAATCATCAGAGTAGAGCATTTGAGCGGAAGAGTAACTGATATATAATTATAAAATGCCGTAAGTCTGGCGGGATACAACAACGGTACAATGACCGTGTGTTTCAAAAGTACATAATAACAGAAAGGAAGGCTTCCGCTGGAACAACAAAAGGAAGTCTTCAGCCGGGTCTTCTACTCGGGCTGCTTGCCTCTCTCCTCGGTCCTCGGTCCTCGGTCCTTCTGACCCTGATGCTATGTTAAGAGCTGAGATCCGCACCGGATCTCGTGTAGCAGTTAACCTCATGTATACATACACACATATGGGTTACACAACAACATCCACACAACATATAAACCACACCCAACCAATGCACATGTATCGCTCCCAAAGATGCGGTTATATCGCCCCAGCACTACGAGATGTATCGCTCCCAGCATTATAGATGTATCGCCCTGACCTTACAGATGTATCGCTCCCAAGATGCATACGGTTATATTCTAACATAATATGCATTCCCACAACACACCACATATACACATACCATACTCACATCACATACACGCATACTATATGCATCGATTAGTGTTACAATACACGTCGTTACTTTGACCCTAATCTTTCAAAATTTCAACATAACTCCTACTCCAACATAATTTTCGAAATATAAATCATATTAATTAATGATTCACATCATAACAGGCATTTTGGTAAAAATTACCATTTTGCCCCTATTCCCCTAATCGGCGTAATTTCGCCAGAGCTTTGCTACCTTGACTCCGACTTTCCAAAATTTTGCCGTAACTCCGACCCCATCATGATTTTCGAAATTCATACTTAAAATAAAACTAAAGATCTATCTAGCATTACTACTAAAACTACCGAAAGAATTAAATACTAAAGACCTAAAAATTACCAGAGCTTCGCTGAGAATTCCCAGGACTCCTTCCTCCTCCGCAGCACCTCTCTCTAACTCTCTCTAGGATAGCTCAACTAGAGAAAATGGTTTTGGTGTGAAGAATGAAAAGGGAGAGCCTCCTATTTATAGGGAAAGTTGTGTGCACTATTCACACTTTGTCGCGGATTCGGACCGTCGGATCGCACTTTGCCAAATGTCAAGATCCTCACCATGCCACTTGTCCAAACCATCCTCTCCCCTTAGTTGGTGGTTTGTCACATCAATTAATGTGATGTGATGCTTTTGCTTTATGAACTTGTACCGATAAAGTTCCCGATCGGTGTCCGAATCGCGTAATCTCGGAAAAATCTCAAAATCCTAATCACAACTTTGAAGACATTTTCCTACTCATTAAAAATGTCTAAGTTAAACTAATTTTTGATTCCATCCAGTGCTCCAAAAGTCAGTCTGAAGTTTACGGGAAAGCGTGATAGTTACAGAATTGAATTCCGGAATCATCAACCTCTGGACAAAAATTCACTGATTCCAAATATGTCCAGATAATTTCAAACTCATTCCTAGATGTTGAGTTAGAATTTATTTTATTCGATCCAAAAATGTGCCTATCTCGCATCTTTCCCTATTTCGTCTTATTAGGAAAATGCTCTACCGTCCTCGGAATCAACTTAGGAAAAGTCCAACCGAAGATAAAAATCCACCGATCAATATTTTACCTTGACTTGAAAACCTATTCCTAAGCATTTAAGCCTCGTCTGACAAGGGGTTTGAGAGCAACTTGTACACAACCAATGTGCAAATAGTTGTATTCCTCTCGGTGTTTATAGATGGAATTAGGAGAGAGAAGAGAAAATTCCTCTTTCTCAGGTTGGATAGAAATGGATTCTTCGACAGTCTTGATTACATAATCAGACTTCTTTAACCAATTCTTTTTTATTATGAAGACATCTCTGTTGTCAATGATAGGAAGAGTCCAATCATCAACAGTTTGGTTGATATCTTTGAACTGAATTTCTTCATCAAAGATATGATTTTTTGAGGAGCAAGCTCCGTTTCGGTTTATTGAAGAGTTTGGAGCAGAAGAAGAAGAAGGAAAAGAAGATGAAGAAGGAGAGCGACGAGAAAAAGAGCGGAAAATAGAAGACATAATGTAAAAGTGCTGAATTTTAAAGAACAATATTAAATTTGCAGGAATAAAAATGCAAAAGTAAAGAGCAGAAAGATAAAAGTGCAGATGAAAGAGACAGAGACTAAGATAAGAGCGAGATAAACAGTAATTGTAAATCTCCCTGATGGTCTTTCAAAACAATATCTGGGCAAAACCATTTTATTTCCTTTTTCTGAAAAACCCAGACTTAAGGAATTAAATTCTCTTTTTCGCAAACAAAACCAGATCAATTTTCTCAAAGAAGAAGTCTCTTTTAAACGGATTGAGCAACAACTCCAACAACTGCGGTTCAACAAAAATCCAATATTATCTTGACAAGATTCATCAAACGGTTTGTGCCGATCTCCCAAATGCCTTCGGAATAGGAAGCAACATTCGTAGATCTTCCTTACGAACCAAATTTCTCTCGAAAACACATCCCAACAAAAGCCCGACCCATCCGGATGACTCAAGAACTCCTTGACACCGTAAAAGGAAATTCGGGATCTTCTTGACAAAAACTCATCCGTCCGAGTCGTAGCCCATGGTCTTGCGCCGCTTTCTACGTCAATAAAAATGCGAAATTGAACGTGTAACACCTGGGCTTGTTATCAACTACAAACCTCTAAATGAGGCTTTACGGTGGATCCGATATCCGATTCCAAACAAGGCTGATTTACTAAAACATTTGCATTTCGCAAAAATCTTTTCAAAGTTTGATATGAAGTCGGATTTTGGCGGATCCAAATTTTAACAAGATAGGTATAAAAGCGCTTTTCTTGTTCCATTTGGTCAGTATGAGTGGAATGTTATGCCTTTTGGCTTAAAAAATGCCCCTTCTGAATTTCAAAGGATTATGAACGATATCTTTAATGATCAAGGTCAATATATTATTGTTTATATTGATGACGTCTTAATCTTTTCAAATTCCCTAGAAGATCATTTCAAACATGTTTCAAAATTTATTCGAACTCGAGAAACAAATGGTTTAGTGGTTTCCAAACCAAAAATTAGTCTTTTCAAACCAAGATTTGTTTTCTTGGACATTGGATTTATCAAGGAACCATAACTCCCATTGAAAGAGCAATCCAATTTGTGGAAAAATTTCCTGATCAAATTCTTGATAAAAACCAACTTCAAAGATTTTGGGATGTTTAAACTATGTTGCTGAGTTTATCCTCAACTTAGCAACTTTGTTAAACCCCTTCACTAACGTCTAAACAAAAATCCTTCTCCCCTGGACCGATGTTCATACTGAAATTGTCAAACAAATCAAACGACAAGTTAGAGAACTTTCGTGTCTTAACCTTCCCATTCCATCTGCCTTCAAAATAGTCGAAACAGATGCATCTGAATTAGGCTATGGAGGTATTCTTAAACAACGTTCTGACGGAAAAGAACAAATCATTTCTTATACGTCTAAACATTGGAATCTCGCTCCAGAATTATTCTACGATCAAAAAGAAATTTTGGCCATTGTTTTGTGTATTTCAAAATTTCAAGCTGATCTTTTAAACCAAAGATTTTTAGTCCGCATTGATTGTAAATCTGCAAAAGATGTTTTACAAAAGGATGTTAAAAATCTTGCATCAAAACAAATTTTTGCCCGTTGGCAAGCCATTCCAATCAGACAATTCCCCAAATACAGGATCCAGTCTGACAGCTTCCCCAAATACAGGATCCAGTCAGACAGTTCCCAAATACAGGATCCAAATCGAGACGGTTCCCCAAATACAGGATCCAGTTGACAGCTTCCCAAACACAGGGATCCACTGCAAACAAGATCTCAAACTAAATCGGGGTGATCCACCCCCAAACCGGAGTCATCCACTCCAAAACTGAGTCTCAAACCCAAAGACTCACTTCCTCCAAACCGGCAGAAAAACTACTGATTCCTATGCTAAGAAACCTCCAAACCAAACTTGGGAGGAAGTATTGGCCAAAAAGGATAACAAAACACAAGCCCTTGAACATGATAGAGCACTTGCTTTATCGTTAATTGCCTCTTCTTCACAGCAATCAATAAACAAGAGTATGATTTAGCCAATGCTAAATTTGCTCTTGAATTAAAAAAACCAGAGAATACTATGAGCTAATATTGGTTCATTCTCAATCTATCGAGTTAACTCGGTACATTTCAAAAGAGGATGAAACTTTAATAACTCATTCTACTCTCCAAATTGTAAAGGTCCTCACACCTTCCCAGTGGGGACAAGATTTATCAAAACCTAAATATTTTGACATTAAATACGAACCTAAAGGATACAATTCGGGACTATAATAAAGCACGGTATTATGTCTTTTTGGATCAGAATAAAATTTTCAAACATACTTGGTTCATTTACTTCAAACCAAAAACCAAGTACACTTTTCCTCAATGGTTTCAACATTGGTGGGCTTTCTATGGACCAGTTCTGAAATTCTTCCACCAATGTTTAGACAAAGATTGAATCTTTTTGAAAAAATTCAATCACGGTGGTGATCCTTTTCCAATTGATCTTCACTATTTTTTCAAATTACTTGTATCCTGGATTTTCTCTTGGCAATACAGGTTTTCCCATAATAATAGGAGTTCCCCAATTTTGCCGAGTCCTACAAAGGGTACCCTATGTACGATGGTGGGCAAAATTCAACCTCGTCCAAGGTCGACTCAATGCAAGTAGAACAGTGGTTCAAAAACAACCCAAGTTTTCGAATGCTTCCGAGGAAAGCGTGTTCTTAAATCAAAAGAGCCATGCTCAAACTACCCTTGCTGCGATCTCAAATAAAAAGGATTACATCCAACAACTAGTGTCATGCTTAAGCAACTCCAAGAAAGCGAAACCGAGAATCAAGTAAGTTCTTCAAAAATCAAGATCCGCACCAAAGTGATGATGAAGATTTCGTTGTCAATTTGGGTGAAGACTAAAACTTACGTTTTTGACTAAGCACCAAATGAAGTAGCTTCCATGTATAAGACTGTATAAATTGCCCTATTGTACGCTATAGTAGTGCTAGGTATTTTCACTGTAGCACCAAAAAACTGTAGCTCGTAGGTCACAAAATTGGTTACTGTAGTGTCGGCAGACACTGTAGTTAATCATTCAAATGTTTACCGAACAGTACCGGTCACCCTGATCAAGCCGCATAAACAAGGCTTCACTCCGCCTATAAAAAGCCGAAGCTCCATTCGGTTGAGGCGGAGTTCCGAACCACTCCCTCTCTCTACCTTCCTTCTCTCGCCTTCTCTCTACCCTATCCTTTTCCTTTTCTCGCTATCTTTCCACTTTGATTTTCCAAGCTTTCGTTTGTAAGTTTTTCATTTCAATAAACCCGTGTTTCCTTTCATCATGTTTTCTTCGCACGTTTATTTGCGTTCTTTACTCTATGCTTTGATCCAGTTATCTCGGTCCTTATCCAGCTTATCCGGTCCTTACTTCATTTCTTACGCACATTTATTTCCAGTTCTTTACTTTATGATAATTATTTTATATAATTTTTTTACAAAATTTTCCTATTGGTCCATTCTTGTATTTAGGCTTAAAAATACCTAAACTCAACTATTTTTCTCCAAAATTTCCAATTAATTAACAAATATGTTTATACTAATTTTAGGCCACAAACCACTAATTTTAGGGTTTGACATAATTATTTATGAATTTCCTTTGCCTATGCTTAAGTAATTAGCCGATAATTACTTAATTACTTTCTTACCAATAGTTGATAATTTTCTTAATTAGAACAACTCATTACCTCATAACTTTTGAATTGACATTTGTGTTTTCATGTCTCATTCATTATATTAGCATTTACGGGGTATTTCGGTCCTTTCAATAATTTTTGAACAATCCTTCTCAATTTTTCCAAGTTTATAATTTATTAAATTACTAAAATTAGAGATAATATACTCTCTTAATTTTAATAATTATTTTACTTGTCTTTTAGGACTTTCCACAATTTTTCCTAAGTTATCTAAGCATCCTGGGGTACTTTGGTCATTTTGACCCTTCAATCTTTTCCCCAATTCCTAAGAGATTTTCCCCTTATACATATGATAAATATAACATAAAAATCGAGACCACATATTCACCTATCAGAAATGACCATTTTATTTATCCGGGTATTACATAACATCATTCCATAATTACCTATTTAAATAATTATTTTATACCTAAACATATTTAAGTCCTACCAAAATAAATTATTCCACAATTAACATCATATCAACAGGCTCTGTTCATAATTATAAGTTCTAGTTTGTAGCGGAATACTCAAATTATGCAACGTACCAAAAGGGCCCTAAAGTTCGGCAATATACATTAGATTATGCTCATGTAATAAAAAGAGACATACAAGATTGATAGCTCAGATCAAGTCTCGGATGCTTTCCCCTTAGTACCACTGCTAGAATTCTCACCTGAAAATAAACAATGACGGGATGAGTCACGGGGACTTAGTAACCATATATCCAATTTAACAAGTATACAGGGAATGATTACAAGATAGTTAAACAGTCCAATTATGTTTTCATATATCAATAAGTCTGAGTAGTTTGCTAAGTCATTAAATAGTTCAAAATTATTCAATATACATGTAACTTCCTCAATCATCTTTATAACCTCCTTATAATCGCTGACAGAACCCATGAGCTATAATATAATAGGTTTAATCTCTTTGACAAGATTGCACCAAGCTCACCAATGATGAGGTGTAGCCTGGCCAAAGGCTACAGAACTCATATCGGACCATTGGTTCCCTTTCTTTCGAATAGAGAAAGGTGTCACTGTCCTAAGGGTTGACTCTTATCCTAACCAAAGGAAAAGGATGATACCAAGGGCCCTAAAAATGTTAAAGCCATCCACTACGCGTTTAGTGGTGGCTATACCACGTGGTATAAAATTAATCTCCTACCATCACAACTCATCTCATCTCAATCCAGTACACCTCAATATGCAGTGCAATATCACAATTCAACATCAATTATTCATACTTATATTAAATATTCAATACCATGCATAATCTATCATAATAACAATATAAACAGTTTAATCATAACAATATAAGCAATTTATGTCCACTTAACTAAAAATTTACCCTCCAACAAATATCTCACATATATATACATTTTCATAGGTAACATACTATAACATATTCATATCATTTAAATATATGAGTATACGCTTATAATCACCTTAACAAGTATACAAGATAAATTGGAAAGTTGTTACCTCAAGTTTTTTGACATAACTAAGCGTGAGAGAAATCAAGTCCACTTTAAAAAAATAAATATATAATTTTACGTTAATAAAATTAACAAAAATAACCACTAATACAATAATAAATAATTAATTAAACTATTATCTCACTTTGTTTTCCTAGAAGAATGACAATTTATCTATTTCTCAAATTATTATTACAATCCCATTTTCTTCCTTCATAAATTATTTCTCACTAATTATGATTATCAAAATATCACCATATCCTCATTTTTTTCAACATAATACTAACTTTTATAAGTATAACCAATTTATTAAACAATCTCCAAACCTCCACATATTCAAAATCATATCAAATTTCATTTAAAATCCCAAATTCCAATTCATAATTTCATATAGTTCAAGATTTAGCAAAACTAACCGATTAAACTTATGATAATATCTCTAGTAATCCAACCAAATGTTTTAATTCTCATTTGACCGGTAAAAATATCCTATATAACATAAATTCTAAATTCTTTTAAATAGAAAATAAATTTTAATTTCCACAATAACTAACCAACAAATCTAAACCGATTACAGTTATTTATTAATCATACTCTACATATATACAGTCTTCTATTATCAAAATTTAAAACTTTGCCAATATTCAAATCCTAAAATTTTCACTAATCAATACCATATTACCTTCATTAAAAAGAGAAAAATACGTAAAACAACTTTTGTGAAGAAAATTTGCTCAAAAAAAATTAACTTAACTACCTAAATAATCTTATAAAATAAATAACTTATCTTAAAAAAAAAACACACAAATAGGTTCTCTTTTCTCTCTGCTCTTCCAACCTCTCTCGATCAATCTCACACTCTCACATACACTTCACATGCACACACAATCACCAATACACATAAATATAGGGAGGAATGGCGGTGGATGAATTACACACACACACGTTTTTTTAATTATTTTTTTAAAATTTTATTTTAAGAATATTACAATTAACTCAAGAATAATGAAAAAGGTGGTTCGTCGGCAAATGATTTTCTGTTGAAGATTAAGAGTATTACCGATGTTTTGACTGGGATTGGCCATCCTCTTAGTGAATCTAATCACATTGAGGCAATTTTTGATGATCTTGCCGAAGAGTATAATCCGTGGATCACTGCTCTGACCACGAGATCTGAGCCTTATATACGGTTGATGAGATTGAATCCTTACTCATCGCTCAGGAATCTTGAATCGAGAAGAATCAGAAACTTTCGATAGCTTCGATTACGAATCTTGCTCATACCAAGTCTTCTTTTTGAGGTGGTAATCATTCACGACGAGTGTTGGCTAATTTTGTCTATTACATGACTTTCATGCAAAGTTTTATGAGATTGAAAACAAAATTTTTGTTTAATCGTTGCGGAAACCCCTAACTCCTTACGGTCTTCATGATTTATTAACCTTAACTCATTAAGTTAATCAGTTATTAACTATTAATCCGTAACTCTTTATGGTGCTCATGAAAATTCATAAAAATTTGTAATATTCATGAGCTTCAGGATTACTCGTTAAAACAACTATCGAGGATTATAATAACTTGATAACACTACTATTGGAGATTAGGATTACCTTAAATCACTTGAAGACCTCAATGTTGTTGATGTCTTCTAACGTTGATCCACACGGCTATCCCCCGATTGCAACGAGGGAACCTTGCATTTCTTGGATGGCGCCCTTTTTCTGTAAACCTTTGGTAATAACCGAAATTTAGAGAGCATAAGACATCTTGTTTTTCTCCTAGAAAAAACGTGCAAAAGAGAGGCACACCAAAAATCAGCACTTTATAAAAGTCTAACTCTAATTTAAGTGCTTACAAGAAATGTCCGATTCAAGCTTGAATTGAAAAATCCAAATCACAATGAATTAAATTCATATCTTGATTGAATCAATCATTTAAGATGATGAATCACAATTATTTCTTGATTGATTGATTGAATCAATCATTTAAGATAATGGATCACATTTATATCTTAATTAATTAATTAATTGAATAATAATTTAAGATGGTGAATCACATTCATCTCTTAAACTAAAATTCAAAATCATTTTTAATTCAATCATCATTTATTATTTCTTCTATCTTCATCCAATCATTATTGGATCTTTGTATGTGTGTGTATTCAAAATTATCTTTTATAATCTAACATTTTGAATTCAAATTCAAATTTAAATTCTAAATTCGAATTCTAAATTCCACTTGGCCTAAGACCACGTTGAGTTTTCCAACACATTTTGACCCTTTTGTAGAGAAACTGATTTCCCACTCCGGACCATATATGTGACGTCATGTTGCTTCTTATTGGACTTGGAGTCTCACTCCAACCCAATTACACATTTACTGTAACATCCCAACTATTCAAAAGCAGTATATTTTTTTTTTCGTCAAAACATCATTTTAAATAATCAGAGTAGAGCATCGGAGCGATTGAGTAACTGATATGTATAAATAAAATGCCGTAAGTCTGGCTGGATACAACAACGGTATATAAAAAAACCGTGTGATTCAAAAGTTTAATACAACAGAAGGAAATCTTCAACCGGATCTTCTACGTGGCCAGCTTGCTTCTTCCCTCGGCCCTTGGTCCTCAGGACTGAAGCTATAGTGAGATCCAATTCATCGCATTGGATCTCGGGTAATTTTAAGTTAACCTCATGCTCAAATACAACGGTATACGGATGACGAGATATTCATGACATAACAAGCAGATGCATGATCAATAATGACAGAACATAAACATAGAGCAAGAGGTATAATCGGTGACTCGAACAGAGCAGAGTCTCTATCCGTGAAACACCATTAAATCCCATTAAGGAATCACGATAGGAGGGAAATTTGGGTGGTGTGTCATCTTTCTTATCGGCTTTTTCCTTTTCCTCGAGAAAGATTATTACGCTCTTGACTTGATCTATTTCATTGTCGGACATTCGATCGTCCATGATGGCTGCGGAGTAGCTTCCATTTTCTTTTTCTTCTTTCTGTCATCCTCGACCTTCAGCCGGTGGCGGTCCGATGGCAGCTTCCGTTGTCGAGTCGAGACGGAGGGAGAGCATTGGGAAAGCCCGACGAAGCCATCTTCTTGTTTAAGCTTATTCTGTAATTTGCTTTTTTGATTTAAACTTTCACTGTAACCTTTTTCCTATGGTCATTTTTATCCAGACCATCTATTAATGGAATTCTCATTCATTCCAAAAAAAAAAAAAAAACCACTTCCTTCCAAATTAACCATATCATGATATCAACCAGCTAATCAAAGTAATAGAATCATCCTGTATGTCATCATTGTGGCAGAGAATATTATTGAACCAAAAATCAAAAGATTGAACCGAATTCTGATCAACACGCATTGATAATCGACTACCAAACCTGGTGCAACGCACCCATAATTAAAGTAAGATTCCATGTACCATCCTCAATTGAAGTATTAACTGTGACATGAGGGTCAAAGCCAAAATTAATATAATTACTGAGAGATCTACCTGGTAGGCCTGGAATGTTACTCACCTGGTCTCGTACTGCTAGAGGCGTATCAGCAGAGAAGATTTAAGCTTGATTTTGTTAAATTTACTTGCTGACCGGAGGTAGTACAGTACATGAGATCAGAGCTGGCAATTGGAAAGATTCGCATTCATGAAAAGTAGAGCATCATCTGCAGAGAATGTATGTGATGACATGGGGCAGTGGTTTAAAGGCTTAATGCCCTCAACAGTTTTGTGGCTGATTTCTTTTTGTAGTATACATGATAGAACCTCTGCCCCTAGAATAAATAAATAAGGGAAGAGGGGATCTCACTGCCTCAAACCTCTAATATTTAATGAATTAAGTAGGAAGATTTGAAAAACTAATCGTTAGTTAAAGAAAGTTAAAAATGAGGACTAAGAATATGGAAGAGGAATTAATAATCAGGTTATAATTGTTTCTAAAAAAATACTTTAACGATATATTTAAACCACAAAATGTTGTAAGGGATTGAAACCATTTGAAAATATATTTCAGGTTAGCCTTAATAAAAAGGATGAGTAAAAGAACACTCTGTTTGGTCAAATAAAAAGTACACTCTAGCCAAATATAATAATAAATTAAAAAAATTGGAAAAAAAAATACAAAAAAATAATGATTAGTTTGGGCCTTTTGTCTTAGGCCCTATAGTTGAGCCCGAATATGCTTCTTGTGATTTTGATTTATGATCCAATTACTGATCAATCATGGACCCATAAAATAAAGAGTAAATACTATTTTTGGTCCCTAACAAAAATACGGACCCTATTTTGATCCCTTACAAAAAAAAAAGTTCTTTTAGTCCATAAAAAGACAAAAAGGTCGATTGGTTGACATTTTGATTCTTCACAAATTTCCAAAAGGTCTTTTTAGTCCCATAAAAAGGACGGATAATGGTCGATTTTTTTGTCAGTGACCAAAATGGGGTCCGTGTTTTTATCGGGGACCGAAAAGAGTATTTACCCTAAAATAAATCATTGAACCAATGATCTTATATGCTAAGTGACATGAGAGCTCCTCAGGTCGCAAGTTCGGTCTTGTTTGTAATCTCAGACCGTTAGTATATGCCTCTTTAATTCTTTAAATTTTTTTTTTTTTAAAAAAAACCTTTGAACCCGTTCTTTTCACAAAAATAATTAGGGTTATTTTATTCACACAGGAAAATTATGTAATAGGTTCTGATCACCCAAAAAGTAATAGCCCCTTTAGTTTACACAGACTTTTCAAATGAGTCCCTATGGTTCAATGGTTGCATTCTGCATAGTTAACCAATGTACTCCTCCGGTCCTAATTATAAGACAACATTTGGGGTTCATTTTGGTCTTAATTATAGGACAAAAATTTAATTTTTGTAGATTTTTTCTTAAAATACCCTATTTTATTCTGTCAAGTGTGTTTAGTTTTTGATAAGTATATGTATGTGGGTGCATAGACTCTTCTAATCAATGAAACTTTTAAATTGTTGGATTTTAATTTTCTTATCGATCAACTAACGTTAACTTGCCTATATATATGTACACACACACTTATATATATCTCTGTGTGTATATATGTGTGTGTCTACACACATATATGTGTGTCTCGTGAGAGTGCGTATGTATTTATATATGTGTGTACGTGAGAGTGCGTATGTATGTATATCTATGTGTGTCTGTATATGTGCATGTCTGTCAATATATATATATGTGTGCGTCTATATATTTGTGTGTGTGTGTGTGTGCATATATATGTGTGTGTGTATACAAATATATATATGGAATATGTGTGTGTGTGTATACACACACACACATATATGTATATATAGTAATATCATTATTTTAATGAGAAAGTGTGTAGAAAGAAAAATTATAAGTCGGAGAGGTATGAGGTATGAACTATTGATTTACTTTTACTTATGTCATTTAAAATTTATATAAAGGCATTTTAGGAAAAGAGTGAAATTAACTAATTTAATTATTTTCCTTAATCTCTCCAAAATCGGTTAAATATGTCCTATAATTAGGACTGGAGAGAGTATCATTTAATTTGAATCTCAATCCCTCTTGGAGCTAAAATGTATTCACATGAAAATCGGAGTTGATGACATAGAGAATGAGGAAAACTTAATTAGTGCTAATTAATGTAATTTAATGTGAATCATCTTTATATCATAAGAGAATTTCTTTTAAGATATAAAAGTATTTCTTTGGTATTTCATAATGATTAACAAATCTAGTATGAAACAACAAAACCAAGATCTGCTAATATGCACTTTAGTCAAAGTGTCAAAGTTGGGTTGAGTACAAGTAAACTGATGCCCTATGATTGAAGATGATATTCATGAATGGGAAAAAGTTTCATTAGTAGATCTTTCCTCCTATGAAGCTCAATATAATTCATATTCAATTCATTTATAACTTGGTATTAAACTTGTGACAGTAACATAAATTCGTATCGTAAACTCGAATCGGTAAACTTGTAAGAGTTTACTTTTATCATTAAATATGTATTAACAGTACAAAATTAAATCATTTAAATATAAAAATGACAATAATTTGATTTAAATATATTTTAAATCTAAACCATTGAAATTAAATATATCAACATTCATAATTTATTATATTTAATAAAGAAATTTCTATAAAACTCATATATCCCGTTGAGGATGACAAAATTGAAAAAAAATAACACAATTTTGTAAGCTACAAACGTAAAAACGGTAAATTCGGTGTGTAAACTCGTGAGTTTATCTGAGTTTACAGCTGACACGATTTTACTAGAGACTTAACTCGATTTAGTAAGGTAGGAACGTAAAAACGGTAAACTCGGAGAGTTAACTCGCGAGTTTGACAACAATGCTCACATGCACTTTAGTCAACATAATAAAGGAATCATCTTTAAAATGGAATTATTAATTTGATATCCTAAGATTTAGAATTATCGAATGTATTTGAAGTTTATATCACTTAGAGCATTATAGTAATTACATGAATGCTTATGAGATTTAAATGGAATTATTATTTTTACATGTGAACAGGGCAGGGTGTTACCACCTGGGTAGAGAAGCCTGCCTTGCCCAGCCTATTTTTGCTCAGCCTAAAATGATTAGAGCTTTTACCGAACAAAGACAAGCATTAGGCTGTAAAATGCAGTTCGTTCATCCTTCGGGCTAGGCATCAGGCAGACTTCTTGTCCTGCCCATGCCCACCCCTAATCATTATCACTGGTTAGAAAAAAAGGAATCGCCATTATGATTATGAAGATGATAAATTCTCCGTCGTAATTAGGAAGTAAAGCTAGTCAGAATAGCACGAACAGTAAACTCAATTTGACACTGGGCCATGCATGAACATAATTACTAAACTTAATAAGTGCTAATTTAAGAGTTTTACTTCATGCTGATTATAATAATCTAACAATGTGTTGTGGGGTTAGTTCTATTTTCTCGCCTTTTATTAAAAAAAAAAAGTAAAAAAGGAAAAAAAAAAGACCATAAGAAATTAGGCTGAATATGAGTAACTCGATGCCCTTTGAAATAAAAATGATCTTTATCATTAAAAAAAAAAGGTCATAATGAGGGGATCTTACCCATTTGAAACTTGGCACATTTCAAATTCAGACCCATCTCTAGGAAAAAAAATAGAGAAGTACAGAATTATTACTCCACTATTAGCAATTCAAGCCCTATGTGATTGAAACATCCCCCCCCCCCCTTTCTTTTATATACTTTAATTAGCGCTTATTTGGTTGTTATATTTTCAGCTTACAAAAATAGAATCACATTTATCTTCTAACACCTTATGTTGGTTGTCACCCTTGTTTGCCTGGCCCAAATATGGTTTTATATATGAGTGTGTTTGTATTATCTTTTGAAGAATGACTTTTGAAGAAAAAGTGAAAAAAAAAATTAGATAATAGATTTTGAAGAATAGCCTCTGAAAAGGTAAATAAAATAGCCTATGGAAAATCATGGTTTTCAGTCAAAACCATGGACCATGGTTTTGGAAGAAAAAGTGCTTTTGCATTTTTTTCAAGTGTTTGGGTGATTTTTCCCCCCCTCAAACCATGGTTTTAACTCCAAAAATGCCTTTTAATTGTTATCCAATTCTAATCTCCTTGAAATCATCATAAACAAAGAATTCCTTTGTCCCAATCAATTTTATCAAGAGAAATAATAAGAGTATAGCATTCACCCTTTTTACCAATATTTTGAAACATGGACTCGAAGGGCTAAATCAAACCAGAAACCGGTCCAGTTTGGACATCAACCCGGGTTTTTTTTTTTTTTAAACAGTTTTTGTTTTAAGAAAATCTTTATAATTTTATATTAATTACCTTTAAATCTTCAATTTCTCACCGATTTGGCCATGAGATAGCTCTAGTTTGACTTTGGTCTGACCCACTGACCTTTGCCATAGTATTCCGACCGGATTAGTAGCCGGTCCGGGTTTCAGAACCTTGCCTTTTATTCTTTATTCAATGCAATCAACCTTAGTACCAAAATAAGTGTGTGAAACAGATGACATTTGAAAAGCACTATGGTTTGAAAGAAAATTACCCAAACACAAAAAAAATCCTGAAATCACTTTTTTAGGCAAAAACATGGTTTGTGACCTTAAAACCAAGGTTTTGGGGACTCATTTTTTTCACTTTTCAATAGTTGGCTCATTGTTGTATTTCATCGGATCATTTTTATAAGTAACTTTCTCTTTTTGGGGTTTGTCATTCTTATAAGCAACTTTCTCCCCATGCCTTAAAATTTTAACTACTTTTTCCTTTTTTACCCCTATCAAATGCATATTTTTCTATTAATTATCCCCTACTCGCAACTAATTCTCTTTCATTTAATCATTTATTACACATTCTCTCATATTTTATACTCATACTCTCTTTTTCATTTAATCATTTATTATACATTATCTCTCATATTTTATACTCATACTTTCACATATTTATTATTCTCTCTCCAATGCTCATTTAATAAATAGGGATATATTTAGAAGAAACATGACATTTTAGACACATTTATTATTTTTAACTAATTTCAACCGCTAGTTTATTTTATGTAATAAGAATAAAAGTTGTTTCTAAAAGGACAGAAGGGAATATCATATAATTTCCCCCAACCTACCTTTTCTCTTTCCTCATTTTTTCTCTCTCCTCTTCTTTCTTTCGATTTCTTCCTCATTCTTTCTGTTCAAATTTCTGAAAATTTTCAAAGCACTTGATTAATGTCTGGATATTCCTTTTTACAATAATTTTGGCTAACGACTTGATGTAATTTGGCGTTTCAATTGTTGCTAAAAAACACCAAAACCAGAGCAGAAAAATATAGTATGAGATTGTTTGGGACTTTGGGCACTTATGCTATGTTTGGTTGGAGGTGAGGGAGGGAGGGGAGGTGTCCCTCCTTATTGTGAAAAGTCAGATATGTTCATGATGTGACATGCTTCCAAAGTTAATATGCGAAAAACGATGCAAAAAGTTATGTAATTTTAAAATTTCCTATGGGTAATTTGGTCAAAAAATTTCCTCCCCTAACCTTCCCCCCCTAACATTCCCTCAAACCAAACATAGGCTTAGAATGTAAAGACGCAATAAAGGTAGTGATAAGTAAAAGATAAGAAAATGGACTAAAAAGCTAAATAAGATGAAGAATAGTGTATACAATTTATCTAATAAATTACGTATTTCAATCTAAAATATATTATTTTAGGTAATTACTATTTATAAATGATTTTAGCCTATACAATTTATTGATACATATATATTTGAGCTATTTTTTTTTTTATCATATTACATAATCAACTAATGTTATACTTTAAATTTTGTAGACAAATTTAACTAATTTTTGGTACAGTATTTATTATGAAATTTAATGTTAAAAATATTTAAAAATAAAATCTTATCTTTTATATGTAATTATCACAAAAACTAATGTCATTTTTGGTAATTTGAACATAAAAAAATGATTCTGATAACAATATCCAAACACTATCCTTTTATTAAAATTACTTTTTTTTCCTCATACTCTATTCTATTTTGCTCAAGATTTATTCTCTAAAATCACTTTTATCACTTTTTCTTCAAAATTCAATCCAAACACTCACAATTAGTGCAATTAAAAAACCCAGCGATAAGATAGAATTCCTAAAAATATATAAAATTGCCATCATAAAATAGGGAATCACCAATCCCCACACTAGCTAACCAAAAAAAAAAAAAAAATCATTCCTTTTTGGAAAGAGCAAATACAACATTTTTACAACAACATTTTTACACTAGTTAGTCAATTAATATAGAAATTGTATAAAAAGTGTGATTGATGACATTTTTATAAATAAGTGATGGGTTTTGATTGTCTGCACTAGTTGTGTTCATCAACTAGAAGGATTGAACAAACATATGGAGGAGGGAGCAACAATAATGAACAATCAAGAAAGAAGGAACAAGGGTATTAGGATAATTTAACTTCTGGAACTAATTCGTATTTAAGACCATTGTCCTTATGATATCACCATTTTTGTTCAAGAAGATACCAAAGTGGATGATTGACTCATTCCATACTAGAAAGAATCACATAAAATATTTTCATAACACGGATTCCTATTTCTCAATAATATCCCGCGATCAAGACAATTGGCTGAATCCTGGGAAACCATTTCATAGAAGTTCATTGATATTATCTTTTTCTAAAGCAAATCAACTTCGATTCTTGAATAATCGACATCACTTCTACTTCTATTGTAACAAAAGATTTGCTTTTTATGTGAAAAAAGCCTGTATCAATAATTATGATTTTATCGTATGGACAATTCCTCAATATCTTGTTCATTCTATATATGAAAATTTAAGGTCCTTAAATAACAAATACTTTTTCATCTAACTCTTCTGAGCCATTTCCCCTAAAGTAAATTTCAACTTATAAAATAACTTGTTGGGGAAGGAAAAAACGGATTTAGAAGAAGCTTTTACAATGACATACAAACTTTCCTTAGAAAAAAAAAGAGTACTCTATATTTTAAGAAAATCTTGAACCATAAAACATAACACATTCAGGTTCTAAATTCACTTCCAAATGTGCGTCTCAGTCATATGTTTAGCAGCACCTGTAAAAAGATATTTAATGAACAGAATCCTGCAAATTTTCCATATCGTTGCTGATCTTAACTTTTGCTCATTTCTGGTTATCTTTTTGAATGGTAAATTTCTACTTTTCTTGTACCCTTTAATGCTTACCAAAATTCTTCACCTTGTTTTCTGCAAAACTTACATATCATCGCCCCCTGTAATACCGCCCCTTCAAACTCTCCTTTCGCTTTCTTTCTTTACAAGGCTTATAGTTTTGAGCATTAATTCTCTTGCCTCTTCTTCTTCTTCTTCTTCTATGTTCTTTGTGTATTTTCTGGTTCTGCTTTCTTTCAGATCCTGAGAATTATGGAAGATAGAGCTTTCTTACCCATCAGTTCAGTTCCTAGTTTTGCTCAAGGCCTTAAGATTTTGCTGGTTAATAATGACACCTTATCCCTCATGAACTTGTCATGTATGCTTGAGAAATACTCATTCAGAGGTATGTAGAGATCATGAATTCGAATATTCTTTGGTTTAAACTTCTTTCTTGTCTTGTGCAAATGAACAAACCAACAAAGGTAAAATAACCAACAACAAGGTTTGGCTTATGTTTGGATTCGAGTGTATTGTATATCATCGTGTGTTTGATATGTAGTTTTTATTAGTATTGATGCAACATACACTAATAATTAAACCTACCTGTTGCTGTTAGAAAAAGAACCATTTAGGCATTTATGAACAACAAAATTGCTTTTAGATGATCAAAGAGCCCAGACATGATACTTTAAGGCATATGTTCTTTGATTTTACATCTATGCTCCTCATAGAGTTCATCTTGGTCCTCATAACATTTATTTTGAAAGAATATATACACAGATAAACTGAAGAAAAGTTTAATTTGCTGTTATGAGTTCCACATTGAGAAGTTTTACAAGTGATTTTTTATTAATAAGTTCAAGGAGTTCTATCATCCAATAGTCTAGTTTTTTGACATTGCACTCGCCCTTTAAACTTGTGTTCAGAATAAAGATGCTTTTCTTTAGAGAGGCCAATGTTCACAAAAAAAGGCTACCTTAGGCTCAACCCACGGGCACCGTGCAACTCGCGCGCTATGTAGGCTTTGATATTTTTTGTTTGTAAAATTTGGCAAATTTGACAATTTTATCTCTTGAATTGTTGATTATATTTGACTTTTTATAAGTGGAATATTTGATCTTTCCTATTGTGGATTATGTTTGGCAAATTTGACAATTTTTAGTAAGCAAATTTGGAGACTTTTTTTATTTTATATTATAAACATTTGAATGTTTCCAAGTTTTTGTCATCGTAAAAAAATAGGGAAAAAGCATACCAAATGTGCATGCAATCAGAAATTTCCCCATCTTTTCCTTTCCATCAAAATACATTTTCTCTACCTAACGAGCCCTGATGTTGCAGAAATTCAGTACTTGAGTCTGATCATTTTCATGGCATAACACCTGCTATCTTTTGAATCTATACAGTTCTTCTCTTTCTATAATCTCCTTCTAAAAGATTTTCTAATTTCGGTAAATTTGCAGTTTGTCTTTAATAGCAGTAATCTATACTTTTTCTACCTTTAGATGCCAAGAAATAATAAAGCATTATGGTTCTTCAAATCTGCAATCATAGAAAAACTGTTGCTACAGATGATTGCAAAAAGATTTTACTTCCATTAAGTTTGATTATAAATTTCAGAGTATAGAAGGATCTCTAGTATATAATGATGAGTCTTCACACAAATGTAAAAGAATCCTCCACAAGTTTTTGCCTGAAAATCATAGTAAACAATTATAATTCAAACCAAAGATGTAAAATTAAATGTGATGATGAAACAGATAAGTAGAAAATTTTCATGTCTTGTTGATGCATTATTGTTTAATGACATGATTCTTTAACAGAAATACAGAACTGAAGAACTGATAAACCAGCAGGCTTGCATTTCTGGGTTCACTCCAAGGGCAGCATTTTCAAACTTTGATGGCAGATCCCAGTCTTCCTCAGGTTATCCAGGTGAGTGAAAATGTGAAGATTCATGCTTAAGCATACTTTATATTTATTACCCATTTGTGAACTCCTTTGTCTTTAGACTGCTCTCAAATCACAGTTTACTATGACTATATATATATAGCAGAAGACTAACTTCCATTGTAATATGAAGATTAAAATTCTCCAAGGAAAGAGATAGTGATACAGAGATGAAAGTTTGTATGGGCTCACTCGCTCTCTTGTTCCCTAGATCTCTCTCTATAACACACACAACTATCTTATCCACTCTTACATGGTCAAGTATTGAAGAGACCATTAGGGGAAGTTCTTGCTTGGTTGGTCCTTAAGTTTTGATCCAGTTGTAACTATTGACTTGATGCATCTAAGTCCCTATAATTTTGATTAAGTTGAAAGTTGGTCTTTGAACTTTGACTCAGTTCTTGTAGTTTAACCTTTTTAAAACTTCAATCCCTAAGTTTAATGAAATATATAATTTTATTTTCTAAAATAAGGGATTAATATTTTAAATGGTTAAACCATAAGGAAATAAGTTACATCAAATCAAACTTCAGGAAATGAGTCACAATTGAGTTAAAACTATGGAACTAAGTTACACTGAGTTAAAATTTAATAATTGAGTTATAATTGAGTCAAAACTATAAGGATAAAATCAAATAATTTTTTCCTTATTTTACAAGTATATTTCACAAGCTTCTAACTTGAGAAGATTAAAAAAAAGGGGGCAAAAAAAAAATATGGCTATGACAACCTTTGCTTCCGCATTATTGTCAAGGTATAACAACTGATAAATAACTAAATTTGCTTCAGGTTTTCCTATATCTATTACAGCCCTTAGTGGGAGCCAAAATCAAAACCAGTGTTTATATGAATTTCCAACAGCAGCAATGAGCAATTATGGAAGCCAAAACCTAGAAGCTGAAATGGAACAGCAGCCTATAGCAGATGCTTCAGTGGACCAAATTAATTACGGAGCCATGAGATCAGCACATTATGATACTACGAAAATGCTTGCGGAAGATTGTGAAGAACTTCATTACTCTCAAAATGGAGTACTTCCTCATCAAATTGATCAATACTGTGATGCTAAGGAACACTCTTTTAAGCAATAATAGCCCTCATCCTCAAGAGCCTGATATGTGAAATTCCCAGCAGATCATAAGGTCATTACCAGATTCCCTCATGCTTGACTTCACTTATTTCACCATCATATATATATATATGTCATTTTTAAGGGAACCGTAAAATACAGAATTATTTCCTGCAAACCTTTTGCTTAGGTTTGGTTGCAGTCTCAACCTTCAAAATTGAAGCATAGTCAGAGCAGCTCTATTTAAAGTTATAATCATAGTCTTGTGTGAGTATATTTCATTAGATATGCTGTATATATACTTGTTTTAGCTCTTTTTAAATCTATAACTAGAGTCTTGTGTGAGTATATTTCATTATATATGGTGTGTGTGTACTTGTTTTGGCTCCATATAAACATAGTCTTTTCTGAGTATATTTCATCAAATATGTTTTTTTTTTTTTTGGTTGCCCCTGGTCAATTAGAACCTTCGGTTCCAACTAATGCGAATTCACCCCGAGTCGGGCCTATAGTCGTGGGGAAAGAGCTTTCAACCATTTTTTCCATTATCACGTCTCAAACTGAGGACGTGGTTAAAGGAGAGTAAGTCTCTTTCCACTTGCTCCCAAAGGATGTTGGTATTTCAATAGATATGTTGTATATAATTGCTTTAGCTCTGATCCGGCATCAGACCAATGTTTCGGTGCTCAGCCCAAGGTGGCCCAATAAATTACCCAACTCAAACTTTGTTTTTGGTCGAAAAGAAAACTGTATTACCAACCTTTCATCCAAGAAGCCTAGTTTATACAACTTATCCTACACCCAACTGGACCAATCTTCAAAAAGAAAATAAAAGAAATGATTCGATTTGACATACCTAAGATCATCATCATCAAGTCAGAATAAAACGATATTGGCCTTAATTGGTCAAATAGAAAGTAAGAAAAAGTTTTAGAATCGTATATTTTGATTTTGTATTTTGGCCAAGAGAATCGTATATTTTGACTAATTTATTGAAAAGTGGAATGACCATTTATATTTTCAGTTTTGTCATTCATAACATCTCTTAAAAAAGTATCTTCTAACCAGCTATAATAGAAAATAAAATTCATCCTTTTGTTTGGCAACGATATAAAAGTATCCAGATAAAAGATCAAGAACATAAATTGAGCTGCAAAGTACCTCTATCTTGGACTTGTTTAATTTCCTCACTACTTCTGAAACTTTTACATGGTGTTCTGATAACTAATAAAAAATCATACACTCCTCACTCTACAATCATCTCAGAATCAAAGCAACCATTTCAAACACTAGGTCTGTTTGGTATTAGGGATTTGGGAGGAGGGAGGATCTTTTATGAGTTGAATTTTAAAAAATTGGAGAAGCGGGTTACAAAATTTTAATAAAGAGAAGGTGTAAGATAAAAGAGTAAAAAGAATTAATTAAAAATTTTTAACACCACTTCTCTAATTTTTTTTTTTTTAAAATCCAACTCAAAAATTTTCCTCCTCACACTTTCCCTCCTCCCATCATACCAAACAGGCCCTGAAAGTATCCAAGGAAATGAGCATATATACCAATTTCAATTCTTCCAGAAAGTTTACAGAGGCAGAAATCTGCACTTACATTCACAAACCCCACAATTTTTTTATAAAAGTAACAAAAATCATACACTCCTCAGTCTTTAATCATCTCAGAATCAAAGAAACCGTTTCAAAAACTTAAAGTATCCTATCTAATCTGAGGAAATGAGCATAAATCAACTTCAATTCTTCAAGAAAGTTGAAGAGGCAGAAATTTGCAAAATGAAATTCACAAACAAACCCGATATTTTTATTTTTTTTTCAGATTATGCACATCTGATCTTTTTCCTGAGTCTCTACACTACACTCAGATTAAAGTCCTTGTCTCCTTACATTTTGTGATCCACAAACAGAGGATTCGAGCCGCAGTTATTACCTTCAGCAATATTGTTACAGAATTATTATTCTCTATGAAAGAGAAAGAGGGGAAGAGGACTAGAGAAGAAAAAACAGGGATTCAAGAGAGAAGAAGTGAGAGAGGAAGAGAGAAGAGAACTGAATCACACTAATCCATATCATAATAGTATGGAGAATTACAATGGAGTGCTGCCTATTTATAATAAGGCAGGGAATAGGGTCACTAGGCGCTAATCATATAGGCGCCTCACTCACTAACGGCTAACCTCTAACTAATAGTAACTAACTTTTAATTTTTTATTACATTTACACATCAAATATTCCCATCATGATGAGGTGGAATACTTACAATATGCATCTCACCAGGTTGTGATGGGATGATAATGTCGTTGTTCGTAGTAGACAAGACTTGAGCTCCATTTTGAGATTCAGCCAACATATGAAAATATGCGTAAGGGCCCCAACCTACACACACACAAAATATATGAAATGATAGATAATAGAAAGTCCTGAACGAATATCCCAAAAGCCAGACTCTCAGACAAGATATAGTGTAACACAATATTTATTGACACTAGGTTTAATAACTAGCAAGGCGTTTATAAAAAATTCAAACTTACCTATTCCTAAGTAACAGAATTTATAAACAGAGTATAAGTTGATGGAACGTTTTAAGCACTTGCTGCTATTAAAAATACACACACACACACACACACACACATATATTTTCAACCTTTTGGCAATAACATTAAGCTAAATGCCTAAATGAAAGCCACAAGGGATAAATGTACCACTAACAGTTGACCAAGCAAAAAAAGGGCAACAAGCAGCATAATCAAGCTCAAAGAAACATGTCCAGATGCAAAACAAACGCTAATCATATCAATCCTTCAAAGTTTCAGCACTCAAAGGAATTAAATATAGAAAGCAACCATGAACATACGGCTACAAGGAATACTCTTTCAGTGCAACAGAGCATGTTCTTCAAACTTGAACTGATACTACTACTAATATAGTTTTATGCGACATTATAAACATAATTTAAAAGGTTATATCATATGTGCCAGAAGAGGACTGTAAACTATTCATGAGAAATCCATTATCACAACCATACTTTATAGCAAAAAATCATAAAGCAGCTCCTCCACATCTTAAATAGGGTGCTAGAGGTGACTTCCATTATAATTGATTGAAGAAAAATTTAGAGGAAACATTCAGCCATATTAGCCTATTGATGTCACATTTACTTGATTTTATTAAGGCCTTTAGCTTTGTCAAGGTTATTTCAACTCAAAAGTTAAACACATTAAATGAAAGATTAAAATTGGTTTTTCTAAGATGTTGACAAAGGATCGCACCATCATGCATTTTATTAAAGTTTTAATTTAGACAGAAAGTATAAGAAAAACAATGATTGAACTCTTCTCCATTCTAACATAAAGGCTATTAAACCATTTCATGATCATTTCAACCCAGGACTTAAGCGATTGAGCAAACACAGAAAACATACGTTGAAAGAGGAAAGGCAGACTCACAACAATTGAATGTGTTAAAGAGGACAAGAAACTATTAATGGACTTACCATCTGCATCATATGGAGGAGGAAAGAATTGCAAGTAACAAAAAGAAGCAACTATCGTTCCTGCATAAAAGAAGTTCACATAAGGAAATTCGGAAAAAAGGTATGTGTTAATATTTAGTCAAATACAAACAGGAATTTTCAGGCCACAGGCAACACACCAATAAGACCTCCAGCCAACACATCTTGCCAATGATGCAAATAATCATCAACACGCGAGACAGCAACCATAGCTGCCATGAGGATTGGTAAGAAAACAATACAGAGCTTAGCAACATGGCCCCTACGATCAAATACCTTAATTTTTCCAGATAGATACCAAGCAAGAAAAGTTAGACCAGCAAAAGACCCTGCACGAAGAACAATTAAATAGTGGTTAGCTTATTTTGAGGTAGCTCAAGAAGCTTGTACCTTATTTTTATTTTTCAAGCAAGCTGACCCCTCAATGGAAATTTGAATTATGAAGATCTTATTCTTGTCTATTATTATCCAAAGTAACCTCACGCTCAACATGTTAATCCATGTTTGGTGCAGAACTTGGATAATTACTGAAATTGAAGCACTTAATGAAATTTAACCTTATGGTTGCAGCATTTATAAACACTAGTACCCAAAAAAGGGGGAAAACTAGGACGGATTAGGACCACTCCAAGAAAATGAAGATCTGAGGTTTTAAACAATGTAACAAAAATACTAAGCAGGTGACAATTGCCCTGAACTTGGGTAGATTGTAGATAGGCCAATCAAATCACTTACCAGATGCATGTCCGCTAGGGAAACTTTTGTATCCTTCTTTGATGACACTCTTATGTCCAGTGCACATAACATCACTTGTTATTGGATCAAACACCTGAATATGTCATGCGCCAATACCATGTTAACTGTGCTGATAGCTTAACTAAAGCAATGTGCATCACATATTCACATGGAAATAATATTACTGTTTATAAAATAAATGGTTAGTTGATAAGATAAAGAACCCACACCCCTTTGCCATCAGGAAAACATCGCCAGAAGAAGTCAGGGCGTGGCCGTCCAACACCATTTTTGATAGCCTCAGTTATCACCGCAGTAATTAGGAAAGAATATAGAAGCCCTGTTGGGCAGTGCATAATGTTAAGATAATTAGAATTATGGCAGAGTGATGTGCAAATGAGATGGACAGAAAAGGTTTTAAAAGAATAAAAAATTATACCCAATATAGCATGATGGAAGTCATAAATGTCCTTTCGCTTGATATAGTAGACAAGAAAGACCACCAGTGGCAACAAAATTGCTATGATCTATCCAGGAAATTAAAATTCAAGAGTTTACACTTAAACTGATCACGCCACAAAGGCCAAGATAAGAAGCAATTTCATTTTTGAATGAAACAATTCCTCAGAGAAAAACGAACCGGGAGAGCCCAAGAGGGCACAGTACTATCTTTCATTGGGTATCTCAGGTCAGTCAGCATCCACTCTCCAACAAAGCGGTGAAAAGGCTCAATCCGATTCAAGATGACATAAATGACGATAAGAAGCAAAAGAATTAACCAGTCATGCAAATGTTTTTTTGCCACTTTAGCTCCATGTGATTTAATAGTGTGTGTAGCCAAGTGACTTTCTCGCATTTTTCACTGTGAATGACAAAAGAGTAAGATTAGCGAAAGTTCTTCAAGATTTAAATCTCCGGAAATTAAAGGAGTAAAGTGACATTTAAAAGTATTTAGAAAATGGAAAGAATTTCACAGAAACAAATACAAATGCCGCTTCAAAGCTAAACCATCGAAACAGAAGAGAGAAGAAAACAGAGACTAACAAGGAGGGGACTGCAATTGTGGCGACAATAATTTGGATCATAATCTCTTACAGACGGCAGACTTTAAGAATAAACTTCAACAGAGGATAGGACAAAACCAAATTCTCGATCGGCGGCTTGAAGATGTAACTTTCCAGTACGGAGAGGAAAAGAGATGCGTGAGCCTCCAAAATGGAAATCAGGTGCTATTGGTTAGAGAAAAAGTTTGATTGCTTTTGTGTTCTTATTTTTTTTGTGAGTACTGACTGCATGGAAAAAGCTGGTCACGGAAGAAAAAGACAGGTTTGCTAAAATCCGAACAACTTTAATTTTTTTTATTTGTCATTAATTTTATCAAATAATATTGTCAATCCACGTGTAGGAGTTTTTTTTTGGTAATAATCCACGTGTAGGAGTTTTTTTTTTTTGGGTACAAATTTTCGGTTTATCCTTTTGTATTTTTAGTATGAATTTTTAATTTCAACTCCTCCTTCTTCTTCAAGGGTTTCCTTGGAGAATTAGAAAAAAATAGTTCTTACTTCTCCCAACAAATACAAATACGTTTCTTAAGATTTAAAATTGTTTTCTCCTCCTTACAGAATTGACTCAATTGAGGCCTCTTACTACTTCCACGAGCAACTTGTTTTATTGAATTACTTCTTTTGTTTCTATGTATAAGAGTCAACTTAGAGAGCAATTTTTGGGCCTAAATACTGGCTCTGACTATAAGTCAATAACTTAATTATTTGGACTTTAATATACCATAATATCTTATTTAATTTTCTATGTCATATTAATATTTTTTCCCTTAAAATTTCTCTATTCACCACATCATTTTTTCCAAATTTAAATGAATAAAAGTCAAGAGTGTAATGAATGAGAAATGTATTTAAGAAAAGAATATTACAAACTGTTGACAAACTCCTACTAATCCACAATAGAAATTTCTTCAATTAATTAATGAGAACAAAAAAAAAAAATAGTTATCTCATTATATTTATTTTATATTTAAATAAAATTTTCAACTTATCAATATTAAAAGCGGTATTAAATGAGAGAATAAAATACAAAGAGTCATATTTAAATATTAATTATAAAGATAAAATTGATAAATAAATATTAAGACTTTCTTTTAAAAGCAATTTATATTGTACACCGGAATAAGTATTATAAATTGCTTAGGTTTGGTTGTAGTCTAAAAATTCAAAATTGAACCATAGTAAGAGCAACTCTATTTAAAGCTATAATCATAGGCTTGTGTGAGTAAAAAATATTGCTGGGGTCAACTCCTAAAGTATCACACAACCCAATTGGCCTTCTAACACTTCATAGTGCTTTTATAGATCTTATTGGCGAGAGCACCTACAAACAAAATGAATAATTCGAGTTGCGTCTAAAGACACTGTCTTTAAGAGCTATTTTGCAATTACCGACAGATAAGAAGTAATATTCCTTAGGATAAAACGGATTTTTCCCATAAGAATAAGATGAGCAAGATAATGAAATATAATAAAGAGTAAATACCCTTTCTGGTCCATGACAAAAAACGCGGACCCCATTTTAGTCACTGAAAAAAAATGTCATTTTTAGTCCATAAAAAGGACGAATAAGGGTCGATTGTTGGACATTTTGATCCCTCACAAATTTCCAAAAGGTCCTTTTTAGTCCCATAAAAAGGAAGGGTCGGTTTTTTTTTCAGGAACCAAAATGGGGTCCGTGTTTTTTGTCAGTGACCAAAAACGGTATTTACTCTATAATAAAACTCAGCTGACAAAGAAAGCACTCAAGGAGAAGTGGTCCGGAGCTCAAGAGCAGTGTCCACAAACTTCTGACCGGAAGTGCCTTATAAAGGCAACAGATCATTTAACCGTGAGCACAAAATAATCACGTTGAAGTGATTAATTTCACGGTTTCAAAGGTTCAAAACATTGCAGACATGAACTTTTATGTTTCCAAACTGTAACATCCCAATTCCAGAGTCAATTTTTTTTTAAAAAAATCAGAGTCGAGCCTTGGAGCGTAAGAGTAACTGATTCCCATTAAAACGATAACCAGAGTGTAATACAGTGTTGATACAACATCCTATTGTTCTCATAGGTAATTACGGAAAACGATAAAGTGACATCTACGTCTCAGAGCTCACTCGTGCTACATGCCCTCCAACCATGAGCCTACTCGTGCAGCTTGCCTCGATCTCCGATCCATGGTCCTCTTGACCCTGAAGCTATAGCTGAGATTTAATTCACCGCATTGAATCTCAGGTAACGGTTAACCTTATGCTCAAATAAAACAGTATAGGGAATGACAGATATTCATGACATAACAATATGATCAATATAATGACAAGACATAAGCGTAAAGCAAAGAGTTTCTGATGTCCTATAAGTCTAATATCACTTTCATTAGTGATTTGGCATTATAACTGACATTTTAGGTAAAAATTACCATTTTGCCCCTATAGCCCTAATTGTCGGAATTTCGCCAGCACTTTGTTACTTTGGCTCCGTTTTTCCAAAATTTTGCCAGAACTTCGACCCAATGATAATTTTCGAAATTATAGACTAAAATAGCCCTATCATATGATATTTAATCATACTTTGAAAAATAAAGGCTACTCTAACTATTGAAAGAACTATGAAAGCTTAAAGCTCGCTATTTTAACTTTCAACTTTCAGAGACTCAATCCCTACTATGTTTTTACCTCGTCAGGCATCTTTCAATGCAATGAGGCTTAAAAACAAGAATAGGAATCTCATCTCCTACTTCCTAGATCTAACTAACAGTTCTACTAAAACTACCGAAAGAATTATGAAAGCTTAAGTACCGAAAAACTTACCAGGGCTTCGCTACAACTTTTCTCCAGAGCTCCTCTCTCTAAAACCTCTCTCTAACTTTCGAATTCCACAAAGGAAATGGTGTGAAAAATGAAGAGGAATGCTTGCCTATTTATAGGAAAAAAATGTGCCAACATGTGTAATTTTTCCCTTCCAACTTTGTAATTTTCCCCTCACTTTTAACCATGCAATTCTAGGGTTTTGGTGGATGATTTGCAGCCATGGAAAGCTTCAAAACGTTCAGCCCCTCCTCCAAGCAAAGATGAGTCATCAAACCATTTTTGCTTTTGCCTCCGCCGAAAAGTTCCCGATCGGCACCGAATCGCGTAATCTCGGAAAATCTCAAAATTGAATTACAACTTTGAAGACATTTTCTCACTTATTAGAAATTTCCAAGTTAACCTAAATTTTGATCCCATATAGGGCTCCAACAATCCAGTTGAAGTTTTCTCGAAAAACGTGTTCAAACGCGTCCGGTTTCAGAACGCATTTCTGAAATCATCAACTTCTTCAGAAAAATTCACTGATTCCAAATATGTCCAGATAAATTCAAACTCATTCCTAGATATTGAGTTAGAATTTATTTTCTTCATATCCAAAATGTGCTGTCTACATTTTTCCCTATTTTGTTTTATTAGGAAAATGCACAATCGACGTCTAATTAACTTAGGAAGAGGTCACTTGAAGGTAACAACTCACTGATCAATATTTTACCTTGACTTTGGAATTCCTATTCCTGGTCCTCTAGATAGGGTCCGTTTCCTAATTTTTGAATCACTATTCACAAAATTTAATTATATTATATAATAATATAACTTTAATTAATTATATTATATAATAATAAAACTTACCAACTAAGTTTCTTTTCTTTTTCTGCCTTTTTTTTTATTTCGTTTTTATTTATTTATTTTATTTATTTGATTAATTATTTAATTAATTAAATAATTATTTTTACATTATTTTTTACAAAATTTTCCTATTGGTCTATTCTTGCATTTAGGCTTAAAAATACCTAAACTCAACTATTTTTCTCAAAAATTTCCAATTAATTAGTAAATATACTTTTACTAATTTTCAGCCATTTTCCGCTAATTTTTGAGCTTTACATAATTATCTCTGAATTTTCTTTGCTTAAGCTTAAGTAATTAGCCAATACTACTTAATTACTTTATTATTACTAGTTGATAATTTTCTTAATTATAATGCCATATTAACTCATAACTTTTGCCCTGACATTTTTGTTTTCATGTCTTCTGCATTATATTAGAATTTTCAAGGATAATTTAGTCATTTCAATACCTTTTGAGCACTCTTATTCAATTTCTCCAAGTTCATAATTTATTAAATTACTATAATTAGAGATAATATACTCTCATACTTCACTTAGTCATTTTACCGCCTTTTAGGATTTTTCATAATTTTCCTAAGTCGTTTATGTCCCTTAGGGGTATTTCCGTCATTTTGGCACTTTGGCCCTTAAACTCTCTAATTTCCTAGAGATTTTTCCTTAGAAAATAAGCTAATTATTACTTAATATTTGATATCTCATATTCACCTATTTTTAATAAGTATACTTTTACTAAATTATAATACAGATTTTTAGGGTATTACACAAACGTTGGTCACTAAATCCCATAATGCTGACACGTTTAAAGCAATGAAAACCCATTAAAGAATTAGCCATCAATATGAAACCTTAAAACAATAAAATTTATCCACAATACCGAATCAATAAAAGCTGATTCATATTTTTAATGTTCCAACGTGTAGACCCACAAATAAAGATTGACAATCATGAGTTTAAACATTGCAACGTCAATATTTCATAATTAAAGGTTAAACAATTGTGACTTTTAACCATGGTAAGCCTTTTATTCCAAAAAAAATGTTTTTGTGCATCTGCAAAATGCCATTAGTAAATGGTGCCCAGTTCATGTATAACTCACACACAAGGGAAATTGCCTGATTTTCATGTAGTTCATTATTGTGTAAGTTCATTTCTCCTCTTGATCTATTTAGTAGCCCAAGATCACTTGTTACTCAAACCTCACAGTCCCAAATATTGTGGGACTAGTTCCTTGTGACACACTCACCTATTCTTTCCAACAATCCCTCACATGTATCAAAAGGAACACACATGGATATAACCATTGTAGCTAGTGATCCTTTGGACTATGAACTAGACATAGACTAATAACACTTAGTACACAAAGATGTCAGTGGTCCTATGGACTATGAACTCACACCTCTGAGGTGTATACTAGAACATTAATGGTCAGATTATACCCCCCCCCCCCAACATTTCGCTATTAACGTTATTTTGCACATAAAAAGGCCATGCACGTGCCTAGTAGATAACAAATATTCTAGAGATTTCGCGTCGATCTTATATGAGCAGCCTCACTTCACATTCGTAGAAGTGATTTCATGAAATGTACCTGCAATAAGCACATTATCCCATAAGATTATGAAATCATTAAAAGTTTTCGCTCGGCCTCGTCAAAATGCAATCTAATACTTTCTCATGTCATAGAAAAGGACTGATAATTCATTTAGTGCTAGCAGAACTAACAAAAGACTTGTTCTTATCCATTGAATCTCCTCATGGGATCACCAATAACAGATGTAGGGTTGTTATTGTTGTTAATTTCAAATTGGCTTAAGTCTCATTCCCCTAAGCTAATTTAATTCTTCCCGCGGATCCACATGTCAACTTTGACCTCACAAAATTGATTGAGATAACTCCACAATTGTTAAGCTAGCTTATTCACATCATATTTCAAAATGATTTTCACTTGCACCATTTTTTTTCCCACAATAGCTATTGCCATTTGACAATCACAACTATCATCAACGTTAAGTGTTAGTTTTCCACAAAACTATTTGCTAAGAGGTTTTCAATAACTTAGCCTCCAATTTTAGTCAATTCCTGAGTAATAAGCTCTTACTCAAATAATAATTTATTTTAGCTATCAGTAGATTTTCTTACATAAAACTAAAATATTGTTAACATCCATATGTAACATCTCAAATCCAACACTCGAAAACTTGACCAAAATGTTTGAAATATCTCCCACAAGGATTATCAGCAATCAAATCATTAAAAAGCATAATCATTTCAAATAGAGTTTATAGTACAAAGCCAAGATAGAATTCCAAAATATTCAGAGTTTAATACAAAGCGGAAGTCCTAGGGTCATGACAACTAAAATTAACATAACATAAACTATAGGAGTACAAAAGAGCCTTCAAAGCTCACTCCATAGGTGCATTCCCTTGCTCCCTACTAGGATATTCACCTGAAAAATGTTAATATGGGATGAGATTTCCACGTCTCAGTAACTACTGAACATTCTACCGTACATAAACAAATCACATATGACCAAAATCTGAAGATAATAAAATACATTGATTTATACACATTTATATTTTACCATAAATTCTCATAAAAAGATTTTAAAGATAAATATTTATCATTTTATCAATTTGAACTGTACAGTAATATATCATGCAATATGCAACCTCCCTTATATCCTCTTTCATCCTCATATCGCTGACTGGAGCCATAGGCTAACACATAGTCCAACAGAAACACATTCATGTGACTGAATTGTTCCAAGCTCACCAAAACTCAAGATATACCCGGCCAAAAGTATAGAGCTTAAGTATGGACTATGGCTCCCCTTCTTATCAGAATAAAGGAGGTGTCACACGTCCCACAACTCTAATGTAATCCCGGCCAGAGGAAAACATGGAAGAAGGGGCCCTGAAAAGTACCAATCCACTGTTCACCGAGTGGTGGCATAAAACATATCATACGGATTCCTCCAAACTTCAACCCATCACAAATACGACCGGCATGATAAATGTACTTATTCAAAATAAATGCATTACACTTCAATTTATATCAAATATAATCATAGAAATTCATAAATAATAAATAGTATCGCTGTACGTATTTGTGAATAGTAAATCACTATGCGTATACATGAATATCAAATACTATTTGTATAGGTGAATAGTAAATAGTAAAATGTTGTACATCTATACGTAATGAATAGTAAATCAGTATATATAAATAGTAAAGTACTATATACGTATAAGTGAATAGTAAATACTGTACATACATGAATAGTAAATTGGGATGTATAATACGTGTAAATAGTGCTATGTATGAAATACAAATACAAATCTAAAATTCTCATAGCAGAATCTTAAAAACCTTATAACACATAAAATATTTTGTCATATATATAAGTCTAAAGATACTAGTATAAGCATTAAAAATATAATCATACATAATTCACAAGTATATAGAAGAATATCTAGAGTTACCTGTTACTTGCTAACTCCCAAATAATCACCAAAGCAACTACCGGTATCTCCAAATAATTATTACCTTACTCTCTCTCTCTCACTATCTCGTGTGTATGTGAGTGCAGATGTGTGTGTCGTGTGTGTTTGTATAGGTGGTGGGGGTATTTATAGGAAGGAAACCCCCCTCCCCGATTAATTAGGGGGGCAGTCGACACCCTTTCCAAAAACTGTCAAAGTCCTTTTTCATTTTTCAAATATGTGGGCCACACATGTTTTGTTTTTTCCTACTTCTTTCCTTCACCCGTGACTTCCTTTCATTCATCAGCCTACACTTTTAGATAATAATAGATATGTAATATAATAATAATAATCCACCATTTGTCATTTTCTTCTTTTTTTTTTCTTCGTCCGTGACTTTCTTCTTTCGTTCATTTGTCTACATATATATATATATATATATATAAAATATAAAATAATAAAATATAATAATAATTTTATAATATAATATTATAATTAAATATAATAATAATATATTATAATATAAAATATATGTATTTATTTTTGGAAAATAAATTTTTATTTTATACCTCTAGATCTCCTTAAAATGCTTAATAAACCATCCTAAAAATACTTAATTACTATTAGAAAAACTGGGATATTACACCATATACCTCAAAATAACAGGAATACACTATAATGATAGCAGCACTTATGATACCCCTCAAATATTTCAATCTTCTCATGAGACTGAATATCTATATATATGCTGCTCAATCTTTCTTTTCTTTTTTCTTTTTTCTTTTTTTTTTTGGCATTACAATGACAAACACTAATGGCCTGAATTACAACTGGTGGGATCAAACCTGCGACCTCCCACTAGTTAGGGAGTAGTTACAAAAAAATATATGATGTATACTTTCAATTCATTTAAGAAAGCTATATCTCTTTATTGCATTTTGTTTATGAAAGGTATATTTCTCTTTGTCAATGTTGTCAATATTCCACCATATATTTATATTTACAAAGCTGCACACATATTACTGCATACTTTTAATTTAGGGAGAATCTCATATAAAAACAGTTGAAATAGGAAAATCCTATATAAGGCTAGTAAATTCAACAAATTTTAAATTGAGTCAATAACCCAATCTAGGATATTTAAATATTGATTTTTTTTCCAACAATACCCCTAACCCCATAGTGCAAAAAAAGAAGAAAGGACCGGAAAAAGCCAGAAATCGGAGGGCAAGCCTTTACTGGAGGTGATCATTGGAGGGTCCAAGCATGTATTTGACTTTCTTCGAATGATGCAGATTCATTTTGGATTTGGAACGATAAACCCTTATGGCATCGATAACATGTACCTTTCTTACCAGTTCTCTCAACTTTTGGACTCTCTGGGTAATCAACAGATCTTTCACTCACTACTACAATGGCATCAGACTCAGGATCGAGGAAAGTTACATTTGAAGGTCGTTTGAAATGCGTGGGTGCAGGTGTGTCATTTTTACAATCACCTTCTCTGCAAGAAGAAATCTCAGAGAAGAGTGATTGAGAGTTTGAACCTGATTTTGTTATTTCCGAATTGGTTGGGTTCTGTTCATTTTGAAAGAACCTATCCTCTTTATCATCATTGCCCCCGATGAAACCGAGTTACTACTAATTCTGATGGGAGTTGTATGACTGGTTTTCACAATGGGCTGGATAATTGGAACATAAAATTGATCGGAAGAAATAGAAGCAACAGAAGCAATTAGGATTTGATCAATTTTGAAAGGAGCTATTTATGGGATCGAGTAGTTTAAATCAAGACCATCATATATCATAGCAATGGAGTATTCAAGGTCATGATCGTCGTCGTTATCTTTAGAAATTGATCGTCAGTATGCAGCATCAGCAGAAACAGTGGCGAGCATTTTAGCACATGGGTTTATATTGCCTGGAAAACTTCTGTGTTTATATTGCTTATGGAGTTGGTATACATTTGTCTCCTTTAAATCCTAAGTGGTACTGGTATGTCCCAGGGTGTGTCATCTGCTCCAATTTTGCTTTTTTTTTTTTTAAAATAACTAAGGGATAGAGGTAATTTGGTCCAATTTCTAAATCCCTAATTGTGTCACATAACCTAATTAATAATTTGTTAAGTTTAGTAACCCAAATTAGAATTTGAGTAATTCAACCGTTTTTATATGAGATTCTCCCTTTAATTTAATCACAACACATATAATCTATATATATTACCCATGGGTAAAGGCAATAGATTGGAATAATTTGTTATTTAGCCACCACAATGTTTAAAACTATATTTTCCCCTTCCGAAAAGAAACCATATTTGATATCTTGTAAAAAGAATGTTTAAAATTGTTCTGGTGTAGAACACAGATTGTCTAGCCCTGAGGGGCTAGGATGTTGGTGTTGATTGGGACTTGACCTAGGAGCGATTCCTAGGGCCTACGTACCCTGAAGAGGGATCAAAGTCCACGTAGTTCGAGGATTAGAGGAGGCGTTTTGCCTAAGGGGGTGGTCGTATGCTCTGTGACGGCTGTATGTGATTAGCCGGAGCGTAGACCGTGTAGAAGATGATGATGATGATGATGCCCTGTACCTGTTAGGTTAACCATCTATATATAGAGGCTACCTTAGGTTTAGGGTTTGGACTGTGGGCTTCTATGCCTCAAAGCCCAAGTGATGTGGCGTCATATCTGTGCCATGTGGATTGCCCCTTGTTGGGCCATACAGCGGAATATGGGCCTTATATAAATCCGTAATAGTTGCCCCCCAGCCCGGTAGTTCAAGTTTTTGGACTGCCGGGGTGTATGATGTCCTGGATAAGTCATCCGAGGTGTTGCCTGTCTCCTGACGTCTACGTCGGGCTAGGACTTGTTGAACTCATTTCCCTGGGTACATGGTAACATTGCAATGTCCGATGAGCCGGGGCGGCGTCCTGCGTCTCGTGAAGTGTCATGATGACGACCGACGGCTTGAGAAATACCGTGGTGATTACCGACGGCCGAAGAGAGACCGAGGTAATGAACTCCGGCCCTAGGAAGGCCGTGGTGAGAACCAACGTCCTAAGGGTCCGAGGTGGTAGACAATTGCCGTGGTCGAATGATATTGTCGGGATTGTATTCCCACGGCCTGAGGATCCGGATTACTAACCGCGGGCCTCAGGTTAATTGGTATGACTGAAAGTGTCGGGGTGAGGACCGTGGTTCATGGATCTACCGGGGTGAAAACCGCGGCTCATGGATCCGGGATGGTCCGTTGTGGCCCCTGCGTAATTTCAGGCGGACCAAGGTACGGGGGTGGGAGTACCCTCCGATTCGCCATGATTGCGTGTGACACGGCTTTCGTGGATTGGATTTCGTCCATCCAGCTTACTTTGCTTTCGTAGCCATTTATCCGGCTAATTGTCCAGTCTGTATTCCTGCATTTAATAACATCTAAGCAAATCACACCAAATGGAAAATACTTACTGTTTGTGCAAATCGCTCAACGTGCTCATTTTGGATGCTAGTTCGAGCTTGCATTTAAACTTTCTGGTTTGCATTAATGGCGGTTGTTGATAACACACTTTTCCACTTAACAAATTGTTGACCTCTCTCTTGCCCCCAGCCGGGTAGTTCAGATTTCTGAGCTGCTAGGATGTGTTACTTTCCAAATTTGGACGAAGTGCTCGCGACTGTTGGGATTCCGTGGGTGCTGCTTCCGGGGTTGGCTCCGAGGGTGGCGGGGCGCCTGTGGACAAGGCAGCCCCTTCAAGCTAGAAGTTCTTTTCTTTTCTTTTTCCTTTTCCTTTTGTTTCGGCGTAGGATGCCGGTTTTGTGTGTACTTTTGAACAATTAACCTTATGAATGAAAATTCAAGTAATTGGTCCATTGTGTACTTTTAACTTTTATGCATGGACTGCACGTAGTTAAGTTCTAGACCAGGCCAAGGTCTTTAAATAATTAGAGTCCGCTTAGTACTCTTACGGTGTCGAAACCAGGTGTCATGAATAGGGGTGTCTAAGTATACCACGCTACGAGGTTCGGAGTCGTTATCCAGGATTTTAACCAGGGTAAGGGCAAATTGTCACATGCTCAGCCGTGGTCGTTAGGACACACTTTTGACCATGTGGATTTGATCAAGTTCCGGTATAACTATTCGCCTTCTTACTTAGGTGTCAATTTCGATGCATCGAAATATACACCACAGCTGACAATCGCAGCCTTGCGTGGTTGGTAGAGGTTACCAGGCTTGTGAGCCTCGGTGTCGGTCTACCTACTTAGCGTCATTGCCAAGCATTCTAAGTATACACCACGACTGTCAATCGCAGCCTTGCGTGGTTTGTAGAATTTACCGGGCTTATGGACCTCGGTGTCAATATAAGGGCGATGACAGCGGCCTCGTGTCATTTAAGGAAGTCTTGGAAGCGTCCGAGTTGCAAAAGCTTACGGTGACGGCTTCGCTTGACTGAAAAGCCGGGTTCGATGACCCTCACACGGAGCTCGAACTTTAACTATATTAAGTGTAGCCGGGGTCCGCCTTTTTTTTTATGCAGAAATTTACTCGGAGCCCGGATGCTAACTATACTAGGTGTAACCGGGCTGCTTTGACTGGAGTTGGTGTAACCAGGTTTGATCCGTTCTGGGTGTCGTAACCCGAGATTCATTTGTCAAATATGGGTGTCGTAACCCTGAATTTGATCATTCAACTAGATTTGGTGGCCGTAGCCGTCTTTACCCGAGCCTGGATTTTAACCATATTTGGTGTAACCGGGGTCGGAAACACGTGATGTGTGGACTTGAAGAAATCCCGCAATTAACAATCACATATAAAGAAACAAGATTTGAAAGAAAAATGGTACCTGACCTCCACGAATAAGATCTTGTATCCCGCAATTTATGCAAACTTTAGCATTGACGATGACAGTTGTCATATCGAGACAATCCAAGTTGATGCACGTATTAAGAGTAACCGAGGTCCGTTGTGTCATGACTCGGAATTCGTTTCTCCAGTTGTAGGTGTTGTAACCCTTAACTTATTTGTCCATTATGGGTGTCGTAACCCTGGACTTGTTTATCCATTATGGTTGCCCTCAAGGTCGGTAGTTTGGGTCTTCGAGCTGTCGATATTCATTCAATGCTTTCCGAGATCCCTTGAATCCGAACTTGCTTTCGTAGCAATTCGCCCGAGCTCTTTTCCGAGCTTGCATTAAACTTTCTGGTTTGCATTCATACCGGTTATTGATAACACGTTTTTTCACTCAACAAATCGTTGTCCACTCTGTTGCCCCCAGCCTGGTAGTTCAGGCTTCTGAGCTGCCAGGATGTGTTACTTTCCAACTCCGGACGAGGTGCTCGCGATTGTTGGGATTCCGTGCTTGCTGACCCGAGATTCCGGGTTTATATACTTTAGACCGATATTTCAGGTTTATAAACTTTAACTCCGAGATTCCGGGTTGATATACTCTATCACCGAGATTCTGGGTTGATATACTCTATCACCGAGATTCTGGTTTAGATACTTTAACACCGAGATTCCGGGTTATTGACTTTAACTCCGAATTTCCGGGTTTATGATTTCTGAAAACGGGTTTGTTTACCTCGATTTCCCATATGTAAATGGACTTGGCAGGATTGCCGCCGCAACACGGAGCCCGAGTTTTAACCAGATTCGGTGTAATCGCGGTCCGTCTTCAAAACATTGGCAATCTAAATAGGGCATCTAAATTTATGCCCGAATTGAAAAGTTTGGGTTTCCAATGAGAGAGGATGAGAATCCATCTGGGTTCCCAAGGAGAGAAGATGAGAATCCTGCTCAAATCTGAGTTCTCAAGAAGAGAGGATGAGAATCCTGCTCAAATCTGGGTTCCCAAGGAGAGAGGATGAGGATCCTTTATTCCACATTGCTCAATTGCCCAGTTTATCCTATGAGAGGAGAATGTAAACATATTCAGAGCGCAGTTGCAAGTCTAACACTACTTGTACCAGAATTGAAAAGTCTGGGTTCCCAAGGAGAAAGGATGGCTCAAATATGGGTTCCCAAGAAGAGAGGATGAGAATCCTGCTCAAATCTGGGTTCCCAATAGAGGATGAAAATCCTGCTTAAATCTGGGTTCCCACGGAGAGAGGATGAGGATCCTTCATTCCACATTGCTCAATCTGGGTTTCCAAAAGGAGAAAAGATGGCTCAAATCTGGGTTCCCACCCAGAGAGGATGAGAATCCATCTGGGTTCCCAAGGAGAGAGGATGAGAATCCTTCATTCCACATTGCTCAATCTGGGTTCCCAAAAGGAGAAAAGATAGCTCAAATCTGGGTTACCAAGAAGAGAGGATGAGAATCCTGCTCAAATCTGGGTTCCCACGGAGAGAGGATGAGGATCCTTCATTCCACATTGCTCAATCTGGGTTCCCAAAAGGAGAAAAGATGGCTCAAATCTGGGTTCCCACCCAGAGAGGATGAGAATCCATCGAGGGTTTCCAAGGAGAGAGGATGAGAATCCTTCATTCCACATTGCTCAATTTGGGTTCCCAAAAGGAGAAAAGATGGCTCAAATCTGGGTTCCTAATAAGAGAGGATGAGAATCCTGCTCAAATTTGGGTTCCCAAAAGGAGAGAGGATGAGAATCTTGCTCAAATCTGGGTTCCCACGGAGAGAGGATGAGGATCCTTCATTCCACATTGCTCAATCTGGGTTCCCAAAAGGAGAAAAGATGGCTCAAATCTGGGTTCCCACCCAGAGAGGATGAGAATCCATTTGGGTTTCCAAGGAGAGAGGATGAGAATCCTTCATTCCACATTGCTCAATTTGGGTTCCCAAAAGGAGAAAAGATGGCTCAAATCTGGGTTCTCAAGAAGAGAGGATGGGAATCCTGCTCAAATTTGGGTTCCCAAAAGGAGAGAGGATGAGAATCTATCTGGCAGAATTGAAAAGTCTGTCTTCCCAGGAGAGAGGATGACGATCCTTAAGGAGAGAGGATGAGAATCCTGCCTATATCTTCTCATCATGTGAAGACACGAAGAAACAGAAAAAGAAAACCCATGAGAATAGGGCATCTAAATTTATGCCAGAGGTGAAAAGTGTTGTCGTTTTAGGACCATCGTTGGTCATGGGAATCAAAATTTATAGATCCCCACGGTCGGCGCCACTGTTCTGGTGTAGAACATAGATTGTCTAGCCCTGAGAGGCTAGGATGTTGGTGTTGATTGGGACTTGACCTAGGAGCGATTCCTAGGGCCTACGTACCCTGAAGAGGGATCAAAGTCCACGTAGTTCGAGGATTAGAGGAGGCGTTTTGCCTAAGGGGGTGGTCGTATGCTCTGTGACGTCTGTATGTGATTAGCCGGAGCGTAGACCGTGTAGAAGATGATGATGATGATGATATGATACCTGTACTGTTAGGTTAACCATCTATATATAGAGGCTACCTTAGGTTTAGGGTTTGGACTGTGTGCTTCTATGCCTCAAAGCCCAAGTGATGTGGCATCATATCTGTGCCATGTGGATTGCCCCTTGTTGGGCCATACAACGGAATATGGGCCTTATATAAATCCATAACAAAAACTATACAGTTTGTATATTAGAATTGTGACTTTTAATAAAATTTAATAACGGTCTCACGTAAACAACTGTTATGTGTTAAATAATAAGAACCGCAAACATTTATAATACATTACGATTTCTATATAATAATCGTGATGTATAGATATAAGATTCTTCAAGTGAAAGTTTATAAGCTAGAACAACAATATCCTCCACATTGAGTTGCTATGCAATTTAGATTGGGTTAAGACATTCCAGGCTTTGTGAGGAGAATCAATGGCAACTGTTGAGTATACACGTGAAAATGTAATTGTTGACCTATATATAATTGTGTCTCTTCAAAGAATTAACCCTGGAATGTAAAGGACTTTAGGAAAAAATATATACCCCTATCACAAAGGCGTAGGAGATATGCAAACACTTGAGTTCAAGGGTTTGCATAACCCCTGTGCCATTTCTGATAGGGGTAAATTTTTTTTTTTTACCCCATCTTCATTTGCTCTCCAGGCTTAATTGCTCGAGAGACACAAGGTATAGGTGAACACTTACATTATTATATATATAGATCAGGAGTGTGATTGATTCTAGCCACAAAGCCCAGAAAATATTAATCCATCCAAATTGCATTGCTACTCAATGTGAGAAGTACTACTTTATTATATATAGAGAGATGAGACCAAGTAGCTCAAAAACTCTCACATTGAAGAGTCTAGGACTGATCATAATATTGAATTTCATAGCTTTTAACTTAGTGTCACCTACTCAATAGAAAGATAGGAGATGAATCTTTAGTCAGGGCAATAATGGGATGTCCAAAAAAACATAACTTCATAACAATAAATTTAATATGTCACCTGAACTAGCTTATTCACAAAGCTTGTTCATGTATGACTCTCAGTACCTTTGAACTAGTTTATTCTCAGAGCTTGTTCATGTATGACTCTCATCGATACACATGAACTAGTTTATTCATCACAACTATTGAATTGTTTGAAGTAACTTCTGAAGATATGGATACTACAAAAAAAAAAAAAAAGATGTATTTTCTTTAGAGATCATATGTCCAGAAGTTACTTTAAAAAATATCAATCAAGTATGAACCTTTAGTTAAAGCAATGGGTTACAACTTCCTGTAACATGAAATGAACCTTCGATTAGAGCAATAATATATTTTCCAAAAAAAAAAAAAGCATAACTTCACAAAAGCAAGTTAATGTCAACTTGAATGCTTTATCGCTTTGTGACTTCACAAAGGCACCTTAATAGAATAAGGAGAACAGAGCACCAAAGGAATGCAACCTAGCTAGGGCTTACAAACGACAAATTAAAAACACGAGTTAGGGCAAGTAAAAACAACTCGCTCGGCAGTCAATGAGACATATGTCGAAATATTGACTAGTGCGGCTATCACTGAGAAGTAAGACGAAGGCTTTTTATATATGGTGAGGCTCAACTAAAAACAACTCTCAACAGCTGAAAAAGACAACAGGAGTATTAGGATTATGATGTTGGAGGGTTTTGTTCGAACATATTAAGTGTCAAGTGTGTTTTGTTTAAGAGCTTAAATAGAAGAAAATTAGGGTTTTTTGGGTTGTTGTGCAAAAGACTTTACATAACCGTTGTATCGATAAAACTATTATTTATTTTTTGTACTTATTACGGTTCTTTCATGAGTTATATTATTGTTTTAACATATACATATATCATGGTTGTTAGTTAATAACCGTGAGGTATGTTATTATTTTCTTTATAAAAAAAAAATTGGGCAATTAGTGTCTAGATAGTTACATTTTTCATATTTTATAAAAATAAAACAAAAAAAATATCACCATCTAGTGACTAATTGCCTGATAGATGATCTAAGGTCTGCTGCGTATTTAGTAACTTTTGTTTCATTCAATCTGAATAAATCAAAAGTTCCATAAATTTGCAGCAAATCTCACATTATCATGCTACTCATCACCAGAGGAGTAGCCTAAACCATCTCGGAGTATGTTAGGATCATGGTGGCCAATCACATACTCATAAAAAAAGAGATTGATCTTTCTGTTCATACTCGACCAATATCCGACCAACTTCCTCATTGCATAGTTAATGTGTCATGCATGCTGCATTATTACCTCCACCTGAGGCGGAGGCAGATGTGTGTAGGAGAAGGGAGAGAAGGAGGTGGTGAAGGTTGTGGAGGAGAGGAAGGAGGTGGAGAGGAGGATGATATCGTGGATTTTCTAGCAAGTCTTCAGCATGGTATTTCATCTTGGCGATTGAAAGAATATAGGAGGATGATAAACATAAAGAAATTGGGAGTTTATATAGATTGAAAGTGATAGGTTTGAACCATCATTGCATACGTTGGAAGTTGAAGATGAGCAGTCATGCACCGTGGTAGGTAATGAAAGGGTACTTTGTTCTCATGTTGATCATCGAAGAACAAAGAAGTATAGAGTATTCTCATCATGAGCATGAAGAAGGGAAAAGGTTTAGACCGTTTAGTTGACAGTTATTTAAGAGAAACTGTTATGTTGTGTTTCTGATATGAAGTTGGAAGACAAATCATTTGTTTTTTCATTTAATGTTTCATGACGAATTTACCGTAAGAATCGTCATTCTCGTGAGACTATTTATGATGGTTACAAAGTACAACCGTTATGTATTTGTATGGTATTCTAATAAGTGACGGTTATTACTTAATAACCGTAATGTATATACTTTTTTTTTTTTTATTTTGGTGGTTGATTATGGAACCACCATTTTACAACAACAAAAAAGACAAAGTAAATAAACAAACTAAAACTAAAAAGTTATGGAGATGTTTTAAGAATCTGATGCATCATCATATTCTTCATTCTCTAGTAACTTATCCACTTCCCCGATTAAAGAGCGAATAAGAGATCTAAGTTCTTTCAAGCACTGGTCCATGCGTCTTTACTCTTGCAAGTAAACTAGACCATATGATGGAGCTTGTAGGTTGTGTGGACGAGACCTTCAATGCTTGTTGGCAGAAGGAGTTCCTATTTTGGTTTTTTTCCAGATGATGAATCAGAAGTTCTTTTGTGTCTGCCTATGATGTTTTGTTGAATCAGAAGTTGAAATGGAAGTAGAGAAGTGGAGTTCAATTTTTAGATGTTTATATAGAAAGGGTTTTGTGGATTATCGAGGTGTCACATCTTGTAGTATTAAAGATCATATTTTATCAATGACGACAGTTAATTCTTAATAACCATTATGTATTTGACAACATTTTTAATTTATTGGTGTCAACTGTTAATTGTATAATCAACAACAATATTAACTTAGAACCATTGAGTATACTGGCAAAAATAATTTATAATTCTTAATTAATTCTTCCTCCTCTAATAATGAGCATAAGGATGAGGATGAGGATGAGGAAGAGGAGGATGAACACAACTGTCATCCTCATCATCTTGTTCATTCTCCTCATCCTCATTCTCATCATTGGAGGAGGGAGATGAAGGCTGGGTCAGAGTATTATCATCGGTGTAGGGAAGGGGAAATGTTTCGAACCATCATGGTGTTTGTTGTTTCATGACGGTTTTTTCTTAACAACAGCCATTCTTGTGAGACAAAATATGACAATTATTGATTACCACTGTTATTTGTTTGTTTGGACTCCTATTAAGTGAAATGTTTTACTTAATAACTGTTATGTATCTCAAAAACTAACCATGTCATCCCCTCCGCCGTGGCTAGCGCTTCTGCTCCCTTCGCCAATCCATCTTTACGCTAAATGCATTATGGCAAAAGAAAAAAGAGCCCTGGGGAATGGTCTTGTTGTCATGATGAAGGAGGTCCAAAGCAAATTAAGAGAGGGGGAGGGAACTCAATGTGAGGTGGAACAAGAAAGGATAAATTGTGAACTTGTCATATTTCAAAATTTAACCTTTCTTGTTCCATCTATAGTAAGTTTCCTCTCCTCTCTTTTAATTTTCTTCTTGGACCTCGTTCATGACAAGAAAACCCTTTCACAATGCTCTTTTCTCTTGTGTCATCTTGTTATTTGGTGCAACAGATTGATTGGCGGTGGGGGCGGAGGCACTGGCGATAGCGGAGGGGGAGACATAGTTAGGATCCTTAGTACTACTTGAACCATTTATTGCAACCAACAAGCCTTGAGGAGGATGTGGGGGAGGAGGGGGTGGCAGTGGAGGAGTTCCCTGGGAACTTATAACATGATGAAGGAGAGAAGGAGGAGGCTGGTAAAGAAAAGTAGTCAAAATCACAAGGAATAATTGAGTTTAAATAGTAGTCCTAATGGATTGTGAAGGGTTGAGTTGTGACTTATGAAAGTCTAACGAACTTACAAAGGATTATGATGAGTTATGACATTGAAGGTCCGAATGTTACAAAGAGTTATGACCATTATGTTTTGTCTTCACTGATATAAGATGTTGGAAGTCGAATCGTTTATAAGTGTTACATAGTGGTTGTTTCAAAAGAACCGTAACTTTTGTCACTAAATAAATTACAGCTATTAACTACAACCATTATTTTTGTGTTTTCGCGAATTCCACCTCTCAATACATGACGGTGTGCATAATTAACCATTATACTTAAGCATTATATATCTTTACACGACCTCCGTCTCGACATACATAATATTTATCAGTTGTAACCGTTATGTATTAAGCCTTATAAATACCCAAATATATAATAGTGACTAAAACGATAAAGCCTCCAATAAATCCACCAATGGTAGGGAATAAATCATTAACATGAACGGTATAATAATGAATTAGTTTTAACCAAAATTAATTATTTAAAACGTAAAGGACATAACATTAACAATGTTAAATTGTATTTCCAAACACAATCAACAAAGAAAGTAACTTGTTATTAATTATAACAAATAAATATTTAAGGAGAGGAAAACATTTGCAACATATGCTATTGAAAATTTCAATTCAATCCTCATCAAGTCGTCATTGAAATAATAATCTTTTTGATTACTAGATATTAATCTTCGGAACCAAAACTCAGCTCTGGTTCACTTATAAAACTTGACCTTGGTTCCTCAAAAAAGTATTGAAACCAATTACATAATCATTTAGTGATTAAGTATAAAGTCAATCAATTATGTATCCATCATAATATAATGTTTTCACATTGTAAATTCCCATTAAAGATAATACCCTATCATTGCTTCACCCCTTTGATATACTGACAGAAAGTAATTGTCTATTCCAGACTTCCACTCTCTCATCCAATAATACATGGCTTTTATATTTTTAAGCCTTAAAATAGTGTACTAATGAGCCCACGTTGCAGGCTAATGACCCTGTTTGAGTTAGTGTTTAAAAAACAATTTTACGTTAGTCAAGACAAAACGCCTCTCGCATACATCGTAAATCATGTTAAAAAGTGAAAAATCCTTTAATTTTATTGTTTTCATATTAAAGCAAACACAATCAAGTCTAAATTTGAGTGTCAAATAAACAGCTCTACCCAATTGACTCGTCAATTCACATGCCTATTGCCTAATGATAAGCTTCAATTTCTTTAATAGATTCTAATCAATCAACGCCAGTGTTAAATTTGAAGAGCCACATAATTCCTATGGCTGATAAAAACACCATCATTTGAACTCTCAATATGCAACCATTTATTTTCAGCACTTTGCTACGACACCAACGTGTGTCTTAAATCAAAGAATGCGTACCTGTTACGGTAGACTAAGCTATGAGAGTATTACAACAATACTGAGAGAAGCATGTTCAACACCACCTCTGTTGCAATAATCGCGTTCATGCCTGGAATTTACATCCAAAATCTGGTGAGACCAATTCAGTATTCCTACATGAGGGAAAAACAAAATAAAATTATAAAATTAGAATAAAGTTCAGGGGCCTCCTTATTTGATAACTCCGCTGCATATGAGTTCAAGACCATCTACACAGGATTAGCTCTTAAGATTGTTGGTGTCAGTTCTTAAATTGTCACACAACTAAACAGGCCTTCCAACTCCTCATAGTGCTTTGTGGATCCTATTAACGGCAACACCTACAAAGGAAATGAATAATCTAAGTCGTATCCAAGGACAATGTTCTTAAGAACTATTCTGCAACTGCCGGCTGATAAGAAATTACACTCCCATGATGATAAAATGGATTATTCCTGCAAAAACAGGGTGAATAGAACATCGAAATATAATAGAACTCATTAGGCAAAGAAATCAGTCAAGATCAAGGAGAAAGAGAAGTGCTCCAGAACTCATCAAGAGCAATGTACACAAACTTATGACTGGAAGCACCTTATATTGGCAACAAACCATTTCACCATATATGTTTGGATCGGCGGCATGAGTAATTGGGCTTCTGCTCCAATCTGACTTATTTTCCTGAGCAACATTTTGTTGCTTTGAACTTCTTCCATCGTGGGTTTTTCCTTGCAATGCTTCACTGTTAAACCCAACGACCAATTTCCCCTTCATTCTTTTTAATACTCCCTCCAGTCCTAATTATAGGAACACATTTTAGAGTTAGTTTTAGTCATAATTATAAGATCAAGTTTTAACTTTTGTCAATTTTTTCCTATAATACCCCTATTTATACTTATTATTAGGAGCATATACGTGTGTGTATGTATGTATATATGTGTGTACATATATATGTATATATGTGTTTATGTGTGTCAATATATATGTGTGTAGAGATATATGTGTGTGTGTGTGTACACACATATATATGATGTTTATCTCTGTGTGTGTAGAGATATATGTGTGTGTGTAGATATATGGGTGTGTGTGTGTATGTAGATAGATAGGTCTATATGTATACATATATATATACACATATATATGTTTATATAGCAAGATCATTATTTCAATTAGAAAGTGTGTGGAAAGGAAAATTGGTTGGAGAGATATGTGGCGGGGTTGTAATTCACTTTTACTTATATCATTTTAAATTTATATAAGGGCATTTAAGGAAAATGAGTAAAATTAACTAATTTAATTCCTCTCCTTAATCCCTTCAAAATCAGTTAAATAGTTCCTATAATTAGGACTGGAAGGAGTACTTCATACCGGTGGCCTTTCAACAATCCCTTTGTCATATATATATTTTGTAATTTATCAATAATAAAATAAAATGAATAAAAACTAAAAGTAAGCCAAATAGACCATCATAATTATATTATTTAATCTGCATTTTTTATCCATTAAAATTTTAATAAAAATAATATTCTCTAATAAAAATTAGTTTTTTTTTATCAAAAATAAGATTGTAAAATTAAATGAAAGCAAGAGACATATAATATTAAAATTAAGTTGATAAAAAAGTATTTATTGGAAAAAAGTTAATAACGATTTTTAATTCTAATTTTAATATTATGATATTATTTAGTTAAAAACTTAAGATTCTTATAATTTTTAATTTATATAAATTTTTATCTACTAAACATCTCTAATTAAATATAGTATTTATAAATTTTTCTCAAAGATATATCAGTTATCAATTTATATATTTAATAAAACTGATCATGTCGTTTTCTATCATTTAACATCTAAACTTGAATTTACATTACCCATCCAAACAAATTTCAATTTGCCAAACTAACTTTTATATAAAAGTCAATCCAAATATAAATCATATTACACAACCTAACTTTTACCTCATAATAAGTTTGTAAAAGTCATATTGAAAAAAGTTACTTTTGACACCGCTAATCCAAATACACCTACTAATTTGAGTATATTAAGAAAATTAATTATAGTTATTTAGTAAAAATATGTGTTGGTTTTCCTAAAATAGTTAAATCATTTGCTTTGAAATTGCCTCTTGATGCAAACTCCCTCAACATGTATCCTTTTTCTTTTTCAAATGAATTTATAGTTAAATGATAATAATTTAAAAATAAGACACATGGTTGTATGTGATTGGAAAACTTGACAAAATTAATATAAGAAACTTGATGTAAGTATTTTCGAAAAAAATGTATTATTAGGGTAGTAAGAATATGGTTGAATAGGGGAAGGCTTTTGATGTAACCAAAAGTAGTTTTATTGATCAATAGGAGTTTGGGTCTAGTAGAGATGACAGTCCTTCACAATGTGGCGAACCAAGGTTTAAATCCCTACTAGAAGAAGTGTCCACATTTAGTGTCCAACATCGCCTCAAAGAGGATTGTCTCCAATAAGAAGATATCTATGCTTTGAAAAAAAACGTTTTATTGTTTCTTCTTTAACGCAAAAATACATCGAATGGAAAAAAATGTAGAAGCATCACATTATTACATTTTAAAATGTTTTATTATAATATTTTTATTGTCTCGCCCCAAAAAAACACAAAAGCATCTTAAATTTACTAATCCTCTGTACTTAGTTGTCATAAACACCTAATATCAACTTTCCCTAAATGACTAAAATTAGTTATTTCTGGTAAAATATGAAATTATCCTCAATAAAATTAATAAAAGTCATAATCAGAGAAGTTTAATTAATTATCTAGGAAAATTTATAATTAGTTAGATGGCTTTTTTTGGTTTTCATATGTTATAGTTTTGTGGTGGTTGTTGTTAATTGTTTTGTTTTATGTTTGTTGCTTTAATTTCTGCGTGTGTGTTTTACGGCTTTTGGGCTCCTACACTAATTTTGATGGGTTGTTGTTGAGACCCTTTATTTGTTGTATCGTTTTATCTTAGGGATAAGCGTCTTATTTGTCCCTGAAATTTTCGTTCAGGAACACTCAACATCCGGAAGTTTTTTTTGGAGCAAAATTGCCCCAAAAATTTAAAAACGCACCAATTCTGTCCTTCCGTTTATCTTGACCGTTAAATTGTTACTCCAATTTGTAAACTTCCAAGGCAAAATTCCTCCTAAAAAAACTTTCAGGGTAAAATTGTTCCTGAAAAAAACTTCCGGGGCAAAAGTGCTCTATTGTATTAACTTCTGGGGCAATTTTGCTTCAAAAAAAACTTTCGGGTGCTTAGTGCTCCTGAACGAAAACTTCCAGAGTAAATAAGACCATTATCCCTTTTATCTTATGGAATAATGAGAAAAATCTCTTGGGCATTGCATGGGTTGAATTATCTGTTATGATCAAAATCTATCATAACATCAATAAAATGATTAATTTATTGTCTAATTTAAGCTTTTTTTTTTTAATATATATTACAGGCAGATGTTATCACTTCATTCAATTTTTTTGTGTTTTATTATTATTATTTTATATAAATTTTGTGTTTTATTTTGATCGTAACATTTAAAGTTGAATTGGAATTTGAATAAGACGACTTTAATCTTCCTAGTTAATCATTTTAATTTATTCAAACAAAATAAATAACTGATAAACCCAAAATGTGAACATGTCACCCTGCATACATAAAAATGAACCATGATGTAGTAGATTCTTCTGATGATATATTTTTGTAAGAAACTGGAAATTTTAGAGTAGAGGAGTTAAAATACAAGCATTAAAATGATAAATTATATATTTAAACAATTATAAAATGTTCAAAATAAATTATATATTTAAAAATATGAGAATTTTTTAATAAAAATTGAAAAAATTACTATAAGATTAATTTTTGAAAAAAAAAAAATTGAAAATAATAATTAACTTAAAACATGATTTTTATTTCATTTATACCAAATCATCAAAGTCATATTTAAAAATATTATTATTATCTTTTAACAGTTATAAATTATTAAAAGAAACGCTTGTAAAAAATAAAGCGTTAAAAGAAAAATGATATTAATAATTTAATTATTGTAATTATAATATAATTATGCACAAAATCAAGCAAGGCTTATGAACAGTATGACAATCAAATGGCATGATCATAAGTAGGAATGTACTCATACATAGGGGTGGAAATAGGTCAGACTCCTATCAGGCGGCCTACAGTCTGGTCTATTTAGGGCCTGGTCAGGCCTGACATGTTTGTTAAAAAGGTCAGGTCAATGCCTATTTAAATGCCTAAATGTGTAAATAGGTCAGGCTTATTTTATTAAGGCCTGACCTGTTTACACATCAAATAAATATATTTATATTTATATCATATAAATAATATAATATTTATTATTTTTCATTATTATATTCTACTAAAATATTATATTTATATAGTTTTGATAGGCTCAAAGTGTACAAAAGCTTATTTATGGCCTCTAAGGCCTACAATATGAGGCCTTTTTAAAGGCCTACTTTGTAAGTAGGCATTTAAAAAGGTTTCAGGCTCGATCAGGTCTTATGAAGGCTCAAACCTAAGCCTAAAAAAAAGCCTGCATTCAGGCTCAGGTCCAGACTCAGGCCTTCTACCCCCATTACAGACTCAGGCCTATTTAGCCAAAACCTGCCTGACTTGGCCTATTTTCATCCCTATTCATACAACAACGCGCCATAAAGGCATTTTGCAGATACAAAAAGAATTTTTTTTAGAGCAAAATGCTTACCATCAAAAGTCATTACTGTTTAGCCTTAAATTATGAAATATGAATCAGCTTTATTTGTAGGTCTGCACGTTGGAACATTAAAAATATGAATCAGCTTTATTGCTTCGGTTTTGGGGATAAATTTTATTGTTTTAAGGTTGCATATTGGTGGCTAATAGTTTTCATTGCTTTAAACGTGTCAGCATTATGGGATTTAGTGACCAACGTTTGGAAACATCCATGTTAATGTCTGCAACGTTTTGAACCTTTGAAACCGTGAATTTAATCACTTGAACCTCATTATTTTGTTTGAGCAAAAAAAAAAAAAAAACTGATTATTTTGTGCTCACGTTTTTCTCATGGGAAAAGCCATTTTAAGTAGATTTTCTATTAAGGATTGGATGTACCATACAAATAGTATTGAACAAAAAAATTTATTCATGAATTTTTATATAGGCTGAAAATCTCGTGATTACAAGTAGGATACAGTCACCACCCACTTATAAGAAAGTTTTCATGCCATTAGGTTATACGACCATTAACTTTAATATACATTTTATGAAAGTTTAGATATGTTCTTTAAAGAAAATTGGGGAAAAATCTCAATTGAAAATTGTACTTACCAAGCCCCCATTGAAGGACCTAATAAATGTTCAATGGGGATTTCCCCCAATTTTCCCTACTCCTTATTACCCGTTCATAAACTTGAAATGACTGAAATTTAATGGTCCTTTGAGGCATATATTATTACACTGAATTAAATAAAACATCATGATTGATAATTTATCCATCATATACAACCCCTTCCTGACTTAAAGGGTTCTAAATTAATTGTTTTCCCAAGTTGTCCTTGAGTTATATGTCTAGTCAAGTATCTCATTCCAATGCTATAATAAAGCAAAGCCCCTCTCTCAATTATTGGTTTTTCTCAACAATATTGATTAGGGCATTAGTGAAAAATAGATTTTTTTTTTTTTTTAAAACAAGAAAATTTCATTATAGAATGAAATTACATAAAGGCGATACAATAACCAAAAAAAGAACTTGTGCATCGCAACCCATTTACAACTAAAGAAAATATGAACAAGTTGGAGATATTAAAAAAAATGTGAAAAATAGATATTTAAGTATACAGAGGCGACTTAAATTTAGATCCTAAAATTTGGAGAGAAAAAAAAAGGAATTATATTTCAGATCAGATGCATTAGTGTTGATTGTATCGAGTACCTATCCTTTCATAACATGGCCAACACAATATCCTTACTTTTGTATGTATAAAATTTTAAAAATCATGACTGCTACTTAAAAGGTTTACCTCTTGAATACAAGTGACACAAATAATTTTCAGTTTTGTCTATCACATTATCTCTGAAAAGTATCTTATAACCTGCTATAGAAGATCAAGTTCAACATTTTGTTTAGCAACAATATAAAGTATCCAGATAAAAGATCAAGAACATAAATTGAGCTGCGCAATGCCTCTATCTTGAACTTGTTTGAACTCCTCACACTTCAGAAAATTTTATATGGTTGTATCAAAGTTTAAAACAGTGTTCTGATAACTAACAAAAAATCTTACACTCCTCACTCTACAATCATCTCAGTATCAAATCAACCATTTCAAACATTGGAAGTATCCAATCTAATCTGAGGAAATGAGCATAATATACCAATTTCAACTCTTCCAGAAAGTTACAGAGGCAGAGATCTGTAAAATGAAATTCACAAACCCTATAATTTTTTCTACAGACTATGCACATATGATCTTTTTCTGAGTCTCTACACTGAACTCAATTGATTAAATTCCTTGTCTCCTTACATCTTGTGATCCATCGAATGTAGGAGTTGGATCCCAGATATTACCTCGAGCAATATTCCCATCATGACGAGGCGGAATACTTACAATATGCATCTCACCAGGTTGTGGGCTGATAAAGTGTGGGCTCATAATGTCATTGTTCGCAGTAGATGAGAGTTGAGCTCCATTCTGAGATTCAGCCAACATCTGAAAATATGCGTAAGGGCCCCAACCTACACACAAATATATGGAAAATGATAAATATCAGAAAGTCATGAACGAATATCTCAAAAGCCTGATCCTCAGAGAAGACGTAGTGAAGCACAAGAGAGTATAGGCACCAGGTTTAACAACTAGCATGGCGTTTATACAAGATTCAGACTTGCATAATCCTGAGTAACGTTATATTTATGAACACTGAGTATAAGTTCATGGAATGTTTTATACCACGTGCTGCTATGAACACCATACATTTTTTTTAATCTTTTGGTAATAACGTTAAGCTATATACCTAAATGAAAGCCACATAAGCTAAATGTGCCTTTAACAGTTGACCATGCTAAAAACAATGGCCAATCTGCAGCATAATCAAGCTCATAGAAACATGTCCAGATGCAAAACAAATGCTAATCATATCAGTTCGTTAAAGTTTCAGCACTCCAGCAAACATACACACACGGATACAAGGAATCCACTTTCAGTGCAACAGAGCGTGTTCTCCAAATTTGATCTGATGCTGCTACTAATATAGTTTTATGCAACAGTATATACATAATTAAAATTATCTGTGCCAGGAGAGGACTGTAAAGTGTAAACTATTCAAGACAAATCCAATATCACAGCCATACTTTGTACCAAAAATCATAAAGCAGTTCCTCTACATCTTAAAAATGATGCTAGAGACGACTTCCATGATAACTGTTTGAAAGAAAATATAGAGGAAACATTCAGCCATATTAGCCTATTGTCAAGCTTATTTCAACTCAAAAGCTTAACTTATTAAATGAAACATTATAATTGGTTCTTCTTAGATGTAGACAAAGGATCGCGCCATAATACATTTCATATAAGTTTTAATTTGAACAGAAATTATGGGAACAGCAGTGATTGAACTCTTGTCCACTCAGACATAAAGGCTATAAAACCATTTCAGGATCATTTCAAGACAAGGCTTAAGCCATCGAGCAAACTTTCATGATTGGCTTTCATTAATATCTCTAATAAGATAAGCTCAAAGCATGCTTAACATATTTCTTTGAAGCACACCTTTAACTTACAGAACCAAAGTAGTACCACAGAACACATACGTTGAAAGAGGAAACGCAGACCGTCACAACAATTCAACGTGTGTTAAAAGAGGACAAGGAACAATTCATGGACATACCATCTGCATCATATGGAGGAGGAAAGAATTGCAAATAACAGAGAGAAGCAATTGTTGTACCTGCATAAAAGAAGTTCACATAAGGAGTTTTGAAAATAGATGTGTGTTAATATTTAGTCAAATACAAACAGGAATTTCCAGGCCACAAACAACACACCAATAAGACCTCCAGCAAACACATCTTGCCAATGATGCCAATAATCATCAACACGTGAGACAGCAACCATAGCTGCCATGAGCATAGGTAAGAAAACAATACAGAGCTTTGCAACATGGCCCCTACGATCAAATATCTTAATTTTTCCAGATATATACCAAGCAAGAAAAGTTAGACCAGCAAAAGACCCTGCATAAAGAACAATCAAACAGTGATTAGCTTATTTTGAGGTAGCTCAAGAAGCTTTTACCTTCTTTTTTTTTTCCCAGCAAGCTGACTCCTCAATAGCAATTTGAGTTATGACAATCTTGTTCTTTTCTATCATTATCCAAAGTAACGTCACACTCGACATGTTAATCCATGTTTGGCCCATAACTTGGTTAACTTAATGAAATTGAAGCTCTTTATGAAATTTAAGCATATGATTGCAACATGTATAAATACCAGTACAAAAAAATGAGGAAAACTATGAGGGAATAGGATCGCTTAAAGAAACGAAGATCTGGGGTTTTAAACAATGTAACAGAAAAACTAAGAGACAGTACCCCTAAACTTGGGTAGATTGCAGATAGGCCCATCAGATTACTTACAAGAGGAATGTCCACTAGGGAAACTTTTGTGTCCTTCCTTGATAACACTTTTATCTCCAGTGCACCTAACATCAGTTGTTATTGGATCAAACACCTGAACATGTCACGTGCCAATACCATGTTAACTGTGCAGATAACTTAACTAAAGCAATGTGTATCACATGGAGCTGACATGATTGTTTATCTAACAAAATGGTTAGTTGATAAAATAAAGAACCCACCCCTTTGCCATCAGGAAAACATCGCCAAAAGAAATCAGGGCGTGGCCGTCCAACACCATCTTTGATAGCATCAGTTATCACCGCAGTAATTAGAACAGAAAATAGAAGCCCTGAAAAATATATTGGGCAATAGATAATGCTAAAAATTAGAATTATGGTAGAGTGGTGTGCAAATGAGACGGGCAGAAAAAGCTTTCAAAGCATAAAAGATGTACCCAATATAGCATGATGAAAGTCATAGATATCCTTTCGCTTGATATAGTAGACAAGAATGACCGCCAGTGGCAACAATATTGCTATGATCTATCCAGGAAATTAAAATTCAGGAGTTTATATTTAAACTGATCACACCACAAAGGCCAAGATAAGATGCAATTTTATTTTTGAATGAAACAATTCCTAGAAGAAAAACGAACCGGGACAGCCCAAAAGGGGACAGTATTAGCTTTTAAAGGGTATCTCAGGTCAGTCATCATCCCCTCTCCAACAAATCGGTGAAACGGCTCTATCACATTCAAGATGACGTCAATGACCACAAGAAGCAAAAGAATTAACCAGTCATGCAAATGTATTTTTGCGACTTTAGCTCCATGTGATTTAATCGTGTGTGTAGCCGGCTGGCTTTCTGGCATTTTTCACTGTGAATGACAAAATAGGAAGATTAGAAAAATTTCTTCAAAATTTAAAACACGAGAAATTGAAAGTATTTAGAAAATGGAAAGAATGTCACAGAAACATGTACAAATGCCGATGCAAAGTTAAGCAATCAAAACAGAACAGCGTAGAAAAAAGAGACTAACAAGGAGGGGACTGCAAGTGTGGCGAGAATAATTTGGTTCATAATATTATCTAGATGGTAAAATTTAGCAGAACAAACTTCAACAGAAGACAAGAGAGAACCAAATCCTCGATCGGCAACTTGAAGATGTAACTTTTCAACAAGGAAACAAAAAGAAAAAAGAAAAGCAAAAAAGGCTCAAACAAAAGCAAACACATATGCGTAGTAAAGTTATAAAATACTAATTTAATCAAACTAAACATATCAAACCGTACAATCGCGAAACATTCTAATCGAAATGGAAGAACCCGTTCAGTAATCCTCTCTGTTTTTATTTTAAAAGAATTTCTTCTACAATGTACTCTGCATACAGCTTTTTATGGAAAAACATACGGAACGAGAAAGAGGAATGCCAAGAAACAAACGAAGAAATAAAGCTCGTAATTTTCTTCGCAGAGGGAACACAATGCGAATAAGAGAATAGAAAGATTCATGAGCAGAGCCACATACCTGCAAGGAATCTGAGGTGGCCAGGAATGAGAGAAATGAATTTTGAGGGAGCGATTTGGAAATGCTTTACGAAGAAGATTCAAACGTAGAGGGAAAAAAATGATCGAGGAGTGAGAGAAGGAGACAGACGACGATGGGTATAAAAAAGAAAAAGCCGACGCGGACATGAAATGAAACGCGTGGCTTATACGTGCACCAATGAGACGCGTGAGCCTTCAAAATAGAAATAAGGTCTCTTGATTAGAGTAAGATTAAAGGTTTGATTGCTTTTGTGTTTATCCTAATTAGTGAGCACTGTCAGGAAAAAAACTCGTCATGGAAGAAGAAGAAGACAGGATGATTCGTTTCTGCTAAAATCCGAACAACTTTATTTTTTCATTTGTGATTAATTATATTATCAAATAATATTGTCAATCCACGTGTAGGAGTTAATACTACCCAGAAACCATTTTTTTGTTACAACTTTCAAACTATTTTTTTGTTACAACTTTCAAACCATTTTTTTAATTATTTTATCGCGAAAAAAACAAACGGAACTTACTATCAACTACTCCAGTTGTATTAACAAACAGAACTGCAGCTATCAACTACTCCGGCTTTATTTATAAGATAGGGATAATTTTTTTTATAAATCATATTATTAAATTTTTCATATGAATATATTTTTGTACTCCCTCCGGTCCTAATTATAGGAGCAAATTACCAAAATTGGGAGGGATTAAGAAAGAAAACTAAATTAATTAATTATGTGTATTTTCCAAAAATACCCCTCTAAAAATTAAATATTATATAAGACAAAATTAGTTGGCATTATGATTTATGAGGGAAATGAATGTGGTTTGTGGAACAGGTGTAATCAAGGACATGACCGGTGGAGGGGCTGATTATTGCTTCGAATGCGTGGGGATGGCATCGTTAGGGCATGAAGCATATGCCTCTTGTCGAAAGGTTTCCTCTCAGCTTTTTAATCCACTTAGAGCAGTTGAAATTTCATTTTTGAAATTTGTTGTTATCATTAATTACTTTATAAAATATGACAAAAATTACTCAAAATTATTTTATATAAAAAAGTATAATTTAGGTGTATATGACATTAATGAGTTGCAAACATTATTTACTTTATAAAATATATAGGTGTATTATTAAATTATTATTGTCTTTAATTATTATTGTGAAAGTATAAATAGGGGTATTATAGGAAAAAAAATGACAAAAGTTAAAACTTGCTCTTATAATTAGGACCAAAATCAATTCTAAAATTTGCTCCTATAATTAGGACCGGAGGGAGTATCTTTCATTTATTATTATATAGATTTTATTCTTAATTTCTTATGTGATATAATGCATATTAAATAAGGGAAAATTTTAAAAGTTAATAAATTTTGAGGCTTTTTTCAAAGGAATAGGACAAGAAGAGTTTTTTTTTTTGCTCAAGACAAGAGGAGTATCAAGAGAGGAAAAAAGCAATATATTATGCTTGTGTTTGTCTATTTGACTTTTGATTTGAAATTTTTGGTTAATGATTTTGTATTTATTCTTACTTTTAATTTAGGGTCAATACCATTTTTGTTGTTCTTAAAGTTTCACCTAATTTTAGTTGGAATAGGATATTGTCACTACCATTTTTTATCACTACCACTTTTTCACCGTTAGATCAGAATCTCATCGACCTTTATCATTTCTCTCTCCTATTAAGATTATGATCTAACGGTGAAAAAATGATAGTTATATTGGTAGTAACAATATACTATCTCATTTTAGTTTAGGTCATTTAAGTTTGAAACTGATAGTTTTGGTTTTTCAAGTTTACTCTGTTTGCCTCTAAAATTTAAAAAGGACTTGAACATTTGACAATGTCAAATTATTCTACGTAATACTAACTCAGTTAAATTAGCTTATGTGACATGCTATAAAAAAGAAGGTTAAAATAAAACTCACGCACACCAGCAACATCTACAACAACGTCTTGGTCAAAATTCTGGGGAGTCATCGTGTTCCCTAACAAAATCAATTGACAAATGTGAAACTCTAATTTCACAATTAAGCATTTCCTTCTCAGCCCGTAATAAAAACAGCTTATCTTGTAATAAAATTCATCTCACACACTTATCTTGTAAACCGTAAATCACATTGAAAAAACAGCTTCTACCGCAAACCTGGACACACAAGTTGCATTGGAAAAACACGTTCAAACAAATCGAAACAAAATTCCTCTAATAAACTTACCTCGTAAACCATAAACCACGTTGGAAAAACAGCTTCTATTTCTAATCCAAATAAGCATATTAGCTGCTATTGACGGTGTGCTGCGTTTTTTTCCAGCATTTTCCCACCAATTATTATAAGATATTTACTATACCAGCTCTCACAATCAACACACCACATGAGCTAATTAAACGGAGTTAGTGCTACATAGGATAAACCATCTGTTTTTCAAAGCCCGGCCCGATAGTACCAGGGCCAGGGCCGGCCCTACAGAGCCTGAAAATTACTATTCCAGATTTTAACTATTTTTCTTTCTTTTTCCTTCGATTTTTTTCAAAGAAATATAATTAGTAAATTGCAACCATTAAAGTTCTAATCTATCAAATAAATGTTATCAACATTAATATCTAAACAATATAAATCATTCAACAAATAAACACATTTATTAATTCGTAATAAAAAACAAATAAACACAAAGAATATGTTTTTCCTTTTTTTCAAAAATATTAAACAAATGAATTCCTTTCTGTATGCCCACGAAAAAAATGCCTTTCCCTCTCGTAATTTTGTGTGCGTCTATAGATTCCTTCGATTCAGGCATGATTTTACTGACAGGTAAAAATAATTATACTTATTTTACACAAAATATATTTATAATTTATTACTTATATAATATTGTAATACCAAAGTATGTGTTTATTTAATATGAAAACATCCATTCTTTAAAATTTATAATAACTAATTATGTGTTTTAATACAGAATAATAATAAACATAAAAAGGGTTATAGTTTAAACTAAAAAAATCTAAGTAATTACAAATAAATACATTCATTAAGTTGAAGTCTAGGTAATTAATTTTTTTTTAAAGAAAATGCTACAGTAAAACGGGCCTAACGGGCCGGCCCGATTAAGCCCGAGGCCCTACAGGGCCGGCCCTGCAGGGCCAATTTCAAAATTCTGACCTATTTTTCAAGCCCGAGCCCTACAGGGCGTGGCTTAAACGGCTGGCCGATGGGCTGGCACGATTTCCGACTCTAGGATAAACCAACATTGTCTAAAGCAGCTACACTTGCTTTTCAAACTTCGGAGACCAACTGGTATAAGCAGAATAAACTTAAAGGACCAAAACTACTAGTTTCAAACTTAATAGATCAAAATAAAAATTGGGTGAAACTTCAAGGTAAAAAGTTATATTAACCCTTTAATTTAATTGCTCTTTTTGTTTCTATGTATAAGAGAAATTGGAGAGCTTTTTTTGGCTTGAATAGTGCCTCTGATTCTACACGTATAGCCTTACTAACAACTTGATTGGTTTGGACTTTAATATACCATAATACCTTAATTTTCTCTATCACATTCATAGTAATTATTTTTTCCTTCAAGATTCTCTATTCAACACATCATTTTTCCAAATTTAAATGAACAAAAATACCATGAAGAATGAGAGAGTTGTTTGAGAAAAACTTATAAATTATTGACATATAAATTTATTAAAAAACTAAGAAAAATGCAGCTTAGTGCACAAAGTTCTTACAAAGGCTTATCCAAGTAAGCAAATATGCTATTTCCAGAATTTGAATGCATGACCTTTTAGTCACATGACATCAACAATGAGTGTTATTATATTTGGGTTTGGGTTTTGATTGTGGCGGATATAAGGGAAGAATCCAGCAGTGTGGCGGAGATGCAGGTGGAGACAGCCGGTGGTGGGGAGATACCGATGATGGGTGCTTCAGATAAGCAGAGGGAGGATATCAATAATTAAAAAAAAAAATGAAAGAAATGGGAGAGGGCATTTTTTGGGCAAAGGAAAGACGATCATACGTTGGAAAGAAAAAAGCAGTTAAGATACCTTGCTTGTTTGAAGGAATTCTCCAAGAAATTATGTGGATTAGATAAACAATAACAAAATTCAATTCAAAGAAAGGTAACCGAATATATGGACCACATGCCTACCTATCCCGTTGGCTATAGAATTTTTTGGCCAAAGTATGACATAGTATATTTTATGGTAAATTTGTAAAAATAGAAAAATACCCAAAGACTTACTTAAAAGTGCACTAAATATCAAATGTTTTTTTACCATTGAACGCTTAGGTCAACTGGTAAGGGGTTATCCTAACTTAACCACGGGTCTTGAGTTCGAGACGTGAGAATGCAGCGTGCGTGGGTGGTAGAGACTTCACCCCAAAAGGGGCCAACCCGATCTCGGTCCGGATTAGTTTGGGTCGTTGATGTGCCTGAAAGATGGTCTACCCTGGGATACCGGATGCACTAACAAAAAAAAATATCAAATGTTTTTTTGGAGATGGAAAATTAGTTATGAACATTTAAAATGGAGCAAAAGTGACACAACCATATTAAAATAACCTAATAGCTAACCACTACTAAAAGCAGTGAGACTCACTATTGTTATATAAAAATACTAAAGTATCATCGTAAAAGTGTAAAAATAGTCATAAACTTCTACACAAATTACATCAAACACCATATGCTCTATTTTAGTGTAGACGGGTAAAGTCCGTTACTTTTTCCCTAGCCTTGTGAACAAAAGCTTCCTTTCTCTAAGCTTGTTCAAACCCACGCCCAAGTAATCTTCATTGGCCTCCAATACGACCTTGTTACATGGTACTTGATTTTGATGCCTCCTAATGCGTGATTTGACGGTCACTTTTGATCTCATGTCAAGAGAAGTCAATTGTTATGCGTCGTTCCAAAACGTAGAAACGTCCGTTTCTACGTTTTACGCCAAAAACGAGTCAAAACGGTGGTCAGAACGATTTTTGGGTGGAAACGGTAGAAACGCCGTTTCAACTCGTAGAAACGGTTGAAACGGCGTTTCCACCGAGTTACTTTAAAAAAAAAAAAAATTGCACCCCAATGATGATCCGAATCAATGAATTAAATGATTTGGATATTCCCGAATTTCTTAGTGGGGAGGGGATGAAGAAGATGAGCTTGATTTTGACTCCGATGATTTAAATTAGAGATGTTGATCTCTTTTATCATTTTATTGACTTGTTTTGATCTTATGATGACTTAAATTTGTTGATCTCCTTGAATGTTTGGACTTTGAGCTTAAATTTGTGATAACTTTAATGCATTTATGTGTTTTGATTTTATATATGTTGGGTTTTATTTTCTCTGTGATATGAAGTAAACTCTTCCGTTTCGTTTACGTTTTACGATTTTACGTTTTTACTCACCCTTACCGTTTCTACGTAGATTCTACATTTTAACAACATTGATTGTTATGACGATGTTTTGACTCACTTGAGGTTATCAAATGGATGCTGACATTGTCATGATAAATATTCTCTCTACGGAGTATAAAGTCATTCTCTTAATTAAAAGATTTCAGTCAGTCACATGCTTCCTTTAACTAAATAGTGCCAACGTGTTTTTTCACACTCCCTTATTTAAAAAATGAGTTGAAAGAGAGTGGAAGCTTTGTTAACAGTTGTGTCATTTTTTTCATTTTAAATAAAAGTTTATGGGTATTTTTGTAATGTTATCCCTTTTGAGTTGGGGCATTTAGTACTTTCATGACAGTATCGCGAGCCCACCAAAGAAAATAACTATCATTAGGTTATTTTTATTGTTGCATCATTGTTTTCATTTATTTTGAATATTTATGGGTATTTTTACACTTTCAAAAAATATAAAAGTTTAAGAATATTTTTACATATTTACCCTATATTTTAATCAATACTCTTTTTTTTTTTTGCCCATCCAGTATTTAAAACTTCGTCCTAACTAATCCGAATCCAATCCAGGTCGCGCACCTGGTTATAGTAGGTGAGTCTCCCAGCGGGGCTTTTCTGCATTCATAAAGCTCGAACTCGAGACCTTGCTTAAGAGACACAAGCCACTTACCACTTGTGTCAACCCCTATTGGTTAATCAAAACTCTTTTGTAAGTGGATACATAATCACTGCTTAATTCCGTCATTAATTAATTACTACATTCCCCCCAACTTTTCTCTCTAAATATGGAGAGATTTTGGGGGAAGGTTCTTTCTATTGCTATCCTTCACCCCTCACTACAAAGCAATCTCATCAAGTACACTTTATTATGGTTTTCTCATTCTAGCCGATGTTTGGATGCAGAGAAAATTAGGGCGAAAGAAAATTAGGAAGGAAAACTACCAAAAATAGTAAAAAGATTGTTTACCATTTTTGAAAGTTTTCATTCTTAGTATTCCCTTATTCTATTTTCCCCCTTTCACAAATTTTAAAAATATTTTTCTTTCAATTTTTTAAACATACACAAATATGAAAATATATATTTATATTCTTAAACATATATTTTTTTGAATTTTTTCTTTCAATTTATTATTATTTTCTTAAAATATATTTTTTAACATACAAAATTATTTGATTTTGAAATATAAAAATATATATTTTTTCAAATATTTTTACTAGGAAAGGTTATACATTCCATCCTCCATATTGGCTTGCTTAAATTTAGTCAATCGTGAACCTATACATTGTCTTTTTCTAATGTAATACTTTGTTATATACTCCCTCCTCCGTAATTGTTTATAAGGAACAACTGTTGAGAGTATAATTTCGTTCACTATGAGAGTATAATGAACAAATATTTTATTTATTTTCTTGTCTTTATTCTTTTTTCCTTTTTAGTAATTTCACTGTAAAGTACTTTTTATACTAATATCATTTGATCATTTACTAAAAAAAAAAGAGTATAACTTTATTCATTGTAAAAAAAAAATGAATTTTCTTTTATCTCGACAAAGTTACTGTGTATCCTATAAATAATCTACACAATAAATTTTTTTTTTTTTTACAACTAGTGAGCATGCACCCTAGGGTTTGTTAAAAAACATGGAAGATGACAAAGAAATAATTTTGAAATTGTAAAATCTCAATTCATATTTATTACCATAAATTGATAATGACAAGACTTGATGAAACAATTCAAAAATCATTTTATAAAAAATAACTGATTTGATTTGAGATTTTGCAAATTCAATTTTTTTTTTGTTATTTTCCCTTAAAAAAATTAAATGGTACAGATTTCATATTTTATAAAACTGTAATTCTAAATATAAATAAATAAATTTAAAATCTTAAAATCTTATCTACACAATTCATAACTGTTATACAAACAAAATTTAAAAAAATATAAAATACTATAATAATAGTTTTAGAAAATATTAAAACTGAATCATTCTTTTTTTAATTGAGAGTGAAGATGAGATTATGAAGGGGGAAAAAAGAAGAAGAAAAAAAAATTATAAGAGTACCCTTGTCCTACAACCTGTAGTCTGTATTGGATATTGTCATTAAATGATAGTGTTAACTTGTTGTAAAACTTTTTAGTTATTAATTTGTTTGAGTGAGAATGTGATCGCTCTTTATTTTCAATATTCATTAATTACTTCTTTTTTTCACTAATGTACTTATTTTAAATGAGAAAAATATTCTCTCATATTTCTCATGCAACTTCTTTAAGAACTTTTTTTTTTTTTTTTTGGAATTCACAAGCTAAACTTGCGGGATGCAGGGATCAACCCCTGGAAGGCAAGGCCAACTAAAGCTGGCTCCCATACCGTTGCGCTACCAAGGCGCTGGCTTAAGAATATTATTTGAAAAAAAAAATATTTGTTCTATCTACCTACATATTTGAAGCTTTTAATTAAAATAACCTAATTTTAAAATTAGAAAAAAGTAAATATATATTCCTTCTAGAGGAAATGGTGTATTGAGAAGTTTCTCAAGGAAACAAATGATGTCTTGTAAGACATTGAATACCTCACTCTCTCATTATGTTTGGAAACCTTATATTTTTGTTCGTTTGGAATAGTGATTGGAATCTTTAAAAATATATTTTCAATTATGATTTACGGTATGCAAGGTAAATATTGATTAACTTTGTTTCGATTTACTTGAATAAACAATTTCAAAACCCATAAGTGATGTCAAACAAGTTTGAAAACAAGAACGAGACACTAGCACGCTTTTTAAAAACATGAGAGATAATGTTGAGCCGCTAAGACGTTAGAAGTATTGATTTATAGACTTTGACTTTAAATTTATAATATATATACTCATATTTTTTGTCAAATAATCTATAAATATATATTGGATCTCTAATATTGGCACGTACGTCCATAACAGCTGGGAGCATATGATTTTATTAAAAAGAAAAAGAAAAAAAATAAGAAGAAAGCTAATTTAATTGTGAGATGGATGGTCTAATTACGCAAGCTAAGAATTAAAAATGCGTTGGGGTGTTCATACCGCAGAAGCTGCACCTGGGGGAGAATCATCTAAAAACAATTTAATTAATATTATATATTATTCTAAATGTCAACAATTCTTCATAATAGGCATTTGTCATTTCAGGAATTGGCTAGCGTCCGCTGCCCTTACGGTCCGCTGCATCTACTGCGGCTTATACGTCGACGTATAAGCACCACACACACAATGATCATTTTTCCGTTTGAATTTTTTTTTTTTTACAGAAAAAAGGATCATTGCGTCTGTGGCGTTTATACGTCGATGTATAAGCCGCAGTAGACGCAGTGGAGTCCGTAATTTCAAGTCTTGGCTTAATGATGAAGACAAACATGGTCTTAAGACTCATGTTACAAGTGATAAGTGGAACCTATCTTTAATAGGTATACCCTATTCTTAATTATAAGTAAAATGTGAGACATTTATTTGCACAGAGTAAAAGATATGTTATACATAGTTGCAAAAGAAATGCACCTACAAAAAAACATGGGTCTTTTATTAGGTATTTTTGGACTATAAATTTATAAAGAAAGATTTTTCGGCAATTTTTCATTTATTTTTTACTCTTCTAATAGTAATTTTTTTTTTCCCTCCCTGCCAACCAGAATAGGTTCATTTGTTTAGATTTGACTCTCATCCTCTTCCTTTCTTATCCACTTTCTATCATCTTTTTTTATCTCAATTGTTGGATTGAAATTTAAACGGTTCGATTTAATCTTTTATTTATTAATAATTTAATATTTTATTAATATTTTTATAAAAGATTAAATCAAAACGTTCATATTTCAATCCAACGGTTGATATGAAGAAGAGTATGTGAAAGGAAGAGGATGAGAGTCAAACCCTATTTGTTGGTACATGTAATAATGTCAAAGAAAAACTAGATATGTTATGAAAGTAAAAATAACTAAGGCTAACGGGTCAAGTTTATTCTTTAAGTATATAATATATATAGACCTATTTAGTCAAAGGCGGACTAACACGTGTATTTTTTCAGAGATGGATGGGAAGTTCAGAGATTAATGAACAATTAAACATAAAATAACAAGCTATTCAATCGTAGAGTGTTATTTAGATATAATTATAATATAACACTACAACTTCAATTGATTTTATGAACTTTTAACTGTTAACTAATTAGTACTCCCTCCGGTCCTAATTATAGGACATATTTAACCGATTTTGGAAGAATTAAGGATAGAAGTTAAATTAGTTAATTTTACTCATTTTCCTAAAATACCCTTATATAAATTTTGAACTTCAATTACCTTATTGATTTCACATAATTCTTCATTTATATCAATAGGGGTATTTTAGGAAGAAATTGACAAAAAAAAATAAAATGTTGTCTTATAATTAAGACCAAAACAAACTCACAAATGTTGTCTTATAATTAAGACCGGAGGGAGTAGTATTTTCCACTAAACACAAAATAATATATATATTAAATATATTACAATTAAAATGAACAGGGGCAAAATTCATTTTAAACTTCAATATGAACAATTTGAGAACGACTGAATAATTAACAAGACAATGATTAATGATTAAGGAAGTCTGGCAAAAAAAAGAAAAAAACTAAGGAAGCATAAAGTCACGTGACTGGGTCATGCCGCCTCCACACAAGCCCGTCCCCAAATAATGCAGACATGAATAAATAGCCATTAAAGAGTTTAGGGAAAATCCATTTAAGGTGTTAAGAGACTAGAGAAATATAAAAAAATTCTGATGTAAAAAAGATTCTAATGAGTTATTAAAACCCATAGATAAAGTTATTAATCCCCTACTAAAGGAATTGTCAATGAGACATTTTTCACGTTAGAATTTTTTCTGTGACTTTTTTAATATTTTTTGGTCTCTTAGGACTTTAAAGAGATTTTCCCAAGAATTTAAGGAGAAAATGGCCTCACTTCACTTACTTTTCATTTCCTTTCACTTTTTTTTTTTTTTTTTTATCTATATCAATGAATTTTAAACAATTGAGATTTAACAGCATTCTATAAAATTATTATTATAATATCAATTGACAAAAAATATATATAAATAAGTTTAAATTATTAAAAATTGATCTAAACAGATTATATTTTTAAATCTTTATTAAAATATATTTTTTAAATTTTTAAAAGATATTAAGTCTTACTCGTTTTGAAAGTTAATCTAACAGTGAATAATCAAAATGTAGATATTAAGTCTTACTCGTCTTTGTGGCGAGTCCTCTCCTCTCCTTCTCCGGATCCGATCCGTAGATGTGAGATTTATCATTTTGTGTTTGTTTTTGTGTTAATGGGTTTGTGGAAGTGTTTTTGGCTCAGAAATAAAATGCACTCGTGATGATCTCGCGTTCAAATCCTCTTGGTTGGTTGGTTGGTCTGTTTGAACGTTATGAGATCCGACTATCATTTGGTAGCTCGATCTGCGTTCTTGGGGAAGATCTAAAGAGGTGTTGTTTACTTTGTGTGGTCGAGGTCACCGGATATGTTTGATCGAGGAGTAGAAGTGTTCTTCAGACATCAAGGGTATTCTTTCTTTTGAGGTTGGATTTTCGTGTTCTTTACCCCGTGATGGGGTATCTATTTAGCCGACTTAATTGCAAACTATTGCTTATAAGATTGTGTGCCCTTTGGGGTGGGTTTTCCAACCAACACTTTCTTGCTCGTCACTTCTAACCTTGGATATCGAGGAGGCCGATTTTGTCCATGATTCTACTTCTATTCTTATATATTTAATGTACGGTGTTCGGTTAATATTGTATCCAGCTTTATTTTGTTGTATTTGTTTTAGCAAGTGTTTCAGTATTTGCTTTGATTAGTTGTAACCTTTGTTATCCTCAGTAATAAAATACTCTAGAATTGTTCAAAAAAATAATCAAAATGTAGAAGGAAATGGAGGGAATGGAAGTGGAGAGGTACTAATCCTATTTTAAGGACGCGTTTAGCAACTGTGTCTCCAACTGCCTTCAATAATAGAATACTTATATCTATCTTAAAAACATAATAAAGAGGTCATGCCTTCGAGATTAATAGTATATTTTAAGTATTATTGTTAAGTATTCATCTTTTATTAATTCCTCAATTTATTATTGTAATGCATTTTTAATTACCTCGTTTGCAACAACGAAAAAATGTTTGTTAGTTTATACTTCCTCTGTTCCTATTTGTTTGTTCTGATATGAATTTTCATTCTTTCCCTATGTGTGTGTGTGTATATCATGTTCCAAATTTCAATAGGATTACTATTTGTTTCTAATACTACCTAAGTTAAAGATAGTTAATATTTCAAATAGTGTGGGATTAAATGGAGGGTCAAATTGAAAAATAATAATATTTTATTATACATAGATTTTAGAGCAAATATTATTTCTGATCCCTGACAAAAAACACGGATCCCATTTTGGCCCCTGACAAAAAAATTGATCTTTATTCGTCCTTTTTATGGGACTAAAAATGACATTTTGAAAATTTGTGAGGGATCAAAATGTCCACCAATCGACCATTATTCGTCCTTTTTATGGACTAAAAGGACTTTTTTTTTGTCAGTGACCAAAATGGGGTCCGTGTTTTTTGTCAGGGACCAAAAAAGGGTATTTACTCTAGATTTTACTTACTCCTTGTTTTGTGTGGTTTTTTTTCAATAATAACAAATAAGTTAGCGGGAAAAGCCCCGCTGGGAGATTCACCCACTATAACCAGGTGCGTGACCCAGGTCGGATCTGGATTAATCAAGGCGAAAAACTCTGGATATCGGATGAGCAACTGGAAAAAAAAAAAAAAGTTAGCGGGCTGAGGAAATATTTAAGCTGATTGGTAGGGGTTTTTTGGAGCATTGGTTTTTTTAAAAGAAAATAAAGAACCCACAAAATGATATATTAAACAACCATCAAAGTATTACAGAGAAACAAGGCCAAAAGAAAAATTACAAATGTTATGAATAATGATCCCCCCGGGGGCGAAAAAGCAAGATAGCAAACGTCTAAGATCAGTCCAAAATGTAGCCGTTTGAGGGGGATTATGTATTTATGTAGTTACTCCTCCAGTCCTTAATAGAAGACATATTTACTAATTTGATTGGATTAAGAAAGTTAGTTTAGTTAGTTTATATGACATGCATTTTTCAAAACACCATAGTTATATCCCGTAATTCGCTCATTCCCTCTCATCCTTGATTATGGTTGTGGGGTATCAATAGAGGTAAATTAGAAAAACATTGATAAAATAAAAAAAAAACTATATATTATATTTAGGATCAAGATCAACTCTTCAAATATATATTATATTAAGGACCGGAGGAGTATGAATTTAATTTCTTGGAATTGCAAGATGAATTGAAGCTTTGTTTGGCTGATAAATTTTTTAAGGGTTGAAAGGCAATTGCTCTCCTTTTCTCTTAGATGAAACAATTCTTAAAGAGGCCTTTTTTGAGCTTCCCCTCCAAAATTAGGAATAGTTTTAACTACTCATACAACTATTGTTGGAAAAAAAAGAGAGAGAGAAAAGTTCAGGACTTCAGGTGCACTGGTGATGGGCTTTTGGTGCTCATCACCTGACTTAGTATTAAGGTTCTGAAACTCAGACCGGACATTGAACTGTTTGGGTTATTGGGTCAATAGTTAGTGGGTCGGACCGGAGTCAAAAGGGGCTTAGATTGGTGAGGTATAAAAAATTGAAAAAAAATTTAATTTCTTATAACACCATCCAAAATTTTATATATCATTTCAATACCTTGAATAACTGGTAAAATAATCATGTACTTATCAAATATTCTTTACAATTTCCTTAACTTTTTGACATCACAGTATCATATACCACCCATTGACATTTGACTTTGTAATCAGTAATAATAAAATATTTATCGTAGCAAAATATCAAAACATTTGTTTCAGATAGGTTTAAAGTCCAAACATTTTGGGTTACAATGAGGGGCCTAATTATATTTATTTGAAAAAATCGAAAGAAGGAAAAATAGTTAAAATTTGGAATAGTAAAAGGTCATGAAACAAAAGCCCACCCTTAATCTCTATCCATACCGGTTTCCATTAGATTTCTCTCGATGACCTTAATTATATAGTACTTGTTTGATAAATAAATTATTTTATAATCTGTATTACTTATAAAAATAAATAACTTGTGCTTATCTGTCAGATTTTGTTGAAGGAGTGAGTCATTTACCATCTCCTTCTACGCTAATTGTAATTGCCTACTACATGAGCATCATTAATCTATTAGTATAGGCTTAGGTGAATCATTTTTCAAACTAAGGAAATAATAAAATATGGGGGTTTAAGAAAACATTCAACAGGTTTTAGACTCTTTCAAACACATTTTTAACTATTAGTCATTGGAAAATGAAACACCTTTTTTACCATTACACATTGGCGGGACAAGGCATTCTTGTGTCTTCTTTCTAACACCAATATTTACATCCAATTTTACATTCAAAATGCTCTGCAACAAACCATTAATAAAAAGCCTCACACCTTTGAAGGTATTTATGCTCTCCAATAGAATTATATATGGAGGAGCTTTTTCTAGCAATAATCACAAATGTGGTACTACGTTTTAAATTGCCCAATTGTTATACTCCTTTGGTCTTAAATATATGATAAAGTTTGTACTGCAATTATAAGATAAAATTTGTAATGTAACTTATATTACAAACTGTGTACTATATTTAGAACCTAAAGTAGTAGTTTCTTGAGAGAATGAAATAGTGAAGCCTTGGAAAAACATTTCACATGTTAAGATGTTACATAAGGCAGGTTTGTCCTTTTAAAATTTGATTTGGTAACAAATTACTTATCCAATAGTAACAACTATGCCTATGTATGGGAGAACTTAAAATAAGTGTTTTTAATTTTGAAAATATTTCTTTTTTGCCATATTTACCTCTTACAAAATAAAATTATTTATAATAAGTTAATTCAAACTAACGCCAAGTTGAATTAAACTATATAAAAATTACAAAATCCCCGATACATACACGTGTGTGTGTAACAGAGATTCACCACCGTCTCTCCCATTTACATCCTTGCTTCCCAGAAAAGTATCATCAACTTCTTGAAAAAAAAAAAAAATTTAAATATCCAAGTTATAAAGTAGAGAAGGATTTTTTTTAATATTATTTTCTTAATCATCTTTAAATATTAAACATAAATATAAATTATAACCGGATAATATAGACTATTCAAAAGTTGAAAAGTAGTTTAAACCCCAAAAAAGGTTGAAAAGTAATAGAAGGACGAAAAATTAATAAGTCATTAACTATTAAGTTGGACACATCATTTCATAATTCATGAAAAGTATATGTTCTGGTGTAGAACTCAGATGTCCGGCCTTATGAGTGGCCGGGGGTTTGATCTTGGATCGATGTACTCCTCTCGTATGCCTATAGGGCAAGCGTACAAGGGAAGTATGGATCACTGTACACAACCAGGCGTTTCGCCTAAGGGGTGTGATGTGTGCACAGTGTAACTGTATGTAAATAGTCTGGGACTAGAAGTGTATACCTTGGCAGAGTATCTCTTCTACGTATATATAGAGAGTATACCTTGTTGGTTGGATCTCTGGCTCCCACGTTGTGTGTGCCCCCAGATCCAGTTGTGCGTGCCCGACGATCTTGCTAACTCCCCTGATGACTAGGTCCTTCTGTTAGGAGGTTGCTATCCTCACGTGGATTGCCCCCTGTGCTAGTTGGTTAGTTAGTGGGCATTGACTAGGTCCGTAACAGTTGCCCCCCAGCTTGGTAGTTCAGGTTTCTGAGCTGCCGAGATGGTTTGCTTCACTGCTTGTCCGAGTTGACCTAAAATCCCTTGGGCGTCGGTTTCGAGTGTCTGCTCGACTTTGCACTAAACCCGGTTATTGACAACTGAGTAGTATAATTTCCCCCAGTGGGTAGTCCAGCTTTTTCTCGGGATGCCGGCTGAATTTGTTGTTGATTCCTTAAATCATATCGGAGTGTCGTCACTCGCTTGATTTTGATGAAGCGGTCCGAGTTTCAAAGAAACCCGGAGTTACTTGTCTTGTGATTGAATTGCCCCAGGATGAGTAGTCCGGTTAAATTTGCTTTGAAATTTCGTAGTCTTCGTCTCGCTCTCGAAGTATTGAAATCCCCAAGTCCGTATTGTCCCGAGAAGGAAAAGATCGGGTTCGTGCAAGAACCGATGATGACGACCTTGCGTCATATAGGATCTGGGCCAAGCCTTGGAAGCAATCAAGTTGCGAAAGCTTATCTTGGCGGATCGCTTATCGGGACAAATGGGTTTGATGCCCCGCAAGGAGCCGATGTGACCGCCATCATCTTTGACTACTCGCGATCACCGGTGTTCTTCTTTGATGATGAGGAGCCACGCGAACTCAGTAACTTGATGTCTCTTTGGCTTACTTACTTGACGATCGTGGTAATATCTTTACTTTATCGGGAACCGTCACCCCCTTGGTTCCTCGCGTCATAAATACCTATGCTTTAACCGTCATTAATCCTTTCTCGAAAAGGAAAACGCCGTTTTGCATTTAAATTGTCGCTATCGCCACGTGTACCTTGCGGTTTGCCTGGCCTATAAATTTATTCGTCGCCTTGCCTTCCTCCATACTTTTGATCAGTACTCCCATTTGTTCTTCTTGAGTGAATTTGTCCCTAACAGCGATGAGCTCTCTGGTAAGAGTTCTAAATCCCACTAGGCGCTGCGTATCTTCCACTTTTCCACCAAACGGGCGTAAAGGTGCGCCTTCGGATATCGTAATGGCTTCTTCAGCGCCTCAGCGTGGCTACCCTTCAGCGTATTTTCCAGCCTTCATTAACGCCGCTTGGTGGATGCCCAGGATCTCGACGTATTTGCCAGTCTTCACCTATCTCGGCTCGACTTCGTATGGGATCCCGGGGAATCGATTTGCATCCCAACATTCGTGTGCCGCTGGCGGGAGGCCTTGGATAGGTTAGGCCGGTCTTCCTGGACCTGTCTAAACTTCTCTAAGGACTCCAGCATATCCAACAAAGATCTTCATCAGAATGATGTCTTTGTTGGATAGGTGTTCGATTTCCAGCTCCAACTATTCGGCCGTCATACGGAGGATCTGGTTGTTCGTCGCCTGTTGTTCTATTTTTTACCTGTAGCCACTCTTTTCCAAGATTTTGATCTTTGTAATCGCCTCGGATGCGAATAGCTTAGTTTATTTCCTTGTAAGAGATCGTGTAACCCGATTATTCATGAATAAAAAGCTTGCTTCTGCTTTTCGTTTACTCCTCTGGTATTCAAGTATGACACCTACTAGTATCAATGTTGACCTTTCTTTTTCTCTAGCCAAGTATAGATATGTATTTTATCTGGTTTGGCAACGTGCCCTCTTCACCGCATACCTTAAGTGTAGCCTGAATCCGAATTACTTGCATCTATATAACCAGCTTATGACCGAAATTTCTGGGAGTGTAACCGGGTTATACCCCTGAAGTAACCATAGGGGGCGTGACATCTTACAGGCTCTGCTGGGCAACGCGCACTCGGTAAGTCGTTTCGATCCGGGCTATTATTGCATCTAGATCGGATGTCTATGAACAGGTTGCCCGGGATGAATGATTCCTGGTGAAAACCTGGCTGTGATATCCGGGGTATACCGACGTAGTCCGGACTTTTTCAAACGCTCTTTGCAAAACGACTGGACCGGGATATCAAATAGCTGGGGTATTACGTCGGCTATTCTATGTATCCGAGTAGCCCCTATCTGTCGCTTCCACTTCCTTTCATTTGCTTTTCTTTTGACAACTGGCTCTCCTCGACTGTCGTGCAGCCGAAATCGAGGCGTTCTGGCCGCTACGGCCCTTGGGCGTAATTAATGACTGCTGAGTGCGCATTAAATGCACGTGTCACGTCATCTTTACTTTATGGGTGCATAGACGCCTTTGCCCTGACGATTTCGTAATAGCACTGCCTTGATTCCTTCTGGTCTCCTTTGACCGTGACAATGTTTCCGTGGTTACCCATTATCTTGAGCTTCTGATGTTTGGTGGACACCAGCATGTCCCATTGATGTATAGTAGGTCGTCCCAGAATTATGTTGTATGGTGAAACAAAATCGCCACTATAAATCGTACTCTTTCTGAACTGAAAGCGTCTCGGTTCCCGGTGTGGATCGGAGGTTGATAAACCCCTTAGGCGTGATCGCTCTCCATTGAACCCGATAAGGGTTGTCTTACGAGGCTTTAAATCCTCCCGATCCAGGCTCATTCTTTTGAATGCCTCCCAACCGAGGATATCCGCCGAGCTTCCGGCGTCCACAAAAATTCGCTTGACTCGCTAGTTCACCAAGATCCCTGTTACAACTAGACCATCTTGATGTCCGGGGACGACGTCACGAAGATCCTCGTTTGTGAAATACAAAGGCGAGCTAGAAGGTCCGTTATGATGCTCTTTGAATTTTAATCGGTCTCTTATGGATAGGACTCCCTGGAGGTACTTCCTTCGTTGACTCATAGTATCTCCACCTCCACCCATGGCTCCGCTTATGACATTACGATCGAATCGGTTTCGGGAAATTGGTCTTCATCCTCGGTCGGCTTCTTCCGCTTGTCATCCTGTTTCTTGTATTTTCGGGAGGGATTTTGTTGCGACTCTTGGGCTTGCGTTTGCCGCCCTTACCTTGATGTTCTATGCGATATTGTTAAAGCTTGCCCTCGCGGATAAACTTTTCAATGGCATCCCGAGCTCGTAACATTCGTCCGTGGTATGACCTCGTCCGTCGTGAAACGCACAAGATTTGGATTGGTCTACCCCTGGATCTTCGGTAGGATAGGCGAGGGCGATCGACCCTTTTCATCTCGGTCGCCGATACTTCCTTCCAAACTTGCAACCGCGGCACATTCGTAGTGTGTATCTCTCGTACTTGCTTCTTGCATCAAACTTCCCACCACGGTTCTTGTTCTCCGAGCCCCTTCGGCGGGGATCCCTCTTCCGTTCTCCGTGTAATCTCTATCTCTGGGTGGAGTGGCTCGCCTTGGTCCCTTCTCGGATCATTTGTCACACGCATCCGCTCCACCTCGAGGTATTTCTTTGAATGAGTTATAAAATCGTTGAGATTTTTCGCCTGCTCCTTCAAGAAAGATTCACCCGGCGGGATTCTTTATCAAGGCCGTCAACCAACAAATGGATGTGTACATCCTCATTTAATCCGCGCACCAGCAGGCCGCATGCTTAAAGCGATCCGGTAGCTCTGGAGCGTCTCGCCGGTTCACGCCCGATTTTGGATAGAGAATATTGGGACTTCGGTTGCCGTTTACTAGTCACGAAGTGAAACTCGAAAGCCTCACTAAGTCCTCAAATTTATGTATTGACCCCACCGGGAGAGTGTGGAGCCACTTCAATCTTGGTCCTTTAAGGGTTGCGAAAAAATCCGTGCAACGATTGGCTCCTCCGCACCTCTTACCGCCATGTGCATGTAAAAGTCCTCCAAGTGAGTCGTCGGGTCTTGAGTGCCGTCATACTTCGTCGGCTCGGTTAAATTTAACTTCTCCAGGAAACGGGCGGTAAGGATTTCGTCGGAGAAAGGGCTATTGTGAAGTTGGGCGACATACCTTCGCCGCCGAAACTTCGGTTGGGGACCTCGGTGTCTTGTCCTTTGGTTTGGCTTTTCCTTTTGGGAAATCTTGCATGAGGAAGCCGTCTTTTTACTATGGGCGGTTTCGTTTTCGATTGCTCTTTTGACGACCCGAAATGTCGTCATCTTCGTCCTCCTTCCAGACTTATCTTCCAGATCCTTCTTTGGTGTAAGCCGAGTTCCCTTTCTTCTGCTCCTCCCACCGCCGGAAGTGGAGGGTATGACGCTTGTCCATGTTATCCATACGCCTCATTATTGCAAGCATCTCGGTTTGGAGGAGCTAAGTCTAGTTCGACGGTCGGGTTCTCTTGGTTACCAATTGGATTGGAGTTCGAGGCTCGTGGCGATGATTTCACGGAGCCGAGGACTCCGTATCCGTCGGGTTGTCTTGCAAGGGTTGATCGTTGTTAGGGATGAGAGGTTTCTCCGTCTGTGATAGCCGATCTTCTTCGTCCCCTTTGGTTGTTACCGAGAGGTCATCCGGCCGCTCGTGTGGTGGTTGCCGAGGTGGTAAACGGTGATCTGCGGTTCGATCCGTCTCCACCGCTTATGGCTTGAAGCACGGTGCCGATCCTCATGGTCACGGAATTGAAGTTTACCAATCCCCACGGTTGGCGCCACTGTTCGATGTAGAACTCGGATGTCCGGCTTTATGAGTGGCGGGGTTTGATCTTGGATCGATGTACTCCTCTCGTACGCCTATAGGGCAAGCGTACAAGGGAAGTATGGATCACTGTACACAACCAGGCGTTTCGCCTAAGGGGTGCGGTGTGTGCACAATGTAACTGTATGTAAATAGTCTGGGACTAGAAGTGTGTACCTTGGCAGAGTATCTCTTCTACATATATATAGAGAGTATACCTTGTTGGTTGGATCTCTGGCTCCCACGTTGTGCGTGCCCCCAGATCCAGTTGTGCGTGCCCGACGATCTTGCTAACTCCCCTGATGACTAGGTCCTTCTGTTAGGAGGTTGCTATCCTCACGTGGATTGCCCCCTGTGCTAGTTGGTTAGTTAGTGGGCCTTGACTAGGTCCGTAACAGTATCATAAACTTCGAAAACATTTAAAATATCCAAATTCTAAAGTGGACAAGGATTTTTTTAATATTATGGTCTTAATGATCTTTAAATATAAATATAAATTATAACCGTATAATATAGACCATTCAAAAGTTGAAAAGTAGTTTAAACCCAAAAAAGGTTGAAAAGTAGACAGAAATAGAAGGACGAAAAACTAATAAGTCAGTATGAGCTACTACATCTGGTTATAATTATAAATTTGGGTTGACTTTTTTTTAGAAAAATTAAGGAAGTTAAATAAGTAATGTATCTTTACATTATATATTAGTTTATTAATTAAACTAATTAATTTTTTTTTTTTAAAATACTCTAAAATAATTTAATCAGTTTTTTTAATCTCTAAAAAAAGTCAATTTGGTATTATAATTAGAACCGGAGAGATTGTTATGTTGAACACAGAATTTCATAATTCATGAGCGCCCGTTTGGTTTACAGAATTGGAGGTAATGAAAGTAATGTAATGATTATTGTTAATTTGTTTGGTACATCATTAGGAAAAGATGATGTATATGCATAAAAACGTTTGGTTAAATTACATTGAATATGAGAATATATAAGCATAATATAGCAAGGGACAAAATTACCCTTGTCTACATATAATAATGTATACTTTTCGTTTATGATATTTTTTTTTTCATTCTGCATAGTGTACACATTAGGTTCATATTAATTTTTTAATATTTAATGGTGTAAATATTATGTTGTATATATGTTGGGTTCATGTTAATTTTTTAATATTTAATGATGAGAATATTATTTAATTATATATATATTTAACGATGGATTATAAATTTTTTAATGGGGGAATATGTCTTAAATTTGATATTATTAATTAATTTGTTAATATATAGTAGTGTTAATTATTTAATATTTAACGGCATTTGTGGGTGGACACTTTAGTCAATTTAAAAAATTTAATTACAATAGTGTCATTTTCACTTGATTACAGGATGTTTGCATCCTTATTCATCATTCTTAGCCGTGTAATCTTGATTACATCAAATGATGTAATCATAATTACAAACATGTAATCCTCTTTATATTACATAAGCTCAATCAAACACTATAATCGGTCTATTGCATCAAGATTATATGTAATCATCTCTCATGTAATCGAACCAAACAGGTTATGAGTGTGTTTGCCATTCAATAGGGTTGTGCAATGGGCTGCCCACAACCCACCTATTAATTTCTTAATAGGCATCAAATGCCTTTTAAAGCTAGTAATAAATGAGCTAAACTAAACTTATGTGGGCTTGAATAAATATGGACAGTTCGCTAATACATTTTATTTAAAAGAAAACTCACTACGCAGTTGCTCTTCTATTACAATATTGCTACTAATTTCTCAACGTAAATTAAAAGAAAAAATGAATAATAAAGCACCATAATCCTCATCATTTCACATAAGAACCACACATAAAATAACATGCACAAATTAATAAATAGTTTGTGAAGTTCTCAATCAATACAATAATTAATCTTTTATACACACACATACAAGAATAAGATATTTATTTATTAATTTTCTTAATACTGAATTAATAGTTAATAAAATCTTAAATATATATAAAGAGTTAGAGCAATATAATTACAGCTTATATAGAAGCTCTTATTGTATGTATAATCATTGATTCAAGAGATATATATAATTACATATCATTAATCTCATGATTCTTTTGAAAAAAACTTCTTTTACAATTAACGAGATGTGTAATCAAAAAATTATACAAAACTATATATATCATAAATAAAAAATACTTAAGATACAATACTGACATAATATACAAAAAAATTGAAAGAAATATATTACAGAAATTAACATCAGTTCACTTGACTTTTATACATGTTTTCATATTGTTAAACTCATTTATAATTGAATCCTTACTAAAACTTAAAACAATTTCTTTTTCAATGTATGTAATCAAAGAATCATTAAGAAAGTGGCCTTCCATTCTATTTCAAAGCTTGTTCTTGATTATTTTTATAGCAGAGAAATATATTTCAGTAGTTGCTGTAGAAACTAAAAGAGTGAGTACAAGTCTAATCACTCTATGACTCTATCAATAAAAAGGTAAATGATGGACTTTTCAGTTTTTACTAGCCCTTGACATAATTATGATGTAGTTGATAAATTAATCAAATCTGGATGTTTAGAGATATCAAGCTCAAAATGTTGTAACTCCATCTTTAAATGCAATTTTTCCTGTTATGTGAAATCTCTAAAATAAAATTTATTAACAAGTTTGCAAATATTATAACTATTAAATGACTTGTACATATTTTTTGGATCTAAAGTCATGCTCAAAGCAAGTAATTCAACAATATTATCAAGTACTTGCAATTGATAATCAATTATAATAAAAAAGATATTTACTCTATAAAATTTTTCAATAAAAAAATCAGCATATGAAAGGGGCGAATAGAAGATACATGAATGGGAACCATAACAGCAGTATAGTAACAATCAGGAAATAACCCCTATATGAAATATGATTACTTGAATCTCAACGAATCGGTATTATAGTCGTTCAAGATAAAAGAGAGTGTGAATCATGTACGTTTGAGAATCTCAACGAATCAGCATATTACAGCTCCTTCATTTCTCCTTTTTTTTTAAAAAAAAAAAATTAGGGGGGCAGGGCCCACCCTAGCCCCCTTGGGTCCGCCATTATGTATGTATGTATGTATGTATGTTTGTATGTATGTATGTGTGTGTGTGTGCGTGTGTGCGTGTGTGCGCGTGTGTGCGTGCGTGCGTGCGTGTGTGTGTATGTGTGTGTGTGTGCAGTGGCGGAACCAGAAAAAAAATTTAGCCCGGGCCAAAAAAGAGTAATAATTAATATGATATTAGAGTTTAGTGTAATTAATAGAGATAATATTGAAAATTACTTAAATTTTAGGACAAACTTAATGACTTTAACTGTTTTTATTGACTTGTAAGAATTGTTAATTGGTTCTTTAAATGAGGACCAGAGAGAGTATTTACTAAATAATATCAAATAATCTTGAAAATACACATAAATAATAACCGATAATTATAAACCAAAACAATATATAAGATGATACTAACCTTTTCGGAATCTCAAACAATAATTTTACTTTCCTTTTTTACCCCAATGAGTAATGAAACAAACATTATCCTTATAGAGAAGATAAAAAAATAGTTGGGGCCAAATTTGTGGCCAAATAAAATATCATATAATAAATACATATATATACTAACAAATTTTATAAGATCGCCGAGCCAAGGCCCCGCCTAGCCATCACTACCTTCCGCCACTTGTGTGTGTGTGTGTGAATAGTTGTAATAAGGACAAAGTTTTCAGATTTTA